>CM057826.1:4674790-7074790 GCA_030068075.1 Paguma larvata
TTTTAAAAAATGTCACCCTGAATTTTCTGCCACATCCAAATGATCCTTGCTTACTCCCTCATCATTGGTCACTCATGGTGGAGAACCCGTTGTCGTTAACAGTTTACATTAGATCTTAGCATATGGTCCACTTTTCTATTCCATGATGTCAGGTATGTTTCCAAATGAGGTTTCCATTTTTTTTTACTTTATAAAAATTATTCCTGCTTATTTTAAAAAATTATGAAAATTTGGTAAATGTTGAAATTTGAAAGGAGAGATATCACAAAGAACTCCAGTCTTTTTCTGTACTTACTTTTAAACAAAATTGTATGGTGTTTCCTGAGTAGTATATTTTAATTTAAATATCATATCAGCTTTTCTAATTGTGAGTAATCATGTTCACGGTAGAAAATTGAAAAAAAATGTAGAAAAAATAATCAAAAATTACTTAAAAGCTCATAACAACAGAAAACTCAAATTTAAGTGGCAGAGAATTTTATTTTTCCCATGCGTTTAAAAATTTTAGAGGTCATGGGTCTTCTGGGTGGCTCAGTTGGTTAAGTGTCTGACTCTTGATTTTGGCTCAGATCATGATCTCACGGTTCGTGGGTTTGAGCCCTGCCTTAGACTCTGTGCTGACAGCGCGGAGCCTGCTTGGGATTCTCTCTCCCTCCTCCCTCCCTCTCTCTGCACCCTCCTGCTTACACTGTCTCTGTCTCTCTCAAAAATAAAGAAAGAAACTTAACAAAGTATTTAAAATTTTAGAGATTATGACCACTTCGTGATTATAAGGAAGATTAGCATAGAATGAAGATTATAGATGAGAGGAAAGGAAGGTTTGTGTCAGAAGATAAGCCCTTTTAATCGCTTAAAAATGTATTTATTCAACCAGTAAAACATTTTTTAGTAATGTCTGTACTCTTTGTCTCTGTTGTAATTATGCAGGTTACTGCTGTGGAAACAATTTATAATTCTCAGCTTAGATAAGCCTGTCATGTCTTCCATCTCTGCCACTTTCTCCATCAGTATATACTTTTTCTTTTTGGGTTTCTGCACATATAGGAAAGCTTACCACCCTCTGCTGTGTTCATGCCCTATGGCAAACATGGCTTCTCCAGTTCATTCACATCTCTACTGAGCTTCCAACCTCCTTGCAGCCCTGTCTTCCGTCCCCCCTCTCACTGCCTTTTCATCTCAGCCAGTTTGCTCCTAAAACCTTTCTGTTCCTTTTGATGGAGGACAGATCAATTTAGATATTAGTGAGTACAGCCCCCACATTTCTAAATTATCATCTATGTGGCTAATTTTTTTTCAGAGACATGCTCTTTCTCTGAATTTTCATAATGATGCTCCCATTTCATTTCTTTCTTGCAGTGTTCATTTTTGTATGTTCTATTTTTTGCAGTATTTTTCATAAGTTCTATTTTTTCCCTGATTAGCGTCTGACTCTCCTACACGCCGAAGTCTGAACAGATGAAGCCCATTATAATCTGCAGCACCCATTGCCACCAGGATTCCTTCTGCTCTCGTTTCCACCTACACTGTGGGGACTAAGTCTCTGAGGTGCAATGTGCTGCCTCCTGTCTCTTTTGTGTCACTATTTGTAAGGCTGTTTCTGGGGCATTGTCACCTCCAGGTGAGTGTTGGTAATGGTGGAAATCAGAAGCTCAGAAGCTTCTAGAACTAACAGCTTAGATGAAGAAAGACAACTAAATTTTTTTTGATTGGTAAAGATCTTGTTTTTCGAAACTTTGGAGCACAGGGGGCCCAAAGTGCTTCATGCTATAGAATTTAAAAATGATAAACTTAGCCATAAAAAAAGAATGAAATATTGCCATTTGCAATGACATGGATGGAGCTAGAGTGTATTACGCTAGGTGAAATAAGTCAGTCTGAGAAAGACAAATACTGTGTAATTTCCCTGATATGTGGAACATAAGAAACAAGACAAAGGAGCAAAGAGGATAAAAGGGGGGAGAGATAGACAAACCAATAAACAGAGTCTTTTTAAAAAATTTTAAGAAATGTTTATTTATTTTTAAGAGAGACAGAGCTTGAGCAGAGGAGGAGCAGAGAGAGAGGGAGACACAGAATCCAAAGCAGGCTAAGCAGGCTCTGAGCTGTCAGCACAAAGCCTGACACGGGGCTCGAACTCACGAGCCATGAGATCATGACCTGAGCTGAAGTTGGACGCTTAACCAACTGAACCACCCAGGTGCCCCCCAAATAGACTTTTAAGTGCAGAGAACACATTGATTGTTACCAGAGGGGAAGGGGGTGGGGGTTGGTGAATTAGGTGATGGGGATGAAGGAGCACGCTTGTCGGGATGAGCACTGGGTGTGGTATGGAAGTGTTGAATCACTATATTTTACACATGAAACTAATATTACACTCTGTTAACTATCTAGAATTAAAACAGAAACTTTTAAAAAATGATAAACCCACATCTTAAAATTCGGCTAAAATAATTTTTTGACGTAAAGGACACACATTTTAATAGACATGTGTTTGAAATACTGAAAAATATTGAGAAACTCTTGACACGAAGCCTTGATAGTAAAATGCTGTCAGCTGATTATTGCCTTTGTTTCATAGATCAATGTGATACCTTTCTATTGTGCTGTAGCAAGTAATCACAAACTTAGTGGCCTGAACGATATAAATTTATTAACTTTCAGTTCTTTAAGTTAGAAGTCTCTAGAGTCTCACTGGACTAATATCACACTGTGGACCAGGCTGTGATCCTTTCTGAATACTTTCTCTGGGGAAGAACTAATTTGCTTGTCTTTTCCAGCTTGTAGAGACTGCCTGGATCTTTGGCCCTTCAGTGCTTTCCTCCATCCTCAAAGCCAGCATCTCCGGGATCCTTCTTGGTCAGCACATTCCTCTTGAACCAAAGCCAGAGAGAGTCTCCACCTTTAAGGACCCTTGTGAGTATATTGGCTCCACCCACATAATCAGGGAGAATCCCTCATCTCAAGGTCCCTAATTTTAATCACACTTGTGAAATCCCTTTGTGAAGGTAAGGTAACATACTCATGGGGTGGGCATTAAGGCACTAACATGTGGAGGCCATTGTTCTGCCTATTGCAAAAAGTAAACCTGGAAAACACCACCCTAAGAACTGACAATGAAGTTGGGCAAAGGGCTCCCATCAGATTTGCAAATTATTTTGTGTCTTATTATAAGAAAGAGTAATTTATTCACAGGAAACTCTCCTATAATGGTCGTTATATAACCTTTAACCTTGAGTTGATGATGTTTGCTTACTTATTTATTATTGGAAATTGTATTCTTTTTTCATGATAATGTAACCACTTTGTAGAGGTATGTTTGACTTGAGAAAACCTGTACATATTTAATATGTACAAGTTGATGCGTTTGGGGATAGTGTACATCTGTGAAGCCATCACCACCATCATGACCATAAATATATCCATTAGCTCCCAAAGTCTCCTCCCACCCCCTGTATTACTATTATCATTTGTGCGTCGGGGTGGTAAGAACACTTAACATAAGGTCTACCCTCTTGGAGAATCTTAAGTATACAGTACAGTATTGTTAGCTATAGGCACGTTGTTAGGTATAGGCAGTACATCCCCACAACTTATTTATCTTGTGTAATTCAAACTTTATACCCTTTTACCAACACCGTCCTATTTCCCACTGCCTTCAGCCCCTGGCATCCACCTCTCTACTCTTTGCTTCTATTAATCTTACATTCTATTAATTAGTACTCAGTACTTTTTGTGTGTTAAAATGTATGTGATACGTATATAAAAATATAACATATAAGTAATGATATCCATAATGCATTACATGAAAGACAAGTCTATAATACAAGTGAACAAAAGGAGGTAACAAAGAATATATATGGGGTGTTGGGTAGCTCAGTCATTTAAGCACCTGACTTCAGCTCAGGTCATGAGTTCGAGCCCCACATCGGGCTCTGCGCTGACATCTCAGAGCCTAGAGCCTCCTTCAATTCTGTCTCTGTCTCTCTGCCTCTCCCCTGTCCGTTCTCTCTCTCTCTCAAATAGAAAATAAAACTTAAAAAAAGATAAAGAGTATGGTATATCCCTATGTAAAACATATAAATGTATAAATATTCACAAAAGCAATTTAGAAATATATTCTCCCAAATCTTTAATGATGCAATCGCTAGAAGAGGAGTTACAGGTGATTTTCTTTTCCTGTTTTCCTCAATCTCTGATTATATTTGTGACTTGGATGGAAAAATATTTTCATAATAGTCACCCTTGAAAAGGACCTCTAAACAAACTTATAGATGTGTAAATTGTGAAAAATAGTCTAAGGGCAGTTAAGAAACCTCTTATCCTCTGAGATAACACCAGAAACTTAAAAATTTTCAACTTGGTTTATAATTAATATTCTTCTAAAATGTAGGGTTGGTACTTGCTGGTGTTTCTAATAAAGGAAGATGAAATATAAAGAATAATACTTCACTAGCTTAAATTCAGATATGATTCTATGGCACTCTGGGCAACAGCTAAGGATGGAGAATTCATCAATGTCGGTTGCATTTTCTAACCATTAATTGGGTTGCTCAGGCCTCCACTCTGTGGGGAGAAACTGTCAGCAGTCCTGTAAAAGGAGAATGACGAGGCAGAAGGGAGGAAGAGGAGGAATGAGATGTGTGTATAAGACAGTCCTTGTCTCGAGTGGGGGTAACACTAGAGGGGTTGGTATGACCAGGTAGGCAATTACATATTTCACATCTCCTTTTCTCCTGTCAACGTAGCAAAATACTAGAGGACTTGAAGAGTTTTCTTTCCTAGTGATTCTGTGAGAGCACAAATGGAATTCTCGTGCCACATCAGGACTCCAGAATGAAAACTCTCTGCCTCCTTCTCCATGAGACCCAGAAAAGTCCTGTGAAATAGTGAGACCCAGTTTTGAGTGTCCTGCAGGGCATCATCTATGGCAGGCTGTAACTGCAGTCAACGCCAACTTTGGAAAGACTCTTTCCACAGCAAAAACACCCAGGAGAGACACAAGCTATGAGTGATACTCCCTGTTACGAGGCAAAGATGATCTCCTGAAAGTATCCAGTACTTGGGGGACTTTGCTATTGTGAGATCCACCGCATATCTACACATGGTTGGATAAACAGGATCCTTTTTGTTTAAATGCTTATTTACTTACTTTGAGAGAGAGACAGAGAGAGAGAAAGAGCAAGAAGTCTAGGTGCAGAAAGAGAGAGGGAGAGAGAGAATCCCGAGCAGGCTTTGCACTGACAGTGTGAAGCCCGATGTGGGCTGATCCCATGAACCCTGAGATGATGACCTGAGCCAAAATCAAGAGTCGAACTCTCAAAAGGCTAAGCCACCCAGGTGCCCCAAGATCCTTTTTTTTTTTTTTAATATTCAAGGACACATTTATAACTTTCAAGTAACTGGGGGCTAGTGTTTAGGATGGACAGTACCTGGCTAGGCAGCCGGCCACTATTGGGTAAACCAGCTTTTCAAAGGAGATTTAGCCTCGTGCTTCTCACTAAGCCGGTTTTTAGATGCATTTCCCAGCTCAACTTCCTCCGGCATCAGCTGTATGACAATTATAATCTTGCTTAAGTATTTTGATATCAACAGAATTGGGAAAAACTTTGGCATAAAAATATTATGGAAGACATCATTACCAATTCTTGACTGGTTGCTCCTACGGGTCAACTTCCAACTTTTCCTACTGCAATTTCTAAGTATGACATTCCTTGTTATTCTGAAGATTTTCAACCCGGATCTTTGAACAAGAATTCAGCATTTCACATGAATAGTGAAGACCACGTGATACAGAATGATAACCCAGTTCTTGAACTCCACCCCTGATAAATCAGATATGAATTATTTTTCTCAAGGTATTCCTTCCTCCTGAAAATTACTGTACGTTCTGGAGTGTGGAGCCTATGTGAGCATGCAACTCAATAGATAGGGTTTGGGAAGCCTGAAGTCACCTTCAAATATTTCAAATTCGAGTTTCTGTATTCTATAAGCTTCTTCATGTTCTTTCAATATCAAGGCGTTTCATGAGACCCTGCTACTTAACTTTTATGGCCTGTATTAACCACTTCACTGGCAGTGGCTTTCCTGGAGCCACAATTCATGTCAATGGAGCTGCCTCGAAGAGACATCAGAGACTCGCTTTAGCTGCCACTGAACCTGGAAGGGCAAGTCTGTAGCAGTTTATCACGAAGACCCTAATTTTCAAAACGGAGCATATCCCTCAGGTTAGGCTGATTGTGCTAAAGTGACAGTTGACAATAAGCTCTCCGTTGCCTGGCATAATAACTTTTTTTTCATTGCTGTGGGTCTCAGTGACTGTCTAGGGCACCTCACCATGCTGTGCCTCAGGTTCTCAGACTGTTTGCTTGGATATAATGCTATCTCTAGGTTGACAGGCTCTCCCGCCATTATCATGGCAGAAGAAGAGAAAAGAAAGGAATGTGAGTGAGCTTAGAAATCTCTCCCACTCAGAGAAATATGACAACTCTCTGCAAAACAGAGGCAGCAATGACCTCTGCCTCACGTTTGGTGCTTGCACACAGTGCCTCAATATCTACGTAGATCTCACGTTGATGAGATTTCTTGAGGCCAAGTACTTCCTCTCAGAAATAAAAAAAAACTTCAGTTGAGGATCTTCTATCATATATTATAAAATTTAGAAAAAAATTCTCATCACCTAAATTCCAGTAAATATGCTGATAAACATGAATTTCTTTAACATAACTCCCACATCAAACAGCCATTTTGTGTGGTCTACATTGAGCGCATATTTGGAAGCATGCCAAACATAACTTTATTTACTATATTGTAGGTTTTATGAGCTTCTTGTAAGCTCTAGCCATGTTATTATGTGACACATGCCTTTCTGATTATGAATTAGCCAGTGCTCATTATTAACTTGAAATAAAGGCGAATGTCAAAAACAAAGTTAAAAAAAAACACCCCTACCTGGTTCCGCATCTTAGAGAAAACCAGTTATGACTCTGGATTCTTACTGTATAAATAGAGTAACACACAATATTGCCCCATTAGGGCTCTAGTCCCATGTAACCCCCCACAATGCATTCTGGGAGTCACAAAACTAACTCCCTTTCAGATTCACTGGAGAAGTGTGTTAAAAATAGATTCCTGGGCCTCTTGCCAGGTATAATACAACAGAATTTCCAGGTGTGAGGCTCAAGATTTATAATTTTAATAAGCTCCCTAGACATTTGTTATAAAGCCAACTCAGTCCAATTCCAAAAATAAGTGTTTGGAAGCCATTGATATATATCCTGACTATCGATCCATTATAATTGCTTTCTTTTTCCCTTTTCATGCAATATTCAACTCAACAACAAGCTCTGGAGCTTCCACCAACGTTCTATATCTCCAATATAGCTAAGAACTCCACTTGTAGCCCTTCCCACAATCTTTGGTAAAGCAATCATCATGTCTTGAATGAACAACTGAAGTAGCTTCCTCAAAGGCATTACTGGTTTCAGTCCTGGCTGGAATCATATTATTAAAGTCAAGGTGGTAACATCACCATACTGACTATTAGCATCCGCTGGTTCCGACTGTAGTGACAATAAAATAGAAATGCACTTTCATTAGACTTTTGCAATTTTCCTCATATAAACCTTGTACATATTTTATTAGATTTGTATGTAAATATTTCATTTTAGGGAGTTCTAATGAAAATGGCATGTATATATATATATGCCATTTTATATATATATATAAAATTCCAACTAAACGACATTCTGGAAAAGGCAAAACTATGGAGACAGCAAAGAGATCAGTGGTTGCCAGGGCCAAGGGTCTGGAGGGAATTAACGGGTGGAGGACGGAGGATTTTTAGAGCAGAGCAAACACTCTATGTGACACTACAATGATGGACATGTCTTTATATGTTTGTCCACACTCAGCATGGACAGTATCAGACCGAACCCTAATATGATCTGTGGATTCTGGGTGACTATGATGAGTTGATGTAGGTTCACCAATTGTAACAAATGTTCCACTTTGGGTGATGTTGAAAATGCAGGAGACTGTGCGTGTGTGGGGGCAGGGGGATGCCTGGGGGATCTGGCGACTTTCTGTACCTTCCACTCAATTTTGCTGTGAACCTAAAACCTCTCTAAAAAATAAAGTCTTTAAAAAGATGTCAAAGACAAAAGTCACATATTTTGCCTGTATGATCTCTGAGGGGTTAGGACATATTTTCTTGGCCTGCCAGATTCGACAGCGGGTTTCTGAACACTGGTCTTCTGAGATTTAGTAAACGATCCCCACAAATGTCGTCTTGTAATGTTTGAACCTGAGATGAGAAACGGCCCTTGAGTTGCCTGGAGTAAAATTTCTTAACATGTCTGATCCAAAATCGTAAGGCGGAATTGGCACTTGCTTTAGTGGGTGGCTGAGGGGAAGTGTCCCCAGAGTGCCACGGCCGTGCCATGCAGAGCAGGGACTCCGTGAGTGTTGAAGCTGCTGGTGGCCGTGGCCCGGTCTGGGCACAGATCAGATTCTCAAGTGTTGAGCAATTGTTGGAATCAGGGAAGGGAGCCTCCTTGGCTGAGAGTTTTTTATAGTGAGGGAAAGAGAAAGACAGAACGGAACTCAGACAACGGCAGAGCGTAAGGAGAAAAGGCTGTTTATTTATTTTGGATTAGGGACATTGCAAGTGGGTGTTGGAACCCTGTAAGGGAAAACCAGTCACTTCACTTAGATGTTAACATTTGTGCCCACTTTGCGAAGACTTGAAGTTTTTTGCTATTATCCCAGGAACACCGAGGACCTCAAGGTCCGGGGGTAGCAACAATGACATGAACTTGAACTTTTCTGAAGCTGTCCTGCTATGTTAGTGATCCGGAAGACCTCCAGGGAAGGTTTCTGAGGCCGGGTTCTAAGCAGGACCCTATATCTGAATCCCTTTTCTTTTGCCTATCATGACTGTGACTCTCTGTCATACCACATGAGGTCAGGTAGCTTTGTAAATGACAAAGTTAAATTAAAATCTTCAGTAAGACGAAGAGACGCTTTTGAACCTGTTTGTTGGCTGTAAACTAGAACTTTGTCTAGGCCATCCAGGAAACTGCAACTGTAGCATGCTGTCTCTTGAGGGAAGCAGTTGAATTTGGCTGACTGTGTTGCTTTCAGAGGAGAAAATTGGAGAAATCAAGGAGATTCAAACACATCAAGCTCAAAAGTTTGGCAAAAACAAAAGTATAATCTGCAAGTATACTTACAGAATTCTGAAGTGTACAGAAATCTAAAACTGACAGACTTTCAAATTTCCTCCCAAAAGCATTATAGGATATCTTAGACATCTGTCACGTCTATTGCCATGTAGAATAAATTTGATCGTAGCAGCCCCTGGGTGGCTCAGTCTGTTAAGCATCTGACTCTTGATTTCAGCCCAGGCCAGGATCTCATGGTTCATGGGTTCAAGCCCCATGTCCGGCTTTGCCATGACAGTGCAGAGCCTGCTTGCAATTCTCTGTCTCTCCCTCTCTCTCTGCCCCTCCCCTGCTCATTCTCTAATTCTCTCTCTCATAATAAATGAATAAACACTTAAAAAAATAAGTTTTATTGTCTTGGCTTGGTGATTCGATAGAAAGACAGCAAATGAATTAGAATAATGTGGATTTTGGAGTATTCCACTAGCCACATAGCTGATTGTCCTGCAGTGGTTTTATTTTGCAACATTGTAGAATCTTAATTAGAGATGAAGAAAGCAGGCCCGGAAAACAAGTGAATTTCCATATTGGCCCGTACTGAGGAAAGTCAGCCGAAAGGATGTAGCAAGGGCTGCAAGCCTCCCTGGGGGTTTTCCTGACCCAGCATTTTACGGTGTCCTTATTTTAAAGCATTTGATTGCAGACTATTAGAAAGTTGGCATCGAGGCAGGTAGAAGAGGGAAACTGCTGGGTAATTGCAGGAACATAAAACGGAGAGCTGACTCTGACACGTGACAGGGTTTGTGGCGATTAAGCAACTTTGTGATACCCCTGCGGTTTCTCTGACCACGAGCCTCCTTTTGGGGCTCAAGCCCACGGTACGCATGCGCACAAACACCCAGTTAGCTTGCAGATGACCGAGAATGACCTTTCCAGTAGGGGCGCTAGTGGGACAATTGTATATTTAGAGTATATTTGGAGTTTTTGCCAGAAAAATCAGACCGCGCCTGCGCATGCTAGCTGCAACGAAGCAGGCTAATGAAATGCCAAGTCCCTGGAAAGCCCTGCCTTTTCCTAGAACTCCCGAATTATAACCACCCCTAAGAACCCGAGACCCGCAGCCACCCTGCGAGATGCCCGTCCCCTCGGTCAGTGCGGCCGCCCTCTTCCCCCAGGGCACTCGCGCTTTGCGACAGAGCTGCTTCTGCTCCACGTGACTCTGGTCCTTGAATTCTTTCTCCCGGAGAAGTCAAGGGCCTGGCCCCTGGCACCGCGCGTGGAGGAGGTCTCAGGCCCGAAAACCGCCCCCGCCTCCGGCGTCGGCCTGGAACACCTTCCAGAATGGAATCAGCAACACGGCGGAAGCGCCACCGATGTCAAGAAATTGATGAGCTTAGATCGAAACATATTTTGTTTTGTTTAATGGTCCTAAATATTCAGGAACAAATGCGTTGGATTATATAGGAAGACATTTGGTAAAATAAAGTAAACTTTGCATATCGGTTGGAATCAGGGAAAAACAGGTAAAGGTCTCACTCCGGGAACACGGGAGCGCAAAATGTTTACTTATAGAGCTCAGAAAAACTAAAAGAGCCCAGGTAGGCAGCCTGGACATACACCTCATGACTTATGTTGGTGGTTTTTTCCCTGGCTGGGGGCAAGACGGCTCACAATTTTCATCCCATGTTCTACGCAAGGCATTTGCACACCCAGGTGGCTCATCGGCCCCTCCCCGAATCCTTGCAAGACACGCACGTGCCCCTCCTTGCTACGGAGGAAGCCACTGAGGCGCGGAGAGGTAGAGGCACGCCCTCTGTCTGGGAAGAGCTCTATGTTGGAAGGTGGCTCTTGAGGGACCGGCCCAGAGAACTGCCTGGGACAAGGGTTAGTGGGAGGTGGTTAAGCACAGGCGTCTTGGAGGAGTTTGTGCGGTTATTTTTATTTTTTTAATTTTTATTTTAAAATGTTTATTTATTTTTGAGAGACAGAGAGAGAGAGAGAGAGAGAGCACAAACAGGAGAGGGGCATAGAGAGAGGGAGACGCAGAATCCGAAGCAGGCTCCAGGCTCCGAGCTGTCAGCACAGAGCCCGACCCCAGGCTTGAACTCACAGACTGTGAGATCATGACCTGAGCCAGAGTCAGACCCTTAACCGATTGAGCCACCCAGGCATCCCAGTCATTTTGAAAATCTGCTAACATAGGGGAGCCAGGATGGCTCAGTCAATTAGGTCTCAGACTTCGGCTCAGGTCGTGATCTCATGGTTCTCCAGTTCGAGCCCCGCGTCAGGCTCTATGCTGACAGCTCAGAGCCTGGAGCCTGCTTTGGATTCCGTGTCTCCCTCTCTCTCTCTGCCCCTCCCCCACTCACGCTCTGTCTCTCTCTCTCTCTCTCTCTCTCAAAAATAAACATTAAAAAAAATTAAAATCTACTAATAGTAAGAACCTCCTTTCGAAAAATACAGCTTCCTCCCCCCTGCCCTCTCACAAAGGTTTGGTTTGGGTATTTTCGAGTGGCTCTTAGGCGAGCAGGAAATCCCTGGGTTTGAAGCATTTTACTGCTGTGACTTGCATCTGACATTCCTGCCGATGGCTGTCAGGGTCTCCTTCACCTTCTTCATCTTGGCAGTCTGTATCTTTGCCTTCTCTCTAAGTGAATACATATAAAAAGGAAAGAGAATGTTTAAAAACAAAATGCAAAGAACCGCGGCAATGCGAAGATTGCATTGGCTTTCTGAAGTACTTCATGAACCAGCGGCGCCCCATGTAGTAGGGAGGCGCTCTGGGTTGTGCAAAGCGGAAGGTGTTTGTAGGAAGAAGGGGAGGGCAAGGAGATGTTGGCAAAGGCAAAGAGATCATTGTTTCAGGCCAAGACATCTGCTTTCAGGCAGAAGGGAGCAGCAAGGTCTTTCTCCTGCAGGTGACCTCACTAATGCTAATCAAAAAGTTTTAGACTGTTAGGAGTCACATTCCTAGGATAGGTCGTCATTAAATCTTGGTTTGCTATCGTGGGGGGAAAATGACTCCAATTTTGGCCTTGTTGTTTCTTTTTTAACAAGAGTAACAAAACAAAACAGTCGTGCACCCAGGACTAGAAACGTGACCTTTTCATATCTGCATTCTGTATTCAGTCGGAACAAGAAATTGCACCGCATTGGTGGTAAAGTTCAGGTCTGCTCCCACTTGGCCCTCTCTCGCCACAGGTGTCTTTTTGGCATTGTCATACAACCATCTCAAATGAAATAATGGTCACACGATTTGCTTAAAAACCAATTTCACTCCTCAAGCATTATTTGCCGAAGCTCTCACTATAAAAAAAATGGAAAAAAATACAAGAGTCCTCACTTTACCCAAAGTAGTCCCCCACCAAAAGTTAGCTCACCTGTAAACAATCAGACTCTTCCTGCTGCTCTGGAGGAGGGCAAACAGACCCAGCGAACGTCCCCGCTTCCTACCTGCGGAAACAGACTCCTTAGATCCTGGGGCCCCGAAATAGTCCTGCACCCTCGGTTCTTTGAAAATTCATTTTGTGAACTGCTCTCAGATACAAACGCGTGAGCACATACACTCTTCAATGAAGCCGGCACAACTCGGGCTGAAGTTTCAAGTCCCTCAAAATATGCCTTTGAACAAACCAGCACAAATTTGTGTTGCCTCCCGTGGTCAGTCCGAATTCACAGAAATTGCATTTTATGTGACCTGTGGTCACCGAAAATTGCCCACCATTAACCTTCCTTACCCATAAATCACTAGAGTTGCTGAAGGTGGTGTCGGAGACGCGTAATGAAGGTTGGCTGGAGGGCCAGCATTTCTGCAACAGGCCCCTTAATGCGGGTTTCGTCCAGGGGTCCTAAACACGCCCCATTTTAAAATCTCAAGCGTGTCACTACATAACCTGCAAGAAACGCTGCATTCAGGGACAGGGAGTATCCACAGTTCCCCTTGTCGTGTTTTCTTCTCCGTGTAAATCCCATGTTATGTCTACAACATCCGTGCACATGGACCAAGAGGGACTTTTCCGTCCCCTCTGTGCTTAGGAAAAACGTACAGCTCGGAGGAAACAAATGAATCGGCAAAGAGCACGATTAATAGAGGAGAAAGCAAAAACCAAAAACTAAATATCCCCAGCCCCACGGTTTTTCCTCTTAGATCATTCTATTTCACTGAAAACCCTCTTTAGATTATTCTGTATCTGAGAACCTAGGTAAAAATAAAAGGGTTTAACAAAGTCCTTCTGGAATGTTCAAGAGATTGCTACGAGAGAACACCATTGCTGGTATCTTACTTGCCAGGAAGGACTACAGAGCAACCTTTTTGAAGTCAACATACCCTGTTTTGGATTCGTTTTTGTATCTCGGAACTCCTCTAAGAGTAATAATGGGGCAAAATACTTCTTCGCTTATCTCAGCCTGTCCCCAAAGAAGTTAGCCGTAGTAGCTCCACAGGGGAGTGAAATGCTCAAAGCTGGTCCTGGGAAGCCTCAGGAAGGTTGTCTGTTCCCCAGGATGGGAGCCTGTGAAGCCTGCCCTCACCCTCACCCGGCCGAAGCCATTTCCGCAAAGCTGGGGGTTGGTGCGTGCAGTGTGGACCCCAGTCATTCTCCAGCTGGTGCAATGGAGCCGATTCACAGTGAAATTCTAAAGACGCCCTGCGCCTCACCGCTGGGACCAGCCGCTTGTTCGCTTTGTGCAGAAGGGGTGTGTACTTCCATCCAGGCAGCGTGTGCAGAGCTGGGCTCAGCTGCAGCCCACGACACCTACTGTCTGCACACGTGTGGAAGAGGACTTTAATCTCCTTCCATCCAACATTCATCCGAACCTCAAATGGAAAAAATAGCATTCCGAGAAATGCAGTGAAATGATGTATAGACCCAGACACTTGAAAATAAAGCCCGAGACGAAGGCAGATCGGCAGAGAGCGAGGTGACTCTTATGCGATCAGGGTTTCCTCTAAGCAAGCACACGCTCACACACACACATGCGTGTTCACACAGTCACACGCGTTTACACTCATGTGAGCACTTACACATGCACGTGTGCACACCCAGCACGTGTATGTAATCACGCTATGTACACACGCCCACACGTTGACACGTCCAGACACACACACCCACACTCACATGCAATCTGTGCACGCCCACACACATATGCACACTCAGATATCCGTCCCACCTCCACACACGCGCGTGCACAGACACATCCGCAGCCGGGCACCCACACTCATGCACACACACATTCATACAACCCACAAACTCACACACTCACACACATGCAGACTCACAAATGCACACGCGCTCGCACACATTTGTATTCATGCATGCACATGTAAACGTATCCACATCTGTACACCCAGCCATACACGTACAGTTACACCCACACACAGACATTCGCATATCACACACCTCCAGACATGTACACCATGTGCATCACATATATGCACACAATGCACACACAGACACGCTCACCCACACATACACACATACAGACCACGAAGACACCACACACACACACACACACACACACACACACACGCAGCGTTGCTCCCAGTGAACCGCACCGCGCCGGGCCCTTCAGCCTGTCCTGAGACCTTCATAAGAACCAGCCAGCCCCCCACTGTGGTGCCCACCAAGGGGCAGCCCAGGACAATTGTGAAGGGCATTGCCGATGTGCCGGTGCCATGTGGATAACCCCTTTCTGATCTCAGTGCCAAGGACAGCTAAAACGCCCTACACCTCAGACTGGTCTGACTTTATACTGTTTATTTTTTTATTTTTCCTTTTATCTTTTGACCCCCTTCACCCATTTCCCCCCCATCCCCTACCACCACTACCATCGTCACCTCTGGCAACCACTCATCTGCGTCCCCCATATCTATGCTTTCCCCTCCTTTTTTAGGTTCCACGTGTAAGAGAAGACAATCATACGGTACTCATCTTTCTCTGTCTGACTTAGTTCACTTAGCATAAAGACCTTGAGGTCCATCCGTGTCACAAATGGCAGGATTTCCATTTTTTAATGGCTGAATAATATTCCATTCCAATTATATGCCACATCTTCTTTATCCATTCAGCCGTCAATGGACACAAATGTTTCCACATCATGGCCATTGGAAACGATGAGGAAATGAAGTGAACCTGAGGATGAATACATTATTCTGAGTTAGTTTTTTCATTTTCTTTGGATAAATACCCAGACTTGGAATCTCTGGATCATATGATAAGTTTGTTTTTGTTTGTTTGTTTGTTTTGAGAGAGAGAGAGAGAGAGAGAGTCTTAATCAGGTTTCACACCTAGCACCAACCCGGGCTAGATCTCATGACTGTGAGATCAAGACATCAAGCCAACATCAAGAGTCAGATGCTCAACTGACTGAGCCACCCAGGTGCCCCAATAGTTCTTTTGTTTTGTTTTTTTTCCCGAGGAACGTCTGTATTGTTCTCCATAGTGGCTGCACCAACTTCCATTCCCACCAACCATGTAGGGGGAGTCCTTTTTCTCCTCATCCTCACCAATACTTGTTATTTCCTGTCTTTTAGATAGTAGCCATTCCAATAGGTGTGAGGGGATAAATCATGGCGGTTTTGATTTGCGTTTCCCTGACGGTTAATGATGTAAAGCGTCTTTCCATGCACTCAGTTGGCCAAAGGTATGTCTTCTTCAGAAAAAAGCCTATTCATTTCTGCCCATTCTTCAATCAGATTGCTTGTGGTTTTTATGGTTTTTTTCTGACTGTTTGACTCATAGGAGGTCTTTATGTAATGCGGATACTAGCCCCTTATTAGATACATGATTTGCAAGTATTTTCTCCCGTTCAGTAGGTTGCCCTTCAATCTCGTCGATGGCTTCTGTTGCTGTGCAGATTCCTCTTATTCGGTGTCGTCCCGCGTGTACATTTTTGCTTTTATTGCTTTTGCTGTTAGCGTCGGTTGAAAAAAAAGTCATCACCAAGACCTGTGTCAGTGAGTTTACTGCCTCGGTTTTCTTCTAGGAGTTTTATGGCTTCAGGTCTTTATAGTGTTGATTTATGGGTTTATATTGTGTATTTCAAAGCTTTCTGCAGACACTGTCCGTCCCGAGGCAAGGTCTGCATTTCCTGCTGTCACTGCAGCCAGCCTATTTTCGTCTCGGCCACCAGTCTCTTCTCCCCGGGATCCTAACCTTTCTCCCCACCTTCCAGTTTCCAGCCCTTTGCCATGTATGGGTTGGGGGTGTTGGTGGGGCTCCTGACACCATTCCCCAAACAAATGAATACAGGCATGAAATGCCTAAAGCACAAGACTAGGTGGATTTTTCTTATACTCTGTGTATCAACTCTTTAATCTTAAAACTTTGTGAAACGTCAAGATAAAAATCGTGGTAAATGATTCATTTACGTCCTGGTTGTCTTCTACTCACTTAATGTATCTCATTATTTTTAGTCTTGTGAATCGATTTGAATATAAAATGCCTATTTTTAAAGTGCTCATCTAATAATTAGCTCTTCTGTCCGTCATTTTTAATTGGGGATGCATTTTAGTCACGTTTTTATAACGCTCAGTGTAGCTTTATAAAAGCACAATGTTGATACTGGGAAAAACCTAAAACAAAGGGTTTTCCCAAGTCACCGAATTGGCGTTGAGCACAAGTAACAGAGGTGGAGCAAAATTCATCAGCCGGTGGTCGTCTGTCCCTCGTGTCTAGGTTGTCGTGGA
Source organism: Paguma larvata (assembly GCA_030068075.1). NCBI lineage: Eukaryota > Metazoa > Chordata > Mammalia > Carnivora > Viverridae > Paguma > Paguma larvata. The sequence goes on from CM057826.1 coordinate 4,691,639, forward strand.
GAAAAAGAAAGTCGATTACTCTAAAATCTTCACGGTTCATCAGATGAAAACTGGCTGTGGCTACGTGGTCTATTCTGGGCTTTTTAGCTAAAAACGGGTAAAATGACTCTGCCTCCCTCCTGTCCCTTCTCTTGTTTCGTCCTCCACCCCCCCTGCAACACACACAGACCTGGTCGCTTACTTTCCAGTGGGTGTAGGGCCTTTGCGTAGTGATGCAATAGGCTTAGTTTATAAAGCCGCCGCAGGTGAGGGTCCGCTGAGAACCACAGCTACCTGGACCGGCTGGTGGCTGGCTCGTCGGTGCCAGGGTCCTCATCCTGGGCATCAAGGCCCTTCTTCACATCGGCCACACTCAAGCTATCCCCGGCCCTTCCCTTCTCCCAAGGTCCAGACCAGTCCTTCCCATTCATCTTCCATCTGCGGGATTCACGACGGACCAGATCAGACCTTGGAGAGGCTGAACTCCAGCCCCGCCCCCAGAGAGCCTGTCCCTCCAAGGTCTCCCCAGATGAGAGACAGCAAAGCTGGTCTTCGGGCTTGACGTCGCGTAGTTTGTTGAAACGCCTCTCCCCCGCCGTTGTGCACTGGTGATGGCCAGGACCGTTTCCCTGTGTTGTATCCTGTGAAAAACACACTGCCCGACATACATGTGTGTTCCGTGCACGGCTTGTCGAATGAACGAGGTTTTCCTGTGATGGTGTTAGAAAGTTGGTCACTCAGGGACACCTGCAGGGCTCAGCGGGTTGAGCGTCGGACTCTTGATTTTAGCTCCGGTCACAATCTCACAGTTCGTGAGATGGAGCCCCACATCGGGCTCTGCACTGACAGCACGGAGCCTGCTTGGAATTCTCTCTCACCCTTTCTCTCTCCCCCTCCCTCCCTCTCTCTCTCTGTCTCTCTCTCTCTCTAGATAAATAAACATTTTTTTTAAAGTGTGTCGCTCACACACATTATTTCAGAAGGTAAGAGTGACGGTGGAATAGCCATGCCTGTGAGTAATATTTGATCTCTGTGACTTAAGAATGGGAAACACAGATGTAGGTTTGGAGTTCATTTTAAAGGTATTGTGCAGGTTTTCAGAGTGTGGTCATGGCTTGTCAGTCAGGACTTCTGTATCTGTCAGCTAAAAGCCACGGCCTCCTGGAAGTCAGCTATAAAATGTGTCGCATTGTTCTTCCCCTGTTTTATACCAGGAGCTTCCTAGAAAACGTAAAATATTACAATTTATGTACCGCGTATTTGCCAGTCTTGTGCTGTGGCACCGATTAGAAGTCATTTGTTTTGATGAGGTGCTGATACGATTGGGGGGGGGGAGCAGGTTGGTAAAAACAACAACAACGACAAAAACCAATCAACCCAGTGTCTTTTTGCCGGCAGTCTGACAGTGGCCCGTTCTCGGATCTCCTCCCAAAGTGATCTGAATGTTCGTTTGGGGGAAGAAATTCAATTCGAGGACCATGTCAGCAATTGCTTGTCTCGTACACACTTTGCCCAGAATCAATTTCCAGACAAGCTTTACAAGATTCATGGAGAAATTTGTTGGGTAGAAAGAAACCCCATGATCAATGCTATTGGTTGAGAGTTACATTATTCAGAAGAAGAAAATGAGGTTTAAAGGAAAGCATGCATGGAAGAAAGTTCAGGTAGATCGATAAAATGGAATGCTTTCTCCGCCTTGTATCCTGAGTGTCCATTACCAGTCCCCTGATGGTGTCATGATGGGGCCTCTTGGATAGGGAGTGCCATGCGGGGACCCCTGCGTCCTTCCCCGGCAGGGTGATCTCGTCTAGCTCCTTCGTATAGGAGGCACTTGAATGGATGGAACTTGAATTCTGGAAAAGACAATATTCAGTCGAAATCTGCTAAGGGAAGTAAGAAGCCGGGGGTCCCAGACCAGCTTTCTCCAGCAGATCCTTCGCCCCCGGCTCCCTGGAAAATTGCCGATGATGGGAAGTCAGTTTTCAGATAACTGGCGGGGCTCCACACGGAGGCGGGTTTATGCATAAAACCCAGTATAAGGATCCCTTGCTGTGTCAGGACTCCCCCGCTTGGTGCCGCGTCCCTCTCAGGCATCTCCCTCACGCTGCATCCGTTAGGCCTTCCAGCATCACGTAGTCCAGGGGCACAGAACCCCTGGGGCCCAGAGATTCCTACAGATGGGTTCATTATTCGCCTCTTGTAGAGCCTCTGGGCTTCGGTGAAGATTCTCTTTGAGATAAACCTGACGCAGATATTAAATATTAAATTGTGACATGTTTCGGGGAGACCTCCTTCCATCTGAGTCAGCAGGTGGGTGCAGACCACCTGTTAAACCTGCAGCAGTTGTTAGCGTAGATGCCATGATCGTGGGGTAACGTGCGGCTGTCGCAAGAGATCAGTTACCAAGATATACATGTGTCTATTAAGGCAAATCTTGTGTCCTTCTGGAAGCATCCACTATTGTGCGTGGGGGAAGGAGGCAGGTCTGAGTTCCGTGTGCTTCGGAGACAAGGCACCTGTGGTCTTCCCCTTGGTGGCTAGGCCAAGTTCCCGCCCCCCCCCCGCCCCGCCCTGATCTTAGAACATGGCTTGGCTCTCTTCTTCAATGGTTTTAGAGTTTTTCCAGTTCGATTTCCTTTTCGATGAACTTATGGGCACCCAGCGACTTGGAGTTTTGTGAGTGTGTCCGTTGTGTACAGAAACGGTGTTCTCCCTCCAATCTCTGAGTGTGGTCTTGCTGCCAAAATATATTCACCCCCTATATGTTTTGTGACACTCTGCTTCGAGTGTAGGTGGCCATAAAAATGACAGCACTAGCTCCCAGGGACCTGCACTTGTTAGAAAAGCACTGGTTATCCTGGGGCGCCTGGAGGGCTCAGTCAGTGAAGCGTCCGACTTCGGCTCAGGTCATGATCTCACGGTTTGTGGGTTCGAGCCCCGCATCGGGCTCTGTGCTGGCAGCTCAGAGACTGGAGCCTGCTTCCGATTCTGTGTCTCCCTCTCTCTGTCTCTGCCCCTCCCCTATTCATGCCCTGTCACTCTTTGTGTCTTAAAAATAATAAATAAATGTTAAAAAATTTTTCTTTTAATTTAAAAAAAGAGAGAAGAATTGGTTATCCAAAGCAAATGGTTATCGTTGGGAGCCAAGGGGATTCAAATGAGGGACAGAACAGGAGAAGCCAGGAAAGTGGGAATTCCCAGGGGGCTTTCCTGACCTTTACAGCCTCAGATCCCGGAGACAGTGGTTGAACCATCTGGATAGTCGGCGATGGCTGATGATGGCGATGTTGTCCGCCGGCAGGAATGGCAGGCAGCCCTGGACCGGGCGCTGACAAGGGTGACTGCGTTCCTGCAGACACACAGGCGTAAACAAAAGGTCACAGCACAGGTCTCCCAGAGAGCAGGGCATTGTTTATCCTGGCTCTAAGACCCTCGCCCGCCAGTATCCCACTCCCCTAAACCTCTGTCCAGTGTCACATGGATTTCCTTGGAGGGAACAGTGACTTACCTCGGAGAAGATTTTCCTGACTGATTTCACCCTACACTGGCCACTTCTTTCCTTTGTAGTTCTATATTTTTCTCCTTCCTCTGTATAAATTTCTCTTCCCCATGTTGTGTATATTTTCTAGTGGTTTCTTTCAGGGTAGGTATATCCTTCCTCGCACACTGAAAGCATCATGGTGCTCAAAATGACATCGACTGTGTTCCGATCTTCCCCGAATGCATTCGGTGCCCCTGACGGGTGTTCTTAGGCCTCGTGTGCAGTGGCGTTGAGTGTCCCCTTTAATTGGCTCCCTGGGGTGAGGAGGACCTCTTTGCTTGGCTCAGTACTACACAGAGTTCACAGCACAGTAAGCAATCAACAGCTTTTTGTGGAAGGAGTGAGCGAGTGAATGAATGAATGAAAGACTGTGCAGATTAACTAAACAACACCAGAGTTATCACCAGAGGGCACCGCGGTGCCACACAAAACTGTCCTAGTGAGTTCGCACTTTCCTCTTTTTTTTTTTTTTAACGTAATCTCTATGCCCAACAGGGGACTTGAACTCCCAGCTCTGACATCAGGAGCCACGTACTCTACTGACTGGGTCAGCCAGGCGCCCCTGGCCACCTTCGTCTTAACCGTCATTGAAAACACCACTCACCTGGCTGGCTCCTGACTCTTTCAAATTAAAAAATTTTAAATGTTTTTTTTTTTTTATTTTGAGAGAGAGAAAGAGACAGAGCACGAGTGGGGGAGGGGCAGAGAGAGAGGGAGACACAGAATCTGAAGCAGGCTCCAGGCTCCGAGCCATCAGCACAGAGCCTGACTCGGGGCTCGAACTCACGAGCCATGAGATCATGACCTGAGCTGAAGTCGGCCGCTCAACCAATTGAGCCACCCACGTGCCCCTAACTCTTTCAAATGAAAATGGATTCCATGGCTGATCCAGCAAAGACAGGGGAAAGCCTTGTAATGTTTGGAAACTAACACCGGTAGCTTGGTTTTTATTTCCTCCTCGTGATAAATCAGTGTGTGCTCATGGTAGACCATTAGGATCGAAGGAACACAGAAATTGATTATAACTTGATAACCCGGAGATAGCCGTGATTCATGTTCCACATCTCTGGTGAAGTCTCCTGCAATCTTTTTGTTTTCTGTATCTCTATTCATTTGCACTATCGGGGCCACTCTGCGGAGGCATTCTTGGGTTCTTTTTCCACTTACCCTGTGTTCTCCCAAATTGCTTATAGCTGTGTTGAAATTTTACATTAATGCTGGCGTGTCAATGCCTCCATTGTTCGAATTTTGGAAGGGTCTCTCGAAGGACTCTGAGAGTTATGGGTGTACCGTAACAGCTATAGTCTTCCCTAAAGGAGACTCCCCCAAATCTCACAGCCACAGCATCTTGCTAGACCAGCTTGGCTAGCGTCAAAGAACAGGCAGGCCCCACCACCTGAGGTGCAGAAAATGTGCTAAACCAGCAAAAATACTAGCTTTCTCATCCGCCTAATTTCTGGTTACAGAAACAGTGTTCTCCCTCGCTTCTACACAGACTGCGAACTGCAGAATATCCATCCCACCATGTCTCTCCACTTTCCTGACCTAATCCTGAGGCAGCCACTGGTCGTCAAGTTGGAAAGACTGAGAATCCGCGGGAACTTTATAGGGAGAACTGTGGCAACTTCCTCCCCTTCCCAGGAGTGAGGAAAAGCAGTCTTTCATCCCTCCTCATATTGCCTTGGGAGGTGTGTTTTGTTTGTGCCCACAATGATACAGTCTTGGTTTAAACATTGTCCTATTTTTATAACAACGCTAGACTACCTCCCAGAAATACCCATTACAATATTATGTTGGCAGTTCCATTGAGTACATTCTCTGCATATTTGGGGAAATGGTCCCGGCCAAGTGATTTCATTTATAGAAAAAGGCTCTTCATTAAAATATGATGTAATCTCTTGTGTAAACTGTGCTGACAAGTTTGGTTTAAGTTTTTTTCTCTTTTCCTTGGCATTCCTTTATTTGAAAAAAAAAAAAAAAGACATTGCTTTCCTTCTTCCAATGTGGCCTTCTTCTTTTACTTTCTTTTTTGAAAACAACATACCCGCTTGACAGCTAAGGGTAATTTCAGTAAGAGAAAATATCAGTAAAGGCAATAGAGAAGAGGAAGCGGTGTAGGAATAATTTATGGCTCTTTGGGGGTGAGTATGAAGAAGTTTAAGCAATAAATAATTTATAAGCAAAACACAAAAAGTCAGTGGCAGAAGGTAAGTCCTGGCCTGTGGGGTTTTCAGCTCAGTAGAGGAGCCATTTTCTCAGCCATTTTCTCATTTTCTCCATTTCTCAGGTGGAAATCTACAGATTTCCCATCGTATAGGGAATACGATCTTTGCCCAGCTGAGCAGCAGGTTAACTCAAAGCAGAGAAATGGAATCATCTCCACTTGCTCTTTCAGATTCGCCAACACCTCCAGCGAATGCTCCCTAGTGACATTGCCAAGAACAGGACTTTAACGGAAGTACCCGTGAGGAGCATTGAGTGATATGGAACACAGGTTTTGCGTGAGGCTGCCTCCTCTTCCAGAGAATCTAGGGTCAATCCATCACCTCTGGTGGGAATAGAAATCAAGACACTCCTTGGCAATATTACATCTGTTTAATTTTGCTAATGCTTCTCATATTTACCTCCTGCAGAACTGATGAGACATGGGACCCTGTCTTGATGATTCTGTTAGTTCCCTTTCCTGAAGGCCAATCCTGGAAATTAAGGTCAGTTTCGGCAAAGAACTACTTTTGAGTGGTCTCCTGTGGACTTTATCACTCCAGGAACAGTTATTTCATGACGAACGTTCTTAAGATTTTAGAAGAGGAGAACAAAGTGAGAGGTGGCTCTGACTAGCTCCATAGACCCCTTCGTCACCCCATTTCAATTCAAGTACAGGGCACCCCACACGGGCAAAGTGCTCTGTCTGCACAGTGTCCCGTGGCCGGAAGGGAGATTTCAAAAAACAATCGTAAGACATTCTGAGAACCTCAAAGTCGGCTGTGTTTGCATTGCTTGTAATGAAATCAACCTTCCTTGTGTCATTATTGTCCCTGAAACTGGCCTTTGCCCCAGAAACAAGAACAGGCAGCCATGCCTGTGAGCACAGTGAGGACGCTTGGGAGAGAGGGCGGGTCTCAACAAAGCGTTTCCATCTCTTCATCCTGGACTTTCTCTGGGACCCTGAGGGTGTGGAAGGGCAGGCATCTCCTCCTTTTTCCTAAACACAGTGAGCATCTCCGGTGTGCCTGCACGAAGGACTCAGCCGTGAGCAGGACAGGCACCCCTGCCTTCGTGGAAGCTGTGTTTCTGTCCAGGAAGGTAGAAAACAGAGAAGTAGGTATTCTCTCTAATGAACAAAGGCCCTGAGGAAGATTCAACAGATGACTGGATGGTGGGAGTGGGCGAGGGCTCTTTTATTTAGAGAGACCGAGAAGGCTCTCTCCAAGTAGATGGCCTAAGCAAGAATTCCTAAATTCTGAGAAAAAACAGTTATGATGTAAAGATCTGGGGGAATTCTTCTGCGCAAGAGAGAACAGCAGGTGCAAAGGTCCTGGAGCAGGGAAAGCACATCGAAGACAGGGCATTTGTGTGATGGGGCGATGCGAGCTTAATTTAAGATTCTCAGAAATTCTGTTTATTATACAACGCAAAGTGAATGGCAATGTTTCTTTCTAAAAATCCACAAACTTCCGGATCGAAACAGCAAGCACGGACCTGTGGATTCGCAAACAGCAGTCAGACGTGCATTTGCTAGTAAGGCCTCACGGAGAGGACTCCCAGTCTCAAGCAGTGTTTTACAAAAGTAGCCCTCCTTAATGTACCGTTTCTGCTTTCTCTCGGCTGAGTTCTTATGAAGGTTTCGTTCTTCAGATTTCATGTGACCCACTTACCCAAACGTGCAGCCCTGGTATAGCATTTAGCACTGCGTTCCATGAAAACGGACGTAGGACCTAAGAAAAACGGCACGCGGGGGTCAGTTGAGCAGGGGCTATGCCGGCGCTCCTGGGTGAGGGTGCAAACACAGAGCAACGGCCACTGTATAATTCTTTAATTCTACTTTGTAATTCCAAGTCCCGGGTTTGCTTGAGGAGGGGAGCAGGGGGCACCGGCGTGACTCAGTGTCTTGCAGCTGCTGGGCCCTGGCAGAACGCAGTGGGCCACCCCTCACCCCCCCTCCAAACCCCCAACTTCTACCCCTCCTGCAAGAGGTAGGTGGGGAGGACAGCTGCAAGGTTTGCCGTCCAGCCAGTGGCAAGCCCTTGGGCCTGGTAGCCCGGAGGAGACAGCTTTGAAACATTCATTGCGTGCAACCCTCCCTCCCCCCTCCCCACCCCCACCTTTATGGAAAATCCTATGCCTTATTATTATTACTTTTCTTGGGTCCACGCAACCCAGTGTTTCCTTGGGAACTCAGAATTGCACTACAGACGAACAGAACACCTGTTTGCTCCCCGGGCCTGTCCCACAGCCCCCACCCCCGGCTGTGAGATGGTTGTCTGGGCGGATGCGGGTCTTCAAAGGCCTGAAGAAATAATGCCTGCAGATCAGATGCATGCTACGCTGTTTCACCATCCGCAGGGCACACGATACCGATTACCGCCTCTGGGGAAGCTGTGAATAGTCACTCAGGCTATTCCAGTGTCTTCTGGATTTTTGCTCCTCCTCCTGCGGTGATCGGACTTTTAAAATTCTCTGTCCATTGGGCCCCCAAGCACTTTATTGCAAAATAAGCAGCTGGTTCCTACCTCTTGGTTCAAAAAAGAATCTCTTGGGTTCTGAGCACTGTGTTGGGGGTGACAGAGAATGAAGCCCCTGCGGCCTCTGTGGAAATCACGGAGTAGAGAAGGAGGGGGCACCGGCCGCGCTGACTAAACCTCGGCATGGCAACTCCCTTTGCGTGAACGGGAGCAAAGCGCCCAAGTGATGGTACGGAGCTCAGACCTGCCCACGCGCCTGACGCACGTCTGTTACCGGCTGGGTCCTGGGCTCTCCAAGCAACAGACACTGGCCGGGGCCAAATGGGAATTCCCAGGCAAGGCTTTTATTGGGGCTTTTGCTCAAGCATGAGAGTGCACAAAGAAAAGGGCCCTTCCTGCGGGCCGTCTGAGCAAAGGCCGGGAAAGTTTTGAAAAAGACCGAGGTGGGAAAGGAGTGAAATCCAAGCCCGGAGAGGTGGGAAGAGACACAGAAAGTTGAGTGCACAGGCACAAGGGACAGAACATGCTTGCTCATACATCGCATGTCTCATTAGCATGTAAAATGTCCACCCATGGGCCTGATTTTTAGTATTATAATGAGGGGAAGTCAGTGAAGAGTCAGCGCTGAGGGTCCACCTTAACACAGACTGGTTTGGTTGGGTCTTTGCCGGTCTTTGTAGTCGAGTCCTTCGTTCGGTAAGCATCCTGCTTCCACATTCCTGAAACACATGCTACTCAAGGGGGCTCAAGGCTTCCGCCGTCAAGGAAGGATGGATTTTGCCATCCATCAGGGTTGGGGAGACCCATGTCCAGTCCCTGCTCTGTCTCAAGCCAGTGACTGAGACACTGGTGTCGAGCATGGAAAGCTTTATAATCAGAAGGGTAGCCCAGTGAGAAAGCTGGGAATCATTCCCAAGCTGCCTTGCCCTGTTGAGCCTAGAGACAGCTTACCTGTGTTTGGGGAAAGAGTGAGAGGAGAGTGAGGGGTTTCGTAAAACCTTCAGGAAAGGGGCTCCTGGGTGGTTCAGTTGGTTGAGTGTCCGACTCTTGAGTTTGGCTCAGGTCATGATCTCACAGTCATTGAGATCGAGCCGACACCGACACTGGCACCGATAGCGCAGATCCTTCTTGTGATTCTCTCTCTGCCCCTTCTCCCCCTCCAAATAAATAAATAAATAATTTAAAAACCCTTCAGACAGGAGGACCTTGAAATAATCTGGAGGTATGCCCTCTTCTGGACAGCGAGGCAGCATTTGGGACCTGGTACCATCGGGTCCATTGGATGACTTCAAGACAAGCATTATGGTTTGGTTCCCATTAGACTTCTACAATCAGGGCGTAAACAGGGAGTAGAGGGGAAAAAGACAAAGTTAAGGATTGATTGAGCATGAGGGTAAGAGGCGCATAAAACATAATTAAGTAGGGAATAAAACTGAATGTAGAGCTAATTTAGTAACGCAACTAATACAACTATAGTTCTGCTTGTGCTTTGGAAATAGATCCGAGGGGGCACCTGGGTGGCTCAGATGGTTAAGAGTCTGACTGCAGCTCAGGTCGTGATCTCCCAGGTCGTGAGTTGGAGGCCCGAGTCGGGCTCTCTGCTGACAGCTTGGAGCCTGGAGCCTGCTTTGGATTCTGTGTCTCCCTCTCTTTGGCCCTCCCCCACTTGCACTCTATCTCTCTTTCTCTCTCAAAAGCAAAGACACGTTAAAAAAAGAAGAAGAAAAGAAAAGAAAACAGCTCCAGGAACACAGCGTCCATCCTCATGACACATAGGACGAGGCAGGTCTGGGGCATTGTGACCCCTAATTTTCAAAGAAAATTGTGATTTCCTCTGACTTGCATCTCATGATCACAGTTGGGCCTGAGGGCTATGAATTTAGACACAAGAATGAATTCAGCTTAATACTTTGTTGTTACTGTCGTTAACACGTGAGACTCCACCCCCTGCTCAAACCCTCGTGGTTTGGCACAAAAAAATCTTTGTTCTCTCTTCTTGCTGGGGCATGCTCAAGGCCAGGTTCTGCAGATGCTGGTGAACAGAAAAGAAGTGTGTTGGGCCACAGACATCTATTCCTTCACACCGAGGATGGTGCAAGCTCGCCCAGCCTAATATTAGATCTTCTTCCAAGTGTCCATTTTTATCTGCCAATTAGCCACTTTCCGTTCTATTGCCCAAGGATGCATGTTTGGGGTTCACGTTTAAATTTAGAGATATTTTACAGATTTATAAACAGATTTATAAACTTTTCCATTACAGCAGATTCTTGTGTGACATATTGGGATTCTTAACATGTACCTATAGTTTTCCATTTCGCTCTGAAGATGTTCATAGCAAGGACGTTTTGGTAATAAGCCTATCGCTAATAGGCTTTTATTATGTTTTTTCCTTTAGTTTATAATACAAAATTCTTTTATACTCTGATTTAGTTTTGTGATCCAGGGACACAACGAGCAGGGTTGTGCCTGCCTTCGATGCGCTCACTCCTCCTGGGGTGTTTGAATTCTTTCCTGAGCTACCGTGGTGCTGAGGAATGGAGAGCTGTACTAAGCCTTTGAATGCAGTGTTTTTCTGGAGCGGGGGGATTGTAATTATTCTCACAATTCAAATAGTGATTGGTGCCTATCCTTCTGTCCCCAACATGGCACCCTGGAAATTATGGTGCCACATTTGCTCATGGGTTCAGCTGCACTGAGCATTATCGCTAGGCAGCTGGTGACAATCTACCCTCAAATAATGTTAAATTAATATCGCCTCAAATCACAAAAACATTACCTCACCAACACAAGTGCTGGATTACAGCTGGTCATTATTTCCCTGGGGACATCTGATGACCAAATGGAAATGGAGAATGGGGCATACGACCAGCATTTCAAATTTCATTAGTCTTAAAATGTGAAATTCTCTTCTGGGAGATGTGACTTCAAAGTTCTTAAAAAACACACTCATGTGCCTCTCAAATCAATAATCAATATCCACATTCTTGATTTCCGCTACTACTGTTTTTGTTTTTCTACTCTTTTCTGCTAGATTTCAGCTATATTTATAGTCTATTGATCGAATGTTTTACATTCTAATTGCTCTTTCCCACAAAGCTCTGAGGCTGCAGATTTATGGCTGGCTCTGCACATCTCTGTTGGGTCGTCTTCTTAACATTTCTTTGCAGAGCCTCTTAATGTTTTCACCGCCATCACTAACCTGTCAAGTTTCAGTTGTTTGCACAGAATGCCCTGTGGTTAGTTTTACCTGGTCCTCCTTCATTTCAAAGCCTTTTAGCTAATGGGACAAAGGGTGATGGAGCTCAGATAAAAATCTGGGCTTCGGTTGTCTCAAAGACAGAATCCCCCTTGTCTGAGAACAGTTTGGGCAAGGAGACAATCACATTTCCAATGCAGATACTTTCCTTGATTGGAGGGCCCTTTAATAGACATGATTCAAATAGATCTTGTTTTCCTGAGAAGTGTTAGCAATAGTAAATGTTGCACCACTGCTCCATCAAAAACAAACAAACAAACAAACAAACAAAACCAAATAACAAACATGAAAACCAAAGCCAACAGATCATCAACTCATTCATTTGTTCACTTGTTCACGGAGTCTGCCCCGTGCACCTATTCTGTTCTGTGCGTGGTTGTAGGTTCTGGAGATGAGGCAATGAATGATACAGCCTTGACCTTCATAGATGTGGTGCAAAGAAGAGAGAAAGATGGGAAATAAGTGTAAAAACCAAAAGGAAAAAGTGGAATGGGCCACAACGCAGCATGACTGAGGGGTTGCTTTTTTTTTTTTTTTTTGCAGGGACAATACAGTCCTCTCTGAAGAGATGGGATCAATGATGAGAAGGAACCACTCATGTGAATACAGAGCTAGGAGAGCATTCCAGGTGGAACCAACGGCCTGAAGAGATGTAGCCTGGTGTCAGGAACTAGCTGGTTTGTTACAGAAGCAGTGGCCCAGGAAGGTACATAATGAGAGTCATTGACACAAGGTGGTGAAGCCGGGTAAGTGGGAGAGGCTGGAACATCGGGACTTGGAAGCACTCAGAGCCTAAGTAGACTGTTAGAACATCTGTGAAAGCAGTAGCTATGGACAGGATTCCACCAGACAGTAAGGAGACCCATTGAAGGAAGCCATCTATAATCAAGGGTGGTGATGTTGCTGAATTTCCAATATCCAGCTTAGATGATAAAATTAAAAGGAGTTACAGAAGAATTACATCAGAGAGTCACTTTAGCTCAAGAGAAATTGAACCCCATCAAATCCCTCTACAGGAACCATGTTGCCATGAAGATTATAAAATGGGCTCAGAGTGCTATCAGTGGTACAGAAACATTCAGAGTGCCCATCAGTGGTATAGAAACATGACCCAGCATGTATGGAATCCTGGGTTCCACTTCCCAGCTTCAAAACCAAGGCCTATATGTCCCCTTGGCTCTCCAGATATGGCTATCCTATTGGGGTCTCAAATCCCTTGAAATGATAAAACCAGTCCCCCTTAGTAGGGAAATGTCTTTCTTATCTCAGAAGGGTTTCCAATTAAATGTAAAGATGATGAAATAAATAAACCCCATATCCATATTGTGTGGTAAATTTGTAAATAATTTATATATATGAACCATTCAAAAGATAAGAAATGTTTCCAAGAAATTTGGCATTTTGGAAAACAGACCAGTATGGTTTGGTAACGCTATGATAATGATGATATCCAAGATTTCTGTAGAACTTAGTGGGTGTCGGTCACCATTCCCAGATCTTTGATTTGTTATCTGAGAAAATCCTGTGTAGGCAGATTCTGTTATTATCTCCACTTTGCAGATGAAGATACTAGGTCATGGAGAGGAAAAGGAACTACCCAAGGTCACGTGATTAACAGAGCTGGGAGCTGATGCTAGCCTGCACAACTCACCATTGCCCAACGCTGCCTCTCTAGATGATCAAAGTCGGATATGTCCTTCCATATATATGACATTCTGAAAGAGACAAAGCTATGAAGACGGAGATCAGATGGAAATAAAAATCCCTGAAACAAGACCAGGGGTTGACAAAGGCTGGGAGCCAGGAAGAGTTGATTCAAAGGAATGGTGCAGGAGAAATGCGGGGTGATAGAACTATGCGGTATCTTGATTCTGATGCATCTATGTAGCTTTATGCATTTGAAGAAATTGTAGGGCTGTATGCCAGAAGAGTAAATATTACTAAATTTAAATTTATAAATAAGTTAAATTTTTAAAAATGAGCTTTTCCAAATTAATAGGTGCACACTTGTCAGATCTCTTCCAATGATGTATTTTACATATGGGCTTTTTAATAAGCAAATTAAAATAAAAGGAAAAAGGACCGTAAGAAGTAGTAAACTCTAGTTATGGACACACGTCTGAAGTTTTTAGTGGTGAAACTTACTAATTTGTAACTTGGAAAAGCATCAAAAGAGAAAAAAGGGAGATAAACCGATAAACCAAGGGGAGAAAAAAGATGGATGGCTAGAGACGTAGTAAAACAAATATAGCAAAATGTTAAAGGAAGGAACAGGGGGGCCAGTGCAGTACAATTCTTCACGTTTCGTGTTTGTTTGAAAAGTTGTAGAATAAAATATTGGCCAAAGATTAATGTGTCAAAGTGTTAGACTTGTCATTTTAAGTTGAACAGTGTCAAGAGAATTTGACTTAGTTTGCAGAATGTAAGTCTACTTAGGACCGTTTGAGATTTGCCATCTATACCATTTTAATATCTTAGATCAGGAGTCGACAAATGTTTTCTGTAAAGGACAGATAGTAAGGATTCGACGCTTTGTGAGTCCTATGGTTTCTGTTATAACTACTCAGCTCTTTCTACTGTTCCTTGAAAACCACCATTGATAATGCATAGACAAATGGGTGTGTTAGTGTTCCAGTGAAATTTTATTTACAGAAGCAGGTAGTAGGAGGGCATGGGCTGTCAGCCAGAGTGTGCTGTGCCCAATTTTATGCACATGGCAGTTCATGCTTGGACAGTTTACTTATTACGGTCTTAAACTCACCCAGTTATCGGAAATCCTCACAGCGAATAGAGATCATTGATTTTATAAATGCAGTTAAAATTTTTAAAGAAATTCTTTTAAATAGGTTCACAAATGATAAATCATTTGAGGGAGTTTAGTCCGGTCAAGACTTGAGCTAGTCTAACATTAATCATAATCAAAATCAATCATGATCAGAATCAGAAGGCAATTGTTTTTATTTTGTTTAATTTATTAATCAGATTTATAATTGAAACTTAAAAGATTAAGGAAAACTGATTTTTAAAATGTATCATCCTTAGTTATTCGGATAACCCTATTAGCTATAATTAATCCTCTCTGCACACAATTCTGGCATATCAAGAAATTCATACCAATATAAGCTAGAGTAAGGTATTTGGATTTATTTAAAGTAAAACCCTAAGTTATCAGATGGTCTTATCAGGGGACAGGTGATTGGACTTATATTATTTTGGAAAGAGTCCTCTGGCTGCTAACTGGAGAATGGGTTTGAGGACGGGCTGGCAAAGAGAAGTGGAGACCAGGGAGGGGCCAACCGAGCATCAAAGCACGAGATGATGGTGATATGGATTAGTATGTAATTTGACCAAATGTGGGTCATGAATTAAAGAAAAGTTCTCCCGTTTTTGTCCTGAGCCACGAGGTGGATATAAACACTATTAACAAGGTAGGCAGCCTAAAGGAAGAACAAAGTTGGATGCTTTCTACGTGTTGGACACCAGTGGCCATCCAGAGGTGACTCAGCTGGTGCTGGGGGCAGGCTGAGAGTCCAAGGTGAGCTCTGTGTTTCATGAAGCAGTCAGTCCAGAGCCCAGATTCCTCCTTCGTTGCCCTGCCTTCCTTCAGTCTGTGAGCTTTGGCTTTCTGGTGGCAGAGAACAGTCACATAAGGCAAGATGGGCCATGGTTACCATGTAAGCCTTACCTTCACACCGGGTTCACACATCGGTCAGCAGATGAAAACGAATAAAGAGATTGAGGGATGTATAGGGACCTAGGGTTTGAAAAATAAAATCACAAATAGTAGTTTGTAGAAAACTGTTCTAATGAGCAATCTTGGGATAGGAACACTTTCCGTGTCTTACTGTAATCTGCCTTAGTTCATTCTTTTTGCATAATTATATAATAAGGACCTGAAAGTTAGGCCAAGCCGAGATTCTTTAAATGCTTTGTGGTCCTTCCACAGAGATCAGATGAACCCTTCACCCAAAATATGATTTGGGTGTTGAGGCTCATGAGACTCTACACATTAAGAGAATTTGGGAGGAAGTGTCTGGGCAGACACGAGCAGATGCGGGCTGGCTTGGACAAAGAGGAAGGAGAGGTTGACCTCTGTAGTGGCTGGGGGTCCACTGGGAAAGTCCCCAGGTGCAGGAGGTCTGTATCTTCCACCAGTGCCAAGGGATGAATGCATATTCGAGCTTTATTGCCAGTCTGTTCAGATGTGGACCAAAGAGGAGAGTAGGGTGATGCCTAGCCAGAAGTCAGCGCTCACACATCTCAACTGGAGAGACTCTTCATTACATTAAAGCCACATCGAAGTAGGATTGGTGGACTATTCTGAAAAGTAATTAAATGATACACTTCCTACTAATAGACTAGAAGCTCTTTCACAGGAAAAGTCTCCCTATGACTTGGTACTAAAGATGGTAAAATGTGTTCTGAGAAAATCAGAACAGATAACATAGTTTACAGCTGGCATTTCACTGGCTCTGTGACCCTGGGTAAATAATTATCATACCTATCTTGGCCTCAGTTTCCCCAGCTGTAAAGTGTTGAAGATAAGAATGCCCACTTCAGAGGATTGCTGAAAGGATTGATTAGGTTAATATATATAAGACCATTAGTGTTTGGTACATTTTAGCACTTAATGGATAGTATACAATATTGGTGCTATTAAAATAATCTTTTTAATGAAAAGTCAATGATAATCTTTAGACTTTTTTCAAGATGGCCCACCAAAACAAATAGTTAAAAGCAAATACACAAAGTAATTAGCTGAGAATTTTATTAAATTATGCATATTATTTCCTTCTAGAAAAACTTAGAAAAAGCTATAGAATTCAGTGGATCTCTGTATAAAATTTGGAAAAGTCCTGGAAGTCTTATCCTGGGAACCACGTGTCTTTGGGAGAAGGACCTCTTTTCAGCATCCACAGTGAGGTTCATCAGAATGCCAACCTCTATTACAAATGACAAGGAATTACACACATTTTCATTTCTAGTATGTAATCTCAAATTAGAAAAACACCCCTTTTAAGGGAAACACTCTGGAGAGCCCAGATAGAAAATCAGACCAGTGATAAATCTCAGATGCCACGTGCCAGGAAGAATGCAGAAGGAAACACATCTGTTACACATAAGGAAAGCGAGAGCTCAGTATAGAACAGAGAACAGTGTTTGTTCAGAGTCTGTTTCTTAGTGGGGGAATCCACGTTAGTGACATGGTACAGCGATGTTCCCCCAGAAGGTCCCTGGGGTCCACTGGGACACCCCCCCACACACATTCAGGACGAAAGGGGAGTTATGGTCTCTGCCAGGTCCAGGATAACCTTTCACTGAGTAGACTTGGTGAAGAGAGTCTTCGGAAAGAATGTCACAGACTTCCCTCTCAGGAAGGTAAAGAACATTCCTACCTCTCCTCATTCAGGATGTGTGCAAACTCCTCACCTGGAATTATAACCACAGAATCTCACCAAGCAGCATATGTCAACAACAGTGGTATTAGATGGGTTTTGATTTGTAACATTCACAGCAGAATGTCAAATTGTGGAGAAATAGCTTTTCTTTTCTTTTTTTAAAGTAAGCTCTGCTAATAAAAAGAACTATAAAGAAATATGAAACATGAGTTGATGAAAAGCATGTTGAGGATTTAGGCTGACAGGTACCAATGCCAAAAACCCACTTTCTGGTGAAAAAAAAAAATAAGGTTGATTGACAGATGGATAGAGGAATGCATAAATGGATAGATATGCAGTGAGGCAAACATAGTAAACAATAGTAAAAAATAGTATTTAGGAGGTGGTTGTATGGATGTTTTCCATGCAATTCTTTCAATTTGTCTTTATATTTGAACATTTTCTAAATAAAATATTGGAGAAAATACTAAGAAGGCAATTTGTATCATAGTTAAGCTGAATCTGGTGTTTGACACCAATGAGATAAATATCTCATAGTTTCAAGGCTAAGAAAGTTACAAAAACGACAGTTTCTATTAGAAAATGTGTGTAAGAAAAATATTTTTGCTAGGCATTAGTTTGGACCAACAGAGTAAGCTGTGCTCAGCACCAAGGACAGGGACCAACTCCAAAGATAAAAGTTTCTTCTGACCTTATTGTAACGCTGGAAACCTCTGCCTTTATAGAAGAAAACGCCCAATATTCAGATTGGTTTTTATTCTTGATTCTGGGATAAATATTCTAACAGTTACTTGTCCCACTTGCCCATATGTTATGCATGTCATAGAAACTGTTACTTGGATCCAAAGAACAAAAGAAGTTTGCCCTAAACAAACTTTCTCAGGTCCTCAAGGCCCTGTGTAAGGTGTGAGGTCCATTCTTACTGTGAAGTATAATCTTGGTGTCACTTTGCAGAACTAACTACCCTAACAACCCTCCATGTGTTAAATGTAAATAAATGTATACAGTGAAGTTCTCATATTCATGTATTGCCAAATGACTTGTGTTGTAAAATTAAATAATAGTATATAATAAATATATATAAAAATATCAATATAATATACCCTTGTATTACATATATAATAGTGACTTGTATTACAAATTTGTATTATATATAAGAAAATGTACACGTTAAAAATAGTCAATTTTATGTTATAATATAATAGCCATATTATGTGTTAATATACTATATTATATGGTATATAATATCAACATAAATAATAATATATAATATATGTGTTATGATACTATTGTTGTATATGTATCAATATACAACAATATATTGAATATATATTGGATAAAGTTACAATATATATTGGATAAAGTTACCAAATAGTTGAGTGTAAACATCTTAAAACCATTCATTTAGTTACACATTTCCAGATGTTTCGTGTCATTTTGGTTCTTTGGTCTATGAATGCCAAAAACTCCCTTGGGAACTTCTAATGTATTTATTTGAAATGTGATTTGGATGAAAAAGACTTGGAAGATCAGATCAGGATTTAGAATTATTGCTAATAACTTAGAGAGTTAGGATGTTACAAAATTTTTAAGTTACTGGTATAGTAATTTTCTTTCCTTCACAATCTGTAAAGTTGATATTTGCTAAATTATTGGAGAATATATTAGTTTTTAATTTAAATGAAGTTGTACTGTTATTTTAGATAGATGGGTGGATGGATATTTGGATGAATGGAGATAGATAGATAGATAGATGATAGAAAGATAATAGGTAGATGATAGATAGATAGGTAGATAGATCTTAGATCTTTTCCCTTTATATTGTCTCTGAGGGTGATTCTGCCTTCTGAACTTACAAAAAGGATCAACCAAAATTTATTCTATTAGAAAAAAGAAAAAGAACAACAAAGTAAATGAATTACCTTCTTCAGTTTGCTAGAAGGTCACTGTGTCCCACTTTGATATTCCCTTAATGTTTAATTCGTCTGGATGCCAAGCACAATGTGGCCAAAACTCTTCGTCAACAAGATCCAGGCCAGTGTGGGGGGCCAAACGGGACAGTTAAAATTAAATCTAAGTAAGAGAACTTTAGTGGTTGCCAGGGGACAGGAGTGGGGGTGGGGTGGGTGCAGGTCTGCAGGGGAGCAGGAGAGCGGGTCTTCATAGTGACAAACCTGTCCTGCATCTTGGCTGCAGTGGGATCACAGGCGGGACCAGATCCCACAGAAGTCTACTGCACACACGCACAGGCACGCGTGCGCACGCACACACGCGCGCGCACATATACACGTGAGTGTAAAAACTGGTGGCAGTTGCACACAGTCTGTAGTCTAGTCACAGCCCAAGGTCGGTTTCCTGGTTTTGATACTGTCTTACATTCATGTAAAATGTCACTTGTGGCAGAAGCTACATAAATGCTTCCTGGGAATCTTTATGTATGTTTTTGTAATTGCCTGTGAGTCTATACTGATTTCAAAAGAAACGTTGAAAAGGTAATATTCAAAGAAGTAATGGTATTGAATCACGACAAATATTATTTTTAATGAAAGAATGCCAGCCTCTCCTCCAATTAAAATTAAGTCCGACTGTGGAAATTGCTGTCTGGTGACATGTTTTTGAATAATTTCTCAAGCTCATTTAGTGTCTTCTCTAGTTATTCAGATCTTTTTTATTTATTTTAGTTTCTTATCGCACGGGTTACCAGGAGCTAAAAAGTTACTTGTTTCTGGCCCAGTAACTAAATATTCTCTTTGAAAATAGACAGTTGACAGTTTCGATAGCTCATGTAGAATCTTCCTGGGTTATGGCTGTCTGAAATAATATTCTAAGTAGTTAGAGGCAGAGAGTATGAAATATTGTGAGGATTGCATCATAGAACCTCAACATTTTTTCCCTCCTTTAATGCACACAGAATTCAGGTTGAAATTCCTTGTTCTTCATCATTTACAGTCACCTTGAGCAACTTTCACCTGCTAGATGGTACACACCTCGGAGTGAGGACAAACTGAATTTTTCTATTGATTTCCAGCTGCTGGCCTTGGGCCAGGCTCGTGGTGCAGACTCCATGAGGTGTGTTTGCTGACTTGCCCATAAATCCTCACCGCACAAAGCTCTCCTTCTTGTCGAGTGGGGAACTCATCCTTGCTTGTATAAAAGCTATAGAAAAGTGACTTTTTTGATTGCTGAGAGGTAATAGCGTTAGAAATTATCCAATTCCCAATTTACAGCAGGCACTTAAATGTGACTTCTGCCAGGAGAGAGTTTTATAAATAGAACAGCAAAGGTGACCCGGCTCTCCAGGCGCGGAGAGCCAGCACTTCTCATCACTTGGGCCTGACCATTATTTCTGTGTCTGATCCTGTCTTTTCCAACGGAATCTTCCTTCTGAAGCTCATTTCCTGCTGGCAAGCGCATACGTTTAAACATGTGAACTTAAAATAATTTCATCTGATCTCTTGGTGACAGCAAGAGAAGTGAGGCCATTCTTTTTCCTCCCTATTTGAGTCCTGTGGAGTCAAGGTGAGCCTGTCTGGAAGTGATTGACCAAGATAGGACTGACTCGACCAGACGAAATTGCCTATTATTTAGAGAAGAGGGAAGAAAGGAAGGATTTTCCTGAAGGAATTCCCATCCAGCTGCACAATTACACCCAGATTCTCAGATCTCGTCTCTAGGGTAGGCCACTCTCTCTAGCAAGTAAGACACAGATTCCTCCATGGGACAAGGACAACTTTCAGAGACCAAAGCTCTCCCACCTCCTCTGAGCACTGGGGTCTGAACGGGAGAGGGCTTGTCCTGGGCTTGACCCCCGAAGGAACAATTAAAAATTCCTCCGAACAACCTCAAAGCAACCAGCAGTGTTCCCTTTCTATGTAGTAACCGATGCCCCTGCAAAGAATTGCTGCAGATTACCACAAAAACAGAATTTGTACCTTGTTCCTAAAGCTTTCTCACATTAAACATATATGGAAATATCTTCCATGGGATTGGCTAATTTGTGTCCCTTTAGCACCGGGAAGTTCGGGGTGAAATGAAGAAAGGAGCAGTGGACAGTGCTGTCGGAACAAAGATTCAGACTTGGACTCTCCGTGGTGTTCCAAGAGTGATAGGAATAAAGAGCGTCAGAAGGAAGCTAAAACTAAGAGCAATGGGTCACTATGGCCTGCTTTTCCCTTGTCACCCTGTCTTCCTTACCGAGGTAGGTCTGCAGAGTCCAACAAGGCGAGGTCAGGTGGATATGAAGGGATCGCTGTGGGGTGGGCACAGCCACTGAGATGCGTGTGGCTAGGGTGTCCTCCGGTGATCACCTCAGTGGGATAGGTCTGCAGGGCTGAGAGGGCCCCGGGGGAGACAGCACGGACCAGGAAGACTGGAAGGGTCCCAAGCCAGAGGTGAGTCTCGGGGCAGAGCTCAGATGCTGGAAGAGGACTTGAGTGCCGGGCAGGAATCTGGGGCTGAGGACCAGTCCTGCAGGCCTGACTGACGGTTCAGAAATGCATCTGATTCAGGGGATGAGAAAATCCTGAGTCGTGGTAAAAATGGAGTGCCGGGCAAGTCAGACCAGGTCTCCTGCATCATGGAGCTTGCGTTCTGGTGCGTGTGACACCCACATCCACGAGGTTGCTAGCTGCTGCAGGTGCTGATGAGGAGGGGAAAAGAAAAATCTTTGGGTGGAGCAGGTGCTTGGAGGGATTCATTCCCGTCAGGGCGTGAGGTGCTCTTTGAGGAGGGGCTGCTGGGGGCGGGGTGGTGGCAGCAGCAGTGAGGATGCCCGGGGGGACCTGGATGTGGAAAGTCAGCTATGACAGAGATGACACCAGACACAGCCGTAGGCAAAAATGCTAATTCCTGCAGGCTCCTGCTACCCTCCAGCCTTGTCGGGGCCGACGGGCACCAGGCAGGGCCGGGCTGGGGAAACAGGGATGGTGCCCCTTTCTACCACTCGCCTCTTCATACTCACGAGTCCCGGCCCACAGACGACAAAGGTGCAGACATTTAGACTCTATTTCCTCTCAGTTACATTTTTTAAAAACATACATAAAATAAGTCATTTGCATCTTAATCCTTCGTGCTCCCTTCCGGACTCTGTACAGTGAGCATTTATTCTATTGACACCAATAACAAAAAATGTGAAAATAGAGCTATTTATTTAAATCAACCAAGGGAACTGTATTATTAATTATTGTCCCCAAAATATCATTTGGTGAGAAACAAACAAAAAAGCTAAACCTGCCAAAGATGCTTGAGATAAAGTGAAAAGGAGGGTTTGTTTTCGTTGCAGTTGTTTTGTTAAACAAAGATACCAGAGGCATTACAGAATCTCACCCTTTGTACCCAAAGAGGAAAACTTCATAGAAACCAGAAGCCCAGCCTCAAAGGACTTATAGCACCAAACACAGAGATGGACATAACCCGATGTGATAAGCCCCCAAACTTGGAATCAAGAGAAGAAAAGGGATTTTGAGTGAAGTAGAGCACAGTTCATTCCTGACTCTGCTCCATTTCCCAGAAACTATAGGGGTGATTTCACAAATCTAGAAAGTTCTGGGGTCTCTCTCTTCCAAATATGTGGAAATTCAAACTGAGAGGCAACCTTATCTTCCTTAACTGTGGGGTTCTGGAAAGATCCACTGAGGAAAAAGTGGCAAGGGAGAGTAAGTGAGTAAGAGGGAAGTAAAGGCTCCATAGTTCAGTTTGGGGCCCAGGTCTGAAGCTTCGGGGCAACTCTCAAGCCCAAGTGGGTGCAGGGCACTTAACAACATGGCAGAAGAGATAACACCACCTCAGCCATATTCCCTTCCTTCCTGCCATCCCTTTGGGCCATGAAAACCAAATAGCACCTCAATACCCAGACCTCAAACTGAAGCTCAGATGAAAAAGCAAATCTATCCTGGCTCTCATAGGAAGTGAGTCAAATCATCAACATCACATCAGAGCCAGGAGAACGTGCTGGGACAGCGTTTCACTCCTGAGCAGGATAAAGAAGAATTTTGTGGGGTGTCTACGAGCATACCGCATCACAGAACATACAAGAAAGGAGCACACCATGTAAATGACAGACTAAGAAGTTAAAAGGAAAACAAAATTCAGGAAGCACCAGAGAATCTGTCACAACCGTGTCATGCTGCCTGACAAGTTAATGAGACATGCACTCAAAGAAATAATAGCTCAAAGGCAATACGGATAAACAAGGAAATGAGATGGAAAGGAAGGCACGCCCAAGGAAACATATTTGAAGAACAAAATATTGTCTCTGAATTAATAAAGAAGACAGAAGAGTGAGGAAGAGAAGGGAACTCACCCAAAGTCACATCATTTACCCAGAGGATTTGAGATGATCAGAGAAGACTGATCGAAGGACAGATAATTAAAACAAATATTTTGTTGTACTCAGAGAAGCTAGTAGATATGGAAAACAGACTGAAAAGAGCTAGCATATAATTGTTAGCCTTGAGGGTGAAATCACAATAGACCCCAAAGCTGCCTGGAAAATTCCTGAATTGGTAAAGAACCGAATCTGTAGGTTGGGAAATCGCACTGGGTTCACAGAAATTGATATGCCATCTTCAAAACCCAGACCATTCAGAGAAGTTCAAGGACAAAAGACAAAAGAACAAGCCGGCCGCAAGGGGAAAGCAGGCAGGCCCTGACAACCGCAGTGTAGGATTTGATACGTGCAAAGTCCCCAAGAAAAAAAATAACGAAAGAACGTTAACGTCTGCTGAACTGTCATTGAAAAATAGAGTCATTTAAGCATGAAACAGCTTCAGGTATATAGTTCCTCCAAGTCCTTCTTGAGCAAAAACCTTAAATGGGGGGCACCTGAGTGGCTCAGTCGGTTGGGCGGCCGACTTCAGCTCAGGTCAAGATCTCACGGTCTGTGAGTTCGAGTCCCGCATTGGGCTCTGTGCTGACGGCTCAGAGCGTGGAGCCTGCTTCAGATTCTGTGTCTCCCTCTCTCTCTGCCCTTCCCCTGCTCACGCTCTGTCTCTATGTCTCTCAAGGATAAATAAACATTAAAAAAAAAAACCTTAAATGGTAAAATCTACTGAATTAATGAAGAATCAAAGTTAAGTAACTCAGGTACAGAGAAGCCACAGGAAAAGCAAAGTCCACAGAAATATGAGCAAACATGATTTATAGGGGCAGGGCCAGGGCAGGGGTGGTGTGTTTTCATTTCTACAATTTAAAACTCAATAGGAACATTTTCCACAGAACATAGTGTGTAAAGTACACTTGGCTATGTGGCCTGGGACTTCATGTTAATTAACGTCATTCTTTCTCTGTTCAAGTTTGAAGTTTCTACTTCTGTTTACAATATCCTGCTCCCTTCTCATCACTGGCTCCTATGTTTGGCTCTCATAACCTTAGACCCTGTAGCTTGAGGGTCTGTTCTCATCTCTGCTGGTTCTCCCACACTGAAACCATTCATCTCAGGCTTTTGTGTATCTTGGTGGTACAACGGCTATTGTAATATCATTTGGAAGCCATCCTTCCAACGACTTTCTGATCTATGCTATAAAAATGGGATTTAGTAATTCTAAAAGAATTACGATATTCAAATCAAAGCTACTTTGAAACTTCTAAAATCTCGTGTATAGATTCTCATTGATTCTTAGTTCTTCCAATTCCCTGCTCAACCTACGAGTAGGCTTCACTGAGGGCAACGTTTATGGGATCCCATCCCTTCAGGGAGCAACTTCTTTAGATTGCTTGGGCCACAGAAAACCAGATAACACCCCTTATACCCAGACCTCAGATCGAAGCTCATATGGAAAAGCAAATCTGTCCTAAATCTTACAGGAAGTGGCTCAAATCGCTAATATCCTACAACTCTATGAATGGTACCTACACCGTCTCTTATACTAAAATTTAGTTATGCCATTTCTCTGAACTTTAACTCACTCAACTTTTCAATGTAGTTTTAATTTTTATTATTAAAGTACAGTTGACATAAAATTTTATATTAGTCTCAGGTGTCATAGTGATTTGACAATTCTATACATTACTCATTTGTTTTATTTACTTCTTTATGTATCTTTATTTATTTTTTAGTGTTTATTTTTGAGAGAGAGAAACAGAGTGCAAGCAGGGAAGGGACAGAGAGAGAGAGACACACACACAGAATCCAAAGAAGGCTCTAGGCTGTCAGCACAGAGCCCTATGCGGGGGTTGAACCCACAGACTGAGATCATGATCTGAGTCGAAGTCAGATGCTTAACCAATGAGCCACCCAGGCATCCCATTACTCATTTATTTTAATAAAATACAAAATAACACTCTGACGTTTAGGGAGAGGGCCAAGAGGTGGGCTTTCTCTCTAACACTCCGTAGGAGCCCCAGGAACTGAAGAGTATTATGTGAATAGCCCACAGAGTCCCAAATATTGAATTTTTCCATAATTTTGCACCAACATTTAGTGTGAGTTAAAGGTGCTTCCATACCACATTCTGTGTTTGTTCATTCATTCACTCGCTCATTCATTAAATGAGCATTGTTTCGTAATTTGCTGTATGCCGGGCATTGGGGTTACGAATATTCAGAAGGAATTGCCCTTGTCCTGCAATCCGGCCTGAAGACAGACGAGTTCATACCACAAAGCTGAAAACTTCAAATAGGCTCATCTTGGATTGTAATGATCAGTCTCCCTGTTTCAAATCCAGGCTCATTTTAATCGTGCGACCTTGGGTAAGTTATGTCACTTCTCTGTGCCATCGACTCCTTATTTTTAAAAACAGCACAATAGTATTACCCACCTCATAGGGCTATGGAGAGCATGAAATAAAACGACACCTGCGTTAACACCTAATATAGTGCCTGGCACATGGCCAATAGCAGGAACTATTTATTTTTATTTATATAAAATCAATAAATAAAACGTTCATAATTATTTGTATTTGTAAATTAAAATAAATAGTATTTTTTAATGTTTTATTTATTTTTAAGAGAAAGAGCACAAGGGGTGAAGGGGTGGGGAGGGGACAGGGGATCTGAAGCAGGCTCTGCAATGACAGCAGAGAGCCCAACGTGGGGCTGGAACTCAGGAACCGCAAGAGCATGACCCGAGCTGAGGTCGGAAACTCAACTGACTGAGCCACCCGGGTGTCCCTAAAATAAGTAGTTTCACGTGAACCTCTGCCTCCCGGGTTTGGGAATTATTTCAACACCAGGATAAATATTTCAGATCGTTTAGTCTGACTCCTTTCACTCATTCAGTGGAGGCAACTGAAGTTTAGAGAATATGAGTAATTGGCTCAAAATGTGTTGATTCCTGGTGTTAGCAGATACTTGGTAACCCACTGCTCTGTCTCTGAAACGGCCTGGGTGGGCAGAGCACAGCCCTTGCCTCGCTGGGTTACCGCCTTGGGACGAGCCTGTCCACCAGGCGTACTCAAAGCCATGGTCACTGGAGCTAGAGCACACGGGCCAGATTGTGGCTACTGTGGATTTGCACAAGCCCTTACAGCCCTTACACAAGCACTGTCTCCCCAAATCTTCGCATCTTTTCTGTGAGGTGGCATGGGCTGTTACTCAGTCATCTGTGACCGTATAACAAATACCCCAAAACCTAGTGACTTAAAACCATGCACATTTATTATCTCACAGATTCTGTGGATCAGGAATTTGGGAGTGGCTTAGCTCAGTTGGTTCTAACTTAGGTCTCTTAGGAAATTACAGTCAAAATGTTGGCTGGGGTTGTGATCATCTGAAAATTTTATTTAGATGGGAGGCCCCCTTCCAAGAGGGTGGGGCTCATTATTAAATCTCTCCATCAAGAGGGCCCAGTACTTGAGTGACCCCCGACACGGCAGCTGGCTTTCCCTGAGCAAGTCATTCGGGAGGGAGTGCAAAGGCAAAACTGTCTTCGGTGACTCAGGACTCACATAGCATCACGTGTGCCACGTTGGATTTGCTGGAAACAACTCACTGAGTCCGGCCGCAATCCAGTGAAGGGGAAATGGACCCCACCTTTGGAAGGGAGAAGTATCGAAGACTTTGTAGACACATTTTAGAAAAAACACCAAGCTGGGGCACATGAGGGCTCATGCGGTGGAGCGTCTAACTCTTGATTTCGGCTCAGGTCATGAGCTTGCAGTTCGTGGGTTTGGAGCCTCACGTCGAACTCCACACTCGGTGCGGAGCCTGCTTCCGCCCCTTTCACCTGCTTGTGTGCTCTCTTTCTCTAAAAAGTAATATACTTTTATTTTAATTACTAAAAAGCAATATAAATAAATAAATAAATAAATAAATAAATAAATAAATAAATAAATAAATAAATTCTGTTCTTCTAAAACAAACACCTGGGGCGCCTGGGTGGCTCAGTCGGTTAAGCGGCCGACTTCAGCTCAGGTCATGATCTCATGGTCTGTGAGTTCGAGCCCCGCGTTGGGCTCTGTGCTGACAGCTCAGAGCCTGGAGCCTGCTTCGGATTCTGTGTCTCCCTCTCTCTCTCTGCCTCTTCCCCACTCATGCTCTCTCTTCATCTCTCAAAAATGAATAAACATTAAAAAAAATTTTAAAACAAACACCAAATATTATTTCCAATAAGAAGGCTAAGCAACAGAAGCTCAGAATATTTGTTTTCTTTGACTGGGGCCATAGCAGCCTCGGAGCTTCTGGCCTTGGGATTCTTTTTCTTTTTTGAAGTTTTAATTTATTTATTTTGAGAAAGAGAGAGAGAGTGCAGGAGAGGAGCAGAGAGAAAGGGGGAGACAGAGAATCCCAAGCAGGCTCCACCCCGTCAGCATGGAGCCCAACTCAGGGATTAATCCCCACAAACCGTGAGATCATGATCTGAGACGGAATCAAGAGTCGGACGCTCAGACACCTGAGCCACCCAGGTGTCCCTTGTTTGTTTCTTCCCCTCTGGCATGCCGGACTTCCTGTTGGAGGCCTGCCATCCTTCTCTCCCTTTCAATGGACCTGGTGTGTAGCCTCTCTGTCGCTCTTAGGGAAGAGTCTTCTAAACACTGTGTCTCCTTCAACATCACTGGGCCTTTCAAGAAGTTTCTACTCTAAGGGAAATATCAAAACAATTTGTTCAAAATTTGTCATTTAAAATTTTTTCCAACTGTCTATTTTAGACTTTTTCTTCCAGGAATGAAAGCTTTTTCCATCTCCCCTCTTCCCTGACCCTTCTAGGTTAGCTTTTAAGAAGATTGTGATGTCAGTGAATCTTTCTCACTGCCCAAGGGATCTGAGCTTCTTTTTATAAGAGTTTTAATACACTTTCTGTTTTATGCTTTCAAGGCAAGAGTTCCTAACCGGCTCAGAGACATTTTCTTTTAGAGGCAGAAACCATTAGGATACAAGGAAAGAAGAATTAAGATGTCCAACTAAAGTCCATATGGGTATTTCTCACTCTGGAGAGATCTTAATTGACGTGAAAATCAGGCAACAGAAAAATTCCAGATCTTCGGCTGGATAATCTCTCCAGAGGTTTCATCTTTCCTCAGCCCTGATGATGCTACTTCCTTTTGACAGAGGGAAGGGTGATAGGCAGTGTCTCCGAGAGGCTATTTAGATACTGTGCTTGCGTACTTCCTGCCCCTTCTGTCTCCTGTGGCCCCTTTGCTTTTGCCTGTCCCCTGTCTTCCACACGGGAAGGGAGAGCAAGGCAATCCGCACTGTCTAGCTTTCCGTAACTTGATTTTCAAGTCGTGCTGTATAGACAGTCTCTAGCTACCGATTTTGCCTGAGTCCACATCTACTTTGTAAATCTCGGTGGTTTCCCTAAGATGCTAGTTCTCACCCTCCATGGGAGCTTTGTCCCATGGCACTGCAGGTGCATAACGTGAGAAGAGACCACTCGTTAACTAAGCCCATTTGGTTTTTGCAGTTACAGCCGATTTGTCACCCATCTCCACACTCCTCAACTTTGGTAACACAGCCCTAGGTGGAAAAAAAATGGGAAATAATATGAGGCACTTGAGAGTGTGAATCACTTCAGGGCGTGCTGTAGATAGGATTTATGGTCTTTCCATGTCTGAATTCTTCCTTTTTTTTCATTTAGTCAATTTGGTGTAGCTTTCCTTTCTTTTTTCAAGTTAGTTAACATACAGTGTAGTCTTGGCTCCCGGAGGAGAACTCAGCAATACATCTCTTACGGGTAACACCAAGTGCTCATCCCGACAAGTGCCCTCCTTAATGCCTGTCACCCATTTAACCTACCCTCCCAAACCCCCGCCCCCAGCAACCTTCAGTTCATTCTGTGTATTTAAGAGTGTCTTATGGTTTGCCTTCCTCTGTGTTTTTATCTTATTTTTCCTTCTCTTCCCCTACGTTCATCTGTTGAGTTTCTCAAATTCCACATATGAGTGAAATCATCCAGTATCTGTCTTTCTCTGACTGACTTATTTTGTTTAGCATAATACCCTCCAGTTCCAGTCACATTGTTGCAAATGGCCAGCTTTTATTCTTTTTCATTGCTGACTAGTATTCCATTGCATATATACATCACGTCTTTTTTTAAGTTTTAATTTTTTAACTTGATTTATTTATCTTGAGAGAGAGAGAGGCGGAGAGGGGCAGAGAGAGAGGGAGAGAGATAGAAAGAGAATCCCAAGCAGGCTCTGCGCTGCCAGCACAGAGCCCAACGCAGGGCTCAAACTCATAAACCATGAGACCACGAGTTGAGCTGAAATCAAGAGTTGGATGCTCAACTGACTGAGCCACCCAGGCGTCCTATACACCATATCTTCTTTATCCATTCATCAATTGGTAGACATTTGGGCTCTTGCCATACTTTGGCTATTGTTGATAGCACTGCTATAAACATTGGGGTGCATGTACCCCTTCAAATCAGCATCTTTGTATCCTTTGGATAAATACCTAGCCGTGCAATTTCTGGGTCGTAGGGTAGTTCTATTTTTAATTTTTTGAGGCACCTCCACACTGTTTCCTAGAGTGGCTGCACCAATTTGCATTCCCACCAACACTGCGAGAGGGTTCCCCTTTCTCCGCATCCTTGCCAACATCTGTTGTTTCCTGGTTGTTCATTGTAGTCATCTGAGCCATGTGAGGTGGTGTCTTATTGTGGTTTTGATATGTATTCCCTCGATGACGAGTGATGTTTGAGTGTCTTTTCATGCTGACACTTCCTCCTAAGCACGTCTGGAATGACAAACATTCTCTTCCAGCGGGAGTCCCAACACAGGATGGCCTTACTGAGGAAAGAGGGACTATGTGATAGAGTCTGTAATACAATCTGCGTATGTGATTAACCAGCATCTCGGCGGAAAGCGGGAGAGCAATTCAGGCAAATGTGTGTCTTAGCGTGGGTCAGCCTGCCATACACTTAAACTTAATGGAGAGTCCTTTCCTTAAAGTCAGGAAGGGGCGATGTCTAGTTGTGCTTCTGTTTTTCTCAGAATGGAGCGGAGGCAATGGGCAGAGAAGAGAAATTGGGGCTTTAATGAAGAAGTGGCTGAAACCCTCTCCCGCCCCTTCCAGGCTGCTTGGTTTTGTGGAGAACTTGATCTCATCGGCCTCCTGAGCGCTGCTGGTCCCACCGCCACACTTCCACACAGCAGACACAAGCACACACCTCGTGGTCTTGATTTTGTTCTGGAATGAGCAGTTCAGCCAATTGGAAGCCAAAAGGTCAGGCGTCAGGCTTCCAGAACTTTGCTCAGTCATTGTTGAAGTGGTTCCTTGGGACACGGTCACTTCTGTGTTTGGATCCTGAGCGCCCTGGCTGCCTGGTCCTGCTCACGTGCCTCTCACTTTCCTGCACCCTCTCCCACCAGGTCCCTCAGAGGGTGCCTGGGTCCCTTCAGCACGGGGGCCCCTCACCGTCCCCAGCTGCGTGCCACCTTGCAGCCAGCGACCAGCCTCAGACCCAGCCGGACTCACGCCACCTGCCTCCACCGTTGGGCGCGCCCTGGGCTCTGACCTTCCTGCCTCAGTTCACGCTTGTCCCTCAGCTCCTGACAGGAGGTCCTATCCTCACGTGGAGTTCTCAGCCCCGGGCTCCTGTCAAGGCTCAGGACGACTTACCGTTTCCAGAAAGCTTTCCCGGACAAGCACTTGTCCAAGTGGCGTCTGTTCTGTCTGTCGTCGCTCCTTTCCTCCCTCCCCCTTCCTGCCTCTGTCCCTGTCACATGCACACACACACGCACGCACAACACACACTCTGTCACATACGCTCACACGCTCACGCTCACACGGGGTCACACACTCTCGTACACACTCACACATGCACTCGCGCACTCATACTCTTGCACGCACACACTCATGCTCACAGGCTCACACACCCACTTACACAATATTTCACACTCACACTCATGCTCTCACAGGCTCACACTTTTGTACACGGTCACACACTCTCACACACTCACACACACGCAATCTCTCATGCTCACACTCACGCTCACACTCCCACTGGCTCACACACACTCACACACACCCATCTATCCTTCCAAATCTCTCATCTCACGAGGTTTGTAGCATGCCCACAGCCTCTCTCACCCGGATGCCATCCCCCACACCTGTGCCTGTCCGCAGACACACACACGAGACGGCTTGTTTGCTTTCGTGGCTTAAAAATATCAGGCTCAATATTTTATCCCCTCTGACCATATGTGTCGTATTCCCCTGCCTAGGTTTTACCTGCCTAAAAGAGCTCCAGTCTCCTTCTCCCTGTGCCGCGCACAGTGCCGCGCACAGCAGCGTCTCTCTAAGATATATTGTTAGCATATATTTTGTATACGTATGTTGGTAATTATAATTATTTAATATATAATGTGTTTAATTTAAACTTTAATATATAATATATTTGATGTATATTATAGCATATTTTCACATATTTTCAGTACGTAGGTTTTGAATTGAATTTGTTTTCCTTATGGATCGATGTCATTCCCTAATGCAGTTTTTCCAAAACTCGTGTTTTCACTTTAACCCCTCTAAGCAAACTCTTTAGATACATTTTCTCTAATTGCCTCTCTTATGAAATTTTAACTACAGATACACAAAATTGGAGTGAGATTTTTTTTTGCTCTCCCCCCAAAACATTTTTTCCTCCCCTTAAGGTAACAGCATCCCTATCGTGAATGCAGGCTCTAAGAAATGTTTTTCATATCTCTTTCCAATATCTAAAGTTATTACAACGGGTAATGTGTGTTTTGTAATTCTGACATTATTCTTTTTAAGTCTTTAAAATGCGTAGTGTTTCGTAGTTTCTCTTCAAAACCTCCATCTTCTTTTTCAAGTAGCTGAGGAATTTGTTCGATAATATCAGGAGTAATTTTCCCTAGCTTTTATGAATAAAAATGAGCTACATTGATCCAGCAATATCCAAGTTTAAAAGTGGCCCATGATCAATGCAGTTCTACAAGTCCACTGCGATCTTTGTTTCTTCTGAAAGACAAGACTGAGCTCCCGCCAAGGCTGTATCCGCTGCTGGTCCGTAATCTCTGGAGAGTCATCTCTGACCTACCTGACAGCTTTTCTCTTCTCTAAAAGAGTTTTCACTGTAAAATGGTAAAATCAGACTACTATACCCCAGACAAGAGACTCTCATTTCTTTTTTGCGAGGGAGAGGAAAAGTCCATACAACCATCTTCCGGCTAACTACCAAACACTTACCAGCTTTGTATCACAAATCCAGTTGATTCGCTATGCCAGCCTAGTGCCGACAGACTCCGCAAACGGAATTTATGGGGAGTGGGAATGATTTGTCTTGCTGGATTTTATGCCTCCTAGAGGTTTGCGCGGGCACTTGTAATACAGGCGGGCCAGGGGAATCCCTAATTGGCCGGACTTTAGATTGTTCTCCTTGTGTGCCCAGAATCTTAAATGATTGGGGTCCATCTACCTAATCATATCCATACCTATATAATGGTGATTTTGTACGATAACCCAGAAATAATGTGTAACACTGCCTTGATATTAACCTCTACTTCCTCTTGCCTGTGAATTAGTTTTTTTTAAAAAAAAAATTCGAATCCAGAAATGGCTAATGCAAATCGTACTGAATTTGTCCTTCCACATCCCGATTCTACTGTATCTCCTCTTGGCCACCGAGGCCACTCTTGTCCGGTTAGTTTGGGATACATGGGGAATTCATTGCATTCCTTGAGAAAGACAGACCCTGAGAGGAAGATTGGCAGGTGTAGAGCAGGGGAGGTGTGCAGCAGCCTGGCAACAGCGCCACTGATTGGGCACAGCCTCACACCCAGCCACGAGAGGACCCAGTGGGCTTCCCAGCCTGAATGCTCGCTCAGCACATAGGACTTCTCCAGAAGGGGCAGGGAAAGAAGGGAGGGGGTTGGGAGTCCAACCGTCTTGCATCTCCTGTTTCCCATCAGTTACAGTTCACCTGCAGAGAGGCATCTCTTGCATTTGTGGATTGAATCTATGGATTGAGTCCTGGCTCTCGTGGACTTCCGGAGCCGGTACCACGATTCACAGTGTGGTATTTTATCCAAGACCAAAGTGCACAAGCGAAAGAAGCAGTGCAGAGATCCGAAGAAGGACGTGTGATCTGTGTCCCACTGCAGATGGCTCCGGCTTAGGACCTTCAGGGCTGTGGCATCTGGACTTACCCAGAGTTCGGAATTTAAATAGTCTTTATTGCATCAGGCTAGGGGGGCTTTTTGTCCCTCCAAGGTTCTCCTCAAAATTCCTGTCACCGGGTGGCTTCTCTAGGTGGCCTTGAGGTTTTCTTAATCTCTGAGACTTTTCTAGACTTTGAGTGCTTCAAGAACAGGGACCGTATCTTGTTCCCTCTCCCCGCACTGCATGCTCCGGAATAGAGCCTGCCTGCCATGTGAGCTTGTCCAATCGATGAGTGAATAAAATACATGGCCTTCTTTGTGGTCTCCCTAGGCTGCTCCCCCCATCATGTTGTTGTACCTTGCCTTGCGTCCCATTGCTTTGGGCATGAAAACTAAACCCTCACTTACACCTGTGAAAAACAGGATTCCTTATTACGCAGGATTGTAGACGTCACGGCACTCATAACGGTAATGAACTCTTTCTCTGGATGCTGCAGTCTGCTGCTTGCCATTTTGAACAATGGTGACTGTTGTCTGTCGTCTGCTCATATCATCCAAGAATTGTGCCAAGTGCTTCACATCGATGCTCCAAATTATTCCTCAAACTGACCCTACTGGGGAGGTATCCTTTCTCCATTTTCCACGTGAGCACGCCGGCTAAGCGATGTTATGTAACTTAACTTGTTAAATCAATGATGAGCTACGTATCACACAGTGTGGGGTGTGATTTGAACCCAGGTATGTCTGGCTCAAAATCTGAGTGATAACCACTCCTTTGCAGTAGCCTGCCTACAAGGAAAAAGAAATTAGCATTATCGTACAGTAACGATTCTTCCGCCAGGGCAATTGGCTTCCCCGGGGGACATTTGGCCATGTCTGAAGACATTTCTGTTTGCATTAACTGATGTGTGGACGGATGCTGCTGGCATCTAGGATACTGTGGCCACGGATTCTGGTGAATATCCTACAACACTCAGGACAGCCTCCAAGGTGAGGAACTCTCTGGCCCCAAAATCAACATCAGATTTGATCAGAACAAACAGAATTGATGTTGAGAAGCCTTGATCAACAGGGGTAAAAAAAAAATCTTCCTTAATTACAGGGGCAGGCAAAGAATCCAAGCCCAAGAATGTTTGCAATTTAAAGATTACCCAGTCTTAGCCTGAAATGTATAGACAGGTCCTCAGACTCCAACAGGGTCTGCTGTAAACTGTGTCTTGTATAATCGTTATTTCTGTGACAAAATCTGCTTGATTGGGTCTTTGCCGATTTTTCTTTCTCCTTTCTCCTTTCTAAAACTGAATTTACTATTGTTCCTCAAATACAAGTCTATATGCGTCACGTAGTTTTGTCGGTCCTCTTCAAACACCTAACGATTATTTATTGACCATCAATTACATCATCAACATGTTAGGAGGTAGTTGGGTCGAATTAGCCTCCGCCACCTCTTTGCGGATCCCAGGGTCCAGGCTGTGAAGCCCACCCTCCCTTTCTATGGTGGGGATGGTGGGTTTGAGTTTCAGGCCTAAGCGAGATGTAAATTTGCCTTAAATGCTACCAGACCTCGGCTTTTTATCGATGAAGAGTTCTGAATTTTTCTTTTGAGTCTAAAACGCATTTCTTTTGTCATTAAAACACATTTAACTGTTAGGCCAAGGTC
Organism: Paguma larvata; assembly: GCA_030068075.1. NCBI lineage: Eukaryota > Metazoa > Chordata > Mammalia > Carnivora > Viverridae > Paguma > Paguma larvata. The sequence continues at coordinate 4,726,655 of CM057826.1, forward strand.
TTGCAAGAGATGGGTCTATCTTGTAACAATGTAGTCTTAACTGAAGATCAGCAAAAATAAAGCATATTTTAAGGCAGTGACGTATTTCCTAATCAAGCTGCTTGGAAACGTTTAAGACACATCGGTATATTTTCAAGTACCTCACTTTATGAGATGTCTTGCCTGCCAGAGCTCCCTGGGGTCTTGCTTCAAAAGTGCTTTCCTTTCTGGGCCTTTCCAAAGCCACAGGTACAGGGGAGTTCCTTGGAACCTGTCAACAGTGGAGGGAGAGACACATTCTGGGGTGTTCTGAAAGACTTGTACACACACAGACCCCAGAAAATTCCAGATGGTGTTGAGCCTCAGCTCGCTCAGTGTGATCTTGTTGGGGCACCTTCATGGAGACTTTCCCGGATTCCTCTACTGCACCCCGCCCCCAACTCCCAGCACACACACCCCTGTCTCCAAAGATGACCTCCTAGTAAGCCCCTGGGTCAACTGATCTCAACTTGGGCTCTGCTTTGGGAGAACTCATGTGGAGATGGGCTGAATGGGGCCCCTCCCCCACCGCCTAAACCCTGGACTCTCTTAGAAAAAGAGTCTTTGCAGATGTAATTCAAGTTACAATCTGGAGGCAAGGTCATCCTGGATTCCCTGGGTGGGGCCTAAATCTAATGACAACAATTATCAAGGAGAGAAAGTCATGTGAAGGCAGAGGTGGAGAATGGGGTCACGAGCCAAGGCACACCAAGCACTGCCAGCAAACCAGAAGCTGGGGGAGCAGAGGAAGGCCTCCAGGGGGAGTGTGGGCCTTGGCAACCCCTTGATTTCAGACTCACGGCCTCCAGAACTGGGAGAGAGTACAGACGTGTGGCTTGGAGCCGCCCTGTCTGCCCTCATTTGTTGCAGTGTCTCTAGGAGCCTACTGCACCATGTCAGGAACGGACTTTCTTATATGATCATTCTTCACCCCATGAACCCAGAATCGATTACTTCCAGGTACACGTACTAATTGCCAAAAACAATAAAAAACAAAAGAGTGGGAGGGAGCTACTTTTAGCCATCCGGACGCTGTGTGGTACCTGCTGAACAGTGAACAGGGTGGGGTAAAGCCAACCTAGGCTGCACCTGTCTCCAGAGCTTGAATAGTGATGAGCAGGTGCACAGGAGAAAACACTAGAACCATCCATTTAGCTCCATCTACTTTATTGGAAGAGAGCCTTTTGATAAGGCCCTTGGCGTGTAAGATTTTCTACTCGGCCACTACCAGTGATCCCCAGGACCCTGAAATTCCGGCCCCGCGGATGTGGTACCACAGCTCACTTAGCAAATACGTACTAACTATGCTCTGGATGGAAAATGCCCCCTAGCTCCTTACACCGGGCCAGCTCTGTATCTTCCTGGGCCTAATTCTCACATCTGGGAAAGGGCAAGAGAAACGTCGGCGCTTCGGGATTTGGAGTGGACGAGATATGACACACGCTAGTTAACCGGCAATAAGTACCATAACCGGGAACGGGCTGTCGCTCAAATTGTTTTGTTATTATTATTATCGATAGAAGGAAAATGAAAATAGCGACTCATGTGCCACAAAGTATTTACCGAAACATCAGTTTCCTTACATGAGAAATCCATACAATAGCGTCTCCTAAAGAAAAGGTGAGTTTGAAATGAGATCTGTATAAAACTTACAGAATAATGCCCAGCACACAGTAGGCACTCCACACCTCTTAGACGTTATTACCGCTGTAAGTATTTCACCGCCTGCTGGAAATTGCAGTGGGTGCTGCAGACACAGCATCCCTCAAGCAAACAAAGTCCCTGCCCTTCTAGAGATTACAGTCTAAGCACAGGGGCTGGTCAACGCCTTGACCCTGAACCATAAGAAGAAATACACATTCTGCACATTGTTACACAAATACACACACGTACATGAAAAAACCGTCAAAGAATCCATGTCCACTGTTTTTTATATGATGTTTTTTGACATTTTTCCCTTTTGTCCATTCGAATCTGGTCTATACCATCTGTTAAAGGGCTGGGTGGTGACCTGCGAGATTGAATGCTGATCCACTAATGAGTCCTTGTCCTGAGTTTGGAAACCAGCGTCCAGCAGGCAAGACGGAATGAGTCAGCGTCATGGGAGCATACTCGGAGGTTTGGGAGGCTCTGGGCGTCTACTGCGTTAGTCTGGAGGGTCAGGGGAACTTCCCTTTGGAATGACTTTTACCTGAAGGAGGCAGGATGAGTGGTGGGAGCAGGGAAACCCCCAGCTGCGGGCGCTGTCTGCACACAGGGTCAGGGCATGGACTCATGAGGACGTGCTCTCCAGAGAGCAACAGAGAGAGGCAGGACAGGGAAGGGAACACGCTGATGGAAATGAATTATCCCAAGGTTTAGCCTGGGGCTGATCACGTGGGGTGGGGGTGGGATTGGTATGGCACCATGGAGATGTCTCCTTTCAGGCAAAGTGTGTCCTGTATCTGGCAGTCTTGAGGGGGGAGGTGGGCTCCTGGAGTAGAGGGCTTCTATCTCCGGAGGGCATTCTAGAAAGCCCTCCAGGGGGGCCTGGGTGGCTCAGTCAGTTAAGTGTCCGACTTTGGCTCAGGTCATGATCTCACGGTCTATGAGTTCAAGCCCTGCATCGGGCTCTGTGCTGATGGCTCAGAGCCTGGAGCCTGCTACCGATTCTGTGTCTCCTTCTCTCTCTCTGCCCCTCCCCTGCTCATGCTTTGTCTCTCCTGCTCTCAAAAATTAAAAACAAGACAAAACAAAACAAAAACAAAACATAGAAAGCCCTCCAGAAAAAGTGTCAAGCTGTGAGCAGGAAATTCTCTTGGCTTGAAGGCTTAGCTTGAAGTATGTCTGTGCTCCATTTTTGCATTTTGGATATTTATTAAATGACTTATGCCATTAGTGTGCAAATATTTCCTCCTGGGCCAATTTTCAGGTTTGGAATGTCATCCTGTGTCAGACCAATATTTTCAACTTTCATCTTGCACAATCTGTCAGCCTTTTCTTTTATGGATGCTGGGCTCTGTGACTTGCTCAGAAATGTTTTCACTCACCAAAAGATGATTTCAAAAAATTCTCATTTCTTTTTGAAGTAACACACATAGCTTACCTTAAGTTCGTTATTTGCAGTCTGTATTTGTGTCTGTTGTGAAGTTGGGCTCTAATTTATTTTTTGCCCAAATGTGTTATTGATCCTATGATACCATTTATCGAATAATCCATTTGTGTCTACTGAGTTTAAGCGCTGCCTTCATCATATAGTAAATTCTAGCTCTGTTCTTTTTAATGGCCAAAATTTTCTACCCCCACAGGTTGCTGTGTTATTCAAGAGGGCAAATTCTTCCTCACTATTTTTTACATGTCTTTTTTTTATTAGGTAAACTCTACACCCAACGTGGGGCTCGAACTCAGAGCCCTGAGATCAAGAGTCCCGTGCTTCATCAGCTGAGTCCGCCGAGCGCCCCCTTGCTATTCTTTTAAACATGCCTAGGGGCGCCTGGGTGGCTCAGTTGGTTAAGCAGCCGACTTCAGCTCAGGTCATGATCTCACCGTCTGTGAGTTCGAGCTCCGCATCGGGCTCTGTGCTGATGTCTCAGAGCCTGGAGCCTGCTTCGGATTCTGTGTCTCCTTCTCTCTCTCTCTGCCCTTCCCCTGCTCACACTCAGTCTCTATGTCTCTCACAAATAAATAAAAACGTTACAAAAATAATAATAAAATAAACATGCCTTTGCTTTTTGTGTGCATTTTTCCTCTGGTATAGTAATATATGTTATCATATTTTACTCAACATCCGTCCCCTTTCTTACTCCCCCCAATACATGCCTCTTTTCATTCAGTCGCCTCCTCCACCAGGAAGCTCCTGTTGCTCAGGACAGAGCCCCAGACCTAAGGTGGATTGGTGACCTTGACTGGGCCCTGAGACTGGCATGGGCACCTGACTCCGTTCAGGCCAAGGCAGGCCGAGAGGCTTTCTGAAATCTCCAGGGATAGAGCTGCCTTGTTTCTAGGAGAAAGAAAGCTGCTCCGTAAGAGGCGTTTCCTCCTCACGTGGACCACGTTAGGACAGCAACGTCAGTTCTGCACACAGGGTAGGGGACCAGCGGGAAGATGAGGGACAGCATCTGGAGGAAAATACAGCCCAGTCTCAAAGCACAAGAGACCCTGACCTACTGCAATAAGCCTATCACTGCAGTTTCATCACTGAAATTCATGATCAAGGGAATGGTCCTTTTCCCTAAACACTTTTGAATTGTCTTTTACACAAAGGCAAACGCATTTTAGCATTAGCACACACGCACTTCAAAATTAGAAGCTGAGGGGCGCCTGGGTGGCTCAGTTGGCTGAGCGTCTGACTTCGGCTCAAGTCATGATCTCAGAGTTTGTGAGTTCGAGCCCCACGTCGGGCTCTGCCGTGACTACATGGAGCTGCTTGGAATTCTCTCTCTCTCTCTTTCTCTCTCTGCTCCTCTTCCACTTGTGTGTCGTCTCAAAGTAAATAAATAAACTTAAAGAAAAAAAGAATTAGAGGCTCGGATTCCATGTGCATTCCCTTTGGGATTTGATTGAGGTGATATCAAATTTTTAGTTTTGAGAGAAGTTACATGTTTACAATAACGGTTTCTGTCAACACAAGAAGTGTTCTATCCACGAACAAGATTAGTCTCGGTGTTCTCAGGATTTACTTTCTAGGCCTATTGTTTGGGTGATCTCATTCAGTCCCATTCCATTCACAGACAGAGAATTCTCCAACTTTTATCTCCAGCCTCCATCTGGTCTGACTTTGGGGCTTATAAATCTTAAAGGCAACTTGTGATCTCAGCTTGGACGTCTAATAGGTATTTTAAACTCCCCAGGTCTTTATAAAAATCTCTTGATTTCTTCTCAAGAAGCTGTTATCACTCATCTCCGTAAATGTTAGCTCTAACCAGATGCTTGGGCCAAACACATTGGCTCATTGTTTTCACACCCTGCATTTAGTCCATTAGCCAAGTTTGTTGGTGATATCTTCATGATATATTTCAACCAGGACCGTGTGTCATCACCTTTATTTCTGTAACTCGAATTCATTTCTCTACTTCTACTCTTGCTCCATGCAAATTCCAGAATGATCTTTTAAATCAGATGATGTGGCTTCCCTAGAAAATCTACCTTCCAATAAGTTTCCATCGTATCGGAAGTAAAATCTAAAGTCTTTTCCTTGGACTAAAGAATCCCTGGACCTCTGCCCCCTTCCTCACCGACTGAACCACACTGGCCTCTGCCTTGTTCTCCCAACACCCCAAATGCAGGTCTGCTTTCCTTTGTAAGGCCTAGAACAGTGCATGGAGCAGGGAGCAGGGAGTGGTAGTCGTGGACTGAAACATTAAGTGTCTCCCACCACATTTTACAGTGTCAGTTATGTAAACGCTGGTGCCTATGGATGTTTTATTAAAATTAAAAATAAAATAAAATAAAATTAAAAAAAATCTATCCAAGGGGCACCTTGGCTCAGTTGGTTAAGTGTCTGACTCTTGAATTTGGCTCAAGTAATGATCTCGCAGTTTTTGAGCTCGAGTCCCGCATCGGGGCTGTCAGTACAAAGCCTGCCTGAGATTCTCTCTCTCTGCCTCTCTCTCTGCCCCTCCCCCATTCATGTACACACACATTCTCTCTCAGAATAAATAAATAAACTTAAAATAATCCACCCAAGAACTACAAAGGAAATAATGAGAAGAACTTCTTCCTGTCCAAGGTGCCCAGTGTCTCAAGTGCACGCGGAATCCAGCTTTGTTTGTTCCTTTGCTACGCCTCATTCAGCCTAAGATTCACACGTGTTTGCCTGTAACAGTTATCAACTCAACGATCAATTAATAATGAATTCTTGCTGGGCTTCTGGCTTTTTTTCTTTCTCTAATACATTTTATTTGGAATATTTCATTGTAAACTTCAAGAGTGATTGGAGTCTTCCTCTTCTATGAACAATCCATTTTTTGACCACTAGGTTCTTCCTGTGATTTGAGCTGTTATAACCTGAATAAAGGCCCTCCACGGTATTTGTGGTTTTCAACCTCCCCAGACATTAAATTGTGCTCTCTGCTCTTATGTCGGCCGATTACAGAGTAAGTTGGGTATTGTGGGCCCTCATTTGTTGCTCTGCAAACCCCGAGGAAGAATTCAACCACACTTATATTTAGAACATTAAGTCTGTTGGAAAAGCATCAGTTCCGTTGGCATTAAATCCCTTCTGTTCTGTTTTCTTCTTTAGGTTTTAATTATATGTGGTCTTTTAATGATGCTTGTAACTTTTATAAAGATTTTGTGACCCATTATATGAAAGCAGTTATGTAGACTGAGTGTTTTCCGCTTCCCAATCAGGAGCAAATGACCGATTTGTAAATAGCGGGGCAGCCATAATGAGTTTTAAAAGCGTTCTCACGCTACCCCCAACCTTACCACAAAATATATATCCATTTAGAGAAAGCGTAAGCTGAAGCGTTCTGTCTCTCCCTCCCTCTCTCTCTCTCTCTCTCTGTTTCTGTGCACGTGCGTGTGCCCCTGTGTGTGTGTGTGTGTGTGTACACATAAACATGCACAAATGTTCACATTATACTGGGACTTTCCAAACACAGAAATATAAAGAGGAGCGGAAACATCATCCATTGTTCTGCCACCAAAAAACAATTATTATTAACTTTCAGTCATATTTTTTCCTGCTTTTATAACAAGCCTATTTTGCCCTCGTGTTGTCTATTCAAATTTGCATCCTTAGTTTTTTCACTTAGCATTGACCTAAGTTTTTCCAGAGAGTGACCATACAGTTGAGATTTTCACAGGTGCCGAGTATTTTAGCAACTGGGATCTACCGCCAAAGAACTTGGTCAACAGTGGACTGACGCCACTTGAAACACATTTTGTCGAGCAAAAAGCTCTGATGGATTTAGTGCAGTTACTCACCTTTTCCAAATGTCGGTACTTGATTTCTGCAGTCTCAGGTTTTTCTGAAGTTTCCATTTAAAACATGTTCACAAAGATGAACTTGATCTTCTCTGTATACGCGGTCAAGTTGGTAGGCTCTTTAGGTGTTTTGAGATAAAAGAAAGTCAATACAAACGGGCTTGTCTGTAACAGTGAAAGACATCACGGTAGTCTTTCCTTGGCTTTTTACCGGGTGCCAGAGACTGAAGCAACCATCCAGGTACGCTCATGTAAGAGAGAAAGACCTGTGATTCCAAGACGATTCGACTTGTATTAGGAGGTCTTATGGAAATCAACTTCAAGGACGCTGGTTTCACCTCACAGACTTCCTTCGTTTTTGAAACCCATGGCTTGCTTGTTTGATGTGTTGAAGTATCATCTTTCTGTCTGGTTTAGCACATCCTGAACTCATGCTGTAACTATGTTCCCTTTTCTTCTTTCTTTGAAGCTCTGATTTTCCCTAAAATCTCTTCTTTTTTCAGTTATTTTCCTTATTTATATTTATCATTGAAACAACTCTAGAATTGCAAAGGTAAGTTGCCATTATATGGGTTTCTTTTTTTGGAAATAAGCATAGAATGCCTTTGAAACATAATGTTAATTATAATCATATCTTTTTTTAAGCATATGTATTTATTCTGAAAGAGAGAGAGAGAAAACACGAATGGGGGAGGGACAGAGAGCGAGGGAGAGAGAGAATCCCAAGCAGGCTCCACGTGTAATGTGGAGCCCAATGTGGGGCTTGACCTCCTGACGGTGAGATCATGACCTTAACTGATGATATCAAGAGTCAGACACTTAACCAACTGAGCCCCTGAGGCGCCCCTGATCATATCTTTTGAACTTAGCCAGAACAATACTTTTAAGAATGTCACCGAGGTCATATCACTGGCTTTTTTAGCTTGGGTGACTTCTCATTGTACTTAAACAAGGAGAAAGTGAACCTCAGTGATCTAGAGACTCATCTCAGGGCGTCGCGGAAAAAGCCGCAAAACTAACCAGAAGATAGTAGAAGCAAAGTAAAAATGAAGATAAAGGCAGAAATTAATGAGACAGAAAAAAAAAATCCATGGTCAATAAAAACAAAAGTTGCTTCTTTAATAAGACTAATAAAACTGATAAATCCATAGTAAAAACAAGAGAAAAAAAGGAAAAAAACAAACAAGAAAACCCAAACAAACAACAACAACAAAAAACAAGATAGGAGAGGAGGCAGGGACTATTCATAGACCAGCACCAGAAATCAAAAAGAGCAATTTACTGCACATCGACACAGAACAGAAAAGATCACAGGAGGATGTTACAAACAGCTCTAGCAAATTTAAAATTTGGACGTAATAGACACAGCCATAAAAGATACAGATTACCAAGGCTGACAGAGAAGTTTCTGTGCCCAAGTAGCATCACCAGTAAAATCTATCCAATGTTTAACAGAAAAATGACACCAATTTTACACAATCTGTTACCAAAAATTGAAAAAGTATTTATGTATAGTGTAGACATAGTTTTGAAGTTTTTTTGTTTTGCATGTGCATGTACAATTAAAAACAGTATTTTAAAAACATGCTCTTGAAAATGCTGAATGTATAGGAATGTGTGACATTGCATTGCAGTCAGAAGGCTCCAGATTTCAGAAATGCAGAACCGTTTAACCTTCAAAATCAATACTACGATTCACTACCTGAGTCGAGTCAGGAAGGAAAATAGTACGATCATCTCAACAGATGCAGAAAATGTGTTGTATAATCATCCGTGTTTGTTGATTATTTTTAAAAAGCCATCAAGGGGTGCCTGGGTGGCTCAGGAGGTTGAGCGGCCGACTTCGGCTCAGGTCATGATCTCACCGTCTGTGAGTTCGAGCCCGGTCTCGGGCTCTGTGCTGATAACTCAGAGCCTGGAGCCTGCTTCAGATTCTGTGTCTCCCTCTCTCTCTGCCCTTCCCTTGCTCACGCTCTGTCTCAATGTCTCTCAAAAATAAAATAAAAACATTAAAAAAAAAATTAAAAAGCCATCAAGGGGCGCCTGGGTGGCTCAGTAGGTTAAGAGGCCGACTTCAGCTCAGGTCATGATCTCACAGTCTGTGAGTTCGAGCCCCGCGTCGGGCTCTGTGCTGATGATGGCTCAGAGCCTGGAGCCTGCTTCACATTCTGTGTCTCCCTCTCTCTCTGCCCCTCCCCCGCTCATGCTCTGTCTCTGTCTCAAAAATAAATAAAAATTTTAAAAAAAGCCATCAAATACCAGCAGCAGAAAGGAATCCCCTTAATCTTGGAAAGGTGTTTTTCAAAACCGCTACAGTAAACCCTAGCTTTCTTAAATGGTAAATAGCACTTAAATGGCAAAATGTTGGAACGCTCTTTCTGACACTGGGATCAAGAAGGCATGTTCTCTCCTACCGCGTCTAGTCAACTTTGTACCAGAGTTCCGAGCCTCTGCAGTGATAAAAGGGGAAAAGAAAAAAAGGTGTAGAATATTTGGACAGGAATAAAGAAAGTGGGGCACCTGGGTGGCTCCATCGGTTAAGCATCTGACTCTTGGTTTCAGCTCAGGTCATGATCTCATGGTTTATGAGTTCAAACCCTGCATTGGGCTCTGCGCTGTCTGCTTGGGATTCTCTCTCTCCCTTTTTCTCTGCCCCTCCCTCATGCTCGCTCTCTCTCAAAATAAATAAACTTTAAAAAAAGAAAGATAAGCACACATTGGCAGATGATATAAATGTTTATGTCTTGAAATTATAACAAAACCTATGATAAATTATTAGCACTTAAAAGTGTAACGTATTTGCTATTATGTCAATAAACAGAAATTAGCAAAAATCTTTCCATATATGAGAAACAAACAGAACATGAAATTAAAGATATATATGTAAAACAGCATAAAAACAGCAAGTTACTTAAGAATAATTCTAATAAATTATGCCCAGTAATTCAACCGGTCACCTGTGGAATATGTTTAAGGAATTATGAAGTAAGGAAATGGAGAGATATAGCATGTTTCTATAGCAGAATATTTGATATTTTAAAAATAGTAGTTCTTCCCATTATCACCTATGGATTCAATGAAGTAGAATAAAAATCCCAACAGGGGGCGCCTGGGTGGCTCAGTCGGTTAAGCCTCCGACTTAGGCTCAGGTCATGCTCTCACAGTCTGTGGGTTCGAGCCCCACGTCAGGCTTTGTGCTGACAGCTCAGAGCCTGGAGCCTGCTTTGGATTCTGTGTCTCCCTCTCTCTCTGCCCCTCCCCTGCTCACACTCTGTCTCTTTCTCTCAAAAATAAATAAACATTAAAAAAAATTTTTTTTTTAATCCCAACAGCTGTTTTCAAATGGAACTTAACAAGCTGATAAAAGTTCTCTGGAAGTGGGAGCACCTGGGTGGCTCAGTCAGTTAAGTGTGGGACCTGGGCTCAGGTCATGACCTTAGGTTTGTGAGTTCTGGCCGTGTGTCAGGCTCTGTGCCTACAGCTCAGAGCCTGGAGCCTGCTTCAGATTCCGTGTCTCCTTCTCCCTCTGCCCCTCCCCTGCTCATGTTCTGTCTCTCTCTCTCTCAACAATAAATAAACATTAAAAAAAATTTTTTTAATTCCTATGGAAATGAAGAGAGCCAGCAGTAGGAAAGGCACTCCTGAAGAGGGGCGAAGCGAGAGAGCTTAGCCTGCTGGAATGTCCGTGTGGTGTTGGGATGACCTCACTGGGACAGCGGTGAGCCGTGCGAGCCAGGGGAACCTCTGCTCGTCCTTATGCTGTTGAGTGCACGAGTCATCCATGCTGCGTGGCTCCTTTTACAAGGATAAAAGATGGGCAAAACTCAACGGTAATATTAAGATGCCTACTGAGGTACGGAGAGAATATAAATTCAGAAGAATGCTCTGTGCGCAGGAAGCTTCTGGACCCTGAAAGTTTTGTACTTCGGGGACCCGGGGGGCGAGTACAGGGTGCTTGCCTCGTTACGTAGCTGTCCATTATTTTTCGAATAAAAACAAATCTAAACACAAATAAAAGAAAAAAAGAGAATGCGTAATTTCTGAAAATTCCCTAGATTGCTGTATTAGTTTCCTGGGGCTGAACTAACTAAGTACCACGAACTGGGGGACTTTAAACCACAGGGATTTATTTTCTCAGGGTTCTGGAGGCCAGAAGTCCAAAATCAAGGTATGGGTGGGGCGGGGCTTCCTCCAAAGCCTCTGGGTGCGGGGGAGCTTTCCTGCCTCCTCCAGCTTCCTGCAGCAGCGGGATTCCTGGTTTGCGACAGCGTCGCTGCACTCTGTTGTGTCTCTGTCTTCACATGGCCTTCTCTTGTGTGTAGGTGTCTGTGCCCTACTCACCTCCTCTTAGAGAGACACCAATCATACTGGATCGGGGCCCACCCACCCTGATGACCTCGGCTTAACTGACTATAGCTGCAAAGTCCTTGTTTCCAAATAAAGCCACATTCACAGGTACTGGGATTTGGGCTCCGTATATCCTTTGGAGGGTCACGAGTCAACCCACAGCACTGTCCACACACAGGTGTACCTGCTGTAATGGGGCCAAGTCTTTGCCATTTGCTAGCAAAGTGTGCCTTTGAGCGAGTCACCTTCTGTGTTCAGCCTCTTTTTTATAAAATGGGGATAATAATTGCCTGTCTTAGAAGTTTATTTCTTGTTTTGAAAATGGAATGTTTATAAGGATCTAAGCTGCTTAGAACAGTTCTGGGAACACAGTAGGTGCTACATCGGTGCCTGCAATTCTTTTTATTTATACCTTTATTATTGACGTCATTACGATCTTTATGGCATAGGCAGGCACCGGGGCAAACCCACGGCCAGAGAATGGTATGGGTGGTGGGGAGACTAGTGAGAGATGCTACATTTAAATTCACATCGTAAAGTAAAATTTCCATTCCGGGCAGGAGTATGTGAACATGGTGCTGCATTTAGGGCGAAGTTTTTATTTCCTAACATGGAACTAAACTGTGCCAGCCTGCAGAATTTACGCCGGTCTTTGAGGTCCGTGGGAAGTGTTCGACTGAATCATGATGCAGTCAGATTTGATCTCGACCAATGTCCACACAGAACGGGATCCATGCTTGACCGTGCAGCACCTGATACAAGACTAGACTTCTCCTTCTGTGGCCCATCCTCCGCCGGTCCCCTGAAGCCTCAGACCCTCCCATCTCTTCCCCACCCCTCAATTTCCTCCTTCCCTTTGGTGTTAGCCTGACCCAGACTAAATAACACAGGTTGGGGATACTTTACTTTCCTGGGGCTGCTCAAAGACATTACCACAACATGGATGGCTTAACACAAAAGAGACTTACGCTCTTATAGTTTTAGGGGCCAGAAATCTGAAACCAAGGTGTCAACGGGACCACACTCCCTCTCTGAGCTCACGGGGAGGATACTTCCTCGCCTCTCCCAGCTTCTGGTGACTCTGGGCATTCTGTGGCATAGGGCGGCATCGATCTGACTCCTGCCTCTGTTCTAGGCCTTGGATATGTCTTTCCTGGGGACACTCCAACCCACTATGTGGGGATGGTTTCTGTGAGGGATTTCTTTGTCCCTGGACCACCGAATGCATGAAGCCGTATGTCTCTATGAAGGTCTGATGGGAAATGCCCTCTCTTGGAGGCAGACGCATCAGCAGCAAGCAAAACATAAGAGTCTCTTGCACCCAATTTAACTTCTATTTGGGCTTATGCCTTCAATTAAGGGAACACTCATTTGGAGTTTGCAGTTCATAAATTTTTCTTCCCATGTTCTAATTTCCTTTCTATAACCCCTATTTTTCATTAAACCCAAAGCGTCCTTTGTAGACTTACAGCACTGCTGTAGAGACAACAGGGTAAAGTCAGACATGGTCTTCCCAATGCTTACGTCTCTGGATTCTTTTCAGGGGGCCGTTGACTATGGCTCCTGGTGGTCTCCATGCGTGGAAGGGTTCTGGATTGCATGGTGCTGGGAACCACTGGATGGAAGTATGCACGCAGTGGAGAATCAGCAGCCAAGCATACCATCTAGAGCAAGACAAACCTCAGAGGTAAGAGAGGTCTGACATTGAGCTATAAATGCTACCCAGGCAGTCTTGAACTTGGTTGGTCATAGCCTGCAGTGTGCTTGCGTCATAAACTTCCCAGAACATGGGAGGAATCCTTGATACGTAACACAACATCATCAGGGGCACTGCTGGATCTATTAATAATGAAAAATTTCAGTGAAACTAAGGGTAGGTACAGGTATAACTGAAGCGCTTTTGTATCTTAAGAACTATATGTTGTAATTGTCATTGACTTGTTTACTATTGTTTGGAGACTGTTAGTGTATTTCGACAATCTGAAGTTGATAACACCAGCCTTTTTAAGAGTCCAAAAGCCTCCTCAGTGGGTTAAGCCACCGACTTCGGCTCAGGTCATGGTCTCACAGTTCATGGGTTCGAGCCCCAAGTCGGGCTCTATGCTGACAGCTCAGAGCCTGGAGCCCGCTTTGGATTCTGTGTCTCCTTCTCTCTCGGCCCCTTCCCCCTGGCACTCTGTCTCTGTTTCTCTCTCTTTCTCTCTCAAAAATAAATAAAAATGTTTTTTAAAAACCCACAAAGGCCTCAATTTTCCTTTACCTTGATTTCTGTCCATACCATCACCTCGACGGACTCCCTGTCCACTTGCGTTGCTTTCCCGGGAGCCTGGCGTTTCCTGAAAGCATCATGGTCTTTTTATTCCACCAGAAGTCTCTCGTGCTCTTCTCCTCTGCTGGCGTCCCCATCCTTGCCTTTCTCCTTCAGCACGGGGACGGCCACGTGAGCCATGGCGCTGCTCCTTGGCAACTGCATGGTGTTGAGAGGTCCATCAACACTTAACCAGACTCGAGAGTGTTTAATTCACCCCTAACCTCCCAGCTCCGCCCAGAGCCTGCACCTACCGGGTGATAATACAGAGCAGTGCCGCCCGGCTTAGCTGAATTGGCCTTTTCTGTGAAAGTAATGACTTCGGTCTGCTGGGAAATATTCTGAAGGTTAATATCTCAGAGTGCAAGAGAGAAAATGAACAAAGAATTGCTTGCAGTCAGCTCAAATACATAATGATTTTGTGATGTTTCCTAATTGCATTTTTTATTGAAAAATGTATCTGGATGCTCACATCTCTAGAGCACAGTCGCAAAGAATAGAATGATCGGGAATCTTGGGGGTTGAGAGTCGTGCCACCTTTTTGTGAATACGTTTCTTTTACCTTTAACTTTTTGTGAAAATAATGGCATGACAACACAGTTTACAAAGGTATTGATTAACATATTTTTAATGAATTACTTTTTGATTAAAAACTCTGCTCAGGAATTACTCTAGATGTTGAAGTATTCCGCATGGACAGCTTTACATCAATAAGGCGACAGTTTTTGAAAGCAGATGAATCAAAGCAGAACGATGTAAAAAAGATGGCAACGAGGGCTTCTCCCCCACCTGGATTTTGTTCCAGAAAATCAAATTCAAAATACCATGTACTTTTAAAAACTGGTATTACACAGCTTTTTTTGACAGCAGTGAATTCGCTTTCAACAGATTTTCTGGCTAAGATAAGTGGCTAAAAATGATTTTCTTTTTAACTCTCTTGACCTAGTTGGGCTCAGCTGCACTCTCCAGAAAAAAGGAAAAAGAAGTAAAACAAAAAAAGCCCATGTAAACTTTAGAAAAACAATTTGAGCAAGTGTGATTCCAAAGCAAAATTCAGTTCCTTGCATGGTTGCCTCATGACTTCCAGGTCTTTAGAATTATTATAATTATTACCACATTAAAAAAGATTACATTATACAAATGCTATTTCAATGATTAAAACAGTTGTTACATGTGATTATTCCATTATTAAAATTACTATTTTAATTATTAAAATTGTGATTCAAACTTCGGAAATGGAGATGTACAAAAGTATTTTTTCAAGGAAGTCCTATTTATTGCTTCATTATTGGAGAGCCGAGTGTTCCAATTGAGGAAGAGCTATCAATTGGACTTTTACGAGGTCAGTGTTATGTGCCTAGCAAAAGCCTGGCATATGGTGGGTGGTCAGCAAAGGTAGGTGTTTATGGAAAACACAGAATAAAGGAAATGAAGTAGGCCCTGGAGATGAAGAGAGCCTATTTAGAATCCATGCAACAACGCATTTTGTATGACCAGGTGGACAGCGGTAAGTAGGCGAGGACTAATTAAGGACATTAACTCTCGTAGTTCTGACATGCACTTAATTACAAACAATGAATAAGCAATTTCCTAACCAGTCACCTTGTTAGATGAAAACTTCCTCACCGAATATCATCAGGGCTGTTGTCGCTGTGGTTGTTTTTGACGTAATGCATGTACCTGATGAGTAGTTAAAGAAAATCCATCAACACATAGTGAAATGTAATTTTTAACATGTAGTTTTAAAAGGGGAGCCTCCCACATTCATCATAAGGTCACCTGGAACTTCATTGAATAAACATGATTTGCAGAACCAAGTGGTCTTGATTCTAGTGCTTTGTCTCTCCAGCCAACACCCCACTGTGTATCCGCGAGTGCATACGTTTTCCCACGAGTGTTGTCCAAGACAGAATCTTCTGTGAGAGAAGCATCAAGTCAAAGGGTATGTCATTCTTAACTTTAGATAATATTATAGTCATATTACTCTTCAAAGAAGTGATATTAAAGAATGCATCAACCACAACGTGTCAGAATGGATTTCTCCACACTTTTGCCCGTGCCCATGAAGCTTTTAAAACATTTTTTTTTGTTAATCTAACAATTGAAAGTGGTGTCTCCCTTAGTTTTTCCTGTATATTTTAAACTTTCCATTTTACTTATGTTGTTTCATCTCTTGAGGCTTTCTAAGTTATTGTATTTTCTTAATAAGCAAGGTTGCATTTCTTTTTATATATTTTAAAATATTTCTTCACATGTATTATTGACTTTCTATTGGGTTGAGTTTTTGTTTGCTTTTGCTGATCTGTCTTAAAGACATTAGCCCTTCATTTGTGATGTGTGTTTTTTTTAATGTTTATTTATTTATTTTTTGAAAGAGTGCAAGCTGGGGAGGGGCAGAGAGAGAAGGAGAGAGAATCCCAAGCAGGCTCCACACTGTCAGCACAGAGCCAGACATGGGATTCAAACGCACAAACTATGAGGGCATGACCCGAGCCCAAACCAAGAGTCAGCTATGTAACCGACTGAGCCACCCGGGCGCCCTTGTAATATGTGTTATAAACATTTTCCTAGTTGGTTGTTTTGTTTTATTTTGATTTTTACTTTTTTGACAGAATTTTCCATGCAGAACCACATTTTAATTTTTTTGGTCATCAAATATAACATTTATCAGGGTAACTTGAGTCTGGGAATTTTTGCCTAAAAAGAGTCCGCTGAGGCTCTTAGAGACATTTCTGTATTCTCTGTCAGTGTCATCATGTTTGAATCTTTCAAAATTTCATTCTCATTTAAATTGCATTTTTTTTCACCTGATGTAAGCAGTGACGTATGAATCCAGCTCAATTTTTCTCAGATGCTGGTTAGACACACACACCCACACACACACATACACACACACACATGTTTAGACATATGGGTATTATAAATAGCTCCGTAGAATCATGTATTTAAAAGATGAGGAGGAGCTACCTAGAGCTGAGTGATAGGCATTCATGATATTCCAAAATATATATAAAGTAAATCTTTTGAAATACTTAGAATTTCGGACTTACAACACCCAAAGGAAAAACAAAGTGTTGGGGAAGATGTTGTTAAGGACTAAATGCTTGTGTCCCCCAAAGTTCCTGTGTGGAAGCCCTAACCCCCAGTGTGATGGACTTGGATGTGGGGCCTTGGGAGGTGATTAGGGGCGGATGAGGCCATGCGGTCATGTGGTCTGATGGAGTCTGTGTTTTTATGGGGAGAGACGTCAGGGAGCTCTACCTCCCTCCCGCACATGAGCACAGTGAGGAGGTGGCCGTCTGCACACCAGGAAAAAAGTCCTCACTAGAAACCGACCACGCTGATATTAGGCACCAGATCTGTGAGAAAATAAATTTCTGTTATTTAAACCGCTCAGTCCATAGCACCTTGGTATGGCAGACTAAGGAAATTTCATATTTATTCACCAGCTAAAGTAAATCCACATAAGGTTTAAATTAAGTAGAAGAACTATGGATTAGACGTAAGGAAGAACTTTCTGCCAGTTAGGCTGACCAAAATACCAGAATGAGCTGCAGGCGGTTTCCTGAGGATCACACGGAGGGTGGAAGACAAATCGAATCTTTTGTTTCTGGAAAGTTCAAACGAGACATGTATGCAGGCATGGGTCTTGACTACTTGATTCCCTCAAGTGTATTTTCTACCCACTGAATGTCATGGGATGTCAACTTTAATATTTTTATTTAATATTTCTACATGAAGCCATTGACCGATTTATGACTCCTTCTTCCTTCAGGATCGAATAGTTAAGAAAAGTTTTTATAGCACTGATATCCAGTTCAACAGAGTGAACTCTCCCTCAATGTGTTCAAATCTGTTCAATGGAACAAGTCAAGAACGACTTTTGTCAAGAAATGGACATTTTTGGGGCGCCTGGATGGCTCAGTCGGTTGAGCGTCCGACTTCGGCTCAGGTCATGATCTCACAGTCTGTGAGTTCGAGCCCCGAGTCAAGCTCTGTGCTGACAGCTCAGAGCCTGGAGCCTGCTTCGGATTCTGTGTCTCCCTCTCTCTCTGCCCCTCCCCCACTCATACTCTGTCTCTCTCTGTCTCAAAAATAAACAAACATTAAAAAAAATGGACATTTTTCCATAGCCGATTTCTATACACATTATTTGAGCAATGAGAAATCAAGTTAGACTCTCAAAGCCTACATATATACCCACGGCCTAAACTGCTCATCTTTGATTACACAATAATTCAGGGGTAGCTGGTATTAAACCCACAACCTCTCTATGCCTGACTCATATGCACCAAGCCTTTCTTCATGTAGGAAAAGTGATATTCGAAAGGGACGATATTACAGAAACAATTTGCAGATGCTTTGAGGTCTTCTTGGCATAGGTTCTTTGGCTCCCTTTGCATTTTGGGGGTCCAGGGAAGCCATTAAGGACTCAGCGTGTGACCCTTCTGCTGAGGGCTGAAGGACGCCCTTCCTGAGGTGAGAAATTTTTCATTCCCCTCAAGCACCTATGCACTTTGAAGCAGTGACTGGGGAGAAAATTCGATATAGCTTGTGAACATAGAAAATCATTTGGAGGCAGCCAGAAAAGAAAGAAGATATAGATTCAGAAGACCCACGGCTTTGGAAGCCACAGCTAAGAAAATACAATTTGAGCAGAAATTAGTGTGAGATATTACTCCTTCACTTTCCCATCTGAAAGAACAAACCCACAGGCAGCAGCAGGGAAGAAAAAGCTGCCTGCAACCCCAGATGGGTCTTACCCACAAGCCTGTGGGTCTGAGGGTTGAACCATCAAATATCAACACACTAATGACTATCACAGGGCTTTCCACTCACTGGTGCGTACCGATGAGTGGTTATCGTCAACAAAGGTCAGTGGCTGTTGATGTCCTAAGGACACTGAGTTGTCAAAGGAAGACTGTCAAAGCTACTCCGTTCTGGCCACACAGTCATCTACCAGTGTTGCTCAGCAACATCAATGCCAGTTGGCGTCCCTCTTACGTCTGATCAGGTAAAACTCCTTTATGTGGCACCGGTGACTTGGAATCCACCAAGATTATTGGTAAGATTATGTCGGTCTTCCGTCATCGGCAGGTCAACTAAGTTAACTGCTGCTGAGCCCCATGGTCTGTGGAGGAAGAAAATTGGGAACGGAATTGTAGCTACTTCGCCAAGGGACACCATGGGGAATGCAGACGTGATTGGTGAGACCAACACGCTCCATTCAACTTCCCAGTTCTAACCTCCATGCTCTCCACTCTTCTGGGCACCTCTGTGAGTTTCTGGAGCACAGAAGTTCCAAACCATCAGTGTTTCAAAATGAAGGCATTTTGCCTCAAAGCCAATGCTACTTGCCTTCCCTGGGAAAGCCTTCTTCTTTAGCTCTCTGAATCGTGCTGGTAAGTTGTGGTTGTTTATTTCAGAGTAGTTGTGTATTGTGAATAGCTCAACCAGGTACTCGGTATTTTATTTGTGTGATGGGGCAACCCTCAGCCAGGCAGATGCAGCTGAACAACCCGGGGTACCCAGAAGCTCGGGAATCGCGGACCCTGGAGCATGGACTGGGGCTAGAATGCCGTTCGGAACCTGAGAGGCTCGAGAGATCACAGAAGCCATGCTTTGTCCATCTTTGTCCTGATTCTCTGTCCACCTCTGTGTTCTCATTCCTCTGTGTCTGTCTTGTCAGAGAAAAATTGTACTGGGTCAGGCAAGAAAGTTTTCATTCAAGACTACTGAAGTGGGGGAGAGACTCTTAACAGAGGAGACTGAAACCAACTCTGCTGAAACAAAGGAGGACGAGGTGGTGCAGCCCTGGGGGAGCTAGTGGGAAAGACCGTAGGACATTGCGGGCAGGTGGGCAACGTGATTCGGCTGATGCGATTCTCAAAGTTAGGCTCCCACCCTCTCGCCGAGACCGGGAGGCAGGGGTGCTCTCTTCCTTGATGCTCATATTGCAAAGGCATGGCTCCCAGGTCCTTGAGAAAGACATTTCCTGAGTTTCAAAACTGGCGAGAGTCTGGGAGAAGATTCATAGCTCGAAAGGGCAGCGAAAGGATTTCCAGCGGCACGTTTTCAAAAGCCAACGCTCTCAGTAATGAAAAGCCAGGGACTTAAAGTCAGGAAGACTCCTGCCCTGTTACTTTCCCCCAGACACTGAAAGTCCGCAGTTCAAGGGCTGTCCTTACCTTTCTGAATCCCTAGGGCCTAGCATGGTACTTGAACACATCGTGGGAATTCAATCCATGCTTACTGATGGGTGAACCAGTGGGTAGATGCTAGTTTCAGTCTCCTGTCTCAGGAAAACAATGCAAGATGGCAAGTTTTCCAGAACTAGAGATTTATCCACGTGGAAGGGTTTGCAGGGAATGCCGTTCCAATTCTCTACCTTGCACTCACATAAAGGAGACCACGCTAACACCACATGGTGATCATCCGGGATTGATTCCTCCTGAGTTTCGAAACCCTTCCTGAAATATGCTCAATTTGTCCATCGCGTTCCAGCTTATATACACATTCTGTGCCGCCTCATTTGATTTCTACAACCAGCCTGTGTAGTACACGACACAAGGCCTTCCATCCCCAGTTAAGGCTGTACTCTCAACAAATTACTAAGCCAGGTGCCATTTCCGGCTCTCGGCTGCTTTCCTCTACTAGCCCTTCCCCAACCTACCCCTTCTCCCACAGCCCGCCCCCAGCCCCCACCCCTCCCCCTGCCCCCGCCCACCTTTACCCTACCGACTGCACCCCACCACTTCCAACAAAAGCTCCTTCCTTTGCACCCAGTACCAAACACATCAATTCTCAGAGAATATGATGTACACTCTGCCTGGTTCTGATTTTCCTCGGACATAACGATGTTTGTTTTGTAACATTCCAAGGATTGAAGGACTTGGGAGGAAATTAATATCAACTCTTGCAGAAGGTAGACTGCATTTTGAATTGTTCTTCCCAGTTTGTAAGCTGTGATAGGGCCTGTGGCAATAATGTCTTCATGCTTTGTCTGGGTAACGTAGACACCTGGTGTCTTACTCGATACCTAAGGATACATCTTTAAATACGTCATTCATTTCTAAAGGTACTGTTGGTGTTCCCTCGCCTATCCATCCTCACCTGGTTACAACTTTCTGGATTATTTCTTTTTTTCTCATTTTACTTTGTCAGAGAAGCAGAGAGTTTCTGCCAATGAAAAGAAGTGTGGGCAGCAGAAATATCTGCTCCACATCCTAAAATAATAAGACTATTATAATAATAAGATAATAAGATGATTACCTAAAATACCTTTCTTAGAAAAAATGAGGACTAGTAGAGCAGAGATAAGTGATCTGAACAATAGACAGTAACGTGAACCTAGAAGGCGTTTCCGGAAATCCTATCCCCAAAACTTTATCAACATTCATAAAGCGTCAAGTAGCATTCCTCGAAGAAATCATTAAGAAATTTAGGACCATAAGAATAAAGCAGTTGATTTTTTTTTCCCTTGAAATAAGAAGCTGGGCTGATACTTGCCATGTCGATTACACATAGTATCTCTGTGCAAATGTTTCACAGGGGAAGGGAGAAAGGAAGGGAGGGAGGAAAGGAGGGAAGGAAGAATGGAGGGAGGGAGGAATGGAGGGAGGGAGGAAAAGAGGGAAGGAAGAATGGAGGGAGGGAGGGAGAAAGGGAGGGAGGGAGGGAGGAAGGGAAGGAAAGGAGGGAGGGAGGACAGAAGGGAAGGAAGAAGGGAGGGAGAGAGGAAGGAAGGGAGGGAGGAAAGGAAGGAAGAAGGGAGGGAAGGAGGAAGGGAGGGAAGGAAGAAGGGAGAGAGGAAGGGGGGGAGGGAGGGAGGGAGGGAGAGAGGGAGGACTGAGTGAATGAATAAGCAAACTGGGCAGCATTATGCTCATAGTAGTTTGGTGAGACTCTGAATCACTGTCAGCCCTGTCTTCTCCCCTCCTGACACTTGATCCAGACGTGATTACAGTCCCCACTGTGCGTGTAAGTAACCTCATATTTAAGGCTGTCAAATAACACACTCAGGCCTATGAGGCAGACCAGGGTCTTGAACTCTGGTCTACCTGTCTCGGAGTCTGAGGTACAAAGCAATCAGCTGCTGGCATTGACATTCTTTCCCCTGCATTGGAATAAACATGCGATCGTTCATGGATGGCACTCACGGGAGATCTATTACTGCCACTTTCTCCAGCAAACACCCTGGCATGACCTGTGACTTGAAGCCACACTGAGCTACACTATGAACCTCATGGAGTCAACAGAGTCACCCTCCAAACAGCAGGAACCCAGAGATGAAAGCAGGAGGAGCCAAGGGGAGGGTTTCTCCAGCTCTCCGAGCATTCGAGGGAAACTGTAAGGCTTTTAAGGGTGTGTTGAAAGCACTTGTACAGTGCTCATCATCAAAGAAGCCAAAATAACCTGCTTTCTAAGAAGCTGTCTGCTAATTGAGGAGTTAGGAATGCACCTGTCCTACTCATTTTAATAGGCCGAACATCTGCTTCCTTGCAAATAATCCCCACAGGTGCAGACCCATCACTGCATTTTAGAGCCATTATGTAAATTTCCACGACTACTTTAGGGTTTGGCCCATAAATGGACGTTAAGGATCCAGCGAAATCTGAACACCGTATGCACTTTGGCAGGTGTCCATGAGTATGCGCGTTTTTTTTCCTAGGGAAATAGCGCACCTCAACGTCTGGGTCAAAACGTGTTTCAACCACAAGTCCACGGTGACAACACATAAACAGACAAGAAGCAGTTTAACTAAATGGAGCAGAATGAATCTGTCTCCGCAGCAGAAAGCGAATACGTAAAGGCAGACGGAAGGAGAGAAAATCGGCATTTACAGCCATTGCAGCGATGATTGCTTCAGGCATGACTCATCAAAGAAAGCTAAACTCCTTGATGCAAGTTTGATGAAGAAAGAGGATATGTGCTCAGCCTTAAAGAATCTTCACAGCGATTACTTATTATTTATACAAAGGAAAAAGCGATCACAGTAGTGGAGGAATCCAGACAATACCTCTCCCACCGAGTCATCCAAGTGAAGGTCTCCGACAACAAGACGAGTTGGCCTCATGGCTTCCGAGTCAACGCGAAAGGACACGACCTCACCCCTGAGGTCTCCCTGCCCCAAATGAGCAACCCAAATCTGACCGTGGGGAAACATCACACTAACCCAGAACCTCCGCTCTACAATGCCTAAAGGTCAATGTCACAAAGGACCAAGAAGATAGGAAAAACGTTCCAAATCAGAGGAGACCAAGGAGGCATGTCAGGTTCAACAAGTGTGATCCTAGACCGGACGCTGGATTAGGAAAAACGGCAACCATGTGCGTTATCGGGGGGCCAGACAGAATTTAAATACGGATTGTGGATTACATAGCACCATGGTCAGTGTGATTTTTTTGAAGGATAATTGCATCGTGGTTTTGGAAGAGTTGTCTACGGAAGTAGGTAGACCTAAAAGAGCCTAGCATCTCTAATTTACTCTGAAATGCTTTGTCAAATACGACTAATAAGATCATCATTATCATAGAACATCAAGAAAGCAGCACGACACCGTCAGTGAATCCAAGTGATAAAAGCCATGAAGCTCATAGTACTGTTGTTGCAACTTTTCTTGCAAGTTGAAATTTTTCAAATAAAAGCACTTTAAAGAAAGGTGAGCACCTTCAACCTCGTCCTCCCCCATTTCACGGGCGAGACATCAGTCTCAGAGCAATTTGGTTAAATGTATCACATGTTGGGGGAAGAAGCCATATTATGACCTGGATTTCCTGAGTCCCTTGAAATTGCTTTAACTTCCCAGACAGTTGGAAAACTCACATGTGTTTATTTTTAAAACTTATTTTGTACAACCTAGGTCACATTGTCAACAGGCTGGCAGTTCCTCTTTATAAAATAGAACACTGTTCCTTCCACAAGTAGGGACGAGCATGGCATGAGGGAAGAGCTATTCTTACCTTCTCGTCCCAGGAATTGGGAGACACCCAGCACATTTGATTGAGCCCCAGCTTTCAACTTCTGCCAAATGCATGTGAAAGCAGGCAGATTTTGCAGAAAGAGAGCATTGCTGAGGGTTGTCCCTTTTCCTCACAGAGCTTGTGATAATACAAAGAATTTTGCTCAAACACCCCACAGGGCATTCCGCCCCCCCTCCCCCTCCCAGGAGCCAGCCCCTGGGTGTTCTGAGATTTGGAGCATTTGATTTGACAGGCTGTGCCTGAAAGCTCCTACCTTCTCTTGAGAGGGACAAAGAAGGCCACAGTTTTCCAGAGAATGTTCATAGATTCAGTTATGTCTGTGGTAGAGTTTCCGACGGCAGAAATAGGAGTCAAGTGAGCCCCATGCTTTTGGGGTACCTAAGCCAATTTGAGGCATATGACAGGACCACATTCCACAGCAAGACCGCCCCGGTCGAGTCCGGTGTATCGTCAGGGAAGGGTCACATTTGTTATTCCCGTTAAGCTGTAGCTGTGATACAGTGTTCAGGGCACAGATTCTAGAATCAGGGAGTGTTCATATTCTGGAATTCCCATCACTAGCTCCATGACCCTGAGCAACTCAGACTAACTTTGCTTCCAGTTGTCTACCTGTCAGATGGGATAATAATAGCAGCACTCTTCATTTATGCTTTATTGAGTCAGTGACCGATGTTTGTCACATAGACCGATGTTCTATGATAATGATAATGATAATGATAATGTTCTATGGTTATTAGTCGTATTTGACAAAGCATTTCAGAGTAAGTTGGAGATGCTACGCTCTTTTAGGTCTACCTACTTCCATAGACAACTCTTCCAAAACCACATGCAATTATCCGTCAGAAAAGTCACACTGACACCATGGTGCTATGTAATCCACAATCCGTATTTAAATTCTGTCTGGCGCCCCGATAATGCACATGGATGCAGTTTCTCCTAATCCAGCATCTGGTCTAGGATCACACTTCGGTTGTACTCGACATGCCTCCTTGGTCTCCTCTGATCTGGAACGTTTTTCCTATCTTCTTGGTCCTTTGTGACATTGACCTTTAGGAATTGTAGAGCGGAGATTCTGGGTTAGTGTGACGTTCCCCCACAGTCAGATTTGGGTTGCTCATTTGGGGCAGGGAGACCTCAGTGCTTGTATTTATGTATAGTATAACCTTGGATTGCGAGTAACTTGTTCTGCGAACGTTCTGCAAGATGAGCAAACATTTCTAATAAATTTTAGCTTGATAAACAAGTGATGTCTTGCAATATGTGTAGTATGTGACGCCAAATGTCCCATGATAACAACTGAGCCATGGTTCCCTCTCTCTCTCTCTTAAAAATACGTATTTTTTTAAAAAAAGAAAGAAATTATCGAGAAGTATGCGAGTGGCCGAAATTGCAAGCTTTTTAAGAAGTCTATGTCTGCATCTTGTCTGCAGAGGAGGAGGAGAAAAAGGCGGAGGAATCCCTCACTTCAAATGAGATTAGGGCAATGGGTAGAGTGTGGGAAACAGTGCAAAATTTTGTAGAAAAGCACCACCCGAAGAAGGCTGTAGCAGCGCAAGCAACGAATCTGTTTAACAACAGTGCAATGTCACATTTCCAGGAAATCCTCAGGAGGAGGCAAAAGCAAGTGTCATTGGATAGGTTCCTTGTTAAAGGTGCACAGAAAGAAAAAGATTCCATTGAGCCAACAGACAGCAGCGATTCCATTAGCGATAGTGAAAGTCGTCCTACACAATAACCCTCCTCTCTCTTGTCTCCCTCACACCGGCCTGGAAGGTTTTCAAAGGGAAGTGCCGGTGAATTTGTTTATTTTTCTTTATCTTCATTATTTTGTATTCCATTACAGTACTGTAGTCATTTTTATATGAATATTTTTGGGTTGTAGAGTGAATCACCTGAGTTTCCATTATTTCTTATGGGGAAATTTGCTTTGATATACAAGTGCTTTGGATTACAAGCCTGTTTCTGGAACGATTTATGCTCGCAAACCAAGGTCTTACTGCCCTTATTTAAATCCTACCTTGATTCAACATAAGATCGTGATAGAACAGGTGGAAAGCAATTAATTGAAGAAATTGGGCTCCAGGAAAAACAGGGCAAGGAGAATAAAGTTCAGCCTTCACCAGGGCCCTCCACTATCCTTTTGAGTGAGCTTCAGCGTCTCCCTGCTTTCCAGTGCTCATGATGGAAAAATTGGACATTTATAATGTCATCTTATGTAGATTGAAACTTTTCTTACTGTTCTGAATTTGGCTAAAGTCTTGAAGCCGAGAATAATAGGTGATGTTACCCCACATTCTGCAGCGAAATGTGGAAACATTCCCAAAGGAATGGCTCAGAGATGGCCAACCTGTCCTTGTGACCTCCATCGTCAATAACCAATTAAGAGAAGACCAAGGCTTTAAGGGAGGGATTCCCCTAAAGCTGTAGAGAAGCAAATCCATTCTCCTCATGTGCCAATACTCCTGTCCTTCCAGGCCCTGAAGCCAAGAGAGAAATGGAGGGAGGGGTGCTTACAAAAAGGGAAGACAGCATCTCAATGCTTGCTGAGCCCCAGCAAAAGCTCACCGTATTCGAATGGTGCTCAGCATGAGGGCTGAGGGAAAGACCTGTACTGTGCCCATCCCCCAAGTTTGGGGGGCATAGAGACTGGCGCCTGGGCTAGTCTGAAGGTGGGAAGAGGGCTAGCATGGCCAAGACAGAGGGACCAGTTGAGAGGGCTGGGGATGGGAGTCACCTTCTCTTCTATGCCTTAGGAAGGTAGGCAGCCAGGGACCTTGAAAGGACTCTGCCCAGCAGTCTTCCTGGTTCACTAGGGGCACATCACCTGAGTAGGAGCCTCTAAGGAGCCACAATTTCTGCAGGGATATCTCAAGAGAACCATATAAGCCCCCAGAGAATCAGAGTCACTTTTGGAGCCAAGAGAAAATATTAAAACAAAAACAAAAACAGCACCTGCTGACCCAAAACTTTCTTGTTCCTCTAGTACTTCCTCCCTTTATCCCAGACTCTGAAGATGGGAATGAGTAGGGAAGGAGCTGGAGCAAGGAAAGTTCTAGAAAGTCTAAACACCTTCCCTCCTGGTCCAGAGAATCCCCCATCTCATCCCCACTCTCCTGTTGAAATGGTGAATGAGAAACTCGGATTTTGTTTAAACTTCATGAACTTTATAATATCTAGGAAGACTGTCCTAACACCTGAATGAGACCAGAAATCTCTGGAAGCCACCCAAGTTATTTTTGAGAGAGCATGGGAGGGCGGACCCGGCCTATTTAGGGCACCGTCAGGGAAAATATATTTGTTTCCAGGATGACAGCCGACGGAGTTCCATAAAACAGTGACATAGATTTGTCAGGTTCACCTGACACTGAGGAAGGACCCACTTTTCCAGAGTGGAGCATTCCTGTCTTAACTCCAAGAGAAATATTCCCATTTCATGCCCAGGGGAGTGGTAGCAGTCCTTCTTCATAGCTCGATATCCCATCCAAGTCTAGGAAAGGCATTGCCAAGAAATTGCTGTGACCACACTCGAATATTTTCCGTTGATTGTGCATCAAGAACCAGTTATTATTTCATAATACATTTGGAAAACTCCCAAAATTTCCTGGTTTCCTTTTCCTCCCATACTAAACCACCACATAAAAATTCCCATCCTCATGGAATAAAACCTTCCATCTTTTAAGAATTTGTGGTGGAGTCATTGCTTCTGGTAGACGCTTTAAATTCTTTATTATGCATTATTGCAACAAATCATGCGGAAAGGCTCAGAGAGGTTGTGCAAATTGTCCTAAATCGCGCAGTGGGAAGAATGTGGGTTGGAACCCAGATTTCTGTTGTTCCGAAGCCAGAGTTCTTTCCAGTTGCTCTGTTGTCCTGGCTCCTCCATCATTATTCTCTCAGTTGCTCGTCCCTTCGCCCGCACACACCGCTGTGCACAAACCCAGCTTGTCCTCGGTGCTAAGTGAGATCGAAGAGGCAACGTAAAGTAGGACTCCCAGTATGTGTCTCAAGTACTCTTACCTTCCTGGTGCAGCTGGGGGAGAAGAAACCCATAAAAAGAAGTGGAGGAATAGAAGAAAGTATGGTCCAAAGTTGGCAGAACTCCTTAGGAATGAAAAAACAGGCGAGCACGAAGTTTGCAAACGAGGAGCTCATAGACGTTAGGTGTGGAACAGCCGTTGACTTTGCAGTTCTGCCTTCTTCCATCCTCGGGGACAACCCAGCACTTGTCAAGGCCGGTTCTGGCTCCCTTACCCTGACTCCGGTGTGGAGGTGTACTGGCAGGCACTCTGTGTGTTGGGGTGAGGGGGGAGACCACTGAAAAAAGTCATGGAATTTTAAGAAGGCAGTGAAAAAATTTATTAAGAATGATCTCAATCCAATGCTGAACACATAAAACCAAACTCTTGAATGGTGCCTGTGGTGTGCAGAGTAATCCCCCTGCCAAAGACACACACGTCCTCATGCTCTTAGCTTAAAGGTGAAAACAAAAGTGGATACAGGGATGCCTGGGTCCGTTGGTTAAGTGCACGGCTCTTGATTTGAGCTCAGGTCATGGTCTCACAGTTGCTGAGATGGAGCCCCGTGTCAGGCTCTGCACCGCTCAGGATTCTCTCTCTCCTTCTCTCTCTGCCCCTCCCCTGCTCGTGCAGTCTGTCTCTCTCCCTCTCAAAAATAAATAAACATTTTTTAAGTGAATGCAGAAAGCCAACTCCAGTTCCAGATTTTAGAGTATAGTCCTCCTAATCCATAATTTATGTCTTGCTATATTTTGTGTAATAATTTATGTCCTCGTGTCCAGAGTTGATTCCCAAATAAATCTTGAGCTTTTTATGGAAAAGACTACCTTAGCCATATTTGTGCATCACATAAAGCTAAAGGCAAGAAATATCCAATTAACGCAGGCAAGGACTGATTGCAAAAGAGCAGGAGATGACAAGAATTTACAAGACAGCAGGAGGGGCCCCTGGGCGGCTCAGTCGGTTAAACATCTAATTTCAGCTCAGGTCATGATCTCATGGCTCGTGCCTTTGAGCCCCGCATTGGGCTCTGTGCTGACAGCTCCGAGCCTGGAGCCTGCTTCAGATTCTGTGTCTCCCTCTCTCTCTGCCCCTCCCTCACTAGCACTGTCTCTGCCTCTCTCAAAATAAATAAATAAACTTATTTTTAAAAAATTTAAAAAAAGAAAACAACAGGAAATGGGAAGGAAAGGAGCTGATGATTGAGTGCAGCACGTGCTCATGCTACAGACCTCACCTTTCGTGCTGATACAGCCTCTCCGGAGGAACACGCCACGTGTATTGTAGAGGCGGATACGCTGGCTCAGAGACAGTGCTTTCCTGGCCAAAGCCACACAGCTACCACGTGGCCGAGCTAGCAGGGAAGTGGACTCTGCCCTGATTCCCAGCACCGCCTGGATTTGGCCTTCCTGCAGATTTGTCTCCCTGACTAGTAGATATGTGGAAATACAGACTTCCGTGTAAGACAGTTTCCCTGCACGAGTTTTGACTTCTCACCCGTGTGGCCATCCTTGAGACTTTCTGTGGGACCCTGTCACAATTCTCCCCTTCCAGGGGCCATACGCACTCTTTCATTCATTCATTCAGTCTCCGTCATTCTTCAGACTCTGTCTTGAATGCGCTGTCCTGGTCTTGGAGCCCAGCAGCGAAGAAGGCAGCTCAAGACAGAGGCCTCCCTGGGTTAAAAGATCTTAGATTAACGTCAGCTGCTGGACAACAATGGTTGACTGGGGGCTTTAGGGCCATCGTACTTGTCGGTTGGCACGTCGTTTGGCAAAAAAAAATGCTACTTCACTGGCTTGATTAAATTCAATGAAGAATTTTCTTATTTTTTTGTCCCTTTGTTGTGCATAACGCAGAAAGCAGTTACCTCCATGGCACGGTGTTTTGAAGCCACTTTATGGAGGTGTAATTGATACGTGCAAAGCCGTGCCTATTTAGTTTATACGACTCGATGAGTTCAGGAATAGGTATGAGCCCGTGAAGCTATCACCGCCGTCGGGGCCACAAATATATCCACGGCCTCCTCACGTTTCCTCCCCCCCTCCTTATTAAAATACTTTTTAGTGTGTGGTAAGAAGCATTAGATCTACCTTCTTAGAAAACTTTAAGTGTATAATACAGCAGTGTTATCTAAAGGCACTATGCTGTATGGTAGCTGCTCACAGAACACAGAGGTTCGGTTACTTGATATAAAGAACTCCCAGGGGCACCTGGGTGGCTCAGTCGGTTAAGCATCTGACTTCTGCTCAGGTCATGATATCAAAGTTTGTTGGTTCGAGCCCCACATCGGGTTCTGCACTGACAGCTGGGACGGAACCTGGAGCCTGCTTCAGATTCTGTGTCTCCCTCTCTCTCTGCCCCTCCCCTACTTGTTTTCTCTCTCTCTCTCTCTCTCTCAAAAATAAATAAAAACATTAAAAAATTTAAAAACGAGTTAGGCAGAACCCCCCCTCATTCTGCTTCATTTCAAGATTTTGATAAGAAACGGATTTTGTTGGTTTTCTTTTATGTTTTTATTGGACATCAAGTAAAAAAGAAACACTGTTTGGACACGAGAGGAAGCAGAAGAAGCAGATGAAACAGTGAACGACCCAGGCGGCGGGTAAGGGCATAACTATTATCCCGGATCAAAGAGACTGGCAAGAACACACACCCAGGGAGAGGTTCGCCGATAAGATCAGTGCAAAACTCCGCAGGTACGAGAAACCCCGAACTCCGGAGAGCATCACAAAGGCATTGCCGTAGACTTTTCTTTTGAAACATCCACGCAGTTTTTGAAGGAACAGAATTCATCTGCCTTTTTCCATGCTGGGATAGGAGAAACATGACTGTGGGCAGTCTAGAAACATTAGCTCAGATGGTACATACTGGGGAGAGTCTTCGTCCATGCAAGTCACTGCAGACCTTTGCATCTTAAGATTTCTGGTTACAAATGGCAACGCAGGAGGAAGTCCTATGCCTTGGACAGACGGACTCCCACAGCTGTGTGCATATGACTATGTAATTATAATGCCGCACGTGTGTGCAGAAGGGATATAATTTGTAATTGTTACCGTAATTATTTATTTCAATACTTCTATTAACTTACCTAAGATAAAAGATGACAGAACTAACTGAACTGTACATATGTCACCTAAATTCGCGAGACACGTCGGTCATTCTCAGATTCGGCACTTAGCGTGGCAAGGAAAGCAAACTTCCGGAACTCCTATCAGGACTTCCTCCTTTTAGAGCAGGGCCTGGGGCAGAACTCACTCCCGGCTGCCCACAGGTCAGCGCTGGCTTCCCAGTGGGTTTCGTTTATCCCAGATGGTTATTAAAAACATTTGTGCTAATACGTAAGTCTCACTAGTATTCCCGCAAAAAAATCCGGGTATTTATCTCCTTTCGAAAAAGCAACATCTGGCCTCGGGTGTTCTCACGTTTCTGTGTGATTGTGACTGGCTCAGGCCAAACAGGGTCATTCTGCCGTGGTCCCCCTCCTGGCCCTTGTTAGTCGCTTGACTGCCTGCTCTGGTAGGAAGGTAAGTTTGTGATTTTTTTGTGTAGGGATGGGACTTCAGCTCCACATGTCCGAAAACATTAACAAAATTCATAAAAGGTTGGATCAAGCATAAAACACCCATATCTCAGTATCCAAAGAGCCTACCTGGTCAACAAAATGCCTGTTTGTTAACTTACTATGGGAAGAATTGACCAAATTATTGTCATCAAGGGATCTGTGTGTTCTGTCCCGAGCACACGTGTCAGTAAGAGAATGAAACTAACAAGGCTCGGCGAGCCTGAAACGGAGTTAAATAAGAGGTTAGATCACCTTAGAGACAAACTGTCATATTGTGTGTGATGTGCCGTCTCCCTGGAAAATACGAGCCAGGATAGCTGCCTCCTGGTGCCACACACTCGGGGCGGGGGTGGGGGATTTCAGGATGCCTTAGCACTACCGAGATCTAGGAAAGTGGCTCTGGAAAGGCGGGTGGGCCACTGCCCTTCTGTTCCCAGCCACCACTGTCCCCGCACATACCCACACTCTAGTGAGAGCACCTCTCTGTTTATACCTATCGTGCCTTTCGAACAGGGTGTCTGTGTGTGGGAAGGGGCCACCTAATTCACAAGGGATTTTGAAGGCCACGTGTTCCGACCCTCTTTTATTCCTTCCAGCTTTACTGAAATATAACTCACGTATAACACTGTATTAACTTTAAGGTGCACAACGTGTTGATTTGATACATGTGTATATTGCAAAACCACTGGACTGCCCCCATAGCCTCAGTCATCCTGTCACATAGCCACATCTCCTTCTTAGGCGGAGGACACTTAAGATCTGCAACCTTCCCGTGTATCGTGTATCGCATGGTCTTATTAGCCGTAACCGCCATGATGTACATCCGGTCTCCAGGACATACTCGTCTAGTAACCGGAAGTTTGTATCCTTTGACCGACATCTCCCCTCTCCCCCTCCCCCCCAACGCCCTGCCTGGTGAGCACTGCTCTGCTTCGTTCTTTCATGAATTTGGCTTTTTCACGTTTCACTTACAAGTGACATCATATGACGTCTGTCTTTCTCCATGCTTCCGGACATTGCTGCAGACGGAGCATCAGCGGAGAACGGGCGTCCGGTACCGTAGGCTGGATCACGCCACCGCCCTCCGACTGCTTTCCCGGAGCACTCGCTTGGACCTGCCGGAGATTCGATACACACCTCAGTCCCCTCACTTATACAGAGAAATGGACCCTTAGCAGGACGCTCTGCAGACACTGGGCCCGCACTCTAAATACTGCTCTCTGTGATTACTGTTTCGGAGAGTGGCCGTTTCTTAAATTACTGCATCACAGGGACTACATGCACATGATAGAATATTTATTCACCGAATATACAGAGTGAAACAGGATCTTCTTTTAGAGGAGAGAAGTTTCTTTCCACCAGGCAGAAGGGTAAACGCGGTATCTTTTCCACCATTTGGTATGTATCTTGCACCCGAAATGGGACTTTATAGAATTATGAAATTAGTGGCTGTTTCTAACACACTCAAAGGAGGGAAATCCTAAATTTCAAAATGTAAATACGTTTATCTGTACACATAAACAACATGTTTTTGTGTATATGTTTATATGTGTATATGTGTATATATATTTATGCACATATATACATATTTCTTAATGAGAAAATGATACACTTCAGTGCGCCCTTATTGGACACGGTGCTTTGGTGCTGGAAGAGTAGCAGTGACAAAGGCACTGATGCTTCTCCCCTCTGTAAGGCTTCGGAGACCAACAGCCTAACCTTCAGAAGGGAAGCCGATCCCAGGCGGGCGTAAGTAAGACTTATATTGTCCTCTTTCAGATTATTCTGCCACACTCACTTTTTCCTCTGGCTTTTCCTCCGGAGGGGTTTTCAGTTTCTAGTTCTTCTAACCCCCCTAGAGATCATTCTCTCCCAAACTGTGCCTCTGACTCTATCTACTGCCATGTCAATGAAGGGGACCCTTGGAAAGAGAAGTACTTGGGCCGTCCAAAAGATGCTCCTAGAGCTTGCTGTAAATTTTTTTAATGTTTATTTACTTTCAAGAGAGAGAGACAGAGACAGAGTGCCAGTGGGGGAGGGACAGAGAGAGGAGAAGACACAGAATCCCAAGCAGGCTCCAGGCTCAGAGCCGTCAGCACAGAGCCCAACGCGGGGCTCAAACCCACAAACCATGGGATTACGACCTGAGCCGAAGTCGGACACTTAACCAACTGAGCCACCCAGGTGCAACCCCCCTCCCCCTCCCGCCGCCAGAGCTTCCTTTAAAATGGGCAAATTACTCAGAAAATGTTGACTCTAGTATAGAACATGACAAACCCTGCTTCCGTAGGAATTCCTGCGAACTAGATATTCAATAATTTAAATATCTCAGTACCTCTTAGTCTATTTACTATCGTAAGTTAATTTAACATTGTACTCAAAAGTTAACGGAATTCAAATGAGTTTTGAAAATTAATATGAATTAGAAACATACATGTGGAATATTTTGCTTCTGATTTCTTTTCTAACGCAAGTGTCTTTTTTATTGTCCCTCTTTTTAGCAAGGGGAAACAGGTTTACCTTTTGAGGTCAAAATGGGAATTTTTATCCCAAACGCACAGGATATCCAAAACGTAAGTGGCTGAAAAGAAGATACTCCCTGCCTTTTCCCCAAGGAGTGTCAAGTAGGAGCCAAAGAGAAGGCGGTGGAAATCACACCAGAAACGGCAGGACTGCCAACAGCTACATGTTGCTTCCCCGGTGGGACTTCGAAACTGGAGGAAAAAATGCAACAGTGTATCTCCAACTGCCTTCTCCGGTTTCTTCCTGGCCATTCTTTTGGTTTAACATTGTTTACTTTTTAAAAATACCTTCCAAGGAACAGAGATGTGGAATCTTTCTGTTCTGAAAGCCATTCTGTCTCCTTTCAGCGGCAGTGGTCGAGACATGCACTTTCCTTAAGGGAATCCTTGGCATTTTTGCTAAAATTTCAAGAGACTCAGAGAAAAGCAAGATGTATTTTCAGCCAACATGCTGAAAACTAGTTGCTCAGCTAAGAGGCAGTTTAACCAAATGTGTTACTATTAGAAAATCCATTCTCTTCTACCACTCTACCCATTTGCACCCGCGGATTCTTCCAGATGTGTTTCGAGTGAAGCGAATCTTATGGACACCCTTTGTGAAGCTGGCGTTTCACAGAGAGATATTAAATCAGCACTTAGAATCATTGGCTGGATCAAGGGCTTTGGCTTTTTAGAAGAAGACTTAACTGTAATCCAAGTTAGCTGTTCCATCCCACTGTGTCTGCACGTGGAAGATTCAGGAGGGCCTTATGCTTGGAGTAAGTTTCCAACGTTGGGCTCTCGTTCAATAGGATTTAGGAATGTTTGAATTATTTCGTGCATTCGGAAAACAAAGCACGTTAAGTATGTCAGCTACTTCTGGGATGAGGAGGTGATTCTCTATCAGTATTGGATCCAAACGAAATCTATGCTAGACATAGATGCAGTTAAGACGAGGAGTTTCGTTTCAGGTTGAAACCCCTGCTATTCGAAATTCCCTGCCATTTGCGCATGAGTTGTCCTATATGGCGATGCTTTGACGTGGTGCGGCGTAGTATGTGAGTATATAAGGTGATGCTTCCATCTGAGTTCATGTCAATCCACTTCTAAATTGACCCACCGACTACTCTGTCACTTCTACAGGGGGGGAAAGGGGATACATTGGGAATGTCAGGATAAAGTGGGTCTATGGAGGGAAAGGAGAAGTGGTCTGTTTTCCCTTTGACAACGTGAATAAGCCAGGTGAGTCTGAGCCACAGAGAAGGGCCCTTCGGTGGGGACGGAATCCCACCCTCTCCTCTGCCTTCCATTACCTTTGCACATCGCTGCTGGAGCAAAGGGCACCCGTGGTCATCTAAGAGATGAGTCGTGTGTGTAGACCCCTGGCACACGCATAGCCTCGTATGCTAGGATAGCAGCACCCAGGGAGTGGCTGGGAGCATTCCCCAGTGTCTCTGTGACCAAGACGCATGACGGGGCTGAGTATGACAGCACTGGGCAGTGGCCAGTAGATGGCAGCTGTCTAGGAGGGACGTACAAGGTAGGACACAGGAGACTTTGTCACTGGATTTCAGGTTCTAGAACACCCCCTTCTCACATCAACAATGGGTGGGAAGTCAGTCCGCCATCTTCTTGGGTGACATTCATTGGTTGAGTCTTGAGGAGAAGGTATGACTTACCAAGAGGGAGGCGGGAGTATGATACTTCACGCCGTGGGACCAACCAGCAGAAACTGGGAGACATACCTGACCTGCCATCACTGCGTGGGTTCTTTCCATTGCGTCTTTCTTCATTTTCTCTTTCCTTCTCATGTCTTCTCTTCCTTCCACTAACAACGATCAAGAAAAATCAATAACAAATTTTATATAAATAAATAACAATTTTATACATATATAATTTCAGAATTCTTTTTGAAAAAAATAGATAATTAGAAACACTGTTTTTGTCACCAAGAGAATCATTGATAATTATGAAGTTGCTGGTTTTATCATACTTAAGAGTTTGGGGTTTGGGGAGGGGTGTCTGGGGAGCTCAGTCGGTTAAGCCTCCGACTCTGGATCTCGGCTCAGGTCATGATCTCACGTTTGTGAGCTCGAGCCCCGAGTTGGGCTCTGTGCTGACAGTGCAGAGCCTACTTGAGATTCTCTCTCCCCCTGTCTCTCTGCCCTCTCTCTCTCAGAACAAAAAAATAAACATTTAAATAAAAAAGAGTTTGGGGTTTGGACTCAGAAAGATCTCAGTGTGATTCTTAACTCTGTTGTGCATGGGCTAAGACCACAGAAAAAATCACTCCTCCTCCTCTCCTTCCTTCCCCTCTGCCCCCTCCTCCAGCACCTCCTCCTCCTCCTCCTGTGGGAACACTTTAGTTCTATCTTTTAGCAAATCTCAATTATACAGTGTCATCAATACAGTCATTGTTAATGGAAATGTAGAACCACATAGCCTTTTGGAAAATAGTCTGGTTGTATCTTAAGTTACATATAAATTTATCATGCAACCTAGTACCTTCACTTCTAGTGACCCACCCAAAAGTGATGAAAACATATGTCCACACAAAGACTTCCATGCTAATGTTTATAGCAACATCATTTATAATAAGCGAAATGTAGACAAACCCCAAAGTCCATTAACTAGTGAATGGATAAATAAAATTCATCCATGGACTCCAATAATATTCAGTAATAAAAGGAAACAAAAATACTTACACATGTTGTAACAGGATGAACCTTACAAACATGACACCAAATAAAGGAAGGCAGACACAAAAGATCACATATTCTATGATTGTTTTAAATGAAATACCCAGAGGTGTCTGGGTGGCTCAGTCGGTTAAGCTCAGGTCATGATCTCATGGTCGTGGGTTTGAGCCCCGCATCAGGCTTTGTGAGGACAGCACGGATCCTGCTTAGGATTCTTTCTCTCTCTCCGCCCCTCCCCTGCTTGTGCTCTCTCTGCCTCTCAAAATAAATAAATAAAACCTTTTAAAAAATATCTTAAAAAATTAAAAAGTGAATGAAATATCCGGAAGAGACAAGTCTACGGAGACAGAAGGTGCTTTGCTGACCGCTGAAGGCTTAGAGGCAGGAAGGGAGGTTAACTACAAACATGCGGGAGGGATCTAGTTGGAGGGATGAGACTTTTCTAAAACGGCCTTATGCTACCAGTTGTCCACCTTGGCAAATTCATTAAAAGTCATGAACTATATATTTAAAGCAGGTGAATTATCTGGTCTGTAAATTACAACTCAGAACTGTTTTAAAAAGTCAATGCAATCAGTTGAAACTTAAATCCTATGAGCAAATTCAATGCAAAGATTAGTTAAAAGACTCTTATGAAAATCAAAAATTTTAAGTTTATTTATTAATTTTGAGAGAGACAGCGTGAGTAGGGGAGGGCAGAGAGAGAGGGAGACAGAATCCCAAGCAGGCTCCGCACTGTCAGCGCAGAACCCAACGTAGGGCTCAAACCCGTGATATCGTGAGATCATGACCTGAGCCGAAACCAAGAGTTGGACACTTAACTGACTGAGCCATCTAGGTGCCCCTAAAAATCAAGTTTCTTAATAAACCAGTAATGACCAATTAGAACATTTAGTGGGGGAAAAAAGGTCGCAATCTCAAGAGCAACGTATACTCTCTGATTTAGTCTCCTCACCTATAAACGGGGATGATCGTATCCCCCTCTTAAAGATGTGAGGATTAAATTAAGTAAAATTTGCAAAGTGTAAAGAACAATTCAATGTCAGCTGTATAGGAAGTGCCTGTAACGTTATTAAGTGTTCCTACTCATGCATAAGATATATATCTTA
Source organism: Paguma larvata (assembly GCA_030068075.1). NCBI lineage: Eukaryota > Metazoa > Chordata > Mammalia > Carnivora > Viverridae > Paguma > Paguma larvata. The sequence goes on from CM057826.1 coordinate 4,764,110, forward strand.
CAACATTCTTTGCAGACGTGAAAAATTAGAAATGGCATGTCCTAATTTAAGAATGATTATATAAATAATGCCATTACCGTGAATACTATATAGTTTTTCTAAATGAGTGACATAGATCCATATGTTTTACCCTGAAAAAGATCTCCAAGATACACTCTTCATTGAAAACAACATTTTACAGAACAATAAAAATAGGATGGTTCCATTTAAGTTAAAAACATATCGTGTGTGAAACAAACAAAGAAAAAAAGCAACAAACCAAGAGACAGACTCTTAACTACAGAAAACACACTGATGGTCACCAGAGGGGAGGTGGGTGGGGGGATGAGTGAAACAGGTGATGGGGATTAGGTGTACTTACCGTGATGAGAACTGGGTAGCCTATGGAGTTGTTGCATCGTTACACTGTGCACCTGAAACTAATATAACGCAATATGTTATATATAGCACTGTAATATAACACTGTATATTAACTATACTGGAATTAAAAAAACATGCTGCATGTGTATGCATGTGCGTAAATTAGTAAAATAATAGGTTCTGAAAGGTTATGAACCAATCTGGATTGTTGGGGAAGAGTGGGAGGGGGAACTTTAACTTTTTACTCTGCACGTCTGTGCTGGGTAACTCTGAATATATTCAATGACTTGCATATGATCAGACTAGAGGGTGAAACAAATAGGCCATCCCATCCATCTCAAGGAGGAGGGCGCCCTGGCCCAATCGGCCTTTTGTGAAGTACGACACGGCACGGCAGAAGGGACTCACGTCAGATGTGTCCAGTAGGTGAACACAGCTTTTACAATTTTTTGAGTGATTACTTGTACACTTCCAAGGAGTTGACAAAGAGACGTGCTAAAAAGAAGAAATCTTCCCTCGCGGATCAACTTCAGAGCCCCGAAGAACAGATGTAAAGTATAAAAGAGGAAACCTTAAGCTATAGAGATATTCGTCTTTTTCATATTTATCCAAATTGTGTAAAAGGATTCGTTTCCAATGGTGTTGTGAAGACGACTTTTGTTCGGAAATTGGAAAGTACAGTTCACGCTGGAAGAACATTGCCACTCATCCCTTGCTTCCCATACAGTGTTGTCCAGAGTTAAAATAGAATATTCTCGCTCATATGCCGGATGGTCTGGATAAGGAAAATCTAAGAGATACGAGATACAAACACAAGCCCATCTTCCATTCCTCTGGCCATGATCTAATTTGAAATGTTCTGAGTGGTGGAACTTCCATCCATCCTCCCAAGAGCCTTTCTATTAATCAAATAGTTCCTATAATCAGGAAACATTTCCTGAAACGCAGCCTAAATTTTTATCTTCCCTATGGCATTACGTAATTTAGTTAATTGCATTATCCTATTAGCAGATCGAAAACGGTATTTATCTGGTTACCCATTTTGTTCTTGTTGCGCAGTGACCGTGTGGACCTACGGCAAATGGGAAACGAAGTGGCCATGATTCTCTTTTATTTCCTTCTTCTGTCCCAGAGACACAGAATGGGATCGATAGAAAACAGAGAGGAGCGTGATTATGCCCCACGGCACAACTGCCACCATCGAGAGCGACGCAGGAAGAGGAAACACATCTGCCTAGAAAGTTTCCCCCTCCACACGCAAACTCTTTTGGTTCTGTGTCCTGTTTGCCTGAATTCCTCCTGCTGGCTGTTAGTAACTGCCATCAGGGAAGAACAAAGAGAGAGAATTGTTAAGACTCAGTCTTAAGATTCTGAAATGAATAACAAAAAAAATTCATTTCGTATTGCTTTCGTATAATACTAATCTGAAGTTCGCTCAGACAAGAGTGAAATGCGCTGTGTGCCCTGCAGAGGCAGAGATAAGCTACAATTCTCTTGTTATGATACGAGAAAGCCAAAGGCCCATGATCATGAGTCACATGGGCCGTTTCTGTGGCACGTGCCTGTAGCATCTCTTTTCCAATGGATGGATGGTAAAAACAAGAGAGAAAATCAATACTTTGGGCCAACACTGATCACAGTTCATTAGGAGCGCAAGCTTGGGACAAGTGAAGGAAAAATATGCCTTGCCTCTCAAGTATCTGAATCAAGATTTTCTAGGCTCCTACCTTCTCGCCTGAGTCACTGAGTCTCCACATCCTTGACACACCAATAACCGGAAAGATAAAGCATCACTTAATGTAAAGTCATGCTGAGAATCTTAAAAACCCAAGGTGCTCCACGAGACCACCACGCCACTGCTATTTCATACCACCCACCACCCACCTTACTTCTCTACATTTAAACATGCCTCTTGGTTTGAAATAGGAATCACTAAGGTCCAAAAACTTGTTTTAAAATACTCATAGTAGGCTTTAGTGGGAATACGCTGATTTAAATCGACCCATGATCTTGAATTTGTTATACGGCTAGGTAAATTTCATAAAAATCACCTTGAGTGTCACATTGACCGCGTTTTTAAAACGAGTCAAATACATGTTCTTTTTATCGTATGGATTCACGAATTCAGAGAACAGGACTTAGCTCATGGTATGAGAGGAGTTCCGGGTGGGCAGAACTCTATCAGAATCGATTCCCGAGTGCAGGAAATAGAGAATCTGGGATCACGGTATCATCGAGAGTGTTCGGTGTAAAAACCCAAAGGTCGGCAGGCCCACTGGATGACGCGGCACAAGCGTTTTGCTGACCTGTTAAAAGAGTGTCGATAATTGCATCAAAGATTTTGTCTCCCAAGGGCTAAATCTTAAAAGGAAAGCCCAGGGCAAGTTTGTATTTCCCTGTGTAATCAGCATTAAAGACTTTTAAAAAGGATTAAGTCTAGGGAGCTCCAGCTAATGCTCGAGTCTGTCTAATCTCCTCCCCGCCCGCCTCCCCGCTGTCTTCTTCCAGCACGTCCAATTGTAAGGATAATTCCTTTCAAATTAATTTATCTCCGGGCACCATTTCCTTTCCCGATAACAACGCGATGTGCTCAGCGAGCTCTTAGACTTCAGAACATTTTCATCTCGGGAAGGTAAAATCAGAAACCAGCTCCGTCTGATGCAGAAATCGGATCTCGCAGTGAGGAGAAGACTTAGCTCTCTCGAGTTGTGCCCTAGGGCCAGACTCACCGAGGTGGACTCTTCTTCCACATCCAGCCAGGGTATTTCTGGAGCCCTGAGAGGTGGGACCCCAGTTTGGGGAAGACGGTGGGGGGGGGGGGGCTGCTGCAGTGGAACTTCCCTGGGAGAGCCACACCGCACCAGGTGGCACATCCGTCCACCAGGGGGCACCCTAGAGCGGCCAGGCCGCCTGTGGGGACAGAGCAACACCCTTTGAGGGATCCCAGCCCCGGGTCTGGAGGAACCGCCCTTCCAGGGGTCAGGGACGCCTGAGGGCATCTGCAGGATGTGCCCAAGGCCCCTCTCCCCTGGTCTCATCTCTCTGTGACAGCTTCCCTGGGGTCCTGGAATCTTAAATGAAGGACAGCCGGTAAATTATATAGACCATGCAGCACAACTTCAGGGCAGGTATTTCTAAATTCTTTTTCCACAGCTCGCAGCCTTTCCATCTTCCAGCGGTTATTCCTGAGGTTTCCGGTCTCTGATCTCCGGGTGTCACCGATAACCAGTGAAGCATTTTCTAAAGTCATCTGGCCCAACCCAATTTTTAATTTCCCTTAGGAAAGAAATCAGTATCACTTGATTCGATAAATAGAACTTTCATCCATGTCTTATGAAGAAAGAGTGTCACCGTTTTAAAAGAAAACATCAAAGAAACTAACAACAAACTCCAACACTGTGCCTTATAGAAGCTGACCGGAGTCACTGTCTTCTCTAGGCAAGAACAACTTTGTGTAGTTAGAGATTCTCTTTTTCTCCTGGTCATTGCCCCCTGGATCTTCTGTCTGCTGCCCACCCACCAACCTTTCAACTCCTCTTCTTATTCCACCCTTCAGGTGGTAGCAAGAGCCAACTGCGTTCATAAAAATACACACACGTCTCCAATAAAATCATTTCTAGCGTAGCTGTCACAGCGACCAGAACACTCCAAAAGTGTTAAAGGCCAGCCCAACCTGATGATTTTGGAACACCCAATTAAAACTGTTCCAGAGAAATAAGAAATGTACCCAGGGAAAACAAATTCAGCTCTTTTGCTGGTGAAAATAAAAGGATTCATGGCATATCAAAATACCACTTATTACCAGGATTATTATGTCTGCTGGGCCGAACATTGGACTGACACCTTCTACAAAGTTTAATTGCCTCCACACTTTTTATTTGGTATTGGGTTTCCTGTTTGTCTTATCAAGGCAGTAAAGTACACCGTGTGTTCTCCTCCCTGGCATATCTCATTTCACCAGCTCATTGTCAAGATTTGGGAAAAGGTCAGCTAAGCTTATCTGAACACCAACTACGAATAAAAATTTTTTGAATGATTTCTTTTCTGAAAGATAACATAAATCAAGGTGCATTCTAATTATAAAATATCGTAGTCTACTCAATAATCTTGCCCAAGGAATTTGCATTTCAACAATAATATTAATGTACTCGTGGCATTATTAATGTTTTACCGATTAGAAAGTATGCATATATATTTTTTTAACATTTATTCATTTTTGAGAGATGGAGGGGGACAGAGTGTGAGTGGGAAAGGGGCAGAGAGAGGGGGAGACACAGAATCTGGAGCAGGCTCCAGGCTCTGAACTGTCAGCACAGAGCCCGACGTGGGGCTCAAACCCATGGACCACGAGATCATGACCTGAGTCGAAGTTGGATGCTTAACCACCTGAGCCACCCAGGCTCCCCTCTTACTCACTTTAAAAACAGAATTTGGGGAAACAATAGCATTTGGAGATAGGTAATATTATTTTTCTTGCTTTATAGATGATGGGTTTGTGTTCAATGTACAATTATTATGTACAATTATGAGACATAATTGACTCACAGATATATAACTAAAATGGTACAACAGAGCTTCTGTTATACCTACCACATTGCCCATCATGAATTCTTAGACTGAAGAATCTGTAGTTTCTGGACTTATTATTAGATAAACACAAGAGAAACAGATGGGCTCTCGATATTGTATCTGAAGCTTGACCACTCCCCACTCTTTCCAGACTGGCACAGCATTACCAGCGTGCCCTACACACCACGAGCTGATAAACAGCCCTGAATGACGACCCCAAGTTACACGGAAAGCCCAAATGTGCCATCCTCATTCCGTATAGGTTCATGGCACGCAAGACCAAGAAAGCAACCAATGGTACCCGCGATCTGTAACGGACAGGGGAGATTCTTTGCCATCTCTTCGTCTTTGTTGCTGAAAGTTTAACAGATCTAGAATTTGAAGGCATTCAATGCTGAGATTAGAGACTGTCATCTTTATATGTTTCTGAGCAACATCATTCTTCTGCCCGCGAAGCTGCATGTATCAGAGGGCAAGAAATTCTGACTGGGCCTGGGGTTGGGAGCCAGGGCCCAGGGTTCCCACGCCTCGGTTCAGCCGCAAAAGACATGGCTTGGTCACACTTTGTCCCGGTTCTAGTTATGTGTTGGCCTGGTCCTGAGGATGAAAACGGCAGTCTCTCGTTAGAGTTTAAGCTCTGTCAGCTCAGGGATCTCTTTTTACTGTTTTGTTCACTGCTGTTTCCTTATTGCCTATAAAAGTACCTGGTATAAGATAGGGGCTGAGTATGCAAGATTCGGTGGGAGTAAATATATATATATATATTATATGTGTATAATATATATATAATCTTGCCTAAGGAATTCACATTTCAATAATAATATGAATGTACTCATGACATTTTTATTCATGTATATCTATTATTATAATATAACAATCATAATAAAACAATTATGTATTCATCAAAACAATAAATTATATTAAGAATTATTGATTATAATAAAATAATAAATATATTATATAATATATAATATATATTTATACATAAATTAATACTTGCTCAAATCTGACCATCCTTTTATTTATTTGTTTTTAATGTTTATTTATTTTTGAAAGAGAGAGAGGCAGAGAAAGAGGGAGACATAGAATCCAAAGCAGGCTCCAGGCTCTGAGCTGTCAGCACAGAGCCCAACGCGGGGCTCGTGTACATGAGCGGTGAGATTATGACCTGAGCCAAAGTCGGATTCTTAACCGACTGAGCCACCCAGGCGCCCCTGACCACCCTAATTCTAAGGGGCATACGTGGTAGAGATTTATCATTGCCACTAACTCTCCCCATTCCTCCCTGATACTAAAACCCTTCATTTTTATCCGGGTGCATGGCTGTTTGGAAAAAAGACGACATTTCTCCCTTGCCCTGGCAGCTAGGCATGGTCACGTGGCCAGGTTCTGAGCAGTGGGTGGAAGGGGGATGTTCTGTCCAAGTCCAGGCAGGCACACCTGCCTCCTTCCTGCTGACCGGGATGCGTGTGAGACAGCTGGGGTGCCAGAGGCTGTGACCGAGAGCTGCAGGTTGAGGATAGAGGAGCGAGCCCACAGATGGAGTCTGGGGTCCTGGCAACCAAGGGGGAAATACCAGCCCCAGGATGCTTACCTGTGAGTTCTCTTACACCAGAAATAAATAAACTAAACTTGAATAAGCCTGTGCTGTTTTGTTTTGTTTTTAAGTTTTATGTATTTATTTGGAGAGAGAGAGAGGAGGAGGGGCAGAGAAAGAGGGAGTGAGGGAATCCCAAGCAGGCTCCGAGCTGTCAGCGCAGAGCCTGACACAGGGCTCGAAACGACAAACCGTGAGGCCATGACTTGAGCCGAAATCAAGAGCAGGATGCTTACTTGACTGAGGCACACAGGCGCCCCCTACTTGGGGGTTTTATCACTGACAGTCACAAGGTGTCCTAATTGATACAAATAGATTGCATTACATGTTTGCAATAGAGAAATAAATACATCTTTCCAAAATACATTTATGAAGTTCTCTAACAGGCGGGTTAACGTGGCATTTTATTTCGTCAGCACAGCCGGCTTGCATTTTCTGAGGATAAACCACATGACGTGTTGCTCATGCTTTGTAGTCAATGTCCGTGTGTCCCTAAGAAACCCAGTCGCTCAACCATGTCGCGAGGTGGAGAGCGTCAGCAGAGCACTTTGGTGCCTCTTCTTGTCCTTCTCAATCTGATTTCTTCACAGGAGCTCTACTCTTTGAAGTGAACTCAGAAAACCAGCCTTATGCATTTTTAGAGGCATGGCAAAGCATCAGACCAAGGCTACAGGGTAATTCTTTTTCTATTAACCTGTGTGCTTCCTATGAGCAAACTAAATCCTACGCACAGCTGCAAGTACCATCCCTACCCTAGTGATCCCCTAGTCTTCTATTTCTCACCTTTTTTTTCAAGCTTCTTTATTATTTTGAGGGTGGGGGGAGAGTACAGGCAGGGGAGGGGCAGAGAGAGAGAGGAAGAGAGAGAAGTCGCACTGTCAGTGCAGAGCCTGATGAGGGCTCCACCCCGTGAACCATGAGATCATGACCTGAGCCAAAGTCAAGAGTCAGACAGTCAACCAACTGAGCCACCCAGGCACCCCTCTTACGCTTTTCTTAAACACTTACTCTATCCACTTTATGACCATTCTTAAGGCCAATATTGTACTAAAATTAATTTCATTCTATTTAAGAAAAAAAATCCATAGTCAACATGTTTTTCACTATCAGTGCTGATCATGATGCTTCCTCCAATCCCAGTGGGGTTGGTTGGCATCGCCACCTTTTTCTTGCTGAGAATGGCTGGTTTCTTCTTGATATATTCCATTGTATCTTGGACAGACTGGAGGTTTTCCAAGCTCAGCATGTTCCTATCGAAGGGATCGTCTTCATCCCCCCTCCCCATCTTCTCCTCCACACCAGCTCCTCCTCCTTTTTCCCTCATGCAATGGATCCACTGTAACAGTCTCAGTGCCCTGAGCCAGAAGCGTGGGAGTTATTCAAGACCCTATCTACAATGGAAGTCTGGCTAGATCACTCACCTCTTAACTCCCGAGCTGAGCAAGTCTGAGCAGAGGACGTGGCCACTGCCCGGCTCGTTGGTGTCACTCACCAACCTTCCTTTTACAACCTACACTTCTGTCTTTACAGAAGCGTGCGGCTGTGGCCATCGGAAGCCTGGACATCTAGCTTACGTCCACCTCCAAATGCTCATTTGTATGTGGACACCCTTCGGAACTCAGCAGGAGGACACACTCTACGACGTTCTCTGGACCCCTGAGCCTAGCTAACTGTCAAGTATTAACCCACGGAATCTATCCAGCCGGCCTGGGAGCAATCTGAGAGCTGAGACTACCCTTTCCCTCCATCTCCAGCATCAAGGATGGGAAGTCACATCTGGTGAGTTCTTAAAAGTTAGTTGCTTGAGTGAGTATGTAAACCTCCATTCGAATCATCTATGTCCTTTAGAGAGAGCCATGGGTGCTAAGAATAGGTTTGTTTCTCTCCATTCTCTACTTATTTTCCCTCCTGCAAAAAAAACAATGGTCAATGCGGGTGGACTAACTCATTTCTGGAGAGTATCTTCTTTACTTAAACCCATAGTTCCTTCAAGTTCCACCTGATCTTTCTTTCCTCCAAAACATGGGACGAAGGCAACATCACATCTAAATCAGGTTCTTTTACATCTTTGTTCTCTTTCATTTTTAGAGCTTCTGGCTTTGTGTCCACCCAATTCATAGATGGTGAAAAATGGAACATTACAGGATTTCTCTCTTATGGGGCAATCATGCTTGCATGGCTCAAATTAAGAGTCGATCGAGTACTTAAAGGGAAAGACAGTACTAACCCTGTAATGACGAGAAAGTTACATTACAGAATTTCTCTCTTATGGGGCAATCATGCTTGCATGGCTCAAATTAAGAGTCAATCGAGTACTTAAAGGGAAAGACAGACTAACCCTGCAATGACGAGAAAGTTAAGGGAAACAAGACAGGAGTTTATACTATGGATTTACTGTGTGTCAGACACCATGTGGCGGTTCACAAATGTTGAATTCAGTATTCGCAGACAACCTGTGAAGTCGCTATTATTACTAAAGCTCGACAACCAAATACAAAAAGATTCAGAGAGATATACAACCATGAAAACAAGCTCCTCCTTTCAGTAATATCCCAGACCACAGAGGCCGTTCGAACCCGTGGGAATCCCTCACAGGAAAGCCTTAGTGTATGCTCGAGGTCGTAAGTGCTTGTGAACATGTTTTTCTTCAGCTTCACTGGCTTCACTCATTTACACTTAATCACATGTTTTGTTTTGTTTTTTTAAAAAAATTTTAGGGGCGCTTGAGCATCTGACTTCAGCTCAGGTCATGATCTCGAGGTTCATGGGTTTGAGCCCCACGTCGGGCTCTGTGCTGACCGCTCAGAGCCTGGAGCCTGCTTCCGATTCCGTGTCTCCCTCTCCCTTTGTTCCTCCCCCGCTCATGCTCTGTCTCTCAAAAACAAATAAATATTAAAATAAATTTTTAAATAAAAAATGAAAATAAACATTTATTTCAGAAGAGCTTTAGATTTACAAGAGGATTATGAGGGTAGAGAAGAGAATTCTCATATGCCCTCCACTGTATTTCCTCTAGTATTAACATCTTACCTTAGTGAGGTACACACGTCGCAATTAACAGACCGACATTGATGCATTCTTATTAACTAAAGTCCATCCTTTATTCATATTTCCTTAGTTTTTACCTGATGTGCCTTTTCTGTCTGGGACGCCCTCCGGGACCCCACATGACACGTGTCCCCATGTCTTTTTAGGCTCCTCTCCGTCATGACAGTTTCTTAGACTTCCCTTGACTTGATGACCTTGACGGTCCTGGTCCAGTATTTTCTAGAATGTTCTCAGTTGGTATTTGTCTGATGTTTTTCACATAGCTTCTCCTTCAGTGAGATACAAGGATGGAACGGAACATGAAATGGGCATCTAGAGTATCCCCATGGTACCATACCAGGGACAAGCGTAACTCGCATTAGTAGAACACATTTCAGATAGAGCCTGAGCAACGGGATGCAGACAGTTACCAGCCTTTTCCTTTCAAATACATTAAGACCGCAATACACCCCCTCACAGCTGTTGTCAATCCACACATGCCCTCGGACTTTGAAGAACTTTCTCGTCCCATTTCTTATAACATGCCTTTAATACCATTGACCTTCAGTGGCTGGTTACTGAGTAAGAGAACTCTTTTCACGTCCACTGTTCTCAGCTTCCAGGGCTTCATAATTTTCGAGCACCGATGATTGCCTTTTGGATTTGGAATCTTCAGAGATGACTGTGGCTAAGGATAAAGCTGAAATAAATGGAAAGAGACTGTGGCAGAGCTTAGAACATCCTGCCTAAGCCGAGGGTTGGTGGCACTCTATGAATCAAAGGCTAGAACTCAAGGAAGAAGTAGCAGGTGTCACACGTGCTAACAAAACAAAAGCTAACCTGCTAAATGAGACAGAACGGGCTTTCAATAAAGAGTTGCTGAATTGAATGGGTAGAAAAGGGAAAAGAGATACTGCAGTGATAATATGATAACAACAATAGTAACTACCAAGGATAAGGCAAACGCCTATCGAAAACGTGCTATGTACCAGGTTCTGGGCCAAGTGCTTTCCCAGCATGCTTTTATTTCATCCTCATGAACTTGGTGTGTGGCAGGCACTGTAGTGGTTCCTGTTTTAGGGTGGGGAAGTGGAGGCTCACAGACGTGACTCGCCCAAGGTCACACGGCCTGTAATGCGTGAAGCTGTCTGAGAGTTGCTTTCCTTCCCAGAACAACATTGTTTACTTTCTCGATAAGAGCTGGACACCTCGTCGGGGAGCATGAGCTAAGGGCAAGGGGCGGTCCTCGGGAAGTCTCACCGCACAGAGATGAATACTTCCTTCCAGCTCCAAACGAGGAAGCCGTACAGTTAGCCAAAAGCGGCTCCGGTGTTTTATTCGGGTTCCAACATCACAGTCCCAAGACCCAACTGACCTGCCTTACACAGAACGTGTGCATCCGACCCCAAATCCTGGAGGATTCTCTGCATGCCGGGTTTGGGAATTTAACTGCTCTCGATTTTCGTGAAAGACAAATAAAACTTCTCCTAGCGTTCCATCGTTAGCGGAGTGTCTGTTGTGTGACCCATTTTAAAGTCTGGTGTAAGATGATCAGATGCCTGGCAGGTGAGCCCAAGGCTTTGAAGGATCAGAATCCTTCATGTCTGAGACTACAATCCAACCCACGCTTGCCCGTCACACAGAACACTGTATTTGCCATTGCCTGCTTGCTTAGCATAAACCATTGGCCAGTGTCCACCTCCCTCAATATTACGGTTGATAATATTATTAATCTTGTGGCTCAGCCTTATGTGGAATAGAAGTGGTGGTAATTCTCACTACTGTCAAAACACTAAATTGATGGACTTCGAACTTAGGCTGATTGAGTAAAGGCAGCCCCCACCCACATACCTCGGATAGCTGTGACAGGTGGGCTATATGGATATACACATATACGTGTATATATATGTACATTTCTGTGATGCCCTCAAGCACACTTGGAGACATTATGCAAATTTTAATAGCCGGTGCAATCATTTGTAATAAATTTGGCAAAACAACACGCTTTTTGTGCATTTAAAAACCTGGCATCAACACAAGAGGAAACTTTGCTCTCTTGAGCTTCAGTAGAGAGATTCAAAGCCACATAATCGTTCCAGAAATTTCAAAATGGTTTCTTTTTATACAATGCCGAAAGCACCACCCTTTAAAACCTTCCTATAAGGGCGCCTGGGTGGCTCAGTCGGCTAAGCATTTGACTTTTGGCTCAGGTCATGATCTCGTGGTTCGTGGGTTCGAGCCTCGCATCAGGCTCCGTGCTGACAGCTCAGAGCCTGGAGCCTGCTTCAGATTCTGGGTCTCCCTCTCTCTCTGCCCCTCCACCACTCTCTCTCTCTCTCTCTCTCTCTCTCTCTCAAAAATAAACCCTTCCTATAAAGCTTCACCCTGATACTCTTATATGTTGTTTTAAATTCACGGACATCTGTATTGTCTGGGCAAGAGTTGAAGTTTGAAACTATGTTTCTTTTGAGGCACCACCTGATGCCTCGGCATTCTTTAGGTCTTCTTTATATGCACCTTTTGGCCACATTTTACTTTCCTTAGGAGGTTAATATAAGATGGTGCTTAGTTTTACAATTCTGGGTTCATAAAGATTGAACCCGGCCTTCGTTTCTCAGAACATAGGCCAGCTAGTTTGGTTTTCTTCTCTCTGTCCTTGTCCACCCTCTTGATGCCCTGGCCCTCCGGAGAAGCCCCATCGTGGACCTAGACGTGGGATGGTATACCATAAGCAAGCGTGAGGTGCGTGCTTTACCCCTACGGTAGCCACACACGCGCGCGCGCGCGCGCACACACACGCACACACTTGAATCAACTTGCATTAAACGATTTAAAATCCAAAATTGTGTTGGATTTAACTACACATATTGCCCTTTTTCTGTGCTTCTGAGTAGAATCAGATACAGCGATCTGTTAAAGATAGAAGCACCTGACGAAGAGGGAGAGAAGCAGATAACAGCCAAGACAGTGTTCTAAAGTCGGCAGAGGTAGAGGGATCCAGGGTGCAAGTAAAACAGGGAGGCCCTGGGGCGCCTGGGTGGCTCAGCCGGTTGGGCAGCCGACTCAGGTCATGATCTCGCGGTCTGTGAGTTCGAGCCCCGCGTCGGGTTCTGTGCTGATGACTCAGAGCCTGGAGCCTGCTTCCGATTCTGTGTCTCCCTCTCTCTCTGCCCTTCCCCTGTTCACGCTGTGCCTCTATGTCTCTTGAAAATAAATAAACATTAAAAAAATAATAAAAAAAAAAAACCAGGGAGGCCCTACGTAGAAGCAGGAGAGAGAGAAGAGCACTGACTCCCTGCAGGGAGTTGGGCTTATTTGATGACAGGAGGTGGAGATCTTTCCTTTTTTCCCCGTTTTCTCGGTGAGATAAGAAACAGTAAGGGGCGCCTGGGTGGCTCAGTTGGTTGAGCGGCTGACTTCGGCTCAGGTCATGATCTCACAATCTGTGAGTTCGAGTCCCGCATTGGGCTCTTTGCTCACGATAGAGCCTGGAGCCTGCTTCAGATTCTGTGTCTCCTTCTCTCTCTGCCCTTCCCCTGCTCATACTCTGTCTCTATGTCTCTCAAAAATAAATAAACATTAAAAAAAAATTAAAAAAAAAAAAAGAGGGGCGCCTGGGTGGCTCAGTCAGTTGGGTGGCCGACTTCAGCTCAGGTCATGATCTCGCGGTCTGTGAGTTCGAGCCCCACGTCAGGCTCTGTGCTGACGGCTCGGAGCCTGGAGCCTGCTTCGGATTCTGTGTCTCCCTCTCTCTCTGCCCTTCCCCTGCTCACGCTGTGCCTCTATGTCTCTCAAAAATAAATAAACATTAAAAAAAAAATTAAAAAAAAAAACAAAAGAACCAGGGCCATCAGCTGAGAGGAAGCAGAGAAGTTGGCATTGAGGTCTGAGCCGATGTCTCCGGGAGTGTGAACACAATTTAATCAAAAGGAACGTAGTGTGACTTCTGGGAAGAGCTGAGGCTCTGTTGACAATTTATGGCCATAAATTAAAAAGCAGGAGCAGTTTTTCTCAATTCACATCAAGCTTTTCAGGCACAGACACAAAGTACACGGAGAATCGGGTTTAACCAGCACTGGGGCTCTGGCGGGCAAGTATGGAAGAAGTGACAAGGGGGTGCCACGGGCTCTAAGTCCTGGGAAGAGGACATAGACACGAGCGTCCCAAAAAAGGCCAAACCAAAGGCCTGAGGACCCCAGGGCTGTCAGAGCCTGTTAGAATTGGGGTCCAGTGTAGGGTTGCTGGGCCGAGCACATAAGAATACAGGATAAAAGCTAATTTGAATTAGAGAATCAAACACGTGACAGTTTAGAATGATCGTTCCCCGGATGTTGTATGGACACGTTTATTTTTAACCGTGATCTGAAATTGTGTGTCTAAAATTCAAATTTACCTGGGAATCCTCTCTTTGACCTGAAGACCCTCGCCCAAGAGAAAGGGAGCTTGGGGGTCATTGTCTGGGACTGGAAGGCTTTATGGAGAGCACTCACGGTGATTTGAGGGCGGGTTCTCAAGGCCAGGGCGGTGGGGGGGGCGGGGTACAGGGGATGGTGTGGCCACGGGGGAGAAGCTCAGGAGGGTGCTGGGAGCCACCAGGAACTGAAAGTCCACAGCCGGGAATTTCACGGAGAGGGAGACCGAGGTGACTCAGGAAAGAGTCACTGCTTACTATTTATTCTTTAAAAGCGCCAATTATAACGAAGCAGGTTTCCTAACCTACTGTTGCTCTAGATAGCTTTGTTTTCTGCTGACCTTAGATGCCATGCTGCCACAGACGGCAAAATGAGGTTTATGTTTTTTGTTTGTTTTTTTTAAGTTTACTTACTTTGAGAGAGAGAGAGAGAGAACTGGGGAGGGGCCGGGCTTGTGTTCTAAGCAAATACCGCCATCAGGCAGTTTGCTCAGGAGAAACTCGTGTTTCGATATTGCTGGCTCTTTGGCTTTAATTAAACAAAAACGTTGAGGATTCAACTGCTCTAGTAGGTACAGAAGTCCCCGCGGCTCCGGCCCTGCACTCCCTGGTCCCGATGGAGCTCAAGGCTCCGATCTGGGATACAGACATAACCGGGGGGAGAGGCACCTGTGACCCCTGGTGGGGTGGGTTATGGTCATTTGCATTTTGGTGATCATCGAGTTGAGTAACCACTCACGAAAATAAACGGAAATGGCATGGGATCTAGAGAGGGGAGGAGGGGCTCGGGCCGTCAGTGTTCTTTGCTAACCAGAAATTCTCGCCACTAACATGCGCTGCAGGGAATACAGCCAGGATTCCAATCTTTCCTTTTATCTCCTAGCTGGATCTTACCTTTAGGGGAGGTTATGTGCAGAAACCCGCGGCAAAGGCAGGCGAGAAAATGCATGTCTTCGTGTACCTCCCTCCCCGCACCACCCCCCACCCCCACACCACACCCCCACCCCCCCTCACCGCACCAGGAGCACGTTTTAATATTTGGTCTTCGCGGCAGCCTGGGGCCTCTAGAAGCATCCATCTTCTCAGGTAGATGAGAAACGGGGGCTTCGGGTGGTACGGCTCCCCCAGGCCACACACGGCTTCCGGCTCAGGTCTGTCTGGATCAGAATCAAGCGTGAAAAGTGGGTCGAGGCCCCGGGGCCGCTCACCGCCCTCTGCGCCCAGCTTCAGGGTGCGCACACGGAGAGCCCACCCCTGGGAGTCGGCCTCGGAGCCTCGTCCCAGGCCCTGCATCCGCTCTGCCCAGCCGAGGGAGAGAGAGGCAGGGCCAGCCCGGGACAAGGGTTGGACTTGATCGTCTGCAGCTCCCCCGGCCTTCCTCCCCAGACGCGGGTGCAATCACACCAGGGCCTCGGATCCTCGACCCTGGGAGGGGTCCCGCAGGACACCTAGAGCCCCACGTCACCTAGCTTTACTCCCCAGAGGACAGAGGAAGCAGGCTGTTTAGGGCGAAACAGTGAGATTTATAGGAGTAAGTGCCTGAAAGGCAGCAGGGAGGGAAAGGGGAAATGAAAAACAAAACAGGAAGCCAGGATCTTCTCCCCAGCCCCGTTTTTAGATTTGAGTTACTTATTAAGGAGCCGTGTTCCTGTAGGCAGGAGTCCTGTCCACCGCTGGCTCTGGCTCCCTGGGCCTTGGACCTCAGGGGGTCTGACAGCGGCTGACAGACCTCCCCGGGGGGCCGCCCACCCGGCTTCCTGTTCCAGATGGGATTTTGGGGACTAAGTGTCCTTTTCCTGACAAACACGAAGTTATTTGATCTTCACTCTCTGCATGGAACTGCCATTTCTGAGGCAAAATAAATCACTCGAAATTGGCTTTGACCAGTAAGCTGGAACCAAGCTGTGGTTCCCTCTTCTCTCCCTACTTCGGAGCCTAAGTGTACTATAATTAAGGCCATTATTGGCCACTCGAGTTGGGGGGGGGACGTGTAACAAGTGGTGAGTGAAAGGATGTTTTACTAACCCTTTCCTCTTGAGCCTTCAAGACAAGTCCCCCCTCCCCACCCCCATTGGGGATCCATACCTGGCTTTCACTGATTTTAGAGGTTGTAAATACATCCACTTTCCGAAATTTGGAGACTTCGGCTGGACTCAGTTTTATAGGGAAATCATCTGGAAATCAAGTACAAAGTTTCCATTTTTTCTTTTTTTAACGTTTATTTATTTTTGAGAGACAGAGAGACAGAGCATGAGCAGGGGAAGGGCAGAGAGAGAGAGGCAGACACAGAATCCGAAGCAGGCTCCAGGCTCTGAGACATCAGCACAGAGCCTGATGCGGGGCTCGAACTCACAGACCGTTAAGATCATGACCTGAGCCGAAGTCGGCCGCTTAATGGACTGAGCCACCCAGGCGCCCCCAAAGTTTCCATTTTTAATAGAAGGTAGAGTTATGATAAGAGAGTGTGACTTGGCCTTTGGTGACCAGGGCATATGTCCTGTAGATGGACATATGCCCCGGTCACCACTGTCTCTGCCCAGCTTCGGTTAATGTTTTTCAGTAAGGTTGAGTGAGCAGTAAGGTTAATTAATGCCGCTCAATGCCGGGAACTGCAGACTCAGAAACCTGATCCACGGTGTTCAGAATTCACAAGAAATGAAACACAGATGCAAAGGACTGAGGAACAAAGGCAGCCTCGGGGCCCACCAGCTCTCTGGAGCTGGAGGAACGGCTCACCTTAGCAGGTCGGCTACCACATGCTGAACACAACCAAGACCATAAAATTCCCCGTTCCATTTCTTTAATAATAAAAAAATGTTTATTTATTTTTGAGAGACAGAGCATGAGTAGGGGAGAGGCAGAGAGAGAGGGAGACACAGAACAAGAGGCAGGCTCCAGGCTCCCAGCTGTCAGCACAGAGCCGACCCAGGACTCGAACCCACAAATCACGAGATCACGACCTGAGCCGAAGTCGGACACTTAACTCGAAGTCAGACACTTAACTGACTGAACCACGCAGGTGTCCCTCCCCACCCCAGCCTTTCCTTTTCGATAACAGGTCCAAGATTCACCACTTGGAAAGATAATCGTATTTAATCCCAGTTTTCTAGTGCTCCGATTGCGTTAGGTGATCTCTTGGGAAATTTGTTCCCTGTTTAGACGTGCATTTCCCTGGCAAATTTTTGAGTGGCGACCTGTGGTATAAAGTGAGCCACGCATGGAAGAGGGCAGCTCAGGACCAGGCGCGGAATGATGCTGACACACAGGCGCTGATTTCCAGTAAACCCAGAAAACGCACGATGGAGTCACAGAACTGGGCCATTTGAAATCGGAGGGTGAAGCAGCACCCCTGTAATTTTCCTGCCCGGGACGGTGGTAGCAAATGAGGGGTTTGTGTCTGTGTGACTCGTCCTCCGCACCGCACTACGAAGTTGCAAGGACATTGCTCCCAGCCTGCGCTACTGCAGGCCTGGGTCGCCGGAGCGGCGGTCCCGGGAAGCACGTTGCCGACCTAAACAGGGTCGGTTTCACCCCCACGGATTCCTCGGCCTCTGTTAACATGTCAGCATACCGTTCCGTCTTCTACGTGCGCCGCCTCCCAGAGTTTGACCACCTCAAGCGCATGTTTGGGACTCTGGCTGCCTCCACAATGTCCCCTGCCACTCCTGTGTCTCAGGCAACAAGCTTCAGACCCCAGCACTCCAGCCCGGAATGACCTCTGTGTCCCCCACCGCCTCCTTCCTCGACTGACTGCTCGTGTCCCCCTATTTTCCCCTCTTGGGAAAGCTGAATCACCTTCCCTCCATTCTCCTTGGCTTTAGATCCCGGACCGAGGCCCCTGCTCCCCTTCATGGAAACAATGGGAAAAGACGGAAGCTTTCTCTTGGTCTGATTTCAAACCTCATCCGCCGCTTTCCAGCTGTACGGTCAGGAACAGATCTCTCAACTTCTCTGGAACTCAGTTACTCCCTTTGTGAAATGGAGGTGATAATAGTTACCTCCTAGGCAACCGTAAGGATGCAACGGGATAAAATACGTAACGCGCACAGTCACGGGAGGACCCCGAGTTTCTATTTCCACGTCCAGATTAGCTGCTGGGGCTGCTGTGACAAACTGCCACCATCTCAGTGGCTTGAAACAACACAAACTGATTCTCTCACGGGGTTGACGCTGTAAGTCCAAAGTCAAGGTACCGATGAGCTCTGCTCTCCCTGAAAACTCAGGGAAGAATCCCTTCTTGCTCTTTGAGCTTCTGACATTACCAGCAGCTGTGTCACTTTGCTCTCTCTCTGCCTCCCCCTCTACTGACCTCCCCTGTATCTGTCTATTGTCCTCCCCATCCTTTTAGAAGCCATTAGATTTGGGACCCAAACTAATGCAGCACAGCCTCTTCTTAATTTCATGAATTACACCTTCAAAGACCTCATTTCCCAATAACATCACATCCCGAGGTCCCAGGAAGGCATGAATTCGGGGGAAGACACTACCCAAACCACTGTAACCTTGTCAATTTCTACACGTGTGTTAGAAGGGTAGACTTCAATTTTCCTTAAAATTTCCCAAACACGTTCAAAGCATGTGGATTTTATAAACACCTACTAAAATGCTTATTGATTTCTTTTTCTGCTAAACTTAAGATACATTCGATTTGACATCTTCATGATCATTAAGGTGCAGCGGCCCGCTGTTGTCTTTGGTGGGACACAATGTGTTTTCACACTTTCTGCAGCCCAGCTGCCTTGCTGGACAGGTGTCCACTGAGGTCATTATCAGGGTACAAATCTGCAGGGAGGGATGGAGACAATTCAGATCCTGCGATCTGCTCTATGCTTACCATCACGTTCAAAAGATATGTCGTGTTCAAACTGCGTTCCAGGAACAAAAGATCAAAAGTTTGTTGTTCCTGGGTTTTACTACAAGATATACTCCTATACAGTATGGCTCACTATATAAAATGTTCAAAACTCTTATTAAGAAGTGTTTCATAGCAGCGTCCTAGAATTTTAAGAATCGAGGGATCGCAGCGATATGGACTCCCACCTCTTCAGTTTACACTTGAGAAAACAGATGTTCTGAGGATTAAGTGGTGACTCTCACGAGGACACACAGCTGGTTAGTTGCAGAAGCCACGTTGGTGTTCAGCCTTCACGAGTGAGCTCTTCCCTCTATACCAATATCAGAGCCGTAGGCGGGATGTTTAGAGAATCCCTCTAGATGCTATCATTGTCTCTAAAGGCTCTCCCAGCTGCGGGTGAACTCGCCATGTTTCTTGCTTTCATTGTCACTCGACAGCTCCAATTGTTAACAGATACATTTGGATACAAAAATTTTCAGAAACCATGTGGCTTATTTAATGATGATTTTTGTGTAGCCATAATACAGATCAATGCAGTACCATAAAGAGAGAGACTTGATACAATACTGTATGAAAATATTTCTTGAGCACTGCTCTAGGATGGGAATCCTGATATTTGTTGGAAAAACAAAGATGAAAATGATCTTGAAGACTTCCTCCAAGATTCATAGTCATGCCTTATAAACTAGTCATTCGAACACTGTATGCTGAATTTAATAAGATAAGCAAGAACTTTTATAATGTTAGCAGACAGGGGAAATGTCAAGAAAGCCTTCACGTATTATCTGAGGAAAACATGTAATTGTTGGAAGTATGAAAATAAATGTTAGATTATGAAAGCAGCAGGCAAGCAGAGTCCCCAGAAGGCTGAGCTTGTCCACAGCTCATTAAACGGATTCATTCAAAAAGCTTTGTTTGGGGGCGCCTGGGTGGCTTAGTTGGTCGAGCATCCGACTTCGGCTCAGATCATGATCTTGCGGTCTGGGAGTTCGAGCTCTGTGTTGGGCTCTGTGCTGACAGATTCTCTCTCTCCCTCTCTCTCTACCCCTCCCCCACTCACACTCTGTCTCTTTCTCTCAAAAACAAATAAATATTAAAAAAGTATATAAGCTGTATTTGGCTGTTACTCTGGTCTAGGCACTGTAAGGCACAAGGCATAAAGCAAGTAAGTCATCATGCCTATCATCAAATGGAGCGGAGTATTCTCTTCGAAGACTTAGAATTTTATTGGCTTCAAAGAATTTATTATCCAACTCCACTCATTAGCCAGCCAGAATGAAGAGATTGCCACCCTGAGTTTCCATTTGGAACCTATCTGCAGGATAGGGGGCCCATGGGAAGTAAGTCCACTATGGGCGAGCGAGCCTGTGAAAGGGGTCTCTGGGCACATGACTGAGGAGACCAAGACCCCTGTCATATTTGCAGGCAGACGGCTTTGGCAACGCTGATTTTTCTTACATTCAGTCCAGGGCTGATGGAGACATACCAAGATCCGAATCCCAAAGAGTTATTTAAGAGCAGAAACTGACATGAGGTATAGTAAAGAAACTGTCGTCCAGTTCACCAAGGCAGTGGTCTTCTATTGTGGTACCAGCACACGCTTAGTAGCTCAGAACAGCACAAGTTCATTAACGTTTTTTCCCTTTGGCAGAAACAATAGGGAAGGTATCTAATGACTTGTTCTACATAGGAAGTTACCTAACGTCCCCCAAACTTGTGCCAGCATCAACGCCATTCAATTACCAACCGCAGTGACCTTGGATACACTCAGAACCACTATCCTAGCGCATCATTCAAGTTCATTAACTTGCTTAAAATTCTAGATATTCGCTGAGCAATACATGCCAAAATTAACATGCTTCCATGGTGCACTTAAAAAATTTTTAACAGAGTAGTTTTCATGTGAACTGTTCTCAACACACACACACGTGCACACACACACACACACACCCCACAAAGGGACACAAGGAAACTTTTGGAGATGGTACATGTTTATAACCTTGGTCGTGGCGATGATATCACAGGTGTATGCATTTGCCCAAACTCGCCAAATTGTATATATTAAATATGTGCAGGTTTTGAATATAAATTATAACTCGGTAAAGCTGTTTCTTAAGACATTTGCCATTCTTATCATTCTAGGAACGTTTAACTTCTGCTGTCAAACACTCTCATGTCTTGATCTTTTCTTCACACAATCATCTCTAATCTATGTTTTCCCCTGTTTTGCCGCAGGGACATCTCCATGACAGCATCCACACCTCCCTCCCCCAGAAGGTTAAACACTTCACTCATTGCCATGTGGTTTTGCACATGACCGTTTCTTCCGAGAAAACCACGGGTGTGAATTCGAATGAGAAGAAACTAAGACACTCACTGGGGTCCACAAAAGCGTGTTTCAAGCCTCTCTGTCACTTCGATGATTTCTGATGGGATCAGAAGTTTGGGGCGCCTGGGTAGCTCAGTCAGTTAAGCATCTGACCTCGGCCCAGGTTATGATTTCGCAGTTCATGATTTGGAGCCCCGTATCAGACTCTGTGCTGACAGCTCAGAGCCTGAAGCCTGCTTTGGATTCTGTGCCTCCTTCTCTCTCTGCCCCCCACCCCACTTGCCCGTTTGCTTTTTCTCTATCTCTCTCTCTCTCTCAAAAATAAATAAACATTAAAAAATAAATAAATAAATAAATAAATAAATAAATAAATAAATAAATAAATAAAATAAATTGGCTGTCATGAGATGGAGCCGTGCCATGAAGCTTTTATCCACTCTGGCCCCAGAGTCCCTGTGTTCAAATCCTGCCCCACCGGAGACCAGTGTGACTGCGTGACTTCAAGTTACCCACACTCCCAGGCTGAGCACATGACAAACCCTGGTTGTTGCTATTATTTCTTCAACAGCTGTGAAGGTGAAGGATGTGTGAGTTGGTAAGATAAATGTAGTTACTTTTCTGGAAGCAAAGGCTGTTTCTAACTGTACGTTGGACGTATTCTCAGCTTCCAAAATATATCATACCGCATCTAGGAGCCTGGGTTCTTTAGTACTTTGGGGATAACTGATTACTTTTCTCTTTCTTTAGATCGTGGCTTCAAAGCCTTGATTGATGCAGGGGGCTATTTATAGACGCACTAAGAGGATAACCACAAGTTACTTCTGAAGATTACTGAAATCAGAAAAGAGAAGAGTTCTCCATAAACAGTTCCTCTACAATCCAGGTTCATGTCACTCTTCTCATCTGTACAATGATGCGAGAAAACAGTTCTTACCTCATAGAATGTTCACGAGGATTAAGTGGTCAAGAAACATCAAACTCACACCTTGACTTAGAATGTCTGCTCTTGAAATGTTACCTCTGCTATTATCAACATCCTCATCCTCGCCATCATCCTTATGCCTACCATCAGCCTCAGTACTGCCAACATCACTACCACCTTCATCCTCATCTTCATCACCTTTGTCATCATCACCATCAGCACCATCACCGTCATGATCACCATCACAGTCCTCACCCTCATCATCATCACCACCACCATCATCGTTACTATCATCATCACCAGCAACCTCACCATTGCCATCATTACTACCACCACCATCATCACCACTATCACCATCACCGTTATCACAACACCATCACCATCATCGCCGTCACCATTATCATAATTATCATCATCGTAATTATCGTCATCATCATCACCATCATCATCATCATCATATCATCATCTAGCCATTGTCAGGCTTTCTTTCTGACTCCAAAGGCGTTCTTTTTTCCAGTCATACCCACCTTTACCCTTCTTCCTATGACACCACACAATTCCTACCCCTCTGACTGCTCTTCAGAGCCCCCCCACCAGCACCTCTGGTATCATCTCTGCATGGTGATCACCCAACAAGGTCATTTTGGCCTTTTTTCTCCTCTTCCTTTTCATTCCTTCTCTGACAATTGCATTCATCAAAAAATTTCCATGAGCTCATTTATTAAGAGTATATATTTTCAACATGTTCCTGTTTTCACTTTCCAATAGGGTATTTGCTGTGAATATGCTGCATGTAGAAAAACACATTTCAGAGAGACTTTGGTATTATTTCTCCAAACGAAATTTTCAATCTGGGTTCACCGATTTCTTTGCATCGAGAAATTTAAGGCATACGGTAAGTGGTCACGGTGGAAAGGAACCAGACAATTCTGTGAAGCCTTGTCAGGCAGAGGGAGAGCCATCCCTACCACGATGGACCTTGTCTTATCCCATGGAAGAGGCGACGTGATGGGGAGAAGACAGTGAGAATCCCTGAGTCGAACAAGACTCATGGGGCGAGTGCAGCAGGCGAGGGTTTATGATTCTATCCCAGAGCAATGCCTCTTCAAGGCTGGTAACTGAGGGTCAGCAGATGTACTTTGTAAAGATTGGAAGTGGGTCAAGGAAGGGAAGGCTGATGTTTTATCTCTTCTTCATCTGCGGTTCAGGGTGTGGACCAGACTGCACCCCTTCTCTTTGCTTACACGGGCATGATTGGGTTTCCCTTGGGTCGAGCAGCCCTGGTGGGAAAGGGACTGGCTTAGATTGTCTTTCCAGTTTTCCAGCAAGAGGGACATTTGTAGGAGGCCAGTGGAACCAGAACTAGGGGTCATTGGAAGAAGGCAAGTCAAGTACAATGTCCCACATCAGGGAAATGTACAGTGGGCCTCTTGGAGAGTCTCTGGAAACAAATCACACCGTGCCGCAGGAGAGCGAGCAGGCAGACGCTGGCATAAAGATGGCCTCAGTGCCGATCTGGGCTTCCCAGAGCAGCAGAGAGCCCAGGAGAACACCGCTTCCCTGTCCGCCTTCCGTCTTTGCGGCTTCAGCCTGGGAAAGGAGGAGGAGGGATCTTCCCACATGTCATCCTTTCACCCTAAGCTTCTGGTGTTTGGAATGTAGCACAGATATTGGTCTGCTCGGGCTGTTAGCACAACATTCCGCAGACTGAAATTCATGTCTCATAGTCTGCAGGCTGGAAGTCCAGGCTCGGGTTGCCAGGAGGGTCAGTTCCTCCAGAGTCCTCTCGCCTCGGCTTGCAGATGGCCGCTTTCTCATTATGTCTTTTCTCTGTGCGTGAGCATCCCTGGTGCCTCTTCCCCTTCTCATAAAGACACAAGTCCTCCTGGACTGAGACTCCACGACCTCATCTAACCATAATTATCTCTTTAAAGACCCTATTCTCCAAATAGTCATACTGAGGGTGAAGACGTCAATATATAACCTTGGGGTGGGACACAATGCACCCCATAATATCCCTTAAAGACCCATCATAGATTCATGGATAGTCTGTATAGTAATCGTGATCACACTGACTAATTGCAGGGCAGCGAGAAGGGGACTCATCCCAACTCACAGCCCTGCGCGCCGGCACTAGTGTGTGGACTCATGTTCCCCTTCCTCTAGCTCACCCAAAAAGATTCTGAACTTCTTTCCATTTATTGTATTTGCATGAGGATGGTACTGTGCCTACTGATTTAGTTCAATCGGGAGCAAACCTCAGAGGGGTGAGTGGCCACAGGCAAAGGCAGGGGGTTGGAATAGGTGCTGAGGATGTCACTCGTGACCATATGATTTGCTTAAACATAGAATGTCCCCTCTGCACTGTTTCATATCCAAGCTTACGTGTGGATATGTTTCATCGTCTAATCAGGTATGTTAGGGCATTGCGGTATTTTTTTTAACTGATCAGCTCTTGAATCTATCTATAAAGCCTACCAGTTTACTGTTTTTAATTTGTTCATTTTCGTTCAGAAGGAAGAGGTATCTAAAGCTCTGGAAAGAAACCCTCTGTATTTAAGGACTTAAATATTCTCTCTTCAAACAAAATCTCTATAAAAGAAAGTGATGCTAGTACAGCCATGAGTCTTTCAAATTGTAACGCCCACAAGAAAGGACCAAAGCCAGGCCCCTTGACTCTGAATGCCATGGAGTCTTCAAAAGACTTCGAAGGACAAGTGAGTGTCAGCTCCGCAGCCCACGAATCAGTGAAGTATGTTCGCTGTTGTTCCCCATACTTTGTAGACGACAGATCTCAGGGAGAGGAGGGTGGCACGGTAAAGTAAGGCTGACAAACCCAAAGAGATCAAGGCAGATGACTATAAAACTCGAATCTCTCTCTGGCGGCACCGCTGACGCAACTGGGACTCCAACACTCAAATGCCATGCCCCCGTGTCCTGCAGGATGTCACACTGCCTGTGGGCCCTCATGAAGGCCTCTTCTGCAGCCCAGACCCACCATTCTGGTCCTAAAGAGCTGTGACCACACATTCTGCCTTATCCTCCGGGGCTTTGGCCATTTCCTCAGCCTGAAGCGTTTTTGTGTCCCTTTCTCGCCATCTCGTTTCCTCCACGACCTCAGAGATCTGTTCCAGGTGGCCGCCCATCCCCGCTGAGGTAGAAACCCTCCCTCCTGCTCTGAGAGCCCCTCTTCTCTCCCTGCCACTGACGCCCCTGGCTGAATTGTCTGTGATCTCTCAGGTGCTGAGAGCTCTCCCAGGCAGGACTAGTCATGTCTGTATATCCTCAGTAGAATCTTGGGCACACAGAGAGCACTCAGTTAGTGGCCAGGAGACGATGCATCAGAAAGGCATCCTTGGAATTTAATGACCGAACTCGTCCTTCATCATATGGGAGAAGTAAGATCTATAACCTGGTTCACGCTGAGCTGGACAATGAGAGCATTTGTGACACAATCTGCTCTGTAATACATCGAAACTCATTGGAGTTGCATTGCTCATTCTCCTGGACGGGAGCACTCATCAAGTGACAGCAGGTGTGTCAAGGGTGCAAAGGAGAGCCAAGTGCCCCATGGTCAGGCGTGGGCTCTGGTTGTGATACGACCACCCATGAGCAATTAGGAGAGAGCTCAGTCTGCAGGAATGATGCTGATATGCTGCAGGAATGCGCGTTACGTCCATGAACACATTCTGGCTTCTTCTATTTTACAGCTGCACATGCTACTAAGACTGGGTGTCATTGTTTCCTCTAATTATAGAATTTCATATAAATGGAGCTCAGCTGGTAGTTCAATTTGAGTTATAATGCCGGAATTTTTAACATGACTGTAGGAGTCTGGTCCCAGAAAAATCATTTAAAATATTTCAGTGGAAATGCATATATCGGAGGCATAAGTTCGTATTAAAATACTGACAAATGGCTTTCTTGTTAAGTGTAGTCTTCTCAGGGAAAGGACAAAAGATGTCTTGGGGTGTCATTTTGTTGTCTTACTTGCATGTGTTCTAAGTTTAAGTATACTCTAATGTGTCACTAGGAAAGATGGTATCTGGCCATGTCTCCTCCAGTGTAATTGACCATCTAAATACACCAGGGTCTGGAGTAGCAAGAAGACCAGCCCCGGGAGACAGAAGCCACAATCTCTTCATTGTTGACTTCCCACGAGGGAACTGGCCCTACCCTTTATCTAAAAAGTAGGATAGGGGCACCTGGGTGGCTCAGTCGGTTGGGCGGCCTCCTTCAGCTCAGGTCATGATCTCACAGTCTTTGAGTTCGAGCCCCCCCATCAGGCTCTGTGCTGACGGCTCAGAGCCTGGAGCCTGCTTCGGATTCTGTGTCTCCCTCTCTCTCTGCCCTTCCCCTGTTCATACTGTGCCTCTACATCTCTCAAAAATAAATAAACATTAAAAAGTAGGATAATTTAATTAGGAACAATCTTTTTTAACTCTCAGATTGGAGTTCTCTCTTCATTTGGCTGGGACCAGACATTTCTTTCCCGTGCATATGCTGGGACACTTGCACAAAACAGAGACTAAAAAAAAAAGTAAACCTAATTTTGACAATGAGAGTGGGTATGCTCTCCAAACTGCTACAGCGTACCAAAATGAAAGTAGCTAGAGCACCCCACAGCCTGCTTCCTGAAGTCACGGTCTGAACGGCCACGCCCCCTCCAGCGTATCTTCTGTCCAAGTGACCCACCACCCTGTGGCAGGTGATCTTTGACTTTTCTTTTTAAATTGTGAAATGTTTCAGATGTGAAACATAGAAGTCACCTACAGACCCAAGCACTCAGATTTCATAGGTCTTAAAGTTTGGAAAGTTAGTGGTAGAGCCCCGTGAGTTTTCCTAGAAGAAAGACAGTGATAAAGATTCATTAATAATCCTGTCCATCCATCCCACATGTATTTCTCTCTGGAGGTTGAGATACATCATCTCCACATATTTTTATAATATATTCTATGAGTAATATATTTTATATACCAACATATATACAAGACTGCATTTATATCTATGATAGTTCTTGTGATTATATATACAAGTCTTGTATAATCTTGTCTTTTATCAACTTGACACTTTTTTTGAAGTATAATTAGCATAGAATATTACACTAGTTTCGGGTGTACAACATTGATTCAAAAATATGAGCTTGAGACTCTTGAAGAGCAATGGTCAGTTTTGTTTTTAGAGAATTTCCTTTGATTTGATTTGATTCATTTGTTTCAGAAACGCTCACCCATTTGGCCAGAAACCAAATTACTAACTGGTGTGAAATATTTGATTTTCTCTTTTTTTCATAGTTTCTTAAGGTAGAAGCTTAACATTTGGGACCTTCCTTCTTTTGTAATATGAGTACTTTTTACTATAAATCTCCCTGTAAGTACTGCTTTAGCTGCATCCTACAAATTTGGAGGTGTGGTGTTTTCATTTTTATTATGTTTGAAATATTTTTACTATGCACTTCCTCTTTGACTTATGGGTTGTTATGAGGCATACTATTTAATATCCAAATATTTACAGATTCTTCAGATAGCTTTCTGTTATTGATTTCTAATTTTTTTTTCACTTAAGAAAACACTTTATGTGCTTTTTGTTCTTTTAAATTTGTTAAAGCTTACTTATGGCCCAGAGTGTGGCTGTCTTGATAAATGTTCCACGTGCACTTAAAAACATAAAATTTCTGGGGCGCCTGGGTGGCTCAGTCGGTTAAGCGGCCGACTTCAGCTCAGGTCATGATCTCACGGTCTGTGAGTTTGAGCCGCCCCCCCCCCCCCCGCCCCCATCAGGCTCTGTGCTGACGGCTCAGAGCCTAGAGCCTGATTCGGATTCTGTGTCTCCCTCTCTCTCTGCCCTTCCCCAGCTCACGCTCTGTCTCTATGTCTCTCAAAAATACATAAACGTTAAAAAATTTAAAAAAAAAACATAAAATTTCTTCTGCTGTTGTCTGACAAAATGTCAATTTAGCAAAGTCGTTCATTTGGGTCTCCTGTATCTTCATTGATTAATTGTCCATTTGTTCTCTTCAGTACAGAGAGGGGAGTAATGAAGACCTCAGCTCTAATTATAGATCTATCTACATCTCCACTTCTATCTGTTTTGTTTCATGTATTTTGAAATCCTTTTGTTAGGTGCAGCACATTGACTGTTGTCATCGTCTTCTCAGGGAATCGATCCCCTTACCATTGTGTCATGTCCCTCTTTAACGCTGATAATATTGTTTGTTTGCAAATCTACTTCTATGAAATAAATATAGCTACTCCAGCTTTCTGTCTGTATGGCACGTCTTTTCCCATACTGTTACTTTTTCTGTATCTTTATATTTATAGTGAGTTTCTTGTATGCAACACATAGGTGGGTCTTATTTTTACCCAATCTCACAATATACTCACTTTGTGAGTTTAGACCACGCACATGAATGTAGGGATTGATATTTTGGATTTAAACACACCATGTTGTTAGTGGTTTTCTACTTGGTTCGTCTTTTCTTTGTGCCTTTATTCCTCTTTTCCTGTCTTCTCATGGGTTATTCGAGCAGTTTTTCCATTTTGATTCCATTTTGATTTCTACGGCTGAATTATTATATAAATCTTTTTTAAAAAAAAATTCTCCAGAAACAACAGACATTGGAGAGGATGCGAGGAAAGGGAACTGTTTGGCACTGCTGGTGGGAAGGCAAACTGGTGCAGCCGCTCTGGAAAACAGGCTGGAGGTTCCTTAAAAAAAAAAAAATAGAACTACCCTGTGACCCAGCAATTGCAATACAAGGTATTTATCCAAAGGATACAAAAATGCTGATTCAAAGAGGCACATGCACCCTAATGTTTATAGCAGTACTATCCACAACAGCCAAATTATGGAAAGGGTCCAAATGTCCGTTGCCTGATAAATGAATAAAGAAGATGTAGTATACACACACACACACACACACACACACACACACGCACATGCACACACACACAATGGAATACTACTCAGAGATAAAAAAGAATGAATCTTGCCATCTGTAACCGTGTGGATGAAACTAGAGGGTATTATGCTAAGCTGTATAAGTCAGTCAGAGAAAGACAAATATATGATTTCACTCATATGTGGGATTTAAGAAACACAACAGATGAACACAGGGGAAAGGAAGGAAAAATAAGACAGCAGAGATAAGGTAAAAAGAGAGAGGGAGGAAAACCAGAAAGCTCTCCTAAATACAGAGAACAAACTGAGAGTGGCTGGAGGGGAGGTGGGCAGAGGGTGGGCTGGATGGGGGATGGGCAGTAAGGAGGGCACTTGTTGGGATGGGCACTGGGTGTCACATGTAAGAGATGAATCACTGGGTTCTATTCCTGAAACCAATACTACACAGTATATTAACTAACTTGAATTTAAATAACTTTTTTAAAGCTAGCCATAGGGAGTAAAACAATAAAATTAGATCTCTATCTCACACAATAACAACAAAAACAAATTCTACACAGAAAAAAGATCTAATTGTAACTGTAAAACTAAAAATTTGAGAGTTTTGATTCCTACTTGGAGATGTGAAAAGCTGGAAAAAAATGTCACTCATATTTTTACACTGTAAACTCCACATCGAGTTGCACCCATCAGAAAGTGAAGGTCACAGAGCAGCCAAATAACCCCAGAGACCACAGAGAGACCAGTGCCTAGGGGAAGAGATGAGACTCTGGTATTTGTTGATATGGGGCAGAAGCAGCTGGACTCTGGTGAGTAGAATTCTGCTAGAATTTTCCATAAATGGGTGAAGGCCAGGCACAGGAAACCCGTGGGAGAAGCAGATCATTGAGTCACAAGGGTTTTTATCACACACCCCTACCAGAGGCTGGGGGGAAGACTGAGGAGTCCCCAGAAAGCTGCTGTGGCAGAGGCATGAGGTCCCCTTGGACCTCACTCCCATTTTCCCCCACGGAATAAGCATCGATTAACAGTACTCATAAAAGGGGTGCCTGGATGGCTCAGCGGCTAACTGTCCAACTTCGGATCGGTTCATTATCTCACCGCTCAGAGTTCAAGCCCTACATCAGGATCTGTGCTGACAGCTCAGAGCCTGGAGCTTGTTTCAGATTCTGTGTCTCCCATTCTCTCTTTGTCCCTCCCCTGCTCTCTTTCTCTGTCTCTCTCTCGCTCTCGTTCTCTCGCTCTCAAAAAAAAATAAACATTAAAAAAGTACTTATGAAATATTGCTGAGAAAGATACAAGAAGTCTGTCAGAGAAAAGGAAGACTAAAGCTGAACATGGGGCACACACGAGGAGAAACCTCTAGGAAACCAGCCTCCCATACAAAACACAAGGTATTGCTACAAGAATTGAAGCCTGCGATTCTCTGAAGGTAATGATCATAACAACCTCAAACCCACTCAACTCCTAAGGAAATCCAGGGTCGAACAACCTCAGACCCGGGTCAGTGAGCCATGGCCCACAAGCCAGGTCCAGCCCACTGCCTGCTGGGTGAAGGAAACTTTCGGGGACCCAGCCATGCCCACCTGTTTCCTTATCCTTGAGGGCTTCATTCAAGTCATGGTGGCAGAGTTGCAGAGAACTTAAAGCTCATGGGTCATAATATACTTGTCACTTGGTCCTTTACATGGGATGTTCCTGACCTTTCGACTAGATTAATTCAAAACTGCAACAGAAAGAATCTAAGTAAAATGAAAGATGTGCCCATTTCCAAGCATAAAATTATTTCCTAGTTTATACTGTGGGAATCTTCCAACAAAAACTACAAAGTATAAACGAGAGAGAAAGAGAGAGAGAGGGGGAAGAGCAACGTGCTCTCAAGAAACAAAACAATAAACAAAACTAAACTCAACGTAATACGGATGTTGTGACTGCTAGGGGACCTACAGTAACAATTCGTAGCTTGTCGATGTCGGAGTCTCTGCTGGGAAAGGTGTGTAACATGACAGATCGGACGAGCAGGAGCAGCAGAGAGATGGAAACTGTAGGAAAAAGCCAGCTAGAAATGTTAGAAATGACAAACTCGGCAGTAGAAATGCAGGATGCCCTCATGGGCTCATCGCGTAGGTGAGGAAAGGAGCAGAGTCCTTGACAAAGCACCACAGAGGCACCCCGCGGAAACGTGTAGAAGGAAAGACCGCAAAATGGAAAGGGCATCCAATTCCTGTGAAAAAATATCAAATAGAGGCGCGTGGGTGGCTCAGTCACTTAAGCATCCGGCTCTGGATCGGCTCAGGTCATGATCTCACTTTTGTGAGATGGAGCCCCACATCGGGCTTTGCGCTGACAGCACGGAGCCTGCTTGGGATTCCCTCTCTCTCTCTCTCTCTCTCTCTCTCTCTCTCTCTCTCTCTCTCTCTCTCTTTGCCTTTCTCAAAATAAATTAATGTACTTAAAAAGAAATTTTAGGGGCGCCTGGGTGGCTCAGTCGGTTAGGCGGCCGACTTCAGCTCAGGTCATGATCTCGCGGCCTGTGAGTTCAAGCCCCGTGTCGGGCTCTGTGCTGACGGCTCAGAGCCTGGAGCCTGCTTCGGATTCTGTGTCTCCCTCTCTCTCTGCCCCTCCCCTGCTCACGCTCTGTCTCTATGTCTCAAAAATAAATTAAAAAAAAATTTTTTTTTAAAGAAATTTTAAAAATATATCAAATAGTTGAGTATATGTATTGTAGGAATCCCAGAAGAAGAGAAAACAGTGCATCACAAAATTCTATGAAATAATGACAGAATTTTCCAAAAGGATTTGCAAATCCCCAACCCCAGCTCAATGAAACTCAAAAACATTAAGCAAAATGTATACTAAAAACAAAAACAAACACCAAACAGAGACATATTTTATTCTGTTGCAAACAAAAGACAAGAAAAATCATGAGGTGAGCCAGATTTTTAAAAAATAGGCATTTAATAAAGAGGAACAAAGGCACGAATTTTAGTAGAATTCCTATCAGACTCTGTGCAAGTAAAAACATAATGCACCAACAAATGGAAAGTTCTGAAAGAAAAGAAAAGCTGTCAGGTCAGGATTTAATACCTTAGATATCAAATACTCAGAATATGGAATAAATAAAGCCTTTCTCAGACGGATGAAAACTGGGGGAATTCATTGTCAGCAGACTTATTCTACAAGAAGTGTTAAAATTGGGGCACCTGGCTGGCTCGGTTGGTGGAGCATGCGACTCTTGATCTCAGGGTCATGAGTTCGAGCCCCAATGGGTGTAGAGTTTACTTAAAAATAAAATCTCAGGGGCGCCTGGGTGGCTCAGTTGGTTGAGCGGCCGACTTCGGCTCAGGTCATGATCTCGCGGTCTGTGGGTTCCGGCCCCGCGTCGGGCTCTGTGCTGATGGCTCAGAGCCTGGAGCCTGCTTCGGATGCTGTGTCTCCCTCTCTCTCTGCCCTTCCCCTGTTCATACTCTGTCTCTGTCTCTCAAAAATAAATAAACATTAAAAAAATAAAATCTCAGAAAAAAAAAATAAACGTGAAAGCATTCTCTTCAAGGCAAAAGAATATAATACCAGACAGAAACTTCAATCTACAAAATGAAAATAAGAGTGTAAACAAAGTAATAAATGAGAGTAACTTAGAGCTCATTTTATTCTTTTAAATGGCTCTAAGTGATGGCTAACTGTGTAAAACAAAATACTGTAACGCATTATAGTCTGCTTATAGTTATGCAAAATTCAACTGCGTGGCAACAACGTTGCAAATAAGAGGGAAGAATTTGAACACACAGTTGTAAGGTTCTGACCTTCGAAGAGGTATAATATTAATTACATAGAATTTCTGCTTAAGTGACGATCTACATTTTAAACCGAGGAAAACCATCAAAAAATGGTTTTTTTTAGTTTTATTTATTCCAGTATAGTTAACATACAGTGTTAACTGTATTAGTTTCAGGAGTACAACATCATAATTCGACAATCCCATATATCACCCAGTACTCACCATGACAAGTGCCCTCCTTAATCCCGGTCACCCCACTCCCATCCCTCACTCCCCTGCCCTCCCGTAACCATCCGTTTGTTCTCTATAGTTAAGAGTCTGTTTCTTGGATTCTCTCTCCCTCTTTCTTTTTCTTTGATCATTTGTTTTCTTTCTTAAATCCCACATATGAGTGAGATCATATGGTATTTGTCTTTCTCTGACTGACTATTTCAGTTAGCATTATACTCCCTAGCTCCGTGCATGTCCTTACAAACGGCAAGGTTTCATTCTTTTTTATGGCTGAGTAATATTCCCTCACATATATACACCCCATCTTCTTCATCCATTCATCTGTCAGTGGACACTTTGACGGCTTCCATACCTTGGCTATTGTAAATAATGCTGTTATAAACATTGGGGTTCATGTATTTCTTTGAATTAATGTTTATTTATTTATTATTTATTTATTTTTGTGAGAGAGAAAAAACACAAGTGGGGGAGGGGCAGCAGGAGAGAGAGAATCTTTTAAATTCAAGTTAGTTAACATACAGTGTAGTATTGGTTTCAAGCGTAGAACCCAGTGATTCATTTCTCACATGTAACACCCAGTGCTCATCCCAACAAGTGCCCTCCTTAGTACCCATCACTCATCTAGCCCATCCCCCAACCCACCTCCCCTCCAGCAACCCTCAGTTTGAGCTCTCCTATGGTCCGCCTCCCTCTCTGTTATCTTCTTGTTTCCTTCCCTTCCCCTATGTTCATCTGTTTTATTTCTTAAATTCCACATGAGTGAAATCATATGATACTTGTCTTTCTCTAACTGACTTATGGCACTTCACATAATACACTCTAGTTCCATCCACTGGCAAGATTTCATTCTTTTTGATTGCCAAGTAGTATTCCACTGTATATATGTATACCATATCTTTTTTGTCTATTCATCGGTTGATGGACATTTGGGCTCTTTCCATAAGATGGCTACTGTTCATAGCGCCGCTATAAACATTGGGGTGCATGTGCCCCTTCGAATCAGCATTTTTGTGTCCTTTGTATAAATTCCTAGTAGTATTATTGCTGGGACATAGGACAGTTCTATTTTTAATTTTTTGAGGAACCTCCATATTATTTTCCAGAGTGGCTGCACCAGTTTGCATTCCCACCAACAGTGCAGTAGGGTTCCCCTTTCTCCACATCCTCGCCGACATCTGTTGTTTCCTGAGTTGTTCATTTTACCATCCTGACAGGTGTGAGGTGGTGTCTCACTGTGTTATGATTTGTGTTTCCCTGATGATGGGTGATGTTGAGCATCTTTTCATGCGTCTGTTAGCCATCTGGATGTCTTCTTTGGAAAAGTGTCTATCGTTAACTCTTTTTCTTAGCACATTTTTTTCTTCTTTTTTTCTTTTTAAATTGGGTCTTTTTAATGGTTTTTATAACATTCCTTCATCTTCTTAATGATTAGAAGCCTATTTGTTTAAAAATGTTTTAATCCGGTATTTTACATTTCGGGTCCTTCTGGTGCAGACACCTCCTAGCTGTGTTTTCCAGAATATTTTCATATTCTGAGGCATTTGCCACGTGTGTTTCTAAATTTTGAAATGGTACTGATTTTGCCTGTCCATCCACAAATCCTCGACAGGGAAAGTTTCCCTCCGTTTACTTCCGGCATTCCATTTGATTCTTCCAGGCGGATTGGTAGGATCACTGGCCTAGGACCAATTTTTATATTAATCCCTCTAATTTATATTAATCCCTCTAATTAGGAGTTTCCCCTCCCCTCACGTGAACAGTGAATCTGGTGTCCGCACTCAGGCGAAATTCTAGGAGCGTTTTCTTTCCTCCTAGAAGACATTGCCCGGAGGCCAGGCAGGCCCGAGCGCCCCCCATCTGCACGGACAGGATGCGCCTCCCTCTGCCTCACCGCCTTCCAGCTTCCCAGCATCGCTGGTTCGGTGGTTCTGCCTGGGCTTTCCACCCACTTCCCTCCACCCCTCGGGTCCCGGGCACCAGCCGGCCTCTCGGCCGCACCGGGCCTCTGGGCCTGCATGTCAGCAGCTCTTTCTTGGAAACTCAAGCTCGTTTAAAAGGCAGAAATATACACATGTATTACTTTGACCAATCCTTAGAAAAAAAGAGAGAGACCACCTGTAAAATGTTTCTGCCCAGACTCGGTGATGCCCGGGACACCCCACAGGAGACTATTTGCCGGGTGCTCAGCCCCTGTCTCCCCATCAATCCACCGAGGGCACTTCTGACCCCTGAGAAGCTTCTGGACCCAGGCGCCACTTGCCACCGCTTCAGAAGCTGCCCCCCTGCCTGCTGCCTGGCACACGCGCCTGGGCGTGTGTGAAGTTGAAGTGCGAATCCGAAGTTAGGTCTACCCCCCCACACACTCAGTGCATCCCTGCTTCCTCAGCTCTCGTCCCAACAAAGCAGGATTGACATGTCCCCACTCACGTACGAAGATATGTTTCCAAGGCAACTCTCTGCCAGAGATGGGGTTTTCCAGGGGACTCTCTTCCCTCCTCTTTCCCGGCCCCCCATGCCCTGGCTGCACTGCACCCCATTCTGCCTGAGGCTGGCTGGACTCGGAGAGCGCGCAGGCGTTAGTGCAGGAAGGCCGAAAACCCAGAGTGAAAGTCATGAGATGCAGGTTCCAGTCCTGCTCTCTCGGTAGCTCACGGTGCAACCTTACACGGCCCCCAGGCAACTCCTGGCTTCTGGTTCCTTCTGGGCGAAAGGCACCATGAGATGTTCACCTTGGGTTTTGAAAGGCATGGCAAGAACAGTTAAGGAGAGATAAGAATGACCTGATACAGATGCGTACGATTAACCTGCAAACTCAAACCTTCTTATCTTTTTTCAAAAATGTCTGGGTATTTTGAAGTCGTCGTCGTTTTCTGCCTAAATTTCTCCAACCGCGATTTGCATATGAAAATTGCCTTCTTCCACCGTCTGACTCTTGTGTCTGATTTTCTCATTTATACATTGGATGGAGGGGGTGAAACATGGCGGGTTTCACTAGCGACAGGAGCCGTCTCTCCGTCCTCTGTAACCGCCCTCCCCAAGGTCACCTGCACCGGTTGCCACACCTCCCCAGGTGTAGGACATGTGTGGGGGCTGAGGGTGTTGCGGACTGTCACACCACAGCTTTGTCTCTATGTCTTATTCTTGTGCACAGGAGGGCTACAAACGTGTGGAGGTGCAGGCTAGCCCCAGAGTGCCTCGGACCCATCAAAACCCCTCATCCACAAACCCACACTGTCGTCCTCTGTTCATGAGCCCTCCTTGTGCATCGTGGAAAGAGTTCAACATTGTACCCGGGTGGCGTCAGCCAACAGGACAGGGCTCGAGCAGGTGCTTCTAGACTGGACCTAGACAGGCCAGGTCCAGTGAGTGTAAGATTAAACAGAGGTGGGTTTCATGGTGGGTGGTGGGGGGAGGCGAGGGCCATCCCCGAGATGTCTGGAAGCCTCCAGAACAACACGCACCTATTCCAGGAAGAGAAACCCTGGAGAAGGTGGTGCCCAGGTATGGTCTTCGTGGGCCAGGCATCCGCGGGACCAGGCTGTAACAGTGGAGGGAACACGCATCTCAAATCTGCCTAGGACAGAAATTGCCTGCTGGGCTGTCACTTTTGCATTAAACCTATAGATCAATTTGGGGAGAACTGAAAATGAAGTCTTTCTTATGTTGAGTGTCTCAATCCATGAACACAATATATCTCTATTTCCTTAAGCTTTCTTTGATTTCCTTCATCAGCACTTTGCAGATTTAAGCATGAAGATCCTGTATGTATTTAAGGGTCTGTCTTGTTAATTACTTTTCTTTTTAAGTAGATTTCACATCAGCACAGAGTCCAATGTGGGGCTTGAACTCATGACCCTCATGTCAAGACCTGAACTGAGGTGAACAATCAGAGGCTTAACTGACTAAGCCACGCAAGCACCCCATTATGGTGCTTGGTGCTTTTTAATGAAATAAAATCGGCTGCTTGTCGGAAACAGTCATCCAGCTTCCATCAATTATAAAATTATTAAACCGAAACTGTAACAAGATATCAAAGCATCGAGTCTCTAGCTTGAATGTTCGCAGTGATTAGTTGTTGGGAGTTGTTTTGGGCTCACAGGTTGAGAAGTAACCTTAAAGTTGAATCCTGGGGATGGGTTGCACCTCCCCCATTGTAGTTGGAAGTATAGTCCTCAAAACAATGCCCTGATTTCTCCTGTTTACAGATAATTAACATTAAGGCCTTAAAGGAAACACCCTGTTCTCTCCCCCCACACTAAATTTATATGTTAATTATCCTGAAACCAACACACAGGATTAAGGAAGTTGCTGCCTTGCTGGTAAAAACGGATTATTGTTAAAGAGATCAAACTATGGAATGTCACTCATTGCTGTAATGTAACTCATTACCTTTTAAATAAAGACACTGAGACCAGCAGGGCGGAGATGCCAGAGACCCCAGAATTGAGGAGGCGCCAGAATGGCAGAGATGCCAGAATTGCCAGGGCTGCCTGCTTGGTCATCAGACTCCATCTCTCTCGTGGCTCTCTCACTTCCTTTCGCCTGACCGTCCGTCCTTCGTGGACCCCTAGATTCGCCGGAACAAGGACCCTGGCAATTAGTATTTGTTTTAGGTACTAGCGCTTAGGCTGTACGATTAGATACTTTGGAGCTGGGAGTCCTGCATCTGTATGTCTGTCTGTCTACTTACCTCCATCATCTATCATCTACTTACATACCTATTGCCATCCCTCCACCATCTCTCTCTCTCTCTCTCTCTCTCTCTCTCTCTCTCTATCTATCTATCTATTGGTCTGTCCATCCATCCGTTTCCCTGTCATCTATCTATCGATCTTTAACTTTCATCTTTAAAGCACTTTAATCAGCAGCTCGGGATGAATGAAGGTATAATTTTCATTTCATTTACTTGTCTTCTCTGTTATTATTCTGCTTTCCCCACCCTTTATGCCTCATCTGCATAATTAGTATGCACATTCTTCAAAAATACACACTTGGATGGAAACGAAAGTTCATTCATCTCCACATTTTGGCAGCAGGGACCTTAGCTAAGTCAGTGTTTATGCTCTTTGAGCTCATAAGAAGACCCGTCCAGTGATTGAACACTTCTACCGTGTTCCAGATTAATGAACACAATAGAAATGACATTTTCATTCAAATATTTAGACATTCACAGAGCCTTCATTTAATAAGTGACCCATTCAGATGAGATACTATTATCTTAAGCAACATACGATTAATTGGAAATAAGAGAGACTGACTATAATTCGGGAAAAAAAACGATTCATATGATTCCAATGATTTCTTTTATAATTCACGCTAATGCAAATTCCAGAAATACATGTATCCATAACCCTTGTTGTGGCCAGTATTGGATAGGATATGACATTTAAGATCTAAAATAAATTCAAATTTAAAATGAATTAACTTTCTATTATCACAGCCATCACTCTTAAGCTTCCTAATACTTTAGGAAATGGACTGAACTCTGAAAAAAAAAGCAGTTGCTCAAGATACGTTGTGTGTGTGCGTGTTTGTGCGCGTGTGCCTGTGTGTGTGTGTGTTCAGGTTAAAAGCTAGACTATCTTTAATTTTTTTTGAACGTTTTTATTTATTTTTGAGAGACCTAGAGACAAAGTGTGAGCAGGGGAGGGGCAGAGAGAGAGGGAGACACAGAATCTGAAGCAGGCTCCAGGCTCTGAGCCATCAGCACAGAGCCTGACGCGGGGCTCGAACTCACAGACCGTGAGATCATGACCTGAGCTGAAGTCAGCAGCTTAGCCAGCTGAGCCACCCAGGCGCCCCAAGTCTATCTTTAACTGAGAGACATATAGAGCTTTGTTTTCCCAGAGAACTCAGATCTATTTGGATGCCTTCCAATTTTAATATAGGATATTATAATATATTATAAGCTAGTAACTTTATTATTCCGACATTTCATACACTCTTCTAGATTTCTTATGACCACATGTCAACTAAGCACTTGCATGAGATGACTCTTTCCAGTAAAGAAACTTACACTAGAGCCATTTCCACCCTAGAGCACAAGCTTTGGAATGGAGCCAAGAGAGAAGGTAGGGAGGATGGACCGTTTCTGTGTGCTGACATCGTGATTTCCTCGGGGCCGGTGTGGGGTCATTAGTTTCGGTTAGCCAACCTCCAGCATCAGTTGTACCCCTGACGGAAGGTACTGAATTCACGTCTGTGGAGCAAAGTGAGCCTGGATGGGTGGAAATGAGCGTGCATTCGAGTCAGGCAGACATACACAAATGTCTGTGCAAACAAAACAGAAGTCACCAGGCACCAAAGACAAGTAGATGAAAATGGTAGAGTATTCATAGAAGGCAGAAACAACAAATGATCAATGATGGTTAGGAAGAGGTGGATGGAAGAAGTGACATTCTTATCTAAATTTGAGTGTGCTCTGCAAGATAAAACAATAGGCCTTGGGAACCCAGGATGGAAGGAGTCAGAAAAAGAATGCTTTACCGGTGACTCCGGCTGAAAGGAAGTCATCCGAGGACCAAGAGCCAGGAGAAGCACGCCATGAAGAGAGACAGTAAGAAATGGCAACTGGCCTCAGCAACTTTGAGACGTGATCTACAGAGAGAGGTGAGGGACAAAATTAATTTGACAGCAGAGGCCATCTGTATTTACTTCGCCATGTGTTTGCTGAGCACCCACTGTACACCGATGCCTGGATGGAGAAAGGAAGCATTCTGTTCTGCCTACTGGGTTACTGGGTCACACAGTTTGGCAGGTGACATAGATGACAGCCGCCGCCAAGCATGTGACTAAGAAAGAGCCAGAAGCCACGGAAGGTGACAATGGGGCTCTCAACAGAGTCACATAAAGCTGCTGAATGCTTCGAAGCTGGGAGAGGAGAGATGCAGTGTATACTTTTAAACATTCATTCCAATGGATCGGGGAAGGGCAAGACTGTAGGGGGTTACCCAGGGCGCTCATGGCAATCAGGAAAGAGATTGCTCACGGCAATCAGGAGAGAGACGTAGAGAATAAGAATCTCGGTATAGAAGGCATATCCTGGAAATGATCGGCAGGTCTTGGTAAAGTACAGAAGATAGAGGTGGCTTTTGAGTGTGGGGCCTGAGAAGCCATGGGTGCCATTTGCAGAGGAGGAAAAGTCTAGAAGAGGAGCAACTGGGGACAAAAGAAAAGAATAACATGATACTAGAAATACCCAGCCTATCAGTGAGGACCTGCAAGTCAGCACTGTCCTGAGTACTTGACATGTGTTTTCTTCCTACAGCCTCACTGCCGTTTCCATTCTGGAGAGCACAGAGGCCAAACGTGGACGAGCGATTTGTCCAAGATCACGTAGCAAATGGACAGCAGCGTCAGGTGCCAGCCCGGGAAGTCAGAGTTTGTTTTAGAAAATGGTGGCTTGGAGGCGTATGGGGGACATGGCTGTGGAGAGGCCGGGGAGCACAGGGTGGATGGGGCTCCCTGGCTCTGGGGGTGAAGCCACAGGAGAGACGGTGGCCATGCCGAGCATCGGCCGGCACAGTTAGGGGATCCAGGAGGCTTGGTGGGGCGTCTCCAATGAAGGGGCCACTCTACAAGCACAAGCTCAGGCCAGACCAGTCGCAAAGAAAGATAAGGAACATCTCGCCTCACACTGTGAGGAAGAGACCTGAGGGCGTAAGTAAGAGACACATTGCGTCACCTCTAAGCTGCTCCTGTTTTCAGAGGATGGATCCAGGGCTCACTCTCTCTCCCTCTCTCCCTCTCTCTCTCTCTCCCTCCCTCCCTCCATCTCCATCACACACACTGTTATCACCGGCAGAAAGAAGTAGGATGTAAGTCACAATCTCCCTTTATCAGGCGTTTCATGTCATTCAAACACTGATTTCATAACAGAATTTTATGCCAATCTTTATCCATGGACAGATTGCTTAGAAATGTCCGCCCACAGGTTAGAAAAAAAAAAAACATAGAATAAAGTGAGAGACTGGAGACCCTTTGGTTCATTTCAGGGCTGTTTCTTCTTTATTTAGATTCCTTTTGAGAATCTGGTCAAACTCTGTAAACAGTGTCCATTGAAAAGTGCATGTGTGTGCCTGCGCACACACGGGTACACACACACACCACCCCCCTGGATTCGCAAACCCGTCAGAAATCCACTCACGGACGTCCTAAGAGCCCATACGCTCAGAGAAGGACCCTGGATCTGTTTCCCATCAACACGTAGGTGGAGCTGTATAGGAGGTTACAAAAGAGTCCGTGGTGTCATTAGGGTAGTATTCAGACGATTCCTATTTAGCATTTATGCTGGGTTACATTTATAATACATTTAGAAATACACTCAGGGGGCACCTGGGTGGCTCAGGCAGTTAAGTGTCCAACTTCAGCTCAGGTTATGATCTCATGGTCTGTGGGTTCGAGCCACGCATCGGGCTCTGTGCTGATGGCTCAGAGCCTGGAGCCTGCTTCAGATACTGTGTCTCCCTCTCTCTCTGCCCCTTCCCGATTGCGTTCTCTCTCTCTTTCTCTCTCTCTCTCTCCCAAAAATAAATAAATATTTAAAAAAAGGAATACACTCAAGAGAGGAGGTACCCTCGCTCTATGGAGGTTCAATGAAAAACTCCGGAGTTATTCACCTCCCAAATCACTGAAGAAACATGAAAACTTAGTCTATCTTGGAATTCATTGTATTTTAACTATCAATTCAAATGCAACATCTGAAAACATGATAAAGCACATCGAATACCACGACGCATAAGGAAGCCTATTATTTTATGTAGAACTGGGTGTGGCTCAGTCTTTCTCCAGGGGAATCCTTGTTCTAAACTCTTCATTTCAAGTACAAAATGTTTTCTGACATATTTCAGATTATGCATCGATGATTCTTATTAGTCTTTTATTCTTGTCAAGCAAGATTATACAAGTTAAATCGGTCAGTGTTCATTTGTTGTTTTGGTTACAAGGGAGAGCAACCTAATTTACTCTGATGTGAGCAAAAAAATAAAACAAAGTCAAACAAAAAAAATGGAGTCAAGGAGCTGCATTGTTGTGGGCCAGCCTGGGTGGATCTGGGCCTCTCGAACCTTCCTCAGAACCAGGCCACTTAGCATGTTAGGTTCTCAGACCTACATGTGGGCTCCTAGAAGCTACAAGCTGGTGACTTTATGTCATTGTTGCTTCCTGCAATTCCAGCAGAAAAATAGAGACTGTTTTCTAGAAACTTCCACAAAAGTCTAGAAGGAGGCTCTTTTCTTCTGGGCAGAGCCTCCTTCATTCGGCACAACTAGCTAGGGGAATGTGCTGCTTGGATCGGTCAACCCGAATACCACGTCCACCCCTTCCTGAGTCACGTCCGAATCTCAGAATTAAAAGATGGTCCCACCTCGACCTCATGGAATGAGCTCGAAGATACCTGGCAGGCACAGACAGCAGCCTTTCCCCCGACTCGAGAGCTACAGTGACCATTGCCAGCGCTTCCCGTCAATGAGCGTCTACCAGCCCTTGGACGGCTCTCTGCCCTGCTCGGGGTTCCCAGCCGGCCAGAGGCAACAGAAGATGCGCCCACACACGAGCGCCTCGCAAAGACCTGCCTGAGCAGGGCCTGAGGATGGGCAGAGGGACTTCGCCCCTCCCCGCTCCCCGCACGCGGCCTCGTCTCCCCACTCTTGCCCCCTGAGCCCTGTCTTCCGCCACATGTAAGGTGACCTTGCAGGCTCCTAAGGCTTTTAATGCACCACCCGCCTATTTCTCTGATATATTTACACAAACGTGAAATGTTTTATGTTATTGAACTTAAGGACATTCAAACGAATTCGATCTGAAATTCCATTTCAAGGTGCATTTAAGACATTCTGACAATTGTTTTTAAAAGCCACAACTCTTCATGAAGGATACTTCGACTGGGGCAAGACACAAATGCTACCTTATTCTCACATCCCCACAGAAGAAGAGGAAAATCAGTTGCTCACAGACTTAATTACAACGGAGCGGAGGAGAAGGGATGTTCTTTGAAATATTGGGAATAAAAAAATACCTAATAGAACTTAGCGTTATTCGCTCGCGGAGGTACCTTGGGGATCCTGCACGGGTGGTCCTGTGTCCTGAAGGAAGAATGGGATTGAGCTGTGTGTTAGGTGTCACGGATCATGAGTTTTCTCTCCCACACTAGGGCGGGCACTGGGCCACTGCGACCACCTCGGCGCTGCACTCTGGAGCCCCCCAGGGCATGCTCTGTAATGCACCCCCCCCCCGCCCGTGCACACTGTATCTTGCACTGCGGGTGCTAAGTTCCCACGTCCTCCTCTTGCCCTGACAGGTGGAGCACAATCCCAGCTCCCCCAGCAGCTCCGCCTCAGCTGCGTGGGATTGGTTCTGGCCACCAGGACCTCAGTGGAACAAATGGAATCTGATTTTAGGGGTGACCACAGTCCCGTGCCCGGCAGGCTGTTTGCATGGTTGGAAGTCAGGAAATCCACAACTACAAAGGAGCCGGACAAGCCAGATGGCTGAGTTATAGTTAGACGAGGCCGTCTGACCTGTGCCGACACAGCGGGAGCAAAGCCGTGCCGCGCTCCCGAGACTTCTTTTTCCTGCAGCATCGCCCGCCCTGTCGTGACCGATGCAACTGGAGTTGGATGCTGCAAACTTTAGGCTGTGATCTCTGCTACAGTGTTCAACGCGTTAGGGTCACTGCGGTAGGAGGTCTCAGCCCCGTGTTCTCATATGGAAACATTGTATTATCCCCTCGGCACACACAAAACACTGATTCCATTGTCCTATAATAAGAAGTCACAGTACGTATTTAGCACGCAGCTTCATCTTCAATAGCTCTGGGTTGTTCTTCTGGTTTGTGATTCTAAAAATACCTTTAACTCTTACCCCCAAACACTGCTGAAAGAGGGAAGCCAATAAAACCGCTGGCGGATTCATCAATAATATTCACT
This sequence comes from Paguma larvata, assembly GCA_030068075.1. Classification (NCBI taxonomy): domain Eukaryota; kingdom Metazoa; phylum Chordata; class Mammalia; order Carnivora; family Viverridae; genus Paguma; species Paguma larvata. The sequence goes on from CM057826.1 coordinate 4,808,014, forward strand.
CATTCATTCATTCGCTCAACAAACATTTATTGAGTTTCAATCATACGCATATCAAGAGCCCAGATAAAAGCATGCAAACAATATAGGCGCATTGCCTGCCCCGAAGGGATCCACGTACCTTGTGGAGGTGACCGCCACTTAGGATGATCATTGCCATGAAATAAAGTAGCAGCGCCAGGTATAAATAATTTGGGGGAATGCAGAGAAGTATTACTGGAGTCAGGAGGAGGTGGAGGCAGGAGAGTAAGAAAGTTTCTTGGAGGACGTATGTTCTGAGCCGAGCATCTTTAAGGACAGGTCAGAGGGACAGGCACATGAGAGGCATCTCAGGGAAAGGGAAGGTAAGGAGATCCACAGAAGCTCGGGACGGACAGACAGATGAGTGCCAACCGGAAGGTGTTTAATGTGCTGGGTCGTAAAGTTCCCGCAAGGGAGAGGTGTGGCTAAGAAGGTAACCAGGGTCAGACCGAAGAGAGAGTGGGTTAGGAGCTTGATACTTTCTGTTTTCCAAGCAAAATGAAGCGAGGGTTTTCCAGACGTTCCACAGACTGCTGCGCCAGCGCTGAGGGCAGGGGCACAGGTGTGGGGCCCACCGTCTAGGGCCAGGGGGCTGGAGAGCAGGCAGGCTCGAAAATGCCGGGGGAGGGAGATCCGCAGGAATTGGAGCTCAAAGGAGGTGAGGAAGGTTGCGTGCCTCTCAGGGCTCTCGATACAAAAGATTAATTGTTTTCTGCTTTTAAAGGAATACGCACTTATCACACAGAATCTGGATAACTACGAAGTACACAGGAGGACAGGAAAGTCACGGATGGTTACATTATCACTAGAGCCACTACAAATAGCGGGTAGTAGTTGCTTCAAATATCCGGGAGCGGGGGGTGGGGGAGGGTCACCCCTGGGGCGGTTGGCAATGACCCGTGTAACAGTCTTCCCCCAGCCGTTACTGTCCGTTACTAACAGGGGGTTTCCTTAGCCCGGCATCCAGAGCCCTAAGAGCCTCCCGGCCGCTGGTGGGTAAGACCCGAGTGCTTTCAGCAGGACCTGCTCTTCAGCAAACGATCTTTAACAATAAGTCAGGTCGAGGGACATTCTACAAAGTATTTTATTTTATTGAGGTACAAGATTCAGACTTGGCCGTGTACCTCCCCCAGCCTGAGAATTATTGCTAACTGTTAATTATTCCCTTTATTATATCTAAGACACAAAAAATGGGCGAAGTGACTTATGGTTTATAATTAGAAGTTCTAACATCACCCTGGGGCTCTGCCGTCAACACGGAATTATTTCTATAAAAGCGTCAGTGGGTGGTTCTGTGGGCCTTCTCTCTGGAAACTTCTCCACTTACGGAACTGCTCGGATTTAATGGGAAGAATCCCCAAAGACCCGGCTCTGTTAATTAAATGAAATGAAACCATCTTATGCCAGGACCGTTGGGCATTCACTCAAGGACTATTCAAAGGAGACGAGAAGGAGAAAAATCAACAATCGGTTGCATTTTAAGATCTAAAATTAAAACGATTAAAAAAATATTTTATAATTCCCTTAATATAAGTCTTGGGAATTTCTCTAAAGTTTTACTTAGCGAAAATAAAAATTAATTGGCGGTATTATAAGTGACAGTTCCCTACGTGTTACAAAAATGTGTATTTCTATTTAAAAACATGAGCACAGACCAATGTGAAATTTTATCAGTGCTTGGCTGATTTCCCCAAAAGAGTATAAGAAAAGTGGCATCTCTGAAAGCAGTGTTGCCTTGTGACAGACCTCAAACGGGAGAGAGTGGCTCACGTCCCAGAAGGGAAGGGAATGAAGAAGCCGCCAGCTCAGAGAAAACTATGCCTACTTATTTATTTTTTTTAATAAATTTTTTTTTGGCATTTATTTATTTTGAGAGAGAGAGAGAGAGACAGAGCATGAGCAGGGGAAGGGCAGAGAGAGAGGGAGACACAGAATCTGAAGCAGGCTCCAGGCTCTGAGCTGTCAGCACAGAGCCTGACGTGGGGCCTGAACCCATGAGCACGATCATGACCTGAGCCAAAGTCAGCTGCCTAACTGACTGAGCCACCCAGGCGCCCCAAACTATGCCTATTTAGACTAGTCTGTGTTGATATGCCTATTTAGTCCAGTCTGTGATACTGGACATTTTGATTTCTCAGTATTTGGACTTCGACAAACGACCTCATGAAGTAAATTCTATGCAGAATGGAATTTTTGTGCTTATTAAATCTGGAAAAGAATAGCATTCTTGTCATTTTCTTTTTTTTTTTTACTTCAGATTTTTGAAATAAAGTCTTTTTAAAAGACTTTCTGCTTAGAATTTGATCTCCTTCCGCACTTGGGTCAAGAGACCTACCCTTGTCTGTCCTGAGTTCCTCCCAGCAAATCAAAGGGCTTAAGTTTTTCAAGACTTCTGGCATGGATTAGAACTAGGACATAGAGTGTATGTCCTAGTAAACACACTGCCTTGTTTTTAGTGTTTATTTATTTACTTGAGAGACAGAGACAGAGAGAGAGAACAAGCGGGAGAGAGGCAGAGAGACAGGGAGAGAGAGAATCCCAAGCAGGCTCTGCACTGTCAGCACAGAGCCTAACACAGAGCTTGATCTCACAAACCATGAGATCCTGAGTCGAAATCAAGAGTTAGATGCTTAACTGACTGAGCCACCCAGGTGCCCCAAACATAGTGTTTTTAATAATAATAATAATAATAATAATAATACAAGTTAAAGGGAGGTCTATGAAACCCACAATATTCTGCCTCTAAAAATGTAGCTCTTTGATTTTTAGAAGTTCATTTTGATCCGCCATATTATTGAGCACAGACTTGTTGCTACTGCATTTTTGTCTCACATGAAACAGCCCCGCCTTCCTCAGGAGACGTCTGCCCAGGTCCTACTTTCACAGAACAAATAACAAAGATTAAAGAAGCCATCTGGACCCACGAACCAGGACAGAGGATTACAACCCATCTTCCAGGAAGGTTAATTCTCAACATGATAAAAGGCTTTGTGGAACATACTAATGTCAGAAGCCTAGTTTCTCTCTGTATCTGGGATGAAATACAAGGAAAATGGGAATGAAAGCACAGTTTGTGGCAGATGATTTAATTTCAGCAGACGAGAGGAGAGGAGGCAGAACTATGTCACAATGGGCTGTATTTCCTCATGTTTTCCATCAAGGAGCACAACAGAATGGAGCAAATAAGGCTAAGGGGCAAGAAATCCTGGGGCGGGAGGAACGGGAGGAGGGTACCTCCCTCCTCTGCCTGAGGAAAAGATGCACATGTGAACTCAGAACCTCCCACTCTTCAGAAACCACAGGAAACGCGGAGTTCTGCCGTGCTGGAGATGAGGAAATACGGTCCCACTATTTAGTGGAGAAAAATCCCAGACTCCTGCCAACTAGAAACCAGAAGCAAGATTTCCCACGATAAATTCTAGAAGGTTTGATTGAAATGACAAAACCTGGCCTGGCACCTTAAAAGAGCTCCCAACAAAGAAATCTCATGTTTTCTTTAAAGAGTCATCCTGCTGACACGTAAGGTGGATGCCACAGGCATCACTTACCAGGATTTTCTGAGAGTGTGGACAAGATCGGGAAACAGATGCAGGTTCAAGGTGTGTTGAAATCAGGAAGAAGTAGCTGTTGAGTCACATATACAAAGACATCTGTGCTCTGTGCTTCCCAGACCCCCTCTCCTCCCACACCCCCACCCCCAGCAAAGAAGATAAGAAGAAATAAACACGAAACTAACCCTTCCCCCTCTTGGGTAATACTGCATGGTCCCCACTAGCCGGTAAGGCTGATGGGGCCCTTGAAATATACCTGGTCAGAACTGAGATGCGCCGAATGTAAATCCACACCGGATTTCAGAGACTTAGTGTGAATAAAGCAATCGATATCCTATTAATTTTTAAATTTTGATGATATGTAGAAATGGCAATCTTTTAGATGTATCGGGCTTAAAATATATTATTTATATTAATTTTCCTGATTCTTTGGAATTTCTGAATGTGGTTACTAGAAAATGTGAAATTACAACTGTGGCTCCTGTTCTCTTCCTGGGGAACATGCTGGTTGAAGAGTTTCTGAGACTTTTTTTTAAATGTTTATTTATTTTTGAGAGACAGAGCATGGGCAGGAGAGGGACAGAGAAAGAGAGAGACTCAGAATCTGAAGTAGGCTCCAGGCTCTGAGCTGTCAGCATAGAGCCTGACGCATGGCTTGAACCCACACACTGGGAGATCGAAGTTGGATGCTTAACTGACTGAAGCACCCAGGCGCCCCAAAGAGTTTCTGAGACTTTTAGGGAAGAGAGGTCGGCTTCTGCCCATCCTGCAGTGGCCTCTTCATTTTGTTAAAAATGTCAGATTGGCTATTGTTATAAACTGTATTTTACTTTGAAGATCTGTTTTCCAACAAATTTGTTTCATTTTTATACAATTCCAGATTTTAAAAAAATACCCCCAAGTAAAAAATTATTTTGTAAAGTTACAGGGCCCTGTAACTCTGGGAATGAAGAAATGGGTTTCTGGCACTTTGTCAATCCTGTACTCCCAAGGGTAACCACCATTCTGACTTCTGTAAACACCAATTCTCTCTGAGTTTTTGTTTTGCATTTATTTTGTTTGCTTTGTTTTGCTCTTACTTCATATAAATGAAATAATTGAATATGCAATTTTATACACGTGATTTTTTTCACTCAAGTAATATATTTGAGAAATTTCCAGATTTTTCATTTACCAGTAGTTAATATTTTCTCATTATGTAATATCCCACTGTGGATTAATTTTTATCCACTCACCTGTTGGAGAGTTATCTCAGGTTTTTCCACTTTTTGACTGATATGTGGTGAGCTGCCATGAACATTTCAGGAAATGTCTTTTATAATATACATACATTCACACATATATTTAAGAGTAGAATTTCTGGATCAATGAAGGTTAATATCATTTTTAATGGAAACTGCCAGAAGGGGTTTTCCGAAGAGCTTGGGTATTTCCCACTTCCAAGGGCACTAGTGAGACTCATGTCCGCCATATCCTTGCCAACGCTTATCTTTGTGATCACGGCCTTCTGGGGTGTGGGGTTGTGACCCCGTGACTTGAGTTTGCGTTTCCCTAATGAGTATTGAAGCCAAACGCTTTTTTCTTCTTATTTGTTGATTTATTCCATCATTTATTTAGATATCCTTTATTCATCCCAGTGATATTCTGTGGTCTTCTGTAAATAGACCTGGCACATTTTTTGTTAAAATTAAGCTTTTGAATTTTTTGATACTATTGAAAATATTAACTGACATTTAAAATATTTATAGCCAACTGGGTGGCTCAGTTGGTTGAATGACCAAATCTTGATTTCAGCTCAGGTCATGATCTCATGGTTGTGGGATTGAGCCATGCATCCGGCTATATGCTGAGCATGGAGCCAGCTTGGGATTCTCTCTCTCTCTCTCTCTGTTTTCTCTCCCCCCTCTGCCTCTATAAAAATGAAATAAAATCACATCTAGAATATTTATATTTTTCAATTAGTTATTGCTGAACCTCAATATAACATAATTTTTGTAACCTGACCTTGTATCCTCTAGCTTGGCTAACTTTTCTTGTTAGTCTTAGCTGTTTTTAGATTATTTTGGACTTCCATGTACACAGTCATATTATCTAAAAGTAAAAGGAGTTTTACTTCTTTCTTTGTAATATTTATACATTTTATTATTTTTTTCCATGTTTAATTGTACTAAGACTTCCCATACAATGTTGAAGAAACTCAATGATAGTGAACACTTTTGTCTTTCCCTAAAGTTAGAGAGAAATTATTGAATATCTCATCATTAATTGTGATGTTAGCTCTAGATTTATTGAAGACTGAAGAATTTCAATTTTAGTTTATCAGATGGAAGAATTTCCTTTCTTCTTTTACTTCTGAGAGCTTTTATGATGATTAGATATTAACTTCTGTCAACTTTTTCTATATCTATCGAGATTAATTTATAGATCATCTCCCTTACCCGTCCATGGGGTGAATTATACTGACTAGATTTCAAATGTGGAACCAACCCGCTATTCGCGGAATGAACCCTGCTCGATCCTGAAGTGTCCTTCCAATTTATCCTTAGATTTGGTTTGTTAATATTTTATTAACATTTTTGCATCTTTTCCCAAGATATTGATCTATAATGTTGTTTACTTACAGTGTTCTTATCAGATGTTGCTAGGAAGGTTAATTTTGCATTATGAAATAAGTTGGGAATTGGTTCATATTTTCTTTCTGAACATTTTTAATTAAAGAAACAGGGTGGATATAGGAATATACAGAGTTTTAAATTTCTTTTCATGATAGTTTTGAAGAAAGACTGTGAATCAACTAGACCTAATTAATGTCTCTAGAACAATAAGAACACAATGGAATATACATTCTTCTCAACTGAACATGAGAACTTAAAAAGATAGGCCGCATTATTGACTATAAATCAAGTCTCAATAAATTTTATAAGATCCAAGTCACATAAAGTATGTTCTTTGACCACAATAGAAATAAACTAATAACATAAGGATAATTGGAAAATTTTTGAAAACACTCGAAATCCCAATAACATACTCCAAGATAGTTCAAAGAAGTCAAAAGGGAAATTAGAAAGTATTTTAGTCTGAATGAAAAGAAAATTCTAATCTGCCAAAATCTGTGGAATGCCACTAAAGTAGCATTAGAAGAAAAAAAAAATAAGGTCTCAAATCAATAATCTCAGCTTCAACCTTAAGAAAGTAGAAGAGCAAATTGAATGTGAGCTAGCTGAATAACATAGTTGGAAGTGAAAATCAATGAAATGGGGAAAAAAAATCAAGAAAAAAAATAAAATGAAACCAAAGGTGATTCTTTGAAAAGATTAATAAAGTTGATCAACCTCTAGCCAGAAAGACAAGGAGAGGAGAGAAAAGGAAAGAGACAGAGAGAATACAAAAACAAATGTCCAATACCAGAAACCAGGAAGCTGACATCATAACAGATTCTACAGACGTAGAAAACAATAGAATGGACACCTTAAGCTTATAACTTCATCGCTTTAGATAAAATAAGCAAATTTCTTGGAAGATAAACTGCAAAAACTTACTTGAGAAGAGAAAGTACTCTGAGTAGCTTTATATCTTTTGAAGAAAGTGAATTTGTCTTTGAAAACCTACCCCGCTCCCCAAATCCTAACCCTGATGGCTTTGCAAGTGAAATCTACCTAACATTCACAAAGTGTGGAAAATCTTATGGTATCTACAGGTAAAGTTACTAGAACTACTATGTAAGTTCAGCAAGGCGGCAGACTAGAAAGCAATGAATACACAAAAATCAATAGTATTTGTATATACGAGCAACCAAAAATAAAAATTAAATTTAAAATACCATTCACTGTGGTGTCGCAAGTACAAAATGCCCGGGCATAAATCCGGGGAAAGTAGTTTAAGACCAGTCCTGTGAAAATTACCAAGTGTTGTTGAGAGAAGGTAAGGAAATCCTAAGTAGGGAGAGAGATACAGCTCAGGCGTGAATGGATTCTGCTGGAGTTCCCAGAGCTGAGGAAGGAAAAGCAAGTGACCATGACAGGCAAGCTTTACTGTCCCGTGCTCAGACAGAGCTGCACAAAACCGTCCTCAGGCTTAATGTCGCAAGGACCACCAACCAGACGGGGCAGGACATCAGCCTGGAGGATGAGGGACCAGCTTACTCCTCTAGATGATGCCACCCAGCAACACAGTAGGGATCCTCTGGGTCAGAGAGCTTAGGAGGGGACTAGTCGCTTGGGGTCTGACAAGCAGGAGACTTCTCCTCAATGGCCAACAGATGCAGGCAAGGTTTTATTCCATATGCAAAGTAGGCAGGCTCTAAATGGCTTGTTTGCCATTTGGGGCTATTTTTAAATAATAGGCTGTGTAAAATTTTTGAGTTTGGTGCTGGCGGGCTTTTGAGCTAACAGGTCTCGGCCTGCAGCAAAGGAACAAACAACCTGGAGGCTCCTTTGGGCTATTTTAAAAATAATAGGCTGTGTGAAAATTTGAGTTTGGTGCTGGAGGGTTTTTGAGCTAACAGGTCTCAGCCTGCAGTGAAGAAATAAACAACCCAGGGGCCAATACCCAGAGGTCGTTTCTGGCTCGTTTATGTAACAAAGACTCACTGTGATGAAGATGTCCCTTCTCCACAATTATTCTGTAGATTCGTCACAATCCCTATCAAACTTCCAACAGGTTTATTGTAGAAAATATCAAGCTGATTATAAAATCCATATGGAAATAAAAAGGACTTAGTAAAGTTGTAACTAATGTGGAGAAAAGAACAAAGTTACAGGACTTGAACCTCCAGACTTCAAGCCATTAATTAATGTTGGTAATTAATAAAGTTGTTTTTAAAATTTTTTAAGCTTTTGGTTTTTAAATTTTTTAATGTCTATTTTATTTTTGATGGCGGGGAGGGGCAGAGAGAGAGAGAGAGAGAATCCCAAGCAGGTTCTGCGCTGTCAGCACAGAGCCTGACCCAAAACGTGAGATCATGACCTGAGCTGAAATCAGGAGTCAGAGCCTTAACGGACTGAGCCACCCAAGTGCCCCCTTTGTATTGTTATTTTAGTGAAAACCTTAGAGGTGACAATATTCACTCTTAACTCATCATATCTTTTTTTTCTTTTTCTAAATGTTTTTGAGTGTAATTGACATACATTACGTTAGTTTCAGGTGTACGACTTAGCGATTCTACATCACCATGTCTTCGTGAGCTACTATTTTATCTTTTAATGACAACGTAAAGACCTCGCAGCAATTTAAATAATTTCTCGTGCACTTAGGACAAGCAGTGTTATCTATGTTATTTTTACATGTGTTTTAAATCTCATGTTATTTTAGCTTTAATACATTTTTTTTTTCTTTTAGGGAGACCTGTGTGCACGTTCCCGTGTTCCTCTTTCCTTTCTGAGATCCTGGACTCCGTACTGGGTGCAGGGCTAGGAGGCTCTCTTTTACCGTTTCTTATAGTGTCAGCCCGCTGATGACCACGTCTCTCGGCTTTGATGTCTCTGGTTGTGTCTTTACCTTCACATCTAAGGATACGTGCTCAAGGGACAGATGTATAGATGCCTTTTTCTTAAGCTTTGAAGCTGCTTTCTGATTTCCACAGTCTTCTGTGTAGAAAAGGTACCCATCATTCTGATTCTTGTTGCCTTGAGAGTGAGGTAGATTTTCCTAACTCCTTTTAAGGTTTTCCCTTTCGTTTTGTCTTTTATCTGCTTGTCTAGAATGTGCCTTGTGGAAGTTTCCTCTGCATTCACTTTCCTTGAGTTTTTCTGAGATCCTTGAATACAGGCATTGAAGCCTTTCAACAGTTTTATATAACTCTCGTCTCTATCTCTTCAAATATCACTTCTGCCCCACTCTTCCTGTTCTCTTTTTCTGGGATTCCAATCCTGTAGGTGTCCTTAAGGTGAAGTTATAGGACATTGGAAATGTATGTGTTTTCTTTCAATCATGGTGGGAGAAACAGTCACAATATCATACTGTCTAGTCGAAAGTAGAAACGCTTTCCTATTAAACTGAAATAGGCTCTTATCTTACTGACTTCTCTAATACCTTAGCTGAGCAGAGCAGACTAGCTAATCTCTTTAAAACGCCAACCTTTAGGGTTTTTTAATGGTACTTTAAGAAAATGTCTGTTTCTATCAGCAGGATGCGACCTGTCTATTCTGGAATGTATTGGAAGAAACCAGAAGTCAACTCCTTTGGACATATTTAGAATGTTTGCCCTGTTCAAATGATTGCAAAATTCTCAGAAGAAAACACAATAGTGTTAATTGTAAGTGTCATGATCATGGGGCTGGCCTGCTAGTATTATATTCTAACAGCATAGGGTTATCAAACAATAGTGTATATTTTTGATGCAACTTGAGGGCTGCAAAATGAGAGCAAATATCTCAAGTAAGCTCTGCTTATATTATTTTTGGAGATACCACGGTGTCTCCTTTCTTTGTAGCAAATAGTCCATTTTGTCGTTTGTTACTGAACGCCCTTAGACAAAACCTCTTTTGTGAACAGAACGTTGAAGCAACACTATCAAAACAGAAAAATAAAATAAACGTTGCAAAATCCCATTTTCGGGAAATAATACTGTTAAAACCTGCCCATTTCTCTCCGTATTTTGATGTCCCTTTCCCTGTAATTATCTGTTGCTTTAGTAGGCAGGGGAAAATAGCCAGGTTTTTTTCCTGGTCAATTTAGTAGCTGTGTTTTTTCCCCTTAATCATATAAAAAGATTGTAATTCCATGATATGAAAACTAAGAATTCAAAAGTTCTCTTTACTTTAAATTATTATTTTTGTGGGGCGCCTGGGTAGCCCAGTCGGTTAATGTCTGACTCTTGATTGCAACTCAGGTCATGATCTCATAATTCGTTAGTGTGAGCAGAGCCTGCTTGGGATTCTCTCCCTCACTCCCTGTGCCTCCCCCACTCTCTGTCTCTCTCTCTAAGTAAATAAACTTAAAAGAAAGAATTTAATGATTTAACTTTTGAGTTATTGGTATGATTAGGTTGTTGTATGTCTTTACCACAGTGAAAACGCTTTCAACTGTGTGCAGCTCAAATGTGGTTTGTAGGAACAGTGGTGATTTCAGTCATATGATTTCAGAAGTAGATATTGAATTCCAGATAAGAAAGATCTACAAATGTGATAACTTTAAAGAACAACATTTATGATTTGCTTTTTCTTTCATTACTAACATAATACACTTTTTAAATTTTTTTAATCATGATTTCGGGAATAGAATTTGGTGATTCATCACCTACATACAACACCCAGTGCTCATCCCAACAAGGGCCCTCCTTTTGCGGTTTCCACCCATCGCCCATTTAACCCATCCCCCCTCCCAACACCCCACCAGCAACCCTCCATTGGTTCTCTATATTTAAGCTTCTAAGGCAGGAAAGTTGGAAAACACAGAGGCACAAGGGAAATGTAAAGAAAAAATAGATAGAATATAAAGGAAATATAAAATCTAAAACAGAAATCCTATGTAAGGTCACCATTCAAAGATAATCTCTCTTAACATTGTGGTATGTATCTTTGGACAGGATACAAACTGTGGATGCAAATGAACACACAGTTTTGAATCTCTAAAAGAAGGAAAGACAGGACAGCTGCCCGGGGAAACATGGTTTTCACGGGGAAGAAAGGGTTCTGCAGAATGAATGGGTTTTACAGGGTTATATACTTCTTTACATCTTGTGAAAGATCAAAAGATCATAGATTAACACATAGGGAGGAATCACGAGTTTTAACATCAAGGAAAGCAGGAAGTAGAGCACTGATGGGTATCTTAAGGACAGGATAGTTTTCCTTTAGGCTACTCACTCACAAAACAGCTGTACGGCACATGCGTGGTGAGCCATAAATCAGGCTTTGGGTTTAGATGAAAGTTATGTACAGTTGCGCTGACTTAGAAAGAAATCTAAGATGGCTTCCCTTGCAGATCAGGCCTTTCGAGTGTTTTATTTTTCTCATGAAGCATAGTTACAAACATATTTTTGGGGTCACACGCTCCATGCTACTTTGTAGCTGCTTTTTTTCTCATTTTGCAGTTTATGAGGAGTATTTTCCCATTGTCAACAATTCTTTTCCTTATAATAAATATTTGCAATGGCTATTTTGAAACTTATCATGTGCACACAGCCCATTTGTTCAACCTATTTCTTATTTAGGGGCCTCATTTTTGCTACGATGGTATCGAACATTTAACATTTATCCTGTATTTAAGTCCCAAAGCTAAAATAGTTGATTAGAGAAAGTTAATAGTATATTTTTAATAATTAAACATCACACAAACAGTCTCCTTTGTCAAAATCCTCAACCCCAATCATAACAAAGACTGAAAAAAAAAAAACTAATAAAGATCCAGTTTTTAAAATCGAAACCAGTGGTCTCATCAGGGACAATTTTGATTTCCAGGGGGGCATTTGGCGAGGACGGAGAATGTGTCTGACTATGCAAGAACAGGGAGGCTACTGCTCCAGGAGAGAGAGGCCAGGGTCGCTTCTAACCCTCCGCAACGCACAGGACAGACCCCCAAGACCCAGAATGGTTCCCCAGAATGCCACCACGCTGAGACAGAAACCTTGTCCACATCTACAGAGAGCTGTTTACATCCTCCCGGTGGCATGGAACTTCTGTCATCGCTGTGCGTGAGAAGTCGCAGCTGCTGGAAACCCCCCACCAATCTCATCTACCCGGATCCGCACGAGTTGGGGGGGAGGGTAGTTTATGGGGGTGGTGAAAGGGCTGGATTCCTGAAAAGGAAGATCTGTCCAGAGAAGCGGCTTATCAAACCGGGGCTGAGAGACCCACTTCCTGCAGGAGCTTCCCCTGAGCAGATAGGGTGGGAGGCACGTCCCTCCCCAGCACAACCCCCACAAGGAAAAGGAGACAGAAAACCAAAGCTCAAATTCTTTCAATTGTGGTTGTGATTGAGGCTCAGCAAGACGTGGTTACTATGCTCTTGAGCTTACTGTGTATTTGCAGTCTCCATCACACAGCACCATATTTGCTCAAAGCAGCCTGGTTTCCAGAAGTGGAGGTGTTCGAAGACTTGCAAAGATGTTACTCTGATGCAAATGCTACTGCTCTCCCCCCCCCCCCCCCCGCACCCCAACTTTCTGTCTCCCCTACATGTCTCATTTTGTTCCCAATGTCCAGGACTTTTTCTCAGCTGCGAGGATTTTGGTCTCCTGTAATCACACAAAATCACCCAGCCTGTATTCCTCTCTCTCTTTTAGAGCAGCTAATAACTTACTAGTATGGCTTCCCTTCCAATTTCAGTCTCCACACAAAACCAAGAATAATCACTTTCAAATGCAAATGAGATGCGATCTCTCGGCTTGAAACACACAAACGTTCCACTTTGGGCTCCTGTGAAGTAACAGCCAAGAACCTGCACGCGGCCTGCAAGGCCCTGGCGGCCTGCTCCCTGCACCCGGGGTGGCGTCCTGCTGCTCTCCCTGCAGACTTCGGCCGCTCCGGTTGGGTCGCTCTTTCCTGCCACCCGACGTCCACGCACAGGATTGGTCCCTATGCGTCCGGTTTGCTACTCACTTCACCCCTGCACTTCATTCTTCAGAGAAGGCGTCCCTGACACGCGGTCCCCCGGCTATGAATCCTTGTCCCAGCGCTCACGTGGAAGGCTTCAGCCGCTGGGCAGATACTGTATTTGCAGTACGCGCGTCTCAGAACGATGAGAAGCGTTTATGCAGTTCGTAAGGCTAATGCCTCTCGCTGGTTCTCGTTGAAATGATCTCTCCAGGCTGCAAAGTCCACAAGAATTTGTCTGCAGTCTACGCTCGCTAGAGGGGTTAATCTTGAAATTAACGTCCCCCAAGAATTTGTCTGCAGTCTATGCTCGCTAGAGGGGTTGATTTTGAAATGCCATTTTGTAGCTATAAAATTTTTTTTTATACTTTTAGAAAAGTATAACTAAGCAAAAAAAATCACCTTATAATAATTGCCTTAATTAATAATTTACTTAAATTAATAATTAAGGAATATAATAATTAAAAATAATTAAACAGGGAGTAAGAATTATGGAGAACAGTCAAATATCAATACCTTTAGGTTGTAAGGCTTTATGCTTGTATCGATTTAGAGAATCAGAAGATGATGGATTGAGGTTCATTAAATACCAGCTTAGTAAAAACACTTCACCAGTTGTACTTTAATACTGTTCCTGCGACGTTTTGAGTTTGGGACCAGAGGGCTTCTGCGCTAACTGGTCCCAGTCTACCACGGAGAACTAAACAATACAGGGACAATATACAGGAGCCATCTTACCTGATTTACTTACAAAATTCATAAATATGTCTGTGCTCTGTTTTCTTCCCTCAGCTTCTTTAAAAGACAGAATCATACATACATGTACCATCGGGCTTATACTACCTACAGATGTAATATATTTACTACTAATAGCACACAGAAAAAGGGAAGAAGATATTTGTGTGTGTACCCATATATACATATTAGTATAAACTTATAAATTCATATAAATTTGAAGGAGGTTCTAAGAAGTTAGAGCAATTACCAAGAAAATAACTCAAAAAATATAGTAAAAAAAATCATGAAAGGAATTAAATTATTGCCCTAAAAATATTCACTTAATTCAAAAGAAAGCAGTAAAAGAGGAACAAAGGAGCAATAACAACGAAGCCTTGGCATAGAGAAAACAAAAAGAAAATGGCAACCGTAAACCAATAATATTAATGAACACACCAAATGTGAAAGTAGAAAACAACCTGAGCAAAAGGCAGAGATTGTCATATCATACCGGATTAAAAAATAAGGCCCTGGGGGCGCCTGGGTGGCTCAGTCGGTCAAGCTTCCAACCTCAGCTCAGGTCACAAGGTCTTGTAGTTCATGGATTGGGGCCCCGTGTCAGGCTCTGTGCTGACAGCTCTGAGCCTGGAGCCTGCTTCAGATTCTGTGTCTCCCTCTCTCTCTGCCTTCCCCTGCTCACACTCTGTCTCTCTCTTTCTCTCTCAAAAATAAATAAACATTTAAAAAAAATAATAAGGCCCAGCTAACTATATACCATCTATAGGAGACACACTTTCATTCAAAGATACCAATAGGCTTAAAACAAAATGATAAATAAAAATACCCTATGCAAACAGCAACCATAAAAAATCCAGAGTATCAGACAAAATAAACATTAAAGCAAAAAAAAAAAAAATGTTGCTAGTGATAAAGAAGGAAATTTTATAGTGAGAGAAGAATCCAACCCATCAGTAAGATATAACCATGTTTACACATGTGCACGCAACAGCAAAGTAGGCAGAATACATAAAGCAAGATATGGAAAAATCGAAGGGAGAAACAGAAAATTCAACAGTAATAGTAGGAAACTTTAATATCTCACTTTTAATGATGGGCAGAAAAATCCACTGAAACCAAATGGATCTAACCAACATGTCTAGAACATTCCAGCTAACCACAGGAAATTATACATTTTCTCAAGGGCACGTGAAGAATTCTCCAAGATAGACCATTTTTAAACCATAGGACAAACCCAATAAATTTATGTGATTGAAGTCAAGCAAAGTGTGTTCTCCAACCAGTAACAGAAAAATATTTGGGTCATTTACACTTATGTGGAAATTTAAACAACACACAATTAAATAACCAATAGATCAAAGAAAAAAAATTACAGAATAAATTAGGAAATACTACTAGGAGTGAAACAATGACACAACACACCAAATGCATGGAGTACTGCGAATGCACTACTCAGAGAGAAATTTACAGCTGGAAACCTCTATACTTTAGAAAAGAAGAAAGATTTCAAATCAATTACAAATATCCCACTTTATGACACCAGAAAAAGAAGATAAATTATACCTGAGAAAGCAACAGGAAGGAAATATTACCGATTAGACTGGAAATGAGTGAAATAGAGAATGTAAAAATAAACAAAATCAATAAAAGAAAAAGTTAGTTCTCTGAAAAGAATCAACAAATGGACAAGCCTTTAGTTAGACGGACCGGGGGGGGGAAAAAAAAAGAAGACTCCAATGTTAAACTTAGGAATGAAAAAGGGGAAATCTTTCCCAACTTACAGCAGATACAAGGATTTGGAAGGAAAAGCTATGATGGACTGAAGGCTGACTGAATGCTATATGAAACAGACCGGTTACTAGAAACACAGGAAGTACCAAAGCTGACTCAGGAGAGAGTTTTGAGTGTAGGTAGATCTAGACCAAGAGGCTGAGGTAATAATCTTTAGCACCATGCTTTCCAAAGCTCGGTTACTCTCTTACGGTGCCTCTTATTTACTTCATTGCTTTGTTTTTGAAATCGAGTCTCTTGTTTCAATAACTGTGTTTCAATGACTTGTTTTGTCACAACTCAAAACAGAAAACCAATATCATCTGTCGTGTAAACACAGTACAGATGTACAAAATAAGTACAACGGAAGTCAGAGAATGTGATTGAATTCTCTCAAATGCCCTTGCCTGCTGGAGACAGAGCCCGCCCTGCTCAGAGCCAAAGGGCCACAATCTGGACTCGCCAGGTTTCCTCGACAATCCGTTCTGGCCAGTTGCTGGGGCCTGAGTGTCAGGGTCTGTCAAGATAATATGGCTACTTCCTTTTCAACCACACAGCTTGAAGAAAGTAGCTCAGGTCGGAAGGGGCTTTTCCCTGAAAGGATAGACGTTATTGGAAGGTAAATCTGATGATGTTCATCGGAAAAACTAAACATTATGCAGACAAAACGTTGAGCCATGATCCTTCCTCCTTTGGTCGCTCCTCTGCTTCCTTGTGGTGTCCCCACTTCCAGAAATTCTGAACCCAGACGTAGGTGGGTCAGTCATGGCGATTGCTGTTTGACTTGGCAGATTTAAAGTGATTTAAAAAAATTTTGTAATGTTTATGTATTTTTGAAGGAAAGACAGAGCATGAGTGGGCAGTGGGGTGCAGAGAGAGAAGGAGACACGGAATCTGAAAACAGGCTCTAGGCCCTGAGCTGTCAGCACAAAGCCGACGTGGGGCTCAAGCTCATGAAGAGCCATGAGATCGTCATGACCTGAGCTGAAGTCGGACACTTAACCAACTGAGCCACCCAGGTGCCCCAATTGATTTGGCACATTGAAAGGCAGAGGCCGCGCTTGCTGGGTAGCTGAGAACAGAACTGGCTGGTCCCAGCTGAGCCAAAAGCTGAAGGTCTTGTCTGTCTCCTACTGAGGCAATTAGATACAAATAATGAAGGCAGGAAGAAAGGCCATAGAGGAAAAGAGATGTGCTTTGTGTACTCACCTCACAAAATCACATTTATTGATAATGCAAAGTAGCACGTTAGTAAGGACACCCTTTAAGAGAATGGTAGGCCATTGTGATGGCAGAGCAGGAGCCAAAGCTAAGATAGCGGTTCCTGCTGAGCTCACACAGGCAGCTTCCTCTGAGGCAGCCCTGTTTTCCATCCAGCTAATGGATTCCAGGTCACCGGCTGGTGCCTATGCAAGGTAGAAAGACCTCAGATATATTTCTAACAGTTCTACATGATTAGAAGCTGAGTTCTCTTTGTTCATGTTCTGGTATGGGTTGAACTGTATCCCCCAGAAGATATGTTGATTTCCTAATCTCTGGTACCTACGAATATGGCCGCATTGGAAATAGGGTCTTTATAGACATAATCGAGTTAAGATGCTGGTCCATTCAAGTGGACCGCTAACCAAAATGATTGATGGTCTTAGAAGAAGAGGGAAATTTAGACACACACACACGCGCACACACACGCAGGAAAACACCATGTGAAGTCACGCACACACAGGAAAGACAGCCTTGGAAAGATGCCAGCAGAGATCGAGGGATGCAGTCATAAGCCAAGGAACGCCTGGACCTCAGCACCAGGAAACGGAAGGGGTGATCGTCCCCAGGAGCCTTCAAAGAGGACCCGGCCTTTCGCGATACCTTCATATTGCATTTCTTGCCTCCAGAGGTGAGAGAGGGTAATTTTCTATTTTAAGAATCCTTTGAAAAAATTGTTTTAAACCGCTCAATTTGTGGTATGTCTTCTTCCAGCCTTTTGCTTGCAACCTATTTATATCTTTTCATAAGTTTGCTAGTCATTTGAGGTACAAAACTCTAAATCTCCTTTGGCCAACCTTAATCCCTTTTTTTTTTTTTTTTTTTTTTGTGAAGGACAGACATGTCCCAAAAGTCAAAACACCTAAATATAAGTAAGGTCAAAACATGTACTCCTCAAATTTCTGTTTATCCCTTATCTCTTTTACTTGTTAAAGTTCCCTTAGAAGGCAGCAACAAACAGAAGAACAAAACTGGACCACTTTATTACACCATACACAAAATTAAATTCAAAATATTTGAAAGACCTAAACATAAGACAGGAAGCCATCAAAATCCTGGAGGAGAAAAAGGCAATAACCTCTTTGACATCAGCTGTAGCCACTTCTTATTAGATACATCTCCTAAGGCAAGGGAAACAAAAGCAAAAATAAACCATTGGGATGTCATCAAAGTAAAAGTGTCCTTCTGCACGGTGAAGGAAACAATCAACAAAATTAAAAGGCAACCTTCGGAAAGGGAGAAAATATTTGCAAATGAGATATCCAATCAAGAGTTAGTATCCAAAAAATATAAAGAACTTATAAAACTCAATACCAAAAGACCCCAAAGAATTGTATTAAAAACAGGCAGAAGACTTAGTAGACATCTCTCCAAGGAAGACATACAGATGAATAACAGACATATGAAAAGATACTCAACATCACTTATCATCAGAGAAATACAAATCAAAACTACGATGAGATATCACCGGTCAGAATGGCTAAAATTAACAACTCAGGAAACAACAGATGTCGGCAAGGATGCAGAGAAAGAGGACCACTCTTGCACTGTTGGTGGGAGTGCAAATCAGTGCAGCCACTCTGGAGAACAGTATGGAACTACCCTATGACCCAACAATTGCACGACTGGGTATTTATTCGAAGAACACAAAAATGCTGATTTGAAGGGGCATATGCACCCCGATATTTATACTGGTGCTACAAGCAATAGCCAACTATGGAGAGAGCCCAAATGTCCATCAAGTAATGAATGGATAAAGAAAATATGGTACATATATGCAATGGAATATTACTCAGCCATAAAAAAGAATGATATCTTGTCATTTGCAACAACACGGATGGAGCTAGAAAGTATTATGCTAAGGGAAATGAGAGAAAGACAAAAACCGTATGACTTCATTCGCATGTAGGATTAAAGAAACAAAACGGATGAACATGGGGTGGGGGGAGAGAGAGGCAGACCAGAAAAACAGACTCTTAACTACAGAGAGCAAACTGATGGTTACCAGAGGGCAGGTGGGCAGGGGACGGGCTAAATGCATGATGAGTATTAAGGAGGACACTTGTCCTGATGAGCACTGAGTGTTGAATGTAAGTGACGAATCACTAAATTTTATTCTTGAAACCAATATGACACTGTATGATAACTAACTGGCATTTAACTAAAAACTTGAAAAAAGAAAAAAAAAGACACAAAGAGAAGAGCTTTTCACACCAAGATGGAGCTTCTCCTACTCCAAATTTTTAAAAATGACTGAATTTTTAAAAATCCAAAACTATGATGGAACACAGGAAAGGATCCAGTGTCTCTAAAAATTCTGAAAACTCCTTGAAAGGTGTAACACGGACTTGAATTGTTTGAAAAATTGACTACTCCCTTGTGTATATTATTTCCTCAAGACTCCAAAGAAGTAGTAAGAGTAGCCTTCAAATGTCTCCCCTAAGACTGGTCAGAGATCTATATTTTTTAAAGTTTTTATTTATGAGAGAGAGAGAGAGAGACAGAGCACGAGCAGGGGAAGGGCAGAGAGAGAGGGAGACACAGACTCTGAAGCAGGCTCCAGGCTCCGAGCTGTCAGCACAGAGCCCTACGTAGGGCTCGCACTCACAAACTATGAGATCATGACCTGAGCCGAAGGCGGACGCTCAACCAACTGAGCCACTCAGGTGCCCCTGGTCAGATATTTTCAATGCATCCTTCATTTATGTCAAATTTTCTTATCTCGGAAGTGACGTTATTCTGTGTACCCCCACGTGCTACTTGATTCTAAAGCTGGCCTCCCACCAAGAGGGATGCACATTGACTTAACTGCTTTCTCTGTTGAGTACCAAATGCAGTAAGTCACATTTTATTTTCTCTCACGTTCACTGCCTGGAGACCCAAATGAAAGACAAATGATTGGTTTCTGCACATTCGAAGACACTACGGAGGCTTCCCACCAGCTCCAGGGAAGAGCATTTATTGACTCCCAAACTTTCAAAACAATAGACAAGGTTTAGAAAATGTGTAAAGAAAAAAATTAAAATTCCAATCTTTAGGGACACCTGGGTAGCTCAGTAGGTTGACGGTCTGTCTCTTGATTTCAGCTCAGGTCATTATCCTAGAGTGTTGCGGGAGAGCCCCGAGTCAGGCTCTGCACTGAGTGTGGAGCCTGCTTAAGATTCTCTCTCTCTCTCTCCCTCTCTCTCTCTCTCTCTCTCTCTCTCTCTCTCTCTCTCCCCTCCCTTCCATCCCTCCCCCACAGGCATGTATGTGTGTGTGTGTGTATGCTCTCTCTCTCAAAACAAAACAAAACAACAAAAACAAAAACTCCACCATTTAATGAATAGAAAACAAAAATTATCTACAAAGCTTTCTCTCATATTAGTGATTTTGGAGTAAATCCTATTTCTAGACGATTTTTAATTGAACTAGAGTATCTAATTGCCATTGATTTTGTGAATAACTAAAAAAAAAAAAGATTTACTGTGTGGGTAAAACAAGTGAAACCAAAATAAAATGATTCAAAAATTCTTGGAAAAATAGTGAATTTGTTTATATTCTTAATATTATATTCCTCTAATTGTATCTTTGCTGTATTTATAATTCATTGCTACCTTATCAGTAGAGATTTTTTTCCCCTTGTGATGCATTTTCACTTGCATCTCAATCGTTAAAATGTAGACTATTTTTTCTGGATTAGCTACCTTTTTTGACCTTATGATTGTTCTTGTGAAGGGTTTGTTCAGCACAGGAAGAGACTTCATTCTCAAATGGGCGAAAATTGAAGCTTGAAATCTACACATCATTAGTAATGTCACATCCGATAAAACCGTTCTTTCCACCAATATGCAGATGAATGGTTCAGCTCCTGTTAACTGTAGGAAAGTGCTAAAAGAAAGAGCCCAGTAAAATCAGGGAATTTTCTAGAGGAGACAGGAAGGCAAGTTTACCTGCAAAGGAGTAACGGTTAACAGGCAATAATTTGCTGGGGGAATAAGGCTACAATAAAGTATTGCAAAAAGTAAGGCGTCATGGCTGATAGGCTAAAATGGCAAAATAGCATAATGCCTCGGCAGTGCCCCCAGGGCACACGCAATCACGGATCAGTCATCACGTGACACGCTTGGTAGAACCCGTTTATAATTAAGTAGAATGCAGCGGTATAAAGAGTAAACATTTTAGAGGGAGAAGGGGATACATCTCTGTATACTCTCATTCACTCTCTCTGCCTGGATTTCTCACATGCTGATGAGAACGCGCTACTTGCACTGACACAGGAAATGCACCTATAGACACTTGACGGAGTCAGGGAATTGAGGCTACTAATGGAATTTCGTTTCCCTTCCCTCTCTGAACTTGGAGAGGTGATACCCGTGCACCTCCACGTTAGGAATAATAGCGAAGAAATCTTAACCGTCCCACACCAAATCATCAGACTTTCAGGATGTCCCCAAACAACTTATATTGGAGAAGTTGTTTTTCTCCTACAATTAGTTGAGGTGTTTCGCACCAGTCAAAAGAGCATTCTTGATATTGATTTTTTTTTTTTATTTCAAAAAGAACCAAGAAGAATGTTCGGTATGCAGTTATATTTCCCAGTTGAGCCAAAGTAGGTAGGTAGGAAAGCTTGCTTTTGTTTATAGACAATTTTATTGACTTGTCCTAATAAAAGGAATGTATATCCAGAGAAGTATAGGTTCAGAGAGAGAGAGCGGGTGGTAAAGGGTCATACCAGCCATTCTATTATCTCAGGACATAACCACATTTAAACCAAATGGAGGGGAATTCACCCGGTTTTTAAAGACATTGACGGAAAGGAAAAGATTCTACCATTTTCCACTTTAATGTATTAACGTAGAATCTGGTCATTCTCAAATAGATTTCTAGCCCCATAACCTTGATCGATATAGATATAGATATAGACACAGATATAGATACAGATACAGATATAGATATAGATACACATAGATATATGTATTCATATACATATATACATATATATAATATGAATATAATGAGTATATAAATATATAGCATATGAGTATATATATAGCATATATCTAATAAAGATATATATATATATATATATATACCCACAAATATATACAGATCTGGATATCTGGTATATGGTATATATATATATACAGGTATATATATATATATACAGATATATATATTTATATATAATATGAATAAAATTAATATATAAACGTATAGCATACATACACATTGTGCATATGAAGTATATCATATATATTAGATAGATGATAGCTACATGGATAGGTAGATATAGATGATAGAGAGAGAGATAATGTACTAAGTGTTCATTACTATCCCCACAGTCTTTTCTTCTTAAGGCTAAATTAGTTCCTCCTTGAGGAATCTGCCCTCTTTTCCCCTAAATCCACAAACCGTTTTTAGATTTCTTCATCAAAATCTTTCCAGTTCTTCTTGTCTTTCTTAAGTTGCAAAATACCGATTCACTTTCATGTCTCAAAATCTGAGTGCGTAGATATGACACGTGACTCCACAACAGTAATGCGAGAATAGCATTTGGAATATTTTCTGTATTGTCATGAGGAAAGCTCACCGTGGTTTCCATTCCCGAAGGCCCTGTCTGTGGCTAGCCTGATCCTGATCTCTCTTTTCAAAAGCACTGCCTTATTCCTAGACATTTGTCTGCTCTCTTCATGCAAAATCATTTCTTTCTGTGCTTAAATGAGTACAGTGCTTGTGAGAGCGAGGGCACGTGATGAGGGGATGGAAATTCTATCAGCCGTCATTGTGTTTGGATATAGCAATCTCTCTGCATTTCAATACGTGGTGTTCATTCCTATTTTCTCCTTCACTGACTTACTCCTTGATTGCCAATCTCCATTATCCCTCTCCACACACAAAGAAACTCACAAAATAGGTCAGTTACTTGTATTATTTATAATCTATCTTCAGGAAGCATCCAAGTTAAAGGTCCCTAGAATTCTAATTAAATTTCTTACACAACTCTTCAACCAACTGTACATTTATCCGGTTTTGCTGTTATCGCCGTATTAGAGTTTAGGACATTCTGTGTCGTGGAAATAGAGGCACTGATTCCAAACTACGCATGGTTAGTTTTTGATAACAGAGCATACATTATTCATAAAATATTTTGCTTAAAATTATAGACACCGAAAAGAAGATACAATTAATATTTAATAGCCGAACTGATTTTCAAATAACCACTGTGCCTTCGTGACATTTTATTTGACAATTTTTCGATTTTGGAGGAAGTCTGAGAGCCATTCATTGTAGGAGACTTAATTGCTAATTTACTCTTGGTTACTCAATCACCTTTGCTCTATAATTGGATATTGTTAGTATCATTTATGCAAGAATGAGTGCTTAATATATCTTCATCCACCAGTTGCTCTCCGAATGCGCTATCCGGAAGATTTTTTTTTCTCTGAGGAATAAAATATTTTTTATAGATACACAATTTATAATGTTCATAGAGTATCAGACATAATTTTCCCATTTTTAACTAATTAAAACCAATCGTTCCGAGTCATTAATGCAATTTTGGTTGCTTCTGAAGATATTTGTCACTTCAATTTACACGTCACTCACACACTAACAAGTTCAGTTATACTGGGGGAGGAAATGTCTACCACTATTATTATCATCTTGCGTGCTCTCTTTGGATTCGCATCATCTAACATGGTACAGATTACAAGGACGGCATTGTAGCAAGTTGCTGAAATTAGGGGTATTTCTCCAGCCACAGTAAGATCGAGGTGAGCCCTACTCTTCACTGTAACTGCCAAGGTCCTGTGATCCCAGCTTCCGTTTGGGCAGCCTGGGAGAATCAGACAGCACAGTGCAGTGTTTCTTGTAAGTGGCTTCAGAATGATAAGAAACATTCTTGTTAAAGATCCTCAAACTCAGAACTTTTTTTCTCTACTAGGTCAGAATTGGCAGTGCTAATTACTAAGTAGTAATTAGAACTGGCTTGCACTAAATACTATCAGAGTAAACTGCTTATTTTAAGTTTGAAAAGAGCATGATTTGAGATGGACTGCCAAGAATGCACTCCGGTGACTGTGCCTGCCCTATCACATGGAAACGGTCACCGTGGTGCGACGTGGTGTGACACACCTGTTGGTGAGAAGCTCAGGTGGAGAGATGGCAGAACAAGGGGAGCACTGAGACTTGGGGATGTCTACTCTGTGACAGGTGACACAAAAGCATGGTGTTGGCAGAGCACAATGACAAAGGTACAGGGGGGCAGTCAAGCCAAAATGAAGGGCTCAGCAGGGTCATCGGGTGAAAGCAGTCATCACAGTCCAAGGGGTAAAAAGTGCCATCACGGATGCCCTTTATGAGTCACAATGGGTGATGAGATAGACAAAGGCCAACCGCCAAGAATGGGACCAGAGACAGCTTTGCAGAAACTGAAACACTAGCAAAGAATTCTACGCTGGCCATTTGGCAATTTTCCACCAATTAGCAATTTTTCATCAAGCCTGCTTCATGGCCTCAGAACATTGGTTGCCTTCTGAAAAGCGCAGCTGGAAAGGTTCTGTGGCCCTGAAGATAACGTTGGGTAAGAAAGAGCAAACATGGCCTTGAGTGGTCTCACACACAATATCACGTCTCATCCTCACCACCTGTTTGTGAAACAGGAAACAGTATGATTCACAGTTCACGGTTGAGGAACCTGAGGCACAGGAAGCACAAATAACTCTCCTGCATTTGCACACAGAGCCGAATGCAAGAACCCACGTGGATTCGGATTCAACGGATAAGACCACTGGCTTTCCCTCAAGTGCAGAGTGATTTAATCCACTAAGCAACAGTCACTCAGGCCCTTCTATGCTGCTGCCCAGAGAGCCAGTGATGAACAAGACAAACCCAATCCCTCAGCAGGCTCTCGTTCTGATAGAACAGTCAGGCAAGTGCCAGACTCACTCTGTTGCCAGGGCTGGATATTTATACTTGTGCTTAAGGATGTGGTCATTCAATTAGCATTAGTCCATTGCGTGTTTTGTACATTCAGTTGCTCAAATGCGATTCTCGATATTGTCATTACTATACACACTCAAGAACCCTTAAGAAGACGGAGTTCCTGAAGGAATGAGCCTTATTAGCAGCTGTCAAGACCGCGGTGCTGAGATCTGGCAAGTCAGACAAGCAGGTAGCAACCAGTCCCTAACTGAATGATGCAGACCGTTACGCACAATGTCAGTTTCCATTGCACGCACCCCATGCTACTGAAGCTTTCCCATGGAGGGGGCTACTTTACCCCTCCTCGCTGTTGAATCTCTGGTAGCAGAGGCTGCATACGGTCATACTGACATCTATGCGTGCTCAGGTGCTCAGGTGGGAAAAAAGCCTTAGACGCTGTAAAGTCGTGATGCAGGCTGGCAGGGGCTATGTGAGCCCTACTCGTTCTGTAAGACAGGGAGGGCGGTGATGGAACTACCCCAGGGGAGCGTGGGGGGAAGCAGCTAGTAACACAGAAAGGCAACCGGAATCCGAAAGCAGAGATTTCTATGATGTTGACAGTCAGCTTCAAAAACGCAGGTTGTCTTCTAGAAAATACCATCATTATTAGAGGTAGCCCTGCACAGGCTTTAGACTCCACTGTGTTTCTCTACGTGGTAACCTTTGACATTGTCATCAGTACATCCATTGGATACAAAGAAAAGATGAATGAATTGATTAGTCTGGCAAATGAGCGTTGCATTTCTACCTGCCCTCAGGCACGTCGGGAAAGATTCCTTCCTCCTAGTAGATAGAAACTGACAGTAAGTAATGGACATGATAATACAAATTAATATCATGTTGGGAAGATCTGGGGGAAAAATGGAAAGCCAACAGCAGAGTGGAATGCACAGGACAGGCTCTGGGCTCTTTTAACGAGAATGAGAGGGAGCGTGGTTGGAGAAGGTGATATTTGAGCAAAGACCGGAAGGAAGCGTGGGAGGGAGCCAAGTGGATGTCTGGGAAGAGGAATAGAGAACAAGAGAATGGTCTGAGCCAATGTCTGAGAGAACGTGGGCCTGACTTGTGAGAAGATCAGCGAGAAGGCCAGTATGGCTGGTGTGGAGTAAGGCTGGGGGATGGGTGGAGCCAGATTGCTGCCTGGCATCCCACCGCACACAGCGGCCACTCAATCCCTCTAGGGGACGTTCTAAGCACTTAGCTGTTGTTCCCCATGGCCTGGGACACTACTGGCAGGACGCTGGGGAGGAGTGGTGTCTAGCTCGTCTTGCACAAGGATCACAGAGTGTGTTGAAAACAGAATTGGGGCGAGGGAGGGAAGGTGATGAGGGAAGACTAGTTAGGAGACAGCTTCAACTGGAAATTTCCAGGTCACTGAAAAACTTTACCATTGTTAAACACTCTAATAGGATTATGTGTTCCAAATTTACCTATTCAAATACTAAACAAAACTTACATAGGCACTAATGAGAATTCCCCGGTGATGTCAGAACTCTGTTTACCGTACTGGTGCCCACCCCGTGCACAGAACCTTCCCTGACCTCCCTGAAATTGACCCTTCAGTCCCACAAAAGGTAGGTTTCCATAGCTCATTTCATGTGTGACGACCCTCAGGCTCTGGGGCTTCCAGCCTCTCCTTCTCCAAATCCCTTATTTAAATACGATTTTCTTTCCCCGGGTCTTTGATCCCTGCCCCCCACCCCAACAATCTATTGTTTGTAATCCCACTGATAGATCATGGAAAGAATATAGTGAGAAACTTTTATAAGAGGGAGGAAAACTTTCCTCTAGGGTTCCGACTGACATAACTATCAAACTCCCAGGCCGTAATGGGGTGGATTAGGGCTGCAGTGATACTCCCTAAGAGCTACAGCAGCCAGTGAGTTAGGCTGGAGGAGGTCGATAAAATCCACACATCTCACCCGCTCATTTTTGCAAAACAAAAATTATGAAAATGAATCTGGAAATCTAATCAGTCTCCTTGGACGGAGAGCATAAAATACCTTCTTGATGAATGACTTAATAGGCTATTGAAAAACCTACGAGTCTTGTTTAATCCTGTATTCATCTTTCTTTTCCTTCGGAAGCATTTCTTGTTTTTCTTCTGCTTTATTGAATGTATACTAAAGTGATCTTAGCCTCAAATCTCTTAACACCTAAATCAGCTGTGATTTTACCATTATAAATGATTATTCACAGTTTTTACCTACTCTGCCGAGATTGTATGCCTGGCTACTTGTACGCAATTCTCCTTTTGTCGTGAAGAAACATTTCAAGTGAGTTCAAACAGATCTTGGAAGGTTGATGTGATGAATAATCTAGCCTCTTTAAGTCTTCCCTGGAAATAAAATACAGATGTTTTGCCATGAAACCTCCTTAGTGGAGGAGATACTTCCAGGAAAAAAAGGACATTAAACTGAAATCAAGAAGTGGTCTACTAATCTGAGTGTTTGTCCATTGGAGTGTCTTCCCCTCCCTATGAGACATTTGGAAAAGTGCTGGGACAGCACTGGAAACCACTAGAAGTGGGTGAGGAGGTTTGTTTCTGGCTTTTGGTTCCCTGGGTCATCAGATGTTAAATGCCCTGCACAATAAACCATCTCACTCAAAATGCACTGAGGTGGCCTCCATTCTGCGGAGCCCCAGAGACAGCTGTAGTAGCAGTCAATCTGCCTTAAGCAGGAGATTGGATTTGTACTATCATTACTAGTCATTAGTTGTTCAATTATGAGAATTTCTTGTGATTTTATCATCACTGGTTATGAGCAATGATTTGGGAAAAATTCCCAAACTGCAAAGAAAACATCTTTTATTCTATTTCGGTGTGATGTTGTTTTATACCTTTATTACTATAACATCTGTTTCCATTTTCACTCTTTCAATCCATCTGGTGTATTTTCTAATGATCTTTGAATTCTGTAATTTTTATAGTACTCTCTAGCTTCAAAACCTTGATGGCTCCCTATTTCAGAGCCAAGATTCTTTGCCTGGCTTTCAAAGCATTCAAGAAAATAGATTCTCCCAGCCAGCCTCATATTCATACTATACTCTTCCCAAAGATGAATCAGCTCCTTGCTAGTTTATAAATATCCCTCTCTTCCTGATATCTTGCCTTGATGATGCCTCTTTCCCTATTATGTGAACTATCCTTTCTTTCTCCCTGCTTTTAAAATTATACCAATCTTTCATGAGCTAATTCTATTCTTCCTCTTTAAGTCAGTATGCGAAATGCTTAAGAGCCTGATCTTTGAAAACAGACAATCTGAGATAAAATCTAAGACTTACCTCCACTGAAAATTACTTAAGCTTTTTGAGGCTCAGTTTTTTTATCTGTAATATTGGAGTAATATTTCTATCTCACAATACCATTAAGGTCATTAAATGAAATGCATACAGATTATTTATTTAGCATAGTACCTGGTACGTGGTATGGCCCTAAACAAGAACTCGGTGAGTGTCCATCTCGGATAATTAATATTAATTGATTAATGACTACTAGTTCATTGATCTCTTTTAGAATTTATAATTTCTATCTAATTAATTGGTAAATGATTGCATATCACAGATACCATTGTTCAGTCTACCAGTGGGATCTTCCAATTAGACTAAAAACCCTTTGAGGAGAAAGAAAATGTTTATACCTCTTCTGCATCTCCATAGTATCTGGGATGGTGATCACATTGAAGAGGCTAAATAAATAGACATTCATCACCTCATTATTCAGCCAGCCAACTGCACCAGCCACTCTTCCGGAACTAGGAAAGGACTGATGAGGAAATGCATTCCCTACCCTCAGGAGCTCACAGAGAATAGAGGAAACAGACATATAGCGCACAGGTATAAAAGAATGGGACAATGTGGTGACAGAGACAGTTATTTCTTGAGTATTTCTCTAAATAAATAATGTTAAGTCTTATAAGCATATTTTATTCATTTTAGAACCAAATGGATGATTCTTATGTCAATAGTGTGCAGTAAATGATTAACAACCAGCCCTTAGGGGCAACAAAATTAGACTTGGTTTGTAGTATGGGCCAACTTCTATGCTGTAAATACTCCATCATTGCCAATTTCAAGCAACCATCATGATATTGCTGACCATGGAGTTGCAAAGAGATATCATATACCATATATAGCATATGCATATATATATATATCATACCAGACATAGTGTTGCCACTATATATATGTACACAGTAGATTCTAATAACCTTAAGAGGGTGGAAATGGGAAAATACAGTAAAATAATGAAGGAGTAATGAGTTTTGAATATTTATTTTCAATATAGGTATATAGTCGATTAAATAATGCACAGTTTAATTTTGTGGTTGATTAAATTATGCCTATAGAATTTAATTTTAATAATGGCTGTGTATCACAATCAAAAATTTGAATCACCAATCCTCGTGAGCTTATATGACCTAGCATACCACTGTTTATATCTCACTTCCGACTCTTAAAGCTATGGGGGAAGGTTAGCATTTTGTTATTGGTTATAAAGTTGAATTTTTACAAAGTCCATTTTAGACTACACTTGGATGCTCAAACATCTGTTTTCAGTTGCTTTTATAAATATGGAACAGACTTGAGGATAGAGAGTTCTATTTTTCTTCTCAATTGCTGGTGAAAAATCCCAAACATACGCATAAAATTGGGTAATAAACCCCTAGGTTTCTGTCACCTACCTTAAGTATTTCAACTCCAGGCCATCGTAGTATCATCTGTGCCGTCTCCATGGATGACTGCACCCCCCACCTTATACCATTTTTGCATTCATGTTTCCCCTATGGTATCCCCCACCCCCTACGATATTTTGAAGAAAATTTATCAGTTCGTGTATAAATATGTCAGAATATATCTATGATTTATGCACTTCATTTCCTTAACATAACTACAATATCATTATCACATTTAAAAAGCTGCAATGTCTCTATATCATCGAGGCTCTTTAGTCAGGACTCAAAACTCTGTCTCATAAGTGTCACAAATATTCTTTACATTTTTTATAGTTTGTTTGAATTGGGATGCAATCGCACATTATAATTGATTGATAAATCTCTTATGTCCCTTTCCATCAGTGGAGTTTTCTCTACAAATCATTTTTCCCTTAAAGCCAAAGAAGTAAGACCCGTTGGTCCTGTAGAGCTTTCCGTGGACTGAATTTTATGGCTTGCATCCACACGGTGTTGTTCTCATGTTACGCTGTGCTCTGTATGTCCTTCATACAGATAATGGGATCTAGATGAACTTCATCAGATTTGATCAATTATTATGGGAAGAGGGCTTCATCAGTGGGATCATGGACCTCGGTGTGGAGGTTCATGGGATCCCATTCTCCCCTTCTTTTTTTTCTAAAAATTTTTTTTAGCGTTTTTATTTTATTTTTGAGAGTCATAGAGACAGAGTGTGAGCAAGGGAAGGGCAGAGAGAGAGGGAGATACAGAATCTGAAGCAGGCGCCAGGCTCTGAGCTGTCAGCACAGAGCCCGACGCGGGGCTCGAACTCACAGACCCTGAGATCATGACCTGAGCTGAAGTCGGCCGCTTAACCGACTGAGCCCCCCAGGCGCACCCCCTATCCTCCCCTTCTATTATGTTAGCTGCTTTTGATAGTCACTGACCGGATTTACTTCATGGGGACTACAAAATGGCTATATTTTAATTTCTATCATACCTTCTTTATACATTAGCTGGAATACTTCTGTAAATAAAAACTTCTCTTTGTCTACTATTTGGTTAGCCAGTGGTACCATTCACCTGGAAAAAGAGTAAAGATTTGTTTTGTTTGTTTCTTCCCCTTTACTTACCTGTTTTCACAATACTTTGGTCACTAGCATCTCAACGGCTACCAATTCCTACTAAAGAAAGGCTTCTACAACTTTCCGCCGAGATTTGCACAGTGGCAAAATCATTTAATTCAATACATATTTATACACCTACCTCAGCAGAGAGACCAGCAGTCCTTTCTAAATGACATGAAAAAGTTACGGGCACATTTTGGAAAATCTTTTCTGCTTTATGGGTTGATCTTCCCCATGAAATTACTGTTTCCAGCATGATGAACAGCACAGAATTTTATCAGATGTGGCCTTGGAAATTACCTCATCCATATGCCTCATTCATTGTAAATTCAGAGAAACAGCCGATTGAAACCAAGCCACCTGCCCAAAATGACCCCAACAATTGGTACCAGGCCTGATTCCAGAACTCTTGTTTCCTATTCCAGGAATCTGCCTAAAAGGATGGTTCTATCAGGAATGTGGTTGAAATCACTAGTAAGTACAAGGAAATAAATCTGACTATCACAGATTGTCCTCACATTAAAATAAGGCATCGTTCAAAAGCTCATTCCAAATCAGACATCTTGGAACTCAAAGCATTTTCCCAAAGTAGCTCAGATTTCACTGCTGTTTACAAGCCGGGCTAGACTGGCAAATGGTACTTAACTGTAATTTAATACAAATACGGAGCCCTGTGTGCAACACCATTAACAACTGCTTCCTTATAGAAATCAATGAAAATTAAAAAAAAATATTTAAAATCTTCTACCATGCAGTAGGAACTTTCTATGTGTTTCTTCATTTTGTTTCCACAACAATCCTGAGAAGTAGGTACTGTCAGTCCCATCCTATCAAAGACATTCTGAAGGTCAGAAAAACAAGCTCGAAGAGGCACAGAAGAGGTGGAGCTTGGTTTGGAGACTAGGATGCCAACAGCAAGATGTTTCCCTGACACCTCGGTCTTCGGAATTAAGAACCATCTGCTTGGCCGCTCCCTCAGTGACAGGAAGAAGGAGTCTCCCTCACTGCTAGGTCATTGACAGTAATTCCAGTGAACCACTGGGTGTTTTCACAAAGACTGATGGGGGCCGAGAAGGGGTTTTTGACTCAAAACTGACTCAAGGGATTCATTGACAAAGCTGCACATAATTCAGCTGAGAAAAAGGGTCCCAAGCTATGGAGACAGTTATCAGCAAAGCAAGGGAGGGTTCTGATTCTCATTTCACAGGAAGCTAATTGTTTATGTGAAGGAGACTGTGGTGGCCAGACTTTGATGGCTCCCAGTGGTCTTTGCCTCCTTCCTTTTTGATCATTTTCTGGCGTAATGCCCACCCAGTGAAGGTGGGCAGGTCACACTGGGTCACTCCATATGGCAGGACTAATGGGATAACATTTCCAAAATCAGATTATAAAAAGCATGTGGCTTCTGGGGTGCCTCGGTGGCTCAGTCAGTTGAGTGTCAGACTTTGGCTCAGGTCATGATCTCCGTTCGTGGGTTTAAGTCCATTGGGCTCTCGGCTGTCAGCACAGAGCTCGATTCAGATCCTCTGTCCCCCTGTGTCTATACCCCTCTCTCCTGCTTTCTTTCTCTCAAAAATAAATACACAGAAAAAAATTTTTTTTCTTAAAGCATGTGGCTTCCATATGTGGTGTGCTTTCTCTCATTCTCAGATCAGTCGCACTGGATGAAACAGCCACCGTGTTGTAAGAGCAGCCTGTGAAGAAGCCAACATGGGTGACGAGGTACTGAGAGCTCAGTCCACAGCCTAGGAAAAGCTAACGTTTGTTCGCACCCACGTGAGTGTCTTAGAAGACAGTCCTTCAGCCTTAGTCGAGTCTGGAGATGACTGGAGCCCTGATGGACACCTTAACTCCAACCTAGTGAGAGACTTGAGAACAGAACTACCCACCCAGCTAGGCTACCCCTTGAATTCCTGAGTCACAGAAACTGAGATAATAAATATTGTTTAAGTTGCTAACTTTGGGAGTAATTTATAAACAGCAACAGACACCTAATTCAGTGTCATTCTTAAATCAAGGAATGTCTGTTCTTTATTAACACACTTTTGGGTATGTGTTTGTAGTCATTTTATTTAGGAATGCTACTAGTTTTTTTTTTTGTTTTGTTTCGTTTTGTTTTGTTTTTACACCTTAAATAAGTTAAGAGTCTTTTTTTTCTAGTTACAATCTTTTATTCCTGAAAAATGTCAAAGTCAAAGAAAGGAGATAAAAGGGCACCTGGGTGGCTCATTTGGTTAGGTGTCTGACTCTTCATTTCTGTTCAGGTCATGATCAGACGATTGTGGGATTCAGCCCCACACGGAGCCCAGTGCACAGCCTGCTTGGGATTCTCTCTCCCCCTCCCTTTCTGCCCCTCCCATGCTCGCACTCTCTCTCTCTCTCTCTCTCTCTCTTTCTCTCTCTCACACACACACACACACACACACACACACACAATAAGCATACATAAAAAATATAACTCAGTAGTTGTCAACTGGGGAAGATTTTTGTCCCTCAAGGGACATTTAGCAATGGCAATCTCTGGAGACGTTCTTGGAGCTTGTTACTAGAATCTAGAGGGTAGAGGGCAGGGGTGCTTCTAAACATCCTGCAGTGAACAGCATAGTCACTTGCACCAAAGAATTATCCAACCGAAAACTTCAATAGATCTCAAGAAATCTTAATCTGTAACCACTGAGATGTATCTATGCAGAAAATGATTACACTTACAAAACTGAAGCTTTACGATAGGATGTTGGAGCCATAGGAGCTTAATATGTATTTCCTACAATGTTTTCATTTCTTCCCTTCCTATTAGCCGTTTTTGTCAAATCAGAATTAAAATCTTTTAATTACACAAAAGCACTTTTCTTTCCATTAACATAAATGACATTTGTTTTAATATGTAAAACAGTGGATAATATTTTGGTACATTCCAGTCGTTAATTGTTCATGTTATCGGGAACATGCAGGCTGTTATTTTGGAAAGTAATTGTTTGGCATTAAATTTGGAACATCGTGGATCACAAAACTCAACACCAACTGATAAAAATAACACTCAGTACCCCCAGTGTGTGGGTGACTCTAAATAAGTAAATTGAGAACAGATATTTATAGGGAGCCTACAGATGAGACACATTTATTATAGGCAAATGGTTCCCATCATCCTTTCCTAAATGATGGATCACCCTCAAGCACTGGGGATGCAGTCAGGGCGTAATGAAGATGGAGAACTTGCCTTTCCTCATGAATCTTACAGCCGTGAAACACATCCTCCCAAACGCCGGTGAACGAGGCTGTTGGGGTGAAAAGCCATGTGAAATCCATGGTGAGGGGGCTTACTGCCTCAGGAAGAGGCTTTCAGAGCTCTAAGCAAGTAGAATATGGAGAACAGATTATCTTAGAAAAATAAATGAATAAATGAAATAAATGAATATAGGCTACCAAAACAGCCTGGCATCTCAGATCTGCAGAAGCACCTGAAAGTAAACAAATTAAAAATAAAATTTCTCTTGCAATATTGGTGCGGTTTCCTGCAATCATACCAAATTTTTCCTTTGCCTGAAGCAGCGGCCACATGACACGGCATCTGTAACACCCCAGAGAAGGACGTGGAGGGGACCGGTGGTGATCTATGGTAAAGAAAACGGTAGCCAAGTGCAGGGCTTAAAGCCTTGAGCTGGCAAACCACACATCTGAGTTCAAGTCCCTAGCTCTCATGCACCCAGCGAGTAAAATCAGATTGAAAGCAAAGATTAAATTAGAGATAGCATTAAAAGTTAGTGCTCTCAAGCATAGGAAAAGTTCAAAATCTGTAAATATTATTATTATAAATTTAAAAATCTGGCGGGGGCACCTGGGCGGCTCAGTGGGTTGAGCGACCGACTTAAGCTCGGGTCATGATCTCATGGTTTGTGAGTTTGAGCTGCACATCAAACCCCACATCAGGCTCCGCTTAGCAGCCTCTGCCCTCTCTCTCTCTCTGTGCCCCTCCCCTGCTTGTGCTCTCTCTCTCTCTCTCTCTCTCAAAAATAAAATAAAACCTTTTTTAAAATAATTAAAAAACTAAAAATCTGATGCATAATCTTATTGTCATTCCTTCTTCAACAGGCTCCCCCACTGAAACAGACACTACCCAACCAGCAGCCCACTGCCATTTGGTGGGTCCTCGCTTCCAATCCTGCGGGTGGACTGGTGTGTTAACCTTGAGGTAGGCGGAGGCCACGACGAGCTCAGACCCAGTGATGGAAGTTTGTTGAAAGACCCTGGGCCTCTTCGCTGAATGTAATCTGCTGACAGCATTGGCAACCCGACCAGCCCACACGCAGGTCCACTCTCCCTTCTTTCACAGCATGGCTTTTATAAGGTGATGCTTTTACAAAAAAATATATGTACGCATCCTTTTTAATACTATGTCACTCTACGTATACATATGCAAAGATAATAGAGTCTACAGATTATCTCACATATCAATGCTATTCTATATGAAAAGTCAAAAAAGCTTAGAAAGAATTAAATAAGGATACTATGGTATATCATATCTGAACATACTAAATACAAAAATAAACTATGTTAGTTAGCCGGCTATACTTATGAAAGGGAAAAAAGCTATAATTTATTTTTAATTAAAGGGAGTATTATTATTCTGTTATTGCTCTTGCCTTGTACAGACAGCACACATAGAACCACCTGACACCATCGCTACAGGGGAGAAGAAAGTTCTGTATTATTTTGTCCCCTTCCATTACCTGCCTTGTTTTCAAAGGATGTTTCATGAAAAAGGAAGTAACCAATAAAGCCAAAGTGAATGGGTAAAAATATGTGTTTACATATCGTGTGTTATACAAGATGATGCTTTTGGATTGGACACACTTGAATCTGTGACATCACACCTACACTTTCGGTATTTGTGCTTAGATTTCTAAGGTGTGAGCTTACACTAACAGCCTAGTCCAGATCATTTGCCTTCGGGTTAGCTGGGCTGGCCACTCTTTTATTTCTGACACCAGTAATTGTACGCTTACTGCTTATGGACGCAATGGTCACATGAATGAGCTTGGATTATTTGCTCAACAATGATGGCACATTTTCTACGAGAAAAAAAGTCTGAAATCAGATCTAAACCATCTTCACATCAGTGCTCTAGATTTTTTCCAGAAATAGAATGGGTTTAGCAAACAATGAGAGATTCTGAGATTTAAATTCTGCCCTCAGATATTCTACATGGGTTACTATTGGCTTTCTTTTCTTTAAAGGCATATCTTTTATTTTAAAAGCTTACACAGAAAGCAATATTCTTGTACGTGACCATGTTGTGTGTCACAAGACTACTACTGTTCTAGCTATACGGACAAAACGTTAGGCATGTCCAATAACGGACAAAACACTAGGCACGTTATTCTCGCCATTTTGTTCCTCTCTGAAGCTTGATCAGAACACTAGGGAAAACAATCGAATAACAAAGCTTGAGAAATCAGTAGAAATCTTCCCATTACAGACAACGGCATTGTGATGTTGAGTGGGCAATAGCCTCCCACTGCCGGCAACAGATACTTTCCTATACAAGAGGAAGACTGTTGAAATAATTGGGTTGGGTTAGAAACTTTTAAACATGTGTGAGAAAAATGTCATTGTCTTTTCATGGATGCAGTATATAATATTGTAGGCATTTAGTGAACTTTTCTTGAGTAAGGCAGTTACTCTTCCATGTCAATAGTGAGAGTGATGAAAATTCCAGGCATTTAATTTTAGGGACCAGATTGAATTTCAAGATGATCACATTTGTTGCATATAACCCAGATACTGAAACACAATTAGGGTTAATGCATACTTACACATGGATAGGTCGTGTAGCTGCACATAAATGAACCTGATCTCATTCCGTTTTCTGGGGTTGGAACAGCTGAGTGGGACCCGAGGTGTGACCATGAGGGGGCTGAGTATCCAAGCACAAATCATCAGATTATCTGTGCCACTGAGTAGAGGTTGGCCGAGGAGTTGTCACAGACAACACAGGTTTTCAGATTTTGCTCCATCTTTATTCTCTGCAGAATTCTTATTTTCTTGCCAACACTGTCGTTCAATCTAAACCACTTTTTATAAAATGTTTATGTATTCATTTTGAGAGAGAGAGAGAGAGAGAGAGAGAATGAGTAGGGAGGGGCAAAGAGAGGGGGAAGAGAGAATCCCAAGCAAACTCCATGCTCAGCATGGAACCTGACGCAGGGCTCGATCTCATGACGTTGAGATCATGACCTGAGCCAAAATCAGGAGTCCGATCCTTAACTGACTGAGTCACCCGGGTGCCGCTAAAATACTTTTTTGTAACTACCCAGACCAGTGGAGAGCTGAGACCGAGGAATAGCGAGCTGAGACCGAGGAATAGCCATGTGGCAGCATCTGGAGCCAGAGCGAGGGTGAGACTCACGGAGTCCTCTTACTACTCAGCATGGTGCTCAAGAAAAAAGCATGGGGGGCTAGGGCTGAGGAAGCCTCAAAACTTCTAGCGTGATCCAGTGCTGTGTAGGGATTACTGTATAAATACACCAAAGATGACCTCTACTGGCCCCTACATTGTTACTTCACAGCGGACTACAACCATTAGCTCACAGCCCACTGGTACCAAGGTCAAATTTCACACAACTAATAGCTTTCAATAGACCCCAAATAGGCAGATATTTAGCTGTTTAGAGCCCGGTTGCTTTGCAAACCCCATGAAACTGCACCCTGACATCTGCTACCTGTAGACAGGACGAATCCTGTGGCTATAAGAGACCCAAACCACCACTTCCCTTCAGAGCTCCCTGACCCAGAGACCCCGCCCCCACCCCACCTAGCTGCTGCAGCAACATCCGGACATTGAACGCCCACTCTCCGTGTCCCCTCTGCCCCTGGAAGTTCCTCGTCCCCTTTCTTTTCCAGCCAGTGGCCCTGCGCAGCTAGCTGTCTCTGGAAGTTCTCCTGCTGGGAGGACGTCTCCTCTCCTGCAGTCCTGTCCAAATGCCACTCAGTAAAGCCTGTCATGCAATATTGTCATCTCGTGGTCCTGTATTTTCTTTTCCTCGGTTAGCCCTGAAATTCTCAAACTCACAGCAGGGACCAATAAAATATGCTGCCAAGAGAGGAGCAGAGCTCGGTCTAGAAAGATGGCATCCCTGGCAAGGCCTGGCCACTGGACCCAAGTCTAGCAGCCAGGGAGCAGGTGAGGAAGTAGACCCTTCCAGGGATGCTGGGGTGGGAGAAAGACAGTCTCCAAGTACATCCAGGGAAGCCCAGGCCGGGAGGTGATGACCCGTGCCCAAGGACCAGCTTTCCACCCTACGCTGGCGCTCTATCGAAACCACCCCCCTCACCAAGCTGGGACCTAGACAGGAATCTGCGAAGTGCTGGGGAGGTAACTGAAATGCCTGCATTTGTCCACAACTGGTTGACTAAGATTTAGTTGTGATCGTTGCTGGAAGAGAAGGCTCAAGGTAAAAATTAATTCAGCTCTAAAAAACTACGTATCGAAAAGTGTTAAATTGTTTGTTCAGCTAGCTGATGACCAGGTAAAATTTTACGTACTAGATATGAGCCGTATTTGGATCTAAGTAGAAAGAACTTTGGGGGCTCAGTTGGTTAAGCGTCCAACTCTCGATATCGGCCCAGGTCATGATCTCACAGTTCATGAGTTCAGGTCCTGAGTCAGGATCCTTACTGTGAGTGCAAAGCCTGCTTGGGATTCTCTCTCTCTCTCTTCCTCTTTCTCTGCCAATCCCCCACTCACACTCTCTCTTTCTCCCTCTCTCTCCCTCTCAAAATAAATAAACTTAAAAAAATAATAACTTCTGTTGCCACCCCACATGCTGGGCTGAGACAACCTGTAGATCAGCTCATCGCTCCCAACTGACTTCCATCTGTTGGCCCAACAGACTCTTCCATACGAGCAATGGGTAACATTTTTCTTGTGTAGAGACTTGGGCTAAAAATACCAAAGCTTCAGGAAAATAAGTTGATGATAATTCATTGTAATAAAATATGTTGGTTGAATTAATCTCTATTAAAGATTTCTCAAAATACTCGTTGTTGTTTGAAAAATAGTAAGTAAAACAGCACGAGAGAAAGGAATTCATCATGAAGCTTACCAACCTTTTGAATTCACAGCCCTCACTTGCAAAGGCCTCATTCAAACATCTGGGATGGGCCCTAGCGATTTCACATTACAAACTTCATGGTCTTTAGCTTAAGAAAAATCCTTTATCCACGACGCTCCAAACCTGAATATTCCCTAAGTAGCCTATTGCAACCAGAGTTAGGATATTATTAGGTGTAGCTGTGGTTCTGTATCATATAAATGGATTCTGGAAGAAATGACCCCATGTAACCACTTCTGCGTTTGGTGTCCAGAAGCCTCAGAAGGCTTGGAACCTGAAACCAAACTAGACTTTGAGGATAGAAAGACCAGACAATATCCAGGATTCCTTCAAGCTCAGAGAAAATGATGACTGAAAATTCCCACGCTGTTTGGAAAGCTAGCGTACCTACCTGGCTTTGTTTGCGTTAACATATTAGTTGTATAGGCTACACGTGCGCAGGGGAGTCAGACATATAAGCGCGGCCTTCCAGATCTACACAAAATTTAGCTGAAAGTGGACAATCTTAACTTTCCAGCTGTAAGTTTTTCATGTAAGAAACGGGGATAAGAAGTGCCTCCATCCCAAGGACGCAGGAAGGATAGAGGAGATAACAGACGCGCACAGCCTAGTGTGTGGCTCACAGAGACGTTTCCAATTTACATGCCTCTGACTCTTCCCTGTGCCTCAGACGAGGGTCTGGACAGATGGCAAGAAGTGACAGCTCATTCCCTGACATTACACACAAGTCCCCAGCTGATGGAATGATAGCAACTGACCTCCAAGTGCCAAATGTTTCAACGTGAAGAAACCCAAATGCCCATCGAGTGGTGAAGGGAGAAGCAGGCTGCGGTGCTTCCAGCCGGCGGAACCTGCCTCAGGAATAAAAAGGAACAAGCCACTCAGCGCGCAACCACACGACTGACTCTCAGTTGCGTTACATTAAGGCGAAGAGAGTCACAAATCAGAAAGCTACGTACTGGATGATTCCATTTCTACGACACGCTGGAACCACCGAGAGGGAGGAACTAGGCCGGCTGCGGACCACACAGGGGGCCCCCGTGGGGTGAAAGAACCACTCTATATCTCGAATATGGCAGTAGTTACATGACTATAAGCTTTTCTTAAAAATTCAAGAAACTGTACACTTAAAGGAGTGAATGTCATTCCATGCACTACGCGTTGGGTATAACTATGCAAATCATACCTCGATGAACCTCACCCAAACAAACAAACAAAAATACAAACAAATGAAACCTGTTGGAATGCACTGGAGAGAAGCCCACGCAGAGATGGCTTGAGGCCTCTCTGTTCCCACAGCTCTGTTCTCTACAGCACACCTGGGTCCTGCCACCCCCTGCTTGGAGTACCTGCTTAGAAGCTGCCAGCACCCCCAGATCTGCTTCTGTGGGATGGGGTCCGAGAGCAGCTCATCCAAGCATCAGAATCCTCCTGACGGAAACATGGGGCTGGTGAGAGGTTCAAGACCACTTACAATGACGCATGGTCTCCCTGTCCGTTTCCCTGACTTCACTCTTGGCCACATTAGGGATGAGAGCATTCATTTCTTACGTCCGGTAGGGCCATGCCTACCTGCAAGCACGGAGTCTACATTCCAATAATTGTTAAAGTAAAAGATTCCATGAGACCTATTATCCTGAGGGTCAGAGCGTGGCAAGGGGACCGTGGGTTAGGAGCACCTCTTAGTGTGAATGAGGACATCCCTCAACTGGCCGGCTACTGATTTGGAAGAGGTGCTTTTAATTCTGATACTTAAAAGGAGGTGATGCCTTATCTTGGGGGGTGATGCTGTATCAGTCCACCTAGGTAAAAGAGGCACAACGGAGTGAGG
Source organism: Paguma larvata (assembly GCA_030068075.1). Taxonomy (NCBI): domain Eukaryota; kingdom Metazoa; phylum Chordata; class Mammalia; order Carnivora; family Viverridae; genus Paguma; species Paguma larvata. Next base: position 4,848,588 of record CM057826.1, read on the forward strand.
GATGTTGACAATGGGGGCGACTCTGGCTGAGGAGGGCAGGTGGTGGTGGGAAATCTCCGCGCCTCCCCCTCGATTTTGTGGTGCATCTAAAACTGCTCTAAAAAAATAAAGTCTTGGGGTACCTGGTTGGTTCGGTCAATAGAACGTGTGACTCTTGATCTCGAGTTGTGAGTTCAAGCCCCACATTGGGTGTGGAGCCTACTTAAAAAAAAGAAAGTGAAACAAAAATGAAGTCTTAGGTTTTTAAAAAAGGAGATCGTGATCCGAGTCTCTAGACAGAGTCAGCTCGGCTCTGCAACTTGTTCCCTCATGAGTCCGATTTTTAGGGAGGGTTCTTCCTCATCCAAAACAAGCCGCAGGTGCCCGCGTCTGGTCTGTATTTGTCTCTAAAACTTGCTGCGTGGAGGACGCTGATGAAGAGCCTCAGAACGTGTATATTAGGCAGCGGCTCTTGAGAACTGTTCTAGTAAACTGAAGTCCTATGAATGGAGGAAAAACGTACTTCGGTGAAACAGACAGGAAGTCATCTACAAAATTGAGCTTCACTTGTCTGGCAGAATTGTGCCTGTTTCCAAAGCAGCCACGGCTTTGTGGTGGGTGGCACGACGAGTGAGGTCAGACACCTGATGTGCGTGCGGCAGGGGCTGAACGAGGCTGCGTATGAATTTCCTTCTTTTGGTGCCAGAACTGGATTAATCATAATTTTTGCCTCATGACTCACTCTCATCATTAGCCATGCATGGTTCACTTTTTTTCCTCTAGTTAGTTAACATATATTCGGTTAGTTTAACAAGGTAATAAACACCCACAATTCCACCTCCCCTCAAACAAGCTGAGACTTTAACTGTAATCTTTATGTAACATCCACAGACCCCCAGGGTCCCCCCTGCAGGATAACGCACCCTGAATCCGGTGTTTAGTCTCCCCTTGGTTACCTTATAGTAGTTTTATTGCCATTTCACATATTCCTAGTGTCTATATATACATTTAAGTTTAGCTCTTTTTCCCTTACAAAAGGTATGTTTTGTGTAAACTCTTGGTCCTTTTTTTTTATCCTATATCACATGGAGAACATTCTTTGATACTGTTGCATGCAGCCGTAGCTCATTCGTCTGATGTATGAATTGTTCCATGAGCTGTAATCCGTTCCACCGTGAACAGTTTCTCCGTCCATTCTTTTATTGACATCTTCATGCATGTCTTGTCTCGCACAGGTGCCTGGTGTTCCGGCAGGCAATGCAATTGCACGTGCAGGGATATCGGGCTTGTGCATGTTGCACTTCAGGGATAATGCCACGCTGTTTTCCAGAACATTTGCACCAACGTACACCTTGCGGCCTCGGAGGGTAAGGGAGCTCGTAGGTCCACATTCCCCTGAGCACTTGGTACTTTCAGATTTTAAAATTATTGCCAAGCAAATGGAGGCAAAATGGCATCCGACTATGGTCTTGATTTGCATTTTCCTGGCCATTCATGTTTAACCTCTCTTCATCTGTCTCTTCCTCTGTCCATTGATTTCCTTCCTTCCTTCCTTCCTTCCTTCCTTCCTTCCTTCCTTCCTTCCTCCTTTCCTTTCCTTCCTTCCTTCCTTCCTTCCCTTTCTTCCCTACCTCCTTCTTTCTCTTCCCTTCTCTTCCCTTCTTTTCTCTTCTCTTTTCTTTCTTTTCCATGGGTTTGTTTCTTTATATATTTTTGGCACTAAGCTTTGTCAATTGTATGTCGCAAACTTCCTCTCCCAATGTGTAACTTATATTTCCCTCTCCTCTAAGATGTTTCCTCATTAATAAACTTTATTAATTTCGATACTGCTCATACAGGTTGTATCCACTCAGCACAACAAGACATCATGATCGTTATTTATTTAAAAAGGCTTGAAGAATGGAAGTAACCTGCCCACGGTCACATAGCCAGTTCATGGAGGAGCCGGGCTTTGAGCTCAGGTCTTACTCCAGAGACAGTGCTCTTCACCACAAGACCAATTTTTTTCCATATTGATGAGGTTATGTTTTTTCCATCCAAGAGGTCAAAAGTGTTAGAAGCATATTTAGAAAGCAAAGAGTTTTCAAATGTATACGTGTAACAAATGTCAGAGCTTCACAGGTGAAGGGGGTCTTGTCACTTTAGCACAGCACAGGGGTTACAAGTAGAAACACTGAGACCTTGGCAGGTGAACGACCATCCCAAGACCACACAACTAATTAGAGTCAGAACCACAACTGGAGCCCGGTGCCTTCGCCCTGCCGCCCCCCACTTCCTCTACTTCGCAGTACGTGAGGTGACTGGCACAGCCCTAGATATTTAAAATTTCTGCATTCTTTGTGTACAGCTGCGCCCAGCAGGCTCTAAGCCAAGGGTGGGCGATAGTCTGGTGAGGCCAAAGAAAAGACCTGGAGACAGCGACCGAGACGTACGTTTATCAGGGAACTGATGTACAGTGAGTCCAGGAGCGGCCGACCGGACGGAGCAGCCGCTGCTGGGATCCGGGGGCAGGAGCTTCTATAGCACAGCAGGCTAGCCTAGGGACTATCAGTGGCCCTTCCCCTCCTCGCACGGCCAGTGTTCCAAGGACATCAAGTCCTGCCACCCGGACACCGTTCGCTACAAAGGAGACACTCTGGGTTGCCCCGCCCCCCAGAGCCCCTGACCTTGAACACCAAACAGCACGTTCTTCTGCACATTCTGCTTAATGGGAATGTCGAGGGAGACCAGCATTGCTCCATTCTCAAGACTGTGACTAACGGGCATGCAGGGCGTGTTTGCACACACTGGCTTTCCAGCCTGTACCATATGCTTCGAAATCCATCTCCATGCGAAATAATTGCATTGAACAATTTCTAGGATACTGCTTCAGCTAGCTGCAATCACCATCATTAATGAGTCTCCTGTGTGGAAAAGTGACCCCCACCATAAGTACCATGGCTTCCTAAAAGTTAGAAAGTGCATTCTAGCAAGAGGGCATTCCTGGGGCGCCTGGGTGGCTCAGTTGGTTGAGCATCCGTCTCCTGATTTTGGCTCAGGTGGTGCGATCGAGTCCTGTGGCAGAACTGCGAGCCAGCTTAAGATTCTCCCTCTCTCTCTCTGTCCCCTCCCCCACCCTCTCTCTAAAAATAAACAAGCAAGCAAACAAACAAAAAATAAAGAAAAATAAAAAATTTAAGGGGCACCTGGGTGGCTCCATCAGTTAGCCATCGTACTCTTGATTTCGGCTCAGGTTGTGATTTCAGGGTTCGGTTGGTGGGATTGAGCCCCACAGTGGGCTCTGCCCTGAGTGCAGCTCGAGCCCCTCTCATGCTCTCTCTTAAAATAAATATTTAGAAAAATAAATAAATAAAAACTTAATTTTTTTTTAATTAAGAAGAAAAAAAGCGGGCGGTCCTGGCTTTGGGCAGCCTCACAGCAGGAAACGTTAAGTTGGCCATGAGTTTATTTACAAAGAACTTCCTGTTCGTGGCTCCATATACAATTTCCAGCTGAAATACCCCGGCATCTTTAAACCAGCCTCTCCTAATCTGCAAAGACCCCAACCCCAGGTCAGCGCATTGACGCGAGTCTTTCTCCCCCTGGGGCCCTGCTGCGTCTGTGGCGAGCCTTCTAAAGAAAGGCTGCTGTGCTCTGCCTCCGCCTCGACCGAGCTGTCCACGGAGAGGCCTGGAGATTCCCATCCCTGTCAGCTGCGATGACAACTAGTTCTGTTCCGCCACAGATGCGTGAATAGACGTGTCCCGGGGCCTTCACACAAGGCCAGTGCTTCTCATGATCGGCCTCGTCTGGACAAAGAAGTGCGCGTGTGCACCAGGAATGACCCAGCTTTAGTCTTCCGGAAGTCACTGCTGACCAGCTCTTTGCTTGTGCTCTGGCTAGCGTCTCGTTGCCGACACTACTGCCCCCTCCGATAGGGTTAAGTCAAAGGGACTGAAACCAAGGAAGTGCACGCTGACCAAACCATCAGGGATGCGGGAGGAGCAGGCTCCTCGTGGGGCTCCCAGGGGCACCTCTTGGGCACCACACCGTCCTCTTCTGGAGTCAGTCAAGGAATAGTTTACATCCCTGCCCGTAGAAGAACAGCACCGTTTCCGCCGCTCCGGCACCCGGAAGTGCCACCTGCAGAACTCGGCAGCCACCGCTGGGTTTCCAGGCGGCGGAGCCGTGTGGCGCCCGTCACCCTCTAACCCCCACGAGCAGGGAAGCGGCACCCTGCCTTTCCCCACAGAGCTCAGCTCCAGTTCAGGGTCGCCCACCGAACAGGCGGAACAGAAGAACAAAGTCACCGAGGAAACGGAGTTGTGAGTGTAGGTCCCAACCTTACTCTGGCCATGCGCTGAAAACTGGTCCTCAGCGTCCAGACCAACTGTGAACCACATGGCTGGAAACACCCCCGGCTGCACTGGGGATTTCTTCTCTTCCCTAGGGACACGGGTCCTCTTCCAAGGGATGAGAACAGGCACAAACATGCCTTCTGACTGCCTTGTGCTTGGCTCTCCTAAAGTACTCCCGTTCATGCAAACGTAGAATGTATCTGGGGCGCCTGCGTGGCTCAGGCGGTTAAGCCTCCGACTTCGGCTCAGGTCATGATCTCAGGGTCTGTGGGTTCCAGCCCCGGCGTGGGCTCTGTGCTGACAGCTCAGAGCCTGGAGCCTGCTTCGGATTCTGTGTCTCCCTCTCTCTCTGCCCCTCCCCCACTCGCTCTGTCTCTCTCCCCCTCTCTCAAAAATAAATAAACATAAAATTTTTTTAGAATACATTCAGATAAAGCAAAAATCTTCCGCTAAATCGTTACATGGGTGTGATTTAGAGCCCACTTGAAAATGAATTCGCGAGAGAAAATTTCTGATTTGCTGAGGCCACTATACTTTTGTGGGAGAAAGCACCATGATTTTCTACATGTGTATTTTACTTGCACGTTGCCCATAAAAGTAAAAGCTTATTATAACATGTGGCTTATTTCTCTTCCAATTTTCCAGAAGGGAAAATGTTTTCTCCTTCTACTTGTCTTAAATGCTTTCTTTATTCTTTCCTCAACTGCCTCCAGTTGTGATCCTAGGTCTTTCCATACAAAAGTTTTTTGTTGTTTTAGAGAATATGCAGAGAATGTTTTTCAGACTTCCATTCTCCTGAAAGTTTCACATTTAGTTTGAATCTGAGACACGGTGGTGTTTCATTCTGTCTCCAATGAGCCCAATATGAAGTCTTGGTATTTATTGCCTTTTCGTTAGCGGGAGAAACAAGAGGCAATTTGCTCACTGCTTGAAGCCATTTTTCTTCATTTCTGCAGGGGAACTCATAGCCCAGTGTGTGCCGTCTCTCTGCTGGGCTGCTGGGCTCCGAACCCCTTTGCAGCCGTCTCTGTGCGACCCCGCCCTGGACTCGGGCTGTCCTGGAATGACTTACTGCTGATGGGGCAAAAGCATCTTGAGATTATTGGTCTGATAAATCTCGCTGGCCTCATTATGAAGCAAGATGTGGGCTCCTCTTCAAAGTTACTGTGTCTGGTTTCTTGCGGGCTTCGTCACGTGCTTTTTCAAAAGCTTGATGGAGAGCAGGGGCCAGAGCCTTGTTGCACCTTGTTTCAGAGGTTCTCCGCCTGGAGGGTTAATCAGATAGCGCTGGGGCAGGTGGAAGACAGATGAGAGCAAGGCAGGTGCGGGGGAAGGGGGGACAGGGGATGGGACTGGGAAACCAGGAGTTGGAATTGTGTAATTCTTGCTGTCACTGATTTTGTAGGACTCAGTGTGAATTGTCTGACTGTATGTTCATGCTCAGGCTAACTGTACAGAATATAATATTAAATATAGCTTTAAGCCTGTTAACATTGTATTACCGCTGTCATCCCGGGTCTGTTCCTGTCTTCCTCTCTGCCTCCTTCCCCCTCGTTCTCTTAACTGCATTTTACTTTGCAATTCATAGGTTTTATTTTTACTTTTAGCCTCAGACACCGAGTTCACCTCCCGCATCCCGGGAGAAAGAAGGATGCTCTAGCAGGTGCGTTTTCAAACGGACCGTAACCAGCGGCATCCGGTTTGGTAAAATGCATTTGGTTTGATCATCGGACACATTTACCATCTGAAATCTCCCTTGGCAGAGTTGAGTTTGTGTTTCCCCTTGTTTCTTTCGGCTTTTGGCTCGAGGCTTATCCTGTCCATCCTCCTAGGCCTGCAAATGCTTCAGAGAAGTGGCCCGTTGCCTTTCTTTCTGAGACCCTGAGCAGGGAGCAGGGCCAGTGCTTCATAGACACCAGGCACCTAATAAACGTTGGCAGGGTGAATACTTGTAGTGATGGGAAGCGAGGAGTGACGTGTGGCCGATTCCAGGGTGTGGAAGCAGCAGCAGCTGGCCCTCATCGTTAGGTAGAAGAAAATCTGCTCTATCTGGCCTGCCGGTCCGCCCAGGCTGGAGCAGTAAGGGCTTTCTAGAAAAATCACCTGATACTGAGTTGCATCAGCTACAGATCCAGATTCAGCTCCCAACTTAGCAAGCGCAGCAGAAAAAGCACTTTCCGCCTCCAGCATCAGTAAAGCTACCAGGGGAGAATTCTAACCTCGGGCCCCTGCTGAGGTCCTTCGGCCTTCTGGTCGACTCACCCTTGTCAAGGTGATGGGTTGAAAAGAGCGAGAGCCTGGGTCCCAGGCCTGCGGGTAGCCCCACATCAGAGCATGACACACCTTCAGCTGGACCCCCAGTTGGGAGAGGAGGGGGTCTTCCAGAATAGAGCTGTGGCCAAACAAACCTCAGGAGCAACCACACTCCTCATTCTAGAATTCCATGCTGTCTGGGGTCTGACTCCCCTCTCTTCAGAGCTCCTAGTCTGAGCTGTCTGCTCCACTCAGAACAGCATCTCCTGGGGGCCCCTTCCTCATCAAGCCCCCGTGCTCCCATCAACCCCTCACCCCTGTGCTTTGGCTCATTTGCCCCCTTGCTCGGGATCTAAATCTTACCTGGACCCAAGGTCAAGTCCAAACACGCCTCTGCCAAGACCCCTTTAGAAGAGCAAACTCTGCTTTACACGTTGGAAGTTAACAAATGCCTCTTATTTGCCAACTTGCTTTGTCACAGTGGAGCGCGTGGTCCTCAAATACGCAGAAGTGCAACAGCCCTAAACTCCCACATGGAAAGAGAAGAAAAACAACGGAGTCCCAGAGCCACGGGTTTGGAGTGCAGTATTCCAGTCAACTGGGCAAATGAGTGTTCACTTTGGGCCTACTTCCTGGACCCGAGACCCATATTCGGAATGATTTCTCTTTTCAGAAGGATCTAAATTATTTAAAAAAATTAATTTTGATTTTTCTTTTGAAAGAATTTTTTTTTTTTTACAGAATTCCTTCTTTCCTTGATTTATATCTTTCACTGTCGAGCAAATGTCCACTGGGTGAATAGCACTAAATCAGGGATTCTGGCTCCAAATCAGAGAAGAGAAAGCCAATGCTTTGATCCTTGAGATTTTAAATCAAGTAAAGGCTAATTAAATGATCTCAATTTTTTAAATTATTATTATTATTATTTTTTAAATCCTACTGTGTACTAAAGCTGGGCAAAGCAGGAAGCTAGTCTCCTGGGGCACCTGGGCGGCTCAGGTCATGATCTCATGGTTTGTGAGTTCAAGCCCCACATGGGGCTCTGTGCTGACCCTGGAGCCTGCTTCGGATTCTGTGTTTCCCTCTCTCTCTGCTCCCCCCCTGCTCATGCTCTGTCTCTCGTTCACTCTCAAAAATAAGTAAATACTTTTAAAAATTTAAGAAACTAGTCTCCGGGCATGTAAAATTGTAGGTGGAAACAGGGAGTGGGAGTCAGTGAAAACAGGCTGTGAATCCACACTGATTCGATCGGGTTGAGTGATCAAACCCCACCCAAATAACTCCCCACCCCCCCACCGCCAAGTCACTGATGGTGCACTTGTCCCCGGCAGTGCACGGAAAGACTGCCAATGGTCCTACATTTGCAAAAAGCTAAAAATACCTTTTATCTTAGCTTCTTAGACACTGGAGCCCTTGTCAGCGAGAGCCCTGAGCCACGAGTTGCTGCTTTGGAGAAAGGATAATGAGGTTGGGATGAAAGGTCGTAAGTATCTCGGGAACATCTTACGTTTGTGACATTTGCTTGTCCTGAAGACAATACCCAGGTGCGCTTTCCTGTCGTCCTGGAGCCCCCAGACCAATTGGGGCCAACTGTCATCTGTCCTGAAAAATGCAGAAAGAGCTAGCAGTATGTGGCAGGCTGAATGATGGCCTCGAAGATATCCAGGGGTTAAGCCCTGGGTCTCATGCATGTCCCTGACCATGGCAAAGTGGCCTTTGCAGGTGTGATCAAAGATCTTGAAATAGAAAGATTATTCTGGGCTGTCTAGGTGGGCTGAAAAGCAATCACGAATGACTTTGTAAAAAGAAGGCAGAAAGACATTTGACTCCAGAAGAGAAAAAAAGCAATGATGCGGGGCCATGAGCCAGGGGATGAGAATGGCCTTGGTAAGACAGAAAATGCCAGAAATGGATCCTCCCCTAGAACCTCCGGAAGGGATCAGCCCAACTGACCCCTTGACTTTAGCCCCGTGACGCTCCCTTTGGACTTTTGACCTCCAGAACTTTAAGAGAATGAACGTGTATTGTTTTAAGCCACCAAATCTGTGGCAATTTGGTACAGCGGCCATGAGAAAAGAATACAGGGAGTTCCCACAAAAGGCATCACCCCCCCACCCCCCGCCACCGGGAGAGGGAATCGGAAAGTATTACTAGAAAATGAACTTCAACTCATGACAAGGTTTTGGTGGTCAGGGAAATCATTTACAGTTAAGAATCTGTCCTTAGAGGGAGAGCGTTGGTAGGATCTGTACCAAGATGGAGTCTTTTTTAAACAAAGATGTCTGCTTTTACATTTTCCGGCGTCGGCATTAGGGAAGAATTCTACACTGACGGAGCTAAGCGTTTCACAGTCATCCTGTCCTTTGGGATGTCTTCCCAGCCTTCCATGAGGCAGGCGCTATGATCATCCAGTAGCGATGAAGAAACTGAGGCCGTGAGTAGGTACAGGGCTTCCCAAGGTCACATGTGTAGCGGACGCTGCTGCCTAGTGCCATCCAGACTCCTCTTTGGCAATGACTTTCCCCAGCTCCTGGGCAGACTGCCAAGCAGACAGCTCTCCACTGTTAATCCTCTTTGGGGATTGCCCGGGCTGAAAAATTGCCTCCTTCCAAGGGCAGCCGTGTCCCTTGAATGATCAGTAAGAGAGGAAAGCCACGGCTCCTTCTCCCCAACTCGGGACAACCTGAAGACTCATCCCATCTTTACAGCCTCCTCCAGGGGCTGCCAAGGACCTTCTCAGGAGCACGCCGCAGCAGAACTTCTCCCTCGGGCCAGTTCTGCCTCTTCCCGGTCCCTCTCAGAGATATCAATCCCCAAAACAGTCCCTAATAAAAATCCTACGCACAAATTTCCATCTCAGAGTCTACTTCCAAGAGAACCCAGCCTGCCCTACCAATGTTTGCTGCGTGAATCACGAAGTCGGGACTCTGCTCCAACACCTGTACCCTTTCTGCCTTCATCTAGTGCTCCCTGGTGGGGCACAATTCACACATCTATGAGATGGAAACTTCATCGTCGACACAGTGTGCGAAAGAGATGCTGGCGACAGAAAGCCTGGGCTGGAGAAGAAACCTGCCAGTCAGAGTTCTTCTAGAAAATGGAGACGCCATCTTCCAGTTCCCCTCCCTGCTGATGAATGTGTGTTACTCGGACCCCGGTTGTACAGCTCATGTTAACGTAATGCCGCCTAGACAGCACGTGCTCTAGAAAGGGACCGCTCACCACTCCCAGAACTCCTCGATCCGCCTGCTGGCGGAGGAACGAGACAGACTGCCACAGCTCAGTCCCCGGTGGCAGCAAACGATCCAAGAATCATCCATCAGGAAAGGGAGGCCTCTCAGAGCTGACAGCACATTGTTTTAGGAGCTGAGAAATGGCTCGGAAGCCATTCACATTGAAAGAAGTGTGGCTTCTAATTCTGGGCTAGGTTGACCAGGGCACCGAAGGCCTGGTTTAAAGACGTGAAACTCCCACCCGGCGCTTGGCCAGCACGGCCCAGATTAGCAGTTCACGGCAACGGCATTTTCCAAAAAGCTGGGTCTTTTTCTTCCTCCGCTGAAGATGATTAGCTCTCAAAGGACCGGAGTGACCTCATTACAAAACCGCCCCAACCTGTCTGACTGTCCCATGGTATTGGGGCAGCTGATAATGAAGGCATCTTGCCTTGGCTTAGCCATAGGAAACCCAATACGTTCTGTATTTAAAAAAAAAAAAAAAAGAAAAAAAAAAGAAAACAAAAAACACTAGAAGGCTGCATCTTGTCTTACCGGAGTACATTTAATACATGCTTACCTAGCATCTCTCTCTAAACTCCCCCCACCCAAATACCTTTTAAAGGCACCAGAAAACTAATGACAAGATGAAAAACCTCACAGCACGGATAATGCAGACGCTCTAACGGCGAACTCTTTGGGATGTTGCATTAACTTTACGGCAGCCTGAGGCTTCCCTCCACCACACAGAGAATGCCTTTCTAGGCTTTTCTAACCTTGGAGCCATTTCTCGCTTCTGCCACCTGCACCCAGCAGGAGATGTCACAGGCTCTCCTCCTTGCAGGTGACCAGAGTGAGCAATCTGGCAAAAAGTGAGGAGGAGAAGCCCAGCGACAAGGGCAGGGGGCAGGAGTGGTGACAGGAACAGTCTTTGTGAGATAATCAGACACAGCCTCTTGGAGCAGGACCCGCGTGCGTGACAGCTTTGAGTCTCGAATCGCGGTGTCCCTCATGTAGATAGGAAGCAAGGCCAAGTGTACCCGGTCTGTTAGTACATGCTAACTCTTGCCTGCAGAATTAAGTGAGGCCCATGAAAAAGTGCCACATGAAGAAGATTCCGTCTAAAATTGGCGCACGGCTGTGTCCAGAAGAACCTCTCAAATAATATCAACATCCCAAGTAGAAGGTCAAGGTGTAGGTAGCTGGCGATCCCGGAGACAACAGCAGAACAAATGAAATACAGACAAGAATTTCAAAGGTGTAACAGGAATCACAAAAAGGTAAATAACCCAAAGGTTTAAATGGGCAATGAACTTACATAGATATTTCATATACGAATGACCTGTGAGCACCTGAAAAGATTCTCCACATGATTAGTCATGGGGGAAATACAAGTCGAAACCCCAACGAGATACCGCTACACCCATTAGGATGGCTGTGTTCCAAAACGGCAGACGATGACGAGCGTTGGCGAGGATGTGGAGAAGTCAGAACCCTCAACACCTTGCTTGTGGGAACGTATAAAGGGGCAGCCACTGTGGAAACCAGTCTGGCAGCTCCTCAAAACGTGAAACACAGAGTCACCACACGACTCGGCATTTCGCTCCTACTTCTACTTTCAGGAGAAATGAAAACAGATGTCCGCGTGAAAACGCGTACATGAATGTCCAGAGCGATATTATGCAGAGTGGCTAAAAAGTAGAAACCACCCAATGCTCCTGAGCTGATACACTGATAAACAAAATATAGAATATCCATAAAATAAAATAGTATTTGGCGATACAAAGCAACAGGATACTGACATGTGCTACAGTTTGGAGGACCCTTGGAAACACTATGGTAAACGAAGGACCAGTCACAAAAGTCAGAAAGACTGTACATTATATGAGTCCATTCATAGGAAATGGCCAGAATAGGCAAATCTGTAGAGACGGGAAGTACATTAGTGGTTTCTTAGGGCTGAGGAGCCGGGGGATGATTGGGGCAAGGACTGGGAACAAGATTTCTTTGGAGTGATAAAAACATGCTAAAATTAGATTATGGTCATGCTTGCACAGCTCAGTGAATGCACTAAAGAAAACATCAAATTGTACACGACACAGGTGAATTACACCTCAACGTTCTGCTAACTGTGGGGGGGGGGAGGGTGAGAGAGAAAGATTTCTAAACGGAAAAAGGTCTATGTATACATAAAGGGGACCACAACATTCCAGAGAAAAACCTGAAGAAAAGATTCATGTCTTGACAGATTCTGTATTATTCCTTTGGATTATAAAGATGAAGAAAACACCCTACAAGGAATTTTCCAGGGGGGAAAAAACACCAGAAAGACCTTGGGTCTTGCCTCTAAATACATACTAATACATACTAAATAAATACTACAATATATAATAAATGTGTTATATGCATTTTGTAGCTAGAGAAAAGGGATTGTAAGCGTATCTTTTGCATTCTTCTTGTTTTACTAAAACTACATTGTTGACTATTTTCAAGTCAAAATGTACTTATCTACAACACAGGAGTCTTTTAGGTTAAAAACAACTGTTTTCATGAAAGCAGTCTGGGTTCATCAGGGGTCAGAAAGTGAAGATAAGCCAACAGGAGAGATGCTATCTTTCAAAGATGGAATTGTGTTTAACCCTAGTCCAGCCGAGTGCCTGATATCGTGCCAGAACCTGCTTTATAATTCGCAAGGCCCAGAGCAAAATGAAAATACAGGGACCCTTGTTCAAAATTAAGAGTTTTAAGACAATGACAGCAGAGCGTAAAATCAAGCATGAGGGCCCTGCGACCTGCGAATGTCACCTAGTAAGCAGTTAATACATATTTGCATAATGAATCAATCCTAGATAACTTCTAGAAACAAATTAGTTCACGAATGCTGTATTCCTGCTCAAGTCCAAATTAACAGTCGTTGTAATAAAAGTATGTTCTTTTTAGCCATTTTCGTCCTTTGTCCTCTCTCTCTTTTTTTTTTTTAAGTAGGCTTCACACCCAATGTGGTGCTTGAACTCATGACCCTGAGATTAAGACCTGAGCCGAGATCAAGAGTCGGATGCTCAGCTGACTGAGCCATCCAACCGCTCCCCGTGTCCCCTCTGTTAAAAACTTTCACTTAATTAACCAGTCCAAGGGGCACCTGGGTGGTACAGTTGGTTGAGCGTCCGATTCTTGATCTCGGCTCGGGTCAGGATCTCACAGTTCATGGGCTTGATCCCCACGTCGGGCTCTGTGCTGACGGCATGGAGCCTGCTTGGGATTCTGTCTTTCCTTCTCTTTGCCCCTCCCCTACTTGTTCTCTCCCTCTCTTGCTCTCTCAAAATAAAGAAATAAACTTAAAAAAATAAATTGAGAAAGCCCAAAGTAATTAGAATGAATGACGATCCAAATTTATCTTCACTCAAATGTTTTTCCCGAATTGCCTTTTACCAGGACTCTGATACGCAGGACGGCCCACCGGACAGAAGGCGTGTGGAACGCTGTGCCGTCGGCAATGGCGAGCACCAGATGGGGTGCCTGGCCTCCTTCCTGGAACGTAAGCTTCTTGCAGGGACCCCCAACTCCATCTCCTACATCAAGGTGTCTCTGGGACCGGTGGCCAGCCTGACTCGCAGAGAAGCTCCTGTAATACTTACCAAATGAAACAGAATCCATCAGGTGCAACATAAAAATAGCACACAGATAAACCAGAACGTTTTACATTACCAACTGCCGCGCAGAAAGTCCCTAGTTTACGACGTGAGGTGAGGTTACAGCGTGAAATGTGGGAAGAGCCCTAATGGACAGAGGGCCTCACGTGATCAACCATTTATCATCTATTCCATGTGAATGAAATGTTCATGACTGTCAAGTCTATAGAGACAGAAACCAAATAACTGGTTGCCTGGGGAAGGGAGCGAGGGGAGATGGGGAGGGGAACGGGGAAAACCCAGGTTTCAGAGTGACTTCACTCCAGCTGCCTGATTGGGCTTCAGTTTTCTGCCAGTAAACTCAAGGTCTAGGGTGATCGCTGACCCACCTGTGTTTCCAGGGCACAGAATCCCCTCTCTCACTCCTTCCTGTGGTTTCGCAGCAAAGAGTTGGAGTAGATCAGTGCCCACTCAAAACAGAATGGCCTAGAAGACGCAGCTTTGCCAAGAGGTCGTGCTGACCATCTCTCAAGTAGACCTAACTTTCAGTTCTTTGCCTCCGCAATACCAATAATGATGTTCTACAATAGGGTCAACATAAAAATTTAGGAAAGACTTTCCAGTGTTGAAGTTTTTTAAAAAGTAGTTATGGTAGAGTAATCATACAAATTCCAGTAAGGATCAAAATTGTTCAATGCCTTCATTTTTCTCTTCTCTGAGTGTGTAGATGGATACCAGTGAAAATTACATCCAGGTGGTTCTAAATGCCACAGGCAAGTGTTGCCTACAAGGCAGGCCAAAAACAAATAGGAACACGTCAAAATACGAAGTTGGTTGGGATAGAAATCAATGATCTTCTAAAGTTACCATGTTACGTGATGTTTCTTCGGTCTGTAGGGTTCTTTGATGTTAACAACTAAATACTGCTTTGTTTTCTCAAGGTGGTGTTGAGATTTCAAAAAATTAGGTTATACTTTTGAGGCTCTTGGTAAGAATACATTTGAATCAGAAAAAATTAAACTCAGCAAGAACCGACAGAAAAAGTCACCAAGAAATTGTGTTTTCATTTCACAGAGCTAAAAGGAAATAGTTTAGTTTGTAGATTTATACAGTGACAGGTCTGTAAGCCAAACCTTCGGGGACCTATTAGTGGTTGAATTGTCCCTCGAAAAGATGGGTTCAAGACTGAGTGCCCGGCACCTGCGAATGTGGCAGTTTGGGGGAATAGGGTCTTTGTGGATGTGATCAAATCAAGATGGGTCATTAGAGTGGCTCAAATTCGATACCACTGGTGTCCTTACAAGAGAGAGAGACACAGACTCACAGGGGAGAGGGAGAAGAGGGGGCCAGAGGTTGGACCGCGTGGCTACAAACCAAGGAATCCAGGTGTTACAGGTTGGTGTTAAAAAAGCCCACCGGACGCCAAATAGACGCGAGGCAAAATTAGTTTACTGCCGGCCAAACCTGAGCTCCGATTTTAAGAAGCAACTGCAGCGAATGGCCCTGAACAAACGCAGCAGTGGCTTTATATAGACTACAGCAAGTCAGAGTTAACCAATGACAATTTAGCACTGACGTTAGTTTTGGCGCGAACCTATCACTGTACAGTTCTTTCTTCTAAAATGACCAATCATAGCGAGACACCTGAGATATCGGGAGACCTTGAGATATCGCGAGACCTTATAACGCCGGCTGGCAACAGCGGCAGCTTGGAGAGGGGCGTGGCGTGGAACATCTCTGGCGCCTTCAGAGACAGGAATGACTACCTTAACATCTTGACTTTGGACTTCTTGCTTCCAGAACTGTAAGTGAATACAGTTTTATCATAAGCCACCCAGTTTGTGATCCTTTGTTAGAACATGCCCTGGGAAACTAGTATCGTTTCTGGTTTCCATTCAGAGGAAAAAGCTCGTTTTGGGTAAAGTCGAAACAACGTTTAGCTGAATCATTTCTAGGGGCTTTCAGATTACAATAATGCTTCTCACTTCCTGACCACCTTGTGCCGGGAACTGCATTGTTTCGTGTAACCGACAAGAAGACAACCAGGTTGTAAAGGAACTAAAATCGTTTCTTTGGAGCCCTAGGTTGCATTTGGGAGACACAGAATCTACCAAAATCTGAAGTATGCACAGAATTGTGAATTGGGACCCCAGTGTTGGGGGGAGAGGTGCAGGCTTATTAAGGCACAAACCGCAAGGTCACAGAAGTTCTTGTGGAAAATTCGTAATGGGTGCTAATGGAGCGAAACTCACTAACACATGATGGGCTATTTAGCTTCCAGGTGTTACCTTATCTCTGTTTCAGTCTTAAGTAGAAGGATTTGTTCTCGAGGTGATGGAGTTGTAACAGATAAGTTGCAATTGACCAAAGTCAAAAGTTCCTGGTGTTCTGAGAATTGAAACAGAAGTGCATAGGCCCTGCTTCCTCAATATCCTCCAGTTTTAAAGGACTCTCTGTAATGCTTCCTCCATTTTGAAATCTTTCACATAGCGCATGTGCAACCCCGGGGACTCCCAGCGTTGCCATCTGGGGCGGGCAGTAGGTGGAGGCTGAGACGTGAGCTGGCTTGCCGGTGGTCATCCTGTTCATAAATGGTGACATCCAGTCCCAGACCAAAACTACATGACCATATAGACCTTCGATTTATGGGTTATGCTCTGATAAATCAAAATGTATTCAATACGGACTTCCAGGGACGATGGCAGAATAGGAGGACCATCGGCCTGGCCTCGTCCCACGGATACAACTAGATAACACCCACGTCAGTGTAGACAGCCCAAAGCGTAACCCAAAGCCGGCACAACAGACTCCCCAGCTCAGTGTAGAGAAGAGGCCGCATCCAGGAAGGTAGGGAAGGGCGTAGATGCCATCAGGGTCTCAAGAGACCCAGGGGGCGGTCCTTGGGAGGAAGGGATGTGGCTGGCATGGGAGGGGGAGAACCGACCCCCACCCAGGCACAGGGGACCCACAAGGGAAAGATGAACCCCCATAACATTTGACTCTGAAACAAGAGGGGCCTAACTTCGTGAGTTCTGACAGTCAGTGGGGCTTAGCAAGTGGAACTTTAAAAATCAACAGGCTCAGCTCTGGGAGACCCAGGAAGGCACTAGGAAACAGAGTCCTTGTCTTTAAAGAGACAGCACAACAAACGGCTGGCTGACCTGAGATATAACATGGAGGAGGCTGTCTGAGAAAAGCCTGGGGTGCGTGGGAAGGAGATTTCTTTACTAATCTCAGAGCATGTGCTGGAGATACAGGAATCTTCAGGAGACTTCTCCAAGAAGGAAAGAGCCGGTGGAGACCATTTGCCTCCCCCCACCCACAGCGAGAACACAGACTCCTTCGGGAGGCAGCACGTTCTCCACCTACTGTGCTAAGGGCGCACCTTGCCCTCGTGTTCTCCTGCTGACCCGCCGCCTCCAGCCCTGGGCCTTCGCGGGACTCTCCCCAGGCTGGTCCCCCACAGACCAGCGTGGATTTGCTGGCACTGCACACCCGGCCCAGTGTTCTCCTGCAGACCTGCCCCCTCCAATGGGCCGGAGCCCATCCGACCACGGCCACGAGCCTGGCAGTGTCTCTCCAAAGTGACTCCTACCCTGGGGAGAGGGGAAGAAAATCACACACACCAGTTTGACTGTGGCTCCGTGGGCCTGGTGCAGACCTTAGCTAACACAAAGCCTATTTTGTAACAAAGTGTCGACTGCTCCTGTAATCTATCAGATAGTGGACCGAAAGTGACAAACAGAATCCGTTGCAAGTGTTTGGGGTATTGACCCTCAAGATCCTGTGGCCGACTGGGAGCTACGGCTTCTGCCCAGCATCACTAGACAGAATCAGATTGTATATCGCCGGCCCGGAAAAAGATCCAAATTCCCAAATTTGAAGAATGGTTTCTATTGAATGCATCTTGCTTCTGCACCATCGTAAAGTCGAAAAATCTTAAGTCAAGCTTTCTTATGTTGGGGGATCACGTCTGCAAGTGTCTTCCTTTGAGTAAAATGGGGGTGACTTAGAATTTTATAAGATTATAAGATGGGGGGTATGAATCAGACCTTCTTCCTCAAGCCAGAGTAATTGAGTTATATCACATGTTAGCGCATATAGTAGGCTGGGGTGAAGTGAGCGCCATGTAATATCACCTGTGCTATTTCCTTTTCGTTCTAGTTACCTTCTTAACTGCTTCTCTGTGCTCCTAAAATCACAGTTAAGTGGGCACCCGAAATCTTTGCTTTAACCCGAAGCCCAGCCCTCTGTTTCTGCCCGTCTGAAAGTATCAGTGGGATGCTGTGTGGTTAAGCTTTACAACCTAAGAGACGATTGATGAAAATAATAGATTTTCCTTTGTAGCACATGACTAACTTCAGTGGGATTTATTTGCCATTATACACATGGCCAAAAAATAAGGACTCATAAACCTAACTGAAAGTTTATTTCACTTGAAAATAAAACCAACAACGCTTAATATAACTTGAATTTCAAATGAGGTCATAATTGCTTTCTGCGGAGATTGCTCTAGCCCCTTCATACCCTGCACCAGCGCTGAGCAAATAAATCTAAGAGTTTAAGCTTTGGGATTAAGAAAGGGCTTTCCTCTGAGCAAGACAGTTGTACAGATGATCCCGTATGATAGCAATCAATGAAACCAATGAACAGACAAGAGCCCAGACTCAGGAGCTGGTCTGTCTCAAATCCAAACGTTTGCATTTGGGTCTGGGATCTTGGACAATTCACGGACCCTCCCTGGGCGTGAGTTTCCTACTCTCTAAAATGAGGATGGTAACAGTAACTCCATTGGTTTGTTGGGCAGGTGGGGTGTGTGAATACATTTAAAGTGGCTAGAACAGGGTCTGACAGGTACCTAGCAGTCAATAAGTGTTGAAACTAGTATCATTATTCAGATCATTAATTTTTTTCCAAGTGCCTATTCTTCTTTTTAATTTTTTTTAATGTTTATTTATTTTTGAGAGACAGAGAGACAGAGTGTGAGCAGGGGAGGAGCAGAGAGAGAGGGAGACACAGAATCCAAAGCAGGCTCCAGGCTCTGAGCTGTCAGCACAGAGCCCAACGCGGGGCTTGAACTCACAGACCGTGAGATCATGACCTGAGCCGAAGTCGGCCGCCCAACCGACTGAGCCACCCAGGCACCCCCCAAGTGCCTATTCTTATAAACCCATTCTTTTCTGCGTTCTCCGTAAGAGAGAGGATTGAGGCACGAACAGTTTTAGTGTCTACAGAGAGCCCAGTTGGACCTCCAGCTCAATCAGACACACCTGTTCAAGCCTCCAGCCCTCCTGCCCACGTGGACGGGATAAAAGAACAGGAGAGGCGTGGCCCTGCTCATTCCTGCTTTCTCCGGAAGCCGGCTTAGCCAGGGCTGCAGCCACAGAGCGTTTCTGAGCTCTATGCTGAGTAATTAAATTGAGAGCTCTTAGGACAAAAGCCCAGAACTAGGCACCCAAAGATGAGAAGGAGGAGAGGAAGAAGAGGGGGAGGGGAAAGGGAAGGGGAAGGAGAAAAGGAAGGAAGGATTGGCTGGTGCATCTCTTCAATTAACTATGTAATGCAGAGTCTTTAGGGAAACCTATCTTCAGATACCCTTAAGTGCTTTTCAATTTACCAAAAGAATATAAAACAGACACTAAAAGTTATTTCTAAAATACAAAGTTGAAGCTGCCTCTTAAAGGGTTTTGCTTGCTAATAAAACAAATAAAGCACGTAAAAAAAAAAAAATACAAAGTGTTTCCAGTGTCTTTGATGGAGGAGTTAATGAAGCCTTCACTTAGGCAGTGCAGGCACGTGCTAAGGAAACAGGCCTAAGGAAAGGGTTAATCTTCATTGATCACTACCACGTGCGGGGCATTTTATACATTCCATCTTCCGTACTACGTCAACCTACTATGGTAGGTTTCTTACCCATGTTCACGAAAAAGCATGGATGCTCAGAGCGGTCAAATAATTTTATTCCCTACTACGCAGCAAAGTCGAAATGCCGGGTTCCTGTCCCGAGTGTCCCTCCTGGGCTGCGTGGTCTCCAGGAAGCCCAGCCTCACAGGCTCCTCCCCTGCCCGCACAGCTGGAGCCCGGCCTCAGGCAGCAGGCATTCTGCCTACTTTTCCTGCGGGTCATTTATATCACCTCTCTTTAAATTGCATCAGGTTAACAGCCTTTGAGTCTCTCCAGGACCTCTGGAATTCCAAACAGACCTTTCCTCCCAGCAGCTCTGTTGTGTTTGGGGCAGCTCCAGCATCCTCGGAGCCAAGTGTCAACATCTTTCTCCTACTGTGCAGTCAAAATTCTCTGCACACCTTATAAGCCTGTTTGGTCTTCTCGGTGAAGCCCGTGCAGCGGGGAAACGAGTGAGTAAGGCGAATGTGAGGGTAGCTGGGTGTTCTTCTGCAGCAGTGAGGCGACTGGCTCCTCTGTTCTGCTTTACCCTTCATTGTAGTCCTGCGTTGTCTTTTTAAAATTTTAGACAGTAAGCAGCTAACACTACCTGCTTCTTTTTTTGGACCTGGGGTTCCTTAGAGCCCCCTCCCTCCGCACCAAGGAGTCAGATTTCACCGCTCGCTGGGCTGCCTCCTAAAGCCTGGAGGGTAGAGAGACTGCTTTGCTCCCTGCGCTGATGCTGTATCTGCTGTATCACGTTTGAAGCTTCATTATTCCTTTTCGGCATAAGAGGGCCTAAGACTGAAACAGAATATCTAATTACGTTGGAGGAGGAAATAGAGATGTTCGTTTATTAAATATCTTCCTGCGAGCCTCGTGTACACACATTCTGTTTAATGAACGAGAGCGAGCCCAGGTCCACAGCCGTCATCGCCGAAATTGTAGAGCTAAGATTTCAGGGCCAGCAGAGTCAGGAGGCAGCAGTTAGGAAGCAATTTTGTTCCAGATTCCAGTGGAGCTCTGGTGAGGTTAGAATAACAATGTGGTTGAGGGCTGGCACTGGCCATTTGCGGGGACCAGCCCCAGTGAATGCAGCTGGGAGGGTCATCCCAGAACCAGAAGGCCTGAGCGAACTCCACAAAGTAATTGCAAAGCGCTTAACATATTTACAATTTCTTCCCCGCCCCGCCGCCCCTCCGCCCCTCCCATCAAAGCTGAGGCATCTGCACTTCAGGAAAAGAAGGGCTGGGGTAGTGCCAAGCTGAGGGCGAATGGAAGATTCCAGACGATCATCAGAGCAAAGGAAGGCTGAGCAGAGAATTGCAGGGTGGTCTTAATTCTGATTTTCGGAATTTTGATTGCACTTGAGTTTGTGCTTAGTTAGGAGCTGTTGGCATCTCCTTTGTCTCAACCGCAGGCTGCCCTAGTGAGGGCGGGCCGTTCGTTGTTCTGTAACCGTTCTCCAGGAAAACTCTGCCTGGTTGCTCAGCTAATCCGCACCCTTACAAAGCCCTGGAGGAAGCGCTGTGGGCGACCATGTCGCTGCTTCTAAATGGGAAGAATAGAAAACCACTCAGGGAAACGCTTTTTTTCTTCTCTCTTGTTTATGAGTTAAGAGAAAAGGGGAGTCTTAGGGGTTGTAGAATGGAAGAAATACGTGTGACTAAGTAGAGTCATGTGTTACTTGGGACAGGCTTACTCTGCAGTTATATTTTTTACTGTATGAATTTTTTTCCTGTATGTTTTGAGCCTCTCTTTGTAGGCTCAAAGACAAGGTTTATTGTTGTTATTATCATAAAAGTGTTGAGAACACCGTTGAACTTGTTATGGTTATGAAAGTACCGAAGTACACTCATTCTGGGTGGCGTTAAAGGGTCTGCGCACTCGCTGTGGGCCCTTGAAAACGCGTGTAAACTTTCAGATCCTTCTTTCAAGAGGCTTGGCGTTAACGCTGAGAAGGCACCACCAGCGATCCAACTGAAACCACCGGCTGGCGAGACATTCAGAGCTTTGCACACGGCCTCAGGTGAGAGGGAAGAGGTCCTTCATGGCATGTATTTTAAGAATCTAGAAGAAGAAGAGCTGTAAAGCCACCTGTTCCCTCCCTGTGTTTGGTTAGCTTTGAGAAGATGATGTCGCGAGGCCTGGGCTTTGTGATATTGGTCAGTTACAGTTCATGTGTGACCCACGGCCCTTGTCCAGCTGACCGAAGATTTAGGGCCAGCATTGAACAAGGGCAACCCTTGTTTTCTACTTAATGGAAAGGCAAGCCAAAATGGCACATCTCAAGGAGATCACTGAAAAGAAGAGGTGTTTGTTTTAGTGGAAATATTTGTTGAGATAATGGTGCATTCAGAGCATCCTGTGACCCAGCTCCCCCAACAACGGTAACATCTTGGAAAACTATAATGCAGTAGCGCAACCAGGATATTAATATCAGTACAATCTGCCAATCTAACCGATTTCCCCAGTTTTACTTATTTGCCTATGTGTGTGTTTAGCTGTATATAATTTTACCACCTGTATATCCACCACCAATCTAGATACAGAACACTTTTGTATTCCTCTTCTTTCTCTTTGAAAACTACTTTCACTTTTTCGCCAACCCCACCTCAGCCTGCCTTCTACCTCAGTCCCTAAGCCTTGGCAACCACTAATATGCTTTGCATTTTTAAATTTTTATTACTTCAAAAATGCTATGTAAATGGAATCAGAGAGTCTGTAACCTTTTGTTTGATTTCTCCACTCAATATAATTCTTTGGAAATTCATCCAAGCTGTTGGTTTGTTCCTTCCAATTGCTGAGTGGCAGGTCATAGAATGGACATACCAAAGTTTGTTAAGCCTTTATCTATTAAAGGACATCTTAGTTGATTCCAGTTTGGGGTGATTACGAATCAAGTCATGATGAACATGTGTGGATAATTTTTGATGTGAACGCAAGCTTTCATTTCTTTGGAATACGTGCCCACAGGTGCAATCCTTGGGCTCCACTGTCTCTGCATGTTTGGTTTCATGAGAAGCTGCTGTACTGTTTTCCAGCCCCACGAGGAATGTGTGAGTGGTCCAGTTTCTCCACAATCTTGCCAACGTGTGATGTTGTCTCTGTATTTTCTTTCAGCTGTTCTAATGGGTGTGTAGTGTTCGCTCTTTGTTGTTTTCTTTTGAATTTTTCTGGTGGGCTAATGATGTTGAGCACCTCTCCAGGTGCTCATCTGCCTTCTGAATATCCCCTTTGGCAGAAGTATATGACAATCTTGCCTATCTTCTATTTGGACTGTGTGATTTTTTTTCACTGTTGAGTTTGAGAGTTCTTTCTATATGCTAGGTACTAGTCCTTTGTGGGACATGCGGTTTGCCAAGTGTTTTCTCTGAGTCTGTGGCTTGTCTTTTCACTCCCTTCATATGGTCTTCCTCAGAGAATAAGTTTTTAAGTTTGATAAAGTCTAATTTAGCACTTTTTCTTTTTACGGATTGTGTTTTGGCAGCAAGTTTATGAACTTGCCTAGATGCCAAAGTTTTCCTCCTGCAGTTTTTGTCCAAAAGTTTTATAGCTTCAGGGTTTCCACTTAAGCCCATGATTCATTTTGAGTTAATTTTTGTAGAAGGTGTGAGACTTAGTAGAAGTTCCATTCTTGCCCAGAGATGTTCAGTTTTCCGCCATTTCCCCACCGTGGGATTGCTTACGCACTTTGTCAAAGACTCAGTTGAGCACGTGTCTCTTTCTGGGTTCCATATTCTGTTGCCATTGATCTGTGAAAAGGGAATTTGAAAAATTGTTTTAGGACTTAAAAAAATCCATGCAGTTTTGTTATTGATTTGGGCTTTGGAATAAGCAACCTCTGCACTTTTTGTTTCTAACAAATAGTAATTGCTATGAGTTTAGAAAATAAAGACACACATGCATACCTCTCTCTAGATATATACAGTTGTACATGTAAACACATGTACACTCAGCTATGTGATATATACAAATAGACATACATTGTATGTATATATTATAAAGGATAAAATGCCTTAAATTCCTTAGTGTAAGTTACTGAGAGTAAAACCTCATCACATCATAAACTATTAATTACAGGTTTACGATATCCATAGTTAGTAATAAATTTTCCTACATTATTTTTACAGTAACAAAATCTAACTTAGATGTAATTTATTCTGCCCGTGCCCAACATCAATTTGGTTGATGCAAAATTTGCTCTGTTGCTATTTTTTATTACTTTTTACTGTCTTAAGATTAACGGTTAGCAGTTTGGGTGTAAGTCTTCTTAACTATGTAATTATGTGTATGTGAAACTTCGCCAGAGCACCTGTTAATCGTATTTTGTGAAAAAGTAATGGAGTTTTCTCTTTTTTTTTCAAAATCAAGTTGAACCATACAACCTGATAGCAAGTCGATGATAAGCATTGTTGTGATGAAAATCATGATAATATTTATGATAATAAAATACAAGGGTCTAGATACACACACACACATACACACTAATGCACAATTTCTTTGAGGGGAAAAAAAAATCATTGATGCATCCTATACAGACATTTCTGAAGGCTACAAATAAGACCATACTGCCCCCTGAGAATCGAATTTGTGACAGTCATACGTTTGGTATAGAGGTTATCTCAGTGTGCAGTTCCCTTACATGATGGAGTATCTTGCAAGTCAAAATAGAATTCTTAGTAAGTTCTTAAATGTGAAAGACAGATATAACCAACTTAATGTCCTTGAGTTATTAGCGTGGGGATTCTGAAGAGTGAGCGAAGCTTGTAGCTTATCAGCATTTCCAAAGGAATGAAACCTAAAAGGCAAAACCAAATTATTTGTGTAGATATATAATATAGATATATATACTGTGTAGATATACATATGTGTGTATGTCTATATGGGGGGATATGGGGGGAGCAGGGAAGACAGAGTAAGCGAGAGGAAGACAGAGATTAATGCATCAAATTTTTATAGGTTGATGACACTGACATTAATTTCATCCAAATAGCATTCCATTTCCTATTGTTTGAATACCATGATCATGAAATAACTTCCAATTTCTTTTGATTTCCCCTACTCATCTCGATCTGGGAGAGAGTACACCCCCCTGCTAACGTAACTGGCAGGTCATTGGCGACTTCAGTTCCCACTTTAGTTGGTAACCTGGCCTTCTGGTTTACATGTCAGTCCCTTCTGAAGGCTGTGTAGTTATCGGCACCTTCCAACCCTAAACACATGTGCAAAAATCAATTTCTGCCCCTGCATGGCTTTGGCCATGCTCCAAGGCTGACTGCCCAGGGAGCCCCGTCCTGACTTCAACTTGTCTCTGTCCATTGGCGATCATCTCCTCTCATGGCTTATAGTCCCTGCCACAGGGCTCGCACTCAGAAGCAGAGAAGTAGAGGAAAGACTGTCACAAGAGCCCACACTCTCCAGTAGCCTTCAAAGAATGTACAGACTTGCGCGTTCATACACCTGACTTCTATCTCATGTGGTCAGTTTCATCTTGACTACTTATCTGTTCTCCTGTAAAAAAAAAAAAACCCGATCACAAGTTGGCAGACTTTTCTGGACTTGTCGGCCCATATCATTTTGCACTGGTGATATTGTTGAGAGTGAATCGAATCTGCTGCCTAGAACAGTTTGCATTGGTTACTGCCAAGTAACTATGTCTTTTACGGGTTCCCAATTATTCTACCTTCATCTCCAAGTACTTTTTACTGAGGCTATATTTGTACCTGATAATACCATTTTTTAAAGTTTTCCTTCTTTTCTGACTTGTAAGAGAACGTAGCAAGTCCTTTTCTGGTGTGAGTCTTAATTGCTGAAGTGAAGTCCATGGCTCTGCTCTTTGAAGTGTGGTCCACAGATGGTTGCTAGTCATGAAGCGTCTGTAACCCACCCATGAGGTAAGTATGGGAAGTGAGAGTAAGTGTTTGAAAAATTTTATAGCAGTTTGACATTCCTGCGGCATCGATGAGCATGATTTTGTATTTCACACAAGTATCCATCTGTGATCAATGGGAAATAAAAATGTTGGCTTTTGCCCACAGATCGTTAAGCATGGTTTTATGAAACTATCTTTAAATTATTTTAAAACTTTCTCAAACAAGTTTGTAATTCTTCTGTGCAAATGTCTAAACATACAAGTTAAACGTTAATTCAATTTCCACAAATTTTTATCCATCTACATATCGATTCGAACTACCAATATGTAGATGTTTGGATCAAAATAATCATGACGACGCCAGGGGCTTCAAATGAAAAGCCCTCTTTATCCCGATCATAGTTAAATGTTACTATGCAATGCATTCATTTCTTTTCGTCAGTACTGCTGAGTAACCACATTTGGGTAAAGATTTTGCATTACCTTCTAGAAATTGTTTCTCCCCTCAGAGTACAAGTAGTGTAAAATAGGAATATATCTAGCATCTAATACTACATGGTTTCCTAGAAACTGTATTTTTTATAAATCATCTTTATTATTTTGTTCATTTTCAGATTTGTACTAAAAAATCACTAGAGATTTATGCGTGGGAGAGTCGTAAAAGGTTAATAAACTGGGGGCGCCTGGGCAGCTCAGTCCATTGAGCATCGCACTTCGGCTCAGGTCATAACCTCACGATCGTGAGTTTGAGCTCTGAGTCAGGCTCTGTGCTAACAGCTCGGCGCCTGGAGCTTGCTTCAGATTCTGTCTCCATCTCTCTGCCCCTCCTGCTCGCTCTCTCTCAAATATAAAAAGTAAAACACAAAAAAATGTTTTGAAAGGTTAATAAAATGTTATTCATTATGTAATGAGAATCAGTTCAAGGAGAATGCCACGAACTCTCAGCGTAGCAAAGATTTATACAAATATTGGGAGAAATTCAAAAGAAATAGATGAGATTATCCTCCTCTGGAAACAAATACACTTATAAAAGAAGCCAGATGCAAATTAAGAGGCCCACACAACAATAAAGAAGAACAAACGTGGTGTTAGGCATATGCACCGATGTTGAAAGAGTGGCGTTTGGCGAAGGTCGTTCTGAAACAGGTGAGCTTCAGAAGTCCACTTACACTGTCGGAACATTCAGCCTGGCTTCAAAAGCACCTGGAAGATTCGAGTTGGCAGAGACAGCCGTTGACAAGAGTCCAAAATGGATTTTGGAAGTGGGAAATGAGCCGAGGCTGGAGTTTGGAGATTTGAAGGATGCCTCGTGGAATAAGAGACCAGTCTGATTAGAACGGAAGGAGGATCGAGGGAAGTCATAAAAGAGAGATTGGATAGTTGTCAGATGTGTTTAATGAATACCTGCCTGTGAGGAGTGGAGGCTGTCGCTTTGAGCCAGAAAACCTGGCGGGGAAACCCTCTTGGCAGGCGAGCAGCCCATCGAAGCAGTAAGTAATACGCACTGGTTCCCACTCAGATCCTCTGATGTGGGAGATTTAACTCCTCAAGCTCTTGAGCATGAGTTAGGAGTCACTGTTAAAGTTCCATTTCTAAATTTAAACCACCCTGGGGCAGGATATGACCATGATCATCAGAACTCTTGGGACATATTTGTTCTCTGGCAAAAAGCAGTCAACTCTGTAATTATCATCACCACATTGTATAATTTAGAGTTAAAGGTAAAATGGTTGACATTAATACCAAAAACAAACAGAAACAAACAAACAAAAACCCGGAAAGAAAATCGTTTGGAAGTGAACAGATACTGCCAGATATGTCTGATGGTGATTTCACCCCCAACAGAGCGCCCGAGCGACGTGCCGAAGAATCTGAGCACAGACTTATTGGAGACGACTCGGAATTGTACCACACAGATAAGACACTGTCCAGTGTGTGCTCTGTGTCATCTGTTCTTTTCTTAATAAGGAATGATGGGGAAACAGCTCTTGCATTACTCTAGGAAAGATACCACAACGATCTCTGATATTTTGTTACATATGTTGTAATCATACATAGATTTCATGTATGAAGTTTTCCATCATGCAGGCTTTGTTTCCTGTGTAAATTCCATCATGAAGAGAAGACAGGAAGTTGTTCACCTTACAGGAAACAGGAGACAAGTTATCATGACAGATCTGGGCAACCTTTAAAACAGAAACGTTTTGACTCAGATGTACGTGTTAGGGGTTTAGTCCGGGTTCTCAGCAGTTACTGCAGTGTCACCGTGCAGTCCGTCCTCCACAACTTCTAAGAAACTTCCCAGTGCCCCTGGGGAACGGTCAGCTGTAGGTGCGACCACCTTGCTTGGTAGATGTAGAAGTTCTCCTTCAGAGTGAGAAGTTATCCATGCCATCTAAACAGAAGCTAAGAAGGCTTCCAGGACCGAGGTTCTGCCCAGAAATGGTCGATTCTTTGAAAGGTCGTGCTGGGGGAGCTGGGGGCCAGAATTACTAGCTGATGCTGAGCGACACGGAGAGGTTGGCCCAGGCGCCACTCCAGCCACCCATGCGAGAGAGGAGGCCCGTGGGCAGAGGGCGGGCAGTCGCCTCACGCTTGAAGAATGAAGAAGCCCTGTTTCAACTTTTGATCCGTTACAGTGCTGTGTGAGAGCAATAGTTGAGCCCCCAGGGGTTAATTATTGCTTCTTAAACCATCTTCAGCAGAATAAGCACGCACCTGGAGTTTGCTGCCTCCTAGGATGTACGGGCCTTTAGCGGTGGAATTCTCTGCCTCCTGTAGACAGCTTGGTGGCCTGCAGCACTGGCCACAAAGTCGCCCGTGTTAGGATACTGCTGTGTATAGTCAACCTTTATGGAGAAGCTCTGTTCCCTGTGCAACTGAAGAGAGTTTTTAATATCTCTAAGCATCTGTTGGGTATTTTCTCTAAAAAAAAAAAAAAAAAAAAAAGAGCAAATTTCGCACTTCCTCCTCAACTCACACAGTTTGTCTGTGGAACGCTACATAATCCTTGCTATTGCCTTATACCTGCTTTTAGCCGAGGCGACTTTTAACACACTGCTTTTGGGCTACTAGGTCCTGTTAACTAAGCAGTTTGGGGGGAGTTTATAATAAAGGAAGTGGTAAAGGTTAAGGGTATTTACTTCTCTTTTTTAAAAATTATTTTTGATGTTTATCTATTTTAGAGAGATAGAGACAGGGCACGAGGGAAAGAGGGGCAGAGAGAGAGGGAGACACAGAATCTAAAGCAGGCTCCAGGCTCTGAGCTGCCAGCACAGAGCCCGAGGCAGGACTCAATTAATCTCACGAATCATGAGATCATAACCCAAGTCAAAGTCGGATGCTCAACCGACTGGGCCACCCAGGCGCCCCTATTTCTCTCTTAATATTTCCCATATTGGCAGCAAAGATGCTGTATTGTTCAGTTAGTGAAAATACTTTCAGTTAAATAAAATCACTGCAAGACAGACAAGTATAAGGACAACACTGTAGGAGGTCTTGGCTCCCCTGTCGTTGAAATAAGGTTTGTACTATAGCAAGATAACTCTCTCACTTGATGGGGGCCCAAATAAATTGTCAGTTGATTAACCGAGTTACTGTTAAGCCTGTTCTCTTCTGCCTCATGGTCACTGCCATACAACACGAGCGCCAGGCAGCAGCCCTTCTGCGTTGCCAGGGAAGCAGGTGCGCCCAGAGGACCCAGCTCATCGTGTAGGCATATGGTGGGCACTCTGTCTTTCTCTTCCCTTCCTAAACTCTTCGGACCCTGGAATCCACAGGAGTCCCAGCATTGGTGTCGTCTAAGATGCTGGAAGGTCTTCCGCATAAAATTAAGAGAAAACAGTAATGTGTATCTGTTATCTCAGTAGGGAATGGGTCGTTTGTTTTAATAATGCAAACGTGTCATTCTTATCTGTAAATATCGGAAAGACATTGTGCTAAGTAAGAAATCAAGGCTAAGCATCATTTCCAATCAGACTTCCTGCAATGGATTCCCGGAAAAGCTTCCAAAAGCAAAGGAGAAGAAAAGCACAAAAAAAAGCATCGTTTGATAGCTGTGACACAATAGTTATGGAGAAATAAAATAAGCATGAAAAAAGCCTCAGCCTATCATTTCAAAGTCAAGGGTAAAGTCAGTGTCTCATAAATCACGCAAATCCACAACCACGCTCTGTCTTGGCAACAAAAGAGTTCTACCAAAAACGAAGGTACTATGAGTACCACATCCACTGGTGTAGCGACTCTCATACATCTTCCGTTTCTCTATTATTATTTCTTCCTAGCAACTTATAATTAAACCAAATTCTTCCTATGAACTCGAGTGAGTTGTTTGGCTTGAGGGGGAAAAAAGGTATTAAATTACTTTGTAACACATAGCTTCTGTGGTCAGCCTCTAGCTTAACAAATTATCATGCACCGTAGACTTAAAAGGGTGGAAGTCTCAACAGATTTAATAAACTTTCATTTTCATTTCTATTTGGTAAAATATGCTAGAAACTTGAGAGGCCCGACCTGAGTCGGAACCAAGAAATGTAGGTTATGTTATGTTATGTTACATTATGTTAAGCTTATGTTTTCAAAGACCTAAAGAGAGAAAAAGATGGAAATTGGAAGGTAGCCCTCGAGAATAATAATAAGGCGGGTGTTGCTAGGATATGGTCATAGGAGAGTAGGTGTACGCATGGAATCCAGGAACTCAGAGCCAGTTGTGACAGGCAGAAAAATGGTTTCTCAAAGATGTCCGCGTCGTTGGCCCCATAACCTGTGAATAAGTTAGCTTACAGGGCAGAAGGACTTAGCAAATGTGGCTAAGTTAAGCATATCGAGATGGGAACTTGATCCTGAATTATGTAGGTGGATCCAGTGTAGCCACAGGGTCTTTGTAGGAGCGGGCAGCGTTGTCACAGTGACAGGGGAAGAGTTCAAGATGAGAGGATGATGAGGAAGGGCCATGAACCAGGACGGGCAGGTGGTTTCTAGGAGCTGGAATAGATAAGGGAGTGGACTTCCATCCAGAGCCTTCAGAGGGATGCAGCCTGCCAACATGTTGGTGTTCCGCCCATGAGACCCATGCCACACTTCTGACGTCTGGAACTGCAGGATAATGTATTTGTGTTGTTTTAAGCCACCGTGTCTGTGGTAATTTGTTACAGCAGCAATGGGAAGCCAATACAGCAGTCAAATCAAAACATGCAAAATCTGGAAAACAAATTGCTTGACTATCTTTGTTGAGGAAATATGCTTTTCATTAAAGAACCAAAGAAAGGAACTTGTGGAGAAATTCCTATGTGGAATGGTCTCTTGGCGATACGTCCTAAACTTCATCTTAGGCGGAGAAGAGACTGGTGCAGAACCGTGTGTTGAGGGCAGGGAGCTGCCATATTGCTACTGAGGGAGCACTCGGGCCAAGTGGGTGTCCACATCACCCTGGCGGTTACACAAGAATAGGACAGTAGTGAACCTTGGCCTCTGGGAAAGAGACTTTCGTGATTTTACGTGCCGGGAATTCTTCTGTTGATAACTCCTGGTTTTTCTTGAGACCATCTCAGTCTCCTCTTCCTCTTCATGTGACCTAGACCTGAGACAACCAGAGCCTTGCATTGGCCCTGGTCACCATGCCTGGTGTAGGCATGGTGTGGGATTCCACCAGCAGACAAAACAGGCTGATCGCCACACTTTTATTTGTGCCATTTCCTCTGTTGTTGGACTGCTAATAAGACCATGCACTGGAGTGAATATTTGTGTCTCTTCAAAATTGTTATCTTGAAATCCGCATCCCAGGGTAATGGGACGAGGTGGGGCCTTCGGGAGGTGATCAGATCATGAGAGTGGGGCCTTCGGGAACGGGATGTGGCCCTTATAGAAGTGGCCTCAGAGAGCCAGCCTGCCCCCTCCACCGTGGGAGGACACAAGGAGGGTGGTCTACATCCTGGAAGAGGACCCTCACCCAACCATGCTGACAGGCCCATCTTGGATTTCCAGCCTCCGGAACTGTGGGAAATAATACATTTCTGTTGTTTATAAGCCACCCAGTCTATGGTATTTCATTATAGTGGCACAAGTGAATGAGGACAGGTGGACTGCAGGCCACCATCTATCCTTAATGGGATCATTAAGTCTGAGCACTTCTGGAAACGAAGCCAACACCAAAGAAAGAGCAGAAAGGAAAGAGAGTAATAAGCCTGAGGTGAACCTGGTGATGTCATCTGAGCCTCTGGGCCCCATTCTGTCAGACCCCTAGACCTCAGCTCTATGGGCTGAGACACCTCCTTTTCGGATTCTTGTGACCAAGAGCCCTTCCTAGGAAAGAAACCATACACATTTTCTCGTTTCCAATTAAGGTCACACAACCGACCGCACACCACTTCAGCCAGAATGGGCACTTGTGCCTACAAAGGGGCCATTCAAGAGGACGAGATAAGATAAAAGTGCCTAAAAGAACAAAGATCAGTAGCGGCTCTCTAAGCAAATCCGTAACATGAAGGCTCTGGTATTAAGAGGATGAGGGGAAGCCAAGTGATGAGTTTGAAAGAGATCCGGGGCTACCATCAACCTTGAGGAAGGCAGAGAAACTTCGGCTAACAGCCTGGCAGCGACGACTGTAGGGGAAACTAAACTCCTACATAACATCAGGTAACTCTCTTACAGATCCAAACAGTGCTTTCTGTTTCTTTTCCAATTCCCTGGAAGGTTCCCCGTGTTCTAGAGAGGACAGGGCATCCTTATCCTCATTCTGCAGTTGAGGAAGTTGATGTTTGGAGCTGTTGCAAGTCCAGGGTATTGATCCGGGGCTGTGGGACCTTTAACCTTTGTGCCTGGACCCTCATGCCTGACCCCAAACATCTTTCCAGGACCCAAACTTGGATTCTAAACAGGTGAAGTTGTTTATATCACAGCTCATTCCATCTGATTTCTTTGATTTTTATAATGTAGGTGTTTACTAGGCTTCTCTGGAAATATTTGGACGCTAAAGTTACTCTGCGGGGGAAATCTCTTTGCAATCAATATTTAGAATGATGCAGTGCAGAATCAAATAAAAGGTCTTCTGTTCAGTGTTTCCTTATTCAATAAGGGCTGAATTGTAAGTCAATAGGAGACGTGGCTTGTTTCAAAATGGGAAGGAAGGACATTCAGTTTGCTTCATGCCTACCTCACCGGGGCACAGCGTGCAGGCCAGACTAAAAGCAAGACCCACCAAAACCACGCGTGGTGGCGGCCGCTGTGGCTCCAGAGTGGGTGCCACCTCGCTTTCCCAGCTGCTTCCTGCCGGGACTCCTGTGTCGACGGAGGATTTAAGCACAGAGACTCCTTGCTGACCTGAATACTGGGAATGTGGACCGTGCAGGCTTTGCAAGACGCGAGGGAAGCTCCATTTAGAGAGGCTTCGGGAAAGGAGATAAATTTTTATTCGCGTTTGCAACAGACATAAAACATGACCCAAATTCATTAATGTAACATCGAATGAGCTTCAGTCACGAACTGTAGGATGGGGGCAATGATGCCTTTTCTGTTATTTTCCTCTCAGACGTTTGCTTTGACCGCACAGTATTTCATAAACTGAGAAGAATTGTGTGAAGTTAGTGCCATCGGTGGTGTCGATATTTTTATGAGTCGGTGTATCAAAGCAGCAGAGAGGACCGAATGAGTTTGCACAGCCATCTTTGGCACAGTTGACCCTCTTTGAACAAAAATGCCATCTGTCCCCTGCACTGAGGGGGACAGTGCACTTTCTAGGCAGACGGCCTGGCAGTTAAGTATGCACGTAAAGAAAACTTCACAACATGAAGAATAAAAATGTGCAGAAATTGATTAAAGTCTTGGATAATCTTCCTGGTTGGAGTTAGAATAATGTATGCATTTTTCCATCTAAAGTTTCCCCGTCTGATTATGGTGAGGAGAACAAAGTCATTAAAGGCAATTACCATGTTAATAGACCAGGGATTGCAACCCGAAAATGCTGCAGAATCCAGGAGTCCATCTTCTGTCACAGAGGGTAGTTTTCACTTCTGCCTCTAGGTTTCCAAAGGATATGAATTGGTAATCAGCATGTTTCATATTCATCACGCAATCAAAATGCATATTTGAATGAAGGCCGCATTTAATAAACCAAGAAAATATTCATAACAGTTGCGGTGTAATTAGGGTATGCAGTTTTCATATTTTTATTGAGGTATAATTACATAGAGCAAAATGTGCGGATCTTAAGTGCGCTCACTGATGAGCATTTAAAAATGTATGTATCCCCGGAACCAACATCCAATCGAAGCACAGCATTGCCTTTACCCTAGAAAGTTCCTTCATGTCTCTCAACAGTATGTTTCCCTCCCGCACCCAGAGCAACCGCCGTGCTGGGTCATATTCCCGTGAATCAGTCCTTGAACTTCGTAACGGTGGGAGCATGGAGAACGTGCCCATGTCTGGCTTCCTTCACTGACCATATATTTTTGATATCCGTCCGTTTGTGTACACCCATAGTTCATTTCTTTCCAGTGCTGAGTAATATTCCATTGTGTGAATATACTCCTCTGTTTATTCATTCTCCTGATGATGGACATTTGAGCTGTTCAAATTTCTTGCTATTATGAATTAAGCTGCAAAAGACACTATTATGCAGATGTTTGTGTGAGCATATGTTTTCATTTCTGCTGGAAAATCATCTTCAAGTGGCACTACTGGATCATAAGGTAGACGGACACTTAATTTTATGAGAAACGGCCAGTTTTCCATCCTGGTTGTACCGGGGGACGTTCCCACCAGCACGCGTGAGGTATCTAGGTCTCTCTCCATCTTCTCCAGCATTTGGTGTTGAAAGTCGGATAAATTTAAGCCACTCTAATGTTGTATGGGAGTATCTTATTCTGGTATTAATTTGCATTTCTCCGATAACTAATAGTGTTAAAAGACATCTTTTCTGGTCTCTTCAGCAATGTCTCCTCATTTGTGAAGTAATCTACCTAAGTCTTTTTTGACAATTTTTTTTTGACAATTTTTAATCGGTTTGCTTGTCTTTTGTTCTTGATATGTACAAATTCTTTACATAATTCGTATTCAATTCTTTTTCATACATATAGTGAATATTTCTCCTAGACTCTGATTTATCTTTTTGATTTTTAATAGTCTTTTGAAGAGGAGAAAGTTTTTATTTTGATGGTCTAGTTTATCTTTTTATTTTTTTCCCCTGTTAGGGTCAGTTCTTTTGCAAGCTGTCTAAGATGCATTTGACTACACAGGCCACAAAGATATCCACCCCCTTTTCTTGTAGAAGCTTTATAATTTTAGCTTTTTTTAAATTTTTTTTTAAATTTTTTTTTTTTTTTGAGGGAGAGAGGGAGCACAAGTGGGGCAGGGGAAGAGAGGGGGACAGAAGATCTGACGTGGGCTCTGCACTGACAGTGAGCCCGATGTGGGGCTCGAACCCGCAAACTGCGAGATCATGACCTGAGTTGAAGTCGGATGCCCAACCGACTGAGCTACCCAGGTGCCCCTATAATTTTGGCTTTTAAATTTTGTCTGGAATTCATCAATGCCCATCAAATTTCATGTTAGGTATGGATCAAGTTTAAGTTCTTTATAAACAGACATACAGTTGTGCTGACATCATTTGTAACACAGACGTTCCTTTCTGCATTGAGTTACATGGGCACATTTGTCAAAATTAATTGTGCTGCATGTATGCAGATCTGCTTATGGACTCGATTCAGTTTATTAGGTCTGACCATCCTTACACCTGAATCACGCTGTCTTGATTATAGGGTGGCTTTATAGGAAGTCTTGAAGAAAGCATGTCCTCCAAATTTATCCCTCTTTTTCAAGGTTGCCCTGAGTATTCGGAGTTCTTTACCTTTCCACATCAATGTGGTATTTGTTATTATCTCAAAAAAAAAAAAAAAAAAACCTGCTGGGATTGGTCAGCCATGCATGTTAAAAGTTCCTCTTCCCGATACATATATTCCAAGCAGTTACAGCAAAATGACGGGTGAACCTAGTCCTCTAAGTGTGGGAGGGAGAGACCTGGCCCCTCTCCCTGCAAAATCTTTGTGATAGGTCTGCAAGGTCCAAACTTTTCTTTTAAATTTTTAAAAATGTTTATTTTTTAAAAAATTTTTTAATGTTTGTTTATTTTTGAGAGAGAGTGTGAGTAAGGGAAGGGCAGAGAGAGAAGGAGACACAGAATCTGAAGCGGGCTCCAAGACACGGGGCTTGAACCTATGAGCTGTGAGATCGTGAGCTGAGCTCAAGTTGGATGCTCAACCAGCTGAGTCACCCAGGTATCCCAGGGTCAAGACTTTTCTTAATCTGAAATTGGAGGGTAACATCATTAAGATGGTGACTTAGGTTACTTCTGGCTTCAGCCTCTCACCAGGAGACCAACTACCATCCACCCAGAAACAAGACACGATTGAGAAGTTCCAAGAGGCTGGAGCACCCCCTGGACCACAGAGACAAGAGAAGGTTAAGAGGAGCAGGTACCCTCTGACCACATTGCCCCTCCCCCAGCAGGCACAACAAGGAACCCAGAGAGCTTTCCAGGCCTGTGGTTTCTCCAGAAAGACCATACCGTAACATCTCACTTACATCTGGAATCTAAAAAACAGAACACCTAGAAACAGAGAGCAGAATGATTGTCAGGGGTGGGAGGCGGGCAGAAGGGGGTAGGGAAGGGGTGCAGGTGGTCAAAAGGCACAAACTTTGTTAGAAGTTGAGTAAATTTTGGGGATCTAATGTACATCATGGTAACTATCGTTAACTGTACTGTATTGCATCTTTGAAAGTCACTAAAACGTTCAAATATAAAGTAGAATTACACGTTTTCATCACAAAAAATTG
Source organism: Paguma larvata (assembly GCA_030068075.1). Taxonomy (NCBI): domain Eukaryota; kingdom Metazoa; phylum Chordata; class Mammalia; order Carnivora; family Viverridae; genus Paguma; species Paguma larvata. The sequence continues at coordinate 4,884,583 of CM057826.1, forward strand.
TAATTGCATAAAGTGATGGATGTAACTCCCCTTATTGTGGCGATGACCTCACAATATGTGCTTTTATCACAACATCACGTTGCAAACCTTAAGCTTACAAGAGGTTACATGTCAATTACATCTCAGTCAAGCTGGGGGAAGAAATCCAAAATCAGTGTTTGCCTTCTCATTCCCATTCTCTCGTGAGTGTGCAGAGCACAGAAAATTTCATTTTTATGGGTTCAGATCACTTTGTCATTGACCTTCAAGGAATTTTTTGAGTATGGGTGCAGCAACAAAGAAGACTAGACAATTATCAGAGAAATCTATTCAAATATCCCTCCCTCTTTCACCTGGATATCTGTATTAGGCCAGATTTATCTGTTTCCACTGAAATGACATATCAGAACGGATCGAACAGAGAAGCAGATGAAAAACCTACGGATACTCTCATCTCTTTCTCTATCTGTTACGATAGATTATTGTCATGAAATGAGTGTTAACTTCTTTCTAAGGAAACTTATTTTATAATGCTTAAAAGAAAACTTGAAAAAAGTAAACCAGCTTGCATGCAGATAGGTTTCTGGAAAATGGATTCCACTCTTAACATACGATGACAGTTCTGCCTTTTCATCTGGAATCACCATCCTGCACAAAATTACGTCCTTTTCCCAGACTCAGATCTTCAAGGTTAGGTACCTCATGCATCAAAAAAAAAAAAAAGCTTTAAAAATGCTCTTAATGTTTCGTACAATCCAACTTCAACTTCCTTCTAAAAAGGAAATTCTAAGCTGTAATAATTATTCCCACACAAAAATGGCCATGGCCCTCTGGTGGATAAGTAGATCGTGAGCTCGGGTTTCCATGTGCTTTGAAAGGCTGGTATTTTTCAAAGTACACAGCGATTTTTTTTCCACTAGGACTAGGAAGGACAGGCGCATTCTCACGTAATCCTGAGTAAGTAAAGCCTGTAACTTTGGACCCAGGACATGGATAAAATGCGGTGGCAAATCTGATATACCCACTGGAAAACATGGTACCAGGAAGAACGAGAGACAGCCTCGGGAAGATTGTCCTGTAGAACTGCCTGCAGGTGGTGGCCCGTAATCCCGCAGGACTGAGCGGTGAGCAGAGGGGCCTAGAACCCCAGGCTCCGGGGAAGCCCCTGCCGGAGCTCCTACGGGTGGAAATTGTCACCTTGTCCTCCGGCGATACCCCCGCTGACGGACATCCACCGCCCCGAGAGGCAGCTTGCTCCGCAGGCTACAGCTTTCACCGGGACTCTGGACTTCCCGGAGCCAACTTTAAATCTGTTTCCTGCAACCGCCACTGCCTTTGCCTGCCACAAAAAGGAAGCCGAGCCAATAGCACGTTCTAGAGTCCACTTCCTACGAGCTGATCCGGGAGCAAAGCGGGGTGCTGCTTATGAGCGATCATTCCTGGATCAGCCACAGTCAAAACAGGAAAAGTCCATTAACCTATTTTCAGAGATAATGGACTCAAAACAGTCCTCCTGTCTTTGGAAGAGTAGAAATTTAATGTGTCCTTCTAAATTAGAGTGCTGGCTTCTCAACAAAACTAAGAGTTCACATCATCCTCACTCTGGTCCCTCTGGTTTGGCTGAGGGAGATGTTTGGAATAAAGCCGACAATTCCATCATGCCCAGATCAGTCACGTTGGATCGTTCCTGCAGCTGCCGGTAGTTTGACCTCAAAAGCAGCATTCTTCTGAAAACGGACGGAGGGCAGGCTTAGGTGTTGCTGGATTTCATTCATGAGTGGAGATGTGCCTTCCTAATGCCTTAGACCCCCCCTTACTTACTTACATAATGTTTGGAGATTGCCAGACCCGTAAGTAAATACATACTGGCCCAGATGGCCTTCAGGAAGACACAGCGCAGTGAAGCACGACGAGTGAGAGATTTGCTGGCAGAAAAACACTCCGAAAGTCCTCTGGTGCTTACTGATGAGCTGTGCTGAATTCCCTTACTCTTCCTTCAAGTGCAAGTACACATAAGATGGCTTATGTCACAGGGTCCAACCAATAACTGTTGCGAGCTAGGGTGTGCCGGTTGCTAAGAGAGTCACAGAGGATAGAGCAGTGGACGAGAATTAGTAAGTACAATAAATACAATGCCTCACAACACGCGTACAGAGTTTCCAACGGGCCAGGCGCTTCTCCAAGCACTTAACAAATATTAATCCATTCAATCTTTGCAATTGCTCTAGCAGGGGCATATCGTGGCAGAGAGAGTCAAGGAACACGCCCAAAGCCACACATCTAGTAAGAGACGGAGTCTACGATCTCTTTCAAGTTTCTTTTATTTATCTCCAACACAATCAGAAATACCTTCTACATCATGACCCAACAGACACAGGCGCGCGCGCGTGCACACAGACCCAGAATGAGGGATAGTTCTACAACAATACTTGTTTTTACTAAGTGTAATGCATTCTTATCCTTTCTGTTCTCTTCCAGGGCGTTCTAATTTTGCTAAAAGTGTCGCCACTCACTAAACTGAGTCAGGAGTCCCACTCTCATAGGTCGTAGGCTTTAGTATCTGGGAGGACATTAAAAGCACCATTGTAAGGTGAACCGTAAGCTTTCCAGGGTATGAAAGCTCCAACGAGGAAGAGAGGCCCTTCAGTCCTGAGACCACAAGGCCAGCAGTAGAAGGCCGGAAGAGCTTTCTAGGGGGTCAGGAGTGCCTGTGTGCAGGCTCTGGAGCAGGCGGGAAGTTGGCTCAATGAGGAAGACAGGAGAAGGCCAGTGTGGTGTGAGGCAGAGGCAGCCGGCGGCGGCCAGACATAGGAGACGTAACACTGGTGAACGTGTTGGCATCTGTGGGGACGGAAATGCATCGATGGCAGAAGCAAGGCAGAAGCCACCCTGAGGGGTGAGCTACAGAAGAAACCACCGGGGAAGGACGTGCAGCAGGGTGAAGATGAGGCACAGAAATAATCTCCCCTGACTTTGCACTTCATTTTGTGCAGCACTAGCCATGGTAGGGGAGTCCCGGAGGCTTTGAGCGCTGTGGGAACTGCTGTTGGTGCCGCTTCCCTGCTATAATGACGGCTCACAGCTGCCACCATGTCTGGAGTATTGCTTTCTGCAGGATGGGAACTGCCTTGCCCTAAGGTCACATGTCCTCTTACCCCGGAAGTAGCGGCTGTCAGCAGCCAGTGGCCAACTGCCACCATGTATCAAAGGCTGGCCTCCTGGCCTAAAACGGGATAACTCTGTGGTGTAATTGACGAGCCCCGTTGAATTTACTCCCAATCTGAATCACTTCCTTACCTACCTTTCTTTCCTTGTCTTATCCTGCTTTCCCTCACCTCCTAACCCGAGAGCTCGCTCATTAAATCACCCTCCAAAGAACCCCTGCCTTAGACTTCGCTTCTAGGAAACCTGGCTTAAAACATGCACGATAAACAGACACGACTGATACGGCTAGACAGGAAATTGACCCAACATTACGGACAGATACCACGTGGAATTTAATTAATATGCAATATCTTTACCTGAACTTCACATCGTGCCCAGTACTGACCTTTGAATTGTTACAGACCAAGGAAATGGCTACGACCATTCTAGGGGTACCAGAAATCTCCGTTCCCACGTGCCTTCTTCTCAAACTCCTCTCCCACACCCCAGAGTCGACAATTCTCCATAGCACAAGGTCTTCCTCAGCACCATGGCCTAGCTGGTTGGTCTCCATCTAGCCTGAGGCACGCTGGTTTTCTCTCAGGACCTCCTATGAAGGGACTTAGAAATGACAAGATATCATTTCAGGGCTGGGTGGCTAAGTCTGAGTCAGGTACAAGTGGATCAGAGAAGGAGAGCCAGATGCTCGGCAGAAAGGAAGATGGCCACACAGGTGCAGAGAGAAGCAGAGACTTGCGTTGGTAATGACCCCAGAATGCAAAAGGCACCGTGAGTCCTAGTCCCGGACACATCCCCCAAGCTGCACTTACTCACCTTCTGGGCCTTTAGGAATCTGCTTGGCTTTAGCCATCCAAGAGATGAGCTGCCTTTTTAAAACCAATTCTTGAATATGAGTGACAATGAGAATCAAAATAATCACTACACATCATTAATAAAGGCAGTATAGTGTATATATACAGCTGACTCTGAACAATGCAGGGCTTAGGGGCACTGACCCCCCTGCAAGGCTGAAAATCTATATAGAACTTTTGAGTCCCCCAAAACTTAACTACTGATAACCTACTATTGGCTGGAAGCCTTACCAATAATCCGAATAGTTGATTAACACAGATTTTGTATGTTAAATGTATTAAATACTGTATTCTCACAACAAAAAGGAAGCTAGAGATAAAATATAATGAAGAAAATCATAAGGAAGAGAAAATACATTTGCAGGACTGTAATGCATTTATTAAAAGGAAAGAAGTGAAATCCACTGTGTACAAGTGGACCCGCACGGTTCAAACCTGGGTTAAGGGTAAGCCGTAGTCGAATATTAAATTGATTTAATATATTAACTCCTGCTGAAATATTTACATGGCCATCAACATTGCTTCCTGTATCCAAACTGCAAAAGTCATGACGTTGACTTAAGAATATATTGTTTAAATATCTATATATTCTCTTGGGGTAAGAGATTAAGAAACAACAATCATGTGACTTCTTTATTACCTAACTCCATATGTTGGAAGGTCAACATATTTGATTCTTGGGCCAACAAGGGATGAGTGAGATGAAGCAATTCTAATAGTTTCAACAAGGATGAATGTGGTCAAGTAATTTTATTAGCTATCCTGATCCTAAAATGAAAAATCTGTTCATCAGGAGTCAGGTTTCTGATACAGTGCAAATACATTCAAGTGGCCTACTGCAGCCAAGGCTAAACTGACTGGAGAGAAATAGCGATCACAGGTATTTACAGGTAAAATATTTCTTCCAGCAAACTTAAAAAGAATAGAAGAAGAGGGAAAACTGTCAAAGTGGCAAGATCTTGCACTCTTAAATAAAATTCAAAGGTTCAGCCCCTGCTTCCGGGGGAGTTCAGAACGAAGTTATTTGAATCTTATTGCTTACTGGGTCTTTTTATCCTGTATCAAATGAAGGTGCGTGCCCCAGGAAAGAGTCCGACAATTCATCTTGATACGTTTCAGATCACAGAGGGCTTCCCTGAATTTTTATTTTAAAAAGTTTTAGAGAACTAAAAGAGCATTATTCCTGACTTGTTCCTTCTCTCCTTGCTGGTGGAGAACGGGTTTAATTTCTGTTGACAGTTGGGGATAAATTACATTTAGATTTAAGGGTGTTCCGCAGTACAGTCCTTTATCTTTCAGAACTGGAGATTTTCCCGGCAGAGTCTCAAAGCTCTGCTTACAAGTAATGTATGTTCGTAGCTAATTACTAAACTAGATCTTAATTCCTTGAAAACGGTTATCAGGTGTTTAGTGAGCTGTGTCAAAAAATGACCTATTTCTCATTAATTCACAAGGGACACTAGAAGCAGTACCCTAGTGTGTAAATGGAATGGTTGTATTTGCAAAATAATGAGAAAGTTCTTATTGTTTCTAGCCCTTGACTTAATTTCAGTTGTTTAGTTATTTTCAGGATTTAAAAAGTACATTATAAAAGGAGTATATAGTCTTTTTAGAAAAATGCAGAAGGTAAAGAAGTGTAATAATACGGAAATAAAAAGTCCTCTGTAGTTCACCATGCACCGTTTATTGGTGATAATATATTTGCTCATATATTTACTTTAAAATTTTGGAGTCATTCACTTAAAATTGTAGAATAATTTCCCAATGTTATATTTTGAGTGAAAACATGATCATTAGGCGTGGTATATCTTCTGAGTACTACAACTCATGTTATCCTTAGGATACTGGATAACCTCTAAATATGCATTTTTTCCTTTTCTTCCTTCCTCCTTCCCTTCCTCCCTCCCTCCTTTCCTTCCTTCCTTCTTTCTTTCCTTCCTTCTTTTTTCCTTCCTTCTTCCTTCCTTCCTTCCTACCTCCCTTCCTTCTTTCTCACTCATCCATCCATCCATCCATCCATCCATGTATCTATCTAAAGTCTATTAATGATTTGCCTATTGTCTTTTTCTGGAATACTAAATAAAATACCATAACAAAATATAATAAAAAATACAATAACAAAATACCATAGGCTGAGAGCTTATAGACAACAGGAATCTGTCTCTCACAGTTATGGAAGCTGGAACATCCAATACCAAGGTGCCCCAGAGTCAGTGCTAATGAGAGTCCGATTTCTGATTCCTCGCTGGCTACCTTCTCGCTGTGACCTCACGTGGTGGAAGAGGCGAGGAAGCTCTCTGGGGTCTTTTACAAGGGCACTAATTCCATTCAGTGAGACCCCACCTTAAAGGCCCCACCTCCAGATATCACTCCAGATATCATCACATTAGGTTTTAACATATGAATAGGGCAGGGGGGGGGAGCAGTGGGATGTGGGGGACATAGTCTGTAGCATTTATCACAGATTTTGAATATATTTCCTCAAGTTTGTCATCTGCCTTTTAATATATTCTATGGTTTTAATGGTACCGGTGTTTAAATTTAGACTTGTTTAATATTTTCTTTTGTGACTTCTTCCATTTGGTTTTGCACTTTGAAATCAAATGAAGGATAAAATGTCCATGTAAACTTTGATTTAATTAAATTTTTAAAATTTTATCTAAGGAAAGTAATACCAACTAGCAGTAGAAACCCCAAGCCCTATAGAAACACGTCACAGGGGAGAGTTAAATTCCCGTTTCCCCTTGCACATCCCTGCCCGAGCTTCGAACGCCAGTTCCTCAAAAATCACGGCACTCAACTGTTCCTACCCTCCGAGGATTTTCTTTTAACTGTGCAGACTTTTCTTAATCTCATTTTCTATTCTATTGTGTTTATCGTAAATTAACAAGCTTAATTGAAAATGCTAGGTAATAGAATTAGGCAACTTGATCCAACTTCTCTTTGTCCAACCAACGATCTCAGGCACTCTTAGATTTTCAAAGGTCCTCTAGCAATTTCAAGCTTGTATCAGAGCCGTGTCCTAGTTTCCATTTCTCCATAGCTTTGTCTCATGTTTTAGATTTCCATGAACAAGCATTTCTAAATTAGCCCATTCTCTAATTCACTTTTGTTTATTCATTAGTATTATTCTGGTCTTCGAGAGTTCAGTCAGAAACAAAGTATTTTAACACCTAGTTATTTACACCCATGGGGTCATACGATACTTCACTGTCTACATGCAATACCGTACATACTTCTCTGCAATTTGCTTTGATACTTTTGTATTTTTAACATTTCTCTATAAAAATCTGTGTTAATCTTTGTAAAGGCCATACACCATTCCATTAAATGTAACTATGTTTTATTAGTTAATTCATTAGTTTCCTGTTGGTAGACATTTAGATTTTCTTTTTTTTTAAATATTGCAAAAGTGCCATTACAAACATCTTTACACACACGTATTTATATATACCTGTATAACTACAGGAAATAGTTTATAAGTGCTATATGGAGACTTTAAATGTTGATCGATACTATCAAATTATCCTTCCAAAAAGTTCATTCCAGTTCATGATTTTCTGCCAAAAGTTCTTTTCTCTGTCATTCTCTGTAATACTGTACTTTATCAGTTTGAAATATTTGCACAGGTAATTGCTGAAAAATAGTGCCATGGTATTGCATTAATTTGTACTTACTTAGAGTAATAACTTGGATATTAAGTGGTTATTAAATATTTCAGCCTTTTGTAATGTCCTGCCTTTCTTTGTTTTTTGCCCATTTTTATCAGGTACTTTGTTGTCGACTTGACAGAGATATTTTGATAAGAAATTTCTATTATTATTAACATTTTATCTCTTTTCTTTTTACTTGGTATATCATGTCTTTTTTCCCTCACAGAAATGACAAGTCCTTTTTTTAAAAAAAAATTAAGTTTATTAAATAAATTTAAAAATAAATTTAAGATTATTTTTTGAGGGGGGAGAGGAACAGAGAGAGAAGCAATCCCAAGAGGCTTCGGGTTGTCAGTGCAGAGCCTGATGCAGGGCTTGAACCACGAGATCCTGACTGAGCCGAAATCAAGAGTTGGACACTCAACCGACTGAGCCGCCGGATTGGCCTGAAGTGACAAGTTCTACATAGTCAAATGTATCAGTCATTTCCATTAGGGACTGTGGGTTTCCCTTCCTGCCTAGGTGGGAATGTCGAACGGAAACCTTGCAGCTCTTCACATTTCCCCGACCATCTTTTTCCTTCTGAAGGTGCCTCCTGCCTTCACCACCAACTCTGAGGCTCCGTGAGTCCATGCTAAGTCCCTGAAATGCCACATCACAAGGCATGGACCCAGCTTGCTGCTGGTGATCCCTGACCGACTAGATAACACTACCTGGGGGTGTGGGGCGGACACCTACCCATGCAGTGAAACTTGAGCAATGAGAAAAAGGAGACAGGAGGAAAGAAACTTCTATGAGATTCCCGCACCACCACTGTCATCACCACTTTCTTCCTTCCATGGATACCTCTGAGATCTGATCCTTCCGTAGAGCCAGTTCGGGGGCCACACCTGCGTAGCTCCCTGCCGTGCCCCCTCCCAGCTCGCTGGGAGGCAGAGACATCAGGGAATGCATGGCCTTCATTACTGCCTTCTTCCCCCTCCTCTCACTCTTCTCATCCTCTCCTCAGCATCAGGCTCTTTGTAGAAAATCTGGGCAAAGGCCTTCGACATCGGAGGTTCTTCCGGATTATAGTTCCCAGATGTGAGGCAGTTCCCAGACCCAGAGTGCACTCACCAGAGGGGACAAAGTACCCGACAATGTTCCTGGGGCTGATTTGTCTACAACTATAGCAGAATGTCCAACCAGCAGGAAATAGAGACTACTGGGGAGCTCTGTGTGTGCCCTCATCTCTCGGGAGAACCCGCCACAGACTTGGTGGCAGCCTGACTACACGAGGTCCCTTCTGCCTTGGAGGGAAAATGGTTTCTTCTTGAAACTGTACCGAAGAGGTCTCTTGTTCCAAGGGTCCACCCCTCCTGAGAAGGCTGTTCTCTCTCTTTGCAGAAAACATAAAAGAAAAACCTTGACCAAAAGAGTAGAAAACATTAATAGATTAATAGTTAAATACATGTGGACAGAAGGTACTAAAACTCTAGCTGGCGAGAGGGTCGAATATTTAAGGATTCTATAATTTTTTATTTTATAAATATTGTAACAGAGAACTTCAGGATGATTCTATAGAAGAAAACAATGAGAAAAAGATCAGAATGCTACTTGCACAAATATCGAAAACCGCACTAATTTTCAGTAGATACGTCATGGTGAATATATTATGTAATTCAAAGCCAAGGATATCTTCATTGAGCAGAAACAATGTGTCTCTGCCCCTCCCTCATTTCCCAGGCTACCTGACCCCCACGTAGCACGTCTTTTCCCAGCAACACTGGATCTCTGAACGCCAATCCTAGGAACCCCCCCATCAAGAAGTGAGTGAAACGGAATGGTGAATTATAGAAGATTTTCCATACCTGCTTCATGAGAATTTCTAAATCCAGTTCTTCATTGGTCTGGGTCTAAAGTGAGTCTTTTTCGTGCTCAGGACTGCATTAGCTTCTGCGGCCCGTGGATGTGGACAAGCACGTCCAGTTCCGTGGCTACCTCAGAAAACACACAAAGTGTATATATCCCCTGCCTCATAGACATCGCTGGAATATTTTTCCTTCTCCTTTTATGATAGTTCATTTTATTTTCCCATTGTCTGCCAGCAGGAAATGACAGTATAATTCTTAAATAACTTTTTCATGTGTTGAAAGGTTTTGGGCTGCCTTTTATGGCTAAAATGTAAAATTAGAGAAGAATAAACATATTCTGTGATTGTGGTGTGCCAAAAGCCATCTGTGGATGCTAGCCTAAAAGACCTTGCTTCTTATCCTAAGTTCTCTCTCCTCAGTTCCAGGATGACGCCTTTCCAACTGGCTGGCCTAGGGATGTGGTTCCATCAACTTTAGAGACCCCACTTGACCATTGGTTTTAAACATTCATGGCAATGACCCTGTAAGACCAGGAAGGACTGGCCTGGGTCCTCCCCATTCTGCTGAGGACGTGGCTGAGTACGTGAGGATGGTAGCTTTAGAGCTGTGTATGTGTCTAATTCATGTTCTATATTCCTCTGATAAAAAGGGGCAGGACAGGAGAACAGATAAATGAACGAAGCACTGTTGCCAGCCCATGAGCTACCGCTTCACGGATGCGTTAACTATTTAATTATCACATTCCCGGGAGGTGGTGCAGTCAAGCACATCTATTTACAGTTGAGGTCCAGAGAGGTTAAGACATTGCCCAAGGCTGCACAAATATTCACACGGGCAGGATGAGTCTATGTTTGCTGAACTCCAGAGCCCTTGCTCTTCTATTATCCTTCCTCTCCAAGGTATCTGTACCCAACCTCAGCAAGCTGTCCTCGTCACAGCCTCCATATTGTGCCCCCCCCCCCCCCGAGGGACAGTGTGCAGGGTTCCCCTTCACCTGAGCTGCTCACCTGCCGCTCTCCTGCTTGGACCATTTCTTCTCATCTCGGTGGCACCCTCATCTTCAGTTTCGTCGCCTTCTACTTCAGTCTGGCACAGCTCTCTCAGGATATCTGTCCTCCCTCCCTCCCTTTCTTTTCCCCATTCTTCTTCATAACTGTACTTTTCTGAAAGAGGAAATCAGCCCCAACAGTGACAAAATGCAAGAATGGTGTTACTGATAACACTCTTCTGTTGAAAACGACTCCCAAACCAGGCTCTTGTCCCTGGAGGGCTCTTGACAAGAGTACCCAGGAAGTGCTTCAAACCTCCGGGGAACTTTTCCAGAAGATGAGCTTTGGGTAAGGCGAGTGACAAGAACTTCCTGGGGGCAGAGAAACAAAGAAGGGGAAAGGAGAGAAAACGCACAGCTGTGAGCTTCTTTCTCTCTCGCACTGTCTCTGCCATCCATCTATTGTTCGTTGCCTGACTCCTTTCCTCGCAGTCCCTCCACCTCCCACCGGCCACCACCACCACCTTGCATTCTTATACAATTTCCTTCTTTCCCCAGCTGTCAGCGGTTCTATGCCAGTTCTTCTCAGGGAATAATGGGGACTTACACACACGTCAAACACAAAAACACTGGCCCAGCCAAGTTCAGACAAGAAGACCACGCCTTAGCCCTATTGGGAAGGGGAACCCTTCAAATACCTTGCAGAAAATCTAGCTAGCAAAGGGTCACTGGCGCTCATTTCTCCTGGACCGGCATGGCTGCAGGGAGTGATGCCACATCTGCCTCAGTCACTCATGTCTCTATCGCTCCGCATTGCCAACACTGCGGAAGCATATAATGAATCATTTTCTTTACCATTATTCGGGGGCTGATACGGTCAACAATAATTAACTGATGACTGAACCCCACCACCGTGGTACCAATTTCACGAAGGCACTGAGAGATAATCATGACGCACAGTTTGAATTACATCTGACTGGTGGCTCTGTTATTCCGAGCACATAGCTAATAAGGCAAGTTGGGTTTTGATGCATTCCATTTTTGCATCTTCATAACTTCATATCGTAACTCCAAACAATCTTCTCAAATATGTATTATCTTTTTATAAAAGGAAAATGAAAAAGTGTTACCGAATTTGCTATAGAATGACAAGTCCCAGTAATCGCATTACTAATGAGGACATAGAGACACTGTTCATTTTCCAATACGCAGTGATTTTTATTGCCTTACTTAGACTCTCTCTAGGTTTCACTGTTTTTCCTGAGTTAGGTGTTAACACTAGAGATACTGCTCCGGGAAGGTCAATTATGATTGTTTTAGTGGTTGTGGACTGTGTGCTCAGCTTGGATGTCTCTAAATCCCTCCAGGTGAACTGAGTGATGGTAACGGGCTGTCCGTATATACCCAGAGATTTAGAAAATGCTGTTTAAAACCTAATAGATGGGGCGCCCGTGTGGCTCAGTCTGTTAAACATCTGACTCTGGCTCAGGTCATGATCTCACAGTTTGTGAGTTCAAGTTCTGCATTAGGCTCTGTGCTGTCCCCTGTCCTCCATCTGCCTGTCTTCTGCGCTCTCTCTCTCTCTCTCAGAAATAAATAAGCATAAAAACATTAAAAAAAAAAAAAACAACTCGTCGCTGTTATTTTATATGATCAATTGGTCCTTCAGATTCCAAACTGCTATCAAATAGCAAATCATATTCTCGAAGATAAAGGTCCCGCATATATTTCCTGTATGATTTAGGTTGACATAAGCAAATGCATGTGCCCCTACACACAACAAGAATTATGGTGCAAAGCGTGGGAAGAGTATATAAACCCCAGAATAATTACCCCCCCCCCCCCGTGCTCACGTGAACCTTTCTGGACAGGTCTCTAATGAAAACGACCATCAAAGAACTATCTAAAAGGGCCATGGCAACCCTGTGCCTCTTCTCTGCACATGGTTACTCTTCCAAGGAAGGAGCGTGAATGGATAGGGGACTGATAATTATTCAAGTTGACCCCATGTTTATATTCCACTTGAGAGTCAGTGGGCATCGGGCACAGGGGCACACTCAGGCCAAGATGGGACGCTTCTCAGAGTCAGCTGTGCCTGAGGTTTAGGTGAAAAGACGTTCTTCCGCTCACATCTCTAGCTGAAGTAGGTTTCTGGGGATTTCAAGGAAAAAAAAAAAAGGAAAAAAAAGAACAACTCTGAAAAGAAGAGTCCCTATTTTCAGGAATCTATGATTTTGGGGAGGCCACTTTACTGATTTAAGAGGTTCAGAACAGGCATGTCAAGAAAAGACAAGAATCGGAAAGTGGGAGAAATAATCTATAGGACTTGGAATTTAATTACTTGAATTATGCGCTTCTGAAAGAGACCAATGATTTCATTATTTAAAAAATTTTAATGTTTATTTTTGACGGAGGAAGAGAGACAGAGCGCCAGCAGGGGAGTGGCAGAGAGAGACAGAGACACAGAATCCGAATCCGGCTCCAGGCCCTGAGCTGTCAGCACAGAGTCCAATGCGGCCTCGAACCCACGGACCTCCAGATCATCACCTGAGCCGAAGTCAGATGCTCAACTACCTGAACCACCCAGGCGCCCCGACTTTATTATTTGAATGCATTTTAACGCATTGCCTAGCTCAACTAAATTAAATATTTATTTTTACATGAAATGCGTTGGATGAATATTTAACATCATAGCTACTTTATTATTGAAAATTGTTACGGATTTTCATTTTTCATCACCACTGATATTTTAGCTTCGTATATATTACATTTTCCTCATGTATTTTGGTATCCGTGCATATAAGAAAAATTATTATTAAAAAAATTTTTTAGGGTTTGTTTATTTTTGAGAGAGAGAGGAAGACAGAGCTAGAGTAGGGGAGGGGCAGAGAGAGAGGGAGACACAGAATCTGAAGCAGGCTCCAGGCCCTGAGCTGTCAGCACAGAGCCCAATGCAGGGCTCAAACTCACCAACCGTGAGATCATGACCTGAGCCGAAGTCGGAGGCTTAACTGACTGAGCCACCTAGGCACCCCGGAAAAATGTTTTTTTTCATTTTCACGTGTAGTATATTAAATGGAACATTTTAGATCTTCCTATTCTTAATACTGGTTTTATCATTATTTCCCTACCCGTATTATGACTTGACTTCAGGTCGGAGTTTTTAACCCAAAGTTAAAATGTCATACGATACCTTACCTACCAGTTTCAAAATACAAATATTTATAAAACACGGGCGGGGGGGGGAAGTACTAAAATATTTCAAATGAACACATCCTCTAAAATGTAAATTTTTACATTAGATATATATCACTGTAAAATTTAGCAGTCCTTGAAGTAATATATTAATTACATGTATGTTTTCGTTTTGGCATAATTTTATTGGAATTTATTTCTATGTGAATATTCCAACCTACGAAATGCTTCTTATTCTTTTTTCCACATGTAGATCTGAAGCATGGAATGTAACGAGGTTTGGTCGATGTATACACCTGTCAAGACAGAACATTTCTGTCACCCCCCGCCCGCCCCCCCCACGGTTCTCTTATCAGCAGGTTGACCCCCATCCGGTTGAGTCCCATCCCTCTTGGAAAACCACTGTTTCGATTTGTGTCTCCAAGACCTTACCCATTCTCCAACTTCAATAAATGGAATCATGGAGACTTTATTGTTTCTGGGTCTGGTTTCTTCGGCTCGTGGTTCTCGAGATCCATCCATACTGTTGTTTGTATCGGTAATTCCTGTTTGTTTTCCTTAATTGGTGAATAGTAGTTCCACTGTGTAAATATACCACGACCTTTCATTAATTATCTGTGGGTGGACATATGGGTCTTTTCCAGTGTTTGCCGATTACTGGCAAAGCTCTCAGAAGCATTCTTGTTCAAGAAATTTTTGAGTGTTTCTTTTTTCTGTGTTAAGCACCTCTGAGTGGGATCGTTGGATCGTAGGCTTGGTATACACTTAAATGTATCCCAAATTGCAAAACTGTTTTTTCAACATAACATTTTACATGGACGAAGGTTTCAGTTGCCCCACACCACTTGGGCTTTGGGGTCTGCCTGTGCTCGGAACCATTAGAGAGGTGTGAAGTGCTCTCTCATTGTGGGTGTGATTTTGATCTCACCGAACATCTTCTATGTGCTTAACGGTCATTTTTATATCTTCCTTGTAAAGCAGCTTTTCAGGTCTTTTGCCCATTCTTCTCTGGGTTGTCTTCTCCTTTTATTAAGCTATAAGAATTCTTTATAAATTCTGGATCTAAGACTTTTCTCAAATGTGCATATTGTATACATTTTCTCCTATTCTGGGGTTTGCATTTTTTTTTTTTAGTAGTGACTTTCAATGAATAGAACTGTTTTGAAATAATATCCAATTTGTTTTATTTTCAATGTTTATTTATTTTTGAGATAGGAAGAGAGAGAGCCAGGGAGGGGCACAAAGAAAGGAAGAGAGAGAATCCCAGGGAGTCTTCACTCTGTTAGCGCAGAGTCAGACACGGGGCTCGATCTCACGGTGAGATCATGACCTGGCCCAAAATCAAGAGTCAGATGCTTAAATAACTGAGCCACCAGTCGCCCCCAATATTTGCTCTTTATGCAGAGTACTTTCGTGGCCTAAAAGCGGTTGTCTTCACCAAAGTCCTGAATATACCCTCCAGGCTTTTATCCTAACACACCTAGGGTGCTAACTTCGGTGTGTGATTTGTTATGTTTTCGTGGTGAAATGAATCTTAATATTAAAAAATGCTCTTCATTCTCTCTAGTAATACTCCTAATCTTAAACTCTACTTGTTGTGATGTTAATATAATTATACCAGTTTCCTTCTTCTTACTTTGGCATGGTATATATTTTTGCATCTTTATATATTTCACCTGAGACTTTGTATTTAAAGTGATTTTTTTTGTTCTATATATAGCTGATCTTACTTTTTTTTAAAATCTGATCTTCCAATCTCTACAAGTGGAGTGTTTAAACTGTTTATATTTAAGGCAATTGTTGATATGGTTGTGAGTAGTTCTACCGATCTGAAATTTATTTTTTATTTGTTTCATCTGGTTTTTATTTCAGCGTTTCTCTCTTCCTGCCCTTCTTTGCTATTAGAATTAGAACTACAATCCAGTATGTCTACTGGCTTTTTAGTTATACCTTGCATTTTTTTGTAATTCTTCTAAGACTTAAAATATACACTGTTACTTGTCACTTTCCGTTTAAACCTAGTTTTTCTTCACATAGAGTATAAAAGCTTGCCGGGTGTAACTTAAACTACCCACTTATTATTTAATGGTATTTAATTTTATGAACCTATTTTTGGCCGTTGTTATAAATTTTATCAAGTATCATAAGCAGACCCTGAAAATATTATGAGTTCGATTCTAGACCACTGCAATAATAATATAGTGAGTCAATGAATGTTTTGGTTATATATATTTTTTTAATTAAAGTTATATTTATACTAGACTGTAGTGTATTAAATGTGCCATAGCATTATCTCTTAAAATATATGTATATTCCTTAATCTAAAAATAGTTTAGGGGCGTCTGGGTGGCTCAGTCAGTTAAGTGTGTTGACTCGTGATTTCAACTCAGGTCATGATCTCACGGTTTGTGAATTCAAGCCCTGTGTTGGGCTCTGCGCTGGCCCCATGGAGCCTGCTTGGGATTCTCTCTCTCTGCCGTTTCTTGTGCATGCTCTTTCTCTCTCAAAATAAGTAAATAAACTTTTTAAAAAAATACTGATAAAGTAGTTTCTGACTTTATTGCTGTGAAATGTTAACCATCCCCTGAGTGTCATCTCCCATTGCAGTTCACCATCACAAAGATTTTAATAATAAAATCTTGAAATATCATGAAAATTAAGAAAATGTGACAGAGACATAAAATGAGTGACTGCTGTTGGAAAAACGACGCTGAAAGTCTTGCTCGAGGCAGGGTGGCCCCAAACCTTCCCTTTCTAGAAAACGCAGTGTCTGCGAAGCACAATAAATCAAAGCCCAATTAAACAAGACACGCCTGGACTATACATTTCATGTTATAATGCAGTTGCTGTTGCTTTAAAGAGTTTTTTTTAGATAAATTAAGATTTGCATTTCCATCTGATAGCGTTTTTCTTCAGCCTGAAAAATTTCCCTTCTCAGATCTCCTGGTGATTAATTTTTTCAGATCTTATCTAGTCTAAAAGTATTTCAAGTTTGCATTTTCCTTTATATAGAGTTCTTAGTTAGCATTGTGTGTGTCCGTGTGCCTGTGGGTGTGTGCCTGTGTGTGTGCGCGCACGCGGGTCCGTGTGCATCTGTGTGTGTGTCTGTGTGCGCCTGTGTGTGTGTGCCTGTGTGTATGTGTCTGTGTTTGCCTGTGTGTGTGTGTGCATCTGCGTGTGCCCGTGTGTGCGTGTGTGCCTGTGTGTGTGTGTGTGTGTGTGTGTGCGCTCCACTTTAAAGACATCATCCTATTGTCTTCTAACCTCTAATTGTTTCTTACGAGAAGTCAATCATAATTCACACTGTTATTTCACAAGTTACTTATAATGTATTCATTCTTTAAATCTTTTTCCTCTTTTAGTTTGAATCCCTATTGTCCTATCTTAAATTCAGTGATCCTTTTTCTTCCATCTGCAATATAATGTTAAGTCCATTCCATTAATTTTTATTCAAACACCTTACTTTTTGGTTCTGGAATTTCCAGTGGATTCTATTTTATAGTTTCGATTTCTGGCTAAAACTCCCTGACTGTTTACTTGTCATGACCACATCTTCCTTTATATGTTTGAAGATATTTATAATAGCTATTTGAGAGCTACAGTCTGCTAACATCTGGAAAATATCAATTTCTTTTGGCTGCTTTTTCTCTTTGAGTGTAGGTCACATTTTCTTGTTTTGAATGTCTGCTAAGTTTTAAATTTTATGTTGACAATTTCACATGACACATAGTAGATACTGTGTACTGCGTTATCTTCCTCTAAAAAGAATTGGCTTTGGGTGGCACCTGGGTGCTCAGTCGGTTCAGAATCTAACTCTTGATTTTGGCTCAGGTCATGATCTCTTCGCTAGGAGTGAAGCCTGCTTGGGATTCACTCCCTCCCGCTCTCCCTATTTCTCCCTCGATCATGTGTGCGTGTGCTCTCCCTCTCTCACTCTCAAAGTAAATAGACATTTAAAAAAAGAGTTGATTTTTGTTTCAGAAGGCAGTTAAATTATTGGCCAATCCCTTTCACAATAAGCAGGCTTTATGCCTTAGCTCATTTGAGTTTAGGCTTCTACCTTAGTCATAAGGACAATCCTTTAGACCTCATACCCTAGAGGAATGGCCCTTTTCGGGGAGTCCCTCTACCATGGTGGAACTCAGACTTCAAAGTTTATTTTTCGTGAGATGAGCAGAAGCCACATTTTCTGCTCAGCTCTTTCGGTTCTTCAGATGTTGCTTTATGCCGCCTCGATACACGGGCAGTCCAGAGTTCAGTGACGCATTGGCGGGTATTTATACTCAGATTTGGGACTTCTCCTTCTGCCATTCCCTCATTTCCTGCATCTCCTCCACCTGTCACTGTTCCTGCAGGTCCCAAACTCATTTTCTGATGCCCAAGTCAGCAAGACTGTGGCTCCCCCATTCCAGTTCCATCTGCCAGTGCACATGCCGTGGGGTGCCTGTGGGTGAAAACTTGGGTGAACGTGGCCTCGCCCAGTGCACTTCCTTCTTTGGGGAGATGGGTCTGCCTAGTTCACGCTTGCTGAATTTGGTCACTTTCCAACACGTTCACATAGTTGTGTGTGTGTGTGTGTATTCAAGATAGTGTCAATGAACCTTTACCATTTCTTAGATTCATGTACAATACATACCAAGCAGAGAGTAAAGACTGATTTAAATGTAATTTAAAAATAAGTATATATTTCAGAGCACCTGGGTAGCTCAGTCGATTGAACGACCGACTCTTCATTTCAGGTCATGATCTCATGGTCGTGAGTCGAGCCCTTCATCAGGCTCTGCACTGAGCATGGAGCCTGCCTAAGATTCTCTCTCTCCCTCTCCCTCTGTCCCTCCCCTGTTTGTGCTCTCTTCTCAAGAAAAATTAAAAATAATTTTAAAGTGAAATAAATGTGTATTTAAAAATCATTAAATATTTCCCTGATGGGGGCGCCTGGGTGGCTCAGTCGGTTAAGCGTCTGACTTCGGCTCAGGTCATGATCTCACTGTTCCCAAGTTCGAGCCCCACGTCGGACTCTGTGCTGACAGCTCAGAGCCTGGAGCCTGTTTCAGATTCTGTGTCTCCCTCTCTGTCTGTGCCCCTCCTCTGCTCATGCTCTGTCTGTCTGTCTGTCACTCTCTCAAAAATAAATAAACATTAAAAAAAATATTTCCCTGATGATCGGTGATGTTAAGCATCTTTTCATGTGTGTGGAGCTGGAGAGAATTATGCTAAGTGAAATAAGTCATTCAGAGAGACAAATACCATATGATTTTACTCCTATGTGAAGTTTAAGAAATAAAACAAACAAATGGGAGGGGGAGAGAAACAGACTCTTAACTATAGAGAACAAACTGATGGTCACCAGAGGGGAGGTGGGGGAGATGAATGAAATTGGTGGTGGGGACTAAGGAGTCCACCGGTGATGAGCTCAGGCTGACGGATGGGAGTGTTGAATCACTATATTGTACACCTGAAGCTAATATGAAACTGTATATTAACTGTCTGAAATTTAAGTAAAAACTTTAGTAAAATCATTAAATAGATTTAATCACCATGGCAATGAATTTTTAAAATTGTTATATTAACCTCACACTAAAATTGGTATCCCGGCAATAATTCTTGTCAATAATGATATTGGTCTAAATTATTTTTATCTTTGGAAAACAAAATAATAGAATTCTTTTTTTTTCTTTTCGATGATGATCCAGCCTCAAAATTAATTTTAACTAGTGTTATCGATTCTTATCCTTTATAATATTTTGTATTTTCATTCTGATTTAACTCAGGATTATTTTAATTCAAGTTAGTTAACATACGGTGTAGTCCTGGTTTCGGGAATAGAACCCAGGGACTCATCACTTACATATGACCCCCGGTGCTCATCCCAACAAGTGGTCCTCAGTCCTTGGGTTGATTGGGAAGGCTGCCAATGGAGAAAATCTAATTCATGAATAAATGCAACCCATCAAGGGGCACCTGGGTGGCTCAGTCAGTTGAGCATCTGACTTTGGCTCAGGTAATGATCTCAACGCTCATAAGTTCGAGCCCCACGTTGAGCTCTGTGCTGACAGCTCAGAGCCTGGAGCCTGCTTCGGATTCTGTGTCTCCCTCTCTCTCTCTCTCTGTCTCTCTCTCTCTCTCTCTCTGCCCTTCCCTGCTTGTGCTCTGTCTCTGTCTCTCAAAAATAAACATTAAAAAAATCACTAAAGCATCTCATGATATTAATTTGGTCATAACTGAATCAAATAATATTTCCCAAGTGTTTTTGTGTGTGAAAGAAGACGCACATTTTATGATAGTATAAAATATGTGTGATCACTAGTATTTATCTTCTAAATATCATCTGTGTCTTGAATCTATAAACTTTCAGACAAGTTTAAGACAGATATCTCACCTTCTCTAAAACTACTCTTATTGAGGGTTGGCGAGTGCTTACTTTTGGAACGGTTTCACAGGGGTAAATCCATTCTACCCAAATAATGAAAAGATACCATGAAAATACATCAAGTGTTGCTGGTAGCTAAAATACATAGTAAGGTTAGGATTGTACCATGTCTGAATTTTCTAAGAATAAATGGTAATAAAACTACATCTGTTGTCAGTCGACCATTCTGGACTCCAAAGCATAATAGTACATTAAATGTATGGTATCATATTTACAATTTTAATATAAATACCACTTTTATAAAATAATGTGGTACTTTCATTGTTGGCCTATTTGTGGTGCTTGTGCTTATGAGGGAGTGTTTCATGCGTATTGAAACATGACAGTCAAATAATCAGAAGTCATCTTGTTCAATTTCTAACAAACCTTCGTATACCTTGTGCTGCAAAATTAACCAACTCACTAGATCTGTTACATCTGAAATGACTTGCATATGGGAGAAGTCCTGGCTTATATTGAACCCAAATTTGTCTGCCATTAACTTTAGTTTACTGTTTCTAATTTTACCCCCTCAAAGCGTCTCAAACAAGCTGCTTTCACATATGAGCCCAGAGTTCAGGGTCAGTTCCTAATATACACTCATTATTTGAATAAACGATAGAATCACAAGCCTGAGAACATTTTTAAATAGCTCTTTAATTTTGCAAATAATAAACCAAGAAATTTGTATTCCCACCCCTCCAAACCATGTGTCATTGTAGCCCCAGGGGGTGAGGACTGAGAACAAGGAGAGCATTGATTATTTTCTACTCTTAGAGTTGACCTTCCTGACTTCTTTAGCAAGGCAATAATTGAAAAAAGGCAGGCTTCGCCAGAAGAGAAAAGGGAATTGTGTATTTCCCTGTGTCCCTTGGGATGGACACTGTGGCTTGCCAATTTCTCCAATACCTTGCTCTTCTTCCTTGCCAGCTCAACAAACGTTGGTTTTATTCAGGCATCTGGTCGGCACACACTTTGAGAAGGTTCGCTCCAGGAGTGGTTGCCATGGATTTTACCAGTGACTCCACTGCTCTTCCTGCGATTGGTTTGAAGGTAAGTATGTGGCTCTGTCCCTGCCGACGATGTAAGGAGGGTTCTTCTGGGTATGCAAGGGACAGGCTTCCAAGTCAATAGAAGACGGTCCAGGAGGAAATCCTTTTGTGTCCATGTCCTTCCTACTCAACATTCTGTCTTGTGAGGATCTGAGTCTCTAGCTGCAGGGGTTCCCTTGCACCCTAGAGTTGACAGTCTTAGGGAAGAAGAATCAGGTTGCCAAGGATGTCACAGCAAAGGGTCATATGGCCCCGGGAAGCTTACGGCCTCACGGAGCCACCCCCTGACTCAGACTTCTGATGGGGTGAGGTAACTATCTTGATTGTTGTGTCACGATGGCCAGGAATCCTCTTACTCACAGGCGAAAACAATTCTAACTACTACTACTGTACTTTTGACACATCTAATAGTAGGGCTAGGGGCCCAGACCCAAGACTTTCATTTAATTCCGAGGACAGAGAAAAGGACCATATGATGTGTAGGAAGTAGAAAGCCCAAGTCAACAGCACCAGGCAGATTAACAAGGGGAGAGCAGATTCAGCTTCTGAACAACCTCCCAGCCCCCAAGTCACGTGGCAGAGGTGGAACTCCATACTTCCTGTGTGCCTCTGAATGTCAGCGGGCTGAGGTGAGAGCCGGCCATCCGGCATGGGACCACCAGGGTCCCAGACCAAGTCTTCCAGCCAGGGGACATGGAGACAAGTCAGTGAGAGATGATGGAAGTCCTGGTCAGTCCACAATACCACCGGACCCTGCCCGGGCTGACTGCAAGTTACACCCTCCATCAGCAAATGCTAGTAGAGTGCCCAGGGTGGGCAGACCTTAGAAGTCACTAGCATAGTGAGCAGGATGACAGAAGTCTTTATATGGATCCACAGTCTCTCCTGCCACCTGCATAATTTACCTCCCCTCGTGCCACTTCAAATTTGGGGCAGGGCAGGGCAGATCCTGAAAATGGGGCTGGTATGTAACAACTGGGTCCTGGGAGCTGGGGTTACACGAAGGCGCCTTCAGCAAAGGAATTAGACAGGTGACTGCCTCACACTCAGCGGGCTTTCTCTCCTCTCTGTCCGGCAGGGATGGAGCCGAGCATTTACAGGAAAACAGAGAAAGGAGCTTCTCTCCACGGCTGAGTACAGGGGCAACAATTGTGTGACTCCGTGTGCCCAGGGAAGGGTTCTGTTTCCAGGCAGGCTCCCCACAGACAAGTGTGTAGCATTGTGATTTAGACTCTGCCAAAGGCACCCTCTTTGCTCTGATCCTACTTTCTCAATGCCACTGCTAAAATCTGGCCTCAAAAGCTAAATATCCACTCACAGTAACCAAGTCTAGATTTCCTGGTAGGTTCATCAATCACTTAAAATTAGCTATACTTTAATCCGTTTTAGTTTCTGTCTCCACTATTATTTAATTGGATTTATATCCCACCTATTTCCAAAAGAGTTGGAATTCACTTTTTAATTAGGCACTATGTGAAATTTAATAACTAGAGGACTGTCACTAATCCAATAATCCCTCTTGGAAAGTGGGTGGGTTTTCACTCAATCATCCATCAAGACAGAGAAAATCTTCCAGGTGGTTAAGAGAAACAGGGCAACTCAAGGAATTACAGAATGACATATGTATTACAGTAAAAAAATAAAAAGTAAACAAGATTATGACCGGGGGCCGTCCAACTGTCTGAACAGCTTAAGCAGATGTGGTCCCTTCCCTAATGGTCTTACATGATGAAGTGTGTTTGTATGAGCATTTGTTTATGAGTCCTGGGGCCAATGATCAAAAAGAAGACAAACAAGCACAAGTAATCATCCTTTAAATGTTCGATAAAAGATGTTAAACATCCCTACAGTTTATTATCCAACAATCGTGAAGCTGAAAGATTGAGTGGAACCAGTCCCCACATCTGCTTTTGCTTGTGTTGGTGGTATTTGATGAGAAGTACAACCTCCTGGTGGTTTGGCCTTTCTTCATGCAAATCCCTGTGGTTGTTGGCTTTTTTTATACCCAGGGCCCATTCTTAAACTCTGGGCTCTGTAAGGAGTGTAAGTACCAGCCTATGTACAAAGATCATTTTATAAATTCCATCCTGTACTTTTGTTGAGATGTAATTCACTGAAGCACTGAATGGAGCCCCAAAGAAGGAAAGAGCTGAATGTTGTTTGAGTAAAGAATACTTCACTCCCAGCAAGAAAATAAAACATTCCGAAGGTTCCAAATGAAAGAAGACATATGATGGGTAATGTGTGAGTCATTGGGATAATCTGATTTTGTTCTGTGCTCACACTTGTGATTCTTAATGTCACACTTTGCAACTCCTTTATCTCTTAAATTTCCCTACAAAATATTTTTTATATTTTTATAATATACGACATTAAAAGAAGGTAACGAGGACTAGCGGGTATCTTTCTACACCATCAACATAGCATTGGCAAAAGGGATCTATACTTAGATTTGTAGACTTTTGTCCAGAACTGACATAATTTAGTGTTTACAAATTTAAAAAGACCAAATAGAATTTTGCCTCCATGTAAGAAAAGCATGGATACCTAATTGCAAACTGTATATCTTTAGAATAGACACGTTGCACTTTACTGAGACAATAGAAAGCAATTTGAATCCACATCGAGCTCTCTCGAAGCCTGCTATTTATTTTTTGTATTTTAGTCCGGATATTTTAATATTAATATCCTTAAATTTTCAAAGTAGTGTTTAAAAAAGATGAGCCATCCATTTGTTGTCTCTAGAGGAAAATATATTTAGAAGCGAAGAGCAACTTTACCACAGCAGGGAAGACAGATTTTTTTTTTCATGTATTAGTTATTAGACTGTAATGCAGTAATGAGGGTCTAGGTTTAAGATTGCCTTTTTATTCCTTTAGCCTGCGGAGCATGAAAATGTCTTCAGCGCTTCCCAGTAACAGTGTAAATACAGCCTGTCCAGATAGAGCTGGCACGTAAGCTGTATCTGGCCATTTGGAGGTTATTTAATCTAAGGCAATTGGCCCCGTGAACCCAGCAACCTCTCCCCTCGCGTCGTCCCAGGTGCCACCTGGCACTGCAGTGGGAGGGGGGAAAGGAGCCTTTCAGGAGGACTCTGTGCCCTTCAGCAAGCCTTCATGGATTCTTCATTTGAAATATCATTTATTGCCATGACGGTATTTTTTTTAACTAACTGGTTTTTATATTACAGTCTACTCATTTATCTATGCATTTATACATGCTACTTAGAAGAAAAACAATCACTTCGCAGAGCTAGAACAAACAAGTCTAAAATTTGTATAGCACCAGAAAGACCCCGAAGAGCCAAAGTAATGCTGAAAAAGAAAACCCAAGCTGGAGGCATCACAATCCCAACTTCAAGCTGTAGTACAAACCTATAATCATCAAGAGAGTATGGTACCGGCACAAAAGCAGACATATAGATTAATGGAACAGAATAGAGAACCCAGAGACGGACCCACAAATATACGGCTAACTAAACTTCGACAAAGCAGGAAAGAGCATCCAGTGGAAAAAAAGACAGTCTCCTTAGCAAATGGTGCTGGGAGAACTGGACAATGACAGGCAGAAGAATGAAACTGGCCCCCTTTCTTACGCTATACACAAAAATAAATTCAAAATGGATGACAAACCTAAATGTAAGACAGGAAACCATCAAATCCTACAGAAGAAAACAGGCAACAATCTCTTTGACCTTGGCTGCAGTAACTTCTTACATGACATGTCTCCGGAGGCAAGGGAAACAAAAGCAAAAATGAACTATTGGGACCTTGTCAAGATAAAAAGCTTCTGCACAGTGAAGGAAACAGTCAATAAACTAAAAGGCAACCAATGGAATGGGAGAAGATATTTGCAAATGACCTATTGGTAAAGGGTTAATATCCAAAATCTATAAAGAACTTATCAAACTCAACACCCAAAAGCAAATGATCCAGTGAAGAAATGGGCAAATGTCTGAATAGACACTTTTCCGAAGAAGACATCCAGATGGCCAACAGACACATGAAACAATGCTCAACATAATTCATCATCAGAGAAATACAAATTAAAACCGCAGTGAGATACCACCTCGCATCAGTCAGAGTGGCTAAAATGACCAACTCAGGAAACAACAGATGTTGGCCAGGATGTGGAGAAAGGTGAACCCTCTTGCCCTGTTGGTGGGAATGCAAACTGGTGCAGCCACTCTGGAAACAGTAGGGAGGTTTCTCAAAAATTAAAAATAATAATAATAATAAAAATAAAACTCCCTTACGGCCCAGCGATTGTACTACTAGGTACCCAAGGGATACAAAAATGTCGATTCAAAGGGACACATGCACCCCAATGTTTATAGCAGTGCTATCAATAATAACCAAATTATGGAAAGAGCCCAAATGTCCATTAACTGATGAATGGCTAAAGATGAGGTGGTATATATATATATATATATACACACACAATGGAATATTATTTGACAATCAAAAAAGATGAAATCTTACCATTTGCAACAATGTGGAAGGAACTAGAGTGTATTATGTTAAGTGAAATAATTCAGTCAGGGAAAGACAAACATCATATGATTTCACTCATATGTGGAATTTAAGAAACAAAACAGATGAACATAGGGGAAGGGAGGAAAAATAAAGTGAAAACAGAGAGGCAAACCATAAGAGACCGTAAGAGACTTTTAAAAAAAATGTTTATTTATTTATTTTGAGAGCGAGAGAGGGGTAGAGAGACAGAAAGAGAGTATCCCAAACCGGCTCCGGCTGGCAGCATAGGGCTCGACAGGAGGCTTGAACTCACAAACTGTGAGATCATGACATGATCCGAAATCAAGAGTCAGATGCTTAACTGACTGAGTCATCCAGGCACTCAGGTAAGAGACCTTTAAATACAAAGAACAAACTGAGGGTTGCTGGAGGGGAGGGCGGTGGGGTGATGGGCTAAATGGGTGATGGCGTTAAGGAGGGCACTTGTTGGGATGAGCACTGGGTGTTACATATAAGTGATGCATCACTAGGTTCTACTCCAGACTACACTGTATGTTAACTAGCTTGAATTTAAATAAATTATTTTTTAAAAAGAAGAAGAAAAACATTGAGCGTTTAGAAATCTTTGTCCTTATTGATACAAATTATCATGCTGTCATAATAATGAACTACAAAATAAGCCTGGTTGCTAGTCATTCCCTGTCATGGGTTACTGAAAAGATGTTCTTTGGAAATGTCTTTGCTTTAACCCTCCAATACCTGAAGTACTGTTTGGTATTAGTGCCTTTCTATTTTATAAAAGTAATCGGGGTTGAAATAGTTGTGGGTGTAGGAAGGATATCAAAGAAGATTCCCAGGTGAGATGATGAGTGTCAGTTTTCCAGGTAAGGGAAGTGGCAGGTGGGTGAATGGGTGACTGCATATGTGTTACAAAAAAAAAAAAAAAAAAAGGCTGGCTGGCTCAGTGCGTTAATCAACCGACTTTAGCTCAGGTCACGATCTGGGTGGTCTGTGAGTTCGAGCCCCTAGTGGAGCTCTGTGCTGACAGCTCAGAGCCTTGGAGCCTGCTTCAGATTCTGTGTTCCCTCTCTCTCTCTCTCTCTCTCTCTCTCTCTGCCCTTTCCCCCGCTCATGCTTTGTCTCCCTTGCCCTCAAAAATAAACGAAACATAAAAATAATTAAGAGGAGTGCCTGGGTGGCTCAGTCGTTAAGCATCAGACTTCGGCTCAGGTCATGATCTCCCGGTTTCTGAGTTTAAGCCCAGTGTCGGGCTCTGTGCTAACAGCTCGGAGCCTGGAGACTGCTTTGGATTCCATGTCTCCCTCTCTCTTTGACCCTGCCCCGCTTACCCTCTGCCTGTCTCTCTCTCTCATGCAACTAAATAAACATTAAAAAAAAAACCTTTAAAGTAACTTATTAGCATTATTCGTCAATTGTACTCTTTCTAAAAGAATGATCCAGTCAGTCGGTCATTCATCTAGGACATATTTAGTAAGCACTTACTATGTGTTTTGCAAATTTCAGGGAGATAGAAGAGTGAACAAAAGAAACTCAGTCTCTTGCACTTAATGAATTTACCTTCTCCGGAGAGAAGACAGATCATATTAATCAATGAGATTTGTGTATTTCCACTGTATGCCATGGCACAGCAAGTAAATGCTCTAATTCTTGCCTTTAAACCTAAGGAAATAGTACTTGTTATCAAATGCTTACATACAACTTAACTAAACCTCTTTTGGGTACAGTTCACTTGTTTTTATTGAATGTAAGTGATTTTTCCGCCTTGATTTAAAAAAGTCAATTAAAATCCATCCCATTATCCAGCCCAGGGTAGTATAAACATATTAGAAAGATCTTTAGGGTAATTACCACACCCTTCTTCCTTTACAGATACATAGACTGAAGCTCAGAGATGTTTACAATTCTTCGAAGATATACAGTCGATGTCGGAGATAAGGCAAAAATCTAACACCTTAAGAAATTTATTATAAGAATATCAGCAATTATTACAACCATGTGGGATAAGTACATGCAGTGAGTTTGATTTATTTTCAAATTTAAATGTAAAATGGGGAACCAAACAGTAGCAGAGTGGCTTCAGATCTTAAGCTAAGTTATCGTATCTGAATTGAGTGAATTCAGAATTGGGCAAAAAATATTCGTGAACTATGTCATAGCATTTTTATAGAGACCATTTCTTGTCCCTCAAAGTCATTACCTGCCAGTTTTAGAGGGTGATCAAATAATCCTTTCTTTGATTATTTTAAGGGACACCTAAAAAGGTATAAAAAGAAAAGTCAATGTATCTAAGTGAGCCACTCATGCTTTGCTAAATAAGCCCCCTCTGCCTGTACCTCCCCAGGCAACAAATCCTGAGCACACATCTCTGAGCGTGAATCACTGCTTTTTAGATCACATTCTCTGAGCAAGAGCAGAGAAATCGATATCTCTCACAAGATTATAGACGTGCTGGAAACTGATTAGTCATTAACCTGTTCTCACTCCTCCCTGTGTTCTTGAAGAGAGGTGCAGTGTGTCTCAGTGGATTTGGAAAAAAAAAAAAAAAAAAAAAAAAGCACCGGTAACAAACTTTGGAACGGAAGCAGGAATTTGTGAAGGGTCTGTTCCAAAACACTTGTGCCGTCTTCTCATACGTTCAGGACCATAAATCCCTATAAATCACCTGAAATCAGATTTTGAAGATGATTCTATATGAAATATTTATTACAGTTTTTGTCACTTGAGAAATAATTTCTCAAGTAAGCCAAGGAAGCAGGATCTTTCAAAGACCCGTAGACATCATGCCTCACTAGACAGGAATGGAATGAATATATTCATGTCACATTCAGCAACTTTCCTGAGGCTCCAAGAACTGCACTGCAAAAAAAAGTTCCTTAGTGAGCTGGAAGAGTTAATGAGACTTCCAGGAGCCATCGGCTGGCTTTGGTTGTGTGGTTTCTGTCTTCACCGACTCTGGTTCAATAAAAATGTAAATGTTATCTGGGTACACAAAACATATTTCATGGTGATAATGAATCTGTTGACATACTGTTCATACTTTATTATATAAATTTTAGTGATGTATTTGCCAGGGAGAAGCGGATGCACAGGGAAATACTCTGGGCACAGCCCTGCGATACGCTCCGGGTTGGCGCATGTCTGTGTCTGTCCTTGGCACAGTTTGCTCGCCTGCCTTTATTGAATCAATCAGAGCACTGTGACACTGGGCGGAGGACAACGGTGTCCTTATTGACTGAGCTAATCTAACTGGATTTGGAAGAGGGGCTAGGAGTTGTTTTTAAACGCAAAAGCCATCGATTCAAAAGCGTGCCACGCAGCGTGATACCTGAACAGATTTATAAAGATTCAGGTGTGTCAGCGTGTCTGTGAAAGGTGACCTGGCCAGGCGGGAGAGGTGGCCGGCAGGGCCCTGGGCGGAGGAGCCTGCCTGCCGATCCTCAAGCCTGCTTCCCTCCCGCAGGCTCTGCAGGCAGGCGGAGAGGGAGTCCCGTTTGGTGTCACCAGCCAGCCAGACCGGCTCTCGGATTCGCGGGGCCCAGGGTGAAGTGCACAGGCGTGACCTCTCCTTCAAAAACCACCAAGAATTTCACGATGGTGACAGCAGAACCTTAGATCGAGTGAGCCCCACCCTGTGCAACTGCAGGAGTCACACGCCCTTAACGCCTGCCCTGGCTGCTGGGTTCCGAGGATGCCCTCTAGCGTTCCCAAGAAGCATTTCTCCTAATGCTTTTTTATTTTTTCACTTCCTCAGGCCCAGTTCGAGCTTGGACAGTTTCTTTGCGCATCTTGTCACGAATAAATGGATATGGAGTAAACTTACGGGAGGACCGTTTACTGTCCCGACCTCACCGTGGGCGTAGCAGCCCTGCTGCCCACAGATGGGAAATGAACCGGAGGGTGCCCTGGGGTCATTTTCCTGCCGTAGTCTGCACTTCTTGTTCCAGGATTTGTGCGAAAGGGCATTTTTCATTCCACTTCATCCCTGGCTTACTCTGTTTTCTTTTCTTTCAAAATCAGAACTGTTGTGAACTTTTAAAAAGGCACTTCTGATGCAATAGGTTCTAAAACACCAATGGAATAACTGATAATTTGTACAGGTTCACATTTTATTTGGTCTTAAATATAAAGCAATGACTGAGGTCCCCATACAAATAAGCACCAGAACTAAAACAAAACCAAACCAAACCTCAGGGAAGCCTGACATATCTTCGATTTTTATATTCAATTCCTTCCACGGCCTTAGTCTATGATGATAAAATTTAAATCAAGTGCAGGTGTTGGGAATGAATGTTGATTTTTCATGTTTCGTGGTTTGTAGCCCTACTTTTGAAAGTACATCGAAATTCCTAGAAGCGTCGCAGAAGGGCCCGGTTCTTTTTGTTTTTATTCCCCTTTCTGAACATCTGGCACATGGTAGGCACAAAAATAAATATTTCTTGAATAATTTAATGAGAAAAAAATGAATGACAAAAAAATGTCCGAGGGTCAAGTGCAAAATGCAAAATTCCCCTCCATCAGAGTCTCTCTGATTATGTTTTACCGCTGCATTTAGCAAAATCCCCTCAACGTCTTAGAACACCCCCCTTTACCATCTGGAGAATATACACACAGTATAGATACTGGTGGATAAAAATACCCCACTCCCACACCAGCAAGAAAAAGAAAATAATGAAACATTTACTTTTTCCCTTACAATCTCTCAGTTCTTCTTGCCCATAAACCTAAATGACAGATTATTTACTGTTTCTTCTTTCTTGAGTGGGTGAAGGACGATGTTTATCAATACAAGGGGCGAGGAAGCAGCAAGAATTGGGGAGAAGATGAATAATTAGTATGTTGTGCCAACAGCACAAGACTGTAAGTGCGCAACTCTCCCAACTCGGAGAGACCTCAGCCCAGAGCGAGGCAAAGAGAAGCCACGCAACAGAAACCGTCTAACCTGTCCCTCCACCGAGTCTCCCTAGCAGCTGGCCGGGTCTGGCTGTTTATAACTCCCGCTTTTTCAGTGCGGTCGTTACAACTCGCTCTCAGAGCCACCATAAGCCTAAAACTCCCCTCCCAAAAGAAAGGATCAAGCCCAGGGCGTGGGTTTGGACTCGCCCAAAAGGCTGACGTTGGAATTACCCGGGTTAAGTGGTCTACAATCCGGGTGATGTTAGGGCCAGGGCACACAAGGCAGAGTGGGGGCGACAGACAACTAACTCGACATAGAAGAGAGGTTTATTCTTCCGCTAGGGCGGGAGGATATCGGGAGACATTCGGGGGGGACCTTCTTCATCCACTGTCTCCCGCGGGAGGCGAGGCCCGGGATCGGGTTAAGCCTGGTGGGGCAGGACTCGGGACAGGACCCGGGGCAGTGGGTAGGGAGTTCGGGACACGCCCCTGTGCCCACCCCCTCTTCTCCGCCCCTCCCCACCCCACCGCCCCCTCCGCAGCCCAGCCCGTCGGCTGCGGAGTAGAGCTGAGCCTGGCGCTGGCCTCAGCCCCCCGGGCGGAGCAGGCTTGCTGCTAAAAATACTCCCGCCCCCCCAGCCCCAGGAGGCTCCCAGCTACCCAGCTCGCCACGGCCCTGCTGGGGAAGGGCGACCGGACAGCCCGGGAGGGGCGGGGTGCAGCGGGGCTCTTAGGAAAGGTTTCCGAGGGTAAGCCAAGCCAGGTGCAGTCTGCTGGAAGAGACCAAGAGCGCTTAGACACGAGCGCCTGGGCTGGTTGCCAGCGGCGTGACCGAGGAGGGTCGCCTCGCCTCGGATTTCTTAGGCTTTGGGAGGAGGTGAGGTTTCCGGGTCTCTGCGCCGCACGACACTCGAATACGAGGAAACATCCAGAAGGGTGCACCCCTTTGAGGAGCCCAGGGGAGCTCCTCTATGCATCAGGGCGAGGGCCAGAGGTCATGACTCCCAGCCGTGCGGGGAGGGTACACGGCTCCCGCCCGCGTCTGCCCCCGCGTGGCTCCGGCGCGGTCTCTGGCGCCTCCCCAGGTGGATGTCCCCGAGGAGGGGGCGATCCCGGAGGGGACACCGCCCGCGTCAGCGCCAGGCAATCGGGCGCGCCCTGGCTGCCATCCCCGCCACTCGCAAGGGGCTCGGCTGGGAAGGTGCCGGCCAGAGGGCGCCCCCTGAACCTCCGATAAGGGACACTTTGGCCCAGTGGGCACCCCCAAAGTGTGACAAGCCGACCGCGCAGGGTGCAAGTGAGGCTGCCTACCCAAGGACGTGGCGGGGTGCAGCACTGGGTCACGCCCGCCTCGCTCCTCCATTACGCATTTGGGGCAGTTCTCCGCCAAGGGGACTCCTCGCGCCCCGGGACCTCTCCGCCCCCCGCCCGGAAGTCCCCTGCCCTCAGTGAGAGGAGGGAGGAGCGTGGGCACCCCCCACGCCGCGCAGGGAGCAGGAGGGTGGGAACCCCGTACCCACTAAGGGGGGAAGGGAGAACCCCTCCTCGGCGCGCCCAGATGGTGAAAAGGAGAAGTTCCCGCTGTCCCCGGGGTCGGGGGCGCAAAAGGATGGGAGGTGTCCTCCCGCCGCGCGCTGAGCTC
This sequence comes from Paguma larvata, assembly GCA_030068075.1. Lineage (NCBI taxonomy): Eukaryota > Metazoa > Chordata > Mammalia > Carnivora > Viverridae > Paguma > Paguma larvata. The sequence goes on from CM057826.1 coordinate 4,916,759, forward strand.
GTGCAGAAGAGTGCGGGAGCACCCCCGCCCGCAGCCCACGGGGAGACCAGGGGGGCCCCTCCCGCCGCGCCGCGAGCTCGCGGGGGGGGAGTGGGGGGAGGTTAGGCGCCCCCGCAGCCTCGGCGCGCGGTGGGACGCGTGTGTGGGGGCGGGCCGCGGGAACCTCCGGGCCGCGCTCCGCTAGTGGCGAGGCGGTGGGCCCCGCCGAGGCCGGGCGTGGGAGCGCGCGAGCAGGGGACGTCCCGGCCGGCGCCCCCCTCCCCGCACCCCTCCGCTCGGGCCGCCCCCCGCGCGCGCGCGGCCGGGCCGTCGGGGGGCGGCGGCGGCGGCGGTGGGCGGAGGCCCGGCCGCGCGCAGCGCGGTTGGTGGTGGGGGGGGAGAGGGGCGGGCCGAGGGCCCCGGTCGCACCCGCCCCCTCCCGCGCGGCGGCGGCGGCGGCGGCGGCGGCAGCCGCGGCGCCGGGAGCTGCCCCTGAGGCCGCCGCCCGGCCCCCGCCCGCGCGTCAGCGCCCAGCCCCGGGCGCCGAGCTCCGCCCGCGCCGGAGGCCCCTGCGCGCAGCTCGGAGCGCGGCAGCCGGGCCGGCCGAGGCGGCGCGGGGGTGGGACGCGGGCGGCGCAGCCCCGGCCGGGCGCGCTCGGCGGGCGCCCCGCGAGCCGGCCCGATGTGGCGGGAGGCGATGCGGCGCCGCCGCTACCTGCGGGACCGCGCCGAGGCGGCGGCGGCGGCGGCGGCGGCGGCGGCGGGCGGCGGCGACGGGCTGCAGCGGTCCCGGGACTGGCTGTACGAGTCCTACTACTGCATGAGCCAGCAGCACCCGCTCATCGTCTTCCTGCTGCTCATCGTCATGGGCGCCTGCCTCGCCCTGCTCGCCGTCTTCTTCGCGCTCCGCCTGGTGAGTGGCGTCCCCTGCGGGACCTGCCCGGGCGCAGTCCCGGGCCCAGAGACCCGCGGCGGGGGATCGGGGGGGCGACTCGGCCCGGCGAGCCCGCAGCTCCCGGCCCCTCCTGCCCGCCTGCCCGCGGCCGGCCCGGCTCGCGGGGGCGGCGGGCGAGAGAAAAGTTTCCGTGGCGGCTCGGGCCCCTGATAAAGTTGCCGGGGTGCTCCCGGGGCGGACGGGCAGGGCGTGTGCTGGCCCCGCGCCCCCGCGCCCCCGCCGGCCCGGCCCGCGGCGCTCTGCAGCCGGCGCCGCGGCCGCCACAGCCGCCCGAGACGCGACCCTCCGGCCGTTGCCCGAGGCCACCGCGCGGTCCCCGAGCGGCGTTTTAGTTTGCAGTGCACGTTACCTCCCCCAAACCCGCCTCGGGAAAGGGGTTTTTGGCGAGGGGAACGAAAAAAGCATAGGATTATACATCCTTGCCCTTAAACCCGCGTGTATTTAGTCCCACAGACCGAGAAACGGGGTGTTGACCTGCTGTGAGTCTTCAGGCTTTTGAGCCTGTAAGTGGCAAGCGCTCGTGGGCCGGTGATTTCCTGTTTCTAGAGGTAGTTCGTGGTGCCGGCTGTTTCGTGCAGGTTATTAAAGTGGGTCTCATCGCTAGGAGCATCAGTGCAACTCCACAGCCGCTGCCGGATTTGCCAATTTATATTTTTCAGGCAGGGATCCTTGGCTGGCTCTTGGAGCCGTGAGGGGACATCTGTAGATGGCGGTAAACTTCCTGTTACCAATGGTTCTGGTGGTGGGGTGCAAACTTTTGCACCGCCTAGGATTATGTATGCGTGTGCAGACGGTGCCAGGCATCGATTATCCAGCGAGATATTTTGGGCAGCGGTTGATCGGGGGATGTCTCTCCTGAATGACTGTGTGTGTGTGTGTGTGTGTGTGTGTGTGTGTGTGTGTAGCTTAGAATTATGCGCGTACATTCCTGTCCACCGAGCAAGAAGTGGATGTTTGCCTGCATTTCACCAAGTGTGCACAATAGCCGTCCTTCGTATTTGGCAATTTGTTTCTGATATCCTGAGCCAGATGGTGCTCAGTTATTATGCATGGCAAAAATTCGGTATCATCATAGGGTTCTTTAAAAAGTAAAGTTTTCCTTCTCCCAGCACTCTTCAAGAAGTGCTGTCTTCTGTTGGAATTCGGTAAGAAGACAAAGTAGAATGTAGGGGACCCCGGTGCCACAGACCACACACCGGTTCTTCTACCGTGCAGTATAAAGCGCAGAGCGGCTCTCCGTCCTGGGTTCTGGGTGTCACTTCGGGGCAGTCCTCACACCCACGGCACCTTCCCGAATGCCCACCGGAGTGGTGCCTTGGTCGCTCTTCCCCACTTTCAGGCCTGGGGCACCAGGGTCTCTAAAAGCCTCTCCTTTTCACGCGTGCACTTGCAGGGAAGAAAGCATTTTCCTCTGGAAATCTGTTCCGCCAGGACGTGGCCGCTTGCGACTCTGTGGAATCTGTAATTCAAACCCTCCTGGCTTGTTCTCTTCTAAATGGAAAAGGAGGAGCAGGTGATGGCCTATTTATAGCACCATTAATGTATTTAAAGACAAGTGTGCAGTTCACATCTGCCCTACACACACCAGTTTGTTTTCTACGGTATATAGATCTCTACTTTCTTAAACCCCACCGACTCAGATGTCCTTGCCTGGGTTGTTCTGAGGTTCAGTGTCGTCCAGCTGTAACACGCTTCTCTCTCTAAAGTTTTTGAGCTTTACGTGAGTCTTTCTTTCTACAGTTCCTTTATGTTGCGTGTCACATGGTGCAAGCCGCATCCTTCTCACAGTTTATCCAGGCGTCTTTACTTTTGAGAAATCGAGCGCTTCCACACTCTCCTGGCATTCGGCTGAATTGTTGAAAGCACAGAGTGAGCACTTGCCATGCCGTGGCCGCTGCCCAGGGTGGTGTCCAGAGGCAGGGAAACGGGCGCTTCTTTGCCGAACCTGGGCACCGACTGACTACGATGTAAATCTTTCAGGGTGTTGAGCTCTGCAGAAATGTTGCAAAATCAGGGAGTATGAATGGTTTTGGTGGAAAGGCTCCCTTCGGGTGGGGACCGGGGCTGCAGGGCCAGGTGGGTGGTGGGAATCCCCTGGAAGCCAGAGGCACCGTCCTTTGACACTGGACGTTCAGAACGACTGGAGGGTTCTGAGCTCCGGACGGCTCGTTTCTCTTTCGCTTTTAGTAATATCATAGACGGTAGTCCCACCTTCAGAAAAATGTACTCTGTTCACACAAAGATGGAGCGTCGAAAGACAAGACGGTATTCACCCAGAGCTGTGTTCACACCAAGTGGGGCGAGTTCATTTCTCAGACTGGCCGGAGCTTGGCTTCTGAGCGATCGACCTGCGGGAGATGGAAAGAGCCGCTCGGGGCCGGCCCGGGTTTCCACCTTCGAGCCCTTTACAAGAGTAGCTGGGCTCTGATGTCATTCGGGAGCGTGGCACATCTATTTTTGCTGCCTGAAATCTTGGACAGGTTTCTTCTTTCCCAGGAGTCTGCCTGATTTTGGTTTCTATTAGGCTTCCGTCAGCTCTCGTAGTGGAAGAAGCCTGGCAGTCTTCTTGACGCACGTCCCGTAGGCTCCTAGAACATTTGGATCTCAGGATGATCTTAGCACCGTCCAAGTACGTAGTGATGTTTTGCTCTATGGACTGGCCTTCGTGTGAAGTGGTTTGGAATGGCTGGTCAAAATAAAACGCTAAGTTTTGCCTTGACTTAGGAGCTCCCTAATTGACATTATTCACAAATCAATTTCACTTAATTTCGACTTAACGATCAGTCAGCCCTTGAATCTTCCGTCGGTTGATCATGAAGCTAAAGTAGTTCTGGAAGTATTTTTTTTTTTTTAACTTTTTACCGTTGGTTCATTTTTGATAGAAAGAGAGTGTGAGCAGGGGAGGGGCAGAGAGAGAGACACAGAGTCTGAAGAAGGCTCCAGGCTCCCAGCTGTCAGCACAGAGCCCAGTGCGAGGCCGAGATGAGAACCCATGAACCTGAGAGATCATGACCAGAGCAGAAGTCAGATGCTCAACGGACTGAGCCAGCCAGCCGCCCTGAATTTCTATTACACTGTAACAACAAATTCTGAATTGAAACGTCACCATCTCGCCAATAGTTATTTTCTACATAGGAAGGTATTAAATAGGTTTTTATCCCATGTTCATTAGGAATGATCTAGACATGGATTAAATAGGACACATGATAGCATGTCTTGAATTTTAATATTTTTTTAATGATCCGAAAGATATTTTCTGTTGTTTTTCAAGGGTGTTTTACTGGTAGCACAGGGCATGATGGGCAAAGTCAACTTGACACCTGGCATTAGAAAATAGGCACTCGGGGCACCTGGGTGGCTCAGTTGGTTAAGTGGCCGACTTCGGCTCAGGTCATGATCTCACAGTCTGTGAGTTCGAGCCCCGCGTCGGGCTCTGTGCTGACGGCTCAGAGCCTGGAGCTTGCTTCAGATTCGGTATCTCCCTCTCTCTCTGCCCTTCCCCTGCTCACTCTCTGTCTCTATGTCTCTCAAAAATAAATAAACGTTAAAAAAAATTAAAAAAAAAAAGAAAATAGGCACTCATGAGACCAGACTTCAAGTTCTAAGTCTTGTGATGTCACTTCATTTTCCAGGACTGGCCCTCATCACTACCTGCGTGGAAACCATGTATTAGAATTAAATCCTCCCTCATTTATTATGTCCCAAATCAGCAGGCTTCCCCCCCCCCCAAAAAAAAAATCGGCCTGTCGTTGTTAGCCAAGTTGACATAAATTTTTTAGTTTCTCAAAATACCAGCTGGCTCCAACCAGATTTGTTTTAGCTAAAATTTATGATTAGAAATAGTTAATATTTCAACTGGAATGGAAAACTTTTACTGCCGTAAATTTTAAATAGATATTGCCACAAAATAGATTTTTTGTTTTACTGTGATTTTGAAACCCATGCAGGCATACATACTTTTATTAAATATGTAATATGCATGGTTTTGACGGAGAATGTGACCTGTCTTCTCTGCTTTTACATGATTGGGTGAACTGGGTCTTTCCAACAGTAACCCTAAGGACTTGCCATTCCAAATGAACTTTCCAGCTTTGGGTATTTTTTTCTAGGGACCGATGTATCAGTATTTCTTTTATCTGTACCCGGAGGAAGAATTTTAATTCTTCCAAAACACACACAGAAACCCAGTCATTGTACAGGGAAATTGGCTTTATTACTGCAGACAATATTTCAGCGTCCCCAGTGGGTGGAAGGATGTCAATGAGGACAAACTCAATTTTTCACCCTTTTTTTGCGCGGGGGGAGGGGCGGGGGGAGGTGAAGGGTAGAGAAGGCAGATAAATATGTCTGGACTCTCCTTTAAGGAACAGGAAATACTGTGTGTACTTCCTCCGGTCCCATAATTTTGGGGGCGCGTGGGAGCACAGCATGTTCGTAGGAACTGGAGTAGAGGTATCTAAAGATACACCTTCTTGTGGATTTCCGTGCCGGCGGAAACCTCTTCCTTGGCAGGTGTTTGTAATTGCAACCAGTATTTCACTAAGTCGCTTCAGTTATAATTTAACTGCGGTGTACACAGAAGATGAGGAAAAACCGTAATTTTCTGCAGGAAAGGTGGTTGCAATTTAGAAGGCTGACAAGGAAGGATCCGGAAGCATCCTTGGGATGTCAGAGTGCGCAGTTAAATAGATGCACGGCGCTTCATCTTCCCCGTTTAGAAAAGGGCAGAGCATGCAGTGGCGGAGAGCATCTACCTGCGCTGGCCTTTTGGCTCTGTGCCTTTCCATCTCTGTGACCTTCCATCTCTGTGCTCTTCGGCAAATCGTTTAGCCTCTCTGTGCCTCAGTTTTCTTGTCCGTAAAATAGAATGGTGCCCGCCTTCCAAGGCGATGGTCCCGATTAGTGCGTGCGAGGCAGTTGAGAGTAGTGCCTGGCCCGGAACGTGCCCCCAGGAACTGCCGTCTGTGGTTGTGTTTCCATCGTTGCTATGGAAGAACGTGCCGCATGGCTTTAGAGCTGGAAGGCGCCCTTTCAGGATGCGGACACCGAGACCCAGAGAGGTGAGCTCATGTCTTCCAGGTCCCACGGGCGCAGCGCTGGGGACAGGGCGTTTGACTTCCTGGGGCGCTTTCCCGGGGACCGGGAAGTCCCCTGCTCTGGTCCGGGCACAGTTGTCCTGTTGAAATTTCCTACTGATGTGGACGTCCTCAACCCTCATTTTCTGGAATGGGGTTGCACGTCAATTCTTTTGTCTTTTGATGTTAAAACACATGCTGGTAGAGCTCCTTCCTGACAAGCTCATTGAGGTGGGCATCATTGATTTTCATTATGTCGAATATTCCCAGCGTCTTCCCATGTCTTCCCCATCAAGCAGAGGACCCATTCAGGGCTGTGCTTTTGTTGTCTGAGGAATCTCTGGCGTACGTACTGTGGCACGTAGAATCGTTCTATGGAACTGTTTGCGAAATTTGCCGAGTCTTACTGCTGTTTTTAAATCATTCTGTTTAAGAGGTAATAACACTGTGAGAGCTGATATATTACTCTATTAATGGCGTTTTATGGTGGTATTAATCACTTTGATATGTTGATCAGTAATTGCTAGCGATAGTCTAAACTGGGTGTCTGTGAATAATCCGCTCATAACGGTAGTCCTTTCTATAACTTGATATTGGCATGGGCACAGTTTACAGGACTTCACTCGTTCTCCTCCCCTGATATTTACTGAGCACCTACTGAGGCCACCACTGGCACTGGGTGGCACTTCTCATCTCCGGCACACTGAGGTCATCCCTTAAACTACCCCTTCCCTCCCTGGGATTCTGTGAGCCTGGACCCCGAGAGCCAAGGGCACCTGCATCCGGCCCTCCCCAGCCCCAGGGGGTTCCTGAGTAGCTGCCCGTACCCGGAAGCCACTTCCTCTCGGAGCTGCGTATTCAACAGCTTACACAGTCTGGCCTTTGCCGTGCATTTCTAGCCGTGTTGGTTTCTGCCCCTGACACCTGCAAAGCTCTTGAATGTGTGGAACCCTTTTCACTGCTACGCTACTGTCCTCTGATGTTCAGAACAGTGTTGCAGCTTGTCCTGTCTCCCCAACAAATTGGGAAGAGACGGAGAGCTGCGGGTGTTGAACACAGAACTACCCCTTGCACGAGCACGTAATTCACACGTGTGTCATTTATGGTGTTGATCTGCCTTCTTTAGCAGCTGACCTTTGCATCGGTAGCCGACTGGTTAACAGTACAAAACTTCGCTGATATCCCTGGATCGGGGTCTGTTTTGCCAGTTCGCGTGTGTTCCTGACTCATTTATCTGCCGTAGCCGCAGCTCCTACTTCGCCTATGAAATAACACACACAGCACCCCAGGGTCAGGGAGCTCTGTTGGGAATTAAGAAGGATAGATCATATGAACATTCGGCATAGTGCCAGGCACATATTGAGCCTAAGACCAACGATGACATCCCTGTTACTAGTATATTTGTACCACAGAGAGCTTCCTTGTCAAGGTCTCCCGTAGATGAGATGTATTTCTGTCTGGAAACTGGATGGGTAATAGGGTTTTTAAATCAGGGCATGAAAGAGCAGGGGGTGTGTTTCTATTTCTGTGGTAAATGTTGCACATAAACTTTGAGTTATTATAAATAAGGTGGGTGGAGATGCAAAGATAGTTTAATTAAAAGTCACATTTTGACGTAAGGGTTTTGTTTTCCAGCCCTAAAATTCATGCCAAATTGATGCTCCTATTACCTTTCATATTTCTCGATTTCGTTACCTTTGGATAAAGGTATATAAAATTACCAAGAGTAAGATAAATACAGTGTGATTTCTTGGTATCAAGTCAGGAAGTTGACAGACCCTCCGGAAATCCTGGGCCACAACCACCAGGTGCGTTTGGGAGGAGAGAAAAGGATTGTTGGCTCGGCTCACATGTCCGTCTATTTGACCAAGCTGAGGCGCGGCTAATGTTGCTTCGATGCCCACTTTGTATAAGGATACAATAAAAAAAAAATCACAAGGAAGGGAAAAAGAATTTCCAAAGAAAACTTAATGGGTCCAACCATTCCTGGTAATGTTATAAATATTTTTTTTATTCATTCTTTTTACTCGGGCTTACACTTCTGACCCAAAAGCCATAGTCAGTTAAGAGAGTGATGGAAACGGTCATTGTAATCTTTACTTGAAAAACCATCATGAGTAACTTTGCCAACTACTTTACTGACTTTGCCCCAGTTTCTAGAACAATGGTGCCAAGAAAGAGTAAGAATATAGACCTGTTTCTAGGCAATTAATTGGGAAACCTAAGGCCAGTTATATCTTAGAGTCCAACCAACTCACTTTTAAAAAACTTGGTGCTTGAAATGGGAATTTTCAATTATTAACACAATGAAAACATATTGAATGAATAACTTATTGTATTTGAAACATACGGACATACAGTATGAAAGCTTCTTTTTATTATTTTTTAATGTTTGTTTATTTTAGAGAGAGAGACAGAGCGTGAGTGGGGAAGGGGCAGAGAGAGAGGGAGACACAGAATCTAAAGCAGGCTCTAGGCTCTGAGCTGTTAGCACAGAGCCCGATGTGAGGCTCGAACCCACAAACCATGAGATCATGACCAGAGCTGAAGTCAGACACTTAACCAACTGAGCTACCTGGGTGCCCCAATAGCTCCTTTTTAGAACACTGAAATTATTGAGATTTCTCAAGATGGTTATTGCCTGTGAGAATTCTATGGATATACCAAGTCTCTATGGTCAACCACTTAGAGGAGGTTCCTCATGGAGAATATGGTGGTTAGTACTTTTGGACCTTCACTGCAAGGTCTCAGAAGTAGAACTTCTACCCATTCCACTAATGTCCTTTAGTGTCCCTCAGACATGATGATGTTGGGATATTCCAGCTAGAATGAGCCAGAGCTCAAAGGTGCTGGCTCTCATTTCTACGTTCTTATCCCCAAGACTGAATTCTGTGTGTGTGTGTGTGTGTGCGTGCGTGTGTGTGTGTGTGTGTGTTTTAAATGTCCCATAATTTTTTTTTTAATGTTTATTTATTTTTGAGAGAGAGAGAGAGTGAGCAGGAGAGGGGCAGAGAGAGAGGGAGATACAGAATCTGAAGCAGGCTCCAGGCTTTAAGCTGTCAGCATAGAGCCTGATGTGGGGTTCGAACTCACGGACTGTGAGATCATGACCTGAGCTGAAGCCGGAGGCTTCACCAACTGAGCCACCCAGGAGCCCCTAAATGTCCCATAAATTTTATTTATTTATTGAGAGAGAGAGAACAAGCAGGGGAGGGGCAGAGGGAGAGCAGAACAGAAGATCTGAAGCAGGCTTTGTGCTGACAGCAGAGAGTCCAATGTGAGGCTCAGACTCCAAACTGTGAGATCATGACCTGACTCAAGTTGGACACTTAACCAACTAAGCCACCCTGGTGCCCCTCATTACTTTAGAGAGAGAGCATGAGTGGGGGAGAGGGACAGAGAGAGAGAGAGAGAGAGAGAGAGAGAGGGAGAGAGAGAATCTTAAGCAGGCCCCACACTGAGCTTGGAGCCCGACATGGGGCTCTGTTGCATGACCCTGGGATCATGACCGGAGCTAATGCTCAACCAACAGAGCCACCCAGGCACCCCTATATTTTTAAGCTGCATAAAAATTAGGGGCAAAGTTGGGAAGATTTCAAGCTACTGGTGATCTGTGGACATTATAAAGGAAACAGCGTTTTAGACGAGTTCACTACTGGAACCAATAATGATGTTAAAAATTCAGAGAACAAAGAGATCGGGTGAATACAAATGAAAGATAATAGTTTCAGATACATGGTGGATGACGTGTCTAATCCTGTCCTGTCACCGGCTCGTAGTTACTGCAAACATTTGACAGCCGTGTTCTTCACGGTTGGACTTCAGGTACACAGAATGGGATTTCTCATTTGACTAATTTGATTAATCTTTGATTTTTAAGCACAACTCTCATTGATCTCTCTCTGACTTCCTTATTTATTTACGTTAAAGTAAACACTGGGGAACCCAGTCCAGAGTAGAAGAGTCTGTATGGCACTCCTGCCCCAGGCCCCTGCCGAGCCTCAGACGGAAACCTTATGTTGAACTTTTTGTCATCATTCTCTTGCTTTTCTTTTTAATCATTTTGTCACATACGTACAGGCATCTGTATATATTATCATAGGTGTATGGTGTGAGGTAGTGGTCGAAATCACTTACATTTTTTGCCTTGTAGGGAATGAAATTTTCCTTACCACTTTTAGCTGTTTCTTTCCCCACATCTGTCATGTATCAAAATTCCATGTGTGAGTGACTTGTTATGGGTTCTCTGTTCCGTTCCATTGGTTAAGTGTTGTTTTGTTTTTATCCTTGCATTCCTGCATGTACACACACTTACCATAATGGGTAAAGCTTTATAATAAGTATTTAGATTAAACCGGTAGCATTCACCTCCTTTAAAAGTTTCTTGACCTTTTTTTTCTTCTCTAGAAACTTTATAGTCACCTTATGTCAACCTCCATATGAAAAAAACTCAACTGGGATTTTGTTAGTTGTCGTCTCGAATCTCTTGATTCATTGATGAGATGTTTTATGATATTAAACTTTTCTATCCGTGGACACTGGAGCATGTCTCCATTCATTCGTGTGCGTTCGTGAAGTTTCACAGGTTTATATACATTAGGGATATATGCCATCTTACTCTGTCTATAACTAACAACTGAAATGCAGAGTCTTTTGGGTTGCCTACACAGAGAATCGTATCACCTGAAATAATGAGAGTTTTATTTTTCTCTTTTCTAGTATGAAGGTCTTATATTTCTATTTCTTATATTACTGTGCTGGCTAAGAATTCTATTACATTGACAGACTTGGTGAGTGTGAGGACCCTCGCCTTCTTCCTAGTTTTCAAGAGCGTTCTTTCATAATTTATTGAGGAGGATATTGGTTTCGCAGATTTCTTTTGAGATTGCCTTCTGTTATACTTTACACAAAAAGTTTAAATGTGATTGGGTGAATTTTGGATTGATACTAAGTTGAAGTGATTATATATGCTTTTTAAGTTTTTAGTCTGCCAATGTAAGGAATAAGTATAGATTTGCTAATATTAAACAGTTTTCATATTCCTGAGACAAGCTCAGTTTTCATGATATCGCTTAGAGAATGTTGGACGTGATGTGCGAACAGTTTGAGAGTTTTACAACAAATTTTTTTTGGTGAAGTGAATTTGAAGTATTCTTACATCAAACTTTATTTGTTTGTGTGTGTGTGTGTGTGTGTGTGTGTTTGTTTATTTATTTATTTATTTATTTTAGGTAGGCTCTGTGCTCAAGGTGGGGCTTGAACTCATGACCCTGAGATCAAGAGTCACGTGCTCTATCAACTGAGCCAGCCAGGCGCGCCTTTTTTTTTTTTTTTTTTTTTTAAGTTAAAGTTTTGCTAGTCTTATAAAATAAATCAGGGAGCATGCCTTATTCAGTTTTGTATAAGAGTTTAAGGTTTTTGGTATGTTGGGAAGAGTTGATAGAATTTGCCTGGAAAACCCCCCAGGCTTGTTGCTTTCCTTATAGGAAGATTTAAAAACTTCCATTTCAGTAACTTTGATATTAAAAGGATTTTTAGTATCTCTAATTTTATTTATTGAGTCAGTTTTCATAAGCTATTTCAAGGGACTTTTGCCTTTCATCCACATTCGCACTTTTAACCATACGTGTTGGTAACACTTGTCTCATTTTAGACTTTGCATGTATTTTGTCTTTGGTTTTCGTTTATAGTATTATTGTTTTCTTTGACCTTTTCAGATCTTGTCAGATGTCTGTTTTGTTTTAACTTTCCCAAGAAGTATCTTTGGTCTCTGTCGGTCCTCAAGGGAAGGACAACACGGGCAATGCCAAAGCTCCAGGCAGACGGGTCCAGGGTCCCTGGCCCAGGAGCTGAGAACAGAGTCATCTTTGGCCCTAAACTCTTGCCCTGGAAATAGTCCCTTGTCTTCTGTTTTCTGTGACTTCTGAACCTTCTCTTTGGGGTATTCTTCCTTGTCGGTCACCTTCTTGAACACATCTGGGTTGACTAGTGGGGAATACTCCCCACTTGGGGACTGAGCAGTTTCCTCAGCCCATTTCCTGTCAGAGATAGAGAACCCAGAATTCCCCTCAAGTCCACAATAGCCGTAGTGCAGGCTGGTGTTTCTTTGGGATCCGGAATCTCTCAAAACTTATTCAACTTCTACCTGTTTAATGTCAGTCATCTGCAGGTGTCCGTGGTCATCATAATTCTTTCGAAGGTCTACTTCTAAGATTTGCTGTATTTCTCTGCCTTCTCACCCCCCGCCTTTCTCTCCCTCTTCTGTCTCTTGCTCACTACTCACTCCTCCTTCTCTCTCTTTCTTTGAGCCCATTTGAGGAGCACACTCGCTGGTCCTCTTTTCCATGAGGCATTTTGTCCAGTCGAGAGAATTTTCTGGTACCATACTCTTCCTTGGACCTCACTCAGACACACCTTATTCCCCTGGTGAAAAGTGGTCTTACTTTCCCCCCACGTGGCCGAGTTTCAGTCCCTTCTCAGCCTAGAACTCAGGTTGAATCATTTACTGGTTGAAATGGAGAAGCATTTCCCTCTTGCGGTCTGACAGATCCAGACGCTTCTGGAATGTGTTGCTTCCCCATTATTCTTCCTTACAGCCAGCCGGTTATTTCCTGATCTTGTATTTACCTCATAATACGTTACCGGATGCAGCCAACAGCAACAAACCCACGCTTGTAACATTTTGCTTAATGACCTCTTCTGGAGTAGGGTCAACAAACTCTGGCCCACTGCCTACTTTTGAAATAAAGTTTTATTGAATATAGCCTGACCATCACTCGCATATAATCTACAGCTATGTTGAAGGGACAACAGCAGAGTGAAATAGCGTGACCGAGACCATATGGCCTAATTAAAGCCTACAAAATACCGATGATCTATGCCAACAGTTCGCTGAGCCCTGCTCTGGACTTAGGATTCTCTTAGGGCGTCTCTTCCCCTCCAAGATAAAGGAGAAAGATATTTTGACAAATATTGGACCTTTGCTAACTTGGTCGCTATTTTTCAGTCTCAGATAACCGGATGCTTGCCTTCCTGCTGCCTGGCAGCTATCAAAGCCGTGTAGATTAGGTTTGATCAGGCCAGCACCCTGTTGTACTCTTTCGTTTTCGGTAGAGGCGTGATAGGTTGTGGCCGGTCAGCAAACACACCCCAGATCTGGCCTCACGTGCCAGAGGTTTAGTGTGCACACATCCTGGCCAGGAGGGAGTTTCTGCTCAGCTTAGTTACTCCAAGGGCTGGGCTGCAGGTGTCTTCTCCATGACAGGTGTTTCTGTCATCATTGTGTCATAGGAGGGGGAAGTGCCGTGTGGCCTCAGATGGGCATTTCCACGGCTCTTCCCAGAGGACAAACGTAGGGTTCTACTTTTGTTGCATTGGCCAGAGCGTGGTCACTTCTCACTTCCGAGGAGGTCAGGGAGTGCTTCCCAGAAGGAACCCAGAAGACAGGTCTCTGACCACCACACCTTCCTTCTGCTTCCTCTGGGTTTCTTTTGTTGTCTGTTTGTTTTGTTTTTCTAATTTCTGAAGGGGGATACAGAGTTCATTAATTTTTCAGCCTTTTGGTTTTTTTTTTTAATGGAAAGCTTGGGGCCCAAAGGGAGCGTTAGAGAAGTCGCTAACCGGTTGGAGGTGCGGGAAGATCTGGGGACCTGCGTGTGCCGAAGAGAGCCTCTCAGGGGGCTTCCTGAGAGCTGTTACCCCGGCCACCTCGGCCACCTCTGTGGGTGCACAGCCAGAGATCTGGGGAGGGGCCAGCTCGGGGCCGCATGCAGGGCTGCGGAGAGCCGGGGTGGGCCGGGGCCCGCTGCCTCGTCCACGTGTGTCCCCGCCCACATCTGTCCAGCACGCTACCCTTCCTGGGGGCTGCTTTGCGTTGACCTCCCAAATCTAGGACAAACACCAACTCAGGCCAGCTCTCACCTGGGAACACTCAGGGAAGGGGATTCTGGGAAGGAGCATCCATTAGTTTGGTGAGGGAACTGTCCAGGGTAGCCTGCCGCTCGTTTCCCTGGGTCTCGTGTGTCCCACGCCTCACTGCTGGACTTCTACATAAAGAAAATAGCGCGATCATGCTCCCACCTAATGTGATGCAACTCTTCTTTGTAGAGCTGAAAATATACCAACGTCCTCCCTGAAGGAGGATCTCAAGGGTCATTTTATCCACTTTAGTGATGTTCATTTCTCAGCTGTCTAAGGAGCAGTGTCCTTTAAGAATCACTTATCATACGTACTTGGATATAAAAGCTATTAATACACTGTTAATACATCTCATGTTATATCATAGGGAAGAGAAGAAAAAGAATTACTTAATATGCATACATGCACATGTGCAAATACATTTATACCAGCCCAGGGGGGAGATGTTTATAACTGCTGCCATCCTCGTTCTACAGCTGATCTCAGGGATGTCATTGGTATTCTAACGCCCTTCTACTGTCCATTCCATATTCCCTTTGCACGGTGCAAGTGTCATCTTATCTGGTCATAGTTCCTCGGCAGGTGGGGTGACATAAATAGTCATTTCACCTGGTATTTTGCAAATCGATGATATTTATTGTTAGACGTTTCCATGAACTTTTATCGCAGGATATGGGAGCAGAAGATACACCGTACAGCCTGCGTTCTGTCGTACTCTTCCTTTCCCTGCCCACGTCAGGTACGAGCAACCCTGTTTTTCTTGACAGTGTCCACCCGTCACCCTAACCAGTACTAGAAGCTCTTCTCTACCCACGGGCTCCGTGCCGTCAGTAGCCTGGAGTGAGTGGCCAGATAGCAATCCCTGTCTCCAGTGTAACAGAAATACCAGTGAGTTCGTTGGCAGAGGTGACTTTCTTTGGCAACTGAGCCCTCTACATTGGGACAGCCTAAATTTACAGGAACGGAGCTAAGACATTTTGTTAGAGGCCGATTCGTAGGACAGCTGCTCCTGTTTCCACCCATCGATTCGCAGACCCGTGGGTCCCGGCGGTGGCAGAGCCTGTGTTGCGCTTTGGTTGCTGCGTGAAAGCATCTCTTTTGCCCCATAGGGTGTCTCCCAGCCTACAAGGTGTGGCCCCTA
Organism: Paguma larvata; assembly: GCA_030068075.1. Classification (NCBI taxonomy): domain Eukaryota; kingdom Metazoa; phylum Chordata; class Mammalia; order Carnivora; family Viverridae; genus Paguma; species Paguma larvata. The sequence continues at coordinate 4,931,826 of CM057826.1, forward strand.
GGCAGGCACCCTGAGTCTTTAGGAGCTCATTCCCTCCTTCAGGCAAGGAAGTTGCTTCAGGGTGATGAGGAACAGGGTAAGACCAGTGAATTCCAAGAGCATAAGCTCATCGTCACGCATCATTTGCTGTGAAATGAATGCTTCTGTCCAGAGCGATGCTCTGTGAAATACCCCGTGAGTGACTACGGCGTCGTGAAAGCCCATATATGGTGGTTTGGGTGGAAGCATGATGGACAGGAGAGCAGACTCCTACCCAGAGGAGTTCAAGTGAAAACACACCTTCTTTCCGTTGTAATCAGCCTGCCATCGATGACCGGCTGGTCCTCCGGAGAATGGCACATGGAAGGGGCTCCGAGTGACAGTGCTTCGGTTCCCTCCTTTTCGGTGGCCCTAATACATTCGGCAGAACCAGACATAATCCAGATGTCTGGATTTTTATTTTCTCTGGCAGTAGGCTGTAGGGGGCTCTCTCTGAGGACATGGGCACAGATTGAGACAGACAGGGTAGGCGCTGTGGCAGGACCAGAGCCTACGAGTACCTGTGACGTTTGCTCATGCAATGTGTGTCTTCAGGGTCTGTCTGAGCCCTGGCTCATGCGGTCCACCTCTGTTTGCTGATGGGACACCACCGTGCATGTTCAGCTTCATGCCCGGTGGGTCACACGACAGCCCCATCGGCGTGGGCACATTAGATTGCATGGGGACTTGGTGACGGTCCATGGTTGGCATTCAGTCCCTTTTGGGGTTGGTAATCAGCCAACACCTGTTTCTCAAAAGGAGAATACTTACCTGGCAGAATCACTAAGAATTCTTCAGAAAGTTCTGGTTTGGGTGGAGAAGTGGGCGCTTTCAGGGAAATATGTGAAGACAAACTTGGCTAGTCACCTCGGGGGCCACCAAGATGGAGAAACCCAGTGGAAAGATTTCTGGGAATCTGTCCCTCTGTGTAGCTACTTCCTCTGTGCTCCTGCGGCCAAGAGTCTGCTGGACCATTGTTTACCAGTGGCCAGGAGTTGTTAGAAGTGCTTTTCGAGCTGTTTTCTCAGCGGTAAATTCCTGTTAAAAAAATAATTTATTTGTAAATGTTTGCATTTTTGCTTTCATTACAAAAAATCCCCACTGTTTTTTTTGGCCGTATAGGGTCGAGTGTTGTTTTTTGCTCAATATCTGTCTTCACTGTCTTGCACTGTTGAAATTTTGACTCTTGTGCTGTTGTTCTTTGTGGGTGATCCCTCCCTCTCTTTGACCACTCTTAAGACTTTTTCTTTGTCTCTGATCTTTTGCATTTTTACCATCATGCGTTGATGTTTGTGCTTTTCTTTGTGCCTAACTGGCTGGACTTGTAGATTCGTGGTTTTTCATTAGTCCTGGACATCCCCAACTGATCCTTCTTTAGGGATGTTATCTCCTCAAGTCTCTTTATTTTGTAACTTGGAACTCCAACCGGACATGTTAATACCTTCTTATTCTTCTTATTCATCTTATTCTAGTCTCTGTGTCTTAGGTTTTTTAATAATTTTTGTCTCTAACACATTAAAAGGAATATTTATATCTTGTTGCATTGTTCATATAAACTCTCTGGTTTATCTTCTAGTTCACTGATTTTCTTTTTAGCTATTTCTTTTTTCTGTTTTTTTTTTTCCATTTTTTTCTGTTTCAACTGTTGAGATTTAAAATTTTTTTAATACTTTCTTTATTTTTGAGAGAGAGACAGAGTACAAGTGGGGGAGGGACAGAGAGAGAGGGAGACATAGAATCCACGAAGCAGGCTCCTGAGTCTGAACTGTCAGCACAGAGCCTGACGTGAGGCTTGAACCCATGAGCCGTGAGACCATGACCTGAGCCAAAGTTGGACACTGAACTGACTGAGCCACCCAGGCGCCCTGGATAGTTGAGCTTTTATTTACATGATTCTATTGATCAGTTTTGCAAGTTCCATTTTCTGCGTGTGTGTACCTGATTTCTCTGTTGTGTCATCATCTTTGAAAGTGCATCTCATGTTCCTTTAAACACGTCACACACGGCTAGGCTGTATTGTCTGGCTGTCATTTTCAATGCCTGCAGTCCTTGGGTATCTAAACCATTTGTTATTTCTGTGGACCCATATTCTTAGTGATTGGTCATTTTGGGCAATTTTTGTTTTAAGATGTTGATTGATTTTAATTGGTTGGAATACTGTGGTTCTAAGTGCGGAAGCTTTTGCCTAAGAACAGCTACCTTCCCTTTCCAAGACAGCTGGAATGTGCTCCAGTTGAGGTTTATTCTGTCTCCCTTTGTCCGCACTTGTAGTCCTATGGATCGACATACTGCTGAGGCATCTCCACCTCTGGGTATCTCTGTGCACCTGCTGCCTCGAGGGCCAGACTGGTTCTTGCTCCTTCCAGCTGCCCCTCGATCCTTGCCTTTGTGGGCTAGACTTCCTGTCTGCGTGCCCCCCTCTACCGAGGGCTCAGTACTCATATTTTCTATTTTCTTTGTTTGTTTTAGTAGGGGTGTAGAGGAGTGACTTGGGGACCTTGTCTATTGCTTGTGAGAGTACCGATCCTTCAGGAATACTTCATATTTGGGGTCTGGTTGTAAAAGGGAAAGTTCTTAAAAATTTGATGCCTTATGTGAACCGTTGCCCATTAAACACTTACTTCATGTCTTTTTTTGTTTGTTTTGTTTTGTTTATTTATTTAGTTTGAGAGAGAGAGAGAGAGCACACAAGTGGGGAAGGGTGAGAGAGTATCCTAAGCAGACCCTGCACTGCCAGTACTCCATCCCAGGAGCTGTGAGACCATGACCTGTGCTGAAATCAAGAGTTGGATGCTTAGCTGACTTAGGCACCCCTCCTGTCTTTATTTCTTAAAATGTGAGTGAGAATACCAGCCTGTGTAATAGGAACTGAGAATAAGTAAATGTGGTCGAGACTTTAGGCTGTAGTTTTGTGTGAATGTAACAAGTCACTTAGTTACAAGTAGTGGATGATACATTTTTCTAACAAGGTGTGAACAGGTTTGTCTTATACCTTCCTATAATTTTTGTGCTTATTTAAAAAATGTTTGCATGTTACTGATTATTCATCATGACAAATTGACAAAGGTTTGGGTATAGGAAAGTTTTTAGAATTACTTCTGCATTTTACATTTAGATCTGTGCTGTGATCCATTTTGAGGTAGTTTCTGTGAAAAGTCTAAAGTATGTGTCTAGAATTTTTCTTTTTTTTTCTTTTGCATATGAATGTCTAGTTCTAAGATGTTTTGCTGAAAAGACTGTTGCTCCATCGAATTGTCTTTGTTTTTTTGTCAGATATCCTTTGACTACGTTTATTTGGGTCTGTTCTATTCTATTGACCGCTTTGTCTATTCTTCTGCCAGTACCACTCCCTTCTTGGTTACTGTAGCTTTACAGCAAGACTGGAAGTCAAGTGGGGCCCGTCCTCCTAATTTTTTCTTGTCTTTCAACATTGTGTTGGCTGTTCTGGGTGCTGTGCCTCCCCACGTAAGCTTTAGAATCAATGCGTTGATATCTATGAAATAACTTGCTCGCATTTTTCTTGGGATTATGTTGACTGTATAGTCATGAACTGTCCATGAACATGGAATATCTCTCCATTTATTGAGATCTGCTTTGATTTAGCTCACCACAGTTTTGTAGAATTATTTCATCAGAATTTTTGTTTATTCCTTTCGTATCTTATGATAAAATAGAGTATAACTATATATGTGGAAAAGTGAAAAACATTTTCTGTTATGTCACACACACATATATGTCATACATGAACGAATGAATGAAAGTATGTATCTGCACACATACACCTGTAGTCAAGTATTTATCCTAGCCAAAAGAAAATTTATTTTTACCCTGTGATAACTCTTCAAACTAATCTGTAGTGATAAAAATGTTGCTTAGAATGTAAAATGGGCATCATTCCAATAGTGAACGGTCAGTCTAGCCTTGGTGAGAAAGCACTGTGATTTGAAAGAGAAAAAGGGCATGATGGCCGTCGTGATAATGATTTTGTTATTTACCGTGCAGCTGCTTGTACTGAATGCCCCCCGGCCTTGCAGTATCCATGTTGCTTTTTTTCATGGAGAAACAGGCTTAGGGGAGCAGGCACTCACCCTGAGTCACACAGAAGTAAGTGGGGATGGGTTCCTACCTTCCGTCTGTTGGACTTCAAAGTACTCCACCAGAATATCTTTTTTTATAGAAGAGCAGTGTCTTGCATGAGACCGTCCTTTACTGTGTAAATGAAAAATAGTACTGTTTAACAAAAAAAAAATGAAAAAGGCAAGAATGAAAATACAGATAAACTGTTGCCCTATGGAAAAGCCTCTAAGAAACAAAAGAGCTGTCACATAATACATAAAAGCGATGGGTATTTAATAGGCCTGGCAATTAGGAGCCATCCAAGATTGCCAGAAAATGCGTCGAAAATGAAAGGATAAAGTGTTTGAAGAGAAGGAGCAAGAGAAGCCGTTAGCATCACGCAGATGATACCGCGCTTGAGACCTCCCTTCGAAGAGGCATTTGAGTGTATTTCATTGTAAGGTACTTTTTAAAATATTTTTAAAGGCCTTTGAGTGCGTTTTCGTTGTAATAAGGACATTTTCATACATTTCATTTAGTTTGTGTTGTGATTTTTTTTAACCTATTTTAAGGCACGTTTTAAAGGCATTTTGTTACTAATAAAGGCATTTTCATACATTTCACTTTGTGTCGTATGGTGAATTTCATTTAGATTGACAGTGTCTTTAATATTTTAGTTCACTTTATTTCAAGCCAGGTTGTTTGTCTTCTACTCTGAATTTTGAAAACTGAAGTGGTTCTGAAGAAAACAGCCGCGGGGGTGTGCCTTTGTGGCTTCGTTCATCATCCCGTCCCCTGGGAAGGAGAGCCCCATGGTTCAAGGACCAAGGGCATTCCTGCATTTCATTTACTTGCTCTGCCCCTGTTGCCAGCAGGGACACTGGGGGGGAAAGTGGTTCCTAAGCTTATACATCCTGTAACAGATGCTCTACTGTGTTTTCCCTGACACCCTATAAAAGATCCTATTTTGTAGAGTCTGTATTAAAACCTGTTTGGAGTTGAAGTTCAAAAGGCAAGTGCAGAATAAATTGCAGGCTGTTCTCTTTAGGGAAGAGCCGGATTCCTCAGCAGGCTCAGGTTGGGTGGTGGTTAGGGCCACCGGCCTCATGAGCAGCACCTGGCAAACTGTCTTAAGCTGATCTGCCCCCTAGGAGCCCGGCTCACCCCCTTGAGGCTGCAGGGCAGAGGGGGGGCTCTATGATGCTGGAGGTCCCCCTCTGCTATGCGGGACCAGGCTTCTGCTTGCAGGCTGCAACACCAGTCCCCTGGGATCGGGGCATTTGACTTAGGAGCCTTGGGAATCCCTTTCCTCCCTAACAGTGTATTAAAAATTATAGTTTACAGCTGTGTGAGCATGAACATGTATGTAACCTTTGACCTAAGACCTTGTGTGTGTGTGTGTGTGTGTGTGTGTTTTGATTTTAAGAAATTAAAACACATTTGTGGACCCTTAAAAGTATCATAGGACCCATGTGCTGTGTCTGCTGTGCCTAATGGAGAGGTCACCTTGCAGCCCAGACAAGGTGCTTCTCAGTGATTGAGACCCTGAAATTAAAAAAGAAAAGAGTTAAGGTAGAGACTCCAGCATTTAAAACCTGAAACAGTATTAAGTCTGACTGTATGTACTGCTCCTGGCACAGTAAGAGGTTGGGTCTTTGTCTTGTGTACAGTTAGAGCTTTTCGTGTTTTATTTATTTTTGGGAGAGAGAGAGGATCCAGAACAGGCCCCGTGATGACAGCAGCGAGCCTGATGCGGGGCTTGAACCCATGAGTTGTGAGGTCATGATCGGAGCCAATGTCAGACGCTCAGCAGCCTGGGCCACTCAGGCGGCCCACAGTGGGTGCTTTCAAAGACAAGTGCAGGGAAGCCCAGGTACTAAAGATCTCCCCCACTTCCTGTTCCTCTCTGTTCCCATATCTCCTAATTTTCACTTTACCGTCACTCATATTTTCACAACATTTCCAATCTTCCTGGAGAAGCGAGAGCCAATGACGTCAGTGATTGTTTCTCTCCTACTGGGTCGGCGAAGTAAGCGAACCGTCATACGAGGAAAACAGCTGTCCTGGTTACTTGCAAGTTAGCTTTCTGTCCACGGTTCAACTCACTTCGGGAGGTTTAGTAAAATAAGTTTTCATGGCTCTGTGTGTGTGGCGGGCGTCACCTCGAGTTGGGTGTCCTTGGAGGACGTGCTGTCATGTCCACGTGCACGTTTATTTGTGGCGTCTGAGCGTGGGGAGCGCCCGCACCTGCAGCACCTCTGAACCCATGATCAGAAAATGTGTCTGAGGTTGTGAGTGCAACTCAGGCCCTTGGTCACGGGCAAGAGCAGCAATGGAGGGAGAAAAGAACCCCCGTCTGATCCTTGTCTTCTGCCGGTTCTGCAGACATGCTGTTGGCCCCTCGGTCCTGCTCGCTGCCTGCTGTGGGAGCAGGCACGTGGGCACTGCGCTGGCGGCCAGCACGGGCCCCGGCTCCCTCCCTCTCCAGCTCCACGCCCCACGGCAACTCATTTTTGTTCTCAGGGCCTCGTTTTTCTCACCTGCAGCATAGCGCGGATGCCATGCCCCACGTGGGGGTGTTGTAAATATTAACGAGGTTAAATTATCTACGAAATGAAGTCAAAGGAGGGAGGGTTCAAGGCTCCTTCTTTGCCCTCGGTGTCAATCTGAAGTCGGTGTGTGATTTGGCCCATTTGCTCTGCTTTCCCATGGTTTGGTGTTGGGATGGGGCTATCTCCGGGGTGAAGCTGGAGCCTGCTCATGGGATGGGGTGGACCCCCGTGCCAACCAGAAAAGGCGAAGGGCTCACCAGGCTCTAGTATTTGAAAGAACGGCCCCCGAAGTCCCAGGTGTTACTAGACCATTTATTATTCTGAAGCCTTAGTGAACGTTCCTAGGGTCTTGGCCATGTGTGTTCTTTGATGGAAGGTTCTTTGGGTGCTTTAGGGGCTCAGTGTGTTTGGAGGAGGGTTAAAGATCTTAGCCGCGTTCCAGGCCACAGGGAATGCTCTTCATGGCCGTGCTCTGGAAGTGCTTTGCCGAAGCTAACGGCTGAATCTTGCTGCCCTTAACCGAAGGAAACACTACGCCTACCACATTGTGCCGAAACCCTATAGAATAGAAATAGTATGCCTTTTGTGCGTGTGGCTAGAAACAGATAGAAAATGAGCATTAGTGTGCAAAAGTAGATTTCAAAAAAGGCATTAGGAAGAGGCTAATGCCGTGTGCTCATTTTCTGTTTGCTGCTGGAGCGCAGGAGAAGCGGGGAGGGAGGCCAGCGAAATGGCACGTACTTGGGCTTCCTGCTCTCTCGTCTTCTGTAGTTCGTACTTTCCGACCCTTTTCTATTAACCTGCGACCCCGTTAAAACATTAATTGCCATGCATTAACATAAAAGCCCGTCGCTCTAGAGACTCAGACAGTTTTTAGATTTTTAAATAAAACATTTCAAATCCATTTGGAAACCTTCATTTTCTGAGGCCGGGGCATCTCTGAGTCGCGGATTCAGGCAGTGAAGTTGGTTGTCTTATTTTTATCCTGATAGTAAATATCCTTCCATTCGCTTTGGCATAAAATCCGTTCCTCCATTTATCAGGGAAAAAATCTAAATGCGACGGCACAGCCGTTTTGCATAATTTACATATACAGGACTGGGTTATTTCTATAGAGAAACAAAGTTATTGAATGGGGAATTTAAATTCTTCAGAGGTTCCAACCACTCTGCTTCCGAGGTGATTTTTAAAAGCCGCTGTGTTTTGACGCTGATTCACGCGGACAGCATTTGAGAAAACGAACCTTTGGCATCACGGTCTTTCTAACCTGTACCTTCGCCATGTTTTTTTTTCCTCTTAGGAAGTTGAAGACCACGTGGCGTTTTTAATAACAGTCCCAACCGCTCTGGCGATTTTCTTCGCGATATTCATCCTCGTGTGCATCGAGTCCGTGTTTAAGAAGTTGCTGCGCCTTTTCTCTTTGGTGATATGGATATGTCTGGTGGCCATGGGGTACTTGTTCATGTGTTTTGGAGGTACCGTCTCCCCCTGGGACCAGGTAAGCTGTTAAAATGTCTTTTTGTGTTTTCTTTATATGCTCTGATTGATGACCTACGTAGTCCAGTAAACTTGGCCCTAAACTGTAAACGTGAGACTCGTAGTTGGGAAGAATGCCTTTTGAGGTAGCCGGTCTTCGCGGTGCCTCATGGGTGAAGTCACTCAGTGCCCCCCCCTTTTTTTTTTAATGTTTATTTATTTTTGAGAGACATAGAGACAGAGCGTGAGCAGGAGAGGGGCAGAGAGAGAGGGAGACACGGAATCCGAAGCAGGCTCCAGGCTCTGAGCCATCAGCACAGAGCCCGATGCGGGGCTCGAACTCACAGACCGTGAGATCATGACCTGAGCTGAAGTCGGCCGCTCAACCGACGGAGCCACCCAGGCGCCCCAGTGCGACTTATCAGACCTGCCAGCAGCCAGGGTGCGGGCCTGGGTCTCGCCTCATCGTTTGCTTTAGACGGCAGGGTCCGGATTTACGTCTCGTGTTGCCTTTGGCTGCATAGTCTCCCTCGTCAGTGAGGCTTTTTAATTACTCCAGGATCGCTCTGGGCTCAGAGCCTTACCTGAACTCTCAGACACTGGTTGTTGAAGTTGTCCTCTTTCTCTGGTTTTGGAGCTTTCTCCTTGCAGACAGACTTCTGTGACCCTGATTTGATATCACCCCGATTCCCTCGTATCAGTAGGGTTGCTTCATACACCTGTTGGCAAACCCATGGTTCTGCCTGTTGACCTTGGGGAGGCCGTGGTTTAGAGAATGGCCACATCTGAAGGACGTTAGCTCTTTGGGACTTTGCCCCTATTGTGCCGCCGTGTGGGTGGGTCCCCCAGATTGCCTGAGTAAGCGGTATGTCGTAGGACGCAGGGCCGGCTGCCGAGATGACATGCAGGTTGCTAGCTTCAAGCTCATAATCGAAGCCATGGGGTCCTGTAGCCATCCAGGGAGAGCTTGCATTGAGCACTGACAGTTCTGTCACAGAGTTGGTGGGGACTCAAGAACTGGGGGTGGGTAGAGGAGGAACAAAAGCCAGAAATGAATAGAGGAGAGGGCATTAGGAGGCCAGGACCAGTGAGGGAGAATTGCAGGAGAGGCCAGAGAAGAGGGGTTCAAGATGGCAGCGAACAAGAGGGCTCAAGTGCCCGGCCCAGAGGAGAGCGTTGCTGGTGTGCTCTCCTTGGAGAGAGCCCTGGATGAGCTCCCCGAAAGGGAGGTTTCCAGTGGGTTCCATCAGGAAGTTGGTTGGTTGTTTCCTGGCCTCTGCGAAGCCATATCATCCCCTTTTGGCCTCAGTTTCTCTTGCAAAGAGAGAGGCCCGGACTAAGTGAACTCAGCTTGGTGTCTGGCTCCAAAGGACGCTGTTGTCGTGGACAGCTCCCCTGGCCAGTCTCCCCATCGCTGTCCCCTCCAGGCCCTTTGCAGGGCCAGGTGTGTAGCCCCAGGCTCCCAGCCCCTTCCCCGCCCCAGATCCCTCCTCTGTGCGCAGGCCACACTCTGGCCTCGCCCACGTGCCTTCCAGGGCACACGCTGTCCCTCCCACCTCCCATGGGCGCTTGTGGGACAGGAAGAGGACACCAGCCAGGCACATTGCTTATAGGCCCGCGGCACCTGCCCGGCGGTCTGTGCCTGCACTGTCGCCACCTTGTGTGACAACATGGCTTTATAAGAGCCTTGCTGTCGGGAAGGGCCAGTGTCGTGTCTTTGTTCTTCCGTTTTCCTTTTGTCCTGAATCCTCTGAGCTTACTTTTACATGTGAATTACAGAATCGGTTCACGTTCGGTGAAAAGTCCAGGTGAGATCTGGATCTAAATTCCATGGAATTTCTTAGTTTTTGCTCTGAATGGCATAAAACATCCAGAAGATGATAAAAGGATACTATCCGAGACCCAGAGATTTGCTGTTGTATCGCATTGACTCTTTCCGCGGAGTGACGCGCTATGTCCATCCAGTAATTACCGTGTTCTTATATGTCTGAAGAGTTTATTTTTTTCTTTCCTTCATAAAGTCAGTGGTCATTTTACTGAGACTTGTCCTTAGGTGCCTAGAATTTTTTCGTTTTATGAAAGGGATTTTTTTCCTCGTTTTTCGTTTTTTTAATTTTTAAAAATTTTTTTAACGTTTATTTATTTTTCAGAGACGTAGAGGCAGAGGGTGAGCAGGAGAAGGGTAGAGAGAGAGAGGGAGACACAGATTCCGAAGCAGGCTCCAGGCTCTGAGCCGTCAGCACAGAGCCCGATGCGGGGCTCGAACTCACAGACCGCGAGATCAGGACCTGAGCCGAAGTCGGCCGCTTAACCGACTGAGCCACCCAGGCGCCCCTGTTTTTTTAATTTTTTAAAAAAAGTTTATTTTGAGAGAGACAGAGACCTCGTGAGTGGGGGAGGGGCAGAGAGAGAGAAAGAGTCCCAAGCAGGCTCCATGCTGTCAGCACAGAGCCCAACGAGGGGCTCAAACTCACGAAACTGTGAGATCATGACCTGAGCGGACTTGTGAGTCTGCCACTTAACCAGCTGAGCCACCCAGGTGCCCTGAAGGGATTTCTTTTTCCTAATTGCCTTTTCTATTTGGTTCATGTTGGTGCATGAGAATACTATTTTTTTTTTTTTTAATGCTTATTTGTATCCAGCGATCTTGGTGAACTCTTATCAGCTCTGTCGGTGTATGTGAGGGTCTCGGCTTATCTGTATAGACAGTATTACCATCTTAAGATAATTTAAGAAAACATTTTCTTCTTCTTCTTTTCAAGTCCCGAATTCATTCTGCTCACACGGGTTGTATTTTCTAACTGTATTAACCAGGACTTGTCATGCAGAATGATACTGGGCAAGGGGCCTCAAGTCTGCTTCCGGCGTGACTGAAGCCACTGCAGGGTCAGCGGTAATATGATGTTGGCGTCGTCCTTCTCCTTACCGTTTCGCTAGAACCGATTAGTCAGGGTGAGGACCTCTCACCTGTCTGGAATGCTCTTCCTTCACGTGTTGTGTGGCCCCTTTGTCACCTTCGCTAACCTCGTAGCCCTCAGAGCAGCCTCCCCCGACCTCCAGCGGCGCCCCCACGTGCTACACCCCTCACTCAGCCTGCTGCCGTTTTCCCAGTGACTGACCGTCCCCCCTTGGAGGATATAGACTCCTGGCGGGGGCGTGCGTTGTGTCTTCGCACCTACGAGAGCCCTCGGCCAAGAGCAGGCAGCCCCTTCAGTGCTTTCACTGAGGTGCAGCTATAGTTTTTCATTTCTAGATTTATCGGGGAATATTTTTTTTGTAGGCACTTGCTCTGTTTTTACCTGTCTTTTGGTTTTGTAACACTCATTTTGGTTTTATTGCTACCATCCACCTGCTTTTAAAAATCTCTCGGAGTATCTTGGGGCGCCGGGGTGGCTCAGTCAGTTAAGCGTCGGACTTCAGCTCAGGTCGTGGTCTCACGATTCGTGGGTTCAAAGCCGGTGTCGGGCTCTGTGCTGACAGCTCAGAGCCTGGAGCCTGCTTCGGATTCTGTGTCTCCCTCCCTCTCTGCCCCTCCCCATTCTTGCTCTTTCTCTCTCAAATATAAATAAACATCAAAAAAGTAAAAAAAAAAAATCCTGGAGTATCTTAAACACACTTGTTTCCAAGCCACTTTCTCAGGACTGATTTCTCTCGGGCGTTGGGTTGGTTGGTTGAATGTCTAGTCTTGGTGATTTCTGCATGCTTTGACAGTCTAGTTTCCAAGCTTATGTTGAACTGGGACTTTCTTGCCCCCTCCGCAGCCCATAACCCCACCTGTGCGTGGACCGATGCCCTCCGCAGCCTCCAGGGCCCCGGGCAGAAGCGGCCTGTGTGCAGAGCTGCGGCCCTGTTGACTTTGCAGGCGAGCGGCCAGTCCAGCCGGCGACCCAGGCGCATTTCTTGGAACACAGTCGTGTCTGCCCTGCACGCGAGAAAGGCCACGGCTGGGCTCGGGGGTTGCAGCTCTTTTCGCCGCTGCGTCCGAGCTGGGGGCTTGGTCAGCCGTCTCCCGCTGTGGGCCCGCCCACGGGTCTTGCCGGAAGACGGACACTTGGGTCCGCTTCCTCCTCTGGGCTTTGAAGTCCTGCCCCAAACGTTGAGTGGAGTGATCAGAATGAAATTAGTCTGTCATGTTGACCAAAGCCCAGCATCTTTCCCTCTGAGCACCACAGATGTGGGCCCCTCCACGAGCGCTAACCTTTGAGAAGTGTGGCGGTTAAGTTCACTGTTTTTTTTGTTTTTTTTTTTAATTTTTTTTAACGTTTATTTATTTTTCAGAGACGTAGAGGCAGAGGGTGAGCAGGAGAAGGGCAGAGAGAGAGAGGGAGACACAGATTCCAAAGCAGGCTCCAGGCTCTGAGCTGTCAGCACAGAGCCTGACGCAGGGCTCGAACTCACAGACCGTGAGATCATGACCTGAGCTGAAGTCGGCCGCCCAACCGACTGAGCCCCCCAGGCGCCCCGAGTTCACTGTTAAGAAGGTGTGCCCGAGGAATGGTTCCCGCTGGCGGGTGGTGAATTCACCGTCTTGCCGTAAGGGGTGCAGGGGCGAGCCTGCACAGACAGGGGGCGTCGTCCACGTGGGACCCATCACCACTGACACCAACGGTAGGCTCCCAAGACCACCCTGAGGTTTGAGAACTTGTTAGAAGGGCTCACAGCACTCCCTGAAAGCTGTTGTGGTTGGATTTCACTACAAAGAAAGTACAGACTAACATCAGCCAAGTGGGGGGGGGGGGTTCCTAGGACAACTCCCAGCTGTGGCGCGTCGTGGCCAGGACGCCCAGCTCTCGGCTCCAGCGTGCAGCAGGAGGTGTGGGGCGTCACCCGCCGGGGGAGCTTGGCTGAGCCCCTCCGTCCGGAGATTTTGCCGGGGCCTCAATCACCTACTGCCGGCAGGGCTGACCGCTCGTCCCCAGCTTTCCCAGCTTGGCTTGAGAGCTGCAGTCTCCAGCGACCCTAGAGGCACAGCTGATCCCACGTGGCCCCTAGGCCCCTACATAAATCACAGTTGGACTGTGGCCCCAAGGCCAGTAGGCAACAGACACTCCTGTCAGGCAGGGCCTTGCAGGGGTCTGGAGATGACGAGAGTGCGGGGCAAAGGGCAGGCCTCTCTTTGGCTGAGGTCGATGCTTCTCCACTCAGTCTCTGCTAGCATCTCTGGTGCCAAGCACAGCATATCAGTAGCCAGCATGCGCAACAGGACTGTGCCTGCCAGGCCCTGTTTCACATGCCTTCCTGCATGACCTCACTTATCCCCAGGTTGCTCCCTGAGGTGGACAGTGTCACGCTTCTGGTTTACAAGTGTGGACCCAGGATACAGGGTGGGAAGGACCTTGCTCACGGCCAGGTGGCCGGTGAATGGAGCAGCACGCTAGAGTGTGGGGAGCCTCGTTCTAGAGGCTCCAGGAGGTGGGGGGCCTCACTCTAGAGGCTGCCTCTCTTTCAAGATACCGTGCTTCTCGGCTGGGAGCGATTTCACCCCCAGGGGGTGGTCGTCCACGTCTGTAAACATGTCTGATTGTCCCACCCTGGATGGGGGGACGCTGTGGTCCCTGGTGGGTAGAAGCCAGCGAAACTGCTACAACGCACGCTGCAGCTCCTACCAGAAAAAAGATCTAGCCCCAGATGTCAGGGGTGCAGGGCTGAGAAGCCCTGTATTACAGGACACTGTGCCTCAGTGGTGCTTTTAGAGAACCAGCTCTCGACCCCTCAGGAACGGGAGTCATGGTCACGAGTTGTTTCGATCAGGCACGAGGGAGTGATTGTGCAGCGTGTGGGAAGAACCAGCAGGTAGAGGGGTGGCTGGCTCGGAGGAGGGTCAGGAGCCTGGTCTGGGAGGAGTCCCTGGGGCATCGAGGAAAATGGGAAAGAGGAGGCCGGGGGTCAGTTTGCCCTCAGCGCCCGGACTGCACGCAGAGCCTCCCTTGCCCTTGGTGTTGGATTTCGGCAGCAGCCGGCCCCTCCTGACGTCCCCTTCCACCTGCCACCACCCCCTCCCCCCTGCTGACATTCGTTCCACGCGGCTGCCTCCTAGATGAAAAATGATGTTTTATCGATGGTTCCAGCAACTCTGAGTGGAATCGGCGGTAAATTGCAGAGTTTCGGGCTCCAGCTGCTTAGCGGGATGCCTGTGTTAGAGGTGGAAGTCGGCTCGCCTCCTGCTTGGCCGCGAAGCACTGCGTCTGTGCCCTGGCCGTCCCGTTGACACAGTGATGGAGAGCCCAGGAGAGGAGTGCTCTTTCTGTGTCTGTTCTTATTTTCCCGAATCGTTTAAAAAGATACTTGAACATCTTTGAAGGGAATGTTTGTGGAGGCTTACCTAAGGTATTTGCTTTCTCTGTTCTCTTACTTAGGTCAAGTCAATGGGACACTTTTTATTTATTTACTTTTTGAGAAGCCAGCGGCTGTGTGTACAGGGTCCTTGGTTCCGTCTTCCGCACACGCGCAGTGCAGGTGACAGCACAGCAGTGGTCTCTGTGTGAGAGCCTTGAGAGCGTGGGCCCTTCCTGGGGGGGGGGCAGGGTGACCCCTACGGGAAGAGGCTTAATGAGGTTCACAAATCCTGTCTTCCAGCTTTGGGGCCAGAAGTCTGAAATCAAGGTCTGGGCAAAGCCATTCTCCCTCCGAAGGTTCTAGGGAAGGATCCTTCCTGCCCCTTCCAGCTGCTTGTGGTTTCTGGCAATCCTTGGCATTCCTTAGCTGGTAGACCTGCTCCACTCACGTGTCATTCTCGTCTGTGTCTCTTCTCTTCTTGCGAGGACACCCATCCTACTGGATTTAGGGCCTCTTCTGATGGTCTCGTGTGAAATTGATCACCTCTGCAGAGACCCCATTGCCAAGTATGATCACATTCACCCGTTCTGGGAGCGAGTGCTTGAAAGTACCCTTTTTCAGGGACACGGTTAAGCTCACGACAGCCGCGACTTCCCTGGAAGCCACGCCGTTCCCCGAGAGGATTGCAAGAAGCCGCTCGCCTCTCGTGTGACGGGTGCTCTAGCGTCCGCTCTCCCTTCTGAGATTCCGGTAGCCGCTGTTGGTGTCGAGTTCCCCTTAAACTGCCAGTCCGCCTTGGGATTAAATGTGTGCCATGGAGGTTTGGATGCTTTTTGAAACCAGACGCATTCTGGAATGTGGCGAGCTGCCGAGATGGAATCCTACTTGTGAAAACGAAGAGAAGAGAACCTGTGATTACACTGCCACGTGAACAGACGCCGTCGCGAGCGGACACTCGTGCGTCAGGGAACCTCGGCGTACCGCTGGCTGTCTGAATAACGACAGTTATTCTTTCGGGCTCCTACATGAGCGACGTGACACCCAGGAAGTTTTGCCTCATACCTTTTTGTAACGCTTTGGTTTACTTGGTGAAGCCCAAGCTTTTAGGTGATGTTTTGTTTCATGAGTTTCTAGCAAGAATGGATGCATCTCGTGTCCACGGATCGCCCCTGACTTAGGGCCCTCCCTCCGAGACGAGCATCCTGTTCAGAAGGCGCCAGGGCAGGAGGGCAGCGGCCCGAATGGCTGGCACTTACGCACACAGCTGGGTCGGCCAAGGGAGGACAAGAAAGATGAGCTCTGTTTGTGTTCGACTTCAGTTTTCTGCTTCCTTCACCCCAGCAGCTCATTGAATAGAGTTCAGGGAACACTTCCATTCCTGACAACCTCATTTCAGCCTGGGCAGGGAGACCACGCTCAAGTTATTGTATAGATTCGTTAAGTGCCGCCCAATTGAAAAGCTAGCGTTTTGCTCCAGGAAGAAGACACTTCCTTGGTGGCATTACCCAAAGGGTGCCAGACATTCCGCATGTGCCTACGTGTGTTTCCTTACAAAAGTAGGACATCAATGTGCAAACATTTTTTTTTTTTTTTATTGAAAGCAGAAGAAAATGAAAGAAGATAAAGGCTTCTCCTAGGCAGTGAAATGGTACAGAATCAGGTTGCTTTTGCCTCCGCGCCGTCGCTGGCAAGGCTGCTACAGAATTTACTTACCATCAGGAGAGCCCGGGAGCCTGTGATGGAGAGACGAGGCCAGCTTGGAGAGAACCGCCCCTCGGTGGCCAAGGCGCCCCTCTCTGAGCTTTTGTGCACGAGGGAGATTTCTCAAGGGGCATTTTGGATAACATTTCATTACCGTGAAAAAGGACACACCTGAGAAAAATGAAAAAGTAATGCAAATACTTATTGCATTTTGCAAGAAGGATGAGGGGTGTTTAAACCTGGGATTCTTGCTGTTTGAACAGCGAAGGAAATGCTGTCAGAATGTGAATTTTAAGGAAGTGCAGTGCAGCTGGACCCAGCCTGGAGTGTAGTTATTTTGAGACCCTGCACGTCGCTGGCAGTTTAGTGGAGGTGGCGTTTCTGTGTCCTCCCTGCTGCGAGCTCCCAGCCCGAGTGAGGGGACAGTCATGCAGGCTGTGCGGCGAGCCGGGAATTTATGGCCACCTCCCTGGGGTCCCCCAGCCCTGACCTTGCCCCCGTGGACAGTTCTGCTGGTGTTTCCGGAACCGTCTCTCTGCTTCCTCCTCTTTTTCGCCTTCTGTGCATTTTTTCTGGAGAGGAGCATGGCGCCTGGTCCTGGAGATGGGCATCTTAATTAAACTCTCGTCTGGGAATGAAGCAGGCACGCCGTACTCACCCCTGCACTTGTACAATATCTCCCCCACCCCACACTCACATCGGTGTATGTGTTCGAGACCAGGTGGCCTTGGAAGCATGTTTGTTTGCTGGTCTGGCCCCACTGGACAGCAGAGCGTCACACACATAGGGATCACAGTGCAGATACTTGCGGAAATACTGAACGTGCATACTTATAACCTGCCGGTGTGCGGGCCTGCTCCGCCGTCATGGTGAGCGGAAATGTTTCTACCAACCCTGTTCTTTCCTGTGCTGGGCGGCGTTCAGTGACTACGTATACAACTTGTGTGATCTCTGCTACCTTCTGGAATATACTTACTTCAGTACCATTATTCAGTATACTTACTGAAATACCATTATTACTTGCAATTTGCAGATGAGAAAATAAAAACCCAGAGAGGTTGAGCGACCTTCCCAAAGTCACACAGCTAGGAAGAGAGGCAGGATTTGAGCACAGCCTTCTGGCACCATGATCCCCATGCGTCATCTCCACACCATCGCCATGTGCTTCTTGTCATTGAAAATGTGGGGTGTGACAGGGCGCCTGGGTGGCTCAGTTGGTTAAGCATCTGACTTTGGCTCAGGTCATGATCTCACAGTTTGTGGGTTCGAGCCCCGCAGTGGGCTCTGTGCTGATAGCTCAGAGCCTGGAGCCTGCTTCGGATTCCGTCTCTCCCTCTCTCTGCCCCTCCCTCGCTCATGCTCTGTCTCTCTCTCCCTCAAAAATAAATAAGCATTACAAAATTAAAAAAAAAAAAAAAGGAAATGTGGGGTGTTTCCTGTCATGCCTCAGTGAATGACAGGTTATTATGGGACATGGTGGGAAGGGACAGTTTGGGAATTCTGGATCGTTCTATCTGAGCCACTTTTGGGTTAGATGAAGTTTGGAAAAACCTCACGGAGACGGAGCTGTTACTTAGAGATGCCATAAAATGGATCATATCATAGGTTCATGTCGTCAGCAGATAGTCCCAGTTGAAAGGAATATATTTTTCATTATATTTGAATCAGCAAGAGAAATGGGACGTATTTGACTCAAGAAACAAATGTCCGTGTACATATATTAGTAAATTTTATTGTTTGGGAATTAATGATAGCTTTTTTAAAAGTTTATTTTGAGAGAGAGGGAGAAAACACAAGCAGGGGAGGGGCAGAGAGAGAGAGGGGGAGAGAGAGAATCCCAAGCAGGCTCTGCACTGTCAGCGCAGAGCCCGATGTGAGTCTCGAACCCACGAACCGGGAGATCGTGACCTGAGTGGAAGTCAGACACTTAACCGACTGAGGCCCCCAGGCGCCCCGTTAATGATTGCTTTTGTACTGAAGCGTGTATCACTTCCTTATAAATAGATCCTTGTTCATTTCACTTCTTTCTGCTGGTTTTCTCATCTGGTCCTCTCTTAGCTCCTGTGCCTGCAGTGAGGCCATACCTTTCCCATAGGAAAAGCCGATCAGACCCAGAGGGCCCTGGGAGGGCGTTTGCCACCATGCCAGCTCAGGGCTCAAGAGTGCAGTCCAGCCTGGTACGGCCTTTCCCCGCCCTGCCCTGACTCTGGGTACCATCTGCAACCTCGTTTGTAGTCTGCGTTGAGCGCCCTCGTGCTCTGGGAGGTGGCCACCGTCCTGAGGAAGCTGGTGCTGTGTTTGCAGCCCTCAGGGCATCTGGAAGCACCACCTGGAGAAGTCAGTGTGAATTCGAAGGAAGTCATGACTGCAGCCTGGAATCTGTAGCGTTTTCGTGGAAGAGCTAGAGCTTTCCAAGGGAGGAAGAATGTTCTGTAGACTTCCAAAACATCCGTTATCGACTCCACTTTGGTGGAGACACTTTGGATGCTGGGTGAGCCAGAGCGTACTGCCGTCAGCGTTTGTGCATGGCTTTATGAAAGGTGTTTTCATGGAATTCCAGCTGCTTTGTTCTTGTGGTTGTTCTATCGAAAGAAACGTGGGGACTGGTGAAAAAGACAGCCGTCACTGTCAGGTCGGGACGGCGTGTGAGCACCCGAGCAGGCCTGCAGGGAAGCTGCCGGCGGGAAGGGCGGTGAATTCTCAACTCTAGGCTGGAGCAGCAGCAAGTTCTCGGGGAAAAAATAAATCCAGAGTTTAAATTATTTCCTATTAAGAGTTGCTAAGCAACACCTCACTTAGCTTCCCCAGTATTCCGTGTTTCACGTTTCCTTTCCTCAGCAGCTGGTAATATCCTCCTCACCCAGCCCAAGGGAAGGAGCAAGGTATATACCCCCAAATCAAATAACGAGGTTTACACGGAGGAGACTTTACAGTAAACTTTTAGATTTGGAGTAAACAAAAATTGAAGAGAACAGGCGAATACTACATTTTACATCATCACCATGATAGTTTTGCTTTCATTCTGTATTTGCAGAACTTCATAGATAATAGTGTATAAGATATAACACGTTTAACATATATGACATATATAACACACATGATATAATACGTATAACATGACAGATAATGTATATAACATATAATACGTATAACGTATATAATATATAATGTGATATAACATATGTATATATTTCGAATGTCATTTTCTTATTTGTGGAACGGATTTAGATATTAACCGATACTCCAGGTTTTAATGAACTCACAGACGGCTTGTCCACGGTGCCAGCAGCCCCCTCGGGCTGGGGCTTTATGCATCTCTCTGTATCTAACCCCCAGCCCAGCGCCCAGGGTGCCGGACACCGAGGGGCAGGCAGGTACTGACGGCACTGGGCAGGGTTGATACGGTGCTGGGTGAGGAGCAGCGGGGAGGGGAGATGAGGTGGAGGGCCCAGTGCTGCCGAAAGCTGGTCTGTTTAATACTTTGATGCCCTGTCGTGGCCACGTGGAGCCTTCCTTCTGGGCACTTTGGTCCAGAGGTTTCTGTTTCCTGCCAGGGATCATAGTGAGAACAAGACATTTCTTGGAGAATGCAGGCGAATGTTGGTTTCTGATCTTTTACTTTTCAGACTTTATGGCCCAAGAATGGAGTTTGTAATCATTTCTGCGTTTCAGCCTCACCACCACAGCAGCGAGCCTCTCTCTCTGCTCTTGGGACATCCCCAGACCACCCCCCACCCCCTCTCCCTGGGTGAGACCCATAGCTGCCTGGACTAGCTGTCACCCTCCAGGAAGCTCCTGGGAGTCGTGGCACCTCGTGCTGTGCAGCGATGGTGCTGGGAAGTAACCGGAGGCATTTAGGAGAGAAGATGTTCCCAGGAAGGGTGAGCTGACGTCGGCCCCCAGGGGAACATGCCGCCTGGTGGCATTTGCCGTCCGGTGCTGTCCTCGTGTCTAAGGGCCACCAGACCTCAAAATTGAGTGACTGGGACAATAGGCATGCACTGCCCCACGGTTCCAGAGGCCACAGATCCAAAATCGAGGTGTGGCAGGGCCACACTCCCTCTGCAATTGTGGGCGAATCCTTCCTTGCTTCTCGTGGTGCCCTGGCCACCACTGGCGTCTCTCGGACTGCAGCTACATCACCAGCCTCTCTGTCTTTGTCGTCCTGTGGTGCTCTCCCTGCATCTGTCTTCATGTGGCTGCTTTCTTTCTTTTTTTTTTTTTTATGTTTTTTATTTATTTTTGAGAGCAGGAGAGACAAAGCATGAGTGGGGAAGGATCAGAGAGAGAGAGGGAGACACAGAATCCGAAGCAGGCTCCAGGCTCTGAGCTGTCAGCACAGAGCCCTGACGCGGGGCTCGAACTCACAGACCGCGAGATCATGACCTGAGCCGAAGTCGGACGCTTAACCGACTGAGCCACCCAGGCGCCCCAGTGGCTGCTTTCTTGTAGGGACGCCAGTCACACTGGGGGACCGCCTATGCTTGTGTGACCTCATCTTGACTAGTTACACCTGCAATGACCCTATTTCCAAAAGCCCATGTTCTGAGGTATTGGGGTTAGGACTTCCCAGATCTCTTTTTTCCTTTTTCTTCTTCTTCTCTCTCTCTCTTTCTTGGTGTGGACACACAATTTAACCCATAATAAGTACAAGGGAACTGAGATGCTAGATGCTGTAGGAGTCTTACTTCTACTTTCTCAGGTACCCGGGCATGTTCAAAGGCCCGGTGGACATAAAACACACACCTGTACTTTGCCTGCGCTCACATCTGCTACATGTTACGTGGGCCCCGTGCAGATGCGGGGCCCCTTGCTCAAAAGTTGTTATGAATTTCAAAACAGTGTCACCAGAGCGTTACATCCAGCATGGTCCCTTCTAAGCGTGGGTCCTGTTTGGTCGCACAGGTGGCCGCCGTGCAGCAACATGGGTGTGCTCTAACCCCCAGGACCAGGGAGCTGGGAGGCGGATGGAGGGCTGAGGCCTCTTGCTCTTCCTGCCCCAGGGCTTTGCTTCGGGGGCGGGGGGTGAATGCTAGGCAGACAGGAGCGCCCATCGAAGTGTGGGGAGTGGTCCACGCCTCAGAGGGAATCAGTGAAGGAAGAAGACGGGAGAAGTGAGGACCGATTTTGGAAGGGTTGCTGGCCTCCGCTGGGGAGAAAATCCCCCCATAACAGAAAACGGTCCTAAGCTGAGGACGGAGTCTTTTTGCTAAATCGATGTTCCAGCTCTGCCACCCGTGAAGAACGACTGCTCGAGTCTGCTGGTTTAAATCCCACTTCTGGTTTAAGAGCAGCTTTAGTTCCTGGGCTGCTGTTAACATGTACCACTCCCTCAGAGTACAAGTTGTGTGATGTTGATTTTGTAATAAGCTGATTTGAGCAGTTTTACTGTCTAATAAATGCAAAGCTGAGATTAACAAGGCTACTTTAAAAGTCATCGTGTGATGATTCTCCTCAAAAGAGGAAGGCCTTTCGGCTGTCCACTTCCAAACACAGTGAAGTCACAGAGACTCGGTTTACTCTCCCACCTTCAACAACTACCAGATTGGGACAAAATACATGGAATGATGGTTTTGAGACACCGGCAAAGGGATGCTACAGGGAAGTGAACTTGATGGGAAGGGGAGCAATGACAGCGGTGGGGGGGTCCTATATTTGCCCCTGCTCCCTGCCTTGAGAGAGACTCCAGAGACTTGTAGCTGGTCCCGTGAAGTCTCCACCTGAGCACCAGGTAGCACATGCAATGGGAGGAACCGGCGGTGATCAAGAAAGAACCTTCAGGAAAGAGCAGATGGAATATCTTCTGCAGTGGGTCTCAGAAGAGCGAGGTGTCAGGGACAAGGAACACTTCCTAATGGAAAGGGAGTCACTTCATCAAGACCTGGTTGTTTCAGATGCCTGTGTACCTGATAGATTCAAAATCCATGATGTGAAATCTTACTCTTCAAAACTGATGGGACAGTAAGAAAGTCAACAAAGACATTGGAGAATTTAAAAGTCCTACCAAACAGGCCCCTCTGATGGGTGGTTATGGACTGCCCCACCCAACAACACACAGCATGTGTTCTTTCAATGCACGTGGAACATTTTTCAAGATAGACCTTATTCTTGACTGTAAAAGTCCCCTTGAATGTGAAAGGATTACTCTTGTACAAAGTATGTCCTTTGACCCTAATGGACTTTAATTAGAAATCAGTAACACAAAGAAATTTGGAAAACCAGTCAGTAATTGGAAATGAAACAACACATTTCTAAATAGCCGAGGAGTCCAAGAAGAAATTACAAGGGGGATCTGACGGCATGCAGAACTGGATGAATGAGAACTTGATGCCTGCCTGCTGTCCTGAATGGGGCTTCGAGAGAATTGATAGCATTGAGGAGTTTCTCTACAAAAGATGGAGGACTCAAATCCGTCACTTAGGCTCCCACCTTCAGAAACTAGAAAAGGTAGTACATATTAGAAGAAAGGAAATTAAACAAAGGAGCAGAAAACAGTGACATTGTAAACAGAAAAACAATAGAGAAAATCAGTGAGACTAAAAGCAGTTCTTTCAGATGGTCATAAAATTGTTGAAACTAACCATGTAGTCAGAAATAATGAAATAAGATGAAATTTCCAATACTAGAATTGCAAGAGGGATAGTTACTAGGGGTTCTGCAGTCTTTAGCACGTAAAGAAATATTATGAACAGTTTTATGTCAACAAATCCCACAATCTAGATGAAATGGGAAAATTCCTTGGAAAACAAACAGAGTTCATTTAAGAAGGAATAGATAGCCTGAGTAGCCCTATATGTAGAAAATAATTTGAATCTGTAATTAAGTGTCTCCCCACAAAGAAAACTCAGGTTCAAATACTTTCCTGGTGAGTTCTTACCAAAATTTTAGGATAAAATAACCCCGATACAACACAAGTTGTTCCACAAAATACGAGAGGGAACATTCCCCAGCTCACGTCATGAGGCCACCATTACTCTGATATGGAAACCAAAGGCATTACAAGGAGAGAAAACCACAGACTAAAATTGTCAATGAAAAATAAAATGAAAAATGTATAATATGTGTCCATGTATTTTATGTATAAAAATATAACATGACTAAATGGAGCTCATCTCAAGAATTCAACAGTACTTAAAAAAACATTTTTTTAACATTTGTTCATTTTTGAGAGAGAGAGACAGCATGAGTGGGGAGGGGCAGAGAGAGTGGGAGACACAGAATCTGAAGCAGGCTCCAGGCTCTGAGCTGTCAGCACAGAACCCGACGTGGAGCCTGAACCCATGGACTGTGAAGTCATGACCTGAGCTGAAGTTGGACGCCTAACCAACTGAGCCACCCAGGTGCCCCCAAAGTTAGTTTAATGTTAAAAAAAAATCAGTTGATGTGATTCATCCCGTTAATGGATCGTTTCAGTAAATGCACTACATGTCATCATTTGGGAGACGCAGAGGAGGCATTTGACACAATCTGACACCTCTTCACGGAGTGGCTCTCCACAGTCTAGGAATGCGAAGGAACCGCCTCAAACTGATTAAAGGCAGTTGCGAAAAAAGTGTGCCATTGCTCCTAACAGTGAAAGACTGAATGCTCTCCCCCGTGATCCAGAGTGAGGTCAGGTCGATCACTATCGTGTCTCTACAGTGACGTACGGACACCCTCGCTAGTGACAATGGCAGGATAAGAAACCAAAGACATGCCGACTAAGAAATAAGAGGTGGAATGACTTTGTCTGTCTGTGTATTGCCCCATTATGGTAGCCACAAGCCACACGTTGCTACTTCAGTATTTTGAATTGAGAGGTACTCCAAGTTTAAACACTTATTTTTTTTAATGTTTATATATTTATTCTGAGAGAAAGAGAGTGCGAGCAGGGGAGAGGCACAGAGAGGGAGAGAGAGAATCCTAAGCGGGCTCCAGGATGTCAGCATAGAGCCCCATGCAGGGCTCGATCCCACGAATCATGAGATCATGACCTGAGCTGAATCGAGAGTCAGATGTTTAATCTACTGAGGCACCCGGGCGCACCTGTACACCCTTTGAAGGCAAAGTATGAAAAAGAGAATGTAAACTATTTCATTCATAATGAAAAAGAATCATTACATGATAAAGTAATAGTTTGGAAAAATAGCCTCAGTATATTAAAATGAAATTTACCTACTTTTAATGTGACTGCTAAAAATTTTAATATTTTGCATGTGGCCTGCGTTGTATTTGCATGGGATAATATTGTATTTTCTACACTGAAAATCCTACGGAGCCTAAAAACGCCATTAGCAATAGTAAGCGGCCTTAGTGAGGTTGCAGTTTACAAGAACTACGTTGTATTCCTGTCTATTAGAACCTTCCAATCAGCAACTGAAAAAAAAATACCATTAATACAGCATCAGAAATGTAAAATACTTAGGAATAAATCTGAGTAAATGTATGTAACTCACACTGAAAACTATAAGACGTCATTGTCAGAAATTAACAAAATGAATAATTAGAGAGAAACAGATACCGTTTGTGGATCCAAACACTCCGTGTTGGGTCGACAGTTCTGCCCAGATTCATCCTCTGTAGATTCAGTGCTGTCTCAACGAAAATCCCAGCAAGCTTTTTTTGTAGAGAGTAGGAAGCAGATTCTAGAATGTGTATGGACGTGCAAAACACCCAGGGTAGCCAAAACAAATTTGAGAAAGCCAAACATGGCGATGCTAGCCTACTGGATTCAGGATTTCTTACACAGTGACAGTAATCAGCATGGTGTGATGTCCATATAAAAATAGACACCTAGGCCAGTGGGATTCAACAGACTGTCCAGAAATAGCCCCACACTTATATAGTCAGTTTATTTTTGACTGTGTTCCAGGCTAGTTCACTGGGGAGAAGTATAAGCTTTCGACAGTAGGTGCTGAAAACACCGGATATCCGTATGCGAAAAATAAATTTCCCCCCTTCGCTCACGCAGTCCCCCCAAATTAACTGGAAATAGGTCACAGACTTAAAAGTTAGTTCTGAAACTATGACACCAGTAGAAAAAAAAAACAAAAACATGGAAGGTGGTCTTGGTACCCTTGGGCTAGACAGCTGTTTGTTAAGTAGAATGCACCCAAAATCGTGACCTATTGAAGGGGAAAAAACCATCAGTAGGATTTGATCAAAATGAAACACTTCTATTGTTGAAAGGCACTGTGGAGGAAGTGAAAATTCACGCCCCAGAAAAACAACTACAAAACCTAGATACACCTGACAAAGGACTTGTACTTTGGGTGTGTAACAGACTCTTACAACCCAATTTTACTTTTTTTTTTTAAGTAATCTCTACACCCAATGTGGGGCTTGAACTCACAACCCCGAGATTCAGAATCACATGGTCCACAAACTCAGCCAGCCAGGCGCCCTTCTAATTTTACCCTAACAAAGAGGTGACAAGGGCGTGTGAGATTTTGTAGCCTGCAAGGAATTTTCACATCTTCCATTCCAAATTGTTGATACAGAGCTTTTGTGAGTCGCCAAACACATGTACCAGGTCTGGGGTGGAAACCGCTGCTCTTTCCCGCCTTCTGTCCATTCCGATGTGCTGGCCGTGTCCCCTCCTTGCCTGTATAATGGCTAAGGGAGAGGAGGGATCCGTGAGGAGAATCAAGCCACTGAAGTGTTCTTAGAGAATGGCAGTATTTCCATTTTTATCGAGTCTAAGGAGGAGGTGATTCCTTGAGCAAAAAGATTTATTACCGCTTAAACTTTTTAAAAGATGGCCAAATCCATTGCTGAGTCATTTGAAATTCAATTTCTGTTCAGCCTGTTTTTTAAAAGAGTATTTTTCTTTGAGCATGATACACACTCACGCACTTGCAAAATGCCGAGGGTATAATCTGTATTTTCTGTAATGCTCTTGATAGGCAAAAATCACTTTTATTACTCTTTTACCTCCTGGTGGGGGGGTGTAGCTAAAGAACTGAATATTCCGAGAAGCATAAAAACACAGATGCATTACTCTAAAAATTATGAAACCATGAAAAAGAACTTTCCCTTTTTGTAGACAAGCTTATCTTCTTGTAGAAGGGACATAAATGGGGGTGTATTATAATAAAATAAAAAAAATAATCAAATCTAACTTTGTCCTATTAGCCCAGGTATGGGTAGACAGACCAAGGGGACGGAGGGAGAGCTCACGAAGACCCTGTCTTGTGGGGCAGAGGGGAGTTAGCATAGGGTCAGACAGGGTGGACTGTGGCGGGCAGAAAGATGCCTACATGAAATAGATTTTAATGAAATAAAGAAATCAATTACTTTATGGAAAACAGCAGATGCCTACGGCATTCCATATAAAAATCGGAATTCTAGGTGGATTAAAATCTAAGTGAGGAGAGCAAATCCTTAAGGTTTTCATAAAAATGCAGAGGGGAAGCTCTTCGTAACGTCGTTATAGAGAGTCCGTGAAATCAGCCACGAGAAGCACAAAACAAACAGACAAAAACCCAGAACACATGATAAAAGGAGAGGGATTAAGAAATGTGGAAGGAAAGCCCCATCCCAATCATTGCTACTTCCCTGTGGGCACGCTACGAAGAGTCTGCTGTGCGTGCCCAAGGGGGCGTGTGGACAAATCAGTGGGGAACCGGATAAATCAATTACAGGATTTTCCTTCAGTGAAATGCTAAATAAGAACCAAATGAATAAAATAGATCTGCACCGATAAATCCTAAAAGCACAGTGTCGAATGAAACAGGAAGTGTCAGAAACACTCTGATAATCTATGTGTCTGTGTTTTGAACACGTAGGAGCACAACCCTTAGAGAGATGAAAACACGGAGGAGAGGGGCGCCTGGGGGGCTCAGTCGGTTGAGCGTCTGACTTCAGCTCAGGTCATGATCCCGCAGTTTGTGGGTTCGAGCCCCATGTTGGGCTCTGTGCTGACGGCTCAGAGCCTGCAGCCTGCTTCAAATTCTGTGTCTCCCTCTCTCTCTCCCCCTCCCCAGCTCGCGCTGTCTGTCTCTCTCTCTCAAAAATAAACATTAAAAAAAAAAAAACAAAAAACAAAAGGGAAAACATGGAAGAGAAAGAGTAACCTACTAATCTTAGCCTCCTGGCTTTTTCTGGGGAAGGAAGAAAGAGAATGTGGAAGGGAGATTCTAGGTCTAACATCTTCATTGTGTGTGTGCCTGTTACATACACACGTAAAAAAGTATAGCATCCAAAGCTAGTTTGGCACAGTGTGTGGTGTACAAAGTGCGTTTATGGGGGGCTGTCCTATTATTTCTTATACTTTTAAAAATGCTGGTTTCACTGGTTTTAGGTTTTTTTCCCCCCTTTACAGTAAAATTTTAAAAGTAAAAAGAAATCAGATGTACTGAATATAACTTTGTCTTTGACCTGCATTTGCCAACTAGCTTTTATCTTGCTTCTAGGCTGAGGGCTGCCCCCCACCACTGTTCCCTCACCCCACAGCCTCCCTTGTGATGTTCACTGTTCTGAAAATTCGGCCTTCCTTCCCCCCACTCCCTGAATTTGTGTTCTTGTTACTAGTTTTAATCAGAAGTGTTCTATTATTGAAACTTAAATATGTAGCACTCTACAAATGCCTGGGAATGTCATACTGAATGATGGTGGGATTTGGTCCCTGGGATCTGCATTCTCGGTCAGATGTTCAAAGGTTATGATCACTTATAATAAATAACTAAAAGGTGACATCGTTAAATTTACTTGGAATAAATACTTGGGCGATTAATGGTCATAATCCTTAAAATCCTATAAAGCGGCTGTTATTATAATTAAATATCAATTCTTTTTGTTGCGTCCCAGCTATTCTAAAGAAAATAAGCAATAACCCCAAACCCTAAGCCAAGCAAACCAAACTACTGAAAAAAAATATGAGAATGATGAAAATAAAGGCATCTGGGCTTTGAGACTTTACGCAGGCATGCTACGGAATGTGACGTGCTGTGTTTCTTTGACTGTTTTTTCTACTGACCCATATGATGACAATTATATCTTTAGCATGGAAAAATTAAATAAAATAATTGTAGACGGATTGAAATCCTGCCACTCTCTTCCTTTGGTTGTCTTTTGCATGCCTTCTTTTGAAGTATGTGCTATATCAAAAAAATAATCAAGTATGTACTATAGTTTAACTACAAATACACTCGGCGTGGAGCACACAGGGGCCTGGGCAGCATGGGCGGTTCTGCATGCCGCGTCAGCCTTGTGCTGCGTACATCTCTGAGGAAGACGAAACTCAGAATCTA
Source organism: Paguma larvata (assembly GCA_030068075.1). NCBI lineage: Eukaryota > Metazoa > Chordata > Mammalia > Carnivora > Viverridae > Paguma > Paguma larvata. Next base: position 4,960,135 of record CM057826.1, read on the forward strand.
GATAGGGTAGTTGATTCTTCTTTCCTTCTTGGAAATGCCAAGTCACCAAGGCTAAGTAGGAGACAGATGGAAGCTGGGTGCTTTAAGGATGCGCACAGACTCCAAGGGCTGTCTTATCAACTAAAAGTGGAAACGTGCCTTTATAATTTGAGGGCATCTATCTGCTGGCTTCCAGGATGGCCCCTGTCAGCTTCAGTCTGGCTATTTGTGAGTTTCACAATGCAGGGAGGGCACAGAGACCCTGGACCTCATGGGATGGAAGTAGGGTCCCACAAGGTGTAGTCAATATTGTGATTTTATAAAGAGTTGATTGTTTCAGCCACGAGTTCTTGGGTGTCTGTCTTGTGGGAGGTCTGCATGGGTCCCGAATCCCTTCTGTTGCCTTATAGGATGATCTGACTATGGGGAATTCACTTTCACCCAGAATGCCACTTTACGGTTCTATTGCTACTCAGAGAATGTTCCTGTCTGCCAGGCAAATACCTTGTAGGGTGTTGGGTTCCCTGGGAACCCTGTTCACTTGTGTGTGTGTGGAAGATCAGACCCAGGTGGCTTATGGATCTCCTTGGCAGGTGATGTTGGGCAAATGTCGTGGGCTCTGCCCCTTGGAGATCTGGCTAATATTCAACATCTGACTAACATTCAAGCAGCCATAAGGTCCCCTCCATAAAATGTGGTCCAGCGAAGGGGATGAATGTTTTTGCAACAAGAGCATTCCCTTCCATTGGAGGAGAACCTAGGCTTGCTGTGGCCGCGATCTTTTCCAATGCCTCTTCACTCATTATTTCACACACATCCCAGTGGGGGAAACTGTCTTTTTCTCATATGACATAGTTGGAATCTCCAGCAAGACCTGGAGTCTGGAAGGATGCTCATTTCTAAGCAGTGGATACACTCCCATACAGATAAGCTGTTACTTAATTACAAGAGTAACTTTTCCTTCAGAGTCCAAAGAGATTTCTGATTCCAGTTGGAAAAAAGGAAAAAAAAAAAGGAGCCCCAGGAGGAGCTGGAGAATGTGTCAACTGCTAAAGAAACAGCTAAGGTTTCCTTCTCGTTTTCAGTACAGGAGACTGTGCACGTGTGGTCAGCGGTGGGGTCAGGGCCTTCCAGAACACAGCAAAGCATGGCTCCAGCTTCTCTCGTAACGCTGAGGTGCTGATGCCCAGCACAGTTAAACAGGGAGCTTGGGCACCTACAAGTGGTAGATATGAACAATATCCTCAGTTTGGCAGGTTTTTTTTTTTTCCCCAATAAGTAGTCGAGTGGCTTAGTAATGATGGATTTCTGTAGATAAAGACCACGGTTACAATTTTAGAAGCTGCTGGAAATCTCTGTGCTTCCCACTGTTTCTCGATTCAATTCAACAAATAGTTGTTTGTTGTAGCTTGCATTTGTTGTAGCGGGTGCCTGCTTTTAGGCCGTGGAGTTAGAGTATAGGGTACAGAAGAGACAAACACGCCTGGCCTCGGGGAGCTTACAGGCCAGCGGTGCAAACTGTGAGCATCACATGCCACACGTCCCGAAGTTACAGACTTGTTAGGCGTGGTGAGTATGACTGGGAAGGGAGAATGACATGAGGGGGCAGGTGGCTTTGCAGGGATCATTGGGATGGTGAGGGGCCGTCCCATTCGGACAGCTGGCGTGGACATGGCCCGAGGGGTCAGCCTGGTGGTTTGGGGGCAGCAAGCAGGCACTAGTTGTGGAGCAGTGTGAGCCCCCAGGTCTGGCTTTGCCACTTGCCGGCTGTGAGTGGCTTAATTTCTTTGAGCTTCAGTTTCTTCATGTGTAAAATGACAGTGTAGTGACACTGGACAGGTCATTTTCCAGATGTGATGAGCAATAAAGCCTCTAGTGCTGCAACTGTCACAGAGGGAAAACCAGGGGTTCTAGTGGGAGCAGTAATGCGGAGTTTGAAGTATGAGCTCCTGCTCTGTGGGGTGGGGCCCAGCTCCCCCTCCACTCGTTCAGCACCACGGGGAGCTCCCGGGTGGGGGAGGGGACTGCAGGCGGCTCCAGGGGGCAGTGGAAGGGAGTCATGTCTTCATTCTCTCTTTTCCACCTCCTTCGATGCTACAAAATACACTAATGCCCGGATACTGTGAGCGTGTTCCTCTGTTGTTGGTCCGACCACACAAGGGAAGCAGAAATGTGAAGAGATCATGGTCTTTTGGTAGAATTTCTTGTCTATCATGCTTTTTGTTAGCCTTTTATAAAGAACTACAGACTTCAGACGCTCCCTACACCTATGACTATACGTATATTCTATGTATTGAAACCTCATCAATACCAGATATTCTTCATTCAATGACTGATTGTTCATTGGACTCCCACAGAATTAAATGAAGTAACTTTGTCTGCTATTAATGAGAAGGTGTCACCCAGGGAGAACTGCCCGGGCACAGAGGTCCGTTTGGTTGTAAGAGAGGCTGCAAGGGGGATACACGCATGGTATTTCGTGTCCTGGGAGGGGGAGGAGCGAAGACCGGCTGCAGGGCCCTGCGTCTGGGGAAGACAGAAACAGGAAGAGCTCAGGAGGGCATGAAGGAGTGCAGTGCCGTCCAGGTGTCCAGGCAAGGGTGTCCGGGGATCAGACATGAGTTTGGAACCAGAGAGAAAGCGTGGCGTCAAGGCAGGGATGTGAGCGTCCTTGTGGCAGAACGCCGAGCTGTGGACAGGATGGGGGGGGGCCCTAGAAACAGTGGCCCAGCCTGCGACCCCCTCGCAGCAAGGGCCAGAGAAGGGAGGGAATCTCAGACCGCTGCGAGCGTCTGGTGGCTTCCAGGTCTTGGATAGAGGAAAACGGAGATTGTGCACCAATGTCCGGGAGTGTCAGGATTGAAGCTTTGTTCCTTTGAGCAACTCCCTGGCTGCACACAATGAGGCCATTCTGGAGACACGCACGACCACGAGGCACCTGCAGATAACAGTACCGAGCGCAGCACTCAGAAAGTGTGTGTTGAGAGTTCATCGCACAGAAAAGGGGGTGCAGCAGGAGGCATAGAGGTGATGAATACTTTTATTATCTTGGTTGTGGTGACCATTTCACAGGTGGCTGCATATCTCCAGACGTATCAAAATTGTATGCAGTAAAGATGTCCAATTTTTTGGTATAAATGAATCCATTTTCTTTTTTTTTTTGCTTCTTAAGAGAGAAAAGAGGAATAAGGACCGAGGAAAGCCCACTTAGTCTAGGCTGTGCAAAATTGGAAATGGAACGGGCAGCGCGTTTGCCCGGGCTACAGGAGGATTCCATTGTGCATTGCTTTTTTATTTACTGCCAACAAGCCCCCGTGTAGAGATTGCATCACCGACATTCAGTAAAAGATGTTCTTGGTCTTCCTTCACAGGGAAGTGGATGATTCATTGAAGAAATGTACTCTGTGGGCGCAGCTTTGATGATTATGCTCCAAAATGGTTAATTACAGAAGCTTTTTAAGTATTTCTTTTTTCCTTAGCTACTTTTCAAATCTTTTCATGTAGCTTTTGAGCGTTGCAAGTATGGATTTTACAAGAGGAGTTATTATCTGAGCCTGTTTTGACTTGAGCATCTCAGACCTGGTCCTTCCGCACCGTGCTCCGTGTGCAAAGAGCGTTCTTGGTGTCCTGTGTCCTGTTCCGTGTGCCTCCCCGAGTTGCCCCAGACGCCACGCTTTTGGGTTGAAAGGGGACACGTAGTCACAGCTGCATCAGTGAGGATCAGCGCTTCGCTGAGAGAAATTTCTTAAACAGAGATAGAAAGGACTCTAGGAGGGGCCCCTTGGGTGGCTCAGCCGGTTAAGCATCCGACTTCCAGCTCAGGATATGATCTCACAGCTCGTGAGTTCGAGCCCCGCATTGGGCTCTGTGCTGACAGCTCGGAGCCTGGAGCCTGCTTCGGATTCTGTGTCTCCCTCTCTCTCTCCCCTTGCCCCACTTGCACACACACTCTCACTCTCTCTCTCAAAAATAAATAAACATTAAAAAATAAAAAACTATTTAAAAAAAGAAAGGACTCTAGGAAGTTAGAGATGTGTTTCCGAAGAGTCAAAGCAAAACAAAACAGAATTGAAGATTAAAAAAATCAATACGTAATAACTGAAATCTGTCAGATGAGCCAGAAAGTCAGAAGTTTTGTCCCAGAGGCTTGGGAAGAAGAGGCAAGCCCATTCAGGGCTGGGGAGGCTGGGCAGAGAGCCTCTTGGAGTTACCACAGCCTTTCAGTGCGCAGCTGGTGCTGTCACCACGTAACGAAGAGGGGCTAGATCACAGGGACCCCGCTCAGGGCTGCCTGGCTGGGGATGGAGCCTCCGGACTTGGGCACGGCTCGCTGCTTTTGGAGGCCGGGAGCCCAGCCAGAGTCTGGGTGAGAGTCTGGAGGGCAGGATGTTTTCTGAGGCACGGTTCTGTGTGGAGAGGGGGTTTCAGATGTTCTGGACAAAGATCGAGTGACTAAGGCCTACACACACCTTGACTTGCAAGAGCTTCTGGGGTTTGGAGGGGAGGCTTCCAGGGCTGTCACTGAGAGCGGTTTCGTGGACTGGTGCGTGGGAGACCAGGTAATGGAATGAAATCACTGGGCATCGTTGCTTCTTGCTTTCAAATGGCTGAAGTTCCTGAATGCCTGCCAAGAACTGTTTACTTATACAGACACAGAATATTTGTATATAATACAGAGTATTTAATACCAGTATTAATACTAATTTTATCTGCATATAAAAATTGCTGTAGATATTTTCCCTTGTTCTTATGCCTCTAATTGCTTTCTCGTTGTGTTGTCTAACCCATTCATGACTGCATTCCACAGTAGCCATTAACAGTTGGCACCTGGGCCACGTTTCTTACTAAAATAGGAATGTCTCCAGAGTTTCCTCATGGAGTAAGCTCCCAGGATTTGGACTAAAACCTTTATTTACATACTTACACTTAAGTTTAAGTATCCATTCCTTTTTTACCCCATGTTTTTAATATAAAAAAATATCATTGTTGAATTGTGTTAAGTGCCTTTTTGACGTCTTAAGAAATGGATTATATAGATCTTTTTTTTTTTTTTAAGTTTGTTTTGAGAAAGAGAGCACAGGGGAGGAGCAGAGAGAGAAGGAGACAGAGAATCCTAAGCAGGTTCCGGGCTGTCAGCACAGAGCCCGACATGGGGCTCGAACTCATGAACTGTGAGATCATGACCTGAGCTGAAATCAAGACTCCGATGCTCAACTGACTGAGCCACCCAGGCACCCTGGCTTCTCTAGATCTTTTAATATAATCACTTATATTTAAGGATTTTGATTGCTCATTGTAGTTTCTGGCATTTTACAGAGCAGCATTTGTCTGCTTTTAAATAACTGTTGTCCCAAATTCCACCGCGTCTGGCACGGAAATTGTAACCCCAGATTAAATGTTACTGCTTTTGCCAGGCATACCTCTTCATATCCTTTTATTTTTAATCTCCCTGGGACATTTTACGAGTTTCTTTTATATAGAATGGAGCCTTTATGTACAGGTCTCTAGCATGAAATAGCCTTTAATAGGTTAGAGCCATTTGCATTATTGTGTTCAACAGTTTGGGTCTCAGTTCTGCCAAATAGACGTGCACACATGAACCCAGGTACATATGTGTGTGCGGTGCATGCACGCAGTCTTTCCCAGGTGGTCTGTTTGCTTTTTCTTGTCTTCTCTCTCTCTTTTTTTTTTTTTGAAGGGAGATGGTTTCTCTAAGCATTCAATTTATTTTATTTTGCCTTGTTACCTTTTTTTAATTTTAAGTTTATGTATTTATTTTGAGAGAGAGAGAGAGAGTACATGTGGGAGGGGCAGAAAGAGAGAGAGAGAGAATCCCAAGCAGACCCCTCATTGTCAGTGCAGAGCCTGATGCGGAGCTCGAACTCATGAACCTTGAGATCCTGACCTGAGCCCAAACCAAGAGTCGAACGCTTAACCTGAGCCATGCAGGGGCCCCTGATTTTTATTTTTTGGCTTCCTTTGTTTGCCTGTTTTTCTGCTGGTAGAAATTTCAATTCCAGCGGGGGCCTGCTGCAGGGAGAAGTAGGGGGCTCACCGTCCTGCATAGCGGGGGCCAGTGAGCCCCCCCGAACGAGGCGCAGGGGGTGCAGTGCCCACAGAAGAAAGGCTCCTCGTGGCCAAGGTGTAAGGTGCAGTTATGGAAACAGACTTGAACTTGCATTTGGCTCCAAGGGTGGCTGTGGACTGAATAAAGAGCAAAGGCACGGAGCTGGAGAGCCTGGGGACGCCAGGGAGCGGAATGCCCGCGGCTTCGGAAGCGTTTCTGGAGGGCCCGGGGCTCCCGCAGAAGGGAGGTGGGAGGCTGGAGGGCTTTACTGAGCCCCCCAGATGTGAAGATCAGAGCGTGAGCCCTGCTGGGGGCAGGGGTGCCCTCCTGACGCCCCCCTGCTCTCACGATCCTGCTCTTGCACACCTGCTCCTCCATCCCGCCTGGGAGTATCTGGCGCTTGGGCTTACACTGAGACCTGGGGGCGCTGAGACAGGGCCAGGGCCTCCGGCGGCCGTTGCCCACCGCCGCGGGGCTCAGCCTCCATGGGGATTTAAACAGGAGGTGGTGTCTGTTCTCCCCGCTGGTTCAGGGTCACTACCAAACGGGGCCCTTCTCCTGGCGCCCCCCGGGCTGGGCTTCCTTCTGCTCCCCCATGTCCGCGTTAGTTTTATCCAAGACCTTGACCTGCCTTGGGTCTCGGCGTTGAGCAGAGTCATTCATTATTGATTGTTATCTTCTTGGGTTCAGAAACTCCCCGAACAGATCCACTAACGCACGCTTGCGTTCCATAAACACCCAAAGTCTCTTTCATTTTAAAATGTTGCCCCACAGGGTGGGCCGAGAAACAAAGCCCGTCTTTCTTGTTAGAACGAGCCCTTCACATGTCGCGATCCTCTGGCTCAGCTTCTCTCGAGCAGGGCTCTGCCGGCGTGGTGGGAGAAGCTCAACAAAACAAGAACAGCAGACACGTGCCGGGTCCACTCAGGTTGTGCTGCTGAGCATGGGGAACAACAGAGTAAATAAAAACAAAATGGAAAATCGTTATTCCCCCGGCGAGCCGTGTGATAACTGACTCTAGAAGTAATTGACTTTCCACTTTGGAAGGAGCCCACTGGATGCAGAGTATTTAGTTTTCAATTCCTGTTAGAAAACAGTTTGCACGTATTTGAAAATTTGTGGTATGAATTTCCCGTTGATTCCTACTTCGCTGCCTTGCTCCTGTAAGTCTCCATCCATCTCTTCCATACGTGGCTCGGCGCTTCTGTGCTCACAGGACCTGGTGGGAGACTCCCGTCGGAGAGGTGTGCAGTCCTAGCGTTGCGTTACAAAAGTTGTGCTGGAATAAAAATGCGTTCCCAGGCGATGAGGAAAATGAGATTCATGGCTAAATCCACCCTGCAGAACAGACCCCGTGCCTGTTCTGGAAGTTTCTATGGGATGTTTTCCTCTGCACCGACCTGGTCTTGAGCTCATAGTCTGCCCTTAGATTGGTAGCTTGCCTTTTCCACATGCATTTAAAATTGTTCATCAGCATTAATTTAAATTCCTGCACAGCTTGCCTCTTGTTAGATTTTGGGCTACTTGAAATTTTCTCATTATTCTGATCATACTGCTGATAACTGCCCCTGTTCCTTATGCAGACAGCGGTTTCTGTGGTTTTTATAGTAATTCCTTGGTGTAGATTACAAAGCGTGAAATTGCTGGTCCAGAGAGTTTTTGTAAGGTTCTAGACTATACTTCCAAACAGCTTTGCAGAGAAGATTTAATATGTTATTCCCCACCTGGGAGATAGGGTTCATTCTTTTGGTGTTTTTTTTGTTAATTTTCTAAAAAATTATTTTAGAGAGAGAGAGAGAACAGAGGAGGGGCAGAGAGAGAGGAGGACAGAGATCCAAAGCGGGCTCTGAGCTGACAGCACAGCGCCCCACATGGTGCTTGAACTCACAAACCATGAGATCATGACCTGAGCCGAAGTTGGACGCTTAACCGACTGAGGCACCCATGTGCCCCTCTTTTTTTATTTTTTATTTTTTTATTCAAAATTTTTTTGATGTTTGTTTTTGAGAAAGAGACACAGAGTGCGAGTGGGGGAGGGGCAGAGAGAGAGGGAGACGCAGAATCCGAAGCGGGCTCCAGGCTCTGAGCTGTCAGCACAGAGCCTGACACGGGGCTCGAACTCAGGAACATGAGATCATGACCTGAGCTGAAGTCGGACACTTAACCAACTGAGCCATCTACGTGCCCTTTTTTTTTTTAAATCTTTTTTTTTTTTTAAACCACTAGAACTTTAACCATACTTGCTGTCTTTCCTGGGCTATTGTTTGTGTGATGGGTCATGTCATGAGTATTCATTTGAGGTTAAGACAGATGAATAAAATTAGTGATTGCAGATGTGCTTACGCTGTTCTCTCTGCTGACGTTCTGTTGTTCTGTTAGCGAAGAGGGGCTCCACCTGTCCTGCCGTGTGTGAGAGAGACTGGGATCCAAAAGTCCATCTGGGATGAGAAGTTCATGATCATAGCCGTGCCACTAACACTGGCAGCTCAGCTGATGGAGATCCTTGCACTGTGCATGTTTGAGAGAGAAGTCTCCACTAAATGTGAGGAGACCACTCATTACATGGGATTAAGACGATGTAAATACCCATTTAGTTTCAAAACATAATCACAAATCTATGTAATACGTACATTTCAGAAGTCAATACGTTATGGAAATCAGGAGCCGCGTTCCCAGGTGATACAATGACTCCCTTGTGGATGGATGGACCTCCACATTGGACAGCTGAAGAGGGCTTCTGTGAGGCAGAGAAGAGGGGCGCTCTGCATTCAGGCAGAACGTTCAGTTTAAAAATTCGAGGATTCTGGGGCACCTGGGTAGCTCAGTAGGTTAGGCGGCCGACTTCAGCTCAGGTCATGGTCTCGTGGTCTGTGAGTTCCAGCCCCACGTCGGGCTCTGTGCTGACAGCTCAGAGCCTGGAGCCTGCTTCGGATTCTGTATCCCCCTCTCTCTCTGCCCTTCCCCTGCTCATACTCTGTCTCTATGTCTCTCGAAAATAAATAAACGTTAAAAAAAATTAAAAAAAAAATTCTAGAATTCTGTGTGTGTGTGTGTGCGCGCGCGCGCGTGTGTGTGTGTGTGTGTATGTTCACATGTATATTCATTTCTGTTTATTTTTATACAATTCCATTTGCACGGTCCTTCACACATTGTATAATTTGACTTTTTATTCCCGTGTGTGTCCTGCATAATGCAATATTAAAGGCCACCAGGAAAATATTAATTAATTTTTTAAAGCTTTTCTCTATAGTATTTGTCAACCATTTAAAAGGGTCTCCCCAAAAAGCTTGCTTGTGAGCAGCTGCTTATCTTCAGCAATAGATTCAATTGTGCCCTGGGTTAAGAAAACAGAAAGCCCATGTAATTTCCTTTTCATCATAAACACCCAAAGGAAGGCATATCCAGACAGTCTTCCAGAAGAATTTGGTAGATTTGATATTGGTGTGAACACAGCCATTACTATCAAAGCTCCCTTTCCTGGGCAGTCTAAGGCTCTGATGTGTTAGATTGTACTTGAACTGGACTGAAGTGTGTTTTTCGAGCTTATGAGAAAAAGGAAAGACACTAGTTAATTTAAGTTTGAACTTGCAAAGTATTGGAATTTACTGAGTGCTTTATAAACCGTCATCGCTTCTCCTGATCTGTATAAATGACCACAAGTGTTTTTTACAAAAGGAAAAAAAAAGATTCTTAATAATTAAAAAGCTAAAAAAAATCATTGTTACATATAATGTTCTATGTAATATCAAGTGTGTTCTATAAATTATACATAATATATAGTAACTTGTAAAATGTTTTATATAAATATATATAATTTATATAATATATAATACATATATATTATACATACATATATTCCATAAATATATATAAACGAGTTTTACAAATTAATATATAACTTAGAAAACATCTAAGATATTGAATTATATAATGTTTGTGTTATATAGAATATGAATAAATATAATTATACAATAGTATTTATAATGTGTACAATACTATAATTATATATTGCTACATAATTATATTATAATAATAGCATATACATATTATATATAATATCTAAGTTATATAAATGATTAAGAAAATTTTAGTAGAAGTAAAATTTAAGATAAATAACCATTGTACCTGCTATTCCCATCCTGAACAAATGAGGACTTGAATAAAAATATTCTATAATTTATGTGGAAGGGAGACACCCCCTTGCCGTCACAGAGCATTTGCTTTGAACTTACTCTCTATTTACAGTGTATAAAATAATGAAATTCAGACTTGCCTTAATTGGAGTATTAATCATGAGTTTAAAATGAAAACAGAATTCAAAAATGTTTATTTTTTTAAACAAGTCAGTTTTCTAAGTTATACATTCTGATACTGATTTGAATAAAGTTAATTTCTCTTGAAGAGCCGGTGTGTCTTTAGGGCTTCAGTGTTCGCTAACCGTCTCCTACACGCAGAGGTCGAAAGAGACTGCGTGCAAATGGCTTAATGTGCCTGGATAAAGTCAGGATTTTTGCCCATAAAACTCAGAGCTTCAGAGAACGCAAATATATTTAACTTACTGAAGTTAGACTTTCAAAATGAACGTGTATACACTCCGTAAACCTTGGATGGCATCAGCAGCATGAATAATACCTGAAATATTATTATAATCAGGCTCAAAGAAATAGTCTGCTTGCTCTGACTTTCAAAATTTAAATATTAATAGTATATGGAAACACTGTTTATTCCTGCCGTAATTTTAGACGTGACTCCTGTTCTTCACACTGTAGGAAAAAAGGCCTTAGTTTTCAATATAACATAAGTTGTTGCGTCGCGGGTGATTGATGAAATGTCTGTGGTCCTGGGTGGAGTGATCTGTTGTTTTCTCTTCTAATCTTCGTCTTGCTTAGCATTTCTAAATAATAAGTATAATCCCCTTTCTCTTTATGTTGAAGTCCAATGAGACTCCGTCGTCTAATTGGATTTCTAAAAGAGATGTGTGTGTTCTTTTATTTTTTTAATTTGTAAATTTTTTTATAATGAGTCCATAATTAGGAGGGTTTTTACAAATTTTTTTAAATGTGTATTTATTTTGAGAGAGAGAGAGTGAGCGGGGGAGGGGCAGAGAGAGAGGGAGACACAGAATCCTAAGCAGGCTCCAGGCTCTGAGCCATCAGCACAGAGCCGGATGCAGGGCTTGAACCCACGAGCTGTGAGATCGAGACCTGAGCTGAAGTTAGATGCTCAACCGACCGAGCCACCCAGGCGCCCCATGTGTTTATTCTTTTAATTGGGTAATATGAGGGTTCTGAGGGGGAACCTTTTATTCGCAGCATACTTGGTCGTGGGGAATGGTGATCTCATTGTTCGGTACCCACACCGGAAACATTAGCAAAACCTGGGCACTTGTGGGATGACGTGCAGGTTCTCGTCTCAGGCCCCACCCAGAACAACCTTCCCAGGAGCTCCATGGGGAGCCCCAGCAGCCTGTGCCCCACAAGCTCTCCAGGTGGCTCTCACCCTGCCACTGGAGAACCATGATGTGGAATTTCTTTCACAGAAAGTTCCTACTTAAATTAACCTTACTCATCTCCTGCCTCGAGGCGTCCTAATGTTAGGACGTAGGCTGTACTTGAGGCTTTGGATCAAGACCTGGCATTTCAGTGAACTCTGGTAATGGGACAAACCACCCCAGAATTTAGTGGCTTCAAACAGCCCTACCGTCTCAACGGGGCAGTTCTTCTGGTCTTGGCGGGGCTCCCTGATGTGTCTGTGGTTGGCTGCCAGTCGGCTGGGGGCGGGGTGGTGTGGGATGCCCTGCGCTCCGGTGCCTTGTCTGTCCTCTTCACCATCTTCCTTCCTCCAGCGAGCTGCTCTGGGCTCGTCTGCAGAGGTCCTGGAGAAAGGGCAGGAGCATGGCCTCAGAGTCAGCCCAGCGCCCCTTCTGCCATTGGCTCTTGACTACCCAGACTCAAGGCCAGTCCGGCTTGAGAAAGGCTTCTCCTCTCTATGGAAAGAGATGGACGGTCACACCCTAAATGAGAGGATGCAGGGAGGGAAAAACAGCATACAGATATCCCACCCTGCCCTGCATACCCCCAGGGCTCAGGACCCGGCTAGAAGACCTGCTGGCTAAGGAATTCCATCCTTCCTTCCTGTAGCCCACTCACATCGAAGCCTCGGATCGTTCTCTGAAGCCGACAAGGAGGACACAGTGGATGATGGAGAACAGAGGTGTTCGTGGCCACCTGGTCATCCCTGTGATCAGTGAGAAAAAGTCAAACCTCAAACTTTGACTAAAAAACAACAACAACAACAACAAAAATGGAAACATTTTTAAAAGCTAAGCAGAAACAAGCAAATTTCCCGAGCTTCCTATGTGATTTCTAGAATGGACTTTGCTTAGTGCCCGCCTGCATGCTCCGACAGTCCCACTGGCCTCACACACAGCTGATGACGTCCTCGGGCTGAGGACAGGGGTAGTCAGGGACAGTCTCGAACCACATAGAGTGCCCTGGTATTGTTCTGCTGCTGTTTGCGTGTTGAGAGTGTCTGCGGTAAGTAAAAGGGTAGGAAAGAGAAGTATGGGTGATTAATGGCCTTCGGATCAAAATGTAATACGGTCCTTTATCATATTTATAGTAAGTGGACTAGTTTTGAATAGTTCATGTTATATTTTACGTTATTAATGGCAGTAATAAACTGCTTTATATGTTTTTTTTTTTAGCGTGTTTATTTTATTTTTGAGAGACATAGAGACAGATCATGAGTAAGGGAAGGGCAGAGAGAGAGAGGAGGATACAGAATGTGAAGCAGGCTCCAGGCTCTGATGAGCCGTCAGCACAGAGCCTGATGCGGGGCTCGAACTCACAGACTATGAGATCATGACCTGAGCTGAAGTCGGCCGCTTAACCGACTGAGCCACCCAGGCGCCCCTGTTTTATATGTTAATATACAACGAGGAAGGAATATATACTTGCATTTTCAGATAATTTGCTCATATGGAATTAAAGCAGTGATTAAGAAACTATGATCAGATGTGTTTGGGGCATACTTTGTATTTTTAGAGACACGTATGTTTAGGGAAAAGACACCTGTCTGTGGTATTGTCACCCTGCTTGGCACTTCAGCTCTCTAGCTTGTAGGTTCTCATTGATTCCAGCTAGCACATGTTTAATGACTTTTCTCTCTCAGCCGTTGCTCTCTAAAATAATTGTAAGAAAAAGTTCGTGCCCTCAGGGAGCTTGACGAGATACAAGGTGGATCATTCCATTATCCTGTAATTATAAAACAATCACAGAGTCTAGATACTATGGCAAAGACTGGTCACCTAACACTGGCTGGTACACGAGGCGGAGAAAATGGAGGTCATCTGGGAAGGAGTTAGGTGGGACCGATTTTGAGGTAGCCGGAAGAGAGGTATTCAGATTGAGAGGCTTGGGGCAGACTGAGGGTGGGGCCATGATGATTCGGGGGTGGCTGGAGCAGGACTGGCCAGGGGTTGGCCAGACTCGCTTTGAGTAGTGTGTCAGTCAGCCGTTGGCACGATGATCCTGAAGCAAAAGTTCTCTCAAGCTCCGGCTTCAATCAGGAAGACGATGTTTTTCTCTCAGGCCTGTGGGTTGACTGGGTTTTGGCTTCTGTCAGCTGGCCCTGACACCAGGCTGCAGGTGGGCTCAGACCTGCCCACACAGCCTTCGTCGATCAGAAGCCACTCCACATTTCCTCACGGCAGGTTCTCGGGCCACAGGGACCAAACTAAATTTTCAAGCACGCTTAAGGCCACCGCTACCATCACGTCCGCTAACCATCCATTGGCCAAAACAAATCATGTGATCAAGCCCAACACCAGTGGGGCTGCAGTGCCCTCTGCCCACAGGGGAGATGGAGCAGAGTCCACGTTTGCCGAACCACAGTCCACACTATTCCCCATGGAGTGGGGAGAATCTGGGGTTCCCCGAAGCCGATGTTTATTCTCATAGATGTACCCACGTTAATGCAAAACTTCCTGCCGTTTCTCACCCCAGTCATTTACTTCAGACCCTTAGCTCATGTTTGGAGAGACTCTTGAGATTTATTTATTTTTTTTTCTGGTGTAATTAGCCTCCAAGCAGGTGGTCTTTTATAGCAGCAGCAAGTTTGAAATGGTTACATTTTTTTTCTAAGAATAGTCTTGGCAACTTTCTAGGTGAGATGAGCCTATGTTTTTGATTTGACCTCAAAATAGAATGGGCTGCAGTTATTGTTGCATTTACTTGGGAATGTAAATTAAAAATAAGTTTGAAACGTGGCATGTAACAGTAACGACTCAAGTCACTTCGGTGCATTGTCCTTAGCAACTTAAGAGGAAATTGTTTCTTTGCCAAGATGATGGTATATTTCTATTCATCTGGGGGCTAAAATTATAATTAGCACAACTGATAAGAAGGGACCCTTTATATACAATGCTAAGAATGGTGGAAGTATTTACTTGGCCCTTTTCCCATAAAATATAAACCATATTAACTACAAAACTATGAGAATTTTGTTCCGTTTAGCTTAAAAATACAAATACTTAGCATTATCAAAATTAAGACTTTTGAGTTACACTCTAGAAGTTTATACTTACACTGTCCTAGAACCGTTGCTATTAAGTAATAAAATGATGATTGGTATGTTTCTAAAGAGCATCTTCAAAGTGAAGATGGCAAGAAGGACAACGGTCTAAATATAGATTCACTTGGGGTTGATTTTTTTTTTTTCTGTTTGTGCATTAAATGTGCTGCTCTCACTTAGATTAAATTTTCTATTTTTGTTGTAGACACGGCATCCTGTTCCTGAGTATGTAGTTCTTACGCGATTGCGTAGTAGTTATTACAATGTCCCTAGTCTCCTTTTCCTTGGGGAGGAGATCCCAGCCAGAGAGAATGCTGGCGGAGGCCACACGGTAAGGGATCTGGCAAGGTGACAGGCATTTCATGTGTTGCCGTCAGGTGTCCCCTCTCTCAGTGAACATTAAGTTCCACTGCGTTTAGGAGGAGACGGTGTCCCGAACAGCAGTTGTTCATTCAGAAGGGGAGTTTGTCTTTGTCTTACCTCGGAGATGCCCGGAGCTAGGAGTCCAGGTTGGAAAGGGTCCTTACGAGGCCCATGGAGACGTGGCTCCTGACTGCCGGCACATTCTCAGGGAGCAGCTCCACCTCGGGCCACCGCAGTGCTCCCAGCTGGGAGGAAGGTGCTCTTCCTCCTTTGCAGAGAGCCTCACTGGAGATAAAGGCTTAGTGTCCACACTGCCACTCAGTAGCCAAAGCTGCTCAACATCACCGATCGTCAGGGAGACGCAAGTCAGAGCCTCAAGGAGACATCCCCTCACCCCTGTTAGAATGGCCACCACCAAAAACACAAGAGATGGTTTAAGTGCTGGCAGGGGTGTGCAGGAAAGGGGGCCTTCGTGGCCTGCTGGCGGGAATGCAGACTGGTGCAGCCACTGTGGGAACCAGTCTGGAGGCCCCCGAAGCAGTTAAAAACATTACTCTGGACGATCCAGTAATTTACCTCTGGCGTATGTCCGAAGGAAATGAAAATGACATCAGGACCTCAAAGAAAATAACGTTCGATGCCATGTTCCTTACAGCATTATTGACAGTAGCTGAGGTCTGGAGACAGCCTAAGTGCCCATCTGAGGATGAACGGGTAAAGAAGACGTGATTATATGTACACAAAATGCATGTGTAGTCGTGTCCATACACACCACAGAACATTATCGGCCATTGAGATAGAAGGGAATCCTGCTTCTTTGCAACATAGATGAACTTCGAGGGCCTTGTACTAAGGGAGATGAGTCACACAGAGAAGGCACGTACTGCCCTTATATCTAAATCTAAACAGTCTTCGAAAAAGTCAAATTCATAGAAACGGAGGAGAAAAGTGGTTGCCGGGGCCTGGGAGGTGGCAGGGAAACAGGGAGAGCCGTTGAAAACTACGGGCTTCCCGCTGTAAGACGAGTAAGGTCTGAAGACCCCGTGCGGAACGTGAGCACTGTGGTTAACGACACCGTATTGTGAAATTTACTAGGAGCCTAGAACTTAAACATTCTCATCCAAGAAAAAAAAAAGATAAATACGTGAGGTGATGGATTAGGTGAGGGGATCGCTTCTGTAATGTACACATAGAGCAACTTGCAGCGTATGCTTCAAATATGTAAATTTAATGTCAATTATACCGTAATAAGCCTGGGGAAGTAAAACAGAGACACTTATTGGTAGAAACCGTACGCTTCCGCCTGCCCCTCACTGGCCGAATGACCGAAGGAAAGTAGGTCATGCAGTCCTTCGGCTGGGTTCGCACAGCATTGAGGTGTTCCCCCCACCCCCACCCCTGATGGGGGCAACTGGTAAGCTGCGTCTCTGCCTACCCCTCAGTTTGTCCTCAGAGGGCTTTCTGAGAAACGTTACTGAGATAAGACGTGCACTGGGATACGTCAGATAGCAACCTTCCCGTTCCATTCATTGCAGCGTAATCACTCAGCGTAATATTTTGCCTTCCCGTAGCTTTTATTTATCTTATCAGATGCCTCGAAGCCCTGATTCTGTTTCTGCATATGTGCCTTTGGCACGTCTTAGGCTACGATGTAGCTTCCAAGCTAATCACATCTTGTTTTTTAAAACGAGCTGGGAACTTAGTCTGAATTATCCCTTTGTGCGTTGCTCTGTCTGGGATAATTACGCTTGGGTTTTCCAAAAATTTCCTCTCAGTCTTGGAGTGGGGATTTGCTAGGTGAATCTTGGAGTTGATCTTCGTCGTGCATTTATGTAAGTAATGAATGCTGGTTATGCTGTCCAAAGGCGGCTTAAAGAATGTTTCAGCGTTGTGTCTGAACTCGCACGGGAGACATTATTCGATTGCTGGTAAAAAGCGATTTCTATGAAGGTCTTACGGTTTAGCGTCTATGACGTGAGAGCACATTAAATGGAAATCGTCATTCTTCAACGTTTGGAGAACTGCCAGAATCTCCTGGAGAAGGAACTGCGGTTGAAGGGCAGGGTCACTCGCTGACCTAAGATTTGGACTGTGAAGCAGTGAGGATGATACTTGCTTTTCCTCGTGGCGGGTTACGGCTTCTGCACATTTGATGGTAGTTTGTTGCTTCTCCGTGCTTCTCTTGTAAATACAGCACGTTGGCTAATAGAAGGAACAGCAGGGGACTGTCTACAAGATGCTGCCTGCGTATTCGATTAGGGCTAATGTGTTTTAATTAACAGCAGCCTAGGAACCAAACACCGCATCTCGGCGCATCTAACGTTATTATTTTCAAGAAGCAATTGAATAACACTTGGAAGAGAGTCATGAATCTCTCAGGCTAATTAATGGAAATGTTTAAAAAGTACTGGCAGATGAAAGTAACAAACATGTCAGTCCCCAAATTGTGTTTTTCAGCTCCTGATTGATAATACTAGCTCAGTCGCCAAGTTTTAATTTCTTGATTAAATGGCGTGCCCCGTATTGCTGTTGTAGTCACATTGACTGAAGTTAAGAACTAATGTATTTGACACTTCGTGTCTCTCATAGGAAATATTTTCTCTCAATATTAAAAAAATGCAGATTGTCAGATGTAGCTAGAAAAAATCAAATTTTTTGACATTCTATTTAAATGACAACATGACTATAATAGTAACTGAAGGCAGTTCTCACCAAGAAGACCTAAAAATTTTGAAGTGCCTTGAATCATCAAATTGCTGAAATTATAGTCTGTGTGTTTTTAATATTTGCTTTGCCCTCATTTTAGTTGTTTTCAGGGCGGGCCATTGTGGCATAAATGACAGCATTCTCTATTTGAATCCCTGGTGTGGGGTGGGTATTAGAACATAGAACATTAAATGGGTGTTTGTGGCCCTGTGGCCTGTTCACTGGGTGTGGAACCAGCCAAGGGGCTGCTGCGGTGGCCCAGGTGATGGGGGGACAGGAGCAGGTGGGGACCTCCCCAGCGGTGTGTGGTAGGTCTGGGTGGAGAGGTGGGTCGCGGAGGTGTGTCAGGGGAACACAGCACCGGCCTTTGCGACAGCCAGGCAGGGTTGGGATGCCCATGAATTTGAGATTAAAACTTGGTTTTCTTTTGAGTTGGCTGGTGTTTATGTTAAAGTCAGTAAAACCAGTGTGTTTTAATAAAAAAAAATATTTGAATAAACATGCTTTATAATCTGGCTTTTGAAACCCAGCACTTATATTTGTGCCTACTGCATGCCCGGTTTGGCTTCTCCTATCATCTGGACTGCCTAAAACCTTCCTTTCTTTAAAAAAATTGTGTTTTATTTACTTAAGAGAGATAGAAACAGCACGAGTAGGGGAGAGGCAGAGACAGAGAGGAGAAAGAGAGAATCCCAAGCAGCCTCCGCAGTGTCAGCACAGAGCCCGATGCGGGCTCAAACTCACAAAGCCATGAGATCATGCCCTGAACTGAAACCGAGAGTTAGATGCTTTACCAACTGAACCACCCAGGGGGCCCCCAGATCCTTCTGTGTCTTGATGCTGTCATCACGTCCCTACTAACACTATCCCTCCGTTCTGTGAGGATTTGTTCAGTGTGCACCCCATTGTAATGGGGACAGTGAGGAAAGCGATTACTCTGTGGCGTGTATAGTATGGTGAGCACCATTCCGGGTGCCTTTGTTCTGTAAAGTATTTGTTACCACGCATGCCCCAGTTTACAGTTGAGGGACCGAGGCCCCCAAAAGTTTGTGTAACATTCCCAGTATCAATAGCTCTTTGTTGATGGGTCCCAAATATAGACCCAAAGCTATATCTGAGTCCAGTCCCAGAACTCCGGCGTCTCAACTCAAAGCTATATTGTCGCACTCTGTCCATCACAAGGATGACTGGGAGCTGGGAGCACAATGCAGAAAGAATGAGAACAGCCTGGAAAGGGAATGAGCAAAGTATGTAAATCTCTCTTTTTTAGCATAGTCGATAAAGGAAAATTCTTTACACCCTCCCACCCACACTTCCCCCTCCCCCCGAATCTGTGGGGATTCACAGGAGGAAGGGACCGTATTAGGTTGAAGGACTAAGAATGTTCCATGAAGGCAGCGCTTTCAAAGGCAGGCCGGGATTAGAAGCAGGAAGGCGAATGGAGGAAGTAACAGCAATGGCAAAGCCACAGAGAAGCACAAAACAGAGGAGGGAGGTCCCCTGTTCTCCACTGTGGCTGCTCTCCTTCTGTGTGTCCTAAACGACCCCAAATAAATTTGTATTTTATTTGGCAGACAAAGGGAAAACCATTGGAGATTTTAACTAGAGAAATGACACGTTTGGACAAAGTTTTAGGAAGTCCTGAATTTTGTTGTGTTTTTCTACCTGGTACTGATGACTTCCCGAGAACGTCCTCTGCGTTGCGTTGCTGCCGTCTGCCTGCCCCGGGATAAAGCAGGCTGTTGGAGGGCCGAGGTCGGGTCGCCGAAGCATGCCTTCCTCTGCAGCAGGAGGAAGCTAAGACAGAGAAGGCCAAGTCACTTCAGCAGGGGCACTGATCGGAGGGGTGGTGAGCTGCCCTCAAGCTGGACACGCATAAGAGAAGTGGCGGACATTACATGCGACATAACCGAGTCCCGGTGGCCGCGTCCGACGCCCAGAGTAGATGGTGTGAACAGGAGGTGTTGGGCGTAAGAACTGGGACAGTCCCAATTACATCCAGAATCCTGGCTGGCCCTTCGGACGGCTAAGGAATATCCCCAAGTCGAACTTCGGATCTGTCCCCTGAGAGGCACCTTCCTTCAGCACAGTCTTCGTCTTACACGTCCTCCCCCGCCGCCAGCTGCTGGGATCGGCATCTTGGAGTCCAGCCTGCCCGGGTCATGCCCTCTCACAGGCCGCACGGCCGCTTCTGCAAGCCAGTCCGTTCCGCAGGAGAGAATTCCAGAATCCAGCTCCTTCGTTATCCAGAGAGGTCACGTTCTCCGGACCACCTGCTTCCTTTCTCGTGTCCCCCAAGTTCTTCCTCTTGGCCACTCTCCAGATGTGTGCTTCCTTAGGACAAGCCACTGGTAGAGGCGCTGCAGAAAAGATACAAATTATGTTTGGGACAAAGTCCACGAGGGTCGGACACCTACGGTTTTCAGGTGAAAGCTACCCTGCTCCCTTTTCTATGAGCACATTTTTCTATCAGGGTGTAACTTACAAGCTGCAGAGTGCGTGAATGTCAGGATGACAGCTTAACGGCTTCGTGAAATTTTACGCAGGTGTGTATGTAGATTCTGAGCTATGGATACGTACCAATTCCAACGTGTTGTAGAAAAGACGCTCTTTCTCTTAGCTAGGCATGTGTGCGAGGGGGCTGGCTGCTGGATCTTCCCACAGAGTTTCCTTGAAGAGAGGGCATCAGGTCTGCGTGGCTTTTATGCCGTGTTTATTGAAGGGACTACCTGATTCTGGGTGAGCAGGTCCTGGGCACTCGGACAGTGCTCACCGATACCTCACTGCAGAACATCTTAGCAGTGAAGCCGCTATTTTCTACCCTTGCAGATTGCCCCAAATATGTGAGTTTTTGCCTTTTAAAAATAACTCTTCGGCCTCTGTGAACTAAGAAGCTTTGTTATGTATAATAGTAGTCCAACATTTTAAGATGAAATTCTTTATTATTATTGATATTGGCCAGATGTGTAACTGTGACTGCTTCGAGCGTTCATCTTGGCCTGATTTTATTTTTTTCAGAGTAGAGTCATCAAGATATGCTGTAAGGTTTTTGGTTTTTTTTTTTGTTTTTTCGGGTGTAACTTCATGGGGTGGCCTGTATGAGATCATTTTTATTTTTCTTAAAATAATCTTAGGGTCGCCTGGGTAGCTCAGTCTGTTGAGTGTCCAACTTCGGCTCAGGTCATGATCTCGCAGTCTGTGAGTTCGAGCCCCATGTCGGGCTCTGTGCTGACGGCTCAGAGCCTGGAGCCTGCTTTGGATTCTGTGTCTCCCTCTCTCTCTGCCCTTCTCCTGCTCACGCTCTGTCTCTATGTCTCAAAAATAAATAAACGTTAAAAAAAATTAAAAAAAAATCTTAGACTTGTTTGTACATGGCAAGTAAGTAATATTTATGGGACATTTTCTACATGCCCAGTGCCTTCTAAATTCCTTAAACTTATTCAGTTCAGCAGCTCTGATGAGAAAGGTTCTGTCAGCATCCCCTCTGTACAGGTCAGGCCAGGGCATGGAGTCATTACTGCTTGCCAAGGTCACAGCCAGCAGGTGCCGGAGACTGTGCCCCTAACCACTGTACTAACCTCTCATCGCTCAGGGAAAACACCAGCAGAGGAGAAAGCCGCAGACTAGTTGCTAGAATCCGTGATGTCGGGAGGCTGAATTTAACTTTAACTACTGGAGTTTCTCTTAATCATATTTCCTTGGTAAAGATGTACACAATCGAGCCCACATCGCGTGAAGTCGAATCAGGGCCACCGTGGTTAAGGAATGGAAAGTACTAACCACGGGCGGCCCCTGCAGGGTCCCAGCTGTGGGCCCGCCCCGCTCCGATAGTGTCTGCACTCCGTTCCTCCCCATGGCCACCCTGCAGGGCAGGGACTGCTTTGGAGGTGAGGACTCTCAGGCAGAGAGAGCTGAAGGAAGTTGTGCAGAGGCCAGCTAGTGAGGGGTAGCACCAGGCTGCTAACCTAGACAGTGACTTTGAGCTTTGCTCTCAGCTGTTGGGCTACGTTGCCTCAAGAAACAAAACAAAAGGGGCATCTGAGTGGCTCAGTTGGTTAAGCGTCTGACTTCTGCTTAAGTCATGATCTTACTGTTCGTGAGTTCGAGCCCTGTGGTGGGCTCTACACTGGTGGGGCAGAGCCTGCTTGAGATTTTCCCTCTGCTTCTTTCTCTGTCCCTTCCCCACTTGCGCGCTCGCTTTCTCTCTCTCAAAATAAATAAATAGACTTAAAAAAATACTATAAAAGAATGCAACAGACATTTAGGGAAACAGAACACTTTGAGCAACTAACCCCTGAAGAGTCTGTCAGCCAGACGTTATTTTTGCCCGGCCCCCTCGCCGGTGCTTCCTGGCCATCACCTTTCCCTGTGTCACTAGCTATCAGGAAACTTGGTTGTTACATCCGCCATTGGTGGCCATGGAGAAGTGTCATCACGCTGTCATAGGTAGGTGAGCCATTTTGTGTGTAAATGAAGGCCCCCCTAACTTGTCTTCAAAGGGCTGCGTGGGAGTTTATCCGAACTTGATCCTCAGATTTCTGCCCGTGGTAAAGAATCCTGTGATTCAGCAGTGTTTCCTGATAAATGAACTTTGTTTCCACTGGAGAAGAAAGAAATCATTTATAGGCATTTTCTACCAAAAATATGTTGACTTTCTAAAAGAACAGTTTCATCCTTATATCTTACTAGATTAAAAACTCCTCCGGACAACGGTCTTATTCATCTCGCTTTAATTACTCAGAGAGCTTACGGTTAAACAAGTCATTCCCTTGTGTGTATCCCCTTAATGGTGTTTCTCGTGCACATGGGACGTGGTAGTTCTAACTTTGTCTTGAATGGCACCTGGGTGGCTCAGATGCTTAGCATCTGACTCTTGATTTTGACTTAGGTCATGATCTTGAGGTTTGTGAGATTGAGCCCTGAGTTGGGCCCCACGCTGAGTGTGGAGCCTGCTTGGGATTCTCCCTCCCTCTCTCTCTGCCCCTCCCCTACTCAGGCTTGTGTGCACATGTGCTCTCTCTCTCTCTCTCTCTCAAAAAAAAAATAAATAAATAAAATTTTGTCTTGATATTATACCGGTTACATGACAGGGCTAATTACTATTAGACAAATTCAGTTAGGAATGAGTGTGGATTAACTAAAATATTGCTTCTTTATGAGGATATAAAAAAAAAAAAACCCAACACTATTGCCTTGTAAACTATAATTCCGTAAAAAGAACAGTAGGACGAACTTCCCATTTTCTTGAAGTATTGTGAAAATATCCGCGAGTGATGTGTGTGTGGTGGTGATCGTTGGGGTGAGTATGATTGAAATAGCATTTCGGTTTCATCAGAGATGAGCCTGAACTTAAATACATACAAATCAGTCAACAGCCTTTTGAAGGGCATACTGGGGAAGGATCGACTGTTGAGCGGATAGGATGACACCAGGATTAGAAAGGGGGGCAGGGCGGGAGAGATTTATGGGGAACGGTGTATGAAGATCTAAATTAATGGCTCGTTGCTAGGCTCCGTCTGACAGGGAGGCAGCGGGTCCTTGCCAGGTCAGGGCATACGAGAGGAAAGGTGGTTTGTAGGAGAAGGAAAATGTTCTTAAATAATTTTGCCAGCTTTCATCCCAATCTGACAACCAAGTGGCCGATCAGATATATTCGTCTGTATGCCCTTTTACAAGTCCGATTTTGCAATTGCTTCTCAAATTGTATGCAGTATTATTGTTTTTCCCTTTTTGCTGTTATAAAATTTACCTCTTTTGTAAAATTCCAATAACAAAAGACTGCTAATTGAAGAAAGGCGAGGTTAACAGGACAGTAGGTGGAAAGCTATTGCTTTGATTTTGTATCCTGTTGCTGAGCTAAAAACCTATTTCTGTGCCAAATCTAGAAGTTAGCATAAAAATCAAGGACCCAGGAGCCGTGAATTCAGACTCTGTTACAGAAACTCTTATTACTTTGTGACTTGAGGCCAGACATTCAAACTCATGTTTTAAACAAATTCATTTGAAACCAAATGCTTAAATAAATAACACCTTCAGAAGAATGTTTGGATATTTCAAGTCCAGGAAAGGTTACATAAGTTGAAACAGCCTTGTAACTGAGTGCCAGAGCAAAGTCAGCCCACAGTATTGGAATATGCCCCCCCAGTAGTCAAAAAGTGTTGAATATGCCGTAGTGTCCCCACCGCATAAAGGCAGAAATGTGGGCAAACCCACCTTCTTCTAGGCTTCCCCCGTACAAGTAAGACAGCCCCAACGGGTGGTCATTTTCATGACTTCATTTGCATTTTCTGGGAATTTTAATGAGTAGCATCAATTTATTTCTTGGTTACAAGAGTAATCTGTGCTTTTTGCAGAGAAACCAGAACCCAAACAAAAGGCAGGGATTAAAAAAAATAAAAGGCACAGTTAGCCGGCGATCCATTCATAACTGCTGTTAAATTTTGAGACCAAGATCCTCAACTTTTGTACTTAATATGTGTGCCCGTGCCCTTTGTACACATACATGAAGATGTCGTCATAATATTCTTACTGCCTTAGTTCTATTTATAATAGGTGATAATCCTAGGATATTTTCTTAACAGCAGTGGTTGCTTACTGTTCCTGTGTGTCGTAACGTACCTTTCCCTTGTCGTGGACTGTGTGAAGGGGCCTGGTGTTTTGCTGTCATAACCCTGACAGATCGTGTCGCACAATGAAACCCTCCAAGTGCTATTTCTAGGAGAAGGAGCGCGTACATAATTTAAGCTCTGACTTTAGTTTCATTTCTCCTGCTTTGACTTCTGACAGTTCCAATCCTTTGTCATTATTCTGTTCATACGTGTTTTCTTTTCCTGTTCATTTCAGCCATTCTTCCTGAATCACTTGGGAAGTGCCTTTTCCTGAATTCCTTTATAAGTTCTATTGACATGGCATGACATCTACCCATTCATTTGGGAATAAAAACAGATTCACGATAATAGCCATTCTTACTTAAGAACATGATGGGGCTATTTATTTTGTTGACTTTTATTCTGATCCTTGGTAACGCTCCATCGTTTTTTCCCCCGTACTTCCTGAATATTTACATTCTGTCTATTTCCAGATGCATCGTATTCTTGGAATTTTCATGAGGAAGTTTTACTCAAATTTTCGATATCATTCTCTCTCTCTCTCTCTCTGATAGGCCAATTTCATGTTATTTATTTATTTTTAATACTCGCTCACTTATTTTGTTGGTCTTCTATAAACAAAGATAATTCTTCATGTAGTTTGTGATGGTTATAACTTTTTCATCTTGTGGCGTTGGCTGGACCTTGGAGAACCAGGTAAATAACAACAGCTCGTGATGTGAGTGTCTTCCGGTAACATTGATGTGTGCACCTCTAGAAGTTCATTGAATGCGATGAAGTTGCGATTGAGTGTAATTGAGCGTAGAGATCCTTTGGTGTGTCGTTTTCTCTCTGATGTTGGCTCACTTTTGCTTTCTGCATGCCTCTGTCTCTTCCTTATTGCATTTTCCTACTATTCAACATTTTAATCCATTTTTTCATAGACTGCATATTGTCGTGAATTGTCCTGAAAGCATGAAGCAGATACAGTCTAACATGTTTACATAGCAATACGGAATTTTTTCTTCCTGTTTTTTTTTTTTTTAAATTGGCCATCTGAGCTTTACTGTGAGACTATTATCGAGGAGAAAGTGATTCTCTGGAAGGAGATCAACCATAATGAGCTATATTTTGGCTTCCATGGGGAGGAGCAACTTCATCTTGGATTTCAGGACAGTTGTCTTTAAAGTGCACGTATCCTAGGGGCACCTGGGGGGCTCAGTCAGTTAAGCGTCAGGTCAATGATCTCGCAGTTCACGAGTTCGAGCCCCGTGTCCAGCTCTGCGCTGACAGCGTGGAGCCTGCTTGGGATTCTCTCTGTCACCTCTCTCTCTCTCTCTCTCTGGCCCTCCCCCACTTGCTTTCTCTATCTCTAAAATAAAGTTAAAAAAATAAAATGCACAAATCCTAAATGTGCCATCGAGTCAATTACATATCAAAGTTCTTCTCTCAGACAATGATAGCTTCAACATGTTGCTGAACTTTTTATCGACATGTTGCATTTACCAAGAGCCAAAAGTAATTTGAGGAGATAAATGAGACTTAGTTCCCAGACATTTGCCGTGTGTTCTCTTATAATAAGCATGGCGTAGGGGCTCCTGGCTGGCTCAGTCAGCAGAACGTGCCACTCTTGATCTCAGGGTCATGAATTTGAGCCCCGACGTTGGGGGTAGAGTTCACTTAAATTTTTTTGTTTTTAGTGTGTGTGAGGTAGGGGGTGTGCTGTGAGAGAAAGAGACAGAGAGAGAGAGAGAGAATATGGCATTTTTTCAACAGTAGGTTCTCCAGTTGTCGGCGTCCCTTTTCTCTCTCCCTTTATCTTCTGGATAATTTTCACAAGTTACATAATTGTTTTCTGTGTTTCTGTATCCTTTATATCTTTGTTACTGACTTCCCATTTAGTGTTTTTATGATTCAGATTCGTTTAAATTTTCGAGGTTTGTTTTATAGACCAGAGCATGTTCTGCCGTGATGATAGCTGCTCCCTGAGTTCTTGAAAAGAATGTTTATTCCACCTTTGCTGAATGGAATGTCCTATAAAAAATCAGAATACATCGATTGATGGGATATTTTTAATTTAATTTTTTTTTTTTTTGAGAGACATAGAGGCACAGTGTGAACAGGGGAAGGGCAGAGAGAGAGGGAGACACAGACTCGGAAGCAGGCTCCAGGCTCTGAGCTGTCAGCACAGAGCCCGATGCGGGGCTCAAACTCACAAACCCGAGATCATGACCTGAGCCAAAGTCGGCTGCCCAACTGACTGAGCCACCCAGGCGCCCCTGATGGGATATTTTTAAACCTTGTCCTCGCTGCTGATTCTCTCTCTCCCGTGTCACTTACTAAGAGGAAAGTTGAAGTTTTCAGCTACACTTTGGGTTCATCTGCTCTGATAAAGGGAAATGATTTTTGATTCACATATTTTGAGGCTGTGTTGCTAGTCCGCACATATGACAGTTTCTTTTTTTTAATGTTTATTTTTGAGAGAGAGAGAGAGAGAGAGAGAGAGAGGGAGCACGCCCATGCGTGCGAGTAGGTGGGGAGAGGGGCAGAGAGAGAGGGGACAGAGGATTCCAGGCAGGCTCCACGCTGAGAGTGGAGAGCCCGATGCCGGGCTCCAATTCATAGCCGTGAGATCATGTCCTGAGTTGAAGTTGGTTGCTCGCCCGTCTGAGCCACCCAGGCGCCCCTGCATTTTACAGTTTCTTATGCCTCCTTTTGAGTTAATCCATTATCATTATGCCTTGTCCGTCTCTATTCTTGGTGATACCCCTTATTCTGAACTATGCTTTGTCTGCTAAAATAAAGCCAGCCTACATTTTTCCAGTTAGAGTTCATACAGTACCTCCTTCTCTGTTTTCTCACCTTAAGTCTGTCTGTGTCTTTGTTTTAAAATTGGGTTTCTTATAGACCGAGCAGTGTTGGTTATTACTTTGTTATTCAGTATGACTGTCTGTTTTTTAATTGGTGTGTTTAACTGCTTACTTTCTACATAATTATTGATAAGGTTGGATTAAAGACTACAACCTTGCAAGCTGTTTTCTGTTTGTTCCATCTGTTCTTTTGCCATTAAAAATCACATCTGCCTGCTTTTTGCTTATTTTTTTATTTATACCTCCTACAGTGTTTTTATTTATAACTCCTGTAATGTAAAAAATTTTTTTGATGTTTATTTAGTTTTGAGAGAGAGAGAGAGAGAGAGAGAGACAGAGCGTGACCAGGGGAAGGGCAGAGAGAGAGAGGGAGACATAGAATCCAAAGCAGGCTTCTGAGTCTGAGCTGTCCACACAGAGCCCGACGTGGGGCTTGAACTCACAAACCATGAGATCATGACCTGAGCCGAAGTCAGTCCCTTAACCAACTGAGCCCCCCAGGTGCCCCATGTATCTCCTGTATTTTTTTAGTGCGTGTCCTTACTTGCAGTTTACGTTTCAATATTATACCGCTTCACATGTATTAAGGGCCCTATAACAGTTTATTCTTAACCTCCCTCCCATTTTTTGTGCTTTTGCGTTCATTTATCTTATTTTTAGCTGTGAATTCAGGTTATTGCTACTATTTTTCCTTGATATTATATTTTTAGAATTTTTTTTAACAAAGGAAAATGGCTTTTTTACCTTTACCTTTATTTTCATCATTTCTGGAATTTTTGCTCTGTTTGTGTAGGTACCGGTTTCTGTAGTGCAAATCGGTGGATAATAAACCCTCTGATTTTAATCTGTTTGAAAAAAAAAAAAAAGTGTCTTTGATTCTTCTCCACTTTAGAGACATTTTCTCTGAGTATAGATTCTGGTTTGACAGGTTTTTTTTCTTTCAACATTTTAAAATGCCAATCCATTGTTTTCTGTATTACATAGTTTCTAAGTAGGAGTTGGCTGTAATTCTTTTCTCTGTTCCTTCCTTTGTAACGTATTTTCAGTTTCTTGGGAAGCCTTTAAGATTTTCTCTTTGTTTTTAGATTTCAGCAGTTTGACAATAATATGTCAAGATTTTTTTTTTCTCTTGCATTTATCCTGAGATCCTTGGATCAGTGGTTTGATATGTTTCATTAATGGTGGGACAGTTTTCAACCATTATTTCCTCTGCCCCATTCTCTCCTCTGTTAGGTTCTTATCACACACGTGTTAGTGGCTGTTTGCTATCATTTCACGGACCTGAGGCGTGCGCTCCTGTTTAATCCCCCCCCCCTTTCTCTTCCTATGTTCATGTTTGGTTAATTTCTGTCAACCTGTCTTCAGTTCCACTGAAACCTCCCTAAGCTGTGTCGAGTTCACCGATGACTCCTTCACCTGCCAGAGGCTTCCTTCACCTCTGTCTTCATATTTTTATTTCCAGGATTTCCCTTTTACTCTTTCTTACGACGCCTCCCACCCTGCTGAAATCGTCTCTGTCTTCGTGTGTGTTGCTTTCTTGCCCAGTGTTTAATACATTAACTGCAGCTACTTTAAGTTCCTTTTCTGGATCGTGTGTGTATCTGGAGTTTTGGCTTGCTTTGTCTCCTGGTGATGCATTTTCCCTTGGATTGTCGTGCGCCCCATAATCTGACTGAATGTGAGACTTACAAGTTGGACAGGCGAGATGGAGACAGTTAGAACTTAGGCCTAGAAACCGGCAGGCCTCTCCTCCTGCTAGACTGTCAGAGTGAGGGTTGACTCATTCTCGTCAGCAGTTCTGGGTTTGGGTTCTGGCTTGCAGCTTCGCTGCACCCCTGCTTTTAATTCTTTGCCTTGTCCTCAGGGAGCGGTCCGATTCGGTGGAGGGCTTTTTCCCGTGTTTTTGCTCTGCCCTCAGCCGTGTGGCCCGCACCCCAGCAGGGTCTCTCTCTTCGCCCCAGGCTCTGCGGCCAGGCTCCGGCACGCACCCGTGTTCGGCAGACTTCTTGTGCTCCGGGTGTGGAATGCGTTCATGGCCTCCCCACCCCCGCCAAAGACTAGAAGAGTCTTTACAAAAATTTACTTATTCCTCACTTATGCTCTGGGGGTGATAAGAAAGGCCGCCTTATCTCGGCGGCTTGAAGCTTTTGTTCTGTAGGGAGAAGGTCAGGGCTGGGCTTTCTGCCACTTCAACGCTGGTGGGCCTTCTCTCTTCCACGCACGCACCTTCCAAGGAGGCTTCCGCCACCCTCCCGCCTTGCTCCCAGCCTTTTCCAGGAACGCTTGGGGGCGGCCTCTGGGAAGAGCCGGGGAATGGACGCACATCCCCCCGGATCTCAGCCCGCAGGTTCTGCCTCTCACACGAGCCCGCACTCGGCCTTACCATTCGTCGAAGGTTCCAGCTGACACCTTCTTACCTGCCCATGCGGTGGTCCTGTCTTCCGTCCGCTCCAGCATGGGGGAGTGCCGGCTCCCATCCATCCACGCCTCGGGGCACCCGTCTCTCCTGCGGCGTCAGGCTAGGTCATTTGCTGTGTGATGTCCGCTCCCTGACGAGCTCAAGGAAAGTTACGAGTTTCTGCTTTCCCTTGGCGCTAGGCCGGGAACGAGGCTCTGGACGGATTGCCGCGTGCAAGGCGGAAGCCGGAGGTGCTCGTTCGCACTCTGCGCATTTTTGCATTCCCCCCGCTCGCCGAGCAAAGCCTCCCCGAGGACCCACCGGCCAGGTGCAGAGCTGTGACGAAGGTACTGCAGACGACCAGCTCAGACTTAGCCATCTCCGTGGTCCTCACAACCCAGGAAGGAGGCAGGCGATGTGTGTAAGAAAATAAAGAAATAATGAAATGAAGGAAAACATTTGCAGGCTTACTGTGAACGATTTTAGCAGGGTGCTCCGACAGGGTCACAGAGCGGGGTCTGACCTGGGGAGAGACGGCGGGCGGGGACCTCCTTGAAGAGAGGAGACGGAAGCTGAAACCCAAGGCCGGAAGAGGAGCCAGAGTGGTTAAGAGTTCACTTGGGGCAGGGGTTTGGGGGAAAACGTCCCAGGCGGAGAAGATAACAATGGACCCCCGGGGTGGGGACTACGGCAGGATCTGGTAGGAGAGCCGTGGGTCTGGCTGGGGAGGCCTCCCGAGCAAGGCGGGAGGCATGGGTGGCGCTGACCCCATGGGTCCCCACGGGAGGAAGTGAATTGTCCCCTCAGCACACTGGGGAGTGGCTGGGCGATGGTAAAAGTCGACTGTGCCAACCAGAGTACCCGCAGGAAACGGATGGGCACACCCGCGTTGGGTGACTGGGAAGCAGCTAACGATGGTGCCGTTCACAGGTCTGGGCAAGCGAAAGAGAAGCCAGCCCGGGAGGGTGAAAGTCAAGGGCAACCACAACCAGGAGCTGTTACCACCGGAGCCCGAAATGGGAGGGACCAGGAGCCCCAGAGCCTGGTCATACGTGTTCCAGGAGAGCCTCTAGGGAGCCCTGGCTTCTACTGGAGGAGGGCTGGCCTGCCGTGACCTGGTGGGGTGTGCTCTCCCGCCTCACGTCTGTGCCTCCAATTGGCCAACACAACAGGAAGCCGAAATATCTGTTTCTCAAACACCAGCTTTTCAGGCACACAGGAGGGTGGACAAGGACAGAGGATGGATGGGGAAGAGGACAAAGTGTGCAGCACCAAGAGGGATAGAATGCCGTTTGCCTTTTTCAGAGGTCGCTGCACCTGTGGTGGGGCGTGCAGGGAGGGACAGACTGCTGGTGAGGGGTGAGAGCAGTGAGGACCTCCCGGCGGCTGGAGGGGAGACGGGGGTGTGTGGGCGGCGGTGGCAGAGAAGACCGGTAGAGTCGGGGTGTGTTTCTAAGTGAGGCAAAATTGAGGGTAACTTGCGGGCTCTTGTAATGCGATGGAAGCCAGCGCTCTTCTGAGCTGGGCAAGACTGTGGTGGCTCCAGGTTTGTGGGAAGAATCCAGAGTCACGTTCTGGAGATCTTAAGTCTGAGGCAGCATTGAGACAGCCTTGTGGAGCGTCACTCGAAGTCCTGAATCTTCTGGTATATACACATTCTTCTAACAGTAGGTCTTCCATATGTCAATAACGTGTCTAACAAGAATGTATTTTTGAAATTCATTATCTTCCCTCTTTTTTTTTTTTTTTTTTTGAGAGAGAGAGAGAGAGAGAGAGAGTGTGTGTGTGTTCGCGCGCATGCATGTGGGCAGAGCAGGCTCCACGCCAGCATGGAGCCCAACATGGAGCTCGATCCCATGACCCCGGGATCATGACTTGAGTCAAAATCAACACTCAGATGCTTAACCGACTGAGCCACCCAGGCGCCCCATCGTCTTCACTCCTTGCTTCCCACTGGCCGTAGTGAAGAGGGGCAGGTGTGCCCTGGCGCCGTGTGAAAGGAGTAGGAGATATTTGCCAGTTATAAACCTGATGAGAGGCTAATGTCCCAAGTGTACAAGGACTCAAGAACCTCGGCGGCCAAAACCCACAACCAATGCATTCAAAAAAACGGGCAGAGGGACTGACTAGACATTTTTCCAAGAAGACATACAGAAGGCCAACAGGTCCGTGAAAAGACTCTCAGCATCACTCAGCATTAGGAAAGTGCAAATCAAAACTTAGAGGATATAATGCTAAATGAAATAACGCAGAGAAAGACAATACCGTTGATTTCACTTATATGTGGAATCTAAACAAACAGAAATGAATCTAAAAAATAAAAAAAAATGGACCCATAAATTCAGAGAACACACTGATGGTTTCCAGAGGGGAGGGGTGGGGGGATGAGTGAAATGGACAAAGAGGAGAGGGAGCTACAGGCTTCTAGGTATGAAATATATAAATCACAGGAACAGAAGGCACAGCATAGGGACTAGCATAGACACGGGAGGATAGCAGTCGTGTTGTATGGGGACAGACGGTAGCTACGCTTGTGGCACGCACAGCATACAGATGTGTCAAATCACTGTATTGCACACCTGAAACTAATGTCACATTGTGTCAGCTCTACTGAAACAGCCCCCTGACATATCCTCTTACACCTGTTAGAAAGGCTCTCCTCAAAAAGACACAAAATCACAAGTGTTGGCGAGGATGTGGGGACAAAGGAGCCCTGTGCACTGCTGGTGGGAAGGTGAGCGGGTGCAGCCACTATGGAAGATAGTATGGAGTGGCCTCCAAAATTAAAAACAAATACCATATAATCCAGCCATCTCACTTTCGGGTCTGTGTCCAAAGGAAATGGAATCACAGTCTTGAAAGATACCTGCCCTCCCATGTTCATTGCAGTGTTATCCACAGTTGTCAAAGATAGAGAAGCAACTTTAGGTGTCCCCCTGGGGATGGATGGATAAGGAAGATGGATACACACACACACAGGCACACATACACACTTACATACATGCACAGTGGAATGTGATTTAGTCAGCAGTCACAAGGAAATCCTGCCATTCGTGACATGTGGTTTGATCATGAGGGTATCGCTCTAAGGGAGAGAAGCCAGACACAGATACGATATGATCTCACTTACACGTGGAATCTAAGAAAAACAAACTCATAGAAACAGAGCATGGACTGGCAGTTGCCAGGGGCTGGGGAAAATGGGGGGATGTTGGTAAAATGACGGAAACTTCTAGTGATGAGGTGAATAAATTCTCGAGAGCTATGTGCAGCGTGGTGAGTATAGTTAATAGTACTATGTATTGGTGAGTTGGTGAGTGAAGAGATCTTATTCTGTGTTTTCGCTGTTGTAAATACTGCCGCAATAAACATAGAGGTGCATATACCCCAAAAAAAATCTTCTATGTTCTCACCCCAGAAAAGACACGGTAGCTCCGTGAGCTGATGGGGTTAGCGAGTGCTACTGTGGCAGTCATTGCCCAGCACAGGAGTGTACCACACTGACACATACACCTTAGACTTCTACAGTGTTATATGGCAAGTGTATCTTGATAAAGCTGGGAAAAAAGAGATACCATGTCTTCCTTTCTTTGACACTTGAAGTATCCCTGTGAGACCAGGAAATTTAAAAAAAAATTGGGGGGCGCCTGGGTGGCTCAGTTGGTTAAGCGTCCAACTTCGGCTCAGGTTACGATCTCGCAGTTCATGGGTTTGAGCCCCGCGTTGGGCTCTGTGCTGACAGTTCAGAGTCTGGAGCCTGCTTTGGATTCTGTGTTTTCCTCTCTCTCTGCCCCTCCCCCACTCATGCTCTGACTCTGTCTCTGTCTCAAGGATAGACGTTAAAAAAATAAAAATAAAAAATAAAAGAGTAAAGAAAAACATTACAAAATACTTTGTGAAAACCACAAAATTTTAGCTCTGCAACTCATTTCTCCAGACACAGTTTCTCTGGCAAAGTGTGTTCTGCATTTGACATTATGTCTTGTTCTTAAGTTTATCCGCACTTCTGTCTCCATTTCCTCTAGAAGGATAATGGGTTATAAAAGCAAGAAGATATGTTCACAGTAAAGGCTATGTTTCTTGCGAAGAAGGCCCCATGAAGAGAGACAGGGAAGCCAGGAGGCCGTGGCTATTGACTTGTTTTTCAGAAAACTGAAAAGTGATTTGATATCCTTAAACTTAGCCAAATTTCTCATACACCGTGTCCTCATGATATGCTTTAGAGTATCAGCTGCACGATTCTGGAACTTTCAGTTTTAAAGAAATAGGTGTGTGGAAGGATGCATTGGTTTAAGTTGCGCTTGCTGCGCTGTCAGTGTTCAGTGGGGCTTTTCTGGAAATAGAGGCTCCCTTCTGTGGTTCTCCTTTGACGTGCTGTAGTTACACTACGCGGATGCCCGAAAAATCTCTCCTTGCTGGCAAGATTGTCCCCTTGCGAGCAGGAAAGTCACTCCCTGCTCCGTCCCGGCATGTCAACCTTGTGCGAGAGACAGCACGGGCCGTTTATAAAGACACAGGTACTTCTGTTTATAGAGGTTTTAGAAATTTAATCTTACCCGAGCTTCAGGGTACAGCTTTTGTGGTTTTAGATAAAATGCCTTTGCCCAAAGCATCATTGAAGACCTGATCAGAATGACGGGCATCGCCCGCACAGCTGAACCCGGTCTCTGTGTGGAGCTGACTGTCCCGCGCGTGGATGGAACCCGTCATCTTTGCTGTGTTACTGATCTTCTCTTATGCCTCTTACTGATGTCGCAGTGATTTCAGCGAAACACTGAAATCATCTAGTCACATCCGTTATGTGCATATAGGCGGGCCAGCAGCAATTGCTTTTTGTGAATGGACTCTGATGTTAATTGCAGTGCATTCAGTTCGCCTTATTCAGCCTTTACTCTACAAGGCGCATGGTCGATTAAAAATAACCAGAAGGAATTTCGTGACTGATTGAATGAATGAATGAATGTAAAATGCTGGTTGGTACAAGCGGTGTGATGCGGCAGTGTGGGGTTTCTGTGACTTTTTATATGGCGAGCCCAGGACCTGCCCCCCTCCTCCTGGGAGGTAGTAACCTACCACCTGTGAGCAGTGGTTGCCTCTCACCTCCAGGCGAGGCGGGCCGTCTTCTTGGTGGGCTCAGTGTCTCAACAGTTGGACTCACACAGGCCTACTTGACTGATGAGAAGACGATTACCAAAGATCCTGTGCTCCAGAGCAGAAAGCTTTAAACAGACATATAACTAATATCGCATGGTTATTAGCCAACATGTACAGTTGGAGTGCCATCGAGGGAATGGACATCCATGTCAAAATATTGCTGCTCTTTGCTTTAGTTTCTTACATGTGCACCCCGATGTATGTATGTTTATAGAATCTAAATAATCACAGAATGTATTTGAACATACGAGGCACTCAAATATTTGTTGAGTGAATAGTGCATCTCTGTTGCTTAATAAATATTTATTGAACTGTTTTAAAGAAATGGAAACATTCGATATGGTTTGATTGTTTCGTCATCTAATGGTTTATGGTTAGGCTGATCTTCGAAGGCAAACAAAGATACCTCTATTTGTACGGCATTATTGAACATCATATACTCTGATAATGTTATTTTACAGGGGGAGTCCCCAGTTTGAAATACATGTCCTTCCAAAAGTATGTTTATTTTGCACTGATGATGCATTAGAATAAACCGAAGGGATAGAAGACTTCATATTACAAATTGGGGGTTAGAGGGAAACACGAAGCTTTCTGTATCACTATAGCTGCACACAGGACATTTGATAACACTCTGCCATTGACTTCAAGAGGGCAGATGTTTTTCAATTTCAACTTGATATTTTAGGGTGTCATTTCTGTTAGTAAGATGCTGCTTGATTTTATGATTATGTGAGCTTACAGAAATGAGTATTTACATTTTATTTTGTAGATTGATGTTTAAAAAATATAGAATTGTCAGGATTTGGATGATTAAAACTTAGCAGAGGGGCGCTTGGGTGGCTCAGTCCGTTGAGTGTCTGACTCTTGAGTTGGCTCACAGTTCGTGAGATCGCACCCCGTGTCAGTATGGAGCCTGCTTGGAATTCTCTCTCTCTGTCTCTGTCTGCCCATCCCCTGCTCATTCTCTCTCTCTCTCTCTTTCTCAAAATAAATAGACATTTGGGCAGCGGGGGGGAAACCTTGGCGGAAACCACGATGAAATAAATTTATGATGTGTTTTTGGTTACATCCTTGGAATCTGAAGTAGGTTATTATATTATACACTTAGTTCGTGAGTATATTCCTTGCTGTTGATGCTTTTAGGGATCCAAAATCAGCCTGAGGACATTCAGAACAAAAGTACACGTTTTCGTAAAGGGGCACACTTGAAAGAGTGACAAGATTTATAAATAAGCCTGATGTCTCACATACACTCGATTGGCTTGTACTTTTTGGTCACGATTTTAGCTACTGAATTTCAGGGAATCTATTCCATCGATAAGATTCAACTTGTTTATTTCTAAGATGGTACAGTTGCTATAGGAATCTGGTTTTAGATGAAATTCAAAGAGTCATGACTTAAGAGAATTATTAGGGTTCTTAACCTGTCCGTATGTGTCTTTTGCCCCTCTGATTTAGAAATGGTGTAAGACTTGAAATTTAAAAAAATACTGGCATCCTGGAGGCTGTGATTGAGGAATGTGTAACTTACGCAGGTCCTCAGAGAATACGCTAACGTTTCAGGGATGGACAACTGCAATACATTTCAAGAAAGAATGCATCCCCTCTTAGAAAGACCAACTGCATTTTGTTTTAAGTTATTATTATTTGAGTACTGAAAACATTTCATTTCGTGAAGGTCATGCAAAAATGGAATAAGGTCTTCTTCATTATTAAGGTATTGGGGTTCGAATGATCCTTTACGCTTGGGGAGGTTCTGTAATGCTTCCTACATGACTATAGTTCTGATGTACGTGGAGCCCAGGAGACAATCCAGGATGGGGGGGAGGGGGAGAGGGCAGTGCCGGGCAGAAGGTACCAGAAGGCTGCGGCTAGCAGGTATTTCAGACTTGGTTGCTTCTGCCGGCCTGGTCCACCACCTCATGCTCCAACACCAAGGACATGCCTCGTTGTCCCTTCTCTCCCTCTTCCTACGAGGCGCCTCCTCCTTCCTCTTTTCCACGGGAATCCTGGTCAACATGCAAGAGGCAATTCAGGTGTCTTTCACTCTGTGAAGCCCTACTGATCTGAAGTGTTCTTGCTCTTAGCTAATAACAATTGCCATTTGTATATAACTGGACGGACAGCTTACAAGTAGTTTTGCACAGAACTTATTGATCATTAAAATGTTGGTAGGGCAGATTTTCTCTTTCATAAGGGAGAAAACTCAGGTTCTAAGAAGTTGTTGACATTCCTGTGAGGCATCCATATCCACTTCCTCCCGTCTCTTCGCGTATGAGATATTCTTCCACTTGATGAGACATAATCAATTATGATTTCCTCAACTTTTAGTCCACATACATGCTACTGAACTGAAAACACGACGGTTAATAACGCTTTGGGAAGGCTTCCAAGGAACCAGTTAAAAAATAAACATACCCCTTTCAAGGCTTATTTATGATCTAATAACACCCCCAATTAGAAAACGTACTAGGGAGAAATAATCCAGTTGGCAGGATCTACAACATTTAAGAGTTTTCATTTTTTTAAAATATTTATTTATTTTTGAAAGAGAGGCAGAGACAGAGCAAGAGTAGGGGAGGGGCAGAGAGAGAGGGAGACACAGAATCTGAAGCAGGGTCCAGGCTCTGAGCTGTCAGCACAGAGCCCCACGTGGGGCTCAGGCCCAGGATCCTTGAGATCATGACCTGAGCCAGTCAGATGCTCAAACAACTGAGCCACCCAGGCACCCCTACAGAGTTTTCAAAGGAATAAACTGGCTAACAACCTTTGTTGTGCTGGACTTTTGCCGGGAAAATCATGCAATTGTTTCAGTGTAGGATTGACCTCATGAAGGCACGGGCTGGAAGTACTGCGATTAAATGAAGAGCTGCTAGAGGGGCGCCTGGGTGGCTCAGTCGGTTAAGCTGTCCGACTTCGATTCCAGTCATGATCTCATGGTTCGTGGGTTTGAGCAGAACCTGGAGCCTGCTTTGGATTCTGTGTCTCCCTCTCTCTGCCCCTCCCTGGCTTGCACTCTGTCTCTCCCTTGCAAAAGTAAATAAACATTAAAAAAAATTAGAAAAAAATAAATGAAGAGCTGCTGGGGAGGGACTGTGACCCTACCTGCTCCTTGTCCTTCCCAGAAGGTAACTGCTTCAGAGAACTCTCCCAAGCCTTCCCCCTTCTCGCTCCTGACAGTCACTTTGAGCTAATAAACATTTCCTGTTTCACGGGCACGTTCTAAGCAATGTGGAGAGCTCCCCCTCCATCTCCACCTCTCTACACCCCTGTCCTGGGCCTTCCTGCCCATCACGGCCTTTAATCTGACAGCAGGTCTCTTATCCTGGGCCGACTCTTCCTCCGGGCCAGCTTCGGTCTCTCGGCTATCCAAGGGTGTGAATTTCGGCCTTCTCTGCTGCCTCCTGGCGTCTCCCTCGCCACCGGATCTCTGTCAGCCCGCTGACATGCTGTTTCTTACATCTTACAAAGCAACACTCTTGACCCTCTTTCCCATGGGTGACCGCGGCGACCCCCTCTTTCTATTTATAACAACGCTCCTTGAGAGCACTCCCTGTGCTCTCTGGTCACAGCTTTCCCTGGACCCCACACTCCTCCAGAGTGGATGAGGCCAGGAACAAGTAAGAGTAGCCAGAGGAGAGGGGGGTCCCGGGGTCCGCCCATTTGGAGGAAACTGTTCTTGTCAAGGTCACCTGGTCAAGGTCACTGCAATTTCCATGTTGCTAAATCCAGCCGTTAGTTGTCAGCCTGCCTTTAGCAGTTCTACACAGTGGATCCTTTTCTCCCTCTGAAACTTAAGAGATGTGGCTACACACACATTCAGAAAAATTTTTTTTAAAGTAGGTGCCATGCCCAGCATGGAGCCCAACGTGGGGCTTGAGCTCAAGACCCTGAGATAAGACCTGAGCTGAGATCAAGAGTCAGACGCTTAACTGATGGAGCCACCCAGGCGCCCCTCCAAACTTTTAAAAGTCTAAAAAGCGAGCCCAGACACAGGATAAACAACTCTAAAAATGAACCAGCGGTGGGGGAAATATTGGAAACGTATCTGAGAAGCAAAAGATTAATGGTTTTGAAATATAGAGAGCTTTTTGACATCAATAAAAAGAGATTGAAACCCCCACAGAGGAACAGACAAAGACAGGAATGTAGAATTCACAGCACAAATACAAGTGAAAGAATTAAGCTCCATCTCGCTAATAATAAATACATTCGAACTAACATGTCAAGGATATGACATTTGCAAAACAGAAAGAATAGCAGTGCAACCACGAAACACGCATCCTTCTGTGCTGCCGGTGGCGTGTAGGCCATTACTCATCCTTGGAAGGGATTGTTGTCCAAGTCTTAGCATGCGTGTCTCCTTCAGCATGTCACTTCCACATCTGGCCACCTGTCCACAAATATGCAGAGGGCGGCACTGCATCTTCATAGAGGCGTAGGGACATTCTAGGCTCAAAAACATGTATTGGTACCTAAGTAAAGTTATGAATGTCCTAATTGTGATAGGTGATCACAAAATTAAAGTGGAATCCCCATTCTGTTCATTTATCTTAGAAAAAAAAGATAGAAGGATAAATATCCAGATACTAAAAGGAGTGACCGGTGGGTATTGGAGATATTTATATTGATTTACCCTCATTTGAATCTTCTGTGTTTTCTTTAATGAATATCTATTACTATGAATAGAAACTAATAAATTTTTTAAAAATATAGCATCTTTATTTATGAAAGGAATTATATAATTCAACTTTACATCCGTGGTGAAAATCACTGATTTTTTTCATGAAGAGCTCGTAAGACTGAGAGAAATCTGTTGAGCTACTTGAGCCACGTTGTCT
Organism: Paguma larvata; assembly: GCA_030068075.1. Classification (NCBI taxonomy): domain Eukaryota; kingdom Metazoa; phylum Chordata; class Mammalia; order Carnivora; family Viverridae; genus Paguma; species Paguma larvata. The sequence goes on from CM057826.1 coordinate 4,999,677, forward strand.
CTGGGAGCAGCTGCTCATTCAGAGTGCGCACCCCCAGCGGTGTCCATTCATAATGGCGTCTTTATAAATTTTAAAGAGTTTTAAATTTACAAAGTTCTAAAGAAATATTGTAGTAGTAGCCTGAGTATATATATGTATGTACACACACACATATATTCTCTCTCTCTCTCTCTCTCTCACACACACACACACACACACGGGAATGCACACTTCTGCGTGATCCCGTGGGTCCCCAACGCCAACCTGGAGAGGGACATTTAGATGGTAAATACCCAGGATTCTCCCAGGAGGGCAAACTTAGAATATTCTAAATTGGTGCACTCTTGAATTGCCCTTGTTCTTTCTCTCCAAGAAATGGGAGTGTAGGGTAATGGTCACTCTTTGAGACCAGCTTAGCAAACCTGCGCTGTTGCCTGGTGACTTGAGACAGGCAGCTGACAGATGCAGAGATGGCCAGGTAGACCTGGAGTGTTCGACTGCCCTTCTGTTATCCTGGGGGCATTTTGATTGAATTTTGAAGACAGGCTTAACATTTCATTTAATCAGGTGTGAATGCTTTGAAGAATGGAGTGGTAAAATTTGTCATTCTTAGTGGGAAGGGATATTACTTCTGAGAGAAGGAAAGAGAGAAGGAAATCGGATACGTGATTGGAGCTTCATTATTACTTCGAGAGTAAGTAGGCGTTCTCATAGACTGAAATACACGTAATCGATCTGAGCTTTCTTCTCCTTACAACTGGAGGAGTTGTGTCCTATGCATCGCGTCTGTGAGAGCTGTCCTTTTAGTCTGTTAATGCCGTTGTTTACATCTTTCAGAAGTTCTTTTCTCTGATATTAAACGGAATTATTTTAAATGAGAATGTGTAACTGTTCACACTTCCCTGCAGGCTGACTTTGGTCTGTCCCCAGCCATACCGCCCCAGTAGGGTGAGTAGGAAACTGCAAGTATTGGACTCTGCTTGTTGCTTCAAGTAAAGTATCTGCGATTAAGTGAGTGTGGGATCAGACCACAGGAACAACGTGCATGTGTGTGTGTGTCTGTGTCTGTGCATAAATATATTATGTATATGCACATATACGTATATACACATACACATATATTTAAAGCATCCTTTTGGGGGTGGGATTGCATGACAAATGGCTAAGTATCTGAAATCTGTGTGGTCTAAATTATATCAAGTAACCATTCCAAAGGCTGACTTGGACAGATCTGCCTCAGTAGGAGTTCAGAGGACCACATCAATAATGTTATGTGCACCCAAAGTCAGGCATGTGTTAAATCACAGCACCATTAAATAGGGTACAAGTATGAGATGGGAACTTTTCATGTTCACATAATTGAGGGCACGGACTTGAGGGAAGGGGTGGTGCTAGTTTTATTTTCCTTTGTCATTGGAAGGCCAGTAAGAATATCACAATTGAAGGGGCCCCTGGGGGAGCTCAGTTGGTTAAGCGGCCGACTTCAGCTCAGGTCATGATCTCTCTGTCTGTGAGTTCAAGCCCCGCGTCAGGCTCTGTGCTGATGGCTCGGAGCCTGGAGCCTGCTTCGGATTCTGTGTCTCCCTCTCTCTCTGCCCTTCTCCTGCTCACGCTCTGTCTCTATGTCTCAAAAATAAAGAAACGTTAAAAAAATTAAAAAAAAAGAATATCACAAAATGAGATTAATTATGTTAAGTGGGAGCCCAAGGAGTACAAGATTAAATAAAGGGAAATGCCTTAATATAGGCTGACGGAGGGCAGCTGAGGGCTTTCCTCAGCGTATCAGCAAATTATATCTCTTTAATCACTAGAACTCTATAATGTTCGAGATGTCTTCTCGCATACCCGTGTCGGCTGTGGAAATAATCCAGTCTGAAAGGGTATTTTGTATCATGTTACCTGCTCTCTTCCGTTTATCCTTGTTTTTGTAAGAAGACCTAGAAACTAATAAAAACAGTAATTACGTAAAACTGATGCGTGGCGAATCTCACAAGGGAGCAAATCAGCTCAATGTTATTTGTACTTTATCGATTTGGTTCTTTTTCTTTTGGTGGATCGTGTCCAGAAAAATGTTTCAGTCATTTTGGCTTATAGTTTCCAAACTAGGCCATTGATATCTAGGACTAAAGTACATATTGAGATCACTGCTTTATATAACGAAGAGGCTACATAGCCCCTAACGGTGTTGTTGACCTCCTAACTTTTAATTAACTATCCGTATTAATCATTTTTATCTTTCTTTAATGATTGCTGATTGCCATTTGGGACAGCGTAGAACATGCTTGGTGTCAGCACAAAAAAATCACTAAACAAGTAATTTTGTTTTCTTCGTCTGTCCATTGAGCATGTCTGTGGGGAGTGTTTCTGTGCTTGTACCTGGTGGCCCTCTGCTTCTCTAGTGCTCCGGGGGCGATGCGGCTGCAAGCAGGGCTCCAGGGGTCAAGGTCACGTGGTCACGGGTGCAGGAGGTTTAGTGCGGTGTCTCCCGATTTTGACACCCGTGAGTGAAGGGAAGGGAGCAGGCTTGGGCTGTGGGAGGTGCACCGTAATGAGGGCCCAGCTCGCCCTGCAGGGATCTCGGGGATTGGAATCACCGACCTAAGCTCGGCCATAGGACCATCCTGATACCGGTGACAGCCAGTCAGGGAGCTGATCGGCTTCCCCTGGGCAGCCCCGGGTAGGCGGTTCTGCTCAGGTGGTGGCGCTGCAGGCGAGGCCGTGAATCCCCAGCGCTGAAGGGGATCTGGTTCGTAGGACAGCCGCCAGCATAGCTGGGATTCTGCTCTGGACTGGCGAGTCACAGTTGTTTCTGTGATCCTGCCCTCTTGCTCAAGACAGAGGCCGGAGGTCCTCAAGTCTCTACGCCTGTTCCTTTCTTTCCTGTGACCGCCTTAGCTCAGGTCCTCTTTATTTCTCCAACTGAACTACTACCAGGCTTCCACGTGTCTTCGCCTCGGCCCCTGCAGCCCGGTTCGCTGGGGCGGGGTGTTCTTTCTAAAGCCACGTGTGATTGTGTCACCCTCCTACCCGGAGCCTCTCGTCCAGGCTGGACTTCTGGCCTCAGCGTACGAGTCCCCACGTGCTCTCTGTCCCAACCTCTCGCCTCCCGCCCCTTTGCCCACCCCTTTGCGATGTGGCTCTTCTTGGAAGGTTTTTCCTGCTGCTCAAAACTGAGACCGGTGCCTCTCACACGGGCTCGATGGCACCGTCGCTAACCCATCCGGGTGAGCAAGGCCTGGACCGCGCGTCCAAGGTCTCCTCCAGGCCTGGCGGATGGTGTGGGCTCCGAAGGCAGAGGTGGGGCCCACAGCCTCGGTTTCCTCTTAGGAATTACCTGTGCCCAGAGATGCCGTGAGGCTCCGCGGTCAGGTCCCGGTGAGCACCTGGGGAGCACTTGTGTGTGTTTCCAGCGAAGTGTGAATGACCCGGAAAGCTTCCAAGGTGTCAAGTAACAGAACTCAATACTGCGCTAAGAACAACACAAAGAAAGAAACGGATTTCATTTTGATTAGTTGTGTTGGTAGCTTTGACTAGATTTTAGGCAGTGAGAGAACATAATGGATGGACATGTTGAGTCCGTCCTTCCAAACCATGCTTTTCAGGGAGAGCCCAGGGCCCAAGGCTGTACCGTTGCTGTGCGCCAGCCGAGCCTTCATCCAAACTTGCTCTGCCATCAATCACTCCCTGCCACCCGAGGCTCCCTACACTCCCTTTGGGGAAATGTCTGGCTGTTTCTCTGCTGTCACTTCCTTTTTACTCTTTCTCACTCAGACCTTCCTGCCCCTCAACAGAACTCAGGGAGACCTATGCTTTATTTTGTGGGTAGACCTGTTTAGTCTGGTCTAGTCTATGAGCTGTAATGGGGCACACGCACAGATGTGTGAGTCCCGGTTGCCCTGGCATCGCCACTGTATAATGTTAAACACGTGCACTCTGATTAAAGGAGTTACAGTGACTTAGTGGGACCTTCCATCTCTTGTTCTTTATGTGCCAGGAAGCTCACATTCTCTTGTTTGGAAGAGTCTAGTGTATTTCCGTGAACTCTTAAGATCGGGTAAGGTAATTATTTTTGGAAATTAATACTCTCACAGCCCTTAGTACCTGGAATTCTGTTTTGTTCCTAGGAATTTAACTAAATGCATTGACAAAGAAGGATGGTTACTTTTAAGTGAAAGAGCTTAAACGGAATATATTTATGATTAAAAAAAAAAATCCTGAGTAGGATAATGTGTGTGGGTAATAAAAAGGTTCTTAAGTAGTAGTTTGGTTTGAGTACAGTTAGTCCCATTTTAAGGTAACCTGGAAAAGTCCTACTGTACCTCTTAAATATTTCTGGAATCTGAAGATTTTGACATTCTTATTTAAAAATAGCTCCCGAAATAGTTATTATTTCTTCATCTTAGGAATAGACTCGGAGGCTGTCTCAGTGAATTATTTTAGCCAGTCACTGAAAAGTTTTCATTCATTTCAGAAAAAAAAGAAAGAGAAATTACATAAGAGATGACTGAGTTTATCAAAGCAGTTTGCTCTCCAACTCCCAAAAGGTGTGTTCCTTCTCCGTGGGGTAACCCCCAGGGAATGCTGGATGTACTGTGAAGACAGTGAAGGACTCTTGTCGCCCGAAGACAGAATCCAAGGTTAAAGCACAGATGCGATGTTTGAAATCCTAAGATGATAGAACTATCAAGGCTGTTTCACTAGACTTTTTTTTACATGTGTTTTATTTTTTTAATTTATATATTTTTGAGAGAGTGCAAGCTGGGAAGGGGCTCCTGTCTCACTAGACTTTTATGACTTTTCATGAAATGTATGACTTTGTGTGCAAATAAAATGTAAAAGAACATGCTTTAAGAAAGAAGAAATACGGGCACCTGGGTTGCTCAGTCAGTTATAAGCGTTGGACTCTTAATTTCGACTCAGGTCGTGATCTCCGGGTCATGGGATTGAGCCCCATGTCAGGCTGTACGTTGACTGTGGAGTCCATTTAATATTCTCTCTCTCTCTCTCTCTGTCCCCCTCTACCTCTCTGTTCCTTTCCCCTGCTCTCTCTAAAATAAATAAAAAATAAAAATTAATTTAAAAAATTAAGGAATTAGAAAAGAAATAACATCATGAAACTATAGACCATGATTTAACTTAAAAATAACTTTTTCAGGGGCACTTAGGTGGCTCAATCAGTTAAGCTTCGGATTTCGGCTCAGGTCATGATCTTGTGGTTCATGAGTTTAAGCCCCTCATTGGGCTCTCTGCTGTCAGCACAGAGCCCACTTTGGATCATCCGTTTCCCTCCCTCTCTGCCCCTCCCTCACTCTCTCTGTCTCAAAAATAATAAACATTAAATGAAGTTACTGTTTCCGTGCATTCATACATTGATGCACTGAAAACTAGATTGATTGATCAATGAGGTAGATGGATGAGGTAGGTGGGGAAGTAGAGAGATGTTAGACAGATGTAGGTACATTGATGATGGGTGATGGATGATGGATAGTTTAGTCGGTTGCTCTTATAACCCTGCAGGTAGCACCGTATAATATATAGTGCATATAGCAACAACTGTAATTCCCACCCCAAACCATCAAGATGCATACAGGATTGAGGAGTGGCGTGAACACCATATAATCATGCCCTTTTTGCCCAACTGGTTTCCTTTCCATATTTGTGTCTCAGCAGTATAATTTGACTTGAACTGATGAGATAGCCTGTTTAAAATGGTGAATAATATATGATTACTCCCGCTGGCGATTCATTTAATTTCCTCCGTTTCAAAACTCCCATCAGAGGTGATGAGGGAGGAGATAGAAAAACTCTTTATTTTCCCTACTTGTCCTCTTTGTAGCCCCTTTGATACCGCCTTTCACTGCTTAGCAATATGCAAATATTAGGAAATTCAAAGTAGTATGTTGTGCCCATCTATGCTGAAAAATATGAAAATCTAAATGAAATCAATGGAATTTTAATAAAATACATACTTCCTTAATGGAATTAAGGATTAGTCAGATCATCGTTTGAGAAATTTAGAAAAATGGAACATATTTTTAAGAAAGTTCCAATGTCAAGGCTGTAGTGTCTAGGATTGGATGGTTTCTGTAATGTTTCACATATTGCAAAATAGGAAAGAGAGAGCTTTCCAATTCATTTTTATGATTCTGGCACTATCCTAGCATTCTAACCTTAAAGATAACACAAAAATAGTACTCCTGACAAATCTTATGGCTGTAGATACAAAGTCTTATGAAAAATAACTGGCAACTTTATAATTTATTTAATTTATAATTAAAATTATAATAATGATAGTGGCTAACATTTATGTAGATGGTACTGTTCCAGTTACTATTTTAAGTTCTTGTGTTATCTTATTAACTAGAATGTAAGCTGATAATGTCTTTTTCTATTTCGCTAATTGGTGTAATAACAGAACCTAGAACTGTGCCTGGCAGAAAACAGAAACTCATTAAATTTGTTGAGTAAGTGAATTAATAATTTTCACAACGACAATATGTGGTCGATACTATTAATATTCCCTTTTTATATAAAAGTGTATAATGGGCCCATAGAGATGAAGGTATTTGTCAAGGTCACACACATCCCGTGCACAACGACTTAGTTGTTTCTTTCTTTTTTTTTTTAATGTAGGGAAGGTTTGACATTAGAAAATCTAATAATATTGTTTAATGTTTTAGTCCATCAACAAGAAAACCTTTCATATTTGTTTGAAAACAATTCAATTCCAATTCTCAGGGGGAGGAACTCTAAGTAAAATGAAAATCGAAAGGAAATTTCCTTAATATTTTATAAAAATAACTGGAGTTCAGCCTCTAAATTCTTACAGGTATAACATTCGGGAATTCCCATTAAGGTCAACAACAAAAGAGGATTTATGTTGACAGTTGTGTGGGGTAACATTGTACTTAACCAAACTTTAGTTGAGCAAGGGGAAAGATTGAAGTATATATATATAGAAAAGGATAGAGAAAAGTGATCATTATTTGTGGTTTTTTTACATTGCTTTGTACATTAACCTCAATATATAATAGATAAGTAAATGAGGACAAGTTACTCAAATTCTCTATGCTTTAACGTTTAATCTCTCAGTTAAGACTATTAGTACCACATACTTCATAAATTTGTTGTTAAAGTAGATTGGATAGTGCGTGGAAGGTGCCTCTTTTACAGTGGTCGGCAAAGAGTAAGCACTCGGTAAATGTTACTCATTTTTATTATCACTTCCTGAGAACCCAAAGAGACTCAGTTGAAACCCATTAGCATTAATGGAGAGACTCCATTAGAGAGTTGTAAGTTCATATGTAAAGCTTGAGTGCTTTCCAATATGCAAGTAAAAAAAGTTACCAAATATAATGAGACGATAATACTATTTACATTAACACTCGTATATCTAGGATATGTTATATTAACACGTTAACAATAATATGCCTAGGGATAGACATAGGAGAAGTCTCTTGGAAGAAGGCTATAAAACTTTGAGTAGCATAAGAGAAGATATTAATTCATCAAGAGGTAGCATAGTCTCACATAGGAAGATTCAGTATTCTAAAAGAAAAACAAATGTCAAGTATCCCTAATCTTTAATCTCACCCCAAATGCACAAATAAATGTGGAGAAATTAATGGTGTGTCACTAATTTTAATCTGGCCTTTGGGACACCTGGGTGGCTCAGTTGCTTAAGCGGCCAACTCTTGATTTCGACTCAGGTCAGGATTTTGCAGTTTGTGAGTTCAAGCCCTGTGTTGGGCCCTGGGGTGACAGTGGGGAGCCTGCTTGGGATTCTCTCTCTCTCCTCCTCCCCACCTGCTCACTGTCTCCCTCCCCCCAAAATAAATAAATAAACTTAACAAATAATTAATATGGCCTTCCATATACAAACAAGAATCACCAGGGAGGTTATATAAAGAAGATCCGGAGATGGTTACTTGAATTTTTGTGATGCTGGAATGTGTGAAAGTTATAATAATTAAAAGATTAGGCTACTGGACTAAAAATAGACAGATGGATAGAACAGAAATAGTCACAAGTATATGTGTGTCATTTCACATCAGTGGGAAATGAATTGAGCCTTCAGAAAAAGTGTTAGCTAATCATTTGGGGATAAAAACAGGAAATTACAATTTCTGGTGACAGTGTTCTCATTTAGATGGCCACGTGATCTAAATTTCTCCACATGTCCCTCCATAATATTCTCATCAGTAAGGAGGGCTAATGAAACCATCCATAACGTATCCCCAAAGGGTAAGTTTCTCCTATAAACAAAAATTCACAAATGCCTATGTAATTTGTTTGGTGGGACTTTCATATACCAACCGCCAGCAGATCCAGGTACAGGGAGCCAGGAGGAACGTGGGAGGGGTTGGTGGCAGCCCCGGGATGGGGGTCATCCTCAGAGAGAGAAACACTCCTCACACCTGGTTTGAACCTTGAGGTCAAAACACTGACTCGCAGAGAATTTAAAGAGACAATTTGAAAGTTCATAGGAGCAGGGGTTGCTTTTATGGGCAGGGGGATAGGGTATTCCCTGGAATACAAAGAGATGGAAGTAAAAAAATGAAAGTAGAAATTAAAGTCGTCCAGAAACCAGGGAATGAGAAATTGGAACCCTTTTATTCTGGTGAGACACTTGAGATCTATCGTCTTAGCAACTTCTGTGTACATAATACGATGTACTATTGACTGTAGTCACCATGCTGCACCGTGGGTCCCCAGATCTTAGTCATCTTATAACTGTAAGTCTCTCCCCTTTGACCACTATCTCCCTATTCCCCCCCGCCGCCCCCAGCGCCCTGCCTCTGGTAACCACCATTCTAGTCTTTGTTTCTATGGGTTTGGCTCTTTTTAGCTTCCCTAGAAAAGTGAGATCATATTGTATCTGTCCTATATGTCATGCATGTCTTATAATATGACTTATTTCTTTAGCATAATGCCCTTATGTTGTGCAAATGGCAGGATTTACTTGCTTCTCATGGCTGAATAATATTCCATTACTTATACACACACACACACACACACACACACACACACACGCACACACACACACAGAGAAACTGTTGGTAAAATTGTTGATAAACACTTAGGTTGTTTGCATATCTTGGCTGTTGTGAATAACGTTACAGTGAACATGGGAGTGCAGATATCACTTCGAAATCTTGTTTTCATTTCTTTTGGATATATACCGGAAGTGGGCTTGCTATATCATGTAGTACTTATATTTTTCACTTTTTTGATGAACCTTCATTCTGTTTTCCATGGTGGCTGCACCAATTTACATTCCCACCAACAGTGCACAAGGGTTGGAGGTATTAGGTGATGCTATGGTGGTAATCATTTTGTAACATATATCAAATTAACATGTTGGACTTCTTAAACTTGCACAGTGTTATATGGCATTTATATCTCAATAGAGCTATAAAAAATAAGATGCTTTATAAATTAAAAAAAAAAACAGAACCCACTCTTTCCCTCCCAAGGAGCCATTGATCAAAAAAGTATATTATATTATATCAAAATAAAAAGGTACCCTTCATTCCTGCCTGCATACATGTGGAGTATTGTTTGCTCCAGAATTTAAAACATATTTCTAGTGAGCAACATCTATACAAAGCTCCTCAAAGAAGTCCAAAAATGAGAATGGAGAACCTCCCCACAAACAAACCACAAAGCCAAAAAAGGAAAAATATAACACATCACTTCGAGCTAATTCATATTCTTATAACATTTTCAGATAATTTTAAAAACTTCAAGTTAGAAATTCAAAAACTCAGAAGAAAAATGGATAATAAGAGAGATACAAAATGAGAATTGATTTATCCCAGAAAGAGAATTTGAAGAAAAGGACAAAAGTTTATAGGGCAGAATAGAATTAATGAGAATATAATAAGGAATCGAGGATGAGCATTAGCCAAGAGAATCAAGATGAAATGAAAAAGTAAAAAGGATTAGAGAGAAAAGCTAGGCCTAAAATATAGGCAGAAAGTTTTGACATGCATATAACTGTAATCCCTGAAGACATAAGCAATGTGATGACATAGATCCAATACTTAAAAACTAAAATCAAGAATTTTGGGGAAACTAATGAAGCCCTGAATCTAGATATTAGAGGGTCCACCATGCACCTGAGAAAATCGACCTAAGTTGGTCAATGCTGCTGTGTTTCTGAGAAGTCTACTAGATTTTAAACATCAGAACACATGCAGGGTTTCTGTACAAATATATCCATCCCTTATAAAAAGAAAATCGGATTGACACCAAGATTCTCTATGCTGGCATACCAAGCAAGACTGCACTATTTTATGAAATTGAAGTCTGTATTTTATATGCGCTTGTAGTTTTATACCCAGCCAAACTGTCTTTCAATAATCAAAAGTCCAAATAATCCTGTACTCATGAATCCTTTCTGAGGAGTCTTATAGAGCAGTACTCCTCTGTGTGTTGTTTCTTGATGAGATAAGGAGCCATTCCAGAAAGTAAATCACTGCCCCACTTGCTTGTGTGAACAAATCATACAAAACAACAAAAAAAGTTTGGCTGAACCAAACAAGGTCCTTAGTGAAATAACTTAATTCTGACACAGTTTCTTATTTATATTGCACTAGTTGCCACTCCACAGACTACAGTTTTCATGGCACTATGTTAAAGGACAAGATTTATGTAGGAGACGATGACTGGGGCACATAGGCCACAGGACTGATGATATGTACTGAGGGTGTTGAGTTTTGCAGGGTAGCCATGACCCTTGGAAGCACAGGTGAACACACACAATGGTTGATAGGACATCTTCATTCTATAAAACAACAGTAATAAAGACAACATCATCTGTGCCCAAACTTTACGGATACTCTGTAGAACTAAGAGTAACCTGAAAGTGAAGACGGATAGGGGACAGCAGTATAGGTAAATGTCATTTTTTCTGAAAATATACAATACATCTTAAAAGTGGGATGGATATTGAGCAGGTGACACTCTCACACACTCATGTCGGTGGTGTAACTTGGTTCTACCGCTTGGAAAACAGCAAGTGAGGGTCTGCTACAGTTCAACACATGCATAACGCACTCAGCAGTTCCACTCAGTTTATTTTAGAAAATATGTAAACATATTCATCAAAAGATATGAGGAAGAACGATTGTAACAGCCCTTGGTGGTAATGGCCTAAAACTGGAAGGAAACAACCCCCATGTCCACTAGGAGGAAGATGATTAGCGAGTTGTATATTTACACAGTGAGCTATCTGCTGGACAACAAGGAGAATTCTGGAACCACAGTGATTACACTCGACAATATGGACGAATTCTGCCAGTGTGGCATTGATCAGAAAAAGCGAAATACAAATGTATGCGGTAGGAGTCCATTCATATACGAATTTAAAAAGAGCCCCAAATTAAACAATGGTGATTGGAGTCAGGGTCTAGGTTACTTTTGTGGATGCGGTTGCTGGGCGGGGGAGGGGAGACACAAGCACAGGTTTCCAGGATGCCTGAGATACAGAGTCTTGTTCTGGGCTCTGATTATATAACATTGTCTGCTTTGTGAAATCCATTATGCTGTGCAATTAGGAATTTTGCACTCTTGTGTGGATGTCACTCTTTAATGAAAGGTACACAATTGGGAAGAAAGAGAAAAGAGGTAAAATAAAGTGAATCCTTGATCGTTCCTTAGGTTAATAAATGAGAGTCAGGGGGCATAATTTAAAGCTGACAAAGCAAATAACACCTAACTCAGGAAGGAAAAGGAGTACTAGGGCACCGTGTGTGTGTGTGTGTGTGTGTGTGTGTGTGTGTGTGTGATGTGTAGCAGCTAGCACTTAAACAAAAAGACAAACCTTTGTAAGGACAAAGAAACACAATGCAAAAGTGAAGAAAAATGTCCATATAAATAGAGAACTCCAGTTCTATACACAGTAAGATTAACATGAACGATTGGACCACGTTATAACCTAGCAGTCACGTCATTGAATACAAATGGGCTTAACCCACTTACATTTTTGAAAAACATTGGCCTCACAGAATAAAACACAACTCCGTGCTTTTTACAAGAGACGCACCTTCAACAGTTCAGAAGGCTGAAGGGTGGGAGCTCTGTCGCTCTCTCCTGCTGTGTCCCTGTGATGTGCGTGTCACTGTGGGATATTGTTGTCCTTGTTACGCACTTACTTGCTCTATGAAGAGGTTCAAAGCTTATCCTTATCGCGTATGTTTCCTGCCCCAGTGCTAGAATCAACCATTTCTCCAAGCTGGAACAATTTGAACGCCAAAATTATAGAAGTAGTATTGGATTATAATCCACAATATAAAATAAACATTCATAAATCCATCTTCCTATAAACGACTTAATGCACAATTAAATGAGGAAGAATAGTTACCTCTGCCATGCAGATGAATTTCACACCATTTGTGTAAATATTCTGCTTTCAGGGAAGAAGAGCCTACTCCTTACCCTCAGGTGTTAGCTTCCCGAAGTAACTTCTTGCCAGAGGGCAGTGTGGGGAGGTTGGGGAGTAGAGTAGTTTTGTGGTGGAGAGGCTAATAGACATGACCTTGACCAAGTGATCAAAGTCAACATCAACCAATAAGCCATGTGGATAGCACCTGCCCGTGATAATGATATAATGGGAATGACAGTCCACCCTTGTGGTCTCCTTCCCAACACCATAATCCCAGCAGAATCGTGAGAAAACACCAGACAAGTTTCAGCCAAGGGACAGTCTATAAAATAAAATGCCTTATTAGTAATCTTCAAAACTGTCAAATCATCAGAAACAGGAAAAAATCTGAGTAACTGCCCCCGAAAGGGGACCTAGGAATGTGATGTGGTATCCTAGATGGATGGGATCCTGGAACAGAAACAGGAAACTAGGTGAAAACCAGATGATTTGAGTGAGCTCTGGGTTTAGTTAACAATATTATAAGAATATGGGTCTGTTAAGTGTAACAGATGCTTACCAATCGATTAAGATGCTAACTAGGAGAAACTGGGTGTGAGCTTATGGGAGCTCTGTACTGTCTCTGCAGTTTTTCTGTAAATATAAAACTGTCCTAGGGTCACCTGGGTGGCTCAGTCGGTTAAGCAGCCAACTTCGGCTCAGGTCATGATCTCACGGTCTGTGAGTTCGAGCCCGCGTCGGGCTCTGTGCTGACGGCTCAAAGCCTGGAGCTTGCTTCAGATTCTGTATCTTCCTCTCTCTCTCCCCTTCCCTTGCTCACTCTCTGTCTCTATGTCTCTCAAAAATAAAAAGTAAAAAAAAAAACTGTCCTAAGAAACTGATGATTAAAAATTTTACACAGGGGAGGAGGCAAAGGTAACACTAGTGAATGGCAAAGAGTGAAAGAGGAGGGGACGTTATTATGATGAGACCAGGTGGGATAACAAAAGAACCATCTGCATGAAACAGAAGCTTGTCATTCATGGGGTGCCTGGGTGGCTCAGTTGGTTAAGTGTCTGACTTTGGCTCAGGTCATGATCTCACGGTTTGTGAGTTTGAGCCCCATGTCAGACTCTGTGCTGACAGCTCAGAGCCTGGAGCCTGCTTCAGATTCTGTGTCTCCCTCTCTCTCTCTGCCCGTCCCCTGTTCATGCTCTGTCTCTCTTTGTCTCTCAATAATAAATAAACATTAGAAAAATTTTTAAAAAGTTTGTTATTCATGATAGGGACATGCAAGGAGACATAGACAAACAGACTTAAAATAAGGTCAAACCAGGATTGCCCAGGGGGCTGAGCATCCCACTTCGGCTCAGGTCATGGTTTCACAGTTGGTGAGGTCAAGCCCAAAGTTGGGCTCTATGCTGACAGCCCAGAACCTGGTTCATATTGTCTTCCTCTCTTTCTGGCCCCACTTCTCTCAATCAAAAAATATATAAACATTAAAAAAAAATAAATAGGAGCGCCTGGGGGGCTCAGTCAGTTGGGCGTCTGACTTCGGCTCAGGTCATGATCTCATGGTTTGTGAGTTCCAGCCCTGCATCGGGCTCTGTGCTGACAGCTCAGAGCCCGGAGCCTGCTGCGGATTCTGTGTCTCCTTCTCTGTCTCTGCCCCTCCCCCACTCATGCTCTGTCTCTCTCTCTCTCAAAAATAAACATTAAAAAAAATTAAAATAAATAAATAAATAAAATAATATCCAAACCAAATAATCAGTGAAGTAGATCTTAGCATTCTAATAAAATTTTTTTTAATGTTTATTTATTTTTGAGAGACACAGAGAGGTACAGCGTGAGCAGGGGAAGGGCAGAGAGAGAGGGAGACACAGAATCGAAGCAGGCTCCAGGCTCTGAGCCGTCAGCACAGAGCCCGACGCGGGGCTCGAACTCACAGACTGCGAGATCACGACCGGAGCTGAAGTCGGCCGCCCAACCGACTGAGCCACTCAGGCGCCCCAGATCTTAGTGTTCTAAATTACATGTGACCCCCTATAATAGGGAGTTTATCTTCATCTTAAGTGGGTTCATCCATGAAAATTCCCTGGGTGTTCCTTTATCTGTTGTTTTGAATATTGTTCCTAAAAGCACATATTCAAAAGTAAATTTAAATTGGAAAGGCAGAAAAATATCAAACCCTGAAATTAACCTAAGGACATATCATATTGATAACCACACAGAAAGGCAAATTAATACAAGTAACTTTTTTCATATATATTTATTTTGGTGAGAGAGAGGGAGTGAGTGGGGGAGGGACACAGAGAGAGAGAGGGACAGAGGATCTAAAGTGGACTCCACACTGATGGCTGAGAGCCTGACACAGGGCTCAAACTCACGAACCATGAGATCATGACCTGAGGTGAGGTCAGACACTTAACCAACTGAGCCTCCAAGGTGCCCCAATATAAGGAGCTTTGAAAACAGTTCTATTGGTGTACAATCTTTACAGAAAATTTCTAAGAACAGTAAGACCAGAAATACATCCTGGACCATACTTGGCTTGATTTTTGGCAATTGTATTGATATAATGATGCTACAGATACCATTAAGAGTGTGTATTGAGGGAGGAAATAAATATATTGATATGTTAGAGACCAGGGTTACTGCTGGAGAAAGGAGATATACTATGAATTTAGCAACATGAGAAACGACAGTGTGGTAGTGGGTTCAAATTGGAGGAATCACCATGAACGCATGATGTATGATGTATATTTATGTATGTATTTTCTAGCTTTGCTTATAGAGAATGACCAGAAAAAAAATGGGTTAATAGTCACAGTTGGTACACAGTCCCTCGTTCCTAACTACTGTTTCTCTTAAAGAGCCCAGGATCCTTGGAGAAATTCTAGATCCTAGGTCTGAGGCGGAAGTGTATTTGAAAATTATCAACACGTGCTTAATGAATAAGTAAATATGTTTTTCTGAAATAAGCAGTCTAAGTTGAGAGACTTAATAGTTGAAATGGTAAGATTTAAGAAATTTACTCTTAAGGGATTTTTTATTTTTATGATGTTCTTGTAGAAAACTTTCAACATCTTTTTATAAATTTTCGAGTCACAAGTCATAGCTACATTTGAAATAAAATATGTTTTTTTAAGTGCACATCTCCATTTCCTTCCCTTATGGGACTTCCTGCTGAGGATCTTTAAGTGACATTGCGTTTAGTGCTTGTATCGGCTTCCATGTGAAGAAAGGAATGTACGAGCTAATGTCACAGTTGGCTGGGCCTTGGAGGTCCTGCCCAAACATACACGCACAGTGGAAACTCAGTACAAACGCTTAAGCATGTAGAACAATTTCAGAAAATTAGCAACTCTGAGCTCTAAAAGGATGCTGTTATTCACCAGAAGAAATTAATTCATTAAGGTATCCTTGCTTTTTGATCAGAATCATGGATCTTTTTGAATGTGAGCTAAAATTAATCTGTTTGTAGATACTCTGATCTGGTTTGAGGAGACATGGAATAGTTTTGAGGTAGAATAAAAACTCAAGAACATTCTTAGGAAACACAGTAGCTGGTGAGAGACTTTGAAGGATGACGGTGATATCCGAGCAGATGTTTATACCCGCTCACCCAGAGATGATGGGGTCTGTTTCCCTTCCATCCAGTAATGAAACTACTTGATATTCTCTTCCAAAAGAAAAACAAAATGGTACCATCTAAGAGACTGTGGGCCTTACAGGCTCTAGACTCTTAGGCCAAGCAAGCTTGAAAGGGGGCTCAAATCCATAATAGTCTTGGATTGTACTCCTAGCTCTCAGGATTGGTCCTTTGTCTTGAAGATGCCCAGAGCAGGGGAGAGGCATGGGGCATCAGTCATAGTGTTGTAACACTTGGACTTTACACCTCATGATAGCCTGACCCAGACACAGAGTCCCTTCCTACATTGGGGGGCATCCCTCAAGGGGTGGGACACTGCTTCAACATGGTGGTTGCACCCAGGAGAAGAAGCCAGGTATAGCCACACTTGTAACTGTTCCCTGGAGACAGGACCAGGCTGGTGGACGAATGCAAAGCCCCTCCCTGGTTCCTGGTGCGCATGTGATCACAGAACAGAGGTTAAATCCACATTTCTTGATAGCCAGCAATAATAATTAGAAGAAATCCCCAAACCGTCATCCATGCTCAGGACCTCCCACAGCTCATTGGTGTTGAACTGCCCCCCTGCCTGATCACAGTACGCAGTTTACCTTGTGGCGACCCCCAAATCAATTCCCACCAGAGCCCCAGGGGCGAGGCCAGGCAGAAGCCCCTGCCCAGGGCATTCTTGTCAACTCTCCCCTCGGGACAGAGAGGGAAGAATGGACCTATTGTCTCCTGCTGCCTTTGACCCGGAGTTCCCACAGCTGCCTGGCCAGGGCGCGGGCTTTGGGCAGCCTCCGCAACATCACTGTCTCTCCTTCTGATTCCAGCCTGATCCTTTGTCCTCCAGGGCGGATGCGGCTCTCAGAAATCAACTGGAGAGCCTAAAGATACAGGAAACTGAGCTTGGAAGCCATTCATGTATAAAATCATTAGCGACTGTTCAGCGGAGTGCTCATGTCTTATGGATTCATAGTTTTACAGGTCCTCTGCCGCCGTGATTCACCCATTCATTTTTCTAGCAGCTTCTTAGAAGCTTTGCAGTAAAAGAGTAAATGACCCTGGTTCTCAACTGGCTTTTACCAATTCATGGTAATATATTTCATGCTTGGCACCAGTCAGATGATACAGTGTACTTGAAAGTCGGTAAGCTGGAATCATTTTATGTGAATAATCTGTGTCATGTCCAGGCTTTGCCCTCATGGCCCCTCTCCCTGGAGGGCTCTTCTCCAGGAGAAAGCTGTCCTTTTTCTGGGCTTCGTGACACTCCTTGAGTGTCATCTATAAGCACCCGTCCCCGCCCGTCAAGGCAGCCAGTTTATCTGGGTCCCGTGGAGCTAGACTCCATTCCTTTGCTCTCTGCTGTATCCCGTGTGGACCACAAAGCCAGGCACACAGTAGGTGCTTGGTCAGTGTTGCTTATTGAGTGAGTAAATAAAATGGCACCTCATCTCGTTGGTTCCCTTCTCTTCCCAGAGTTTTTGTGTTTGGTTCATGACATTGTCATAAGTGCTCTTCCTTGTTCTTAAAATTCTCCTCCTGAGATTTTAGAAGGGTCTGAGAAGTGTGCAGTGAGTTGTGGAATACAAGACTTAGTTCCGGCCACATGGGTGGCCCTCGCGGGCCATATGCCGAGTGCAGTCAGTCTGACAGAGAAAGACAAAGACTGTGATTTCACTCAGTTGTGAAATCTAAACAAAACAAACTCGGAAGTGCAGAGAACAGCCGGTGGTTGCCGGAGGTGGGGTGGGTGGGGAGGGGACATGAAATAGGGGAAGAGGATTAGGAGGGACAGACATCCAGTTGTAAAATAAATAAGTCACAGAGATGCAACGTACAACACCAGGAATATAGTCAGTAATGTTGTAATAACGCTGGTGACAGATGGTAGCCACCCTTACCTGAGTGATGTATGGAATTGTTGAATCAGCATGTCCTACACCTGAAACTGATGTAACATTGAAAGGGGCACCAGGGCGGCTCGGTCAGTTGAGCCTCTGACTCTTGGTTTTTCGCTCAGGTCATGATCTCCCTGTTTGTGAGTTCTAGCCCCGTATCAGACTCTGCACTGTCAGTGCGGAGCCTGCTTGGGATCCTCTGTCTCTCCCTCTGCCCCTCTCCTGCTCTCGCTTTGTCTCAAAATAAATAAATAAACTTAAAACAAAATAAAACAAAAAAAAACATTGTATGTCAATTACACTTCAACATTAATGATAAAAATTGCATGCAAAATAGTAATTAAAATGCAACACAAAAAATGCACACATAAATTAATAAGTAAACAGTAGGCAACGAGAAACCAGTTGTTCGCATACATACACCTCTTTTTATCTTCGCCGTGGTTGCTAATAAGTAGTCTCTACCTTAAGAAATTAAAAGATACTTTTAAGCATCACAACCCTGAAATCAAGAGTCGCATGCTCTACCGACTGAGCCAGCCAGGTGCCCCAGTACATGTGAACTTGAAAGGAAGACGGGCTTACTGCTTAGGTCCTATCAATTTAGTGACCACGCGGAGGTTCGAGGCCGAGCTCAGAGGTCAGCAGGAGGAGTGTGGAGGTGCAGGCTGTGGCACCAGCCTCCTGGGGTTTCACCCCACGTGAGTGACAGGGGACCTGGGCAAGGGGCTGCCTGTCTCCCAAAAGCTCTCAGGGCTCTCACAAGTTATGTGGGCTCTTTGATGATTATCAACATGAAGACCAACGGGGAGCATGGTTCCAGCCCCGAGAAGCCCAGCTGAGTAGCGGAATAAAGACAAACCTTGAAGATGAGGAGTAAATTGAACCCGTTTAGAAAAAGGCAGCGATGGTACCTCAAGGAGCGGGAGCAGCGTGAGGAAAACTACGGGTGTCTTAGAAGAGCAGTGTGAACACACATTGACTTTGCCCCTGTGTGCCCCTCAAGGGCATTTGTAAACCTTGAGAAAATCACTGGAAGGCAAGTTGAGCCAAAGTTGGGGCTGTGCCCTTGATGTCGCCGTGCTGTCATGTGATGATCCGGCTCAGCTCCCTTGGCTTCTGGGCTGGCAAGCAGCATCCGGTGGGTTTCCGGAGGCAGTTCCGGCCTCGGCGTTCCACGTCCGTGCCCTTCGCCAAACTGCGCATCTTTGAGGTGCTCCAGGCGTGGTGAGTGTGTGTCTAGGGGCACCTGTTAGACCGAGGAACCCAGTCCTTAGGTGTCGGAGCCGAAGTCGGTTATGAACCAGCAACAGAAAAACACAACTAAAGTGGACCCAGACGCAAAGCTCAAATAGGAAATTGTACAGAATCTAGAATCAAATATCTCTTTTAATTAATACCTGTCGCGTCTGTTTGCACATGGGCGTTTTCCAAGGAATAGAACCTGAACACGTGCGTGCGGTCCCCGTTTTTGTGTGCTGAGCACCGCTCTCTAGACCGTACCGCGTGTGGTTGGGAATTGACACGTACTTATTAATCCTTAGGTACCGATAGTGGAATTATCACTTTAGAAATAAATATTGTTAGTGTAATACTTTCTGGTCTTTGCAGTGACTTTAGAGCAATACAGAGCCTGTGAAGACGTGTGGTTTGCTCCCCGTTTGCGTGACAGCGGTGAGGGCATCATGCTTCTTTCCAGAGCATGGAACATATCATAAAAGTGTGAGTGCCATAGGCTCAAAGCTTAATAATCCTGAGGTTTTAAAGTAATACTGAGAAAGACCACATCCTGTGCAAGCCATGGGGCCCCATATAGACGGGACAGGGCTGCTGGTACAGGAGAGGTTGAGAACATGAGGGATCCGGGTGAGCGTCTTGCTGGTGAGCTGGAATGGAGTCCTGTGGCAGGAAGTTGTGTAATCCAAGAATCGAAAGCCCCACGGAGCCAACGCAAACACTAAAATAATTCATTTTTACAGCTCAAGGAGATGCAGTCTTCCTTTGGAGCTTTTCTTCTTTGAGAATGAGAGAAAAAAAAACAGACAAAGGCATTTCGAATTTTGTGGGTCTTTTTGTATTAAGAGCCGTCGTATAAACACACTCCTCCACTGAATGCTGATTTATGTAGATGTTGACTCACAAGTATAAACCAGAGTCCCCAAACAGTATTTGTTTTTAGATGAATAGTTCACTCATTTTCCCTGCATGAGTTTTTCTCATCTGAAGCACTGGCCTTTCAAATTAAATAAATATAACGTTTCAAAAGAATGTGGGCATGAATATTCATAAAGACCAAAACAGTGAACATAAATAAAAGCACTTTTATGTAACATCTAAATTTTTTTTTTATGAGGACCTCACATTGTGGAAATTTTTTTTTTTTTGCACACTTTTAAGATGATATTCAAAGTAATTTTCCAGGACCCTATTTCTTCTACATAGTGTGCCTGTTACTGAGATAGCGGTACTTGTGTTCAAATAGTTTCTTACAACAGTATTTCCCTTTACATACATAGAACTCAGGTAGTTCTGGCTTGCGGCATAATCCATTGGCCATTGATTCAGCCTCGCATGGTGTTAAGGTATCTAACAACTAGAGGAATGTTAACAAATGAAGCAAAGTCAAGTCAGATTAAGTACCCTGGAAAACAGGGCTTTTTCATATGCAGGGAATGGCAGAATATTTTTAGGTGTTTCTGTAGATGTGCCCGTGATTTAAAAGTTAAAATCACAGAAGGTGCCTGTGTGGCTCCGTTGGTTAAGCGTCTAACTCTTGATTTCCTGCTCAGGTCATGTTCTCATGATTCTTGAGTTCGAGCCCCACTTTGGGTGCTGTGCTGACAGATTCTTGGGATTCTCTCTCTCTCTCTCTCTCTCTGTTCTTCTTCCCTCCCCCCTTCTCTCTCTCTCAAAATAAATAAAGTTAAAAAAAAAACGTATATGCAAAACTCGTGTGATTATATGCTGGGAACCCAAGCGGTGGAGATCTCGTCCCTCTTCCGTCAGGGGTAGAGGTAAGAGTGGAAAAACAGAAAGAAAAAAATAAACACAAATTAAAGCTGCGGGCTTTTTTTTGTTTGTTTGTTTGTTTTTGCCCAAACAGCCAGTTTACAAGGAGTCAGTGTACTGTCATGTTTGCTTGATTAACTCCGTTTCGGAGTTGTCAGGGTATCTTATTTTAAGTAATCCCTGAGATTACAGACAGAAGTGCGCTACCCTCTGTGTTACAGCACTGGCTACCCCGGGCTGTATCTGTCTTTGAACTTGACTGTGTAATAAATGCTGAGTACTGTACTCAGCGTACTGTACTGTATAATGGCAGTGTACTGTATAATCTAAATCTGAATGGTAATGAGAGCGAAGTTACTATAATCGCGATAGGAAACGTTACACTTGTGATGCATCCTTATTGACCGCTCTGTATCTACCTACTGGCCAGGTTGGAGGGATGGGAAGTTCTTCACTGGGGGGTGGGGGGAGGGGAGATTGTGCCCTTCTGGTTTGCTCACTCAAGAAGCGACCGCTGAGAGATGAATGTGTCCTTGGATCCTTGGAGTCACTTGTGAAAATCTAAGGTCAGAAAGGAGAAAGCTGTTTATCACGTTCAGAAGAAAAAAAGTAATTTAAAAAAAAACCAAAGAGCATATTATTTTCTCCTAATCATGTAAGTAGAAGAAACTCAGTAGACATATTCTAATAAACATTTTGCCTGATTGCTTCCAAATGAACGTGCTGGGTTTTTTCTTTGCATTTGATGGGAAAAATAATTTTTACGAAAAAGGACTCCCGGTGTTGGAACAAGCTGTTTTGGGTAGTGCAGATGGATTCTCAAGTTTCTTTTTATTTTGAAAAACACGGGTACCCCACGCACTGAGGGGCCCCCACCTCGTGTTGCTCCGTTAACCTTCACGGATTATGGGGAAATAATGTTTTTTGTTTTTAGCTTTAGCGGAACATTATGGCTTGTTTTTATGCTGCTTTAGGACTTTGGGCAAAATACCTAACCCTTCAGCACCTTGATTTTCCTAATTGTAAAATAAGAAAATACTTGTGAGTAAATCTTGTTCATAATGTGTTTTGAGATAGACAACATATCAGTTTTAGGTTGGATGAAGTTCTTTCTGTATACTCAGAGATATTTCTGGCAACATCCCCACCGTTTCTCATTGCTTCTGCTGTTTCTAGAGACTTTATCATGCAATACGAAGACCTTGTGGAACCTGGGCATTTTGGCGAATGGCTCTTTGAGAAGCCACACTTACCAATTATTTTGCCATGAGTTAACATTTTGCTGGAAATGTGACAACTCCTGGGAGTCCCGAAGGAAATACCTGTATCTTAGGTTTTCATTACGGTAGCAAATCACTTCTGATAGCGAATGGTTACATTAGGTCTCTGCTCCGAAAGCAGAATAGCAAGCAACCTCTACATCCAAGTGGCTTATAGAATAATGACATGTTTCCTACTTCATCCTCACCGGGCTGCAGGTTGGCCGACTTTGTCTGGTGTCTTAACCCTCCTGGACTAAACAGATAGGATAGATTCTAGACTTTGAGTTGGGTCCAAGTCTGCTCGCTGTGTCTTCAGTCCAGACCCATTCCATTTGAAAGAGACGTGTCTTTTGGGACCATGGCCTTCTCATTGTGGAAGACCAAAACACCAAGGGGACTGGCAGAAATGTAAATTGAGGCTTCCTAAGGCCTCAGTTCTGAAGTGGCACGCTGTCAGCCCACATTCTATTGCTTAAAGGAAGTCACAGGGCCAAGTCCAAAGTCAATCAGATAGGGATGTATACTCCACCTGCTGATTTCCATGGCAAGGGCAAGGAGAGAGGAAGAATTGTGGGCAGATACCATATCCCACCTCTGGTACATGAGGAAACCATGTCTGACTGAAGAACATTCAAGAATGCTTTGTGTTCTCATTTTTGTCGTGGCCAAGGAATCGTTATCCAAAACAAATCCTTAAAAAAATGCGAATAGATGCTCTGGGAAAAAGGAATGTAAGGGGGAAAAATTGTACTATTGTTTTAGGCCCAAGGAACACAACTTAAATGCTTTCACAATGTAGAGGGTAGCCCACATTCAGACATAGTGGTTTGCTAATTACTGGCGGGAAGTTTACCGATTTTTAACTCGAAACATATCAGGCTTGCAGACAGACTCTGCCATCATCACGTGACTGTGAGGTGGGGAAGGAGGTATGGGAGATAAACAAATAGATAAGTTTGGAAATTGGCCTTCATTCCAAGCAATTTCAAGTTTCTTAAGAGCAGGGCTATGTCTTCCGTGTATTAGTGAATAAAATGCTTTATCTATTGTACAGTTAAAAAAAATACTAGGGGATACATCAATATGAATGATGAGTGAAGAGATGAGGGTGACACGTAGAGATAGGTGGATGCCCAGAACCAAACCAGGAGTCAGGAGGAGGAGAAGGACCGAGGAAAGGAAACCACGCCAGCCACTACCTGCCTCTAAGTACCGCCGAGGGTTCCCAGCAGACGGAGGACTGAGGAGACAGTAAGCTGCCTTTGTTCCCTTAGGATGTAGGGGTTTCTACATCCTACTGTTCTCTTTTTGTCAAGCTTTTTAAAATTTATGATCTGATCTCCCTCCTACTTACTTTAAATAAAAAGAGGCACAGTGAGAGCTACTGTTTCTCCTCCGATTCCGTCGGTCTCCCTAACTCTGAGTAACATTTCAGAGGGGGATGAGAGGTCCGTGGTGACTCACGATTTCATCATTACTCCGTGCAGCCCAGGCTCTGTCAAAGAACAGAGTCTTTTGCTTAATAATATAACATTTAAAGAAATGTTTTCATATTCTGAACTGACGGGGTTGTTACTTGGGAAATCTTGGCTGAAGCTAACTGTGGAGGAAGTATAAACTCTTTTCTATTATCAAGTCATCAAGGTGTCCCCGAGTTTTGTTCTGAATCATGGTCACAAAGGATGTTTTGGAAGAGTATAACGTTAATTTCCAAGGATTTCTAAGTATGTTTTTCAATGTAAGAAAGACGGGGTTCTACTTGAACTTTTCAAGTGTTGACGGAGCCATACTATCTGATGACTCTGAGACAGTTCAGTTTTCTCCTGTGACACAAGGGCTTCCCCTCAGCAGAGTGGAGTAGTGACCACGCAGAGGAAGGTGTGTGATACGGTCCAGGCCATCACTACTTGTCGATCTGGGCCTTTTTGCTTGTTTAGTAGAAATGACACTGGAAATATATATATACATACATATATATATACATACACACACACACACACACACACACACACACATATATATATATATATATTTTTAAGTCCTGATCTTCATTTAAAAATCAAATTGGTATGGAGGGCTCAAGAAATAAAACCTGGTAAGCAGGTCAAAGGCAAGTCATCATTCATCATAGTTCACTGATTTGTTGATTAACTCAGTATGTATTTAGCGCCAGACTTTGAAGAGCGGCAAATACATTTCCCTTGTCCCATGGATCTCTCTGGTTTGAATACTGTAAATTCACTGCAGTGATGGCCACCTTACAGAGAGTGACTGACCGTTGAACCCAATGACAGCCTTTCAGATCAGCGTGGGTCCCCCGCACATCACCCAGGACCAGGATTAGCAGTAGAGAGTCAAATCCATACATGCAGGGTGGGGCCCGAGAGTGTGTATTTCTGACAGGCTCCCAGTGAGCTGGGGCCCATGTGCGAGGCCTACACTTGGTGCAGCAGGCATGTGAGCTCTGCAAAGCAAAGGACACTTCAAGGTCATTGTTGGTCCTGGGAATACTGGGAAGTGGGGTGTGTGTGTCCCACGCCCCCGTCGACCATGAGCCCAGGCAAGTAATGAACTGAAGAGAAGGGGCATGTACACCCAGGCAGGGGGTCATCAGACACCACAGGCTAGCGAATGCCGCGCACAGTTGACAGTGAGAGGTGGGTTTCATTTTCGTTATTTGCTCTGAAGTGGTTTTACTTATTTACAGCATGTGTGGGTCTTTTAATGAAGAGAACGTAGCCGTGATGTCTGCTGCTCTCCCGTATCTTTGTTACCCATCAGGGCTTGAGGTGAGCTGGGACGGAAACCAGTGGCGTCCAGCGAGCCTCCATGTGGTGGTGGGATTAACGCATGTCTGTGGAGCACCCTTGAGTTAATACCTCTCTGAGCACATGCCTCTCGTCAGTCAGCCGGCTCAGGCTTCCCCGCTCGCAGCTTCCGTGTGTCCTTGCACCTGCAGTGTTTCAGCCCTTCCTTCCGCAAATATCCATGGAGGTCTCTTATGTGACGGGTACTATTCGCAGGTGCAGGGAACCATCCAGACACAGCCCTTGTCGCCATGAGCCTGCATTTATATGGGAGAAGACAGAAAATAAGGATTAGAAAAATATAAAAGTGAACATTCCAATTCCCATAATGATATGAAGAATTGAAAACAAGGTGATTAGCTAGGCTGTGAATGGGGTGATCCTTTCAGCGGGGGGATCAGTGGATTCTCTCTGGGGAGGTGGTGTTTGAGTTGGGAACCCCGAATGACAGGAAGAAGCCAGCCAAGGGAGGAGGGAGGAAGAACACTGGGGGCAGAAGAATAAAAGTGTAAACAGGGACCAGCGAGAAGGCCAGTATGAAGGCCGCGACTGTGGACGCGGGTGAGAGGCATTGGTGAGAGAGGAGATTGGAGGTGTCAGCCAGGCCAGCCAGAACGTGAGGAACCTTCTGGCATGATGAGGACTTTGCATATTTTATTTCCTCGGTGTTACAGAAAGCCAGTGGTGGGATGTACACAGAGGGGGAGTGACGTGGTCAGTCTTAACATGTTAAAAGGTCACTTTGGTTACCATGACCTGTTACCTGAGGGCTCCATCATAGCCTAGAATTATCATTCATGTTTTGTGGGGAAGACATTTAGGGCTAATTTCATAGCAACTTGGACTCGTGTGATACAGCGTTGAACTTGATCACCATACTGTGCTTTCAATCCTTGGAACTTCTAAGTGCAGGTTCGTGCCCTTTGATGAAGATCTCTCCATGGACCTGCCATCCTAGCCACCATTCTCTTGTTCCTGCAAGGTTGGCTTTTTTTAGATTCTGCATCTAAGTGATGCCCAATGTATAAGTAAGTCATCAGCGTCCTTCTCTTTCGGACTTATCTCATTTAACCTGATGCCTCCAGGGTCCATCCGTGTTGTTGCACAGGGAAGGATTTCTTTCTTTCTCATGGCTGAAAAATATTCCACTGTGTCTGTATCTCTCATCTTTTTTTAAATTTTATTATTTTTTTTAAATAATTTATTGTCAAAGTGGTTTCCATACAACACCCAGTATCTCTCATCTTTATCCATTCATCCACTGATGGACACTCAGATCGTTTCGTATCTCGGTGGTGCGAATAATGCTGCAGCGAACTTGGGAGTTTTCAATATCCTGTTTTCATTTCATTCCGATATGTGCCTAGAAGTGATAACCGTATTACAGTCTATAAAGATGTCAAATCAGCCTGTGGTACACCTTAAGTGCACACATTATATGTAAATTATATCTCAATTTTAAAAGAACCCCTTGGACTTCTGTGTGGGAAATTCATTCTGGAGGACACTAGTGTAGGCGGATCCTTTTGCAGGAGCCCAGAGGTGATCGTATGACCTGGACTAGAGGTGTAGCCCCAGAAGGAAAGGGATAGTCGGATTCAGGATGTCTTCTAAGGATCAAGTGAATGAGGAAGAGAAAATTATTAGGAATAGTTCCTAGGTTGGGGACTAAAAGTTTCATTAAATGAGATGGGAGAGAATGTGAGGACAAAGGTTGGAGGTTGGAGAGATCAAATCTGTGTGATAAGAATTGCACCCACCTACTTGAGGCCTGTTCTGACGACCCAGAGTCTCTGTAATGCTCTCCTGGAAATAGTACTAACGGCGATTTGGCTGTTGTGTTCGTGTAATCCACTATCGTGCCTCAGCATGAAATTCAGAATTAGATCCTAGAACTGAGCCAGTGAACTCAGCCTAGAGCCCCATGTAAAGTCTTGGGAGGTCCTGGGAAGCCAGAGTGATTGAAAAGAGAATGGAACCTGAGAAAGTTCTAGAAGCATCTGGAAGCATGACATGAACTATGTTGAATTCAACCTGAGTCAGAGATCTAGACTTCCTCTGTGGGGCAGACACAGTCAGTCCTTCCCTTGATTTGTACTTGTGGGAAAGTCTCTGTCTCTAAGCTGAGGAGAGGTGGCTTCTTAACTGACACCAGAGCTGAGGTTTGATGGGATTTTAGTAGGGCGGCTTATGTGGATTTATGGAAGCCTGTAGATGCACACACACCAACACACAGGGATTACATATGTGTATGTGTATGTATGTTTCTCTGTATGTGTATATGCACACACACATATAAATATAGATACAGATGTGCAAGTGCATACCCCTGCCCACTGGGAGGACTCAGGAAAGAGAAAGGGGAAAGGGAAGGAAGATAAACTTAAAAAAACAGGGTAATCGTAAAGAGACACTCACAGAAGCCCGGACATACACTGTCGTCTTAGCAGTAAATATTGGTATGACTAAGGGTCCCCAAATAAAGAAAGAACTGTTTACACAGCTGTGATATTTGTATTAAGAAATGTAACAGTGACTCCAGTCCTTATAGAAAGTATGATCAATGAACAGAAAAGAAAATACGAACCTAGATGAAAAGATAAGTGTCGTTTTGCATATCAACAAATGAGCAAAGGGAGAGAGAGTCAAACCAAGAAACAGACTCTGAACTAGGGAGAAAGATGGTTACCAGAGGGGAGGTGGGTGGCAAGGGGCGGGGAGGGGAAGGTGGGCGACATAGGTGAGGGGGATTAAGGAGTGCACTTGTCATGATGAGCACCGGGTGTTGTATGGAAGTGTTGAATCACTAAATTCTACACCTAAGACTAATACTAGACTGTATGTTAACTGTACTGGAATTTAAGCAAAAACTTAAAAGGAAAGTTAAAGCACACTTCTGGCTTAGTCGTTTCCGGAGAAAAATGTAAATTCTCCTAAGTAGTAAGTGGCATAGATGTTCTCGAAGCCAGCAATCCTTTGAGGTGGAAGTAACAGTCAGAAAGAAAAATTTTGTTCAGATTTAGAATTTACTTTCAGAATGCTCAATTAGATCGATATATTCGAGAATCCTCTCTTTCCCTTGGGAAATTTTACGAAAATTTGGCATTTGTAGTCCTATTCTAAAAACAAGTGACAGTGTTAAAAGAACTACAGTTGCTGCCCTAGTCGAGCAGGTCTGATTCCTACGGTTTTTCGTGAAATCTCTGTCTTTGAAAATTAAGCCACTACTTTAAACACTGTGCTATTTTTGATTTCTCGGAGGTTCGTAGGGAGAGAACAACAATTCAAGGAGCTCGGCTTCTGATTATAAAATACTTACGTTCCCTGGGACGTTATTTCTCTTAACATTATTAGCATAAAAAAGGAGAAAATGTTTCTCTGATGGTGTATCCTTGACAGAACCATGGCGACGTACACAGGAGATCTCGCTTATGCTCTCGCTCGCGCGTGCTCGGGAAAATGGGGTTTGACAGCCAAGCTGCGTGAGGACGGGAAAGCTGGGGCACCATTCAGATGGAAGAACTGGAGGCCCCATCTTTGAAGCTGCTGTTGGCACATCTGGGAACATTCCGCTTGCCCCTGAGCTCTGAAACCAATGTGAACCACACTCTGAAAATCTGTGGACTTTGCACCAGGGACCTGGGCAGTCAGAGACCAGATCTGTGTAGAGTCAGGTTGGGACCGTGTCTGTGTCTTTCTAACCATTGCTCAAGTGGGACCTCCTGTCTTCTCCAAGTTTGCAGTAATTTTCTGTTTAAAAAAGTAAAAAAAAATATCATTTATATGAAATTATTTGTGATTCATAAACTGTAAATAACTTTGATGTAGCGGACACTTATTCTTTATTCACCACAGGGAAATGCCGAACAAGATGTAAAATGGACGGGAAGGACTTGAAATGTAAAGTCTGGTCTGTCTACGGCATGATCTTGATACAGTGGTTTGAATGGTATCCCCCCAAGAGCAGAGTTCCTTAAAAGTGTAACGCTAAGCAGAGACCCGAGTGCAGGGAGGAAGCCAGGCAGGGGCTGTGGCTAGAGCACAGAGGAATGACCATTTCTGGAAGACCCCAGAAACAGTCCTGAAGGCCAGCTCAAGAGAAGGAGTGAGTGGGCAGAGTGGCCACATCTGGGGACTGGTGGCCATTGGCAGGACCTGGGAGTGTACTCTGAATGAGATGGGGGGGGGCGGCTGGAGACTGTTGGTGGAGGGATGATAAGACTTTGTACTTGAAGTGGGTCTAGATGAGTTGTATTTCAGGAGGCCAAGAAGAGGGAAGAGGGCACCCTAAGAGTGAAGAGTGGCTGACCTGAATGGAAGCAGAGGAGCAGAGGCTGACTGGGGCAGAGATGCTTCCAGAGCAGGGTGTGTGTGGGAGTGGAGAGGCCCAGTCTTGATCTCCAGCCCACATAGCTTCCACTTTCCTCTGTGCCCCTGAGGGCCCTTGAAGAGGAGAGTTCTGAGCACAGGGGCAAGCCAGAAGAAAGGTTCATCCAAGGAAGGAACTAACTGGACCTGTGCCTTCAGAATCACGAATCTAGCAGCTGCGTGTTGGCTGGATTAGGGCAAAGAGATTATTGGAGAAAGCGAGATCCATCAGAATGTTATTGCAGCAGTTGGGTAAGGGGCTTCCATCTTGCCATGAATGAACAGCAGTAAGGAAATGCTAGAGCAAGGAAAATCTGGTGCATCCCTTACTGTGGAATATTTTGAAATTGGTAAAAAGTAAATCATATATTCATATCTACAGACTTGGAAAGATGCCCATGATGTATAATTCAGTGCTAAAAGCAAATTGCAGAGTAATGCATATAGAGGCATCTAATTTATCCATCCCGTAAAACTCGTGTGTGTGTGCATGTGTGTTGTATCAGCTTGATGTCAGGACCACCTAAGCTGTGCTTGTGCCACAAGGGGCTATGGCTCATTCAAATGAACACAGGTCCGTGTGGGCCAGCTGAGTGAGTCTGCCCCTCACTTGAGACCAAGGCTGGGAGAAGCTCCAACATCGTGTTTCCATGATTGCCAGGGAGGGGAGGGGGCTTGGTAAGTCGTGCACTAATTTCTACCCGGAAGATACATAGGACCTCTTCCCACACTTCATTTGCCCAAGCAAGTCATATGACCTCCTCTGACTTAAGAGAAAATGCTCATTGTATTGGTACTGTGTTTCCAGAAGGAAGGGAGTTGGAAATATTTGGTAGTGAGTCCTAATGATTCCCAGAAGCATGGAGAATGGGCTGGAATGGGCAAAAATGAGGAAGGATATACACTCTGGTTCCCTTGTTGGGGATTGGGGAGGACTAAGAGAGAAGTATGGAAGCATATTTCTTAGCAGATGGGAACATAATGAGCCTAGTGGAAGAAAGGGTGGAGAGGCGGAGACAAACAGATGCAATTCGCTGGAGTCCTAAAGTAGAAAGACATTGTTTTTGAATGTGGGCATGAAGAATTGTCGACCGTGAGGCTTAAAAGTTTGCACCTGGGTTGTTGGGGATGAAGATGTCATTGGCAGAATTGCCTTGCCCTGCAAGAGGAATCGGTTTAAGAACATTTGGAAAAGGTTTAAGGTTAAAAACATAAAAAAGAAGCCCTTAACTTGGTTTGAAAGTTATGGAACTTGAGGTTCAAGTAGCCCAGAGGGAAGACGTAGAGGTCTTCCAATGGCAGCCTAAGTTAAGGGAAACACTTCAAACGGTTTTATTGGGAGGGGTTCTGCCTCTTCAAATGTTGTGCTGTTCCGGGTTCCTGTGCGGGGTCTCTGTAATCGGATCAGGGGCTCCTCTTTCTTCAGCCTCCGGACAGAGGTACAGTCAGGGAGAATCTCAGTCGTGGAAGTGTCCCCATGGTAACATGGAAACCCAAGTGCCTGCCTTCGCCTTTTTGGAGCTTTTAACCCACACGTTCTTTAGATGTGCCAAATCCATTTTGGTTTTACATATGGCCGTATTTGAAGTTGCTCTGGAAAGAAGGCTAAAACAGAAAAATAGAGCCCTCTGGGAGCAATAAAAAGCGAAGACGGTTCCCTATGTGGGACTTCCAGCCACACTTGGCTTTCTTCTTTCCTGTCCAGCCCTCGGAATGCTCCCCGAGCTGCTCCTCAAATGCTGCCACTAAAACTCAAAACTTGATTTAATATGACTTGCTTAATTGACCTTTAAAAAATTCATTTTGTCATCTCAAAACGAACCCTTAACAGGAATAACTGTATTTGGAAAACAGAATGTCTATTCTCCATTTGGTTACCGCAGATAAGCTTTCCATAGCTTCCTTTTCAAAGCTCAAAATGTCTGCCGAGCCGTAGAATAATTGAAATAATGTTGGGACTTTAAAGCTGTCCAGAATTAAGCTGCTCAAAAGTTATGATAATTTCAAAGACCTGCTACAGGTTTTTGCATTAGAAGAAAACTATGTAGTTGTTTAAAAGAGAGGCTTTGTTTTGTCATGGTCAATTCTGATACTTGAAATAATCAATTTTGTTTACTTTTGAGAGAGAGAGAGAAAAAAGGGAGTGCGAGCAGAGGAGGGGGCAGAGAGCAGGAGAGAGAGAATCTCAAGCAGGCTGTGTATTTTCAGCACAGAGCCTGATGCAGGGGCTCAAACCCAAGAACCGTGAGATCATGACTTGAGCCGAAGTCCAACACTCAACTGACTGAGCCACCCAGGTGCCCCTGAAAATAATTATTTAATACCTCTTGTAGGATATAGGATTTTGCATTAATGCTATGTGTAGAAATAACAGTGTCTTTATTGAAAATATTTTCTGTAAATTTGGTGGATATTAGGGATTCCAAAGCAAATTTAATTTTCTCAATAAGCCCTGACTATGCACAGTTATCTGTCTCATTCTCATTTCTAAAAGGGATTTTTCCTGTGGTCTAATGGCTCTCAACCCTGGCGATCTTCCCCCCTGGGAGACATTCGACGACAATGTCTAGAGACACTTTCAGCAGTGGTCACAACTTTGTAGACCAAACGCTCTCCTACTGGGAGAAGGCCAGGGGTGTTTCTACACATCCTGCAGTGTGCAGGATGGTGCCCATCACAAAGAACCATCTAGAGCCAAATGTCAGTAGTGTCGAGGTGGAGATAACTACTTCGCGGAATCTGTAGTCTTATCCAACATTTAAAAAATGCATTATTTTAGCTCCTAGTGTGCAAGTGTTTAGTATCACTGTTTTCTCCAACTGATAATTTTTTTTTCATGTTTCTTCATTTACTTTTGAGAGAGAGAGAGAGAGAGAGAGAGCATGGGGGAGGGACAGAGGGAGAGAGAGAGGGTCCCAAGCAGGCTCTGCACTGTCAGTACAGAGCCTGACATGAGGCTCAAACTCCTGGACTGCGAGATCATGACCTGAGCTGAAATCAAGAGTTAGACATTTAAGTGACAGAGCTACCCAGGCACCCCTCTAACTGATAATTTTGTTAAATGTTCATTGTTGTGTGTTACTATTTATCTTAAACTACACTGTAAATGCAGACTGAAAGTTAAATGAAGGAAATATGAACAAATCTTGAAACATTAGCAATTTTGTAATGATTATTAAAAATTGGTCCTATTTACTGGAAGAGTTCAACATCCGAGCCAAGATGGCGGGTGCTTTCTGTGGTTGTCATAGCAGGAGGGAACAGAGCTGCTGTCTTTCCACGTCAGACTCGCCGGAATGGCTCGGGTGCACGTGTGTCTTCTGTTAGACCTCCAGCTTCATGGGATTTCTGTCAGGGGAGAGAAAGAGTCAAACTCTTTACCAAGAACATGTGGAAGAATTAAACCCGTGGTTTCCTATTTGGGCTTGACACCAACTGGTTGGGAAATATTGGCCACATTCCCCATTTCTCTGGGTTAGTGATACCCCTTTTGGGAAGCAGGGTGCAGCTAATGAAGAGGGGGGAGGGGACCCCTACACTGAGTGCTCCTTAAATGCACACGTGGGTTCTTAGCAGTTTTGAAATCTGATTTGGGGCTCTAAGAAATCCTCTGTATATTCTCTCCTTGGGAAGATGGAGGGAGGAGACTGCCCCAGTCTGTCTGGGTTGATTGGCACCTAGCTCAGAAAGGTCCCTCCAAAGAAAAGCCTGGTTTCCTTCCATCTGTACCAGGTATTTTGGTACATAAATTGTCTAACATAATTTTTCCCCATTTCATACATGGAATAGAAAGAGTAGAATGTTGTATAACAATACATTACTGAAAAGCATCCTCATAGTCCTTTTAAAGAGGTAAAATAAAAACTATTTACCAGAAAAATAGTACGGCTATGGTGATCTTTTTGCCCATATCTTTTGGCCTGAAGTCCCTTAGGAATAGACTGAATTAGGAGGCACAACTTTTGATCCCCTTGCACCAGCTCCCCCAGATGCCACCTGTCCACCCTCCAGGGGTCTCCTGAAACCGCTGGAGACAAAGCTCAGGAATCCAGCTGTATGTTCGGAAGCACAGATACTAAATCCGAGGAGCTGAGGACCAGCTTTGCATCCAGATCCCGAGAGTGCTCAGAGTTACCTAATGTCTGTGGTAGTTTGGGGGTCAAAACTGGGAATTTTCAAATCTTGAAAAAGAATGATATTTTTCCCCTGACAAGAGCAAGTCCTTTATTGTAATCCATTGGATTTGTTTGAATATGCTGTCTTATTTTATCATAATACTGCTTTCTAAATGGGTGCGGTTCCGGGCGCCTGAGTGGCTCAGTCGGTTAAGCGTCAGACTTCAGCTCAGGTCATGATCTTACTGTTTGTGAGTTGGAGCCCTGTGTTGGGCTCCATGCTGAGAGCTCAGAGCCTGAAGCCTGCTTTGGATTCTGTGTCTCCCTCTCTCTCTGCCCCTCCCCAGCTCACGCGCTCTCTCTCTCTCTCTCAAAAATAAATAAACATTAAAAAAAAACCCAAAAGCACAAAGCTAAATGGGTGCAGTCCATGGTGTTTTGTGCAGCCTTTCGTGGGAGGGAGAGGGAAGCCCAGGGGAGCGGGCGCGCTGGCTGACTCTCCCTGTTCTTGGCCCATAGGTGTCCTTCTTCCTCTTCATCATCTTCGTGGTGTACACCATGCTGCCCTTCAACATGCGAGACGCCGTCATCGCCAGCGTGCTCACAGCCTCGTCCCACACCGTCGTGCTGAGTGTCTGCATGTCTACGACGCCCGGGGCCAAGGAGCACTTGGTCTGGCAGGTGGGTGACGCGCCCCGCCCCCTCCCCCGCTTCTGGGCGCCGGGGGCGCCGTGCACCTGTTCAGGGTGTGACTGGGGTACCTGGCAGGTGCTCAAGGTCTGCTCTCTGTCGCTAGTGGGGAGCCAGCCACACCCCGCCTTCCGTCAGTGGAACCAACACGCAGCGCTCAGCGGCCGCGAACGCTGGAGATGGGAGCTCCATTTTGCTGATGGCTGAACGGTCGTATGGTTGTGATGCCTCAAGGCTGTCCTTACCATGCTTTGGAATCCGGCACTCTTATTTTTAGAGTGAAAATAACTTACACAATTAAATTCCTAATTCTTCCCCACCTTCACAGCCAGAATCCTTCTCTTTACAGAGGAGGAAAGATCTATCTCCTGGAAGGCCCATGGGCCTTAAAAAAAAGAATCTTTCAAATGCTACGACAGCAAATTTAGCTTTACTAGTAAATGGCGTTGCAAAGACGCCGTTGTGTGTAATTAGTTAAAAGCATTTAAAAAGCGATTCGATTTCCTGCTATGCACATCCCTAAACATGAGGGTCAGTGGTTTGGAGTGATTCCTAAGGATCTTTGTTTTACTTGGAACAGGTATGTTTAATTATGCTCTGCTTGAATGAAATATAAGAAACGCAGCCGTGGTGTGAAAGTGCAGGGGGTGTGAGAACGGGCCGTGAACAGCACCGCCATTGAAAGCGGGATTTTAGACGCGGGTCACACGAGCCCGGTGGGGTCGTTCGCTCCATGGAATGTTTTATTTGGAAACTTGAAATCGAGCTGGAGGCTTATCCTGGGGTGTCTAGTAACCCCGCTTAGTCGGAAAGCTTTCCGGGATCTCTTTCTCAGTGTTCCTCTCCCAGGGCTCCTAGGAAGCCCAGCGTTCGGGGAGAGCAGTCTGAAAGACAGCCTTTGCTGGCACCACGTGAGCGTCAGAGCCCTGGCCCCGGTTCTGCACAGAGGGCTCCAGGTTCCCGCTGGCTGGTTCAGGCGTGGAGGAAAGCCGCACGCATTCCCTGCCCCTGGGCCGGGTGGCCTGCAGCACCCGAGACACAGATGGCGACCAGTCAGTAACTAATCAAACGATTAGAATGAAGGTGGTATCGTATTAAAAGAAGAATGCAGCCGTGCCTGGGAGAGGTGGGGGAAATGTTCCTTTTTATAGGGGCTCTGCCCCAGCCCTTGCTTCCCTGTGCTGCATGTCACAGCCTCCCTTGAAGATAGTTATGGGATGCGTCTCCTCTCTCCCATAAATTCCATTTTTCCAGTCTCCCCAGAGTGGGCTTGGATGGTGGGTCTGTTTTTGCAGTAGGGGCGAGTATGTAACCTGTGGAGCCAGCTGACATCATGACAGTCACTGCAGGAAAGCCCTCATTACACGGGCACAGGGGGCGCTCAAGCCTATTTTCAGGGCTCACAACACCTTCCTGGTTTTAGGTTACCCTGGAGCACGTCCCGTGAACATTTTGTACCCATCTCTTCGGCCCCTTCATGAATAAATACAGTGTCTGCTGGGGCAGACGTAATAGAAAAAACATCTTGGAAATGAGGATTAAGATACATGCCTGGAAGGATCAAATAGGTTTAAAAAAAGGGGGGGGAATAAATGGTTTGTCGAGAATCTGATGTATTCTAGGTCACTACGTACTGTAGCGAGTTTGTTTTTCTTTCAAAGCATTTTTATTGTCTTCTGCAAGTTAAAAAACTTGGGAAAGAATGTAAGCGTAAACATTCATTTGCTCAATTATCCAAACACACAAAGAAAAATAATTCTTATCAGCGGACAGCCAGAGATAGGATAATTCTGGAATAGCAAAAAAAGAATGAAAGGTTTTCATTTCCAAATTATTTCATAGAAGAATAACATTGAAAGGAAACAGGAGAAGGGAACACCGGTTTTCCTTTTCTTCAGAAATAATTTCACAGTGATTCCAAGAGCCGGGAAAGGCTTAAAATGGAAGGTCCATTGGCAAATGTCCACAGTCCTGAGGAAAAAGAGCTTTAAGCACCTTTGGCCACTGCTGGACATGTGACATACGAATAGCACTGCTTTGTGATGGGAGAGAAACACTTCGTTGATATCTGTTTATGAAAAGTGGACATAAATTAGGATGCTCCAGATCAGGTGGTTTTTGCTACAGTGTAATTGTTTAAAGCAAAATTACCTAAAATAAAGGCTATCGGTTTCATATGAAGAAAGCGGTTTGCCGATGAGTGATAGTGAGTATCCCCCTACCTTACAAACCACCGAAGGAGGTGGTTTTTATTTAGCGTGTGCGAGTGTAGCGAGTGCATTTTATTTAGCGTGGATCCAAATTAATGTTTGTTTGGGGACACCTGAGTGGCTCAGTCGGTTGAACATCCAACTCTTACTTTGGCTCAGGTCATGGTGTCATGATTCATGAGATTGAGCCCCGTGTCAGGCTTGATGCTGTGTTTGGAGCCTGCCTGAGATTCTCTCTCTCCCCCTCTGCGCCTCTACCCCACTCAGGCTTTCTCTAAAAAAAAATTAAAATAAAAGAATGTTTCGCTTTACTTTGGGAACCTTGGCACTCCATCGATGGCATGTACTGCTTCTCTGTTGACGAAAACGCCGACTTCGTAAAAAACCCTAACCCTTCCATGTTGACCAACGGAGTTCATTATTCTCGGCACATTTATTTTCCCAGCATTTGTCTTGAAGTAGAATTCAGTCTCAGGCTATAATATATTACCCAACTGAGGAAATTTAGTTAATAACTGAATGTGATGAATGAGAATTTCCAATGCATTTAATATAAAGGATAACTTTTATTTTGAAACAATCACAGACCTACCATTAACTTCCAAATCTAATACAGAGAATTTTTTTTCCTAATCCACTGAATGATAAGTGACCAGTGGTGTCTCATTACTCCGAAATGCTTTATTTATTATTACTATTTTTAACATATATTTATTTTGAGAGAGAGAGAGACAGAAGATGAGCAGGGGAGGGGCAGAGAGAGAGGGAGGCACAGAATCTGAAGCAGGCTCCAGGCTCTGAGCCAGCGACATAGAGCCCGACGCGGGGCTCAAACTCACGAACCGTGAGATCACAACCTGAGCCGAAGTCGGAGCCGCTTTGTGCTTTAGACTGTGTTTCGTACAATGCCATTGCACTTAACCGTATGCAACTATCAAAATTGGGAAATTCACGTGGCTCTGCTGTTGCCATTCAGACGCCTCCAGCTTTCCTAACAACGTCCTTTACAGACAAGGGCCCAGATCAGAATCCTGCAGTGTTGCAGTGTGTTCTCAAATCTCTTTGGTGACTTTCGGTCTGGAGCAGCCCCTTAGTCTTCCCTTGGCTTTCGTGGTCTTAACGCTTTTGAGGATTACAGGCCAGTTACTTTGTCAAATGGCCTTCAGGTGGAGTTTGTCCGACGTTTCCTCATGAATAGATTCAGGTTATGCATCTTCGGCAGGAATCACAGAGGCGATGGTGCATTCTCATCACGGTCTCTCGGGATCTCATTATTTATGTCGGTCTTTAGTCTGATGGCCGTCCGCCAGGCTTTTCCACTTTGGCACTACTCTCCTCTTCCTTGTAATGAAGGCATATTTTGTGGAGAGGCACTTTGAAGCCAGGCAGCTATCCTGTTTTATTTACTTATTGATGTCTAGACCATCTTGTGTTTCCCTGTCCTATAGAGCAGGTGATAAGCCACTACCGACTCTGGGCTCAGACTTGTCCAGTGGGTGCCCCTTCGAGCTGGTGTCTGTGCCTTTTGTGATGGGTCACCATCACTCTTTGAGTACTTTGTGACACAAGATGTTTCAGGTTCATCTCATGCTTTCCCTGCCCTGGCCCTAAAATCTGCCATCCCTCCAAAGAGCCCTGTTCTTTTTAGTGAAGAATGGCACTTAGAAGCAAGATCTAGGCTTGTAGGGTTTCCACTGGGTTGTCACTAGTCACTACTCCAAGACAAGGTGCACACGCATTTACATCTCCATCAACTTTTATATAACTTACATCTTAGACACCATGACTTCACACTGGTCTTTCCAACCTGCCACGAGTTTCATGCCAGCGTTCTTCCTTTCAGTTATGAGTCCATGGCCAATAGTGCAAAGAGTTTAGCTGCAATAATTCTTAATGTATTTACTTACTGGATCAATGCCAGTGTGTAACCAGCCTCTTATCTCAGTCGCCACCCCTACCTCCGCCCAGGTGTCTTCTCACTTGATCCAAACTCTCCTCCCCTTACACGTGTCCCCCTCCCCAGACTCAGGCTATGACACCCCATCCATCTGAGGGTGCTCCCTCCCCCAACTGGGGCTGTGTCTTCTGTGTTTTCTCCATCGTAGAGAGTTCTGGAACCCAGTCCAGCTTTGTCACGTTGGGCAAATTCAGCTTCCCTGGTCCCCTGTGTACACAGATGTTCCTTGCTGTGCCTGATGCCCGGGGACCGAGTTATTCAGGATAGAAGGAAACGGACCAGAAGCGCAGGAGAAGAGAGGATGGGGCAAGGAAATGGAAGAGAAGGAACACTTTTGAACAGAGTTTATTTGTGGAAGAGGAAGTTTTTTCCAGCTGCTCTCTGGATTCCATTTCGTACTAGTCTCTCAGCTTTTCCTGTAATTACTTTGTTTTTGTTTTCCTAGCTGGGTGTCAAAGAACAATTTTTCTGATATCTGCGATGAGCCTCCAATGTCAGGAAACTTAAAGAGGAGAAGTTTTACGTTGTCAATGTTAGAAGAATGTGTTACTAATTTTTTTTTCTTTTAATGCTTGTTTATTTTAGAGAGAGAGAGAGTAGGGGAGGGACAGAGAGGGAGGGAGGACTCAGAATCCGAAGCAGGCTCCAGGCTCTGAGCTGTCAGCACAGAGCCCAACGTGGGGCTCAAACTCAGGAACCGTGAAATCATGACCTGAGGTGAAGTCTGATGCTTAACCTACTGAACCACTCAGGCACCCCAAGAATGAGTTATTTTATTTATCTATCAGAAATTTAGGGTGGGCACCAAAAGTCCTCAGCAATGCATGGTTAACTAGAAAATAGGAAATTTCCTTGTATCAGTAAGATAGCATGCATTTGACTGAAAATTCTGTGAGAGCAGCAAGGAGGCTTCTTTGCTTATGGCTATATCCTGGCAAAGGGAGACTGGGGTTAGGAAAACAGCACGACACCTCACCGCTCGTTCTATGGTGCTGCCTCCTGCTTTGGCCCACGGGTGAGGGTGGTGGTGATCCAGCCCGTAGACAAGATTGGGAAGCGGGGCAGGAACCTTGGCACCCGGACTGGGGCAGGAAATCACTCAGGAGCCTCGGTCCAGCCTACAGCCTGTGCATCTAATTAGATACACCTGTTTTCTGTTCTCCCTTCGTCGCACTTCTGTAGGTCAGCAGGCTACTGAGCCCCCCTCCAGGAGTTGCCAAATATTCCTGTTTCTATATCACGATTACATTTTATATTTGAAACTTACTTGCTTTTCTTAAATTTTCATTTCCTTCGGTCTCATACCACATTCTTGATCTTCGTTTCGTGTGTCCTTTATGTTCCCATGAGACGAGGAGGAATTTGAATAGATTTACTGACACAAGCCAGTTATATGGGGATCCATATTTATTAGAGAAGATAAGCGAGGAGGTGGTTATTGGTTTTCTATTCTAACAGGATTACTCCTCTTTCTGATAAATGGTAGAGGATTCCTGTATGCGGTGGATACCTTGACATATTTAAGATACACTTGGAAAAATTTTAGTTTGGACCTAAAGTAGAAAACAGACCTGTCGTGTATGGCAAGGGCATACTCAGAAGTCGTGCAGGTTTGTTGCATAACTGATTCTTCTTCAGTATAGCTCAGGACCTGTATATTGGAGTCTGGAATTAAATTGCATTCAGGATCTAATCTGAGAAGCTCAAGAGGAAAACAGCAGGTTACCAGCTGCCGGGACTCTGGCTCTGGAGGAGACTGATTCTTGGGAATTTGGATGTCCCTTCCTACTGTTTTGTCTTCGGAGAAGCACAGGATGTTAGTCTTTTCCATAAAGGGGGAAGAAAGGAGACTGAATCACTGTTTGTTTTGTGTAGCATCTGGCTGTCGATTGGATGTGGTCTATATCGTGTTTCAGCAAGCTATCAGTTATGCGGTCTAACGACATTATAATTTGGAAGGAATGGGGAGTAAGCATGGAAAAGAGGTAAAAATAGGGGAAACTCTGATGTGACTAACTCCTGCAGCGGATCTAAAGGCGTTGCCGTGCCTGCTGTCCTCGCTCTTGCTGCTTCCTTGTCCTCCCAGCCCTGTGGGAATCCCGCCTCCCCTGTAAATGGTGGGAGCTCAGCACCGTCACCCCACCAGAGAGAGTTTCGGTGAGCAAGTGAGCAACACAATTAACGCTTTGCTGCAGGGCATTCTACCTATCGCTTTAAAATGTTCTGGCACTTTCTGCAAT
Source organism: Paguma larvata (assembly GCA_030068075.1). Lineage (NCBI taxonomy): Eukaryota > Metazoa > Chordata > Mammalia > Carnivora > Viverridae > Paguma > Paguma larvata. The sequence continues at coordinate 5,040,213 of CM057826.1, forward strand.
GAAATGTAAGAATATTTGAGAGAGAACTTTCTTGTTGGTAATTAATCATTTCACCATCATGGTGGAATGGGACCTAGGTCTATTTTTAGCATTTGTGAGGCTGTTTTGAGGAGGGGATAGAAGGGACAGAGGTAAAGGGAAGCCCTATTAGACCATGAGTTTTTTTGTCTTGGAGATCTTATCAAAGGCACATGAAAAAAGAAGGGTTTCTTGAAAAATGAACAAAGCTGGTCAGTTACGCGTCAGCAGTCTCTACCCTATTTGGGATCTGTCATCTGAACTGTGTACCCTGTGTCCATTCAAGGCACAGGATTCATATCAAATACGATACATTACAGATGGATTAAAAGTTGGCTGAGTGGCACCCTCACTGGTTGACATCCGGACAGGTGATTCTCCTCACATGTTCACCTACCCACGCAGCCACGTTCCACTGCATAGGAAGATCCAAGGCTCTGTCCATTCCAAGTGTTTATTTTTGAGAGTAGTTTGTGAAAGACACTGATTCTAATCATTTATTAATCCATCTGTACTTGTTCTTTATTTTTTTAATGTTTATTTTTGAGAGAGAGAGAGAGAGAGAGAGAGAGCAAGCAGGGGAGGGGCAGAGAGAGAGGGAGACACAGAATCCGAAGCAGGATCCAGGCTCTGAACTGTCAGCACAGAGCCCGATGCAGGGCCCAAACCCATGAACTGTGAGATCATGACCTGAGCTGAAGTCAGACACCCAACTGACTGAGCCATCCAGACGCCCTTGTGATTGCTCCTTAAAACTCCTAGAAGAGTTTGTACTTCCTTATACTTGCAGGATGAATAATGAATTTGGTGAATTGTATGAACTTGAGAGAAAAATATATCTACATCTTGAGCAAGAATTTTGCTCTGGTTCTAAGTGACCTCTTTGAAGAGTAGACCAGAAACTCAATGATTTGGTGCAGTGGAGAGAGGACGTATGCATTGCTACTGGGAGACATTGCAAGAAGAGGTGGACCTGGAGATGTGGCTACTTATCTGTAGTGTGGGAATATTAATAATAGTTTCTTCCTAGGGCGGCAGACATGATTAAATGTGATGATCAATGAAAACGACTTATCTGGGCCAGGTGCATGGTTAGTGCCCAGAAACATCAGGTATTAATCATAATGGCTGCTTGGTAATATACCTACAACATTTCGTTATGTTTGTGGACTGCAACTCCAGAGGGGGCCCCAAACAGAGGGAGGGGACATACTTTCTGTCTGTTTTTACAATAATCCCAGCACGACTTTTGTAAGAATAATATGCATCAGTTTTTGCCTTTTCTAGGATTTATGAGATCCTGCTGGCCAGATGCTGGGTTAATAATTTTTTATGTCCTTCTCAGGCAGTTCATGAGTGTTTTGACATGGCAGAGAGTGTGGGATGGTGGACAGAGCAAGCACTTTGGCCTCAGATGGACTCTGGGTTTGAATTCCGTTTCTCCCACTTTCTAGCTGTGTGTGGTGGACATGGAGGTGGACCACCCAGACACCCTTTGGAAGAAGACTTGCCGTCCAGCTCCTGGGAAGTTGTTGGCTCTTAGATTCTTTAAGACTGTCTCAACTGCACGGAGCTGCCAGCTCACGGTTGTATCTTTTCAAGGGTGGACCCCATCCATGACTGATTGAGGTGGGCCTGTAGATTCTATCTAGTCTGGCCTGATTCAGGGCAGTTCTGGTGGGCCGTTTCAGCTCTGAACTTTCTGTAGGTTTGGTTATAGTGCTCAGACCTGTATCATAGCTCAGCTTCTCCCTCTGCTTCATCTGGCTTCCTTTCGTCCCCCCAGGCATCGATCGGAAGGGCACTCCCTAGTACACACTGAACTCTGTCTCAGAATGTGCTTCTTGGAGAACCAGACTGCAACACTGCACAAGCTTGGACTCATTCTTTTGTTTACTTGGTTTTCTCAACTGTAAAATGGCAGCAGAAACACCTGTTTCCCTAGATAGTTGCTGGCCTTGGTGCTGATTCAGTGAACTCGTGTATCTGAAGAACCAGTTATCAGGCAGGGGCTGGTCCTTAACCCTCAGTGAACAGTGGAAACCAACAGCAGCATTAATTCATTTTGCTAAGTTTAAATGACTTCTACAGAAGCTAAGACATAAAAGTATTTTGGGGACTATGGCGATAATCACAGTCCCAAACGACCTATGGAGTTTTGAGTAGGACAGTAGTTGGGTTGCACATCCTCAGGGCACAGGTCTGGTCTGGTTGACCATCCCACGGTGTGCCCACCCGACCCCTCGCAGCTCAAGGCAGTGAGCTTCATCCTCACGAGATACTAGAAGCCCACATTCCGCTAATAACTGGAGTTTGGAAGTTTTGCTAATTCCCAAGGATCTGAGCTCCTGTAGGTTAATGGAACACCTGGCTTTGGAACCCCTTGAGATGTAGCTCATCCCTTGTCAAGAATGAGAGGGAGAAGTACAGAGGAGGCATTTATCGTGTTATTTCCAGCAGGACATCTTGAGCTTCTGTGCCATCTTTTCTCTGGAATGTCTTGTTCCCTGGAAAAGCCCACTCTTGTTCCCTAGCCAACCTCGGGGGCTGCAGTTTGCCCCACCAGTACCAGCCACATGGTACAGGGTGGATCTGGCCATCCCATGTGTCAGTTTTGTGGTCATAGAGACACGTCCCTGTACAGCGTGATCTCTGCGTATCACTCCTCCTACCCCCAGCTGAGATCCTGTATTGGTTCCCCAGGGCTGCTGTAACAAATTACCACCAATGTGGGTGCTGAAAACAACAGCATTTTCTAAACCGTGAAATTCATTCTCTCCCAGAAATCAAAACCAAGGTGTTGGCAGAGCTGGATCCCCCTGGAGACTCTGAGGGAGAGTGTGTTCATACCTTTCTGTAGCTTCTGCTTATTGCTAGCACTTCTTGGCATTCTTTGGTGTGGGTGGGGCTTCAGAACTCCACTCTGTGTGTCTGTCTTCATGTGGCGTCCTTCTCTTTGTGTCTCCGCATCTCCTCCCCTTCTGTCCCTTACAGAGACACTGCTCATTGTCTTTAGAGTCCTACTATGAATCCAGGATGACCTCATGCAACATCCTTTACTTGATTACATCGGCAAAGACCCTGATTTCAAAAAAGGTCATATACTGAGGTTCCCAGTGGGGGAACTCACTAGAGATAACAGCACCCACAGTTGGACCGGACTTCCACTCCTCTCCCGTCATGGATTGCTGCAGACCCTCCATGTAGTCTCTGAGCCAGTGTCTGTGGGGTTCCCCTTCTCTTGTCTGCTCAGGTACAGCTAAACTCTGGAGTACACAACATGGGAAGATACCTCGTTAACAGACATTTATGGTGAGGAGCCTGGGTGGCTCAGTTGGTTAAGCATATGACTCAGGTCATGATCTCATGGTTTGTGAGTTCAAGCCCCACGTTGGGCTCTGTGCTGACAGCTCAGAGCCTGGAGCCTGCTTCAGATTCTATGTCTCCCTCTCTCTCTGCCCCTCCCTGCTTGTGCTCTGTCTCTCTCACTCTCAAAAGAATAAATAAACATTTAAAAAATTAAAAAAAAGAAAAAAAAGATATTTATAGTAACACGTAGGAAAGTGAAGCAAAACTAGAAGAATTTAAAGTGAGGAAACCTTAGAGAATTCCACCCTTGATTAAACAAAACAGAGGGCAAGCCCAAGGATTTTTGAGGAGTGGTTGCAGGTAGGCAGAACTCAACATCTGCCATTGGCTCATTGATTCATTTTGAAAAATAGATGCCATGGTCACATTTTTTAAAAGGTTGAGAGAAGGGTTTCAGAAGGATTTCAGTAAATACACTTCTTCCAATGACTTGGGAATTCTTTCATTGTTTATACTAACTTTTCATTTGATCTTCTTATGTTTTCTAGATACATAATCATATCATTTTCAAGTGAATTTCAATTTTCGGAGTTTTAATTTTCTTTCTAATTGTTTTGCCTAGTACTTCCATAAAAAAAAATTCACATTGAGGTGGTGGTGGTAGACATAGTTACCTGTTTTTGTTGTTGGTGTTGGTGTTGGTGTTGTTGTTTTTAAGTAGGATTGATGTTTGTCCTGTAAGCAATATGTTGGCTTTTGTGTTAAGTAAGTTTTATAATTTGGAGGATGTGACCATTTATTCCTATTTAGAGAGGTTTTATTTTCTCTTTTTCTTCTTTGTTTTTCTTTAAAGAATGGATCTTGAATGTATTAAAAGATAGTTTCTGTTGCCCGTGGGCAGGATTATATGATTTCTTCCCTTGTGTAATATTGAACATTCTTGAATTCTTGGAATTAACTCAGTAGGTCATATTGTCTTTTTTATCTAATTTGATGCTTGATTCCTTTGGCCAATAACTTATGAAAGAATTTGCATCTATTTTGACCATAATTAAGAGCAAACAGGCAGCACTAGCCTCGGGCCATGGACGGTTCTGAGGGCTCCCCTCTGGTGTGAGTGCCTTCCATCTCAAGTGTTCCTATAGATTAGACTAGTTTAGGCCAGATGCCACTTCCTTACTTTGCTATGAAAATTCTTCTGTTTATGCTTACTTTCTTTTGTGGGATTGCTTTCTGTCAGAGATATTTTCTTATAAATGCAGTCTCTTTCATCCAAGGTTTCGGCGATTTTCAGTGTTGGGTAATCTGTTTTCATGGTTTCAATTACCTCTGTAATTGTGTTTGCTTCTACTCCTCCCTGGTTACTTTCTTATTCTTGGTATTTGTCCTTTCTCTATTAATTCCTGATTCATCTAGCTAATGTTTTGTTCATTTTATTTTCATTTCTCCAAAGAATGAGTTTTGGATAAATTTATTTGATTAATTTTGGGGTTTCTTTTAGTTCAGTTTTTTTTCTTTATTAATTTCTTCCGGTAGTTTTTCTTGGGTTTATTGTTTTTGTGTTTTGTTTTTTTGCTTTTTCCTTTCTTTCTTTCTTTTTTTCATTTCTAACTTTTTGTGTTTCTCTCTTGTTTCTTTATATAAATGCTGATGGGCTATACATTTTCCTCTAAAACCTGCTTTAGCTCCATGCTTTATATGTGCTCATCATCACATTTTCTAGATATCTTGCTGATTGAGTCTATTTTTTGACATAGAGAAACTTCAGTGTCTCCCCACACCTGGGATTAGAGGATTTTTCTTTTCTGTTTGTAGTAGTAATTTTAGTTTTGGGGTTTTTTTTGTTTTGTTTTTGTTGTTTTTGCAATGAGATTAGAGAATTGTTTAGGTTATTTTTGCTTTTTGGAATTTATTGAAGTCACTGTTTGGTAATTTAATGATAGTCTGAAGGTTTCTTTTCCTTTGGAGCAGAAATAATCTTTCTTCCTGGATGCCCACTGGACTCCCTTATTTTTGAAGTCTAGCGACTCTACTGTGATTTGAAGTTTTATTGATAGTTTTGACTTAATCCTTCTATTTTCCAGATTGCTTTTTTCTTTGAAAAAAAATTTAATATTTATTTCTTTTTGAGAGAGAGAAAGAGAAAGAGTACGAATTGGGAAGGGGCAGAGAGAGAGGGGGGCACAGAATCTGAAGCAGGCTCCAAGCTCCGAGCTGTCAGCACAGAGCTAGACGCCGGGGCTCAAACTCACAAATGTGAGATCATGACCTGAGCCAAAGTTGCACGCTCAGCCACTGAGCCACCCAGAAGATGGCCGTTCTTGATTGAGCACAAAGTTAGGCTTTCCTTTGTAAGGCCTTCCAGGCTGAAGGTTCTCCAGTCTTGGGAAATTGTACTCATCGGGAGGCGGGAGTCCCAGACACGGTGGTTCCCCCAGTGAAACACGTTTCCCCCCTCTGCCGCATCACCTCCGGACACATCCAGCGGGTGTGGAGTTAGAGCTGATGGTCGTCAGGTGCAGGTGGATGAGTCCCAGCAGAGGTCAGGAGGTGACTTGAGAAGCCTCTTGTGCAGGTGGGCGCACCGCCCATTCCCGTCGACCCCTGGCAGGTCCTGTGGAGTTGGTTCGGTAACAGCTGGTGTAGTTCATGATCGCTTTAATTACCTCCCTTAAAGAACCTTCTCAGGTGGCCCTGGGGTCTGGGGCCTCATGACTGAAATACTGCAGTATCTCTTTGCTAATCATTCCCCAGCACTTTCACTTCTGCATAGCAGAACCTATTCTGGACACTTCCCTCAACTACACTTTGCCTTTACTGACTCCTCTAATAGCCTGGGGGTCTTATGAGGAGCTTGGGTCAAGTTTATCTTATCAATAAGGTTTCACACTGATCTAAGTTCTTAGAGAAAAACTGTCATTTCTAAACAAAATTTATAAGTAGACCTATAGACTACACAGTTCTTTCATTTCCTTCTTTGACTGTGTCTTCTGTTGAATTTAACGAGTTTTGTGGATTTTGATCAAAAGGCCAAGTAAGTGGGTAAAAACTTTATCTTGGAGTTAGAGTAGATTCTTACCGAAAATCTTAACAAACTATTTTGAGTTTATATTTTGGGCCAATTCATATTCTCATTCCTTATTTGACATGTTTTAAAATCTAATATTTATAATATCCACAGACTGGAGAGTATTTCCATTTTATTGCCGGCCTTTTGACTTGTGTTCGGGATGTAAGGACGGTGTCGATTAGCTTTGGCTCTGGGTCTTGGTAATTATTTGTCTTAAATGTTAGTTCCCTCAATATCTCCACCCACAGGCAGTTCAAAAAAAGTGTCCCCAAACTCAGCTCATTATTTCCTGCTCGTGTTGTGCTGTATCCCTGAGAAGGATACCACTGTCCCCTGTCCTCCCGGCCTCTAAGTTAGGACCATCTCGCCCCTCCCGCATGTCCCTCACCCTCCCATCCTGCTAGGGACCGGATTCTGTTTATTGTACATCCTTCACTCGCTTTCAAGTCACCTTCCTGGGCCTCACACTGCCACCCCGGCCCCGGGTCAGGGTGTATCGCTTTGCTGCCAAGGGGACCGCGGAGACGCTGAGCCTCGCTCTCCACCTGATGCACGGCTCTCTGAGGGACCATCCCGAAACTCCAGTCTGCCTTTGTAGTCCTTCAGTGGCCCCTTATTCCCTGGGGAACAAATAACCCAGCTGTCTTAGGACAGCCCTTGAGGCCCTTTGCTGTGCCGCCTCGCCCCCACCCTCCCCTGCAGGGACTCAGAGCTCTGCCGATGCTGAGCCACGCTCGGGCACCTGATTGTGCTTTGTGTCCGCTCACCAGTCAGCTCTCGGAGCAGAGTCCTAACGCTCCTGTCCCTATCACCCCTGTCCCCCCTCCCCCCGAGTACACTGCTCTTTCCTTTTTTTCCCCAATATTTTTAATGTTTGTTTATTTTCGAGAGAGAGAGAGACAGAGTGCGAGTGGAGGAGGGGCAGAGAGAGAGGGAGACACAGAATCCGAAACAGGCTCCAGGCTGTCAGCACAAAGCCAGAGGCGGGGCTCAAACCCAGGAACTGTGAGATCATGACCTGAGCTAAAGTCGGACACTCAGCCAAACCAACTGAGCCCCCCAGGGCTCTTTCCTGATCCCACACTACCTGGGCATTTCTTGTAGAAGGGACTTTGTCTTTGCTCTCTGGTCCACAGCAGGCACAGGGATACTCACTGAATACGTGGAATGCCGCTACAGCTAATCTGGTGAACCTCACGCTGTAAAACCAGGAAAGCCTCCTTGTGTGCTGCAGGAACAAAAATAGAAGTTAAATTCTTTGGTAAAATATTTTTTGCCGAATCCCCCACAACGAAAAAAAAAAACAAAAAAATATGTGTTTTGCCTTTTCAAAGACGGCACATGATGCGTAATGGAAACAGCTTTAATTTTCAAGTCAGAAAGACTCGAGCTCAAATCCCAGTTGTGCATGAATTGGTTGTAGGAATTTTAGCAAGGGATTTAGCTTCCCTGACCATCTGTTTACTTATCTGCACAAGAGGGCCAGTGACAGAGTGGACAGAGGATTAGGGGCCGGGTGTACGTAATTCCTAGCTGAGCGCCTGGCCCATGTCATTCATTAGCTTGTGAATTTCTGGGTCTTTTCTTTCCGTAGCTTATTTTGTGTTATTTTTCAGTCACACACACGTAATCAACTTTTTTAAAACTGGAGAAAACTTCCTGAGGCGTGTAAATTGTGAAAACACTTTACATCCAGCAAAATAAGCCATGGTGATTTTTTAGAACAGCTAATGGACGAATCATGTAAACCTTAAGAGGATCCAGGGAAACCCTACATCAATTAGTTCAACAGTTACATGTCCCAGACTGTAGAGAATCATGATGTAGTATGGGAGGTGCATGCGGAAAGTAGTTTCCAAAACTAATTTCTTTAACAATTAATAATAGCTTTAATTAAATTGTATTATTTTTATTAATCAGGTTATAATTTTAATAAATCTATTTTTGTAAATTCAGGTAACTTACTAAATTAACATCAATTTCAGTGTCATTGATCTAGAGACATATTTTGAGTATGTGCCACATTCTAGTACTTTCTAAGTGCTACCGAAAGGACTCGATTTAGAACAGTAACAATAAAAAAATTTCAGGCACCTTAGCATGTAGTGGGAGACCTGTAATTAACACTGATACCCAGAAATGTGGACTCATAATAATTTACAAAGGGGGGTGATTACTTCCTCTGTTTCTTCACCAAATAGTCCACCGCAGTCCAGACATCCACAGTGCCAGGCTGTGCACGGAGAATGTAGAGGCTGCTTTGACGTGATGCTACCTCTCGCCAGTCACTAACTGTGAGACGGTCCATGGGGCTTACGGGTGAGACCATGAGCCCTGAAGAAGGGCCTGGGTTAATCTAGAATAGGGGTTTACAATCTTTTTTTCTGGGAAGAACCACAGAGTAAATATTTTCAGATTTTCAGGCCATCTGGTGTCAGCGGCAACTGCTCGACTCTGCCGTAGTGCGTGAACTCCTGTGAACAACACACAAGCAAATGGAGGTGGCTGTGTTCCAATAAAACTTTATTTACAGCATCAGGCCCTGGGCCAGACTTGTCCTAGAATAATAACTAGAAATCTAATTTTCACTCGAATAACGTATCGCCCCACAAAACCCTTTAATGACCTCTGTTGAAATTCTTTCAACCAAACGCAACTTGTTATTTCTCAGAAATTTATGCAACTTCCAGAGCAACCCTTTCGGCGAGTCTCAGAAGACCCCCCACTGCATCGAGCCCTTGGCGAATGTGAGGTTCATTTGCTTTCAGTAGCTGTCAGGACCTCTACTCTTGCCCTCAGACTCAGGACTTTCATCCTTTTCCCGTGTCAGATTGCCGCCGTGCCCTGAGTATGCCTCAGCGTTGCTGGCTTTTAAGCCGATGCTTCCGATTGGCTGTAACGCCGTCATGTCTTCCAACGCTGTGTAGCTGGCTGGGAAATTGAGGCACACGTGCTCTCGATTCTTCAGCTTGCGGGGGACTCTTGCTGCACACTTCCCCAAAGAGTGTCCCGAAGAGGCAGAGCACTTCCTGCCCTGGCTGGGGCTGTTTTAAGAAGACGTGCCGCTGTTGGTGAAATAAGACCGAACGTTTTACTAAAGGGTCGTCGATTCATAATACTCCCGCTGTGCTCCTTCGGCTTCTCTTTGTTCGGTAGTCCAAATGGAGGTGGGGATTAAGGGAAGATCAGAACCTTCTTAGGAGAAAAACCACTGAAGGATCCTCATCCTGTCCGTTGGGGTCTTCCCAGCGATCTGCTTATTCAGCGGTGAGGATTCACTCTCTTTTTCGAGAATTCCCCCTAATGCCGCCTTTTGCATGCCGTTGCCTGTTTATAGTCAGCTCTCCCGGCCAGTGTGCGCGATGCAGTTACATAAGCGCCGGTTTTGCGATCCTCTTCCCTCTGCAGCTGTTTTCGTTTCTCTCTTCGTGAAATAACTACCAGGCGATTCTCAGCGATTTCAGCTTCTGATCCGGTCCACCCCCATGGGGTCTGAGAAGCCCTTTGAGATGTTTTGTTTAGAACCTCTGCAAATGTAGCCTTGCAAGGTTTTCATGGTCTGCCCAAAGCTGGCCTCTAAAAATAACATTTGAGCTGACTGGCAGCATGAGAAGTGCCCAGATCAGCAGATGGTGTGAAATGCAAGAGTTGTAAAATGAAAATATATTCAGGAAAATACAAAACCCTCCCCATTTACCAAAGGTCTGGTAGGAACACATGCTCCTGGTAGACGCGGTGGGCTGTTTAATTGGGGGCGGACGCCGGAGGCAGAGGGTGTCTGTTTCAGCGAGGCCCTTGAGGTCCTTCCTGAGGTGTTCAGGGCAAGAGAGAGAAACGTGGCCGGGAAGGCAGTGCCAGCTGGAAGAGTCGGCCCCGACGGAGCGGGCAGATCCATTGTGCCCAGTGAGCCCATGTCCCTGTGAAGGGAAGCCTTCAGATGCACCTCGCAGGGTCACCCCCCGGCTCTCCCTGTCCTGCATTTTAAATCAGAGTCTTGCTTGGTGCAGAGGTGGTGCTGAGAACCTCCCCACACGGTGTTGATGACATGAGCCTGCAGGAGGTACTGAACGTGATGGAAGCAGAATAAAAGCCCAGTGCAGTCTCGTCCAGTTAGACCATGCGACCCATCACTTAGGATTAGATTTAACATTTTATTTATTTATTTATTTGCCTTTTTTTAAAACTCTAATAATTTATTGTCAGATTGGTTTCCATACAACACCCAGTGCTCATCCCAACAAGTGCCCTCCTCTGTGCCCGTCACCCACTCTCCCCCCAGATTAGATTTATTCTGAACGGATGAAAGGCCAAAGGTGAGCCATGTAAACCCCGACGGAAGCAGCGGGATGTAACAGAGTTCCTCCAACACTTTTAAGGAGTTAAGTTGGCTGCAGGTTGCATGGGGCTGCGTAACTAAAGTGGAATTATCCACTCTCCCAGGCAAGACCACGTGATGGGGGTCCACAGAAAACAAAAGGAGATAATGAAATCAACAGGAACCACCCTTGGCTTTCTTTTATTAAGAAATGCTTTTCCAGAAAACAGTCGATGATAATAATGGGTGAACATTTACTGATCCATCGGCATTGAGGGAACTAACATCTGCTTTCCCAGGCACGTTTCACGTCTCGACTCAGGGAACCATCCACCGCTGTCTCTACTGGGGAGAGGAACTCGAGGCCGGGAGAGGCAGCAGGTGGCTCCGAGTCGCCCAGCTTGCAGGTGGTGGGCGTAGGATTCAGACCCGGGAGTCCCGACCGCAGAGTCCACACCCCTAACCATTGTGGAAGTCTTTGGGGACCGTCCCTCCCTCTCACTGTGGCGATCCATTAAAAGGGCACCCTGAGCTTTCCCGGGGCCATGTAATCAAAGTAAAATCTTAGGTGATTTTCTGGACTTGAATGGCAGACCGAGAAGGAACTAAATTTTTGGCACAGAGTCTACAGCTAGATGTACTGGGTTATAAAGCAAATTCAGTCCCAAGTATTGACTGTGGGGCCCCAACTGGAAAGACATGGACACTCACTGTCTTCCAGAGACTGCCGAAAATCACGTGGGGGTTCTCTTCTTCTTGTTTTCTGTATTCGTTTTTTAATGAAAAAGAATAAGACAACTCAAGAAGAACTATAATCACTTTGTTCCTTACTGATTTCCTGCCTGCTTCATCTATTAGTTCCTGAGAGAGGAATATGAAGTCACCAACTATAATCGTGGATTTCCCTATTCTTTCAGTTCTGTCAATTTTTGCCTCGTGTACTTTGCCCTCTGTTGTTAGGTGTGCATACATTTAGGATTATTATGTGTTCTTGGAGAAAGGACCTTTTTCCATTATGTAATGCCACTCTTTATCTTTGATAATCTTCCTTGTTCCACAGTCTGCTTTATCAAAATTAATATGGCTACGACTGCCTTTTTTTTTTTTTTTTTTTTGGTGTTAATAGGTGTTTCGGTCAGCGTCCTCCATGAAAACAGAACCGGCAGTATATGTATTTATATACACTGCGTTCATACCATCACGGTTACCGAATGCAGTCACACACATGAGACCTACTGAGGGTTTAGGGACAATTCTCGTATTAGCTCCCTGTTCTCTCAAAACCAGCTGAGAGATACACTCGTGACTCTGAACCAGAGATAAAAGTATCTCCATTAGACCTGAGAGCAAAGGAGTTTGCTAGCCCTTTGCTCACCCTTTTCCACGCCTCGCCACCGTTGGCCCTTGCCCATGACCAGGAGCCGCCATCAACACTCACGTTCCCTGTGGCAGGAAGATCCTACAGGGTCAGCAAGGAATAGCCAAGGTGAGCAGACAGCATTGGCTTCCTATGGCTGCTATACAAATTACCACAACTTTTATGGCTTGGAATAACACAGATTTGTTCTTATGGGGCCTGAGGCCCAAAGTATGAAATTGGTTTCACTGGGGGCTCCATCAAGGTGCGGGCAGGGTGATTCCTGTGGCAGCGTCTGTAGGAGGACCCATTTCCTGCCTTCTGGGTTCCTATCATTGCAGCCTCTTCCTTCCAAAGGCACATCTCCCATCACTTCTCTGATCCTTCTTCCTCCACCGTATAAAAAGCCCTGTTTAGTGGGTCCACCTCACCAGGTCCATCCAGGGTCACCTCTCTTCCCCAGATCCTTAACCAAATCAATCTGCAAAGCCCCTTTTACCATGCGAGCTTGCATTTGCAGATTCAGATGTCTTGGGTGGGGCATTGCCCAGCTCACCACAGAGGCCATCTTTTCTCCAGTCTCACTGGCCATACTGCTCTTCTCTGCAAGAAGGGGTGAGTAAGGTAAGGGGAGGGAGACAGAGGGCATCCAGGGAAGCACCTCCACATGGAGACAAGAGAAGGGGTCATCATGCAGAAATGAAAAAATGACAACCAGGTGAAATCCAGGTGTCGTGACCAGAGGCAGATTTCCACAGAGAGAGCACACGTGATCCCTGAGTGTTTGATGCTCTGTATCACGGGGACTGACCCAGAAAGAAGGTGTCCCAGGCTCTAGGGTCTGCTGGCTCCAGCTGAGTTCAGGCCACCCTGGCACTGGCAGAAGATTGGGTAACATAGGGAGAGAGAACCAGTAATACATCTTCCGTTCTTTGTGACCTCAAAGTTGCCTCTCTTCTGTGGTGCCAGCTCCTGATGGACAGGCCCAGTTTGGTTCTGCATAGTAACGTCTAGACTCTGCTAACATAACCTCCACCCCTTTCTCTCCAGCCTGGGGTCAGGGTTAGGAATGGTGGGCTTCTATTGTCTCTAATCTGTGGGTTACCTCTGCTTCTTTAACTTTGCCTCTCAGTTTTCCAGCTCTGTGTGTGTAATAGTTAGCTATCGCTGCATAACAAATTTCCCCAAAAGTTAGTGACTCAGAAAAATATTTATCATCTGTCTCACAGTTTATGTGGGTCAGGGGTCTGGGCACAGCTTAGATGGACTCTCTGATTCCTCAAGACTGTGATTGCAGTGTTGGCTGGGACATTACATCTTAATACTTTGCTGGCGATGGGCCCAAGCTCAGTCATTGGTCGTTGACATGATTCAGTTCCTTGTAGACTGTTGGTCTAACAGCCTCAGTTTCTCACAAGCTATTGGCAGGTGGCCTCTCTCAGTTCCTTGCTACTTGTCCCTTTCCATAGGCTGCTACGATATGGCTACTATGCTTCTGCAGAGCAAGTGAGGGACAGGGCAACAAAGTACCAGCAAGAGAGAAACTAAGAGCAAGACAAAGCCGTAGTCTTTGTAACGTCATCTCGGAAGTGCCATCTGACCCATCACTTTTGCGCATTGGGTCCGGCTCACACTCAAGGGGGAGGGGGTACCACAGGGGTGTGAGCACCAGCAGGAGGAGAACACTGGGGGCCACCTGCACAGCTGACTGCTGCAGACACATGCCCCGTCTCTAGGTGTATTTCCACCTGCTTCTCTGAATCATGCTGATGTAGCCACCAAGTTCAGGGTCCCTTGACGTTTCCAGGGAAGGAACACCTTGGCTGGACCTGCCCCTCCCTCAGTTCCTTCCCAGTCCTCATTCTTGGTTTCAGCTGTCACTCCCAGAGAAGCCGGAGTCTACAAGCCAGGTGGTCCGTGATTCCACGTACTCACCCCCTGGTGCAGTCGCCACAGTTTCTGTGCACGTTTCCTTTCTCACTTGTTCTTGTCTACCACCTGCTCAGCCTTGAGCTCCATGGGGTCACGAGGATGAGATTTCCTTTTGCAGCGTGCTACTTTTGCGCACTCCCAAGTGGTAGCAGACTTTGAGCTCTGCTGCGAAGAAGCTGCCCCGTCAGTTGGAGGCGTCCCCGCGGGAGAGGCCAAGGATGGCACACCTGGAGGTGGATAAAAATAGGACCCAGAGCTGAGGCTCCCGGCTTCTGTTTTCTCATCAAATGTGCCTTTCAGAGAGACTCAGGTTAGGAACTCTTCTGTGCCCTTGAGGAGCTAGTATTCTAGTGGAGAAGACAGACAGACACCGGGGTGATGGAGGTCGGGTGACTTCTGTGCTATTTGGGCTGAGCGTGGTGCTGGGAGGTAGGAGTGACGGGTGCCCTAACTCAGTGAGAGGGAGGCTGCGAGGGTTTACTGGAGCAGACTCTGGTGTGGGTCTGGCATCGGTGTCTCCCCTGGGTGAGGGCACGTGCCGGCAGGTGTGTGTGCCTAGGGAGCCAGAGCCTGCAAGGTGCCCCTGCTTCCACAGCTTGATTGGAAAGGTGTTCTCTAGGATTTTCTGACAAGCCTCCAAAACTAGACAGCATCTGAGCTTGCCTGCCTTGTTCCCTCCTCGTCAGTGGTATCCCTGGCTTCCTCCACCCTGATCAGGTGGGTCTTAAGCCGTCTCCCTCATAGGTGCCACCTAGCATTCTGCACTGAGCAGCTGTGCCAGCTGGTGCTGACCTGCACCTGGTTTCAGTCGCTCTTGTTTTTGAAAATACGCCGGCTCCTGTCCTCCCCCTCCCCCGTGGGACCCCCCTGCTGGGGCACTGCAGGTGGTCTTTCTTATTGAAGGGCCTTTCTGACCCTCACTGAAGTCTCTGGTGAAGCTCCTGGACATGGAATTCATGACCTTCATTCTGGGAATGGCACCAGCAAGCTGCTCCCTCTTCCTGAATTCCACGGAGGGAGGGTTCGTGAAGTCCAGACACCTCCCTCTGGGATCCGCGCGCAGCCAACATGAAACTGGCATGGGTTTGACCATCGCCTGCCTGTCTCCTAAATTAGGAAGACAGTTTTGCCTGGAAAGTTCAAGTATTAGCTACTCAAGTTTGTCTAAAAGAATGATTTCCTCATATATTAATTTTTGCTTCGGTATACAGAGCGGAAAAAAAATCAGTATCGTCTACTTACAATGAACCTACCTTGTAAAATATGTTTATTTGTGTGTGTGTGTGTGTGTGTGTGTGTATCTGAAAATATAAAAGCCAGTAGTTAAAGTTTGGGTGGGAGAATAAATCCCATGTGGAAATAATTATGGCCAGAACGAAGAGTGGCGGCCGTGGACTTGGTTTAGGAAGCTGGTGAGCGTCTGCAGTGGAACCTCTGGGCCACTTGAGCTGAATGTCTATTTGCATAAACCGCTTTAGTTCTGGTCTTGCACCAGCGGCCCCTAATTATCCTGTCCCTTTAAGAGCAAGCTATTAGAGTCGTAGTTTTTGCCAGTTAGCTTTAATACTTCTTCCTAATAGCAGCAGATCTGAGATATTTCTTCAGGCTCAGGCACTTTAATCATGGAAATATGTTGAAAGTGCAGTTAAGTCAAGACTGTGCCCAGACTTCAGGCCCTAAAGAAACTTCCTGGCAACCCGCCTAGAATCCCACAGCCATCTGTGATTTGCATTTAAATGAGCTTTTGTGAAATTAAAAATAAACATGGGACCATAATATTTACTTGTCCGCCTTTGTTGCCTGCCCCGGGAGGAGAGGGAGCAGGCTGATTGCACGCATGTGTGCTGGAAGCCTAGGCTTGAGCAGTTCGCCCTGCATCCGCTGGCAACGGCGCATAATTACAGGTGGTGGCTTTGTAGGCGAGGATAATAATACTGAAAAAATAGTTCGAAAGGAATTCATAAAGCCAGCGGTGTTACATAACATCTATGGGCTCTGTTCTTTGGGGATTATTTTATAATTCCTACCAAGGACCATAAATGTTATGACCCGGCGTACTAGTCAGGATAGGTGAGGTTATGCTGACATAACAAATGATCCTGAAACCCCAACGAATTCCAGCAGAGTTGGGCTTCTTTGCTCACATCGCGTTTCCCGCCTTGGATAATTGGCTGCAATTCTCTGTACTTACTTTGTCTTCCTCCAGATCGCAGGCCTAGGGAGCATTCCCATGTAGAACATTGCTGGGCCTGCAGCAAATGGCGGTGAGAGATGGCAGACTCCTGTATTGGTGCTTCAAGCTTCTGTTCGGAAGTAGCTCATGTCACTTTCCCTGAGGAGTGTTTGGCCAGATTTTATGTTAGTTGAGAGGAGCAATGGAATCCCCTTGACAAGAGGGGCATCACAAGATTAAGATCACAAGACCAAGTTTGAAGACAGTGGAAGGGAATGTTCTCACGAGACAGTGCAGTGGTATCTAGAAACAACAGTCCATTCTACCACACTTGGGTCTCACACCCAGAGGTTTCTGCAGTTCTCTTTGCTTTCCAAAGACAACTCCATTCAACATCCCAGACAACTCCAACAACGTTCATTTGTTTCTGGATCTTTGCTCCGTCACCTCTGGAATCTGAAATCTGGGCTCTGTCCTTGTGATTATGACTCTTGATTTGGAGTAGCCTGATTTTTAAGTAATAGGTGCTCATCGCTCTTCTGAGGGCCCTCAGAGCTGCCTGGGTGTTTTGCCTTCACATTTCTCATCGTGCAGGAGCTGTAGGTGGAGTTACTGGCAGGAGGCTGGGGGGCATGCAACCCTGTGATGTGCACAGACCCATCTCTCTCCAGCTAATCTGCAGAGTTCTGGACAGACCTGAACTTCCAGAGAGCTCCTGCTTCAGGTACATCCACACAGAGCCCCTCCATCTCTCTTGCCTTCATGGCTTACCTCTTTGGGACTTCGAAGTGCCGCTACTTAGTTTTGCTAGGACTCTAGAAACTTTTTGCAGATAGAACCTAGAGGTCCTGCCTTGACACTCCCAAGTTACCAAAGCGAGAATGCAGATTAATCCTTACCCACAATGCTGCTCTCCAAAATTCTATCAGATTGAGTGGATACCTTTCCCTTAAATGGCACCTAAGCCAACTTTCTCACCTTTGAAACTAAACCCAAACCTTCTTTGTTTCTGAAATTGACCAAGAAATGATTTGTTTCTAAGTTCGGAAATAACATGTCTCAGTCTTCTTATGAAATACCCTTATTATTGAGAAAATGAACCGTTAACAGTGTACTGAATCTCAAAATCCCAGTCCCCAGGTGCATCGCTCGCTAAGAAACATGACATTGGCGTGAGCATGGCTGGGAAACATTAGATTTGACCCTTGTTCTACAGAAGGTCTCATTGGCAGTGATTTCCATGCACATTTGTAACATCGAAGTGAGAATTGCACTGAATGATGAACTACTTGGAATAAACCTTCCTTCTTTAGACATCTTCTGTCAGCTTGTTGATGACTAAGCCTATTGGTACAACTGCAGGATGTGTCTGCATCAGTCTTAGCCATGAACTTGATTCCCTTCACTGTCGGCCACGCTGGAGGAGTGCTCTTGCCCCGTGCCTGGCACCCTCGTATCTGGCCTTCTGCACCCAGGCTCCATCTACTCCCCTACAACACACCGTGTATCCCCGTGTAACTCTCCTGAGACAGCATATACTGCAGCCATCAGAGACCCATGACTGCCACCTGCACTAGCACTCACATGACACCCCTCTGCCCCCTCGATGTGCTCACAATTCCTCCAGCTTCCCTGCCCCCTTGGTCCATGGAACGTTACAGTTGATAATTCACAGTATTCTCTTTTCTCGCTCCCGCTGTTCTCCGTGCCCACGGAATTCCTATTTGTATTTGAAAAACCAGCTCTAGGGTCACCTACTTTGAGATTACAGTTCTGGGCTCCTCACAGGTAGAGTTAGGTGTTTATTTATTTTTATTCTTAACCCGCAGACACCTTCGATTTCAGACTCTTCCGCGGAGTTTGTCTTCAAGGGTCAGTCTTCACCACAGCACACTTCACTCTCTCGGGGGCTCTGAAAATCTTTGGGACTGGGGGACGCAGAGGAAGGAAAACTGCTCTGCGTTCATGGCAGTTACGACACAGGACTGTACAGTCGACACTCATGGTTCTTCCTCATCCTCTGTGCACGCGCGAGATCCTCCTTGAACAATCAATATCATCACCCCTTTTAAGCATTGGCAAAGAGATGTAGAGAGTTGCAATGACCGAATTTCTCGGACAGGAAGTATCAGAGTCCTTGTTCTACTCTTTCATCACGCTGTCCCTTGATAGGTCCCGGCTTCCATATAAAGATGCACAAAGCAAAATAAATGAAATGAAATGAAATATTAAAAAAATTTAAAATAACGAAAATAAAGATGCGGAAAGCAAGTGTTTGGAGGTAATAATTTCTGATTTTCCTTTAAGAAGACATGAATAACAATGCTTATTCCTGTGTTCTACCACTCAAAGTGTTTAAGAAAGCCCACAACGTGCCAGACGCTACTAAACTCCCAAAGACTCTGTGATCACTGGGAGTCGCCAGCACTGGTGTTTGAACATAGGTACGGCGGGTCCTCTTACCAGCTCTGGGACATCGTAGTTTTGGAGGAGCTTATTGCAAGAGATGTTGAAAGCTGTAGAAATATTCCAGTGCATAATAGTACATACTACTACACTCTGAGTGTTCGGGATAGAATTATCATGAAACTACTTAAAAAGAGTTGGGGAGTCCCAAGGCATCCCAGACCCCTTGGGAAGTCATTCCCCGAGTATGCTTCGTCTAAAATTATGCCTGTTATCATTTTTTACTTTTCTAGATTAGGTCAGTGAGAGATGCATTATTGATGTTTACTCTATGTACTTAATTCTTTTTTTTGTTTTGATTTTTAAATGTTTTTTAATTTTTTTTTTTTTTGAGAGAGAGAGAGAGAGTCTGCACATGAGTCGGGGAGAGGCAGAGAGACAGGGAGACACAGAATCTGAAGCAGGCTCCAGGCTCCGAGCTGTCAGCACAGAGTCCGACGCAGGGCTCGAACTCATGAACCGC
Source organism: Paguma larvata (assembly GCA_030068075.1). Classification (NCBI taxonomy): domain Eukaryota; kingdom Metazoa; phylum Chordata; class Mammalia; order Carnivora; family Viverridae; genus Paguma; species Paguma larvata. The sequence goes on from CM057826.1 coordinate 5,059,316, forward strand.
GAGATCATGATCTGAGCCGGAGTGAGATGTTTAACCAGCTAAGCCATGCAGGCGACCCCCAACTAATCTTTTTTTTTTAATGTTTATTTTTGAGAGAGAGAGGGAGAGAGACGGACTGCACATGAGTGGAGGAGAGGCAGAGAGAGAGAGAGAGAGACAGAGGATCCAAGTTGTGCTGACACCAGCAAGCCCTATGTGGGACTTGAACTCAAGAACCGTGAGATCCTGACCTGAGTCGAAGCCAGTCGCCCAACCGACTGAGCCACCCAGGCGCCCCATCTAATACTCAATTCTATTACCTGAACAATATGTTAGCTGAAATAATGAAATCAGTATGGAGCTGTACCATTTAATTAAAATGTTACTATCGGTGGCTTAGTGAGAATCCTATAATATGTGGAAGTAGATTTAATAGAGCTGTTGGTTAGAAGAAGCAATATATTTGTGGTAATTGCTCCCATAAGGAGAGCATACCGTAAGACTGAGAAGGGGCCGTTACTCATGCAGCCAGCCGAAGCCCTGCTATAAACCCCTTCGAATAAACTGACTTGTTAAGGCAGAGAAAAACAAACTTTTCTCCTTAATCCACATTTTAATTACATTGTTTTTAAAAATCCTTCTGGAAAGGAGAGTCTGGACTCCGAGTCTTTCATCAGTGAAAAGCAGTATTTTGATGGTTGACAGACTCTCTCCCTGCATCCTTACGTGTGCCAGGACTAACAAGCATGCGTCTGTATTTGTTGTAAACCTTTGCTTTTTTTAAACTTTCAAATGGAATAAAATCACCCAAATATCACCTTTAAGGATGTTTGCCAGAGGTGAATCCATCTGTCTCCCCTGCTTGGAGTTCTTGGAATATAATACAGTTCAGCCTCCTGAGAAGTGTATCTTGAACTTTATAAATGTTCTCTTATACTTTCTTCCTGTCCCCAGAAATGCTTTTTCGATCAGGTCATTCAAATTAGATGGTGGCCTCCACTTTCTTGGAATCTATTAGAAGGCCAGAGTACCCCAAAGCAGCCCCTGTAACCTGTGCTGCTCTAAGTCTTCAGATGAGCTTTATTGAGGTGAAGTTCACGTATAATAAGATGCACCATTTCAAGTGCATATATTTTGATGAGTTTTTGCAAGTATCTGATCGTACATGGACACCAAAACAGTGAAGACAGAACACGTTCCCCCAGTGAGTTTCAAAGATGGTGACCTTCCCTGAAATGCAGTAGGGCTCTCTCCTTGCCTTCTCCTCATGGGTTGATCTTTGGGTTTGAGCATCTGTTGAGAAGGCTCAGCTTGTGTTAGGAAAGTTCCAGATCTTACTGTCTTACAGACTTTCCAGAAAGGAGAAAGAAAGAAAAGGAAGGAAAAAGTGGCCAGACTACAAAACAGTAGCTCATCTGACTTCTTGCCTCTCTCTGGTCTAAAAATAAAACTTGGGGCACCTGGGTGACTCAGTCGGTGAAGCATCTGACTTCAGCTCAGGTCATGATCACACGGTTCGTGAATTCAAGCCCCGCATCAGGCTCTGTGCTGATGGCTCAGAGCCTGAAGCCTGCTTTAGATTCTGTGTCTCCTGCTCTCTTTTTGCCCCTCCCCAGCTTGTGCTCTGTCTCTCTCTCTCTGTCTCTCTCAAAAATAAATAAACATTAAAAACATTTAAAAAACAAATATTTTTTTTTTAAATTAAAAAACAAAACAAAACATGGAGGCCTTAGAAGTCAGCAAGCAAAAACAATTCATCGTGCATCATGTATCAGGAAAAAAAAAGGTATCAGATTTAATAGGTCAGACTTAAAGAAATGAAGGCATAAATATGAATTGCTTATTAGTTATTTCAGTGCTAGAACTAATTATGCCAAGGGTCCCTATAAAAAATGATTAGTCAAATTTCAAATATACTTAAATTTACATTTTTCTCTCTCGAATTAAAAATAAAGAAATAAGGGGATTTGCTTTTTTTAATTTTTTTTTTAGCAAAAGCATTAATTTATCTGAGCACTTTTGTTCTGCATGAGAGAACACGAGTTCTGATGGCATTCTGAAGAGTGAACATATTTTTGCATTTTAACTGTAATGAAGGCAATATGCTATTCTTAATAAAGACATGGTTATTTAGGGATCGGAAATACAGATTTGATTATAATTATAATCACCAAATGTTTACTTTCTGTAAATAAGATCTGGGTGGGGTTTGCTTTTACACACGTGCATTTCCATATTGTGGTTCTGTAGAACAAATATGTGTACAAAGGTCTTCGCGAGCCCACAGAACCTTTGGGCCGAAGGTCCTTCAGATCTTTCAGCTTGGAGAGCCAGACCAGCTTCCTTAATCCTGAGTTTTCGAAAGTCCCAGAAAAGAGAGTGTTGGGTCATACCCACCTTCGTTTTGCCACTCAAGCCTTCTGTCAGGTATCGGACTCTGGCTGGACAGCCACGCCTAGAGTGGGTTCGGGATAGATCTCCCGGAGTCTCAGGAATCTTCTCACGTTCTAGGAAATAGTTTCTATTCAGGTGTTTCAGCATTTGCTATTAGATAGTCAAAGAGTTCCCAAAATGCAAAGAGCCCAGGGCTGTATCCTCCTGCTTCTTCCCAACCTGGTCCTCTCTGCTTCCCAGGGGTCATCCTGGGTCTGTGCCCCCCACGCTGCTACAACAGAAGGAGGTGGCCTTTTGTAATCCATTCAACCTCCGATGGACACCGAAACAGGGTAGACATAGAACATGTGCCCCCAGGACGCAGATGGAAAACCAGGCCCCTCGAAAGGGACATAGCTGTCCACTATATCCTCCTTTCACCTTTCTGCACTTGTGCCGTCTTAAAAAATACGTCTTTCAAGCTGGTGTCAAACTCATTGCTCTGCGATGCCCCCATCGAATCCTCCTGTGGTCTCCTAAAAGTTTGTCACGGAGCAGAGAGCGATGTGCCTTGGAGTCAGAACCTTCCAGAGAGATGCGTTGAATGCCTCCTACGTATTCGAATGATTGCCCCGAGTGCCTATTCTATGAAAAGTTATGAAAATTTAGGTAGCAGTTGGTATTCAGCTTGTTTGGGTTTTGGGGTAGGCATGCCTTTTTGGCAAATTGTTCAGACCTTTCGCTTTTGAATTGATAAACGTTGGTTTATTATGTAGTTTCATTTGCATATATTCAAATAGAAAACATACAGTATTTAGTACCTGTTGTATATTATGGATATTCATTTAAACGTAATTTTATATATGTGCAGACCAAAAAGCATTTTAAATTTAAATATATAGGAAGTTAATTTAAAAGATGTCCTTAAAATAGGAGGGTTAGATACTTTCCAAGTGTGTGTAATTTATTTCAGTAACACCATATTCCTAGCACTGTAGCCGGCATTTGTGTCTATAAAAGTATGTACAATTTTCATGTGAGACCTAGTTTTAAATTTTAATTTAATTCACACTTCTACACACACACACACGCACACACAGTTCTTTGATAATCACATTGGCAACAAAGTTGAGAGTAATGGAACCAATTCTCTGGATTGTGTTCGTGTCATGGGAAACTAACATGATAGCCACAAGCCACGTGTGGCTCTTCACAATTAAATATAAGTTAAATATAAAAACCTAGTTCCCCATCCATATGTGCTATATCTCATGTGCTTAACAAGCATTTGTAGCTGGCGGCTCCCATGCTGGACAGCTCTTAGCCACTGTCCTGCTCACCGTCTAGCGGTGTGACCTGCACACATCATGTCACGCATGGCTGGAAGCTTCTACTTTTTGACCACCTTCGTCCAGTTTCCCCTGCCCCCACCTCCTACATCTTATAACCACAAGTCGACTCTCTTTTTCTGTGAGTTTGTTTTTGTTTTTTTTTAGTTATTTTTTTTAATTTTTAGATTCCACATATAAGCGAGATCAGACATTATTTTCTTTCTCTGTCTGACTTCTTTCACTTAGCATAACACCCTCTGGATCCTTCCATGTTTCACAAATGACAGGTTTTTCTTCTATTTTTTTTTTTAACGGATGAACATTATTTCTGTGCGTGGATATAATTTTTTTTAATGTTTATTTTTGAGAGAGAAAGAGAGACAGAGTATGAGTGGGGGGAGGGCAAAGAGAGAGGCAGCACAGAATCTGAAGCAGGCTTCAGGCTCTGAGCTGTCAGCACAGAGCCTGACACAGGGCTCGAACTCAAGAGCTGTGAGATCATGACCTGAGCTGAAGTTGGATGCTTAACCGATTGAGCTACCGGGGTGCCTCTATAATTTTTTTTAACCCATTCATCATCCATTGATGGGTACTTGGGATGATTCCATGTCATGGCTCTTGTACATAATCCTGCAGTGACAACGGGGGTACAGATATCTCTTTGACATAGTGTTTTCATTTCCTTCGGATATATTGCTGGGTCCTGTGGTAGTTCTATTTTTAATTTTTTGAGGAACCTCTGTTTTCCATAGCGGCCGCACCAACTTCCAGTCCCACCGACAGTTGTACTTCAATTTTAAATCTTTTCCTTTGTGGCTCATGCTTTTGTGAGAACTTTAGACCCAAAAAGCACTAACTAAAAAAGGAAGATTGACAATTTTAGAACATTAAAATTTAAGATTTCAGTGATGCAGACAGCTTAAAAAAAATGAAGAAACAAGACCAGGAGAAGATGTTTGCAATGAACATAGCTAATAGAATTCTGTACTCTGTGGGGCACCTGGGGGGCTCTGTCAGTTAAGCATCCAACTGTTGATTTCAGCTCAGGTCATGAACTCACGGTTCATGAGTTCGAGCCCTGCGTCGGGCTCAGCATTGACAGCATGGAGCCTGCTTGGGATTTTCTCCCTCCTTCTCTCTGCCCCTTCCCTGCTTGTGCACATTTTCTCTCCCTCTCTCTCTCTTTCTTTCTCTCTCTCTCAAAATAAATAAACTTAAAGAAAAACAAAAAAATTCTGTCTCCTATAAAGCATGAAGTATATGTACCCCATACAGAAAGGAAGAGATCTGATACTTCGGGTCCCTAGTCATTAGAAGACTGTGGATTATTTTGAGGGGTGTCAATTCTACAACCACGGGACTGGCAGCTATAAGGTGGGCATACCTGAAATGGAATTGCAGAAGAAGGAATGAGGCCGACACTCTACTGCTGGGAGAAAAAAATAGAATAATTACTCTAGGAAGTTATAATCATGCAAACCTTTGAGGCAGAAACGTCACTTTCTCGATCTACCTGGAGAGACTTAAGTGAGTGTTCCCAAGGAGACAGTTCCCAGAATGTTCATTTCAGCATCATTGTAATGGTTAACAATTGAAAGCAACTAATAAGTGTCCATCATTAGAAAAATGAATATCTAGCTCATGGTGTATTCAGAGATAAGATTATTTTCTTTTGAGAGAGGGGGAGAGAGACTGAGCAGGGAAGAGAGGCACGGGAGAGGGAGAGAAAGAATCTTAAGCAGTCTTCATGCTCGGCACGGAACCTGACGTGGGGCTCAATCCCACAACCCTGGGATCATGACGTGAGTTGCAATCAAGAGTTGGATGCTCAACTGACTGAGCCACCCAGGCGCCCCCAGAGAGAAGAATATTAAGCAGAAATTAATAAAACAAATTGGGCGTAGATGTGTTAGCAGAAGTAGACACTAAAAGGTCAAACCAAGTGAAAAATGGCAAAGTGCTGAATCCTGGGTAGATGGTAAGATGCAATTTTGCGGGGCTAAAACCTGGGGCACGACACCTCATCTTGTCGATGGTGTTTTTCAGATACGGTAAAAGTGCAGAAGGCAGTTACCTCAGTGAAGGGAGGAAGGGGGTGTGTTTCTCGGTAATTGTTCACGTCTTTCCTACAGTTATGTTACTTTTTTTCCATACTTTTCTGACTTCGGAATGTTTTCATTTTTCAAAAGCAGTTACAAATGAGGAACAAAAAATTTCTAGCTTAAGGGGAAAACGCGATTTTAAAAACTCTTTTGTATCCATCCCGGAATAACTGTCTCGGTTTCTTTTCACGGTTCAAACCCTTAGACACAAGTGTGCCATTCAAGTGTGACATTCAGACGTCCGTGTCAGCGTTACCTTTTGAAATGTGTGGCCTTGAGCCTTCCGAAAGCGCTTGAATGAAAGGTATTCGAATACATTTCTCCTGCAGAACAATGATGGGGAAAAATTTGCCTGAATTCACTAATGTTTTTCCTAATATTTAACCTCATCCTTTATTTATTCTTTGTTGTTAAAAATATATGAGCATTTTGTTCCTATTAGCGTTTTTTTGTTCCCGTCGATTTTTAACAGTGCGTCAGGAAAGGTCGAGATCGAGACTAAACATGGCCTGAAAACACATACTTGGCCTCCTTCTGAAGTTAGACATTGTGTAATAATTGTCTTTTTCTTTCCCAATGAGCTGTAACAGGCACATTCGAAGTTACAGTGTGAATTTCTGAGGTGTAAAGGCAAATAATAAATATCTATCTTTCAGAACTATTGCAGTGTATAAAGAATAGAATGCCCGGACCTACTTAATCTTTCCACATGATTATAGTGACATCATGGGGACGTGTCACACTTTCAGACAGGACACACGCTCTGTGTGTGGGAGCCAGCAAGACACAGGGCGCTGTGCTGGGCACTCCTTGTCCCGTTGGAAGAAACCGTACATGCTGTCGCTGTGACCCCATCACAGTCACCTTTGCTATCTCCCTTCCATCCCTCCTAGTTAGGCAGTTTCCCCAAAGTGCCAGTTTTAATTAGGTCTGTGCTGGTTTCAGTTCTCTGCAACACCAAGCCTCACACCCAAGAATATTACATTGCACATTTAATAATATATTCGTGCGATGTTTTCCCTGTATGTGAATAAGATCTGTTGTTTTGATTATATAGGCCTTGTACATTTCTTGTTGATTTCTGGCTATTTTGTATACTTTTAAATTCTATAAATGATTTTATGTATATTTTTAAAATTATACTTCACAACTAACTACTCCTGGTATAGAGAGAAAACTCTCAGTTTTGATATTTGTAGCTTCTAAGAGGCCAACTGCAACCGAACAGTCTTACTAATAACTCTATTTTTTTGTTCTTTTTTTTCCATGTGGATGATCGTGACTGTGATGAATGATAACGTATAATTATAATTTGTAATAATTTCAATATTTATAGATCTCGCCTTATTATTTATTTTTATTCAGTGACGTTAAACTCCCGGGAAGGCCCTAACCAATGGGGAGAGTGGACATTCTTTGTGTCTTCTGATTTTAGGGGACGGGCCTATCCTGCCTAGCTTCAACATGATTGCCGTGGTGTTTTATTTACTGTGATGATTCATGGTTTAGGGCCGCTGTTGTGCTCAGTGCCGAACAGAAAATTTGTTGGACTTTTCTGTTTCACTTTGTAAGTTTAGATAAGTAATTTCTTTGAATCGTTCCCCTGCAGGACACTTGCACACACGCGCACACACACACATGTGCACACACACACATGCACATACACGGCTTTAAATAGCAGATAAACAAACTGATTACATCGATGAAAAATGTTTCAAGAGAGCAAAGCCTGTTAGCTTAAAACCTAAGAACCCCAAGCTTTAAATGTTTATAAAAAGGTCCCTTTCCTTACCTTTCATGTTTATTTATGAACTGTCTCCACCACTCGTCCTGGAATCCATTGATAAGCCTTTAGGTCTCCCGTTTGTATTTTCCGGAAGCGCCCTTACGGGGCAACATCAGATTCTCAATCCAGCTAAGAAAAAGGCTGAGCTGTTCTCATTCAGTATATTGCCTTTCGACTTGGATCTTAGATGCTTCAGTTCCAACGCTCAGATTTAATCAGCTTATTTTGCTCTCCTGCAGAGTGTTTTAAATGGATCATATTGGCCTTATTCTCTTTCCTGACATTTTTAGGGAGAAATTTAACCTTTGATCTTGCCACATTTGAAATTTATTCATAAAAGATGTGATCTGTGATATTTATTTTTAAAAAGCAAAGGTTAAAAGGAATTAGCAGATCATACCACTTAAATGGGAACCAGTATGAACTGGATAAATGTTGATGAACGCCATTCTGTAAATGCCCGCGGCCTTTATGACTGACACAAACCGCTGTTCTCCACAATTCCCCGGGGCCCAGGGTCGTAGAACTTCCTAGAATGTAAATACAAAATAAAAACATGCAGGTGAGACCAGCGATGGGCGTGCCCCATGAAAGAGAGGGCCCGCCTTTATCCCAGAGCCTCCCTGAATCAGAGGGGTGGCTGCCTTCCTACTCCTCAGACTCGGGACACCTTCCCGTGCGGATCTGCTCCAGAGTCACACATACTTTTGAAATCTTCTGTTTGATTCTTAAAATCAAAATGTGGAAACTGCCCATGTGGCAGTCCTCTTGATGGAATATTCATAGCTGTCTTAATATATGGAGTCTTTTTTAATCCATAGATATGAAGTGGAATGGCTCTTGCATAACTTCATCTAACCCAGACAAAAGGCAACATGTCTCCTGTGAGCACGCGCCTGGGGCCAGCTGGAAAGCACAGTGAGAATGGGGAACTTTACAGCTTCTTAGAGAACTCAGGGCTGCCTTTAGGAGTACCTGGCCTTCGTTTCCATATTATATCTTAAAATATATTGCACCTGACTCTTACCAGGTTCTAAGGTGTGGGAGACTGAGGACCGTTGTTTTTTCGATTTTGAATCTCCACAGCGCCTTACCCATTGTTTATGGCCAATAAATGTTGATGGGCTGAGTAAATACTCAGATAGGTGTGGTATTAGAACAGATTTAGGCGAGGGCTCCTCCTGCTTCTATCATAAGTACCGCCACAAGCACCGCCCATGGAGAAATAGGGTTTGTTTGTATTGAAATTATACGTTCAAACTAACCGATCCTATATGTATGTATATGGCCATATTCCTATTTGAGGTGAATTAGATGATTTTTTTTAAAGATTAATTCTATAGAAGATAGTCTTTGTTAGCATATTTAAGATGTTCTTCCTTTTCTGAAAATAGTAGCTGTAGTTACTTAAACTTTTTTCCAAAAACAGTTTAGTACGGTGATGCCTAGTGCCATTCCTTCCTGAGACAAGAACCATGCTAGCCATGTAGCCTAAAGACACGTTTATGCAGGAGGTAAAGGAGATAATGGACCGAAGATTAGATTCACTGCTTATTGTCATGAGGAGGTATGATAATAGTTATATGTCTATAGAGAACTTCAAGGAATATTCATGGTAATTTAAGCGGAAGCAGTACTGATGGCACAGTCACAGGGCCTCCAGCTTGCCTGGCACGGTGGAATTCCTCTTCACACATTAGCTCATGTGTTCCTCATGGCAGGCCTGGGAAGCACAGCAAGGGTGACCGATTTGCCCCAGGTCACACAGCTGGCAGGTGGTGGGAGTTGGGAGTCCACCCCCTCTGGCACGTTCTGAGTCCGTGGTCTTCACAGTGGCACCATCCTGCCTCTGCAGACGTGAGTCACTCTCTGACTTGGGACATTATTTCTGCATGGTGGTGGACAGCCGTCCTACACCTGAAGTGTCCACTGAACCGCCCAGGGCCGTGAGGAGGTACGTTCTAAGTCACATAGTTGGAATTCCACACACCTCTGCCACCCAGCAAAACTCAGATAAATCATAGGGGAGAGCATCCCAAAGGAAATGGAAAGTTTCATTCTTTTATTGAAAACTTTCAAAAACAAAGCCTAATGGTATGCAGGACATTACTAAGAGATTTAACTAATATCACAAATAACGGTGAATTCAGAACAGTGCAGTATTGAATAAAGGCCTTTCTAAATTTTAGGGTGAATTTCCTAGCGGTCATTCCTGTTGAGAGCTCACAGGTTGAGACGTCTCCCTGTGTGAAAAGGCAATGTTGCAAAGTCTCCCGCCAATCAAATGGCACCCAATACCATCTCCTTCTAATATTAACCTTTCAGGCCTGGATTTCTTGAACTGCTCTCATTGGCCTCGGAGGGATGTAATACTCTTTTGTTTTATGGCATTTAAATAAAAAAGAAGGACCTGGAGTGCGATGCTTTGATGGATTTCATCTGAATGAGAGTAACCAGGCCAGAAGTAAGCTCGAAGTTGCCTCTTGGGGATGGGTTACACAAATTGATAGCAGTTATGAGTTGGCTAAATATTAGTGTAATTTATGTAAACGCTAGGCCCCTATTGTATAAATTCACTCATTCATAAGCAAAGGAACTTAGACAAGCCTTAGGAGTTATGTCTTTACCAAGAGAGTTACACCTCCCCCATTGTAGTTTAGGAAGCTAGACGGAATGGAATGACTCTTAGCCTTTCTATAGATGATTAACATAGGTATTAAGACGGTAATGTATGCACCCTCTGTTTACTAAGACTTACAATAACAACTCTGCATTCTGCTTACACATCCTGTTTTCTCCCCTGCCGCAAGTTTACCTAATCCTACTTCAAAGACAGCATATGTTAATTAACTTAGGAGCAGAATCACAAAATAGCTAAGATAAGAATTGTTTCCTTTATGTTCTAAAAAAATGATGATGAAAAACAACGTGGGAAACTGAGGAAATTGCCCTTTGCTGATCAGAACACATTGTTGCTAAAGATATCAAACTATGCTTACTGCTGTAATGCCACTCTTTGATGTATTGTCATTTACTGCCTTTAAATGAAAATACTGAGATCAGCAGGGCAGAGATGCTTGACTGGTTCCAGAAGCCTCGCAGCTCTCTCAAGTCATTCATCGTGTCGACACCATTCATACTTCCGGGACCCCTGAACTTGCTGGAGCTGGACTCCGGCACATTCCCGTATGCAAACCACCACTTCATTTGTCCTCCCGAGTGAGGAAGACAAATGCAGAAGCAGGCGGAGGTGAGCCTGCTTATAGTAATGGACGCACAGAGAATAGGCACGTGTGCACGTGCGCACAGACACGTTCACGTGTGTTCAGTGGTGTGGCTCGCTCCTGCACCAAAAGAAAAGCACCCCTTCCTCTTGCCCGGTTCCTTTGTGGCTGGTCTTTTGGCATTCGGACATTAACTGTGAATTCGCTCGGTATTACTCAGGAGGCTTTCAAAGCGCACAGAAGTGACATGCCGGGTGACTCATTAAAACGTTTATCAAAAGTTCTTTCAGTTTCTTTACAAAGCTAGAGAAATACATGCAGAACGGGGGAGTTTTCAAAAGACGTGTCTTTCTCGTGTGCTGAAATAGCTACAGAGCTTAGGGCTCTCTGGTAGGATCAATTCCGTGTGGCACCCACTTTATTTAATATCAACAGGGAAATGCAGAATGCCTGGGAAAAAATCTATTCTGAGCTGTGTATTTTCTCCAGCATAAGTTTGCTTCTCAAGTTTTGAAAAGAGAAACTTCCCTTCCAAAAAAAAAGTTTATGCTCACACAGTTGTTTGAGCTACCAAAAAAAAAAAAAAAATCAGGACAGTGTTCTGCTTCCTTTGCATAGAGTTCAGGAATATATATATGTAGGTATACATATATATACTTGGAGATAGATACACAGATTTCTAAGTATAGATAGCTATATCTATTTATCTATCTATATATATATAAAACAACACAGACCAGCATTTACCAAATGTCTCTACACACCTAAGTCTTGCTCCCCATAGAAGAATGGTCCTGTGTCATGTAACCTTTTGGGGGATGGTAACATAGTGTCTACTCACCAATGAAACCCCATCACCAACTGACCGTTAGTGGGTCTACAGCACTGAGCCTGGAGCAGCCCAGATCTTCCCGAATGCATTTAACCACGGAATGTTTTCCCACGTAACATCTGTTAACGTCCTAGTTCTCAGAGACATGCTCTGAGGAACCAAACTCAGCTTTCTCCAAATAAGAGAAAGAATACATCTAGAAAGTTCTTATGTTTCCAAGAATGAGCAAAAAGCATTCTGCAAGGAGGATTTTTCTCCTGGAGTAAGGGAAGCAGGTGCCCAAGCGTGAAGGAGAATTTGGGGTCAGCAAGGAAGTCAGCCGAGGTGGGTCAGCACGATCGGCAGGCAGCTGGACACCAGCAGTAAGAGGAGAGGACGCTGCCCGGTGGGCCACTGAACACCCCAAACTCCATTTTCTTCTTACTGAGTGATTTTGCAGAAATAAAGTCCGCATTGTAGGTGACCCTGCAGTGCCCCAGAGACTCAGTGTGTCCTGGGAAGGCACAGGTGGAGGGGCCGGTCTCTCTAGTCAGGGGCTAAATGAGTCACACACCATGGGACCTCAGACCCCTCAGTGGCAAATTGTGGGACTTGGTCACTGCACAACCTCATCTAATGTTCTACAGTTTTGCCAGTGAAATTGCAAAGTATCAACATTTAGAAGTTTCCAAGTATTATAGTATTTTCGATCTTGGAAAAAATATTAAGATGGCCAGGTCTGCAATAACTTTTAATTATAGTTTAGTATTTCAAGAACATGTGATCAGACTGGTTTTTTTTTTTTTGATACAATTTATCTTTAATTTCAGATTCACTAACAGTATTATGACATAGACAGCATTTATGTTTGTGAGGTTCTTTTCCATCGTGTGTCCATTCACCTGTTGCCACAGTGCTTTCCTAGGTGTCCTCATGGTGTGCAGATAAGGGTTTACAGTTGTGATTTTTATTGCTGCAGCCTTTGATTCTTAAAAGTTTTGCTACTGTGTTTCTTCTGGTAGTTAGTGGTTGCTTTTATGTTCCTCTGAATTATTCCCTTAGAACGAATAGGATTGTCTCACAAAACTCTTCCCTGGGTTCTGTCGTTGCAAACACCACAAGTTTGTCTGCAGTGGATTTTGGCATCTCCTTACATTTTTTCCTAAAGGGATAGGGAAAGTGTCCTTGCCCACTTAATTGCCAAAGAAAAAGATTCTTTCTTCAAAGATGGTCTTATTTTTGTATTCCATAGTGTGTAAATGTGGAACTTCATGCCTTTTAAAGATGTGGTTTTGTTCATGAGTTTAGTTCTTTATGCAGTCTGGATACTCAGACTCCACTGGTCATAATCTCTGGTGTTTCCAATTCCTTATTAACTCTTCATTGTATTGAAAGAAGTGTTTAATGTTTATGTAAGTGTTTCGTTTCTATATTTACTCAGTACACAATTTCTTCTTTGGTGAGAACCTATCAAATGCAATTCGCTCTGTCAGATGGCAGACACGTAAAGAAAAATCTGAACTGGGCCCGACTCAGAAAGCCTGGCTGGGCGAGTTTTTAATAAAGGAGGACCTGTCTTCTCTCTTTTTATCCACCTTTCCCATTATAATTGATTCTATTCATTTAAGAGAGAACAAAATTCTGGATATTTAAGATTTTGTGATCTGGTTTTTGAGACTATTTCACTTCAATTTAAAAAATATATATATGTGTGTGTGTGTGTATATATATATATATATATATATATATATATATATATTTATTTATTTTTGGTGGGGGGGAGGGGCAGAGAGAGAGAGGGAGGCAGAGAATCCCAAGCAGGCTCTGGGCTGTCTGTGCAGAGCCTGACGAGGGACTCAGTCTCATGAACTGTGAGATCATGACCTGAGCCAAAATCAGGAGTTGGATGCTTAATCCACTGAGCCACCCAGGCGCCCCAAAATGATTTCACTCCTTGTGCATGTGGCACTTACTGTGGCTTGTGATGGGAGCTTGGATCCCAGTGATGCATTTCTGTTTCAGTGTATGTTCCTCTGGTGCTGTCCTTCTGTCACTGATTTGTCCCCACACCATGCTGACAGTCTTCCTTTATGCCCCATTTGTAACCCTGCTCTGACCTGTGACTGGTCAGTCTCTCCACCTCAATGTGGTGTCATCACACAACGGAGCGCCTTACCCCTACGGAATCCATTTAAAATGGGTAAAGGACCATTATCCTCAGGGCTGGGGCAATAACTAGAATGTTGAGAGCCCTTCCTTTTTTTCTTTTTTTTATTTTTTAAGCCATTTCTTTCGGGTTATGGAAAGGATGTCATCTGACTGCCTAGTCTCACTTCCAGAGGGTTCTGTAGTTTTTAGGGGGGATTTCCCTTTGGGCATGGAGACAGAGTTGAAGATGGGTGGTCTTGGTGCGTGACCATGGTTGTTGCTACGAAGGGAGAGAATTCCTCACCAGAAAAACCTGTGTTTGCTGCTGCTTTCAGAGCTGGCGTTTTTTCCTTATTGGAAACGAAATAGGGGACTTCAGGGCTTTCTAATGAAATCAGAGAACATGCATCAACTCTCTTCCCAGAAAAATTCATGATCTGGGTGAACTTTTACTTAATTCTATTCAACTTACATCTGTACTAGGAAGTGTGTTTTTTTCCCTACTGCATGACTTCTGTGTGTGTGTGTGTGTGTGTGTGCGCGGCGCGTCTTGAATATATTTTTCTTATTTGTTCAGCCATGATTTAATGGACCAGGATGAGACTAACTGAACATCTGTAGTTTTCCCATCCTTTCAAGTTAAATTGGGGTGATGAAACCTGTAGTGTGTATTCATGGGCTGTTTGTCAGATAGGCTGGTGATTATGATAGAACTTTGACTGTAACCTGCTACTAAAAGAGAAGCTATTTTGCATGAAGAGCCTGGGTCTACTTAATGGTTGTAGATAAAAGGGCATCACGGAGGGAACACATGGTGGGGGCAGGCATGGGAACAAAAGACCCCAGTTTGATGTGGCGAGTGCCGTGGAGCACCGTAAAGAGAACTCCTTAACGCTTAGGGTGGGCGCAGAAGGCTCCAGAGATGAGAGCGTCACAAAACGGAGTGGTTGAGACGACCCCACACATCAGCACAGAGATCTTAAGAGTGCAGATGTGTTTGCGGAATTACACCTGCTGGTGGCGGTGGGGATAGGGGCGCGATCTTACAGACGATGCTTGGAATGGGCTTGGGCCATAGCATTGAAAACACATATCGTCTATGATAAATTGCTTGGCCTTCATTAGCTAAGCACTAAAAAGATGATTCATTTTAACCAATGGAAGGACGTGCCCCAGGATTCCTGGAAAACATACCTAAGTGTCTATCATCCAGACAGTCCACAGCTCCCGCCCTGGTGATTCGCAATCTTTTTCCGTTTCTAGGCTACTGCGCCCAGCTGATTCACTGATACTCTTCCTCTCTTCGGTCACTAAGCTGCTTGGAATACACGGTATTGGCAGCTTGGCCTTTTATGTCTTATTTATCTAACATCCTGCCTAATTGTTCCACTGAATTGCTGGCTTTTGCGTTCCCTGATGGCCCACAGGGGACCTGTGACCTGTTCAGATTTACGAAGAAAAGAAAGTTGGGTTGTCTGCTTTGGGGGAAGCAAAGAAGATTGACAGTAGGGACCCGAGCGAAGTTCTTGAAAATTAAATCTCCATTCAATTTAGCGGTTTAAGTCCTCTGTTCATGGAAGAATGGAAAGGTTCATTGGAAGACGAAAAATTTTCAATAGACAAAGATGAGTAGGCCCACTAATAATCTTGGAAGCATAAGGAGCCATGGATGTGTTTGAAACTGTCTCCTTGATTTTATAAAAGAGCTGAATTAAGTGACTCGCTTAAGGTCATACCACCTTTTTACCCCTCGTAGATACAAACCATCTACTTTCTGCCTGAGCGTTGCGCTTAAGCTTTTCCCTAAAGGTCACCTTCCAAACCAGATCGAATTTGTGGTCCAGCGAGAGGCTGTGACCGTGATGTCTGGCAGCCATACATTTTTCAGGAACAAAACGAAAACACAGAGAAACAGGGATCAAAACCAGATGGTTCCTTGACTGTTTGACAGGAACAACTGAACTGCGGTTTACATAACACTGTAAGAAACTCAGATAGCCCAGCTAACATATCTTCACATTCGGTAATTTTAACATTACATTTGTCTATAGCATTTGACGTAACCATGGCCGTTTAGACTTCTGTAAGACGAGGAGACGGAGTGGAGGCTCCGCCCTCATTCCGTACGTCAGGAGCAGATGAATCAGTGCTTTGTTAGGTTTCAAACACGAGTAGCAACAGTCGAAGGGGAGCCAAAGATGAGGATGAGATGGACAAGAAATGCCAAAGCAAAAGAAGGCAGACAACCAGCAAATAGCTTTGCAAGTTAGGAGAAGCCAAGGCATTAGGAAAAGAAATCATGTGACAAAGAGATATATAAATATTTTTAGCCCCCACACTGTAGAATTTCACCTTCTCTTCTAAGACGTAGCTTTCTGGAAACTTTCTTTTAAATTTCAGGAAATTGGCCATAATTCAAATGTTGTATTATTTCAACTTAGTTTCAGGGGAATACTACTGTTCATGTTATTTGTTTTAGGTCTAAAGATCCTGACAGGAGGACAGTAGACATCTGTCTTGGACTGTTGTAAGTGTTCTTTCCTTATTCGGCTCATAGTCCTCCATCTCACAGGCCCCAGAAACACTTTCCTCGTCTGTGCAATGATTGTCGATGCGACCAGAAATATTCTTAGCCGATACGTCGCTGGAGATTTATTGTAAAGATGAGAAGCAATAACTTGGAATTCGGAAGATCTGCTATGCCATATGAACCATTTTCTTTTATGGAATCTAGAGCTTAGGTTTAGTAATTGCTTTGGAAAGTAATTTAGCTCAGCATTTTCTTCACTATAATTAAAATGAGTGACTCTTTTTTTCTTCTTGGGGTTTTTTTTTAACGAAATGAGAACAACCCCCCCCCCCTTTTTCAATTGATCTCTAAACTTTCCGGGAGACACGTGTGGTGTGGACGCTGCGTGAAGCGGCCGTTTGACTTATGGCCAGATTGGTTTCCAGCTCACTCAGGAGCCCATGGTGTGAAGAAATCTATTTCTTGCAATTAGTAAAGGTAAGCATTATAAAAAAACTTGCTAGGTCCGTGTCACTGCCAGTCTCGCGCTTGGAAAGTCTCCCTACAGAGGATGTCCTGGAACTTCTGGAAACAGAGGCCCCATCCCGGTCTCAGGACACCGTGTCAGGAACAGAAAATGACAGAGGCGAGCTGAACCCTGGGAGAACTTTCAAAGGTGCTGCTCCTTTGAGAGGAAAAAATTTAAATGGCTCTCTTTTTAAACAAGAAAACCAGCACACTGAGGTGATTTCAATGAAAAAGAAAGTGGGACTTGGAGTATTTTTGACAAAACGTTTTTTTAAAGGTACAACTCTATTAGATATTAGAAAAATAAAATTAACCTGAAATTAAACATGCCATTCTGGAGTCAAACATATTAATTAGCTTCAACTTCAAATTAAGAAGCTTAACTTCAAGTGAAAAACTGACTTGGCGGACTCAGTCAGGAGAGCATGTGACTCTTGAGCTTGAGATTGTGAGTTCGAGGCACGTCGAGTGTAGGGTGTATTTAGAAAGAAAAACAAAACAAAGAGTTGAGTCTTACTTAATTATAAAATCTCCGTTTCAGGCTGCCTTGTATCATCTATTTATTCCTAAGATGTCCTATCATTACATTTATTTCAGAAGTGTTTAACCTTTATTTCTTTGAGGTTGGTTGTAATGGCTATTTTTAAAACCTTTCCTCTTTCTCACATCGGTGACATATCACAATTAGTATCTATCGGTTTTACTTTTTCTTGTGAGTTGAGATTTTCCTGAATGTTCTGTTTATTTTTCTTAAAAAAATTTTTTTAATGTTTATTCATTTTTTGAGAGAGAGAGAGTACACATGTGCACCTGAGTGGGGGAGGGGCAGAGAGAGAGGGAGACACAGAATCCAAAGCAGGCTCCAGGCTCTGAGCTGTCAGCACGGAGCCCAGGGCGGGGTTTGAACCCATGAACTGTGAGATCATGACCTGAACCAAAGTCGGATGCTTCACTGACTGAGCCACCTAGGCGCCCCAAGATTTTCCTGAAACTTAATAGACTGAGAAATTTTAGGTTGATTCCTAGACACTTAGAGTATTACTTCGTGGGATTCTGGGTCTTGTTTAAATCCTAAGGGAAGTATTGATTGCTTGTTTTAACACACAACTGACCCAGTTAGTTACAGGCTGTAGGTTTTTAAATTTTTATGTACTCGTTTCCTGTATTAAGGATTGTATTAATCCATGTTGTGGGCTGAACTATGCCCCCCACCCTCAAAATTCATATGATTAAGTCCTAACCCCCAGTGCCTCAGCGTGTGACTCTGTTTGGAGGTAGGGTCTTTAAAGAGATGATTAAACAAGGTCGTACACGTGGGCTTAAGCCAATATGACCAATATGACGGGTATCCTTATATAAGAAAAAGAGAGGAGGGCCCAGACACACCCAGGGAAAACCACGTGAAGACCCCAGAAGAAAGAGGGCACGTACAACTAAGGAGGAAAACTCGAGAAGAATCCATCCCCACCAACACTTCGATCTCAGACTTCTGGCCTCAAGAACTGTGAGAAACTGAGTTTCTGTTACGTAAGCCACCGTCTGTAGTAGTTATTACGGCAGTCCGAGCAGACTAATACATTCATTCGGTTTTAATATTATTTTTTTGTCATTATTTTATTGTTTTTTTGAAAATCCACCTTCTGAAGTTAGTAACATGACGTTAAAGAAATGGATATAACTAATGTGCAAACTCATGTTCACATAAGGTACAAGAAAATGTTCAGGGAGTCTTCTGGGGGGGCATCAGGAGGTTTGCGCTCACGGGAGTGACAAAGAATCCCCTCTTTTCCATATCGTAGGGGAAATGGATGCTGGGCTCTGAGAAGAGACCTGCAAGGGAAAAGACTCGAATATTTGACTGCATGACTTTTTAATTTCTTTCCATAAAAGTTATCCTCAGCAGTAATGCAAATCATATAAAAAAAAAAACTGGGAAAAACATTTGCAGCATCTGTGGTTCAGAGTTGATTTTTTTTTAAATGGATAAAGGAATGTTTTCAAATGATTCAAAAACAGTAATAGGCCAGGGAGAGGGGACCACAGGCAGTGGACGCAGAGCGGGTCACACACACACACACACACACACCAGACATGACAGTCATCCACAGTATTTAATTAAAGCATCTTCAAGCAAAATGGCAAAGCTTTCGAATGCATGTAAGTCTTAGGTTGATAAGAACCTTTGCAAAGGAACCTCCTCCTCCACTGCTCGTGATCTTTCGGGAGGTCTTGTATTTAGAGGGCAGGCTGTTAACATATAGCAAGAGTGCCCTTAGACCTCTCGGTGATGCTCGTCCTTGCGTATCTTAAGGAAATGCCAGTAAGGTAGCGCCTGGATGGCTCTGTAGGTTAAACGTCTGACTCTCGATTTAAGCTCAGGTCATGTTCCCAGGGTCATGGGAACGAGCCCCGTGTCGGGTTCTGCCTGACAGCATGGAGCCCGCTTGGCTTCTCTCTCTTCCTCTCTCTCTGCTCCTCCCCTGCTCCTGCTCTCTATTTCTCTCTCTCAAAATGAATAAATACACCTAAAAAAAAGGAAATATCAATAAATGTGTGCAGAAATATAGCTTCTGAGACTGGTCGTCCCAGTATCTTTGATAATGACAAACAGCAGACAGAAGAAAAGTATCTGGCCACAGGGAATGGCTTAAATAAATGTGGTCATGCTCAAATAAAATCAGATGAAAATTTTGAATATTAATAGATATGGGAAAACATTTATTTAGATTATACTGTAAAAAGGCGTCAAAGTTATAGAGATATTACCATTTGATTTTTGTTAAAAAAAATCTTAACACATGAACACAAACCATTGGGGGGGGGGTGCGTACCCATATGCTGAAATGGATTGTTCGGATTATAGGTGTTTGGATTATAGGTGATTTTTAATTTTTTTTCTGTATTCTCTTTCCCACAGTCAAAATAAACATATAATGGTTTTTTAAAACTCAGTATCACGTATTTAAACATAAGAAAGATGTTCCAGAAGCAGCAGCTGTATGATCGCTTTGATTTTCCAAAGCAGATCATGCAGACCTTTTAAACCATGAAGTGCTTTTGCAGTTAGATGTTAGTAATGCCTTACTCTTACTTTGTTGGTTTCACTGATTATCTTTTATTTCAAAAATTCCTGAAATTTAGGTCTTCCTAGAGTCAGACTAATACATACTCTGTTGCTGTGCCACCCTTGATACAGCCATTCATTTCGTATTTAGTCTTTTGGAATGGGCCTAACTTCTCTCCGGTTACGGATCTTTGCTTTTAAGAAAGTTAAGTTTCAGCTGTATTTTACAATCAAATATGTACATGGATCGTCTTGACCAAAATATTTCTGTTTTCAAACTAATGCAAAAAACAAATCTAATGTATTACAAATAATCAAATCTATTGGAAAACAAAATTGGTATTTTTACAATGAATTATCCTTAAAACAACATTGTTGTTTATCAAGAATTAAGAAATGGTGAGCTTGTTTATGAGAGAGAGAGAGAGGGAGAGGGACAGAATATGTGTGTGTGTGTGTGTGTGGTGTGTCTATTTTTGGCAAGCGGAACTATTCTTTTCTACTTACTAAAGCAACAAAGAAGTATTGTTTAGACTGAAATCTGTTGAAATTGATCTTCGGGGTTCCGGCGCTCTGGGCTTAGGCTTATTTATCCAGAAATCCTTGGGTCTGAGCATCCTCGGCCTTCCCTTCTCCACCCCCAGGGGAGCAGAGCCAAAAATGTTTTCTTTTTGGCTCACTGTGCAGTACGAGACCCTCCCGGGGGCGGGGGGCAGTACCAGAGCTGTCACGGGCCCGCCACAGATGGCTGTGTGCAAGTCTGCAGCCTCAGTGAATGCCTCTTGGGGGAGGGTGGTGGCTGGGGACCCTGCTCATGTCACCCCAGAGGCTCTCCTGCAGGTTAATGGGCAAAGGTAGGCCCGTTAATTCCCGAGGGCAAACGTTTGCTGTGCCTTCCTCCCGCACTGCGTTTCCGGGTTTGCGTCTGGAATCAAGACAGTGACGTGCTGGATGGTTTAGGTGACACAGGCTTGCAGAAAATAAGGAATCTCCTCAGGATACCTTTCATAATTCTTATACTACAGGCCAAGAATTTCAAAGGTCCTTGGAAAAATAAAAATAACACCTCTCAGTTTCGAGCTTTCGCTATGTGTCAGACGCGGCACAAAGCAATATCATCCAACATATTGCTTTACTTTAAATGCACAGAGTGGCAGGGGCGCCTGGGGGGCTTGGTTGGTGAAGCGTCCGACTTGGGCTCAGATGTGATCTCGTGCTTCGTGGGTTCGAGCCCCACCTCGCGTTCTGTGCTGACAGCTCGGAACCTGGAGCCTGCTTTAGATTCTGTGTCTCCCTCTCTCTCTTTGCCCCTCCCCTGCTTGCACTCTGTCTCTCTGTCTCCCCAAAATAAAACAAACATGAAAGAAAATTTTTAATGTCTAGAACGGCCATGTTCCTGTTTACAGAATATGAAGCGGAGATCCCGATAGTTTAAGCAACTTGCTAAAGGTCATGCCGTTTGTAAATAACAGAAATCGAACCACTGTATCCCCATGCACGCCCGTCGGCATCATTGATAAAAGGTCTCTTAACTAGGGGCTTCATTCTAAGTACAGCCCCAAATATTAAACAGAGTCTGCTTAACAAGTAGACTGCAAACCTATCTGAAGTTGGTAGACAGTTTTCAGGAACATCTGTGTGCAGGCGTGGTTTACCTGAATAGATTTATCTTTACTGAAAATGTAAACTTTTAGTATGACCGCATCCCTGTGTGTGTCTTCCTTAAGAGGTCACCGCATCTCTGGAGACCTGATTCCTTTCTCATGAATTTGTGTTGAAAATTATTATTTTGGAGGTGCCTGGGTGGCTCAGTCGATTAAGCATCTGACTTCGGCTCAGGTCATGATCTCATGGATTGTGAGTTCCAGCCCCCCGTCAGGCTCTGTGCTGACAGCTCAGAGCGTGGAGCCTGCTTCAGATTCTGTTTCCTTCTCTCTGCCCTTTCCCCAGCTCACCCTCTGTCTCTCTCCCTCTCTCTCAAAAATAAATAAACAGTAAAAAAAAATTATTATTATTTTCCCCCGAGTCGTGATAGGGATGCTGTTACTCTCTTTTTCATAGACTGTCTGATATTCCCGACATGAGTCAGTCTCTGCCAGCCAGCAAAACGCGACTATTGACGTGTTCCAGGGTGGCCAGGGAAAACCAGTCCAAACAGGTCACATCTTAAATCTTTTTTTTTTTTAATTTTCTGTATTTTTTAGAAAGAGAAAAAGCAGAGACAGAGCATGAGTTGGGAAGGGTCAGAGACAGATGGAGATACAGAATCCCAAGCAGGCTCCAGGCTCTGAGCTGTCAGCACAGAGCTGGATGTTGGGCTCAAACTCCCGAACCGGGAGATCATGACCTGAGCCGAAGTTGGACACTTAACGGACTAAGCCCCCCAGGCGCCCTGTGAAGAAGTCACATGTTAAAGCCAACCTGTGAGGCGAGAGCGATTGTGTTACATTAAAGCCAACAGAGCATTTTAGTTGTAATTTAGTATCAGGTAAATCCCCAAAGAACGGAAGATCATTTTAAAGCATGAACGAAGCTACTCTGTGTTCTGCGGAAGACACTGAAGTCGATCAATCCTGTATTTGGAGTATTTCCACACAGCTTTACCTCCCACCAGACCTGCAAGTAACATGCATCTGTGTGATTTTGGTGTGCGTGTGCCTGGCACACAGGATTTTTCTAAAAGGAAAGAGGGCTTGTGATTTACACTCAAGGGATAAAGCAAGGTGATGATGAATGTGGCACCGTGGGGTGGAGCCAGTGGCCTGCTGGGACGTGTCGGCTCCAGTTGCGTCTCAAAGGACACCCGGAAAAACTTCGGAGAAGTCTGCCTCGGGGTTATAAGTACCCTTGCAGGGTGCTGTTTTCCCTTGGACTACTGTCTTATGACTGCCAGGATTGAGATCTTCAACTACTACTCGTAAGTTAATTAAAGCAAAATCTGGAAAATTTAAGGGACAAACATTGCTTCTAGAACAGAAGGAACAGGGAAGCTCTGAGAGTCTGTTATCTGACTCCAGTGGACCAGAGAGAAGGAAAGTGGTTAAAAGCAGCTACATTTTGACTATTGTAACAAGAGTTAACAGAGAAGTCAAGTTCCGGGGCTGATCTGGAGAGAGAGCGGGCCGGAGAGAAGTAGCTGTTACCGCTGCGCAGGGGGCGGGCAGGAGCACACCACAGGTGTGTGTCTCTTGGCGGAACCTTCCGTGTTCTCGGAAAGCCATTGTACTCCGTGTGCTCCCTCCAGCTATCTGGAACAGCCCTGCTCTGTGCGTCCCGCGACCCTGGGCCATTTATACCGACGTAATATGCAGTGATCAAAGATGCAGGCAGCGAGAATGCCTGTGGTGTGGACCAGCTGGCGTTTTGTTTCTTGGCACTTGACCTCTCTGAGAGCACCTGGAAAAGTTTCTGCCAAAGGGAGCCTCCGAAGTCACTTGCGCACAGACGTGGAGCCGGCGGCCGTCGTGCAGGAGAATTCTGGGAGGAGCCCGGTGCTGTTTATTTAGAAAGTTACATAAATACAGCACCGAGGTCTCCCCAGCATAAACGCTTGGCTCTTTATGCTTGCCCTTTCCGTGCACCGAAATATCTTTCTTGTGCTCCGAATTGCTGCTTGGGTATTTTTTAATAAATTCTTCTCTTCAGCAAGATATTTATTTTATTTTTCTTTTTGCTTTGTTATTGTTTGGCGCTTTTGCAATGATTGTATTATTTGTTTATGTGATTTCTCTGAAGTAATTGAGTGTTTTGGGACCGCGGGCAGGTATGTTATGTTCAGAACTTGCTTTTATCCGAGTCTGGCAAGATGGGTCTTGGGGCTGTGAGACCCTCCTTCCTGTCCCGGTTCCTTTTTGAACAGGGAGCCACCCCAGGGCCTACCCTCCCAACCTCCCCCTTCCCTGCCTCCTCCATGCCCACGCAGGGCTGAGCTCCCTGGAAATGTCCAGCGGAAGGCGGTACACAGGCAGCCCTTCTGGGTCCACGTGTGGTCTTCCCTGGTGTGCCAGCGGGGGTGCGAGGACACAGAGACACCAGCAAGGGAGGACCCCTCATAGGTGGCACAGACACAGACTTGGGAAAGTCATTGTCTTTGGCTCTAAGGACACTCCCTTGGAATGGCAAGCCTTCCGAGAGTTAGTTAACCCTTGTGTCTCAGTTTTCCTCATCTTTACAATGGGCCGTAGAGTTTCACATTTCGTTTATGGCACAGTAGGTCCTCTCAGATGAATCAGCCCCGAGATAACATTACAAAGTCTGGAGAAAATACAAAACAAAACTACCCGAAAGCTTTGGAGAAAGGCTGAAAAGGAGCAGAACCACACAGGAGTCAGCACCTCGCCAAAAAGAACAGCTCCGGAGGAGTTTCCTGCTCTTCCGGGTTTGGGGCCCCGGGGGATGTCCGTCAGCCCCAGGAGGGAGGGCTGTATCCGTAGAGAAGTCTGCAGTTTTCCCGGCCTGGGCCACCAGTAAGAGAGTCCAGCGACACTACAGCCACTGGGACAGGAGGATACAGGCCGCAGAAGGAAGCCTCAGTACTGAATGTGAACTCCACACAGACAGGCCGAATCCTAGGACCCAGAGGAGGACGAGGGACGGGGCAGAGGTGGCCCTGCTGTGCCTGTGGGGCATTTGGCTCTCAGGTGCCATAAGATGCAAGAGGTGGGGACGCGTCTTGTAATCTCCAGCAGTCACTCAAGTGGTGATGCACGGAGTTCGAGCCCAGAAGCCAATGGATGAATCGAAATGGAACTGAAAAAACAAAAAAGCCAAGCACGATTGACCCAAAGGAAACTGGAAAGGAGGAAAAGAGGAACGTGACAACAGACGGAACAGACATAAAACGGTAGTAGTAGATCTAGCATTGAAGCAGTAGATCTGGTCCAGCCGCGTTAGTAGCGATGCTGACATGGATGGACCACGCGGCACCAGATTCTGTATTTGAAAGTTGCCGAGAGAGTGGATCTTAAAACTTCTCATCGCAAGGATAGTTTTTAGGCAACTACGTGGGATGATGGATGGCAACAACTTATTGTGGTAATCCTTTTGCAGTATACAGATATCAAGTCAGTATGTTGTACCCCTTAAACTAATACAGTGCTGTTTGTCAATCGCATCTTAATTGAAAGAGAAGAAAAGAAGAGAAAAGAAAAGAAGAAAAGAGAAAAAAGAAAAGAAAAGGAAAGAAAAAGGCACGGTGTGACGGTCAGGCAGCAGCCAGGGCTGTCTCGGTGTCTCTGTCAGCCACCTCTCCTTCCCCGTATTGCTTGCCGGCACGGGTGCCGTTCTGTGTGGCCCCGGCTTCCTGTGCTGTCTTGACTCAGCAGTGTTCCTGGGACGTGTGGTTCCCTCTCCAGCTCCAGATGAACTGGGACAGGTTCAGACAGTCGCCATGGTCTGTTGTCCCTTTCAGGGAACTGGTTTGGGAATGAGCACAGGACCCAGACCTGGAACCTGAGGAAAGCTTGCAGAGAGGCTTTGTCTCTGGCAGAAAAGATTATTAAAGGGATAGTTCATTATTAGTAGAAGCGATTTGAGGGGTATCTGGGTGACTCAGTGGGTTAAATATCTGACTTCAGCTCAGGTCATGATTTCACGGTTGGTGAGTTTGAGTCCCACGTTGGGCTTTTTGCTGACAGCTCAGAGCCTGGAGCCCGCTTCGGATTCTGTGTCTTCCTCTCTCTCTGCCTTTCCCCTGCTTGTGCTTTCTCTGTCTTTCTCTCTCTCAAAAATAAATAAACATTAATTTTTTTTGATTTAAAAAAAGAATGAAAAAGAGCAAGAGACAAATCCCCTTTGAACAAATTGGTGATAATCAGGAGAAAGAATAACACCTATCTTACACAAACCATTAAAAAAATAGAAATGGAAAGAACACCTCTCAACTCATTCTATGCAGCCAGTTTAACCCAGATGCCAAAATTTAACAAAGATATTGGAAAGAAAGAGACTGACCCCTATTCCTAATGAATTCATATACAAAATCCTTATTAAAATCTTTGAAAATCAACTCTACCAATGTATACAAAGGACAATCTATCTTGACTATGTTATTTTTTCCCAAGAATGTAAGGTCAGTTTCATATGCATAAAATTAATCAATTTATTCCCCCACACTTAGAGAATAAAGGAGAGCGACTATATGAATATTGCAACAAACGGAAAAGAATTTGGTTAAATTTCAACAGATTCTATGATAAAAACTCTCAACAGTTTAGAAGAGAAGGAAACACTTTCAGAGCAATAAAAGGCTGTCTCTGAAAAACATGCAGCTAACACCTGACTCAGCAGCCAAATATTAAACACCTTTCCTCTAAGATCTGGAACAAGGCACTTCTATTCAATATTTTACTGCAGGTCATACAAGTGAGATGAAGCAAGAAAAAGAAAAATATAAGGCATAAAACATAGAAAGTAAAAAGTAAAACTGTCTCTTCACGGAGGACCAATTATTTACGCAGAAAATCGTCAGAAATCACGTAAACAACCACGAGAACTAATAGGCAAGCAACAAGGTTGGGGGGGTACAAAGCCACTAAACGAACATCAGTTATATTTTTCTATACTGGCAGGAAAAAAATGAAAAATAACAGTAAAGGAAAAAAAGTAAAAATAGAATTCCGTTCACAGCTATGTAAATAAAGAAAACGTTTAATCATATATTTAAAAAAAGACAAGCGCGATCTCTACATCTTAAACTACACTGTGGTGGGAAACATTTCAAAGAGACCAGAGTACAGGAAGCAATGTATTATGTTCATGGATTGGAAACCTCGAAATTATTAAGACGTACATTTTCTCAAGATTGTTGTCTTTATACAGTCAGTCCCAGTGATAAACCCAACTGGCGTTTTGTAGAAATTTATAAACTTAACAATTTATATTGAAATGCAAAGACTTAGGATAGTCACAATGATCGTGTAAAAGTAGAACAGAGTTAAACTACTCACTTCGGTTGGCTGTCGTCGTCAGGAAGGGTGTTGCTGGCGTGAGGATCCGCCAATGGGCGCGTGGAACAGGAGTGCAGAGTTCAGACCCAGCTAACGTGCTCACTGGGTTTGGGGGCAGAGACGCAAAAGTGATCTCATTGGTAAATGAAAGTCTTCAAAATGATTTTGAAACAACCGAATACACATGAGAAAAACAAAAGCGAAAAAAAAAATCCTCTGTCTCTGCCTCTTATTATAAAGAAAGTAACTCCCAATGGATCATCTAGTCATAGCTAAACATAAAAACGAAAACTACAAAACTCCTAAGCGAAAACACAGAAGAACCTCTTAGTCAGGGCTAATGCAGTCCATGGGTTTCTCACGCAGGACACAGAAGATAAGAATCTCAAGAGGACACGGTTTGCTCATCAGAAACGTTGACTAGAATGTGAATAGGTAAGCCACACATAGGGAAACGTATTTGCCAGACGTAAGTCTGACAAGAAAACTTTTATCCAGAATAGGCAAAGAACCCCTACAATTCAATAATATGAAGAAAAACGACCCTATGAAAAACGACACAAGATCTGAACAGACATTTCACGAAGGATGACATACAAATGCCCCATGAGCACATAAAAAGGGCCTCCCGATTCATTAATCAACAAAGTAAAACCGTAACAAGACGATGATAAACCGTAATGAGATCCTACCCACAAACCAAAATAGCTTAATTTAAAAGAATGACACCAGTTATTGGATTGCCCTAGGCTTCCAGCACCTACCCTCTGCTGCCTATGACTGTGTCTTCGTACTCTTGTTCGGGAGTGCACACACACTGTTCATCTCATTGCTTCCGAAACCCCTACCTTATATTCTGGTAGCTGTCGCATAGAGCAATATATGTAAAGGCAGGCTTTCTATAGTAAGTTAGGAAATGCGAACCTCATTTTGAGAGAAAAATATTATACTTGATTCTGTGTTAGACCAGAATAAGCTTGTCCCCAGATTCAGCCACCTCAGTTTATATTTTCCTTTTTTAAGACTGATGAATACAATTATGATTTGGAAGGAAAACAATGCACCGATGTTATTTTGTTATTCATTTCATTTCATTTCATTTCATTTCACTTCAGTTCATTTCATTTCACTTCATTTCAGTGGCAAAACAGCCCTATAGATTGGACTAATTAATGACAAGGTGATAGAGGCAGTTTAAGGGTCAAGGAAAAAAGTGCCACCGAATTAGTGATGTGGGAATTCCAACCTGAATTGGAATTTTAAAAGCAGGCCGGGTCAGGGTCTTCAGTGCGTGTGCAGACCTGCCCCTTTGCATCTTCTCTCACACTCACGGTGCTTCCCCGCCATGTCTCCTTGCCCAGGGTCTCCTCCGCATGGGTATACATCTGGGCCAGGCGGTTCTAAGTGTTTTCATGAATTCCGACAAAGGGGACAGAAAGAAAATGTACCGTGAATTAAATTTCATCACGTTTGCTACAGGGCTTCCTTTTGGCATAGAAGACAACTAATCAACTAAGCAGGCGACAGGAGCCTTGGGGGCTGTGCTTCCCCGGGGGTACGTTAAAGTGGCTACCTGGCTGTCGTTAATTTGCCCAGACATGTTCATGGTAATCTGTATGTAAGACTCAGAGAATGGCCTGCAGCCTTGTGGGTCTGCAGGCCGTAGTAGGTGATCTGTTATCATAACCTGCAGGCGAATGAAGAGTCATCTTGAAATGAGACGGTGGGTGAATGAAAGGAAACACGATCTGAGCTTGGACCTGGATGGGCACAGAGACTCTGTCTATGCCTGTGTGTGTATCCAGTTCCACATCTGTATTTGCATCCATTTATCTCTCTGCAGGGAGAGAAGTGGTAGATAGACGAATAGATAATCAGATAGGTAGATAATCAGATAGGAAGGGAGGAGGAAGGGAGGGAGAGAGGGGTGGATGGGTAGCTACACACATACATACGTAGACATAGAAGGATACAGATATAGGCCACTTGACCCCTGGACTCATAAGTGAAAGTTTGAGGCTCAGATGTGAAGGAGCTTCCGAGAATTAGATAACCCATGACGGGTAGGGTTAGGATCCAAACCCTTGCCCGCGGAGGCACAGAGCCTCTCCTTCAGCTGCAACATGGCATTATTCACATGACTGACTATTTCATCCCGTGGGACTCAACTCACCCGCCACAGGAAATCTCAGCTCGCAGCGCCTCCTGCCCAGGTGGGTGTCCCTGCTCCCAGTGATGGCGCAGCAAACTGCCTGTAACTCGATCCCAGCAGCCCTGGGCAGCATCTCGAATTTGATGTCTTCATGGGGCTTCATCCCTACTGTGTTGTGAGGCCCTGAAATGATACGTACTGTTGTCTTTTTAACTTAATCATTTGTGTCTCAACTTTATCTTGTAATTTTGTGTATGTCGAATGCACTTTCATTTATGTCATTTCTTAGAAATGTGATAAATGTTCATAGTAAAAAAATAATAATAAAAGCTGAAGCAAAGAAAATGAGGAGTCTTCCCCCCGCCCCCCCTACCACCTCATCTCCTTCTCCAGGGTCCACTGTTAACAGGTTCCCTGCACCGGCCAGGGAATGGGTGGGGATCGTCTGAGCACCCCTGAAGTCTCACTTTGGGCCAGGTGGCTGGATACCAAAAGCCTGCTTGCGTAACTGTATGGACGTGGCCTGCCCGCTTGACTTAAGAACAGAAATAGAGTCAATATTCAGAATGGCAACAAATAATTTAAAAATAAAGATTCCATTGTACGTTCTGGACAAGTAGGGGAGAGAAAGGAGGAGGGAATAGAAGTGTCGGGACCCAGAGGAAGGACGGGTTAGGAATTCCGCTGAACCACTCCCCCCGCCCCTGTCCCCGTCTGCAATAGCTTTGACATCCAGCAGTTTTATTGAATTGTTACAATGATGCCAGTCAGTGCCATTCGTCACAGTGATGAAACTAGCCTATAAATATTAGGGAAAAAGTGGAATTTTAAAATTATTCTTCTGTAATCTCTATCATTGTTATTACAAATAATGTGTTGCCAGAAAAAAAAACCAAGAGAATCAGTGATTCTGATCAGAGAAGTGATTAAGAGCAATGCAGAAAGCTAGTAAGACTCTCCTTATTTCAGGAACATTCAGTTAGAAAAATGTAATAGAAGTGATTCTATTGGAAATATTTAAAAATGTACAATTTTCCCAAATTAATTTGTAATGGAAAAATTAAAATTAGTTCCTGAGAGACATAGGAGGTTCAAATAAATAGGGGACAGGGAGTATTTGGGTGGAAACACTAAATACGATGACAGTGCCAATCCCTACCAAATTCATTTATACTGTTAACACACAATTAACATCCCAATGGACCTTTTTTGGTAATTGCATAGTGCGCAAAGCTACCGTAATACCTCAGTGGGTGGCTTGAATGACCGAATTTAACTTCTCACAGTCCTGGAGGCCACAAGTCTGAGATCAGGGTACCAGTCTGGTCGGGCCCTGCAGCTTCTCTCCAAGCTATCTTACGGCCTTTTCTCACTCATTGGGAGAGAAGACCAACTTCCTGGCATCTCTTATTTTTTTAAATTTATTTTTATTTTTTTATTTTAAAAAAATTTTTTTAATGTTTACTTATTTTTGAGACAGAGACAGACAGAGCATGAGTGGGGGAGGGGCAGAGAGCGGGAGACACAGAATGTGAAGCAGGCTCCAGGCTCTGAGCTGTCAGCACAGAGCCCGACGCGGGGCTCGAACTCACAGACTGCGAGATCATGACCTGAGCCGAAGTCAGACGCTCAACCGACTGAGCCACTCGGGCACCCGCTGGCATCTCTTCTTACAGGGGCACTGGTTGCCTCAGACCGGGACTCAGCCTTCTTGGTGTCAGCTAATTTTAATTACCCCCAAAGGCTCTATCTTGAAATCCCATCACACTGGAGGTTAGAGCATCACCACATGAATTAAGAGGAGGGGTTACAAGCATTCAGTCCCCAACAGGAATTTGTATTTTAATGTGGGAAGATAAACCAGAAATAATACCTAATAAAATTTGCTTCATCAGCTCTGGGTTTAGAATCAATAGGCAGATCAATGGAATATTACCATTATTGGCGATACTTCTCTTTGCTTCTGTGGGCCAAACTTTTTATCTCCGCGGTAGCACAAAAGTGGCCACAGGTTATATATAAACAAATGAACGTGCTTCATTTGTTTCAATAAAACTTTATGGATGCTGAAATTTAAAATTCATATAATTTTTTATGTGTCACCAGACACCTTACTGCTGTTTTTGTGTGTTTTTTTTCAATCATTTAAAGATGTAAAAAATCCTTCTTAGCCCGAGAGATATACACACTGTAGACCTGATGTGGCCTGTGGTCCCTAAGTTTGCTAACCCCTGGGAGAGAAAAAGAAACGCTGTAGCAGATTCTAGCACATAAAGAATTGAGATGTTACAGAGGACACATACCCAACCAGTGAATGAGATCCAGGGTGTTCAGTAAACAGTGTGAGAGACTGGCTACACAGCAGCGGGAAAGAAATCATGGTAGAACTTCCTCCAACAGCAACCAAAATGAATTACAAATGAAGAATTAAGTGTAAAAAGAAAAACAAGTCATTAAAATTAAGGAAACTTTTAAGTGGGTAACTTTAAGTGAGTAATTTTGTAGTGAGAAATCCTTTCTAAGCCTAAAAGAAGTTCCTCCTGGGACCTGTCCTGCCTTCCTTGAGTCTGTCCTGCCTTCCTTGCTGTTCCCTTTCGGTTGTCTGCCCGAAGCTCGAGCCCCTGAGAAAGGTCTCCGTCTTGCTCCTCCAGGGGGCCACCGGGACCTTCCACGATGTGACCTACATGGCAGCACTGACAGGCGTTCCCGGCACTTCTGATCATTCTGTCCTGGAGGAAGCCCCCTCAAAGCCTTTCTCCCCGCAACACGTTAAAACCGTCAAGTGAAGTTTGTGCTGGCTGAGCAGGGTTAAATGGGTTCCTTCACAACTGATTCCAGAAGTTTCCTTAGTCATGTCACTGTTCCGACCTTCCGTACACCTGTACACACGTACACCTAGACGGTTGGCTCGCAGACGGCGTGGCCAGCACAGATAAGCCTTGCTGGAATATTTAGACTCCATTGGTGAAAAACAAAATCAAAGCTGATAGGAGCTGTTGGAAATGAGATGAAAAGGGAATGAGCCGTTTTTTGGGGGGGTGGAGGGGTGGTCACTGTACTTCAGCTGAGTGTGAAGGACAAAAAGGTAATGATGTAAAAGAGGCATGGGAGAGATAAATTTGGGACACTTGCAAAAAATGATAGAATAGTAGAGATTATTAATTGACACTGGAAATCTTTGAGTTCTGATTTAATTTCCTTGTCTCAGATAATGACGGTCTCGATTCTTGCCAGAGGCACCAGAGAATAGTATAAATTCAGGACATACTGCTGAAAATTCAGGTGGTGTTTAATCTATGGGCATCTTTTTAAAAAGTTTTGGTTTTTTTTTTTTTTTTTTTTTTTTTTTTTTTTTAAATTTTTTTTTTAATGTTTATTTATTTTTGAGGGACATAGAGACAGAGTATGAGCAGGGGAAGGGCAGAGAGAGAGGGAGACACAGAATCTGAAGCAGGCTCCAGGCTCCGAGCCGCCAGCACAGAGCCCGACGTGGGGCTCGAACTCACAGACCGTGAGATCATGACCTGAGCCGAAGTCGGCCGCTTAACCAACTGAGCCACCCAGGCGCCCCTAAAAAGTTTTGGTTTTAAAAAATAGTTGTATAGTTCTAGAAGCCATCTAGAATCTTTATCTTCTCTTTTTTCAAAGGCATATTGTAAAGATTGGGAATTTTGTGTTGGTTTGGATTTGGGAAAACAAGAAGTTGTTCTTTTGAGACTACAGGAAGCAAGATTTTTCTCTCTGAAGATAGTTTAATAGTTCAGGAAAGTGTTGCCTGCCTTCCGTCATCAGAAAAGGTGAAATAATACATAAAATTATTTGACAGGGCCATGATATAGTTCAGGACTACCACCAAAAGTAGTGTATATTATGGCGTGGACAAAAACCCACAGGAACTTGCAGTATAGACGTGGTTATGTTAGTATATATGGAAAAAAGTTCAGTGTGTTTTCGCTTTTAGGCACTTAAACAGTTTTAATTAATTTTTTTGTTACTTCATCTCAGTTATGTGTTCAGTACTCTTATTAAGTCTATTTCTATACTTTCAGTTTTGGTTTTTTCCATATTTTTACACTGGTAACACAAAGAGCGTTCACATTGAAAACAAGTGGTTCCTATTTAAATCTGTGGTCCTTTTTTAATTTTAAAGGGAGTTCAGTTTCCTTGTGGTTTCATTGCCATCTTCAGAAATCATAGTAGGAGGTAAATATTTTTAGCTTTTGAAGATATTCATGGTTATTGGCCCTTTGGGTTTCCTCCTCTTCGAAGTAGCTTTTTAAATCTTTTTACCCTACAGGGTTATTTGTCCTCTTTCCTTTCAATTTGTAAAAGTCATGTCTATAGCAGGGATATTAAGCTTTTATTGTATTTTTTAATATGTGCTGATTCACTCCAGCCTGTTCTCTGTCTTTGTTTATAGTGGCTTTGACTGTCCATTTAAAATTGTGGGTTTTTAAACACGACGGTTTTCCTTTATTGCCTCCACGGCTCAGTCTTGTTTGGAAAAGGTTTTTCTGTTCCCAGTATTTTATAAAAGTTTTCATAAATGTATAGTAATATGATTTTGTTTTTGATCCAGATATAATTCATCTGGAAATTATTTTAAAAGATTCTGAGAAAAGCCTCTAGAAGAGTCTGCCACATGGAAGTTGATGTCTTTTGGGTGAATTAAAAATAAGATCCTATAGTTAAAAAAAAGATTTGTTATTAATAATTGATAAACTAATGGAAGCATAGGGCCAAAGAGATGTCACACAACCTAGGTGAAAAGAAGGCCTCATTTTATTGAAAGACAGAAAACAAAATCAGAAGAAAGGGGAGGGAGACAGTGCTCTCAGTGGACAGGCTTGATTTTCCGCCGTTCCCCCCACTTACCTTGCAGGTAATGTCCATTTCCTACCCAGGGTCTGTCTCTTCCTAGAAGTGGAAAAAAACATAATATAAAAAATGTTTTAAAAATTTCAAATCTGGAGAACTTCCAAGAAAAGGTAAAAAAAAAACCTATAAAATAAGTAAAGTCATAAGGAAGAACCCGCTTGCTTGTTTTTGTAACATCTGGGAAGTCTGCATTGGGATTGCATGGGGACCAGCAGATCAGTAAACCGAATAGAGATCCCCTTGGCGAATGCAAAACAGAGGAACCTCCTAAAGCAAGGAGCCTTGGGATGAAGTAAATTTGAACAAAAATCCTGGGCTTCATCAGGGACCAGGCAACTTCAAGAAAACCCTACTTTAATGATGCACAACCCCGAACACACGGCCACACAAAGGCACCTCTATAAAATAGTAGCGAGAACATAGCTTATTTCCTTTAGAAAGGTGAACTTCCTGAAACAGAGAGTTCCTCCTGGTACTTTACGATTTACCATGTGATGTGAGGTGGAATGCAGAGCTTGAGGGTTTATTGACGCAGATTTCCTAGCTCGATAGTTTTGGCCCCGAGCCTTTTCTATTCGGGAGATGATGAACAGGCCGACTGGGATTCATTCAGGGTAAGTTCGGGGACCAGGAGCAGCGCCCACAGCGTCAGGAAGAGCTGGGGAGCAGCCGGCCACCGTCTCGTGGGAATGAGTCTGTGCCCTCATTTATTACATCCCGCGGCGGCATTCGTTTTGATCCTGCCTGTTACTCATAGATTCAAAGGTTCGTTATTCATGCACGAAGGAGTCGATTTTCTCAGCAATATCTACCTACTGTTCTTTTCATAATGTGCGCAGCAGTGTTAACCAGGTCCAGATCTGACTGGGGTTCTGCCAGGGGGGAAGGGTTGGGATTGAGTTGCCCGGACCATAGACCTCAGTATGCACAAGGGGAACCAAGTTCAAGAGGCAGTACTGGCCTGGGAGCCTCAAGGAAGAGAGGCGTTCTGGGACAGGAGAGTACCAAGCATCCTGGATTCTAGAAACCTGAGCTGCCTGCTGTCGGTGGAGAAATTCCTGGGTCATATCACTCTGTGCGTTAAAAACCATGAGGTACGTCAGTGCAATATGAGCTTGCGTGCCCAAAACATTCACTGAGAGGTGTTAGGTTGATGTTTTTTGATATAAAAGTGCCACACTATAGATATGGTTTTAGCAATAAAATACTGCGACAGATATGCCACAGATAATGCTCTTCCTGTCAGCACTTTCTCCCCAGAAGTTTTGGAGAGTATCAAAAGTTACTTTTTATGTGTAAAAGTTTCCAATATTGAGCACTTTAGTATTCAGACCAAAGGCGTGTCTTCCCTCGTGAGCTCAGTATTATTCCAATTTAAAGTAGCTCATGAGTGGGGACTGCAACTTAAGAAAGTGAATTTGGCTTGCCAGGGGTTTAAAATTTTTTTTAATGTTTATTTATTTTTGAGAGAGCAAGTGAGTGAGAGAGTGAGCAGGGGTGGGGGAGGGGCAGAGACAGAGGGAGAGACACAGAACTCGAAGCTGGCTCCAGGCTCCGAGCTGTCAGCACAGAGCCCGACGCGGGGCTCGAACTCATGAACTGCGAGATCACGACCTGAGTTGAAGTCGGATGCCTAACAGACTGAGCCACCCAGGGGCCCCTTAATAAAATCAGTTGTTGGCCTGACCTTGGCCAGGATCCCCTTCATCCCCACTGGGAAGGCATGAGTTCCCAAGCATGGATTGCACCTACCTCTGCTCACCCGAGTGAGCGTGTTTGCTTCTCTCTTCCTCCCTGGGGCCGTGTATCCTCAGTGAGGATGGAGTAGAGCAGAGGCAAAGGATGGGATGAGCAAAGAAAAGAAAAGCTGGTAAAACTCACTCAAAAAGAAGAGAGCAGCATTGTTGGTCTTGCGGAATACTGAAACAGATACCGTCTGTTTAAGATGCCCATACAACATGGATTAATTCATTGCTCTCAGGCACTTTTTCTCGAAACTGGGGAAAGCAGGGAACACAAATGATAAAACCCCTGCCTTTATGACATTAGCGTTCTAGTTGGGGGAAGACGAGATAGAAGCAAACATATATATATATACATGTATATATATATATGTTTGCTCATATATATGACATACATATATATCTCATATATGTATATATGGCATAGTGTGATAAAATACAGCAGGAAAAAAGGCTCTAGAGTGCCTCGGGGAGGGGGAGGGATCCATTGTTATTTGGCTGGAATGTGTTGCTCATTTATCACTGATACAGTCATGTGAGTGAGGTCTCAGGTTATGCACATCTGTCCAAGAGAGATCTAGGTGAGAGGCAGCCGGTGCGCAGGAGCAGAGCACGCAAGCGCTGGCATTGCGGAGGCGGAGGGTTGGCCACACGTGGCCGGGGCGGCGATGTTAAGAGCTTTGGCTTTTGCTGAGTTGATCTGAGAAGCTGGCGGAGCTTCACGAAATGAATGACACGGCCCAGGTGTCCTGCATTCCGAGAGGGCGGCTCCTGTGCTGGGAGGACATGGGTGGAAGCGAGCAGACTGTGAGACCGGCTTAGAGGCCACCAATGTGGCAAGAGGGGCGGTGGCTTGGGCTGGGCACGGGCAGTGGAGGTGGTAGAGGCGATGATGTGGGATGCACGCTGGAGGCTGACCGGTCCGGCTATTTCATCATTAGATGTGGATGGAGCACGGGAGAAGAGGCAGCACGTAGGACTCGGGTGTTTGGGGACGTTGGGCAGACAGATGCCTGGCCGACCTTTGGAAGGAAAGCAAGAGAAACTCAAATGGCATGAGGGGAAACTTCCTGGGGGGACGAGGTTTGTGGGGGAGGAGCCTCATGGGGGAGCAAACTCCTGGGGGAGGAGCTTTGTAGGGGAGGAGCCTCAGGAGGGAGCCGCCTCCTGGGGGAGGAGCTTAACGGGAGAGGAGTCATGGAGACTTTCTAGTTTTTATAATGATGATTGATATTTTGCTTCAATGCCTGGGCCTGTCTCTGTGAGGAGCCAGAGGCTCTTGTGTGCGTGTGCCTCTGTCGGACACTTTCCTTCTCTGTTCCCTGCAGTCTGTAATGAATTTTTGACGTAATTACTAAGTTTTTGCATCTGCTGCCCTTGTCCCCAGCCAGGATGTAAATCTGCGCGGGGACATTTGTCTGTCTTGTCCTCAAGAAGAAGTGTGATGAATAAATGACCCAATGAACAGAACTTCACCGGGAAGATTGCATTTTCTGTATTTGAGAAGCATTCACCCCAAAGAATCCATTTAAAATTATTAAAGAAAACAATCCAAAGCTTTCAGAAGTAGAGCCGGTTCCTTTGCCCTCCTCCATCAACATCCCGAACCCTTTGTAATAGCAGGAGGAAAGACAAGGTCGAAGGAAGAATGGAGCCCCAAGGCCAGGTTCTATGGACTGAATCCAGAGCCGGCTTCTCTAAGCCAATTATTTGAGACATTGGTATAAAATTCTAAATTGGTTTGCCTTTTTTCTTTCTCCCTTTTAATCTGTTTTCTTTGTCCTTCAAGGCAAAGTGCTTTGCAAGGGATAGTGGTTTTGTTCATTATCTAATTATAATTGGCCCTTTATAATGAGCAGATTGCAGCAGGCACCCAAACAGCCGCTCGCGCCCAGTGCAAGCTCTCCCAAAGAAAGGAGGAGTGACCGAGAAAACAACAGTGTTGTTTGGTCAGTACTCGCTTCACTTTTATTTTATTTTATTTTAATTTATTTTAATTTATTTTATTTTATTTATTGTATTTTATTTTATTTTATTAAACAGCACATTCCTTTTAGACTATTTGCATTGCTGATTTGCAAGCATTTTTTTGTTTAGAATTTACGTATTAATATTTTAAGGCACCATCTCCTCATCTCACGTTATTTACGGTAATTCCCTAAGCCTCAGAAATATTTGGGAGCATTGAAGTCAGCTTTTTCCAAACACACACAAAGTGTTTTCAGTCCCTGGCTTTGTGAGAAATGGTGTGAACCCTCAAGGAAAGAGCAATCTGTTATTCTCTTTTCTCCCACGGATCTTCTTGTTGGAGATAAAAATTCCTCTCTACTGTTCAGAAACAAAAGGAGCAGTGTTTGACACCTCCTGAGCTCTGGCTGTCTCTAAGGGACAAACAACTGAATTTTAAATACTAGTTGATGTAGGCATACCAGAATTTTATGTAATGATGTGGGGTGTTTTTGTTTCTTAATTTTTAACATTTATTTATTTTTGAGAGACAGAGCCTGAGCTGGGAAGGGACAGAGAGAGAGAGAGAGAGAGAGAGAGGGAGACACAGAATCCAAAGCAGGCTCCGGGCTCTGAGCCATCAGTAAACATCAACATACCTGTCTTGTGGGTGGGGGCCAGAGCGAACCCTACATCTCCCAGCACTGGTTGGTTGACGTGAGAGCCCCCTTTGGCATCCATGTGTCTTCCTCATATGGGGAAGTATGTGTGTGTGTGTGTGTGTGTGTGTGTGTGTGTAGTCACCAGAAAATTCTCAATAGATGTTATCCTTCAGTCGCATATTCCCTTACTTATTGAGGAATTTGTGTTTTCTCTCCTTATCATCCTTTTGTGGTTCGGAAGCGAGATCTCACAGTGTCTTTTGCAAGAAATAGAAAGTAGTTCCTTCAGTGTCCATTTCTCAGATGGATAACCCGAGGCACACAATAACAGCCTTGCATGAGGGTACATTTCCATGATAATCAAATGCTCTGTCATTTGATTTAGCCCCTCTGTGGGGCTCCATGACCCAAGTTGGGCAGAAGCTCACTCTGGTCAACAGCTGCCTGTTCCTCACTGAGGACACAGTTGGTACTTGTAACAGTCATCCATTTCCCTGACTGATTAGCTTCCTGAAATTAACCAAAAGAACAGGGTTTTAGTTACTTGAGAATATGTGAACCGCAAAAAATCAAAAACATTTACCTAAAATGTGATTGTGAGCTCTCTGCATCTGCAGTGGCTGAGAGCAGTGACTGGACTGGCCAGCCTCCTGGGCTCCCAGGGGACTGGGGTAAGTGGCCCCCTTCCCCCTATAAAATAGGGATCTCTACTGTTGCTTGTCTATAAAATAGGGAGCTCTATTGTTGAAAGCACTGCTATAAACCTTGGGGTACATGTGTCCCTATAAATCAGCATCCTGAAAGAACCCAAATGTCCATCAGCTGATGAATGGATAAAGAAGACGTGGTTTATATATATAATGGAATACTACTTGGCAATGAGAAAGAATGAAATCCTGACATTTGCAACAATGTGGATGGAACTGGAAGGTATTGTGCTAAGTGAAATAAGTCAGGCAGAGAAAGATATCATATGTTTTCACTGATAGGTGGATCTTGAGAAACTTAACAGAAGACCATGGGGGAGGGGAAGGGGAAAAAATAGTTACAGACAGAGAGAGGGGGAGGCAAACCATAAGAGACTCATAAATACGGAGAACAAAACTGAGGGTTGATGGGGGGAGGAGGAGAGGGGAAAATGGATGATGGGCATTGAGGAGGGCACTTGGGATGAGCACCGGGTGTTGTATGTAAGCGATGAATCGCGGGAATCTACCCCCAAAAACCAAGAGCACACTGTATCCACTGGATGTTAGCCAGGTTGACAATAAATTATATATTTAAAAAAGCGGGGGGGGGCTCTACAGGTGCCTGTGTGGCTCCGTTGGTTGAGCAGCCAACTCTTGATTTCAGCTCAGGTCATGATCTCATGGTCATAGGTTCAAACCCAAGGTGGAGCCTGCTTAAGATTCTCTCTCCGTCTGCCTCTCCTGCCCCTTTCTCAAATTAAATCATGATAAAATGACATGGGGAGCTGTATAAACAGGTCGTACTTGAAACAGAACCCGGCCCACAGTAAGTGTTGCATACACCCCGGCGAGTTTTGCAGCCCCTGTTATTACTATGGTTGTGGTCGTCGTTCTGAACTGGGACTCACAGAACTAAGTGTCACAGATGATGTGTTCCTGAGGGTAGGCCTCTACTCAGTCCGCGAATTGGAGTCTTCATTATTTTTCCAAAAGGAGTCTCACTTTTGCTCCAAACTGAAGGGTTAAGCTGGGCTACATACACAGAGTAGACAAATTTCGCCTAAGCGAGGAAAGCGAGGTGGGGGAGAAGCACGCGGAAGCCCCTTGAGTGCGTTTCTGAGCTCCTGGAAGAGTGAGCCCAGTAGACATTTTCTCAGGTGAGAGCTACGCAGAAGTGAGTCTAGAAATCTCTATATGTCTTGATTCTTTTTTATTCTTTTTAACTGTCTGAAGGGTAAGGAAACTGTGAGGCTTTTACTGGTTCCTTCTTTCCTCGATAAACTGTTCCTCAGCTATTTCTGCTGTGTGCCTGAAGGTTAGGGAGAAAGAGGCGGGGCCAGGGCGATGCGGAGGCTGAGGTTTGGGCCGGATTCAAAACCAATGTTCAGGCAGCTTCTGGGGAAGGTGCACAGAGCCCGCTTTGAGAAGCCAGTGCCCTCGGGCCGCGGTCCTGGGGCCCCTTTGCCATCAGGAGGTTTCAGAGCTGAGGCGAGGAGCGCACAGGCCGTCAGCAGCCTGAATCCTGTCCCTGCGGCCGCCTGCATTCAACTCTTCAGGGCCCTGATTTATTTTCCTTCGGGAGCAGGGAAGCAGCAATGAAATATGCAATAAAAGCATAGAGCTGGAATAGGCCGTTCATTCATTCATTCATCCACTCACCCTCGGTGGCTTACTCAGTGATCATCTACAGAATATTACTTGTGCTTGGTGGTAGAAAAGTCCCTGCTCTAAACCGCGAAGTCTAAGGAAGGAGAGATTCTCAGAAGTAGGCAGCCATGCCCCAGGACAGGTCCCAGAACAGATTCCGCACCGGGTGTCCTCGTGGTAGAGAGTGGCAGAGAGGCCATCTACATCTAGGGCTGGGCTGGGAGCCTTCCCGCTGCCTGGGCAGAGTTCTGGGGACACTTAGGCACTGACCAGACCAAACTCTAGAAAGAAGAAGCTGAGGAGAAGAAGGAGAGGAAAGAGAGTGTGGAGCAGAGGCAGGGAGCTGAGGCTAGTGGCTGGAATCAGGGTGCCCTCGCCTCAGGAAGCAGGGTGGCTCCAGTGTGGTCATGAGTGTAAATGGGAGCCCAGAGGAGTAGCATCAAGGGGGTCCTATGCTATTTTAGGAAACATACTTGATCTGGGAAGCCAGTCTTTCCTGAAGTACGGCACCCGGACTGCCGTGATGTAGTCGCCCTGGAAGTCTGCAAATTCCTGGGTTATGTCCTGAGCTGATCAGAGGTTTCTGAAAGCAAGTCCTACAATGCTGCATTTCAAATGTGCATCCTTGGTGTTCCTTATGCATCCTTACGTGAGGTTTGCAGACAGAGCTATAGGTGGGTTTAAGCAGAGGGCTGCCTAATGCAGGTGCTAGAGATTTGAGTTATGCGCTAATTGCCACTCCATAGGCTGGCACAAGAGCTCAAGTGACTTGTCAAGCAAATGGCAGAGCTGCGTGCCATTTCCTGGGGGAGCCTCTGTTCCATCGTCCTCTTTCTGCTACAGTGATCGTGGATGCCCGCATTAAGATGAAGCCCACATCAGCCCAGGTCCCTACCACTCTGCTGATCCACGGGGGTCTTACAGCTTGCGGGAGAAATGGGCAGTTGATGCGTGAGCCACTATCATCTGGGAGTGCCCACTGCCATGGCATTGCCTGCCTGCGTCTCTGTAGTGGCTTCTGCCAGATGCATGAGAATGGGGGCCGCTCTACTGGGGGGCATTTGGAGTTTGTGGAAGGATCTAGAGTTGATTGAGAAACAGAGCAGAAGAAGCAGGCATGGAGAGGGAGGGGAGAGCACAGATGCAAGAGACATTAAATGAATAAAATTGTCAGAATATAATGAATATCAGATGTGAGGGGCAAAGTATGCATTGAGGAAGTGCGTCCTCTCGCTGCTTTTTGGGCGATCAGGTAGCGAGAGGCGACACCAAATTGACACCACATGCGTGGAGAGATGGAGGATAGGATAATTAGGGAAGGAAGACAGAGCATTCCTTTTCACCATATCCCAGAATGTGCCTGAGGGTCCCCCAGGTGGAGACGTGTGCCCGGCAGCTGACTGTAATTGCCTGAACTCTGGAAAGTGGTTCTGGGCTGGAAACAGGCTCATCGGGGAGATGTTGTCCTTAGGGGATTGAGCCCACCTTGAGAGCCAATGTGATCACTTAGTTTGAATCTTGTGAGCATGAATACAAGACCCTGGAGAGCACCGAGACAGAACGAGCTCAGGGGAGCCAAGGAGTCTTGAGGAAAGGTCGGTGCTAGAGATGTCCAGTGCAAGAGGACAGTGCAGAAAGACATTTGAAAACAGGAGGGGATAATTAGAACTCTCAAAAGCCTCTGAAAAAATCATGTTCTATAACATTTAAGAACATTCCTGGGATTTGGCAGTTGGGAAGTCATCACTGACTTTATGGCGCGTATAAAGGAACCTAGTTTGCGGAGGCATGTGAATGAAGAGCGTA
The DNA here is from genome assembly GCA_030068075.1 of Paguma larvata. Classification (NCBI taxonomy): domain Eukaryota; kingdom Metazoa; phylum Chordata; class Mammalia; order Carnivora; family Viverridae; genus Paguma; species Paguma larvata. The sequence goes on from CM057826.1 coordinate 5,101,641, forward strand.
TCGTCAGCGAGCGAGCACCGCAAGGAGCACCGGGAGAGTTGGTTAAAAAGTGGTTGCTGTGCCAAGGTCCGGAAGGTGTGGGTTCACTAGTTTACGTGGGATGGACTCAGGCGATCCCTAAAAGCTTCTCTGGGAAACTCTGATGCGCATCCAAGTTTGGGACTCGCTTATCTTTCAAGAGACTTGGTGGAGATAAAGAGGCATGGGATGGGTCAGAGCTAGAGAAATGCAGGCATCCTGTTAGTGACAGAATAAACAGGAGGATACCCGAGGGGCGGTGACTGCAGCGAGGCCCCAGAAGGAGGCCCGGAGGAGGGTTTTGGGTCAAGGCAGAGAACTGGAGGGATGTCCCCCACTAGAGAAGCCTTGTAGACATGGTGCGGGTGTAGAGCTGAGGGGTTATGTGTTGGGGCAGTGAAGGAGGCCTCGGTTTTTCTCAAAGTAGAAAAATAGGACTATTTAGGAAAACATGAAAGCAAGGGCTGAGTGGGAAGGAGACCAAGAGAGTGGCAGAGGTGTGAGGGGTCTTGAGGGGACAGAAGGGGGAACTAAGCTGTATTTAGACTACTTTCTATTGGTGCCAAGATTAGAGGCCATGAGTTTATAGTGGTTCAGTCTCAAATCTGGGGGGAATCCTCTTGAATTGTGCCTGGCACAGGGTGGATATGACAGAGGGTGTCACCCTGTGGCTCATGACTGCATGAGCTCTGCATGACTGCAGAGCACAGCGCATGTGGTTACCGGGGGACTGGTGAGGAGGAACTTCAGATCGTCTGAGGGAAGGAAGCAATGCTGACAACTAGGCCGATAGGTTAGTGCCAGGAGTGAGGCACCTGTGATGTGTCAAGGTGAGGCTGTAGGAAGCTGGAAGGGAAGGAGGGACAGGCAGCGAGTTTGAGATGTTTGAGGTGGATTGGTTCACATGATCAGAAAGTTCAAGGTTATGGCCATAGTGATGGGGTGAAGGTCACTGGTCCAAGTTCATGTGTCTAAGAGTTGTTGGTAGGTCATGTGTCTTAGAGTCACGAATAAAGTTGATACTGTGAAAGTCTCTAAGCCGGGCCGCCATGGCTTCAGTGAGTGATGAAGGAATTGAAATCCAGACAGCCGACCATTCGGCCTTTCCCAAGGTGAAGGATGGAGCCACAAGGTCAAAGTCTTTGCACAGAACCCAAGACCAGAACCTCTTCACAGTCCCACCAGCTCCTGAACCAGTTTATTTTCCATCTTATAGTGGGTTTTTTAGGCTAATTTAATATTAAGTCATTAACAGTTCAATTTTCAACTAATACCATGATGAATTAGGAAATGGGAGGGGCATCTGAGTGGCTCAGTCCGGTAATCAGTCAACTATTGATTTTGGCTGAAGTCATGATCCTGGGGGACATGAAATCGAGTCCCAAGTCAGGCTCCATGCTGAGTGTGTAGCTTCTCTCTCTCTCTCTCTCTCTCTCTCTCTCTGCCCTTCTCCCCTGCTTGTGCACATACTCTTTCTCTCAAAAAAAAAAAAGAAAGAAAAATGGAAGGAAGGAAGAAAGATGGATGGAAGGAAGGACGAAGAAAAAGGAAGGAAGGAAGGGGTGGGAAGACAGCCGTGGAGGAGATTCTGAACAGGACTACCGCATCACCCCTGTATCAGTCCCTGGTGCTGAGAAAACTCAAGTCAGAGGCGTAGTCAGAGTGTGTAGGCTCCAAGCTTCACTTAGGAAGGGTGCTTTTGCACAGACTCTGTCCCAGACTCTCACCTTCAGTCAGGCTTATGGTTCAAATAAAGCCCCCTTTGACAGGCTCAGCTTTGAGCTTGATATTCTCACCAGCACAGCCTCCCGCCCAGGGACAAGGGTTCATTTAACAAGGGAGACCATCCGCGACATTCCCCAAGAGAGAAACCTCACATTCCTTGTCTTCCTTTCTTCTAGGCATATGCTCTGCACTCTCTGTATCAGCTCCAAGCCTCCCCTCCCCGCTCCCTTCCTTCCTTGGGTCTCTTCCTCACTTCTGTCCCCTCTGTCCCCTCATCAAGACATATGGAGTGTGCATCACTGTATGAGTTTTCCTAAGGCAACTAGGACTTAAACTTGATTTATTCTCTCACAGATCAGGAAGCTAGAATAGTCCAAAATCAAGGTGTCAGCAGAGCCGAGTTCCCTCCAAAAGCTCTCGGGTGAACCTTCTTCTCTCCTCAGGTTCTGGTGGCCCCAGGTGTTTCTTGGCTGGGGCTGTATCACTCCGATCTCTGCCTCATGTAAAACATGGCTTCCCCGGCGTCTTCTCTCCTTGCAAGGTCCTTGGTCGTTGATTTAGGACACGCCCCAATCCGAGATGGTCTCATCTCTGTCGCATAAACTAATTACATTGCAAAGATGTAATTTAAGAGGGGAGTACCACTCAACCCACTACAATCAAAAAATGGTACCTGAGCAAAACCTGCTTGCATGTTTTCCCATTGTGAGCTCATTCTACCCTCCTAACGATAGAGTCAGCTCCTGGAGGGGATGTGTCTTCTGCTTCTGCTGTTTTCGCTTAGTCCCTCCAGCTGGTGTGCTCGGGATGACTTCCCGCTCGGCCCGATTTGCTCCTCTCAAAGCACGGACCTCCATGCGTGGAACAGTCTCCCTCTGACCTCGTAAGACTTAGCCCAAGACTCCCCTTCCAGAATTCTCCTTTACTCGCTTCCGCGCATTAACCGGTCCGCCTCTCCGACTCAAATCTTTCTTGACATCACGGTCTCCATTAAGAGGTTAATTTTTCTCAGACTGGTCTGAATTCCTTCTCTTATTGGTTTGCCAGCCTATTTAGGGGACATTCCATACATAGCTTTCGTGTGTGGTCTCAACTCATGCATCTACTTTACAGCAAACACTCTCAGAACACTACACGTAACAGAAGCTTATGCTACAACACAGGGAAAGCTGTGTTTGCTAACTCAATCGGGCTGTCCCAACCGTATGAGTCAGCCTCACATTTGGCTGCATGAAACGGAAAATCAAACTGCGGAGGCTTAAACAAACAGAAATTTATTTGCCTCAAGTAAAAAGTAATCCACAGGTGGAGGGCCACTGACCTTGGTGCCGCAGATCCATGAAATCGGGACTGCTGTTTCCAGAGTCCATTGGGTTTTCTCTCACCGTTCGTACGGAGGTTGCTGCGGATCCAGCCATTTCATCTACATTCAAACCAAGCGGGAGGAGGAAAGTGAGCGTTTCCCATGAATTGCACCTGCTCCTTTTGAGTAGGCAATTAAAAGCCAACGCGGAGACTCTTCCTTTTCTGAAGCTGCTTTGACTCCCATCTGGTTCCACTCCCAGCTCCATAGGAACCTGGGGAAGCAAGTGTGTGGATTTCCAGCCTTTGTGGGTACCCAGGGAGAGGGGAAAGGCCTTGACCAGCTAATCACCGGCGTTTGCTACTCCTCTGAGAGTTTACGTAACCCCACCTGTCCCGGTTCTTACGGGTCCTCGCCACACCACCTGATGTTGTCGTCTTGCCTGATGATTGATAGGAATAGCTATTAATTTAGTAGGCAGTAATTAACTCCAAAGTACATAATTTACCAGACTGCAGGACTTTTTCCTTTAAATCTACAGATGAATGGAGTTTAGAAGGTGGTGTTGTGGCCACCACCACTGACAGGAAGCTGCAGTGCGGTTATGCGGAAGCTGTCATTAAGCCTGAAGAATGCGTTATTCAGGCAGAGAATGCGCCGTGTTTCTGGGCGTGCCCACGGATGGTTTCGTACAGGTGTTAATACAGCAGGTGAAGGAGAAAATCACTTCTGGGCTGGCCCCGCTGTCATTACGTCACTGAGTTCTCTTCTCTTGGGCTCTTCCCCTGTGGGCCTGAACCCAATGGTGACGTGGGGGGGAGTGGAGGAGAAACTTGAAAAAAAAATGAATTATGCAGACAGTGATTTATGTCATTAGTTAATTCATCAATCATCAATGCGGTATTTAAAACAATTTAATATTTATACAATTTAATTCAATTTAAGATATTATTTATAAAAGAGAGAGTTTTACACTAAAATCTAAATTTGGCCAATGACCATTTATTTTTATATTTGTTTTTAAGTTTATTTTATTTATTTTGAGAGAGACAGAGAGTGCGAGCAGGGGAGGAGCAGAGAGAGACAGAGAGACACAGAATCCCAGGCAGGCTCTGTACTGTCAATGAGGAACCTGATGTGGGGCTTGAACTCAAGAACTGTGAGATCATGACTTGAGCTGAAATCAAGAGTTGGATGCTTAACCGACTGAGCCATCCAGGTACCCCCCCCCCCCGCCCCGCCCCAAAGACCATTGAAATGCAGCATTACTTTTTATTAGTGAAGGCTTTACCTGGGAGCATTCTTTATTATTATTATTATTGAAGTATAGTCGACATACAGTGTTATATCCATTTCAGGTGTACAACGTGCCGATTCGACAATTTTGCACCTCACTCGTATATTCTGTACATTACCCATCCCCCACCCCCACCCCCACATCCTCTCCGGCAAACATGTTTGTTCTCTGTTTTAAAGTGTCTGATTTGACCTTTGTTTTGTTAATTTTGATTTTTAGTTTCTACATAGAAGTGAAATCATATATTTGTCTTTGTCTGTCTTATTTATTTATTTATTTTTAAATCATACTTTTTTTTATGTTTTTATTTATTTTTGAGAGCAGGAGAGACAAAGCATGAGTGGGGGAGGATCAGAGAGAGAGAGGGAGACACAGAATCTGAAGCAGGCTCCAGGCTCTGAGCTGTCAGCACAGAGCCCAACGCGGGGCTTTAACTCACAGACTGTGAATCATGACCTGAGCTGAAGTCAGACGCTTAACCGACTGAGCCACCCAGGCACCCCCGCTGTCTTATTTTATTTAGCGTAATGCCCTCTTGGTCTATCCATGTTATTGCAAATGGCAAGATTGCATGTTTGCAGGCTCTGAAGCATAACCCCCTGATCAACCCAGACTTTATCAGATTTGCTACCAAACACTATCAGACCCGGGATCCCGACATGCTCTAACAAAAGAACAAGAGAATGACATATAAGTTTCGAATGCTAGTTTATTAACTGGTTTTTACTTTACTTAGGTTTTCCACTTGTCTTAGAAACTACTGAATGTTTGCTAGCTTTTCAAATAGAACTTATGGGTGCAGTATGGATACGGACTCTGTAATCCTAAAGAGTGCATTCAAAATATTCCTTTGGAAGTTACAGGGAAGCCCGTCCTGAGAATATTTTTCTGATGTCACACTATGCACATAGTGTCTTCCGTCCCTTCCCTTGGCCTTAGTTCAACTGTTCCTGTGGGTCCCCTGAAAATCCCATTTGTCCATTCTGATGCGAGTATCTGAGGTTGGCCTTGGCTCAGCTCATTGACCTCCCTCCATATCTTTCCCCTGACCTTACCCCAGCGCTCAGCTTCAGCCATATGCAGGGTCACGTTCTTACCCTCTGAAGACCGTGTTCATCTCCCTCCAGGTCAGTGCAGGGCCCTCCTAAATGAGGGGAAGTGTGTCTTTCCTTTGGTTTAAATAATTACACTACACCTCACAATTTTAGTTTGAATAGCAAAGCCCACTTCCTCAGAGGAAGCACATCCTAATTAACATTAGCCATTATTCCACCCATTATTCTGTTCTCAGCTCTTCTCTCCACATGAATTGTTTCTTTGTTCTGGCAGGATTCAAGGTTAGTCATCTACTTCATATCTGTCCTTAGTTTCTCCTTTCCCAAGGCACAACGTATTACTCCGGGGAGATTTATGTTAAAATAATAATAACTTACGGACTCTCCAGGCATGGGCTCCGGGCATGTACATATCCTTTTAAATTGCCAGTTGATTCCAATGCCAGTTTCAGAACCTTCTTCAATGAGCTCTTGTGAGGAAAGCACTTTGGTGAAGCCTTATCTTGCCTATTTCATTCCTGAAGGCAAATCAGAGGAGGTATTTGTATGGGGATTATAACTGCAGTGTGCTTTAAAGTGGAAGTCTTCAGTTCCCTAAACGGACTATAGTTTGTGCATGAAATTTGCATTTGTATGTGACCATGATGTTTTCATTAGATTCGCTGTAGTTATAAAAGATGGCAAAAGTCACTTGCCGAACTGCGTATGATCTATGTGCATTACCAAACAGGAAATAATTGGGTTAAGAAGTCTGTATTTAAATCTGTGGCTGATAGAGTCAGAGATAAATTGATCTTAATTTGAAGAATGATGTTATCTGTCAGAAGATGCATCTCCTGGGGAGGCCGGTCTACAAAGGTAGTGTATGTCCACCTGGGAGCATTCACACCTTATGGGGAGTGGCCCTCAGTCTGGAGAGCTCAGAAGTGTAATCTTGTTAGTAAATCAAACTTTGCCAAACTTAGAAGGCCGACTTGCTCTAACAAAAGTGAAAACTAAAGATATTTAAACCCAGGGAGTTTATTTATTAATTTATCATGAGGAATATGACTATCGGGTAGACCAGATAGATGTATGAAACTACCTCCCGCTTTCTGCCTCTGTAGCGAGAAGCTACCTTATCCAGAGATCACCCATGGCAGGGAGATGGCACAGGTGATGTTTAAGGCAATGTTTCTTGACCATTCTCTCCGAAAGAACCATTTTAGATATTTTTTCCCAACTAACTGAAATTTTAATACCACAGGAATATTGTATACCTACTTAAGTGACGTGCACACACCTGTGTATTATGCACTTAAAAAGTAATTTTCTCGCTTCTCCCAGTGAAGCAACAGTCTCCTTCTTGAGGGGGATAAGACCCCCAGTGAGCATGCGTCAATTTCTGAAAGCCTTAATTATGCGCTTCATTGGGAAGATGCACCAGCAAGGTGGGCCAGGTTCTAGAATCAGCTGACAAGAGGCCAGCTGTTGTAGACAGCACTGTTTTCACCGAGACTGGCCTTTTTCTAAGCTTCCAGAATGAAAATCTTCACCACCCACTCAACCCCCTCTTTTGAACATATATCGTTTCTTTAGGTCTTTAGTTTACCCAGCAGATCAGAGTCAAATCTGGCCAGCCTAGGAGGGTTTCACTCTCTTTCAGGTGACAACACACATATCTGCATTTGTTTTTCAGGTTCACTCTGATAGGACGGTTTGGGGGCCAAGTTCTTCATGCCTGTCCTAGGTACCATTTGCATGAATTTACTGAACATCAGGTATATTTGAAAGCATCACCTTGATATTAGAGATAACATCTTCCAAAGCAACTACAAAGTTTTATCTCCAGTGAAAGGCAGAAGAAGAAGTAGATTGATCCAAAGCCAAAACTCATATTTAAATGTAAGCTCCATGAGGGGAAGGATTTTTTGTCATTTTTCTCAAAATTATAGTCTCTGCACCTTGAACAGTAGTAGTCCCTCAATAATATCCATTGAATGAAGGGATATATATATTTTTATTCAGTATTTGAATTAGGATCTCTCAAATTCTGATGTAGTAAAGCAAGTGGATATAAGAGATTATATTCATTTCATTCAAAGAATATTCACCAAATATACATCACGATAGACCCTTTACGAATTACCCAATATATACGTAAGGGAAGAAAGTAGATGGTGTCTTTGCCCTCGTGGACTAGAGAAGAGCAGGTGAGACGGGCAGTAAGCAGATGGATAAATGCAAATGATTACCTTTCATGGGCAAAGCAATCTTGGAGGAAATCACTGGACATAGTGCCAGTGAGTAACAGGGAGACAATCAGAGAACATGCCAGAGAGAAGCTCACTTAGAAACAACAAATCAGAAGGATGGTCCCCCATGGGAAGAGGGGGAGGAGGGGCTTTCTCAGGCTGAGAGAACAGTGTGTACAAAGGCTGTGGGCCTGGGGGGATGGACCAGTTGGAGGACCCCAAAGGAGGGTGTGGTGCCTGGAGTGGAGTTGGGGGCAACACATGAAGAGGAGTTGAAGATGCGATGGGGCAGGGTGTAGATGGAGTTTCAGGCAGACGTTAAAGTGGAGATTCTTTGAGTGCTGACCTCATGAGTGATATCGGGCTAGAAATCTGCCTTTGGGGACTGGTGCTATGTAGGTGGTGGTGAAGAAGTCAGGTGTATGGATGACCCTGTGAGGGGGAAATTGGGGTCTTAGATGGAGCCCTGGAGAGTGTAACATCTGAGTCAGAGTGGGGGAGTCTGCGGGACAGGCAGATGCCAGGGAGCATGGATCCCAGGAAGCCAAGAGAGATGGGGACTCTGGGCAGGAGAAAGCGACCAGCCGCTGGTGACAGGGGTGAGGGAGGGGCTGGAAGGGGCCAGTGACTTTGACAAGAGTGGCATCTTGGAGTTGCTACGTAGTTAGAAGCGGACTGTGGAGAGTCAGGAATCAAAGTAGGAGAAAGAGCTCAAGTAGACAAGCCTTTAAGAGTTGGCCACAAAGGGAGAATGAGAAATGGAGAAGAAGGACGGTTGTGTGAGGTAAGGGGGGGCTGTGCGGTCAAGAGCAGCCCTTGCTTGCTGTTGGGAGAGACTGGATGACACACAGAAAGTCGGGAATGAACTAGAGCCTGGAGTTCCCGTTTCCCGGAGACCGTTGGTAACCGAGATGATGGTCTAACTCTGTGTGGTTTTCCTGAGCACAGAGGCTAGGGACTGCATTTCGTGGAATTTGGTTGTCAAATTTCATCGAAAGAAAGCCATTTCTAAATGCATATTCTTAAGATCAAATTGTTTTCACCCCTTCCAATTCTATCACCATGTGGTCCCGATGCCTGGCACTTATTTTTCCTCCTCGATATCTTTGAGTGCAGTGATTGGCTCTAGAAATCCTTGAGGTGGGAAAGGTGTGCCCTGGAGGGAACACAACATGTTAATTTCTCTGATAGGAAAACAGCCACAGGACCACCTGACCGTGGGAGGCTCTGCACCGCCTGCCTCTTCTCCTTGCAGTGTAAAGACCGATTCTCAGACTATTCTGTCTTTCTCGAACATTCAGTAAAATGTTTCGCTGCTTCTATTTAATTTCATGCTCCAAATAGTCTTGTTCAAGCATAAAGAAAGGCATTGCAAGTGTTTCTCAAATAGTTAAAATACATTGTGAGATACTAAATCTTGCTCTAATTGGTGAAGGCCTGATTTATACGTGATACAAAATAAAGGGGAAATCATAAATTGTCAAGTAGGATTTCCATTCTTTATTTGGGTCCTCAAAAAATTAGTACCTGTGGGGGCACCCGGGTGGTTCAGTCAGTTAAGTGTCCGACTCTTGAGTTTGGCTCAGGACATGATCTCACAGTTGGTGAGTTTGAGCCCCGCATCAGGCTCTGTGCTGACAATGCGAAGCCGGCTTGGGATTCTCTCTCTCTCCGTCTCCCCCTTGGGTGCACTCTCTCTCTCTTTCTCTCTCTCTCTTTCTCTCAAATAAATAAGCTTCAGAAAAATTAATGACTGTGGACTACTCATCAAATCATTTTATTAACCATTAAATGATAAATGATAATCGTTAAAAATCATCTGGATTTTTTTAGTGGGCAAGTTTATTTATGTAATGTGTCCACTGGAAAATGGAAGTGAAGATTTTTAACTTTTTCTTCTTGTTCTTTGGAGTTCTAGTAGCCTTGGATGGATTTATTTCCTCCCTGGCTTACAATTCTTCTTCACACCATCAGGAAGCATGTTAATTCATCCCAAAAATGCATTTAGACTTGGAAGCACTAGCGTTTTAAGATGTGATCATGACAGACCCAGATGAGGGTCGAGGCTGTCTCTCTAACTTTTCTTATAAGCTCAAAATGTGTGTGTGAAGCGTGCCGTCTGGAAACTTTTGTCAACCAGACTCCTGGTGTGGAGAGCAGATCGCTGCTGTCTGTCTCCGAGGAAGATATGGAGGCCTGGGGAGGAAGGACCTGCCATCGACAGTGACACGTGAAGACTTTGTTCTTTTCCTCCTTCTCCCACGACATGGCGTTTTGCCAATGTTTACCCCAAACCAACTCCCTCTCATGTAGTTCCTGCATCAGTGAACGTGAGATCCAGGTACCCAAGCCAGAAACATTCTCCTTCCGCCCTGCCCAAGCATCTAATCAGTCCAAAACTGACACAGAGAAGACTTTAAACCTATAGAAGTTACCTACTTTAAGCTGTATCTTCTAAAAATCTGCACAATGATATGTTCAGATTAGGTTTATTTAGGAGAAGCAAACACTTCTGTGTAAGCTCCCAACAAATCTCATATATTTTTGGTCTAACTCACCTTTTCAGTGTTTACGAAGGAGAAAGTAAGCAACATGGCCATCATAATTTTAATCACACTTTCAGTGCTGTTGAATGAAAAATCTATGTATTTGGTTGAGCCTGTAGTTCATCAGCGATGTGGTTTCCCAAACTGCATGCCACGGCACCCCCTGGAGTACCTCCCAATATTTTAAATTTTCAAGGGAAACATAGCGACCCTCGCTATCTGGCAGGCACCATGCAAACCACAAACTCACGGTAGTTCATGGTTTCAACATTAGATGACACTACATGCCTTTCATTTTAAAGCTGGGATTTTGGCAGGTGTTGTGACAGAAATTCAAGAAATCAAAGCAGAACAGGAATTGTGAGTGGCGGTGCTGAATCCAAATCCAAGGCTTGCGAAGTTACTCGATGCTCAAGCAGCTCATTGGCTACTGAGGGCTCATCGTAAGTCCCTCGGTCTTTTAAGAATGAAATAAAAATATTACATTTTATTTCAGTATCTGCATGGGATTTCTTTCTCCAACAACGCTAGGTTGTTAGGTCATAATACTCAACTTTTGTGGACCTTGCTACTTAACAATAACTTTGGGGTATCTCCTTTGGCCTAGGAAATGCTGTCAAAGGTTCATGAGCCACAAAGAGCATTGTGAAATAGGAAAACTTGGGAACCTCTGCGTTAGTGGCTCCGGTGGTTAAATTTTGTGTGCAAGGAAGATTTTGTAATAATGTTGGAAGAAGTGTGTTCAGTTTATCAGAAGTCTCCCTTCAACCACAGCACCCTTCTTATAAAGACAGCTAGCTGTGAGCACCCATGACGGTGGAGGCTGTGGTCCCCCCAGAGCCTGGCCGTTCCAGCTGGGATCTCATTGCCCACCTCGTGACCGGCCCACTTGCGACCACCTGTGTTTGTTCACTGGCACTGTTGACTTTTCATGTTGGTTTGTTTTATTGCATTTATTCCAATGAAGTTGATTGCATGGGGAGGAGGTATAAAATTTAGTTGATCGTAAATGAGTGCTCACTAAAGGTTCCTCGAATGAAGCGATTTCCCGAATGTCTCATCTCAGTTCCTATTGACCCCTCGTTGGCTGTGTGTGGCATTTCCTCCAAAGAACTATCAGCCCCCAATTTCTAAAGAATGCATGTTTTAACTTTTAAGTGGATTCTCTGGTAATTTTTAAATAATATGACTGTAAAACACCCATTATTGGTATCATTAATGAGACCTCTAAAATTTAGTTTGTAATAAGAAATTGTTTTGTTTTCCTACTCACAAAGGCCTTCAGTGTATGCATCCAGGAAGCTATTTACCTTTTTTAAAATGTTTTTTTTATTTTTGAGAGAGAGACAGAGACAGAGGGGGAGACAGAGAGAGAGGGGGAGAGAGAGAGAGAGAGAACACAAGCAGGGGAGAGAGAGGGAGACACAGAATCCAAAGCAGGCTCCAGGCTCCGAGCTGTCAGCACAGAGCCCGACGCAGGACTCCAACCCACCAACTATGAGATCAGGACCTGAGCTGAAGTCGGACACTTAACTGACTGAGCCACCCAGGCGCCCCTACCTTTTTTTCATTACAGTGTGACTTTGTGGAACATTTTTTTGCCCTTACTAAAACAGGCATTCCCTTTCAAAGTAGACCTTATTAATCGTAGTGCTCACTGCTTCTCCTGTATTTGGAGTCTTGTTTTGGCAGGAGTTTGCAATCCGTTGCTCAGCTGTGAACACACTTACTGTTGTCGTGTTTAAGCTCATCCCCAAGATTGGCCACATCATCCCTGTGTTGCTGGGCCTCTACTCCTGGACCATTGTCCCTCTGTTGTCACATTGCATTTGATACCTACATTTTGGTCTGCTTACCTTAATAAACTGTCGTCTTAGTCAATCATAATCAGAAGGGTACACTGTGATTGGTTTGTTTAACTTGATCTAGTATTGCGTAGGTTATAAATGGGATTTAAGCATGCCACAATGCACACTGCACATAGACCATCAGTGCAAAAATACCCTTTGTATCCACAAAAGGCATGCCTCCCTTTTGATATGCTGTGTTACTTGGAAGGAATTATTGATCTCACACATACACCATGAGGTAAAATTATCATTTCATCTAGAACTAAGCTTCATGGATTGAAATGCCCAGTAGACTTGGTCATATTTGTTAGCTGAATCCAAACACCTGTTGACTTTTAAATTTTCTAATAAGTGGATGTTAGATCAGATATGTCACCTATAAAGTGGTGATGAATGAAAGAGAATTTTTTATGGTGTTTAAATGAAGCCAGAATTCATTGATTCAAATTAATGAGATGATCTAAATTAATGAAAGTCTAAACTAAAATGTGTTAAAGTTTCTTCTTTGTTTTCACTTTTAAGTTCACTGGGATCCCCTGAATTAGGCAGATTGTTGTACATTGCTTGGTGCAGATCCTTGGAGAGCTGATTTAAGACTAGTAAAATTTAGGTTTAATTAGTATACAATTACGTGTTTCTAAAGTTTTGAAAAGCATTGGGACATAACACTTAAAATGAGTTCTGTTGTATATGTGTCTTTACATATGGGAGAGAGAGTTTGGGAATATTCAGACACCTGCAATTAATAGCCCCTTGGATGATCCAGGGCCATTTGGTCCCTTGCGTTTCTAAAATAAGCATAGTAGAACCTCATTGGGATAATTAACCGTTCAACCATTTGAACTCCCAAAGACCAAGATGGTAGCAATTTCAATTGGGTATTAGCAGAGGTAGAAAATTCAGTTAATCACTGATTGGTTGATTAACAAAACATCAGGTGTAACCATCCAAACATCACTGTGCCAGAAGGCTGTGTGGTTTGGGACCAGACAGACATAAGACTTGTCATCAGGTACTCTCAGAGTTGGAAGCGGATTTCTGTTGACCCCGAAGGAAGCAGGAAGAGAAAGGTCTTGTAGCATCTCTCTGGAGAAATAGCCAGCAGAATAGGTCACAATACAAAGGAAATGAGAGGCCCCACTTTGGATGCCAGGAAAGTGTGATGTGAGTTATATTAGTAGTGGTTCCCTCCTTCTCATACAGCTTATTTGTTTGGTCTTCTCTCTTGCCATGGTGGAGAGGAGCGAAGCCCGGAAGCTAAGATTGTTCCTGTGCTTGAAGTCAATGATAGAATAGACCAGAGAAGTGCCCTCCTCTGCAGAAAGTAGAATGAGCTATAAATCTCGATGGAGGGAGGCTAGTATAGTCTTTTCCTACAGAGTTCAGAAAATTGGAAACTCCATTTTGTTTCTTGTTTGTTCTTCTAAACCATTAACCAAGCGAACCTTCTCCCCATCAGTCTCACCTTTGTAGACACTGAGCTGAGAAGTCCAAGTTTGGTTTTCTGCGTGGTTAAGTCAGCATTCCCTTCTTGGGAAGCTGCATTCTTGATGACTTACACTTGTGGGAGGAACTTTCTATGAAGGTCTTGAGCATCTTCCGGGCTCGTCTCTTCTTTTTGGCTTGTGATGAGCTGGGACACTTCTGGGACAAACAACGGTCTCAAACATCCCCCCCCCGCCCAGTTTTATCTACCTGTGATATTGGACTTGAGCCCTATCGATGTATGAGATTCTCTCTCCTTCAACCCAAATGTGTTTGGAAAAATAACACGATGTATGCTATTCAAAAAGACTTAATAAAAACCGATGTAATATATAAGAGAATAGACAAGAAGAATCACAACCAACAGGACTATCTGTTTCCTGATGTCATTTCATAGGAAATCAAATTGCATTGCCTCCCAATTTTCAACTCCAGTCTTTAACTCAGAGGCCTGTTAATGCCCCCTTTGAGGTGGTAGATCTCTCGATTTTCGTTACACCTTTCTGTCTTAGTCTGCTTGGGCTGTCATGATAAAACACCACTGATTGGTCGGCTCAAACTACAGATATTTATTTCTCCATTTTGGAGGCGGGGGCGTCCCAGATCAAGGTGCCTGATGATTCAGTTCCTAGTGAGAATGGTCCCCAGGATGGCACCTTCTCCCTGTGTCTTCAGGAGGCAGAGAGAGAGGGCTCTGGTCTCTTCCTCTCTTTGTAAAGACACTAATCCCATCAGGGGAGTACCATCCTCATGACCTCATCTAAACCCACATTTCTCTCATGGGCCCCATCTCCAAACGCCATCACATTGGGGGTTAGCGTTTCAACATACGGATTGGAGGGGCACAAGGGTTCAGTCCACCACACTTCATTTCTGACTCTACTCCTTTCATTTGGAAGGATTTTAACTTAGAGATTTCTAACACATGACGTCAGGATCGCTGGATGCTATTACCCAAAGCACAGTATTTCTGGTCTGCACTAAATGATAACAAGCAGAAATCCTGAGGCCAGGCCATATAGCAAATTTAATTCTTTGTGAGTTGCAAGGAATGCTAAGGAGATGACACTGAGATTCTCTGCAGCCACGTTTGAGAACTCCCTTAAGGAAAATTCTCCCCGATCATTTTCCCCCTCAAGTGAGAGCATTGTTTTATTTAAGCCAAATTCGATGCTTATGAGATGCAGTGAGCTTGCTGAATATTCATTTGCAGCCCTTTTCATCACGTTCTTGTATTTCTTTGATTTTCCTTTGACTTATAATTGGTGTTTCTGCATATTTATGATCTGCTTTGTCTTAAGCTGATGACCTGTTTCAAATGCAATAATATCCTTTTTGCCTCGACCCCATGCTGTTAATTCATGGGGGAATCATGTCATTAAGTGATGGTCACCCCCTCATTCCCAGGAGCCTACCTTCAGCATTTGCGCCTATGCCTTGCTGTCCTCTGTGGACGTTGTAGATTGCATTCCCTAACAAGACTAAGAGTGCGCATATTGAACTCTTTAAAATGCGTTAGATCTCAGAGTCACAAATTTCTGAGTGGCCATCTGAGCTACATGGCAATTTCTCAGAGGGTTAAAGACCGTGAACTCCACACACTTCAGTGTTCTCTTCCCAAGTGGGATACCCCCTCAGGTCGTTTGCCCTTGGTCACATGATCCATTAGGAGCTTGACCCCCATGTTACTTTCCTTTGAACGTACATAGACACGCGAGCCCCACCAGTTAAAAGCTCCATGGGCAGGTGGCCTCTAAAACGCAGCCACTTAAAATAATTTCAATGATGGAAGTGCTTTGTAGCATAAGATAAAGATGCTTTCTAGAGGAAAAAAAACTAGGTGCTTCTTACAATCTAACACATCTCTTCAGAAATTCCTCAGAAATACCTTCCCCACCACCTAGAGAGGGTGGGACCATGCTGGATGAACCTGCTTGACCCTTATGAACTCGGGGGGGTGTGGGGCTGCACAGGGATAATCCTGAGAGCCTTGGCTGGCCTGGGGGCCTGCCCTTGAATTTTTTAGGCTATTTCTTTGCCTATAAAATGAAATAATAACACATGTCCATTCTCCTGATTGTTGTATTTTCTGGACTTTTGCGAGAATGAAAAGATGCACAGTATGTTTGGCTTGGTGGATTCTGAGAGTCGTTGACTGGTGTTGCAGGATGACTCCGCTCACGCAATGTGCACGTGGGGAGTGGGGAGCGATGCAGTCCGGCTTACGCAGATTCTGGCTCGTGGGCCGTGCTCCATGTCAAGGCCTGGTTTGACTCTTCAGGGTAAACTTGCGACTGCCGTTTTCACCCTAAACAATTTGTTTTCTTCCGAGACGGCTCGTGGGAGGCCAAATTCCCTCTCCTGTTTTCTGACAGATGTCAAAGTTGCTAAATGCAGGAACAGGATAGGAGAAGGCATCATGATGGTTCGGCGTTATAAAACAAATCCAACATTGTGAAAATAGGGCTTTGGTATCATGTGTTCTGCCTAAAGGGTTTCTGGAAAATGAAATGCTGGGATATTATTTTTGAAAAGAAAATTTTCACCGAAGCACTGCCTTGGTGCCCTAGGTTTCATATGAAGTCATTATACGAATGCACCCTTTGGAAAGAAAAACGCTCTAGGGCATCAATCACATTTGCAAATTTGTGCCGTTATTAAAATGCCAGGGCCAATTCTATTAATCTGAAGAGTACAGTGTTTCAGGATGAAGCCATGTATCAGAAAATTTAATTTAATTCATTTTTCCATCAGAAAAATACCATATTTTACTTGGCATTAAAACCCTTCATTGTTTATTTCTTAAGCATTCCCCTTTCCCTAGCCAGATAGAAATTGGTGAGTGCATTCTTTCCAACGATCTACAGCCCAGGAGGTGTTTCAGTCCCGTGTTATTTGAAGCAATGCAACATCCAGAATGAATGGTTTTTCCTTAGGTTCCGTGATGATGCAGATTTGAGAAGACACTGTGTCAGGCAGAGACCAGAGTCGGGAGGGCAGCCACACGGGTCTTGAGCGCCCCTTCCTTCCTCAGACAGACAGGCTCCCTTTGCAGAATGTTGGGGAGCTTCTTCACCAACACGCAGTGTCTGCCTGGTGAGCACACTGGCAATGGGCAGGGGCCCAGCAGGCCCACGGGAGCCCCAGGCTTCAGCCTTCAAATGTGGTCCAGACGGGGCCACTCGAATGCTGGAATGAGCTGGAGGGACGGGTGCCTGGCCCCGGCAACAGTCGCTCAGGGAGGCAGTGCTGGCATGCACAGGTGTCACGGTGGAGGAGACGGCAGTTCCCAGATGGGCGGAGGTGGCCTCTTGGTCCCTGTGTGTGGGAAGAAGAGGCTGCAGTAATCAAGCAAAGAGTTGTGACACTTGCGGCCGGTGGTTCCACTGAGGGAAGGGCCGGAAGCCCAGTCATCTCGCTGTCTCAAGTGGGAGCTGAGAGCTTGGGGTTGACTGGCCTAAGTAGGGTGGCCATGTCCCTCTTGAAGGGATCACAGCCTCAGCCATGGGGTGGGGGTGGTGGCAGGGACCCTAGGTCCCCCCATCGCAGGGCCGCGGGACGGGGCAGCCCTGCCATTGGACTGCCTGCCCTTCTCCGGGGCCGGGAGCATTCAGAGGAGATAAGCCGGGATCCTCAGAAGAATAGAAGAGAGGGTGGGAGTTGCCATTCCGGTGGTGGCATCAGTGTCATTAGAAGAGTGCCCCATTCGTGCATCCTCCTGAGGGCAGGGGCCCTGGGGATGGGTGATGGCGTCATCTGGCTCCGTTGCTTATAGTTGGTTCTCATTTTGGAAGAAACGACTTCCTAAAATGTTGGCACTTTTGTTTGAAGGCATTTTTTTAAGGAGAAAAAGACAAATCTCTCCTGGATAATCACTGAGTTATTATTTCAGCCATGCCTCATAAGGAACAACGTCTCCTTCTCTAATTCTCAGCGGTCTGGTTTGCGTTGGCTCCCCTCCTTGTCTGCCTTCTTCGGTGCACGGTCCTTAAGGCGAATCCAGCCGTGACCGAGTTCAGAGAATCTTTAACAAAGTAGACCGTGATTTTGCAGGAGCAGAGCGCAGCAGGGCTGAGTTATGAGTGCGCCCTTGGGCAGGACCCTGAAATTAATCCCGCCACCTGGGGGAGGGCTCCTCTTCCGTGGCAAGCCAGGAAGTCCGCCAGCTCTGCCATGTGCTCACGTAAGTGACCTCGCAGAGGTGATGAGCACGGGAGGGCGGAGAGCCCTGTGTAGTTAGGAAGGCTTGGGAGTACCAGTGAGGACAGCCACCTGCTTCCCCGCCCTGAGCCGGGGCTCACACTTACACACACGTGACCAGCACACATGCCTCCTGCTCAGATCACATGCGTGTCACACATTCACATTGTTCATCACAGAGATATACACGACGCACACACATGTCACGCAAAGCCACACATGAGGTGTATGAATTACACACCTAGCATGCACACAGACATCAGAGACATCACGGTCGTATACCATATACACAGATATGTCACACAAGTCACACAGAGACTTCTCACAGGCACATATGTACCTCAGGCATAGATCATACATACAGGTCATGCATACCATACACATGGCACACACATTGTACACACATACTGTGTGCACACACGTGACAAATACACCGCATGTGCACATATCACACACACGCAGCAATACATACCCAAAGTTAATACTTTAAAATTTTTTTTAACGTTTATTTATTTTCAAGAGACATAGAGACAGAGTATGAGCAGGAGGAGGGCAGAGAGAGAGGCAGACACAGAATCCGAAGCAGGCTCCAGGCTCCGAGCCGTTAGCACAGAGCCCGACGCGGGGCTTGAACTCACAGACCGTGAGATCATGACCTGAGCCGAAGTCGGCCGCTTAACCAACTGAGCCACCCAGGCGCCCCCAAAGTTGCTACTTTAATCAGAGCAGGACATGTGGATGTGTGAGGGGACATTTCCAGGGGCCACGGGTCGTGAGCCTCCAGGGTCGTGAGACATGCGGGCCGGGGGGACGACTGGAAGGCCCTTCTGGTCTGACCTACCCTTCCCCTGCTTCTGTGGGGCGTCAGAGAGAAGCTCATCAAATCATTCTTCCCATTTCTCACTCTGTCCTGCTGTCCCCTCCGTCCCCAGAATGGGTTTCCCAGGGCTCGTGGAGTTCTGTCTCCCACCCGCGTTCAGAGCCTGCGGAGAGTGAGGTAGTTCATCAGGTGAATAGAGAATGGACATCGCCTTTGCTGCCCGTTACAACTGTTGGGTGGTGTGGCTCGGATCTGGGCCCCATGGTCTTGGCACCGCTTCCCTGGATTGCCCCACCTCCTCCTGCCCCCAGCACAGGGGCGAACGGGTCCACCGGCTCTGTTGGATGAGAAGAGAGAGGATGAGAGAAGGCCCTCTGGGAGGAGCAGAGACCTAGCCCATGGTGTCCAGATCCTTCTCCCAGCCTCCCCAGTCAGGTGATCGGTAGCAGCACCAAGCTCTCGGAGAGGAAAACAGGGCTTTAGGAAGCTGATACCCTGCCTTTGTTGTTGAGGCCATTGGCGTCCTATGTGGGGGCGTGAGGCTGTGTGGAGGAGGGGGCGTTGGGCACCTCATCCGGGTGTGGCCACCCACCCTCTGACAGATCTGCTGGTCTTGCCCAAAATATGTAAGAATGAAATCAGTACTCCTCCGGTTTATGTATCACTACCACTTGCTCTATGTCCGTGAGCTAGATGAGAGCACACACAGGAAAGACAGTGTCCTACACTGTTGGTGAGAAGAGAAGTGGAGAGGTGCCTGGGTGGCTCAGTCTTGAGCAACCGACTCTTGGTTTCAGCTCAGTCTGTGATCTCAACAGTTCATGGGTTCAAGCCCACAATCAGCTCTATGCTGAAAGTGCAGAGCCTGCTTGAGATTCTCTCTCTCTCCCTGCCCCTCCCCTGCTCCAGCGCACGCGCGCTCTCTGTCCCTCTCAAAATAAATAGAATTTTAAAAAAACGAATATAAGTGGAATGTTCTCTCAGAGCAATTTCACGGTATGTATTAAGAACTGAAAAATAGTCTTGGCTTCTGACTCTGCGTGTTTTACGAATCGACCTACGGGAAAGATGAAATACGAGGCCAAAACGTTATACGGGAGGGTGACCACCATAGAATTATGTGGATGCAAAGAATATTAAAGTAAGTGTCAAACGGTATGGATATAACTGACGTATTGTGTAGTCATAGAACTCAATGTTAGCTAAGCATTGAAACCCTGTTTCCACAGAATGAATGTGCGGTAGAAAAAAAGCAAAGTCAAACACTGTATTCAGAATGAATTCGGTCCTTTGGGAACAAGATAGAGGTCTTGGCAAAACAAAGTTTGGCAACGATCTTGAGAATGCAGAGGGTCTTGGGGTGGGGACAAGACCATATGGACAGCGAGGTGTGCTTCCTGGACAGAACTATCACACGCTCTTTTTAGTTTTTCGTTATGTTTTTCTGCCCCCCCCCCCAGCTTTGGCGGACATGAATTATTATCATCAAAAATGATGGAGTTCTATGGTTTGAGAACCATATTCCTATCTCAACAGAAGATAATAAGGAATATCACTTATCCAGGCTCAGTGAGTCCAGTGTTGGTGGGAGAACAGACAACTATTGTTGAAATAATGCCGTGGAACAACCATGAGATCTCAGTGGCTCGCAACAGTAGACTGTGGGCTGTCTGGTTGTCTCTGCTCCTTGAGTCTTTCATCTTTTTGAAACCTGTGGGTTAGCCCGGGCATGTTCTTTCTGACTAAGCACAAGACAACCACTTAGCCATTGCAGGCCATCTACACCTGGGCTCGATCTGACACTCAGTCACTCCTACTGAAATCACGTGGCTGAGCCCGAAGACAAGGAGGGACTGCAGAGTCCCCCATCGGAGGGCAAGGATCCAAGCAGGGGATGGAATCCCTGAAGGTGATGGCTGCTTCTTTGAAGCAAATGCAAATGTCAGTTCTGAAACCAACAAAATTGACTTCCCGAAGGTCGTCTCTTGCTGTTGCTCTGTGCGTTTTGTTATTGTTGCGTTCATGAGGCAGGAACACCCGCCCTACTGAGAGGCTCTTTCTGTCTTCTTAGATCCTGGCCAACGTGATCATTTTCATCTGCGGGAACCTGGCGGGAGCGTACCATAAGCACCTCATGGAGCTTGCGCTGCAGCAGACCTATCAGGACACGTGCAATTGCATCAAGTCCCGGATCAAGCTGGAATTTGAAAAGCGTCAGCAGGTAACGGGCAGCTTGCGGTCTCACTTCCACATTGTTTGAGGCGCGATTAGAAGGATGGTGTTTCTGTTCATACCGAGCGTGCCGTTCCTTCATCACGGGCGCCGAAAGGAATCAGGAGCAGCCGGCTGCCCGCGCTCGGCCTTGGGCTGGGTGCTTGGTGGCATTACAAACCAAAGGGCAGGGATGGGATCTGCAGACCCAGACCCAGCGACCCCAGGGTCACCCACTTGCGAGCGTCACACCAATGGCCATCAACGCATGACTGGGACACCCCAGCAATCATCATCATCATCATCATCATTATTATTAATAGCGCTTTGTTGAGACACTCACTTTTGATGAAAACACGGTGCTCTGATAGCGTCTGCCCTGGCTGAAATCTGAGACTCCCCCCCTGCGCCGTCATGGTGCTTCCTACAGTGCCTACATGGAGTCCGCGTGGGATGAAATAGTCAAAATCGTTCCTGAGGGAGGTGATGGGAGTTGAGCTAGAGGGTCCGGCAGGGCAACTCGTTGTCGTGACTGGGGCTGTCCCGTGGTGACCATTGGCAGGTGGGGGGGTGCGTGGAAACGCACAGCAGAAAAATATGTAGGTGACGACAAAGCATTGGAAAAACGAGAGAGGAAGAGAAGTAGGAGGTGTGGCCAGCAAAGCCACGTGTCATCAAGGGTGGTGGAGAGCAGGCGAAACAGACACGCTTCGGAGGGGAAACCATAAATACACAAGGAGCCCTGCATGTAACATGCTTAACTTTAGGTGATGGCGGGGCGTCATGCGACTGGCTTTGTTTTTCTCGGGTTTGTGTATCTGTCACCAGGGACCCCAGGTCCCATGTCTACAGATGATGATTAGCAGACTCTCTGGGTACCCCGCCCCACCTGGTGGAGAGCATTCATCACCGTGCCTGTGCTGGTAGCAGCCAGTATTTGGCACACAAAAGATGCTTCATTATTATGTGTTAAATTGTACTCAGTTAGTCCAGTCTGTGAAATTTCACCCAAACGTGTCATGGGGGTAAGCAGGCAAAAATGGATCCTTTTAGGGGCACTTGGGTGGCTTAGGCAGGTTGAGCATCTGACTCTTGATTTCAGCTCAGGTCATGATCCCAGGATCCACAGAGCCTTGTGTTGGGCTCTGTGCTGAGTGCAGAGCCTGCTTAAGTTTCTCTCTCTCTTCCCGTCTACTGCTCCCCTCCTGGGGGAAAAAAAAAACCAACGAAACAAAAACATTCTTTAGGTTTTGATGCAAGACTTTTGTGTACAGACTGATGCATAGTGACCAAATTCCTTTTCGAAAACAGGAGGTTCAGTTCACTTCATCCACTCAGCAAAGATTGACTGAGCACCTAATTTGTGTCTGGCATGATCCTAGGCACTGGGATACGGCCATGGACGTTGTATTCTCACTGGTATTACTAGCAAAGCTCATAGTTAAATTTTATAAGCATTTTGTTACAACACATATAGCAATGGTTTTCAGGAATGAATGTTTAATTCTTTGCCATCTAGTACATTGAACTCTGGATTCAGCATTAAGAGGTTATAGACCATTGTTAATTTGGGGCCGTTATCCAGTACATTTTCATATACCTGTGGTCAGTAAGATTTTAAATACGGGTTCTAGAAAATGCCACAGTTTCGACAAGCAGCACTTCGCGTTCATGAGTGTTTTCTCTGTAGATTTCAAACATTTTAGGATAAATGGTTTCTTTGCCCAAATAGTAGTGACTCTATCAGTTTGGTTCTGACAGACATATTTAACTTTGTTTACCATCACCTCCAGGATCTACTTCAAAATCACACGAAGGCCGAGGGAACTGAAATTCCAAGCAGACAGATTACATAACCTAATATTTATAGTACCAGCTTTGACAAAAGCCATAAGTCAGGCTACTGGCCTCATCTGCACTACGTACTTCTCTGAAGAGTCTCTGAACCCCCAGAACCAGATGTCACTCCTGTCACAGTGATCTGTGGCCTCCAAGTAGTCCAGTGCCCACACTTTGACCTTAGGTAGTTCAGGAATTAGGGCTATGGCATCCTGTGTGCTAGAGGCTTTATGGAGAGGTATTATAAGGTATTATGAGGGCATTTACTAATTTTTTAAAAAGGGACCTTTTAGAGAAGAGGGACTCTTTGAAAGAAGAAAACGACCTTGTACTAAAGATGTTTAATAAAATATAATTTGATACCACAAATGTGTTTTGCTACTGATGTTGGGAGTCAGCTTCCAAGGTCTGGTGCCCAGAATGCAGTACTTTTCTTGTTAGGGCTGTGGAAAATATGTTTCTAGAATTAGAATGAATGCTTATACTTTTTTCAGTCTGGCATGCAATTAAGTGGGAACAGAATCTTCTTTTAGTTAATAAAATCAGTAAGACACGATCTGCTAGATAGGAGGAAATACAAAAAAATTAGCCAATAGCAATCTGTATGTCCTTCGTATAGAGGATGAGTCCCGGAGGCAGTCCTGGTATATAGCCACAGACCAGATGACGGCCAAGGGTGCCGCGTGTCCCTTCCTGTCCGCCCTTTACCACAAACCACCTCTGCTTCATCCACTGTCACTATGGCAAACAGCAGTGCTCTTCAGATTGCTTCATTCAAGGACGGGGTGTATGCTGAGCAAAAGAATTTGTTTCAGCACCTATTAGGATAAAATAAATGCCATCCATGTTAATATTCTATATCGGCAGTTGCCTCAGAAGGAGTTACGCTCCCAGAGGCTGAGCGGCCGCCATCTTGGATAGTTACAAGTCCTGTTTCCCAGGCTCACCCACTGCTGACCTTGGTCCTTGGAGAGGAAGGCCAATGTCCGGTGGCCCCAGCAAGCCCCACTCATGCAACCTGCTGGGGGGCGGTAACAGCTGACGCTGTGGGGAGGTGTCTAGGAATTCTGAAACCTTTTCAGCATTGCTCAGCTCTTTACTTTCTTGTCTTCAAATGTTGTGATATTTTTCCTAGATGCAAATGAGATGCATTTTTAGAGACAAAAAGCCATGTTTGAATAAAGTGACTATTTGCGCTATGAGACTGGGGGAGAGGAGAGAATGAAAAATGTTAGCAGAGATTTTTCTCAGAGTTATATTTTTGCCCTAAAAGTTCTCTCATATATAAACACTGAAAATTATGATTTTTTTCACTAGGTGGGAAATGTAACGCGTTGCATTAGCACCAAGGCCACCTTTAGGCCTTTTGACTTTTTTCTTAAGTCTCACATCCTGCAGGAAAAGCCTCAGCCATTTCCTAAGCACGGTGTCAGCGCAATAGAAGCTTCTTTATCAAACCTGAGAAAACAGAAGGTGTTTTTCCCTGGAGTATGTAATAGACTCTCAGGAATTGATGGGAGCTGGATTCAGAGCAAAACAAGAATTTCTCTCCTAACCGCATGGGCAGTGGAAATAAATTTTGCCTCTGTAGTAGTAAAAACTGGATTTGCTGTTTTTATGGAAAGAAAATAAACCCTCTTCAATTTATATGTTGTCTTTGTTTTACAGTAGTGTAATTCAAAGCAGTTTTACATGGTTTGCTTTCATCTGGAACCATGCTCTAGATTGAATATAACAGAATTATGCATTCCAGTAGAAAATACTAGTCAAGCAAGGCATAGACCCCTGTTGAACCTGGATCTGTCCCCCAGGTGAGGGGTTAGTGAACCAGTAGGCTTTCTGACTCCCCTTGGGGGCAAAATTGTTTTTCTCCTCTGCAAACTTCAGTGGAATGAGTAACTGGTCCTTTTGTGTTCATGGTTGAATAATGAACATCCCATCTTTATCCTAATATGATAGCGGGTCCTATTAGGGCGTTGCTGAACGTATTACATAAGTCATTTAGAATGCCAGGAAAACAGTTCTCCATGCTGTTTTAAATTTTTTTTAATGTTTGTTTTTGAGAGAGACAGAGTGCTAGCAGGAGAGGAGCAGACAGAGAGAGGGAGAGAGAGAGTGTGAGTGGAGGAGGGGCAGAGAGAGAGGGAGACGCAGAATCCGAAGCAGGCTCCAGGCTCTGAGCTGTCAGCACAGAGCCTGACGCGGGGCTCGAACCCACGAACTGTGAGATCATGACCTGAGCCGAAGTCAGACGCTTATCCAACTGAGCCACCCAGGTGTGCCTTGAAGCTGTTTTAGATTTGGGCTGCTAGATTTGGTCCTTTTTCATGACGGCAAGGAGAAAAGAAGAAACTAAATTTTATTTTTATTTTTTGAGTCCTCATGATGTGCGTGGTAGTCTCTTTAGTATTTTTACATATACCGTGTCCATTTCCCAGCTCTGCCACAGCAGTTACCATAAATATAATGGCTTAAAATAGACCAAGTTTATTATCCTGCAGTTCTGGAGGTTAGAAGCCCAAAATCAGTCTCATGAGCTAAAGTCAAAGTATTGTCAGAGCTGGCTCTTTTGAGAGGCTTGAAGGGAGAATCATTTCCTTGACTTTAAGTTTCTAGAGCCTGAGTGAATTCCATGACTCCTAGCTCCTGCCTCCATTTTCTTTTTTTTTTTTTTTCCAAGTACGAGTAAACCAAGAGATTTTAATGCAATAGTGTGTGAAAAGTTCCCTGAATAGTTTCAGATTCCACATGGCAATCAGGAAATAATCACTTGTTAAATTATTATATGGTATCAAAAAATATCCTGTTATCTGAAAAGTCTATTAAATACTCCTTCAAAAGGAGATTGGCCTTCTTTTTTTTTCTTTTTTCTTTTTTCTTTTATAATAGTTTATTTTCAAATTGGTTTATATATAACACCCAGTGTTCATCCCAACACGTGCCCTCTTAAATGCCCGTCACCCCCTCTCCCCCCTCCCTCATCCCCCTCATCCTGAGTTTGTTCTTAGTCTTTGAGAGTCTCTTATGTTTTATCTCCCTCCCTCTCTGTGTCTTTTTTTCCTTTCCCCTCTTCCCCTCCCCCTGGTTTTTGCTTAGTCTCACAAAGTCCACCTATTCGTGGAAACATATGGTATCTGTCTTTTTCTGACTGACTTATTTCACTTAACATAATACCCTCCAGTTCCATCCATGTTGCTACACATGGCCAGATTTCATTTTTTCTCATTGCCACGTAGTAGTCCATTGTATATATGTGCCACATCTTCTTTATCCATTCGTCAGTTGATGGGCACTTGGTCTCCTGACTCCATTTTCAAATTCAGCAGCATAGAACCTTCCAGTCTCTCCACCTCCTTCTCCCTCTCTCCCTCTCTCCTTTGATTCTCTGTGTGCTTTCTTCCCTCCATCTGCCTCTACCGCTGCCGCTTCCTTCTCATAAGGACAATCCAAGGTAGTCTGTCCACCTCAGGGTTCTTAATTTCATCACATCTGCCAAGTTCTTGGTTTGCCATGTAAGATGACATGATTTGGTTCTAAGGACTAGGATGGGGACCTCTTTTCAGGGCCATTTTCCAGCCTACCTCCTCTTTTTTTACTTCTGTATCAGCTCTCTGACCTAAGTCCTTTTTTCTATTTCAACCAGATAAAGGAGCTGTCCAAATCACTTATCCAAGATCACTCCGCCAGTCAGCGTGGCTTTTTCTGCCTTTCATGTTGGCTCTGTGCACCTTTCTTCAAGTGATCTCTGAACATAGGTTAGCTAGAGATTTTCTGAGGCATGAAAGACTTTTTTTTTTAAATTAAGTCTGCCGTTTCTCGTTACTAGTTAAATAAGAAAGCATAAGATAAGACCAAGTGTGTGTCCGATTCGATCATTAGGTGACATGTTGCCATGTTAATCCATGAGGGTGTCAGGAAGTTGTGTGGAAGGTCACTCACACAAGGAGCCTCAGTGTGAAATTGGTGTATGGCTTTATATCCCATCTCGACTGTGGCAGAAGGGCTGAGAAGAGAGAGGGTGCACTCTGCAGGCAGAGGTCCTGAATTGACTTAAGGTTATGTCGTGTTTGTTTTTTTTTTGAGGGAGAGAGAGGGAGAGAGCATGGGTGGCAGAGTGGCAGAAAGAGGAAGAGAAAATCCCAAGCAGGCTCTGCACCACCAACCAGCACAGAGCACAACGCAGGGCTCACAAACTGTGAGATCGTGACCTGATCCGAAATCAAGAGTCGGACGCTCTACCGACTAAGCCACCCAGGCGCCCCAAGGTTGTGTTATCTTAGTGTGCTGCTGGTCAGATGTCCTAACTGCTCTCTTAGATTCTCTGATGGAGGTTGTACTTGATCCTTTGACCAATGTATTTTATTTATTTATTTATTTATTTATTTATTTATTTATTTATTTTAATGTTTGTTTATTTTTGATAGAGACAGACTGCAAGCTGGGGAGGGGCAGAAAGAGAGAGGGAGGCACAGAATCCGAAGCAGGCTCCAGGTTCTGAGCTGTCAGCATAGAGCCCATGCGGGCTCGAACTCATGAACTCTGA
This sequence comes from Paguma larvata, assembly GCA_030068075.1. NCBI lineage: Eukaryota > Metazoa > Chordata > Mammalia > Carnivora > Viverridae > Paguma > Paguma larvata. The sequence goes on from CM057826.1 coordinate 5,128,767, forward strand.
GATCATGACTGGAACTGAAGTCGGACACTTAACCGACTGAGCCATGCAGGCGCCCCATCCCTTGCCCAATATAATAAACAGTTTTCCCAGCCTCCAAAATGGCGTCGTGTTAAGAAAGGAGCTGGTCTTGCCGTTGAACTCTGATAATGCAGGTGCACTTACATCAAACAGCAGAAATCAGCGGCCACTCTGGCTGAGCCATTGAGCGCGAGGTGGCAGGAGGGAATGATGCGTCTGTGCCGTCCCCTGAGTTACCTTTCCCTTCATACTTTCTTGAGAAAACCTATTGAACAGAGAAATGTTGTGCTTTGTCCGCTGGGATAGTTGGTGGATAATTGCCCCGACACTCTTTCTCCCAGCGTCATCTCGCCGAGTTCAGAAGTTTACTTTCACCCGCGGAATGGACGGTGTCAGGCAATCCCGGCTGCTCATATTACAGGCCTTATTGCTTTCCCCGATTTCCTTCATCTTAATAGGAGCTTTTGGCGGAGTCCGAGCTGAGGTATCTCAACCGCATATGCTTCTTGAGGAAACCAAATTGGACATAAAGAGCCCAACAGGAGTTCCAGCCAGCGAGACTTTGTCACTGCCATTCCTAAAAAATTAAGGCAGTACATTTTAGTATACGTGTTACCCAAGACCTTTGGGCAGAGTGGTGCGTCCAGCAGAGACAGCAGAACATGAGAAACCCACCGCGTCACGCCCTGCGTACAGTTTGGTTGAGATATGCAGGCCCTGCTCTGGCTTTTCCATCAGCAAAGATTATTAACTATACTTTCCTCCCACCGGGGGGGATATGTTTTTGGGGTGTCTACTTTTCTTTCTATTTTTTTAAATAATCCCTCGTGTGGTTTCTATTTGGTATCCCTTCATCGATGCAGTCATAGCTTATATTGTTCTTGGTCACCACTTTCTTCCATTTTATTAAGCGATAGATTAAATAGTTTTCTCTTTGGTATCTCTCGCTCAGTGGAGAGGTCATCGCTTATACATGTGTATCACCGCCTTATTCTCAGCACTCAAGTGAAAGGTGGAATCGTGTCGAAGACCACACTTACCTTTTGCTTGAAAGTTGAAAGAAATGAAGAGTCATGGTCTCATGAAGGGGCCTCTCTTCACACTGTTTGCCCTTTGAGTCATCAGATTGAAGTTCAAGAATTGCTTTAATGGTTTGCACCCTATTGTATCATATTGATGATTTAAATTCTCTTGAAGCTCCGATGTTAGGCCTTACTGAGAAATTCCAGGATGCTGCATTTCACCCTGATCCTTTTGCCAAGTTCCTTTAAATGAGAAATGGAAATCAATTCCAGAAAAAAAAATATATCAATGGCTCTCAAATCGTTAAGCCAGAAACATTCTCTGATAAGTCCTTTAGTTAAAATGGTTGAAATCAGTACATCATTTTTAAGATTGCAATGAAGGTCGTGTTGTGACTGTGTACTGTGGCTCCTTTAAGGAGAAATCAACAATTACAGATCCAAGACTAAGGGAAGGAGGAGGGATTCGTAGGAATCACTTGGAATGCCCATGCCTGATGAAGACTTCCCCTGCAGGAGATTAGCAATAGGAGCTCACAAAAATAGCATTAATGACTATTTGTCCATTCTTTAACAATTTAGACATTCTGCTCTAAAGGAAAAAAAAACACTAAGAGTTACAACAATAATTAGGCAGATTCTTTTAATGAATTAAATACATGCAAGCGTCTATTTATATCATGACAGTAGAAAAGCTAAATGTGAAGTAAAACTCTCCAGAAGTTTTCTCTGTGTAAGAAACTTGAGCAACATTCCCATCTAATATCTATGCAAAGTAAGCATCTCACCCGTCTTGTTGGAGAAACACCTGGGAGACAGTTCTGTTGCTCCAGACTATCACAAGCTAATCTTCGCTGCTGATATAAAAGAAGCACAGAAAACAGAAGTTGCACCCTCAGGAGAGCATCTGGTTTTGATATTTTTGGCCTCTGGGAATTTTTAGTGTTTCATGGAGACCGCCTACTTTTTATACCCTGTGATGCAATATTTTGATGCTGGCAAGATTGTATAATAGGCAAAGAATAATCTAGTGGAAAGACTCAAGAAAGTTCTACATCACTTGATATGAGTAAAATAAACCCAATAGAAAGGGATTCCAAAATCAGTCCTTCTGGTTGCATTATCCTATCTTCTGGTATTCGTCACAGACAGGAGAAAATGTACGTTTACTCCAAAATCAAAGGCGAAGTGTGAAGTCTTCCATGATCTTTTTCTTCCTGCAGATGAAACCACAGAGGGGCCACTTAGCTGTTAATAAAGGGAAAAGGTACTTTATACCCATCGGCATGGGGCTGATTTAGAATGTTCAAGTTAATGAACCTGTGTGTTTAATAATTTGTTAACACGAGCACAGTCATAGATAAAAACAGCTCACGTGGCATTAGTGCTGTGCTTATTGTATTGAGGCACCCATGGATGTTCATACCAAATTAACAATTAGGACTTATGAGTTTTTGAATTTTGTTCATTGCATTTGTGTTTTCAAGAGGTGTTATCCTTTGAACTTTTTGTTTGTTTGTTTGTTTTAGGTTGTCTTAGTGTCCCCAGAGTTTTAGGAAATTTTGTTTTAGGGCTTTTCTGGAAGAACCCTTTAATCTGCTTACATATCAGCAACCATTTAATATATGTAAGCTGCCAGATGTGAAAATTCCTCCTAGAGACCTATACTTTCTATAAATGTGAAAGTATGTACGACTATACGATATGGTCAGGAATGAAATCAGAGGAGCATTTGGCATAATGATATGCACATAAGGCTGTTCATAAACCGTTAAGTTAAAATAATAGTCTTTATGTATACACTTCTATTAAATATAGGATTATGAAGACTATGGAAGGCACTGGTTCTCCTATCTATCAAAACGTCTACTTCACAATTTTATCTTTGATTATATGTTATGTGCCAAGGGATTAACCCCAGAGAATAGAGTAATATCTGAGACTTACGGTCTCTTTTATCTTTGGGCTTAAAATCCAATGAAAGGAGACAAATGATAACTTACTAAATGCATAAATCTGGTGCGAAGGTACAAGTGAATGTGGCAAAGTGCAGTGGAAGGTAGAGCGGCACATTGGAGCGGGCATCAGGGAGCCTTCTCTGGAGAGGTGACATTCGCACTGAAATGCTATTGCAGAAGGATGCAACCCTCTGATAATTTGATTAAAATGCTCTCAACAGAGGTGGCAGGCCTGCAGAAGTCTTGAGTTAGGAACCAGATCGTCCTCTTTGAGGAACATAAAGGTCACGGGGAGACAGTTGGGTAAGAGAAGAGAGTTGGAGACAGAGACAGGAGCCAGACCACACACTTGGCTTTGCAAGGTGTGCTAAGGACTTGGGATTTTATTATACTGAATGGGAAGCATGGAAGGGGTTTAAATGAGGTAGTGAGACGAACTGGTAACATTCTTAAAAGGATCTCTCTGACTGTTGCTGGAGAATGGAGTGGAGGAGGAAAGAGCTTTAGCAGAGGGACAAGATTTGGGAGTAGTCCAGACTGGAGGTAAGAGTAGCTTCAGTCACAGTGGACAGATGCGGGGCGTATTTTGAAAGTAAACATGTAGGAATCACTGTTGAGTTCGGTGTTGGATGAGAGAAAGATAAAATAATCAAGGAAGATTCATAAGCTTTGAACTTGAGCAGCTGGGTAATGATGGGTGTGCCACTTAGAAGATGTTAAAGTCTTCGGGAACAATATTTATTGGAGCTACGGGTGGAGTTGAAATCAAGAGTTGAATTTTGAACAGTTAATTTTGAGATACCTATGATATGCCCAAGGGGAGATGCCAGGCTCTCCGTTTACATGTGATATGGATCTGGAAATGTAAATTTGGAAGTCATCAACATATATTAGTGTTTATTTAAAAAAATGTTTAATATTTATTTATTATTGAGAAACAGAGACAGAGCGCAAACAGGGGAGGGGCAGAGAGAGGGAGACACAGAATCCGAAGCAGGCTCCAGGCTCTGAGCTGTCAGCACAGAGCCTGACCTGGGGCTCGAACCCATAGACCATGAGATCATGACCTGAGCTGAAGTCAGACGCTTAACTGACTGAGCCACCCAGGCGCCCCAACATATATTGGACTTTAAAAGACTAAATGAGATTCACTAGGGAGAATGTGATTCGAAAATGTAAAATGATCCAGGGCCAACCCTCAAAACATACCAATGTTAGAGAAAGAACAGAAGGAGAAGATTCAGCCAAAGTCACTGAAAAAGATCACTCTTACAGGAGAAAAGCCAGACAGTGTGGTTCAAGAGAAGTAAAGGGAGAAAGTTTAAGGGGGACGGTAGTCAACTTAGCCAAGTGCTGAAAATGAGTGCCAAAGAAGTGATCGCCAGTCTTGGCAACATGGCCGCCGGTGGCCCGGGCAGAGTGATGGAAATGACTGAGCTCAGGTAAGGAGACGATAGAAGGTGAGGAGGGGCATGCATTGACTATCAAGAGCTCTTTTGACACATGCAGCTGTAAAGAGGAACCAGAAAGAGCCAGACAGCTTGTTGGGCCAAGGTTTTCTTCAGCCAAGATGGAAGCCAATGTTGTGTTATGTATCTAATATGGTATCTCTGCCAAAACATTTTACTTGTTTCTGCTGTTTTATATTATATAGTTTTCGCAATATCTTTCTTTTATTCTGGATCATTGATTCCCAAGAAGTGAAGGGCAGAAGGATCCATTGATTTTTCCAGAAAGGCAACTGTGTTCCTAGATGACAGTTACTAACTAATCACCATGCTAGTCCATTGAGCATATGAACTGCTCTTCTGGTAATAGCTACTAGAAAGGTTTTAACTCAAATAGAAACAGGAAAAAAGAGTTACTTAGTAGACAAATAATAACAACATGGAATCCATGAAAGGAAAGAAAAAAGTCTGGGAAGACTGTAGGTAAAATAAAGACAATGAAGACAAAAACTCAGGACTAAACATGGGATAACTATGTTTTAGAAACTCATTAAAATGAAACCATTAAAGTAAATATTAGAAGGAAAAGAGTTCATCCTTTTAGAGAAAAAAAAAATCACATATCCATGAGTATGTCATTATCAGCCTGTTCCTGGGAGGATCTCTGTCCAGGGCTTGAACATCTCAACGTTGGGTAGTATTCCTAAAAGTATAACCTTCCTTTTAAGAATGGAAAAAGCAGGGGCACCTGGGTGGCTCAGTCAGTTAAGCGGCCGACTTCAACTCAGGTCATGATCTTACGGTCTGTGAGTTTGAACCCCGCATCGGGCTCTGTGCTGATGGCTCAGAGCCTGGAGCCTGTTTCGGATTCTGTATCTGCCTCTCTCTCTGCCCTTCCCCTGCTCATGCTCTGTCTCTCAAAAAAAAGAATGTTAAAATAAAATAAAAAAAAAAAAAGAATGGAAAAAGCAAAGCTAGGCACTCCACCTGAAGCTAAAATTCATTAGCAGCCAGTGGAATCGTTAAGAATTGAAAAGCCAAGACAGGGAGCAGTGGGAGGCAGATCCAATCCCCGTGTCAGAACTGGGGAAGCCACAGCAGACACGCCGAGCTCTCCCCGCCGTGTGCTGACTCCTGCACGTGACGATTGGCCAGAGAACAAGAGTCCAGCGAGTGATGCTTTGGCCTCAATGGGATTTTCTTGCTGTTTTCTTTTTTCTTTCTTTTTTGTCCCCCAGTCCTGTTTTAGGCACCTTTCTGGCCGCATGTATGCCAGATTCTCTAAGAAGTTAAGACTTCAGTCTTAACTGAACTAAGCCATGTAGAATCAAAACGAGAACATTTAGTCATGACTGTGGAACAAGGTAGACCAGTCCGCTGGAGTCTGAGGCTTGGCAGGCCACGCCCAGCATCTCAGCCCTGAAGGACATGACCGTCCCTTGGACAAGGCTTAGTTACGTATGTGGACCCTCGCGCTCCAAGACAGACTCCACTGGTTGGAGGACCAAACACAAGACACCCGAGTGAAACAGGGTGCGTCATGTGAATGTGCCGTGTGGGTGTCTTCGCCTGACCTCCTCCCAGTGTCCCTGACTATGAATGGGTCCCTGGGGGTCAAAATGTGGCAGGTGTCTGGGCAGCTTACTGCCAGCCTCGGCGACTCAGGTTCATTTCCCAGGGACATCATCGTTGTTCCTCTGAGAGGCCTTGGGGCCATTCCTGCCATCGTGAAACTAGACTGTAAATTCTTTGGTGACAAGGGCTGTCTATTATTTTCTTATTTTTCTTTATTTTCTGAGAACCTTGTACAGTTCTCTTCACAGAGTAGGCAAGAACATGCACTCTTAAAGAACAGTATAGTCTTCTCTCTCTCTCTCTGTCCCTCCCTCTGTTCAGCTTCCATAATGCAGTTATGAATAATATATGTACATCGAGTTTCTTAGTTTAACTGTGTTCTTATCAATAGGTCCCAAAACCATGTCCTCCTACACTTGGGACTCCTTGTGATTTATAGCAACTCCGGACTCCGGACTATTCTTACATTCTCTTGATTCACCCTCCGTGACTCTCTCCCTCTGTCTCTTTTGGGTTCTTTGCAGGTCAGGAATCATCTCTGAGCACTTCGTGTCCCATGTCAGCTTTGAACGAACCCAGATACTATCAGACGCAGCTTCCCCTTATGAGGCTCACTTAAGTCATATGTCATTCACATTAGATCATCAGAAAATTAACGAAGACAAACGGCAAAAATGCGCCATTCCTGTTCTCCCAGGCCCGCGTTCCTCTCCCCAAAACTCGTTAGTGTGGTCTTGGCTGAACTATTTCTCTGAACTTGGGTTACATTAGCCACATTGTCATGGAAGTGATCAATATAGCCTTCCAGGAAGGAGTGTACAGACAGAACAATGTGTTATGAACAATGTGATTTTTATGTCAAAGACAAAATACAAGCTTGAGACCACCCTAGCCTATTAACTTGACCCAGAGCTGCTGGAGGACATGCATGTAAACTAGCCTTTAAGGAAACACTCTGCTCTTGGATACGGTGTGGTGACAGTTGGAGGGATAATGGATCTTTGGAACGGTGTTAGATTTTGACTTGAGTGAGCAGCACTTAAGATAATTACTGCTTCAGACCTTTGCTGAATTTTATGGACATGTTGGGGGGAAACTTTTGGGGGAATAGGAGTGAGTGTTCCACGGGGTGGGTCAGTATGCAGAGACAACGTCCTCTATGGATTAGTTGTTTTCAAAAGGGCAGGTAGATCAAGGACTCAAAACTCAGGCCATGACAATGTGACACTTCCAAATGAGGGAGCTTTCTGGAAAGTTATGAGTGGGATTTTGAAGGCTTTATTGAAAAACAGAGGGAAATCCTTTCATTAAACAGCAGTGTACTTCATCATAAATGAACGTGAACTGTGACAGGAGAGAGAATTGACAGATCTCTCAAAGTTGCTGATGAATAATGGAAAAAAAAGTTAAAATTTGCCTTTAAATAAGTTTGCTTTTTATATGCTTTCATGAAAAATGTTCCTGTCATTTCCCATGGAAATCAGCATTTATAGCTACTGTCTTTTGCTTGTGGTGACATCACAATTTTATTTCACTGGGAAATGAGCAATTCAAGCATAAAACCTAGAAAGACAAAATCAAACATATTATGCAAAAGCGAAAAGAGAGAGACCAACTTTATGGTATTCGGTGGGTATTTTCTCTAGAGACTGACAACCGCAATCATTTCATCTCTTACCATCTTTCTTTGCGGGCGGAATAGAGAAGGATGGCTGTGTTGTTTCTCAGTCCGCAGCTAACACAGTGCTCCGGCTGAGAATGGATTTGGAAAATTTGCTTTTCTGTTGCTTCGAGAAAGTTCTGCGCTTTCTCCCTGTTCAGCCTTTCCTCATAGGAGCACCGCTTGAGTAGAGGAACAAGGAGTTTGAAAATCGATGCTACCCTGCATGTTTCCAGAATCATGTATGCCCTGCAAAGCAGACCTTAGGTCTGAGGCTCGCCGTGCACCCCCTCTCCCAGGGAGTTGCTAGAGTTCCCGGAAGGCGGGTGCTGGGGGTGGGGGGTGGTTCATCATATGTCAGGGGTGTGGTTCAAGGATTATGTGACATGCGGAAGCCAGGCTGCCCTTTACACCTGCCCCATAATTTTCAGTTCTGTGAAACTCTGTCTATAATGGATTGCACTCAAATTGGAGCTGGAAAAGAATGCAAATAAAAATACATATTACTGGGGCGCCTGGGTGGCTCAGTCGGTTGAGCGTCTGACTTCGGCTCAGGTCATGATCTCACAGTCTGTGAGTTCGAGCCCCGAGTCGGGCTCTGTGCTGACGGCTCAGAGTCTGGAGCCTGCTTCACATTCTGTGTCTCCCTCTCTCTCTGCCCCTCCCCAACTCATGCTCTGTCTCTCTCTGTCTCAAAAATAAATAAACATTAAAAAAAATACATATTGCCCAGCACCTCCAACTTACAGAAGAGCATAGATGATGATAATGCTAGATGTGAAAGTGCTTTTTTTTTTCTTGCTGTTGAGTTACGTTTCTGTGTTCAATGATATTAGGATGTTTCCTTTATCATATATTAAATTTAGGCCAAATCTGTATTCTCCAGAAGTTTGTGTCTATGCCCTAACATCATGGTTGTAATTGACATATTTTGCAATTACATCTTCTATCTTTCAAGATCACCACTACCTTCTCTTTTTATATGTTTTTAAATTAGAATTTTTAAAAATTTCATCCTTTTTATTTTCCTACATAGACTGTGAGAATATTGTTTTCATGTTCCTAAATATATTCCTTTAGCCTTCCCATTCAGAAATGTTGAATTTCTCTATTTCCAAAAATATACCATCGAATCAATCAGCAAAGCTTTTAGGGTTTTCCTTGTAAAATTTCCACATGGTTTTAATAAATTGATTCTGAAAGTTTTGTAGGTTTTGTGCTCTTATGAAGAAGTTATCTTCCTTTCTACCTGAATTTTATGTGATTATAAACAGTATGCAGAGATACTATTGGGATGTATGTTTTTCTTGTATCCAGACACTCAGGAAATTTTCTATCCACTCTAATAGTGCTTCCTTCCTGAACCCATATGCAGTAATAACCTGCAGGCTACACTGTATGTTTTTCTACTTTTAATTTTTTACACAGTCTGGTGTCAAGAGCTTCCAAAGCCTTGCATGACCTCATTCTGCCGGGCAGCCTTGTGGTGCCTGTAGTCATAGGAAATACATGTTGTATTGTTTCTCTATAATGAAATAAATGTCAATGATTCGAGAAAGCTTTCTCTGGTTTAACATTTTTTTAAACCATGTCATTTTGATTTTGGCTTTAAATCTGAACTTACTGGTTTTTAGAGAGAGAAATTGGAGACGAGTTGCATTTATTGTGATATCATGATACCATATACCTAGTATCTCTCATTCTGCTTCTTGACATTTAGTGTTGTTCTCTCGTATTTTTAATAATGATGTCATTCTGTTTTGTATTTCCTTTTCCTTTTGAATATGATTTGTAAGGAACCAGTCTAGTCGCTGTTCTCTTATCCTATCTCTAACATATCTTGTAAGTATTTTAGAATATCCACCAACATTTTAGCACTATAGTTATTATTTATCTAAATGGCCCCAATAATGCATATCTGTTTCTTCTTTGCTAATAAATATTTCATTTTCTCATTTTAAAAGTAAAAAAAGAAAAAACTAAGAAAAACGATATCTTTTCTTTCATCTCTTGCAATGAGTGTTGTTTCTTGCTTCCTCCACTCGCCACTGATCTTGAAAAAGTAGCAACTACTCTTGCTTTTTACTTCATACCCACTTCCTAACCTCACCGGTCAGCCGCCATCAAAATTCACCGTTCAACAGAAAACACTTGCTAAATTTAAAGGCGTTTTCCATCCTAGACTTCTGTAGTGTTTCGTTTTTGCCGTTTCACCTTTTTGTTTATTAGGGAAAAATATTCTTGGAGAGAAAAACTTAAAACTTTTTCTCTTGGTTTCTATCACCTGGTACCATTGAGGTTCTGCAGCGTTTTCCTCTCTGCGTCTTTAAAAAATTTTTTTTAACGTTTATTTATTTTTGAGAGACAGAGAGACAGAGCATGAGCAGGGGAGGGGCAGAGAGAGAGGGAGACACAGAATCTGAAGCAGGCTCCAGGCTCCGAACCATCAGCACAGAGCCCGACGCGGGGCTCAGAACCCACAGACGTGAGATCATGACCTGAGCTGAAGTCGGCCGCCCAACCGACTGCGCCACCCAGGCGCCCCTCTGCATCTTTTGATGGACATTCTTTTTACTCCTACCACCAAACACACACGTGTTCTGTGGGTTCTGCATGGAGACACCTTTTCTCCACACTTGTTTTGGTCACCTTTCAGCTCATCTCACACCTTTGAGCATCTGATGGCTCCCAGGACACTACTTCTGCCCTCCCCCTTTTCTTGAGTTCCAGACTCATTTTTCATTAACACCACAGGTTCCGTGTCTAAACCCACCTTTCCCAAACCACTCTTCTGGCAGCCTCCCTAGTTCTGTTAGTGACACCCCCACACACTCTACATCTCTCTCTCTCTCTCTCTCTCTCTGTTTTCTCCCTTGTATCCCCCATAGCAGGTGCTCTGTTGCATAGTTCACATTGGCATTTCCACTGCCGCCTGCTTAGCTTATGTTGTCACCGCATCGTGCCCTCATCGGATTCATGCCGTGCCTCGGTATCCCATTAATCCTCAAGGCACTGCTGGGACAGAGGCGAGCGAGCCTGGTTAATAGTGGCCTGCTCTTCACAGGGGTTCCCGGAACTGTGTGCGGAGAGGCAGGATTGTGTGTTTGTTACGCGTGGCCTTGGGTCTTCAGCGTTGGGCTCTGAATCCTTTGACACCCCTTGATCCTTGGGTGGCTTTCTGGCTCTCTGTTTCCTCATCTGCAAAATTATAGTCTTAGTCCGTTCAGGCAGCTGAAACAAAATACCATGACCTGAGAGGGTTGTTAACAACAGAAAGTTATTGCTCAGGGTTCTGGAGGCTGAAGTTCAAGATCGGGGTACAGCATGGGCAGGTCACCTCTCAAAGACTTCACCTCTTACTACCATCACAGTACAGGTGGGATTTCAATACATGACTAATGGTGAGGGACACAAACATTACGACGAAAGCAATGCAGTAATGACTTTACCTACCTCAGTAGAGTTATAGGGATGTTAGGCATTTTTATTATCACCTAAGGGGTGTGTGTTCACTAAATATATATACATCCGTGTGAGTCTACTTGCCCAATATGTATATTTAAACATGAAATATATTTAAATATAAAACATATTTATGAAGATATATTTGTATTTAGTTTAATATATAAAATTTTATATATAAACTATTTATTTGTATTTAGAATACATACACATATATATGTGTGTGTATACACTTACACGTTATGTGTATATATACATCCTGAGTTCCAGTGGCCTAAAGAGAGTGCCCAGAAGGTAGCTGACACTTCTGTCAGAGCTGAAGTACATCTGAGGCTCATTTGGTGTATACGACCTTCACTGGGAAATTTTTTTTTAATTTTTTTAGTGTTTATTTTTGAGTGGGGCACAGCATGAGTGGGGGAGGGGCAGAGAGAGGGAGACAGAATCCGAAGCAGGCTCTAGGCTCTGAGCCATCAGCACAGAGCCCAATGCGGGGCTTGAACTCACAGATCGTGAGATCATGACCTGAGCTGAAGTTGGCCGCTTAACCGACTGAGCCACCCAGGCGCCCCTACTAGGAAATTTTTAAGAGTGATAATACAGACATAGCCAGCATCTGTGTCTTCAGAGTCCTTGGGAAAGAAAGAACCTCCAAGTCAGTAAGGCCAGGAGGTCCTTTTTCAGCCAACAGACAGCAAAGAAGGAAATGTTGAAAACAGAGAGCATCAAAGGCCATCCCAGTGAGGGTTCAGTTTGTGTAAGACCTTTGGGAAGGAAGACGACTCTCTTGGGTTACCTGGTTACCAGTGAACAGATCAGATCCCTTACCTTCTTTCGAGTAATATCTCCATCCTCTCTGCTCTCAAGTCATGATGTAGAGACATTTCTTTACAGGAGGAATTACTAAGCGACTTGAATTGTGAGCCTGAATCTTCGTATATTCAACAGGCACTCCAAATATCCACATGGACTCCTTTCTGTGCTGCTGACGGTTTAGTACTAAGGATAAGGAGAGAAACCTGAAAAGCTTCTAGAATGGAAAAAATAAATAAAATACCTTAGGTTAAGTGCGGTGGAGTAAGAGTCGAAGTTTTATTTCTCATAAATGGCACTAGAAGTAAAAAAAAAAAGTAGATCAGAATCTTAAAAATATTAAGAAAAGTATTTTGCACTTCGATTCATACGCCGAGTTAAGTCACCATTCATCAGCGAAGTGAAAGTAAAGACTTTCGGGCATATGTGCCCTCAGGGAATGCAGCCCCACCCGTGTGCGATGGTACGGCAATTTTAGGATTTCCTCCAGTGAAACATAAAACAATGAATTCAAACAAAAGAGAGAAAAAGGTGGGAAGTAAGAGAAACGTTGTGAGCCAAGAAGCTGGTAAAGCTTGAGAGAGAAAACGAACTGATTATAGTTGCCAAATATAAAAATAGAATTATTAAATAGGACAGCAAGAAGGAGAAAACTCTAATATTTTAAAAATCAGATGATTTCAGCTTGGGAGTGTTTTGGTCGATGAATCCTTGATTACCTAGAACAAATTACATCTAGAGATCAACATTAAAAAAAAAAAAAGAAATGGTCTGTCCCATTGCTTTCAGTCATAGTGCATATTTTTCATTTCAAACAACATTAAAGGAGAGAATTAGATTATTCATCAAAATGCATCATGTGTTAAGTTTGAAAAACTCTCTTTTAATGGTAACTCAAACTTCAGCATAAAGTGAAAAAGACATCACTTGTATAAGGACCAGCCATCCGAATCCCACGGTTTAGTACGCCGAGTCCTTCGCGTTTTCCTTCCGCCCACGTACAATAAAATCTCAGCTTCAGGACCAGGCACACAGTGCATATTACATTTAAGCCGTGAAAGTCAGAACTCCCTGAAGCACATTACACATTTCAGCATCACTGCTATTTGCACTTATGCAACATCTTTCATCAGAGGGAACCGAGTTCTTTGTAAATGTCATAAATATCACATTCCATAGAATTATTTCCTACTGTGGTGTTATCGTCAGAAATACAGAGGGCAGGGAATTACTGTAGTTGCAGCAAAAGCTGATACCGACAGGCAATGTCATCCAGCTTCCAGAAGGCAAGACTCAAGAAGAGGTTTTTATCTGGGAATTATTTGCTTTGGGGAGCACTTGCCTTCCCCTCCAGCATCCCAGAGTCCTCCTCCTGATGCCTTCTGTCTGCAGCTTTCCCTCTGCAAAAAGTCGCTGGAGGGACATTTGGTGTACTCAGGAAAGGTGGGGACCTTCATTGGAGCCAGAATTCCGTCCCTGGGCAGACCGCTCCGTCCTTTGGAATGTATGCGTGTGCCTTTCAACTTCTAACGTGATAGAATTCTGTCTCATTGTGTGTCCAACCCCCTACAGGTATTTTTTGTTTGTTTGTTTTAATTGATTGGTAGGTGGGAGGGTTAATTGATTTTTCGACTACTCAGTTCCTTGGTTTCCTGGTCTAAAATGTGAGCAGTTGGGGCGCCTGGGTGGCTCAGTTGGTTGAGTGGCCAACTTCGGCTCAGGTCATGATCTCACAGTCTGTGGGTTCAGGCCCCACGTCGGGCTCTGTGCTGATGGCTCATCATCAGAGCCTGGAGCCTGCTTCGGTTTCTGCGTCTCCCTCTCTCTCTGCCCTTCCCCTGCTCAGGCTCTGTCTCTATGTCTCTCAAAAATAAATAAACGTTAAAAAATTAAAAAAAAAAAATAAAATAAAATGTGAGCAGTGGTCGTACCTGCCCCATAGGATTGTTCTGGGTACAGAGTATATACATCAGAGATTTGGAGTGGCTTCCGCACACACTAAGCATGCAACGCACATGAGCCCTTAGCCGCGAGGCAGACATCATGCAGACACTAAACCTCACAGCCTCCTGGTTCACTCGGGTTATGAACTGGTGGTTTTGCACAGGGATTCATCTATTGTGTGAACACTCAGAAATGCCTTAGATGTCATAAAAAGTAGCTCCAAGATAAACTTTTGGAAATTAACGGTACTTTTAAAGATACTTCTTAACATTTAAGGAAAGTAAAACCAGCCAGTGTGTTGCTGGACATCTGGTCTCCTTCTTCCCTTCTCTTCTCTCTCCTCCATCACTTGCAAAATTGGGGAAGTATTTAAGGACCCGCAAAGAATCCTCACTCCTAATGAGTGCAGATCAAACTGTCCTTGACTTTGGATGTTGCCTGATGTTCTGTTTTTCTCTCTGCATCAGAGTACTTCAGACTTGAAATTCAAACCAAAGAGACAAATAGTGAGAGCCTCTGCCTTCTTTCTCCTTCCCTTGAGGCGCCCAGGGGAAAGACACAATGCTGAGAGTGATTTCAAGGCTCTGGGCTGCGGTCTCCTCACGAGTAAAATGAAGGTTCTGGTCTTCCATAGATTTCCTGAAGGCCGCATGGTCCGAGACTTTCCATTTTTCTAATATTATTTTCAATCTCTCACCAAACCTTGAAAGAAAACCTCTATGACTGACCTTCATTTTTTTTTCTTTTTACTGCCCCTGAAATGCTGGTTGTGATTTTGAGGCGTTTCCAAGAAGCTTTCCCTCCTTCCTCCCTGTTGACATTGGTTTCTCTCCTGCGGGGCATGGTGCTCCTTTCTCACGGCGCGTCGCTTCAATTCTGCCTAATTATTCTCATGAATTGCAAATATTCATGCATACTCATTATAAGAAACTCTTCAGAGCAAAGCATCAGGATAAAACGCTTTCTTAATGTGAGTAGCGTGGAAAAGTACTATGATGACATTTAGCTTAGAAATATATCTACCACGAATAGTATTGGTTGGTGACCCGAGAGCATCAGTAGGCTTCATTCTAGTGATTTCAGATAACAAGCGCCCACGAAGGCATGTTTCCTAGCAATATAAAACAGTGTCTCCCAATAACTTAAGAAAATCTCTGTCAAGTAAAACACCAAAAGGACAGAAAAATGGGCTTACTATGAGAATGGAAATATATAGCGATATATATAATAAACTAGTATCAAGTCATAAAACTTCAGAAAACTTTAGCTACAGATAGATGGATTAAAACCATTTGCGGCACTTAATAGAATTTTGATGTGCAAAGAAAGTATTATTTTAAATTTATGAAGCGGGTCATTGCTGCTATTGTAAGCAAAATGATTTCCTGTCAGGTTCTGAAAAATAGTGGAATTGGATAAAGGTCTTTCACTCCTAGCAATGGCTGAAGCAGAAAATGATGGCTCCAAAGATATTCTGCTAGAACTTTCTGGGCATAAAACTAGTCGAATAAATTCGAGTGATCTGTTGTAAATTACTCCTCTGGCTAAGAAAATGCTTTTGTCTTTGTGTCCTCACTGTCACGCAGGTGGGATCCACTTAACATTTAGAGACTCCCTCTCACTCAAACAATTTCTTGGGCATCTTATCTGGCATTAGGATAACTTTGAAATATGGAATGCAGAAGTGAAATTATTTTCTGTTTTGTGCCTCATTTGAGTAACAGTTGAGTAAAATGTTTTTGACTATAGGTATTGCGTTGACGTGAAATGAACCACTGATACACAAATTATTTCCTTTGTTTACCTTCTGATGTCATGGAGGATGGAGCATGGGATTTTGAGTTCTCTGGACCCGATGTTTCTTTCTGAACACTGCGAAGGAAGTGTGTTGTAATCCCCGTGTAACAGGAGCTCACTGCTGGCTCAGTCACCGCACCATTTCATCAAGCAGGGAAATGTGGCCCATTCTGAGAGTCTGAGGGATCTCCGTGTATCCTTTCCTAAACTACATCCTGTTGTCACATTCATATGCTGAAGTATCATGTGCAGTGCTTCGGCGTGAGGACTTTGCAAGACGCCTTGCCTGTTGACACCTCGAAACACTTGTGTGGTCTCAGACTTTCCTCTCCAGTCCATTCTCTGTCCCTCACTCCCTGGGATTCTCACCCTTTCTCAGGGCTTCGAAACCCTCCATCCGCTGGAAGCGCTACAGCTCTGATCTCTCCCCTGACATCTAGACCCAAAGTCCAACTACCAAACCCTTGTTTTCACTGGAATGTTTAAAGAGCAGCTCAAACATAACATGGCCAAAACAGGACCTCTGATTTCCCTGAAACCTACTTTTCTCCCGTTTCTGTCTCAGTAAATGACATGCCATTCACCCAGTTGCTCAAGCTGGACGCTGCCTTGTCTCTGCATCCTCATATCCATCAGCCCCTTCAGCAACTGCTACTGGCTCTGCCCTCAAGTTCACCCTAAGCCAAGGACATTCCGCCTTCCCTTGCTGCCCTCGCCCACGCCACCACCCTTCTCCCTGGACACCAGCATGACCTAAGTTGTCCTTGCTCATGTCCTATCCACCCACAGTCTGTTCACCACACAGCAACCACATTAAGCCGTAAAAAAGAAAGTCTGTCGAATGGCATCCTCCTCATTGTACCACCCAGGCAACAGAATCTAAAGCCCTAACCCTGGTGGACGTGGCCCCAAACGATCTGGCCTGACTGAGTCTCTAACTTTGTATCCTAACATCCTCCCCACCTCCCCGCCTCACATTAAGAACATAGAGCCCTTCTACTTCTCCTCAAAGAGTTTGGGTACGTTTTCCAAAATGGCCTCGACACTCACTGTTTCCTTTGCTCCCTGCCTTCCTTCCCTTAAGTCCATACTGCAGTGCCAGCCCCCGACTGCGCCGCCTGGTAATACAGCATGACCACGGATCTTTATTCCCGAGTACTGACCAATGCACGACATCACGTCTCTTGTTCTCCTTTCTTTTTCCTTTTTTTTCTCTTTTGCTTTTTGTCATAACAGAAATAAGCAAAGTTCTTCTGTAAAGGACTGAACATTAAATATTTTAGGCTTTGGGGGCCAAGAAGCAAAATCAAGCTAGGGTTCCTATCAGAAGGCATATCGTTACACACACACACACACACACACACACACACACACACACACCTACTGTCACATACACTTTGCATTTAAAAATGTAAACACATTCCCGACTTAGGGGTTATCCCCAGATGAGCGGGAGATAGGATGCAGCCCAGGTGCCATAGGTCAGTGACCCCTGGTCATTACCACTCGATAGAAAATAAGCATCGGCACAGGAGGGAATTTGAAAATTTGGTTTATCGCTATGTTCCTGGCACTTAGAAAGCAAAGATTTGAAGCAGCTATAATAAGTAATGCTCAAAATATTAAAAGAATTCATGCTAAAACAAGTAAAAGAAGAGGTGATGGCCATGTCTCACCAAAGAGAGAATAATATTACAGTGATAAAAATTACAAAAATAGCCAATAGAAATTCTAGAATTAAAAGTGCAGTAACTGAAATGAAGTATTTACTAAAGTGGATCGACAGTTGATTTGAGTTGTTAGAAGAAAGAATCAGTCAGCTTGACCATAGACACCAGTGGATAAACATGCCGACTTGATGAACAGAGACCAGGAATGGAGAAGGATGAACATGGCTTCAGGGAAATGTAGGATGCCATTAAGGCACCAACGTTAGCCTATTGGGAGTCCAGAAGAGAGGGCAGAGAGGAAGAGAAGGAAAAATTCAAAGAAACAATGAAAATCATTTCTCCAAATTCAGTGAATCCAAGAATATAAAAATTCAAGTAGGATAAATGCAAAAAGATCCACACCAAGACCCATTGCAGTAAAAATGTGGGGATCCAATCATAAAGAGACGATCTTGGAAGCAGAAAGAGAAAAATGTCCCCTCACTTATAGGAGAATCCTAATGAGATTAACAGCTGACTTCTCATAGGAAACAACGGAGACCAAAAAGCAATGGGATGGCATATTCCAAGTCCAGAGAGAGAAAAAAGACTTTCAACTAAGAAACTCATGTTAAGATAAACATAACAAATTCTATAGGTCTATACATTTTCTTTTAGAAGTTTCTTTAAAAGCCATAGAATTGTATATAAATAAATACAGAAAGGTATTATTGAGGGCATGACATCTCTAGATCGGATATGTATAGCATGCTGTAATAGCATTAATTGTGCACAACAATAGCACACGAAAGGGGAAGAATAAGTAAAAATCAAGAATGCTCTCCTAAATTTCATCTAGAAATGGAAGTGACGCACAACAGCCAAAACAATCCTGAAAAAGAAAAACAAATTCGAGGACTATTCTTCCCGATTTCAAAACTTCCTACAAAAACAGAGATATCGAGAAAGTGTGTTGCTGGTCTATTAATAGAAATATACATCATTTTGAAAGCCCACAAATAAACCACCACATTGATCAAATTGACTTTTGATGTAGTTTTGCCAAGATAATTCAATGAGTGACTAATCCTGCCTTCAATAAATTGTGCTGAGACAATTGAAAATCCACGTGCAAAAGAATACAGCCGGATCCCTACCTCACGCCATATAAATATTACCTCAGAATGGTTCAGTGATTTAAATGTAAGTGCTAAAACTCTAGAAGTTTTTAAAGAAAATGTAGCCATAAATTCTCGTGATTTGGTATTGAGCTGGATTTCTTAGGCATGATATTGGAAGAAGTACAGTAGAAAAAATAGATAACCCGGACTTCACCAAAATTGAAATCTTTTGTGCTTCAAAGGGCAGCATCGAGAAAGTGGGAACAACAGCTCATAGAATGAGAAAAAATATTTTCGAACTATATATCTGAGGAAGGACTGGTATGTAGAATATATAAAGAATTCTTATAGCTCGGCAATAAAAAACCAAAAGTGCCAAAGGATCTCAGTACACGTTTCTCCAAAGAAGATAGACAGATGGTCAAAATACACATAAAAAAAGACGCTCATCATTAGAAGTCTGGGAAATGCAAATCAGAACCACAATGAGAAATCACCACGCAGTCACTGGGATGACTATAATCATAAAGGCAGAATATGAATGTTGAAAACGTGGATAAATTGAACTCCGCATACACTGGTGATGAGATTGTAAATTGAGGACACTGCTCCGGAAAACGGTCTGGCAATTCCTCAAAAGATGAAACATAGAGTTCCCATATGAGCCAGCGATTCTATTTTTAGGTAGCTACCCAAAAGAAACGAAAACATATGTCCACACAAAATATTGCGCAGACGTGTCCGTGGCAGCACTGTGCATTACTCATAATAGCTAAAAAGTGGTAACCGCCCAAATTTCTAAACTCATTCTCCCAGGAATCTGCTCCCTGCTTATTTCAGCTCATTGGCAATGACATACTACATGGTGTTGGAGAAGTGAAACCTTGCCTGACCCCATGTAGGAATGACTCTTTATCTATGTTTATGCCTTGTTCCTTACTGGCGACTGTCAATAAATATTTTTTAAAAAATTAATGTTTATTTATATTAGAGAGACAGAGTACGAGCAGGGGCAGAGAGAGAGGGAGACACAGAATCTGAAGCAGGCTCCAGGCTCTGAGCTGTCAGCACAGCGTCCAACATGGGGTTTGAACTCATGAATCACGAGATCATGACCTGATCCCAAGTCAAATGTTTAACTGACGGGGCCACCCAGGTGCCCCAGTAAATATTAACATGCATCGTTAGCAGCAGCATCAAAACACCACCCTCAGAAACCACTCTTCTGTTGCCTAGCTCTCTGGGGTAGTTGGATGCCACGCAATTGCCTTTTTCCTTCTTTTATCTCTACTTAAATGAAGGCAGTTTCTGCTCTTTGCAAGTGGTGTATATGTGGCTGAGTCTGCTTTCCACTAGTGTGGTTTGCAGGCAGCGGCTTTACTTCCTCCAGGCTAAGATGTGACCTTCCCCCCATCTGCATGTATGTATGCGCACACACGTGCACGTGCACCCGCGTGTATAGACGGCCCCCCTCCTCCAGCCTTTGCTTTTCTGTCCCTGAATGTGCAGGCTCGGCAATAATAAATCTACAGTCTCCCGAATAATGGTCACCACAAAGGAGGCACGGATTAATCATTCCTTTTTATTTTCTGTATTTTCTGGTGTTGTGACATCTGGGGCCTTGCTGTTCCAGGAGAGACTGTCCCCTCAAGGCTAACCAGTTCATAGAGACAGTGAAGCAGTTGCCAGCTGGTTCACCTTTGTATATAAACCTGCCAGTCCAAAGCCCACACCCAATCACCTCCCCTGTTGGTCGGTCGTCCCCCAGGCCATTGTCCACCTGCCGTAATCACTCTGGGTCCGGGTACCAGACAACTAGGGACAGTCCCAGAGCTTCCTGTCATTATTCAAACTTGCCAGTCCTAAGCCTGCCTGCCCTGCCTTTCCTTGTCTTTCCCAGGGAAACCACAAGGAAGACTCTTGGCCATGTTTTATCTCTCATTCCCTCTGCTTCTGGCTGACTCTGGTGCTTCTTCCCATATGGCCCTAAAAGGCATTCCACGGCCCCTACTTCTTGGGTGGAAGATGAAAACTTGTGCCTTCATGACAGTCATTCTGTGTTTCCATGTCTCACCACATCTGATTGTTTAAATCCCTCATTTTACATCTTAAAACAAGCCCGCTGTCAAGTGACAGCTGTTGCTACCATAAGTCTAAAGGTTGATCTTTGACCGTTTGCACCAAGTGAGAAAGAAGGAAGTTAGATTGATTGCTTCAAAATCAGGATAACAATGCCGGAAAGCGTGTTTTGCAGCGCTAACCACATAGCAGCGGGAAATAGATTTGGACAGCACAGGTGCTCCTCCAGAAACATGAAACCCAAAGATCGGCCTCAGCTGTGAGCCCACTGAGTCTGAGCATCTCCAGACCTTCCTCTCCAGGCTCCTGCCCCCTTTACATCCCAGCGTTGCCGCTCTTGTTCTAAAGGAAACGATGATTGGAGAGCATGAAAAAAGTTCTTTCTCTGAAGATACTCAGTTCTTTCGGGCCTCCTGGAATAGGGGTCAGTGTAAAAAGAAAACAAAGTCAAATGAAGAGTTGTTTTCCCACACCCTGACACAGTGGAGTTGTATGAGGCGGTATAGTTGCAAAAACTCCTCCCTGGGAGCAGAATCAGTTTTCTGTGTTCGTAGGAAGGTTACCCAGGGACTATTGTTTGCATGAAAAGAAATTGATGGTGGGGCATCTGGGTGGCTCCGTCGGTTAAGCGTCTGACTCTTGAATTCGACTAAGTCATGCTCTCCCGGTTCATGGGATTGAGCCCCATGTTGGGCTCTGCGCTGTCAGCGTGGAACCTGCTTGAGATTCTCTCTCCCCCTCTCTCTCCGCCCCTCCCCGGCTCACATGCACTCTCCCTGTCTCTCTCTCAAAAATAAATAAATATATGTTAAAAAGAAAACTGATGGAATGAACCTCTAACGACAGTCCCATTCCTTAGCGACTTGGCCAAGAGGAGGCCTACAGAAAGATCCGCCCAGTGGTTTTGCAGCTTCCTCTTCGTTCTGGATCATGTAACCGCCTGGGTGACCGACCAGTGGCAAGTACTCGGTCCGGAGCCCAGGGGTCATGAATTAAAACCCAGCGTCAGAGGGTTCCTCCTTAAAGCCATTTGTTGGGCAAGACTATAGAGGGAAGGACGTAAAGAAATGCAGTTCGTTTAATGAGACTGCCGCTTCTAGTAAATAAACTGCCTATTAATAACAATATCCTGCCATCACCGCTGCTGAAAAATCAGTTCGACTCGCTGAGGTGTCCAGCCCTGGGCAGAAGACACACAAACATTTATCACAGGCATAAAAACTGATCTATAGGAACTATAAAAAGGTAAAAGTTCTAAATCACTCTCTGATCATAGCTGTGGGCACTTCCATTCGCTTCTCTATTAAGTAGTGACATGTATGAAAATATTGAGCCACTTACATTACAGGAGAGAGGGAGAAAAACAGGAGGAGAGAGGCGGGGTGAGAAGACTCATTAAAATTGCCATTTCTTTTGCTGGATCGAAATCCAGCTTTCAAGTATTAACCATAATTTTTTTTTTTTTGCCCTTGATCTTTTTTAAGGTGTGCAGACATAATAAACATGGAAATCCCCACACAGAAAAACATCTCCTTTCCCTGTCCTTGAACGCAGGATAACTTTGGGATATGCTACTCAAAACTTGACGTGACATTTTCCGTGTAATTATAATCCACGTTAATGGTGGAGGACAGTCTTTGCATAACGTTGTGCAAAGCTCATCTATCCTTTGTGAGTCCTTTTATCAGCTCGACCCCATAGTACACAGCAGGAGCTTAGAGAGGTTGTGTGTCTGGGTTTCGGTGACAGTGGTGTGAAGGTAACCTTTTGACGCGGGTCGTATTTTGTTAAACACTCATGTATTTAAATCAAGAGGGCGACGCTTGGATAGGGTTCTTTATACCTATCTTGGAATGACTGCTTTCCGTTCATTTCTAGGAAAAGATCCTCTTTCCAAGACTCACCCAGACCATGAAACACTGCCTTTCACTGTTACATAAGTTTTATAGTGAACTTTGTAGGAAAAGCCATTAAATGTTATCCAGAGGGAAAATAAAATGTAAAAATAAAAAACTAAGGAGAAAAAGATTTTAGAATGCAGAGAGAGAGAGAGTAACTTCCATGATTCTAGGTTTTTCCATGTTTGCGTGTGCCCGAACTGACACCATAAGTTCCTTGAGCCCAGGAGTGCTGTGGGCTGTAGAACGGAAGGTTCTCATTCAAGTGCAAAGTACCTGCAGGTCCCTTAATGGGGTTTGTTTTTTTACACTAAGTATAATTACTAAGAAATTTGAATCTCAAAATACTTCCTTCTCTGTTCTTTTTTGGTTTTGGGGTTTTATTTTTTGTTCTTTGTTCTTTCTTTTCCCGTGATGACTCCCCTAAGGCAGCCTGGAAAGTGGTGACTCAGGAGCTGGACAGCCTGGGTGGGGGTTTGGCCCACTTGTGAGATGTCAGGCAAGTTACCCTCTTTGGTCAAACTTCCAAGATATAAAAAATGGGGACGACAATCATTTCATCCCATGTTGCAGCTTTTAGTGAGGATCAAACAAGAAGTATGAAGAGTTGGTTCTTTTCCTAGCACATACGGCCCAATAATTATTGGGTAGCTTATTATTCTATGGATAGTCCCTACGTACCTTATTATTTAGAACACTGGAGATAATGCCGTCAGCAACAGCTGCTGATTGATTTGAGCAAAAATGACCTTAATCTCCTGCGTTATTTTCATATGCTTAATGAATGGAACACATCACCTGGATTTTTCCCTAACACAAGAAACATGAGGTCTCGAACGTGGGAAATTCTTAACACCACTCAGGAAGAATGAATCTTGGCTTCTCGGGGAGGAACCAGTTTGTGGGGCAGATCGGGAGGGCAGTGTCGGATGGAAGTGTGAGATGTTTGTTGGAGACCAGCGGGAGTGGTGGTCGAGACGGCAGTTGGGGCTGTAAGTCTGCGGTCCGGGGCTGTGGGCTGGGCTGGAGGTGCATTTGAGTGTCACCGGCGGACGGAGAACATTTAAGGCTCCGAGATTGGACCCAGACATCAAGGGGCCCCAGCACTCAGAGGCCAGGAGAAAAGGACATGGCAACAGAGGGCCTTGAGACGGGACGGTCCCTGCGGCAGTGGGGAGCTGGGCGAGTGTGGGAAAGCCAGCTAAAGGCAGGCATGCCTCGTGTCATTGTGCCGTGCTTTCTTGCGTTTTTTTACAAATTGAAGGTTGGTGGCATCCCTGTGACAGCGTCTATCAGCACCATTTTCCCAATAGCATTTCCTGACTGTGTGTCTCTGCATCACATTTTGGTAATTCTCTCAAACTTTGTCATTATTTTGTGTCTTGCGGGTGATCCACGGTTACAACTTGCTGAAAGCTCAGGTGACATAGCATTTGTGAGCAATAAAATATTTTTTAATCAAGGTATGCACCTTGTTTTTTTAGACAAAATGCTATTGCACGCTTAAGAGACTCGAGTAGAGTGAAAGCCTCGTTTTCAGATGCACTGGGAAACCGCAGAATTCCTAGGACTCATTTTATTGCGATCCTCACTTTATCGCCGTGGTCTGGAACCGAGGCCACAGCACCTCCGAGGTGTGCCTGTGAGAGTGTGTCGGGAGGGAGGAAGGAGTGGGCCATGTCCGGTCATGGGAGCTGCCCTACAGGACGGGAGACAGGGAGCCTCCTCGCTCTGTCCGGGGTCTGCAGAGACAGGAGGGAAGGCATCGGGAAAGGCTGCCAAGTCTGCTCGCTGGGGGAGTTTGCTGCCTAAGGAGGCCAAGATGGAGAGAAGTTACTTTAAACATGGGAGAGGGGCGCCTGGGTGGCTCCGTCGGTTGAGTGTCCGACTTCAGCTCAGGTCATGATCTCACGGTTCATGGGTTCGAGCCCCGCGTCGGGCTCTGTGGTGAACACTTGCTCAGAGCCTGGAGCCTGCTTCGGATTCTGTGTCTCCTTCTCTCCCTGCTCCTCCTCCACTTGCACTGTGTCTCACTCTGTCTCTCAAAAATAAATTAATGCAAAATAAATTTTAAATAAACAAACAAACAAACAAACAAACATGGGAGAAAGAGCAGCACGTGTGTGCACTGTTGAATGATCCGGCGGAGAAGGCACACGGATGTTGGTAAGAGGCAGGTAGCTGGCTGGAGAGAAGCAGTGGGCCGTGGTGCCCACGTGGAGGGGTGGAGGTTCCCGGGGGCAGGCCCCCTGGTTCGTCACTTACAGGTGGCACCTGCAGTGCCTAGCTAGAGACGCTCACACGTGGTCCTCCTTCCTGCCTTCTCTCAGAGCTGTGTCTGTTCCTGTCTTCTCATTATGTGAGTTTATCACTTCCTTACCCTCTCTAACTTCCTCACTTTCATGTCTCTAAACGCCCCCCCCCTCACCTACCACTCACCCACACGGAGAGATTGCAGGACCCGGGTAGTCAGGAAACACTGCCGTCCCTGGAAACGGGAATGCCAGGAGAAATGTCACTGCTCAGGTTCTAACGTCAACAGCGGGGATGAGGAACCCAGGAAGCCTTCGGACCCTGGAACGTGAAGCCGGACCTCGAGACACGGAACGTCCCATTTAGGGGGAAAGGTACGGATGAGCCCTGCTTCCTGGCACTTGGACATTTCTGAAACACGAGCTCGGGAGTGCGGATGGCTGAATCGTACCTGTTCCCATCAAGCACGGGAAGTATGGAGTTCTAGATCCCTGTTAGATTTTGGACACAAGATGTCCAGAGACACACCTGCGGGCTTGGGGGTTGCTCCCTCCCACGGAATGTCCCTTAGCAGGAGCCTAAGTTCCTGTTCTCTGTGCAAACAGATTGTGTCACCGAGGGAGCCTACGTTTAGGGCATGCTCTCGGGTTATGTTCCTTTGTCGCTTTCATTGCTATTTCTGAATGTTTTTAGGACCAAATACCTGAACTGGAAGAAAGCACAAGTGTGTTCTCAAAAGCACCTACCTACTGTTTATGACCATATTTGCCATGGATCAGCCGCCGTGAAAACACAGAGCAAAGTGTCCACCACCTGTGTCCAACCTCCATTTGGGAGAAAGCCTCTAGAGCCAGACATTCAGGGGCTAGAGGCTTCCCCACAGCCTGGGAGCTGTGTCTCCTACAAGAAGGCTATTTGCGATGTAAGTACAGGAGGCACCTGACCCATAAACACGCTGTCCACAGACGTGAGCTGCTGCTTGGGAACCACTTCCTTAAATGTTTGTCAATGATGATATACCAGTGATGTGCTCTTAAAATTTCCAGGCACGTTTAGAACGTGATGCATCAAATGACTCGGTCATAGGCATGCTGGGAGAGTTGGTTGCAGAAGAGAAGTTCCTTCACTAAGTACCAGGATTGAACAAAAGGACCATAGGCAGATCTATGGTTACCAGTGATTTTAGTCTTTCACATAAAGGTGAACCTGGGGTCCTCACTGAGTGCCTGGCCAACACCCTTTCCCACCTTGGCCCCGCCACCCTCCCCCGGGCACCAGGGTGCTGACCTCCAGATGGCCGCCTTTGGTCACCTCACACCAGAAGCAAGATGGAAGACACGTGACGTGGAGCACCGTGCTTCGGCGGAGACGGGCCAGGAACCGCTCTGAACGAGGAATAACTGTGCGCACGGGGTTCCCTAGCGCGGGGAGGAAGGAGAAGCACCTGGCTGCGTCGTCTGCGGTCTGTGCGTGGATCTGTCCCATCCTAAATGTACGCTAAGAGCAAGCACTGCCTGACAGTGGAAGCCTGTGCCCACAGGAGGAGGGCGGGGCGGGCGGTGGGCAGCTGGCAGTCAGTGAGGCTGATTCCGCGTCTGCCTCCCTCACCGTGGACACTCGGTGGAGATGCACAGACCAGGGCAGAGCCTTCTGGAAAAATGGGAGATGTGTGCTGATGAGCCATCTTGACTGCTAATAGGGAGGTTGGAGCAGGGTTCGGTGTGTCACAGGACGGTTGACAGTGGCCCTGGAAGACCCCGTCCACGCCGCCTGCGGCTTCCTGCTGTGCCGTGCTCTGCCCTCGCCCCATCCCCCCATGCAAGCCCGCCTGTGCCCACGCACGGGCTCCTTCTTGATTTCTACCCCATAAGCCAAGTGCTCAGTAGAGCTGTTCTCTTTTATTCTTTCCTCCTAAGGGTTTAATTCATGTGGAGGGTTAATGACCTCAGTTCCCGAAGCAAGGATCAAAACAAATGCCCACTCTGTGCCTCTGAAATGACTCCTCTGATGAAAACATCTAGGCCGGGGTCACTGTATGCCTTCAGGTGTGTGCGGTCCAGACCTTTGCTTTCCTCTCTCCATTGAAAATCGGATGCCCAAATTCCCAGCAGATAATTTCCTGCCAAGTCTTAAGACCCTGCAAAGGGGACAGCCGGGACTGTGGCGTCATGCAGCTAGCTGTCAAGGCTGATAGGAGAAACCACACGTTGGAAATAAATGTCCATGGCGTTCAGGGCCCCGGCCTCCAGGTGCACCGATGCCCTGCCTTCCTCAGCGTTTTCTCGGCGTGGCCATTTCTGGTCGTGGCCAGCAAATGCACTCAGCCGGGGGACTGCTTGGCGCCTTCCCTCAAAGCCAGGCGGAGACTATCACTGCCTTTCCCGAACCCCAGACTGCACTCCAGTATCGGCCCTCTCTCTTCCCCAGAGTTTTCCTGCGGGCAGACAGATTCCTGTAACCCTGTCTTCTTGAGATTCTTCCCGTCTTGGGCTGTGCTGTTTGTTGGTATGATCACTAAATGTTTTTGTTTTTTTTTTTTCATTTTTTTTTAATGTTTTTTGTTTTATTTTTGAGAGACATAGAGACAGAGCATGAGCAGGGGAAGGGCAGAGAGAAAGGGAGATACAGAATCTGAAGCAGCTCCAGGCTCTGAGCCGCCAGCACAGAGCCCGACTCGGGGCTTGAACTCACAGACCGTGAGATCATGACCTGAGCTGAAGTCAGCCGCCTAACCGACTGAGCCACCCAGGCGCCCCACTAAATGTTTTCTCTGACAAGTTTGTTTTCCCTTTTCTGCAGTGCACAAAGTCGTATTCACTGCAGCGCTTGTGATGAGAACTCAAAGCCAGGCACATGGAATCATGAGTAGTTACTGATCCTGAGCCTGTTTGGGTTCTCCAGAGAAATAGAACAGAGAGGGCCTGGAAGGGGATTTGTTTCAAGGGATTGGCTCACACAGTTATGGAGGCTGGCAGCTCCCAAATGTGCGGTGTGGTCAGCAGGCGGGAGGCCGCGGAGGAGCCAGTGAGGTTCAGATCCAGTGGCTGTCCGCCACCGAATTCCTTGTTGTCCGGGGACAACAGTCTTTTGCTCTGTTCAGGCTTTCATCTGATCGGATGAGGCCCACCAATCTGCTTTACTCCAAGTCCACTGATTTAAACATAAATCTAGATTCATCAACAGACGCCTGGGTGGCTCAGTTGGTTGAGCGTCTGACACTTGATTTCAGTTCAGGTCAGGATCTCAGGATCGTGGGACGGAGCCCAGTGTCAGGCTCCGCACTGTGCCTTGAGCCTGCTTGGGATTCCCTCTCTTTCTCTCTCTCATTCCCTGCCCCTTTCCTCCCCTTGCACTCTCTGCCTTTTTTTAAAGCAAACAAACAAACAAACAAAGATCTCCTCCAAACCACGCCCTCACAGAAACATCCAGAGTAACAGTTGAGCACATATCTGGGCCCCGGGGCCGAACCAACTTGACACCATCAGACCGAGTTTTCTTGGTGCTTGGGTTTAAACTGTGGAGACGTATTTCAGGCAAAGAGTCTTTTGAAAACTAGCAAATCACTCAGGTTCTGAGATGAAAGAAACAAGACACGCCGTCAGCAGCGCTGTGCAAGGGCTTGCTCTCAGCGTAGGTGCTGTTTTCCTTAGTCTGCAGCTGGTCCCTCAGTTCGAGTCAGTTCCAGTTAAATAATGCGTGATTATTTAGCTCTCTCCAACGCAGTGTAATTTAAGACGAGATTCGGCATACACCAGAGCGTCGTCTTTGTGCGTGCGAGCGTGTGTGTGTGTGCATGGGTGTTCTGCTCACGAGCTTTATGTACACCCGATCGCTGTCCCGTGCCGGCTGTGTCATGGCTTGCCACAGCTTTGGAATGGGAGGAGGAGCGGTCTGGTAAACTGATCCCCAAATCATTGTCGCTTCTCTTGAAACTTGCTGAAAAGTCTGGCAGTGTGTGTTGAAACCCATGCTCTGTGGTTTCTAAGAGCGATACTTGCCATTCGGTCCTCAAATAGCCACGGCTTGTAACAGGACACTTGTGGGACCAGGACCTTGAGTTACTAAGGGCAAACAATGCCTCTGCGGTGAGCCAGCTCTGCCAGAGGGATGGAACTTGCAGGAAACGATTTCTTTAATCAGTTGGGACAAAGGCAGAACTCATCTGTGGGTACTTGGGGAGATGGCCTTGCCGCACACAACTGACCCTGTGTTCGTAAGGCACCTTCATTCACCTGTGACCAGCTTTCCCAGCTGGCGTGTGAATTAGCTGGCTCTGACGTGAGGACCAGACCAGTAAGCAGACATGGAAGGACGGATGTGCGTATGGACACTTCACTTCCACGGCTGGTTTTCGCTATCATTCTTTGCTTCTATGCTCCCCAATCCAGGCTTCTCAGCTGAGGGTGGCGTAGCGTCGGCAGCGCAGGAGTGGGTTACAGGGAGAATGGGGTAGGGTATGACCCCCTGCGATAGGTAAACCTCAACCATTGGGACACCACTGCTGCCACAGAGCCCACCGACCTGCAGCCCCCCAGACAGAGCTCTCCCTTGCCTCTGTCCCCATCAGTCGTCTGTCTCCTTCCCTCTCCCCTCCCCCGCTTCCCACCAAGCTGGCTGACATAACCAAGGTGTCCCTCCCCGCCCCCCCAGGGAAGCCACCCCACAAACACCAGCCGAGCAGCCTGCACTGCATGCTGACACCACTGCCCGTGAAACCTCATGCTGGCCTTGAACCCTCTGGGTCAACCTTCAGCTTGCCAGCCATGCCCAGTGGCCCACGCAGGATCCGAAGGGCCCACTCAACAGCTCCGTTGTTGCTCCGCCTGAGAGCAGAAGGAACTGAGATATAAACAGAAGTCAAGACAGACAGAGATCAGAATCCACTTCTGTTGTTGATGAAGTTCTCTTGGAAAGCTTGGCTTGCATCTGGCCCCAGATGGCGTTTAGGTCAGCTAGCCCTGGTCCCTGATGGAGATAAACAAGCCGCAGAGCCTCTGCCGGAGATGCCCCCCAGGAAGATGTAAGGCAGTGAGGAGCAGATAAGAAAACAGGCGTGCTTCCAGAAAGGCTATGGCGGTGGGGGAGAGGGGGCTGTATTGAGCATGCACAAATCCTTCTCCAGAGGGGAGCGAGACAGGCGTGGACGGGACAAGGTTGTGATCTGCAGCTTTGCTCCTTGGGCAGGTGACGTAGTCAGCGTTCTCCAGAGACACAGAACCAATAGCAGATATGCGTATGTAGACGGAAATTTATTTTAAGGAGTTGTCTTGTGCAGTCGTGAGGGCTACATGCAGGTCCAGGGCCTGAAGGGCAGGCCAGCGGGCTGGAGGGTCAGGTAAGAGTTGATGTTTCAGTCCTGAATCCGACGGCTGGAGGGTCGGGCAGAACTTCTGTGTAGTAGTTTAGAGGCAAAACTCCTTCTTCTTTGGGAAACCTCAGTCTTTGTTCTTAAAGACTTACACTGATTGCATGAGGCCCACCCACATGATGGAGGGCAGTTTGCTTTACTTAAAATCAACACGTTGCGGGTTTAATAACATCTGTAAAAAAAAGTCTCATAACAACATCTAGATAGTGTTCGGCCAAACAACTGGCCGCCTTGACCTTGCCAGGTTGACGCGTGGATTAACCATCGTAGCACAGAAACAAGAGAAGCGAGCAGTGGGGGGCGGGGCATGGGGGGCGGGGCGTGGGGGGCGTCCTTCCACGTGCTCTTAGAGGCGGAGTCAGCGTCTCCAACACCAAGCACCACAGATCCTCTCCAGATATCCACCGCACGTGTGACTTTCTCTAGGTCCTAAGGCAGCGGATTTCTTTCTCTCTCCCTGCTACTTGGGCGTGAACTGGTTTTACCTGTGTGTACTTAGGGGTAAAACCATGCCCCTTGGTATGTGTATGTGTTTATTCGTAAAATATATATGTGTATGTTTATATACTTTATAAACACAAATTAGAACTAAGGGAGAGAAAACAATGAAAATAATATTTGAAATTATTTACTTTTTATTAGTTTCAAAATACAGTAGACTGTTCTTTAATACGTTTGATGAGAACATTGTGAGGGAATATGCTTCGTTGCTCAGGGAATTTTGGGTTAACGCTTTCCAGTAGAAGACTGTTGGGTTCGGTACTGAAGTTCAGTATATTCTGACGCTTGGCGTCATGGCCAAATGATCCAAATGAAACAATCCGTGACTGAGTCTTGAAATCATTATACTCATTTTCTAGTTTTGCCCACACTTACCCAGAGACTTTCTGATGAAATTCAGCCGTAAACTCTCCATTTTTTTCTGATGTCAGTCAGTTCTCCTTGCGAATCAACCAGAAGGTATTGCATTTTTTTATTTTTTAGCAAGTGGGTTCAAGATGTACTGAATCTTCATTTGGGAGATTTTCACTGAATTTAAAAATTCCTTTCTAAGGAAGACAAATGTACAAACATGAGAGTTTGTGTATTTTTCACAAAAAAATCACATAAAAGAAGATTTTAAATGTGTGCTCTTAAAAGTGAGTTTCTCCGTCACAAGTGTTCTTATGAAAAATCATTTCTCCTTCATAGTTAAAATAACCATTTTACTTTTAAAGAACAAATTAATTGTGTGTGTATTCACAAAAACATCCCTTAGCTAATACAATATTGGGAGTTTTTTGACGTGACAGGAAAGATCGACAAATTTGGACTCCTGTGATTGTAGCCAAAAATAAATGAGCAAATAACTCCTCTTTGAGTTTAATGACTTTGAACTGGAACACTACTCTGGAGTGTGAAAGCCCATCATATTATGAAGTTATATGCAGAATTTACTTTTTAAGTTTTTTTTAAATATTCATTTTGGGGGGAGAGAGACAGAGCACGTGCAGGGAGGGGCAGAGAGAGAAGGAGACTCAGAATCTGAAGCAGGCTCCAGGCTCCCAGCCGTCAGCACAGAGCCTGATGTGGGGCTCGAACTCACGAACTGTAAGACCATGACCTGAGCTGAAGTCGGCCGCTCGACCGACTGAGCCCCCCAGACTCAGATTTCACTTTCTGCAGAATTAACCACACAGAAAACGTTCTAGAGCAGGTGCATTGCCGCAAGCCAGGATGTGCTATGAGCTAGCCCACCGGGGGAGGCACCAGCTCCCGGGCGCGGCTCAGGAAGCCCTGTGTTCCCGCAGGTGCACCCTCCGTTGTGGGTGATAGCCCGGTGTCTGGCAGTCACCTCCAGAGGGTGTCGTTGTCCGTCAAGATATTCAATAGCTGGCTGCTCTTCTTACTTTTAATTTAAAACGATAAGTCAATAGAACTTTCCATGTTTTCTTCACACACCCTATGAATCCCAAACCGTACCCCCCCAACCCAGAAATCACCAGGGTACCCTCATAACAGGGGTCAGAGTATGTCTCTCTTGTATCTATTTTGGCAAATGTAATTAATTAGTCCTATTAAGTAAGTGTTAGTCGAGGCAACATGACTAGAAGGTGTGTAGCTGTGAGCATCCCTGGGAGACTTCTCCTGGGCCCGAGGTCTGTCTTCTGCCACGAGAGCTGAGGTGCAGCGCTGGAGGAAGGGAAAAGCTGAGCAGGTGTCACCGGTGCACCAGCTGCAGCCCACTTACGCTCTCTGGCCCCGCGCCGGTGCAGAGTTCACATCCGCCCCCATCAGTTTCCTTCCCGAGACGGCCCGGGTCTGCTGGTCCCGGAGCCCCATTTCCGACGTAGCGTATGAGTTTCCTGCTACTGCTGTGACGAATCGCTGCACGCTGTGTGGCTCCACGCAACACAGATTTCCCCTCTCTTGGTTCCGCAGGTCAGAAGTCTCAAATGGGCTGGCAGACCTTATTTCTTCTGGAAGCTCTGGGTGAGGCAGGGTATCTGGTTTTTTTTTTTTTTTTTTTTTTTTTGCCTTTTCCAGTGTTTAAAAAAAATGATAAAAGAAGACAATTTAAGTAATACGAACGAATTTTATTTAACACTTCACGAGACAGACGGGCTCTATTTGGAGAACTGCAAAATGGGGCAGAAGGCAGGCAGCTTTTCTAGGATGGTGAATAAGGAACGAGGAGGAGGAAAACAGACAGTAGCCGATGGGCGGGGGGATGCAGTCCGCTTGTTTGGGGAAGGAAAGGACCAGGCGGGAAGTAGAGAGCTCGGAAGTGGCGTGGCATCCGGGGGCTGGCCGAGGGGATACAATACTGCAACTCTGGTCATGGAGAACAATTCCGGGAACACAGAAGTCACCTACGTTTTGGCACGGGGCCCCTCCATCTTCAGAGCCAGCAGCACGCTGTCTTCCCGTCTCTCTGCACCCACGGTCACATCCCCTTTTGCGGTCTTTCCCCTTCTTTTCTCTCTCTCGTGAGAGCTCTTATGATTATTTTGGACCCCACTGGAGCATCAAGGGTAAGCTTCTCATCCCCAAAGCCTTATCTTACTCACATCTGCAGGGGCACCGGGGTGGCTCAGTCTGTTGAGCGTCCAGCTTTTGGTTTTGGCTCAGGTCATGATCAGGCTCATGGGATTGAGCCCTGTGGGGGGGGCTCTGCACTGACAGCATGGAGCCTGCTTGGGATTCTCTCTCTCCCTCCCTCTCTCTCTCTGCCCCTCCCCACTCGTGCTTTCCCTGTCAAAATAATTAATTTAAAAAAGTAATCCTATCCGCAAAGTCCCTTTTGCTTTTCCTCAGTCCTGGGATTAGAATACGGACGTGTCAAGGTGGCCGTGTTCAGTCTACCGCGTGTAGCCTCATCGCCTCTGTAAACAACCATGAGTCAATTTGTAATGTAAAAGATGTTGGTCCAGCACCCTCATACGCCAAAAACAGAGAAATATTGTAGAAATTAGGGAAACGATGATGGGGTTGAAAAGAAAACAGAGCTCCTTAGGTTGGGATATAACCATTTTCTAATCAAGCAGATGTTCAGATTTAGCCATGATCAGTATTCTGGAAGCAAGAGGCTGTTGGGAAATACGCCTCTCCCGTTCCAAGGACACGGGCACAAACGCAGCTGAGACTCCTTCATCCAGCTGTTGCAAGTGCACACAACAGCTGCCGCCCCTCCCCATGGCGTAGCTGCCGCCAGCCGGGAAGAAGCCCGGTCCCTCCCTCCTTGGCCCTCCCAGTAGACAGAAGCCCTCATGCCTCCCGGCTCGCAGCCCTGCACTGCAGCTGTAGTGCTTTCTGTTCTATTTTTAATTCATGTGCTGGGGCCGTGGTTGTTTCACTAAGCGTTTCCCAGGATTTGGAACACATTTGATGTTAGGTCTAGAAGAGCTTCACCCAGCGTGCTGTTCCCTCCTTCTCCAAATCTCTGGAGTTGCAACGGTCTCCCGCAAGCCCCAGCTTACCTGGATGGCGTCGTGCGTGGGTCTCCCTGACAGATGGCGCTTCCCGGTCATTAGGTCCAAGGGAGGAATCTCCCAGAAGACGATTTTTATTTAAGGGCCTCTTAGATGTCAGTAAGGACCCAGCAAACCACTCAGTGCTCTTGCCGCGCTCTGAAACATGGTCAAGAACTTAGGAAGAGAAGGAAAACCAGGAAAGTGGTTACAGTTTGCCCGGTTTGGGCAAGCAGTTGCCTTCAACTGTTTGAAGGGTGGTCTGCTGTCTTCCTCTTCACGTGGACCATGCTTCTTTAGGTCTGCAGTGAAATTCCAGGCAGTGACTCAGCCCAGTCCCATAGTCAGCTTGCATCAGCAGAAGATAACCAAACAGGTGGTGCCTGGGCAGCTCAGTCGGTTGATTTCAGCTCAGGTCAGGACGTCACAGTTTGTGAGTTTGAGCCCCATGTTGGGCTCTGTGCTGACAGTTCACAGCCTGCTTGGGATTCTCTCTCTCTGCTCCTCCCTCACTCTCACTCCCTTTCTCTCTCTCAAAATAAAGAAACAAACAAACCAACAAACAAATAAATAAATAAAAAGATAACCAGTGTTTAGTGTATTAATATATTAAAGTGAGTTAAGTGGATGTTAGCAGCCTAATGAAATAATCCAGAAGAGTTAGAGTCTATACATATGCCAATATGATAATCTCTTGTTATGTGTATCACTAGAATCACTAAAATTACTACTAATGAGTATCTATTAAATTATTACAGTGGACAGCATTATGTACATACTTTCTAGATTGGTACAAATTTAGTCACAAAAAAAAGAAGAGGAGGAGGAAGAAGAAGAAGAAGAAGTAGGGAAGGAGGGGGAGGGGGAGGAAGAGGAGGAGGAGGAGGAAGAAATCCTATAGAGCAGCACTGAACCCATTGCCCAGACCTTCCCCTGGGGCAGAGCAGAGATGGGCCTGTGAAAAGCACATTTCCCCAAGATTCACATTTCCCAGAGTCCCCTGGCAGTGTCACTCTGAAGCGACAGTTGGCTCATGTCTTTGGGTACACTCCCTGTGCAACACCTCACTTTTGGAGCCTCTAGCCTAATGCCCCAACACCCTCGTGCCCACCAGACCTCAGGACTGTGACTTTTAACTGAGAGCCTCTGAAGACCCCAAGGGTGCTGCCTTAGTGGGCTGATGAGATCCCACATGCAAGGACAAATTAAGGATGTTCCTTCAGAGCCCTTAGAAGGAGGCTCATTTATATGTGGCCACTTTAATGATCTTGAACATTGAACGTTGGTTCTTCTGGAACGCCAGTAGGAGCACTCCATAAGACAGAGCAGTGTGTGAGACTGATGGAGGGAACACTTTCGGGGTTAGACCCAAACGCGTTGGGTCAAGATCGTGGCAAGTGGGACTCTGAGGTCAAAGACAAAAGCCTGAGGCCAGGCACCCCTTACGTGGAGTTTCACATATCCCAGAATTCTCCTAGAAGGAGATTTTGCTCTGTGCTATCAGGGAATTCTTTGCATTGGGATTTGCAGGGGTACAAGAGGCATCTGAAGGAGGTTAGCAAGTTGGACTGGAAGGCGGTCGTCCAAAGGACGACTCTTTGGAGAGGCCCCCATGTGAGTCTCTCATGCCTAAAATAGCCTGTCCATTTCCTCGAACACAAGCTAGCTAGAAGCTTCTAGGTTCAGTGTGCCAGTGTCCTATAAAGTAGAAATGGTTCTTCAAGGTAACACTGGCAATTTCTGTTTATGGAGACCATCAAAATGGAGGTTATAGGGACATTTCAAAAACCTCTCTTCATAAAACTTCTAATAAAAACATTTAATGGTAGAAGATGGGCCAAAATAGTCTAAGGGATATAGCCACAAATTGTTCAATCTGAAAACAGGCAAGTGGGGTTTTTTTTCTCACTGCTGAATTGAAAACTCATTTTTAAAAATTCTACTTCAATTGTAAAGAACCATTTCTGTTCCCCAATAAGACTTTTGCTTTCAAAGAGGGATGATAAGAGAAAACACTCTTTCAGCAATCGAAATGAGACACTGTGCTCGGGAGTACTGCCTAACCATCTGTCCTTCCCCGCCCGCTTTTGCTGCTTTGAAACGCACTTGTGATCACAGGTGTCCCCTGGATGTCCTGGGTGTTTATCTGGAGGTCCACCAAGCTGGCTTCCCAAATGATGGCTGAGCTTTTATCTCCAGCCAGGACTGTCCTTTCTGTTTGGATGTTCAGCGACCTGCATTTGTCAGCATCCCAAGTGTGTGCCCCCTTCTCGGGGGCAGACTCACATGCATCAGGCATCAAAAGCAGAAGGCAGATCGTTCATGGATTTACGCTGACAAATCCCACTGGTGTGGGTCAGTTCATGCTCCATCTGCCAGAGGTCCGTTATATTTGTATATCAGTTATACCCTGGGAGCAAGAATCAGAATGAGCTTTGGGGATTGCCGTGAGGACATTTCCAGTGCTCCCTTGCTGCCTTCATGTCCTCCGTGGAGGTCCACACAGCCACAGTCTGGACGCCGTGGTCCCGAACCTGCCCGGCCTCTCCCTGGACAGCCCAGAGAGACCATCACCAGCTGCCTCTGCTATTCCCTTTCCCCTGCACTTTCATCGCTCCCCAGCCCCGTTTCTGTTGCTCTCCGCTGGGTTCTCACAAGCCATTCTGCGGCATATTACTCTTGAAGATGTCTGTTCTAGGTCTATTTGTGTGTGTGTTTTGGTATAATTCCTAGAGAAAAATCTTCTATCCCTTTTTCCAGGTTCCAGGAGGGAGAGGAACCACCTCTCCTTCTGCCCACGTGCTGCCCACGCATCAAAGCTGCCATTCTCCGGGGCTGCTGGGAGGGTGGCAACTGCCTTTATTTAGTGCCCACATCGCGCCAGAAACTTTGCATGTTTTTATTAGTAACTTCAGTGGAACCTTGCAGAGTAGGTGGAACTTCTGTTGTCGGGGACAGAGCTAAGACTCCTGGTGTGTGAAGTCCAAGATCACACAGCAGCGTTCAGGGATCGCGATGGTAGCCCTCATTGTCTGGGTCTACATGCCCCACCCTTTTCGCCCACCCCACAGAGGCTGAGTACTGGGGCTCCCCGTGCCTTTCTGCTTCCTGCCCCCTTCTGTTGCACTGTGGGTCGTCATCACTCCTGGGTCTCCATTGTACCTTAGAGTATAGCTCTAATAAAACACTAAAGTCCATCACTAGGATCTGGTTCATGCATGAGCACCTCTGTGTAGACCAAGGACTTCTCTGGGAGGATTGGTTTTGTAGATGCAGTTCTGGCATCAACGGGGATAATCACATAGCTATCAAGACGTGTGGAGGGAGGAAGAAAAGGCTCCCGGCAGCCGAGATGGAAGACCTGTTCGATGCAGACGGGCAAATACACGGTCTCGAAAGCTGTCAAAAGGAGAGGCTTTTACTTCTCTGACTCCTGGGCTTTTGCATTTTCCTAATGAGGAAAAGTGCAAACTCCCAGTAATCAAGTATGATCGAATGAATGGCCCAGATAATTTACACGGCTGGAAAGGAGAAGCATCAGCCTCCACCATGCCATGTTCCACCTTCCGGTTCCGATATGGACACGATGTTTTGGCAAGGACCATGTGGTCCGCTGTCGGGCCATTCAGAAATACTTGTCTTAGTGAGATCTCAGAACAGAAGAACCTGTGTTCTTGGTGACTCTTCATCTGTTTCCCAAACTCCACAAGACACTTCTTCTTTGAGAAACTATTTCTCAGTATTTACTATGTGATTTATTAACTTCTCTTAAAACTTATAAACATGATAATATCTCTCTTCTAAAATAATGAGGCAGCATGCCAAAGTCTTGTTCCAGAGGAGAGAGGCCTTTTCCTTGATCGGAATGGGTACACACTGTACTAATGCGAGAAGAGCAATAAGGTAATGGGCTTAGATGTAATTTCATATGATTACCTTTCACTAACTAGAATGAACTAAAGGTTTGTTGCCTTTAACTAACCAAACTGGTTAAAAGTAAAGTATTCCGTAGGTGTAATGGCGTTTAAAAATAAAATCGTTGCTTACTTACTTACCTTCCCTCCCTCCATCGGAAATGAGATGTTTGAGTGTTGACCAGGTAGGTGTGGGACCAGTCAGTTGCAGATGATACCAGAGATACAGGATGACGTCCTGTGATTGGTCTGAGTTCTGTAGATCGATGCTTGTGGCTGCCTAACGATGCCGCTTCTCAGTACTCGTGCTACTTCTCTCGAGAGAAGAAAGTAAAGTTAAATGTATGATGCCCTAGATTTCTCCACCAACAGCCCTAGTGAAAAATTTATGAAGATGAGATTCAGTACTTTTCCCATCATATGCGGGTTTCATTACTTAAGCTTGTTCTAAAAACCATGGTGCGATGGTTAGTTTTATATGTCTAGCTACCCAGTTAGACCGTCATTCCTTGCCGTTTGGTCAAACCAGAGCTTGCTCCATGAGTATTTTTAAGAGACTCACATTTGCGTCGGTGGACTTTGAGTAGAGCAGATCACCCTCCATAATGTGAGTGGTCTTCTTGCAATCAGTCAAAGGCCTTAAGAAAAAAGAGTGAGGGGAGACTCGGGAGACTTGGTTGGTTGAGCAGCCAACTCTTGATTTCAACTCAGGCCGTGATCTCAGGGTCATGGGTCCAGCCTCACATCATGATCCATGCTGATCAGGGAGCCAGCTTGGGATTCTGTCCCTTTGCTTCTGCCTTTCCCCCACTCACTCAATCTCTCTCTCTAAAAAAAAAAAAAAAAAAAAAAAAAGAAAGAAGGAAGGAAGTGCGAGGTCTCTGAGGAGGAGGAAATTCTGCCAGCAGATTGCTTTCAGAATCAAGTTTGCAACATCAGTTCTTCCAGCCTGCTGGTCTGCCCTGCAGAATTTGAACTTGCCAGCCCCCACAAATGGGTGATCCAATTCCTTAAAGTAAAGCTGATAGATGATGACAACGAGGGACCGATTGTTTGATGATTGGTAGACAGATATAGATAGGTGTAGATGCAGAGGTATGTAAAGCTATGATAGATACAGACATAGATAATAGACATGCTTTTGATTCTGTTTTCTATGGGGGACCTTGACTAATCCACGGTGGTGTGTGAGAAATCACTGGAAATCAGGAGAAATGAAGAACAGAAGCACACATTTGGAAATAATGATCCAGCAGACAAAGGTGTTTTCTAATCAGAGGGAAAGAAAACACCACATTGTGGTGCAACAGAGAATCCCGTCAGCCAGAGCCTTTCTTCCGTTTCGCTGTCACCTGAGACCATGCGGCACCGGAAAAAGCCAGGGTGCTCCGAAACCGGCGATGATCTCAACACGGTGATAAGAGTTTTGATGTTGGTCGGTGGCCTGTTGAGTCTTCTCTGATTTTGGAATGAGAATCCATCACAGCTCCCCTGGTTTCCTAGAGTACATGGTTGAAACCTATATGACTCTAACTCAGGACGGGGAGGCAGGTTAGTAGGGAAGAGGGTGTCTCATAGTTTTTGGAGTCACCTGAACTAGTGGTAATGCTTCAAGGGAGACAATGAAAAAGAATTAGAACGAAGACAGGAAGAGCCAGAGGACTAAATGATGTAGATGAGTCAAGCCCCAGTAGCACAAAAGCACTGCCACCTGTAGGCGATGCCAGCTTCGGGTCATTTTCCACGATAACCCCTAACTCTGGCCACCAGTGAGAGTAAGTGGCTCCCGTGCAGTGCCTGGCATGGGGGTGCCACTCAGGACACATGAATTGTCGTTAGTACCATTTTTTCATTTACTTAATGTTCTGGTTTCCAGTGTATTTCTTTAATTCAGTGCCTAGTATGTGAAAACCACTGCATAATTAACCTAAAGGTAGCCATGTAGACTAGGAAGAAGAAGGCATATAGCACCGGAGATTCTGCGGGCTTCTATCCCAGCGTTGTGCCGTCTGAATAATGGGAGCCTGTCAC
This sequence comes from Paguma larvata, assembly GCA_030068075.1. Lineage (NCBI taxonomy): Eukaryota > Metazoa > Chordata > Mammalia > Carnivora > Viverridae > Paguma > Paguma larvata. The sequence continues at coordinate 5,168,727 of CM057826.1, forward strand.
TAGTGAGAGATGGCTGTCCCCCATCCCCCTTTCCAGCACACTGTGCTTCCTTCTGACTCACTGTTCCATGTTTATCTAATATAAGAGACTGTTGTAACTCAAGTGGATGAGACTAAGCTGGTCTCTCAAAATGATATCCATCCTTTCAAGATTTATTGAGTGCGTATTATGTTCTTATGTATAGGACATCTGAGTGTTTTTTAAAAGAATAATTGATAATACTCATTTTTGTGACAAAACATGCATGGACTGAATAGCTTTATTAAAAACCTATACTATACTGTTATTTAGCTTTATAATAGAAAGCAAAGGAGCATCTGGGTGGCTCAGTTGGTTAAGCATCCAACCCTTGGTTTCGGCTCAGGTCAGGATCTCATGGTTCATGAGTTCAGGCCCCGCATCGTGCTCTGGGCTGACAGCATGGAGCCTGCTTGAGATTCTCTCTCTCCCTCTCTCTCTCTGCCCCTCCCCTACTTGCTCTCTCTGCCTCTCTCTCAAAAATAAACATAAAAAAATTTATCATAGAAAGCAAAGATCTACTTGATATACAAAGAATATATATCTCTATGGTATATGAAACATGCACACACACACACACGTTCTAAAATAATCTCGACTTACCCCTTATCCACTATCCCATATTCTCTATAATAATTCTCTTAAGATTTGATCTGAGGATAGTTTTTTCTTCTTCCTGATCAGTCCTTATGTGATTTTATTTACTTAACTTTCAAGTATGGCTGATGGACAGTAAGCATGGGAGGAACTTTCCAACAAGAACCTAAGTTATCATAAACACTTCGATTCTTCAGAAGCCTGCCCATTCTTGTTTTGAATCCATTCTGGTATCTCTTTAATTTCTAAATCACACATCAGAAAACATTTTGAGTCATTTGGACTTTGATATGATAAGGTTATTTAAAAATTTTTCCATGTTAAAATGTAGGTAAAAAGGGGAGAGAAAAGTTGACACGTGTTTTTTTATGTTTGTGTTATGTTGGACGTTTCGCTTTTACTTATTCTGACAATTTTCCGAAGGTAGAGCGTGCTACAGAACAACCCTGTACAAAGTGAGCCTTTTCAGTGGTTTTCCTACTTCAGGATCCGCTCACAGGAGATGACACTTGAGTGGGCATGGGACATTCAAGAGGAAAATGGGGGAGGGTTTATGTTTAATATTAATTACACAACTGAGAAATAGTCCTCTCTGTCAAAGAGCTGCCTCGAAAACTCCGTATTGTTCACGGTGCGTGTGGTGGAGACATCGTGACAGCATGTGAATCAAACTAATTGTAACTCTTACTTGGTTATGAAAAAAAATGACATGTGCGTTCTTCTAAATTAAGTCTTTCTCGCACAAATTGCTGGTTGCCACTGTAAATCAAGCAACATGTGTTCTGAATTCTGACTCCTAGAGAATTAGCTATTGAGAGGGGAAATGAGATACTTTTGTTTGCAGCTAAATGCAAGTTGACTTTTTTTTTCTTCATCTAAAAATAAATGTAATAGAACGATTGCTTCCCCAGCTTCTCTAGCAAGAAGAAGACTGGGATTGGGCCGGCCTCTCCATTTTAGGGTGAGGAAAGCAAGACCCAGGGAGGTTAGGAGTTGATTAGGAGTCCCGTTCAAAGTGGTGGTCAGCTCGGACATGAATTTTCATCATCTGATTGGTGGGCAGTGGCCTTGCTGCCCCAGAATCGTCTTGAATCACGCAACGAGACAGCCACTCCGTGGCAACCAGCCCCATCAATCCGGGATGTGGCCACATCCCCCCATCAGACACGAGCAAGTGGGGGAGCTGAGATTTGCTTCCAGACTTCTGAACACCCGAGCCCGTTCTCTGAGCCACTGCACTCTCCCCCTTAGCTAAAAACCTGAGAATAACTTGGAAATGGATAGTTTTTCAAGAAGAGCCACTCTGTGACTTTTATTGTAAAGTCCGGCGTGTTGAGTAACATATGAGAGACAGATCACAAAAATAATGAAACAGTGCCCTTTGGTGGAAGGATATCCCCTCTGTTGTTCTTACTTTCATTGTCAGCGACAGTTGTAATGTGTCTGCCAGGCCTTTAAGTATGATTTCCGAGAGAAGATTCTCTGTACCAGATGTCAACAAACTGCAGCCTGAGGCCCAAGTCGCATCCACCCACCATCTGCTTCGGAAAGCCCTCCGAAGCTAAGAATGATTTTTACATTGCTAAATGATTTTTTTAACCAAAAGAAAAGATTTCATGACCCATGAAAACTACATGAAATTAAAGTTTCAGTTCCCATTAATAAAGGATTGGCACACAATGCAGTCATTCATGTGTGCGTTGTGGCCGCGTTCCCGTGGCGAGGGCAGCGTTGAGTAGTTTTGACAGAGAGAGATGGTGGGGAGCCCAGTGCCCCAGCCGTTGGTTTCTCAGCCCGTTGCCAGCCCCCGCTCCACACCCTGTGGGTGAAGACTCTGTGTCACATGCAGGTTCTGCCCCACGTTCTAGTCCCCCTGCCTCACACTGAGGCCACAGTGTTCCCACACCTCTACAGAGAGGATGGCTCCTTGCCACGCGGTGAGCCTGGGAGGCTTCCCAGCAGCCACTCCCGCTGCATAGTTTAGGTGCACCTGGGCAACAGAGACGCAGAGAAGGCAGCAACGCGGGGGACAGGACAGGTACAGAAGAGACAGGGGATTAGTATTTACAGACACGAGAAGCTATTTAAACAAGTAGCAAGTGGGGCACCCAGGTGGCTCAGTCGGTTAAGCCTCTGACTCTTGATTTTGGCTCACTTCTGACTCGTGGTCTTGTGGGTTCAAGCCTCGCATCAGGCTCTGTGCTGACAGTGCGGAGCCTGCTTGGGATTCTTTCTCTCTCCCTTCTCTCTGCCCCTCCCCTGCTCTGTCTCTCTCTCTTTGTCTCTCAAAAATAAATATATGTATTTTTAAAAAGTAGCAAGTGGGGCATTGGAGATGAAGCGTGGAGAAGTCTCCGGGAGACTGAGCAGGGGAACGTCTCCCTGTTCTGGGATTTGTGGCAGACGCGTGGCAGCCTGTGTATCACCACCTCTTCCTTCTCTGTACTGCTGAGGGAGGTGCCTTCGGTTAGGGGCTGAATTGTGCTCCCCAAATTCATGTTCTAGCTATAACTTCCTGTGCCCAGTACTTCGAGATGGGGTCTTTGAAGAAGGGATTGAGTGAAATGGAGGTGAAGTGGCACTAATCCGGTCTGACTGGTGTCCTGATGAGAAGAGATTATCTCTCTCACGCACAGCGAGGAGGCCACGTGAGGGCTCAACATCCACAAGCCAAGGAGAGACGCCTCAGGGGAAACCCATCCTGGGACACCTCGATCTTAGACTTCTAGCCTCTGGAAGTGAGGAAATGTGTGTATGTTGCCGAAGCCACCAGGCCGTGGGGCTTGGCAGCCCCAGCACACCAAGACTGTGACGTCCGGCCACCGGGGCTGGCCCACCTCCGCAGCTCGCCTTCTCCATTCTTACCGCCAGCCCTGAGGATCCGAGCAGACACACACGACTCAGGCTGGCAAGTCCCTTTCTTCGTTCCGCACAAAACAGCCTGCATATGCTTCTGTCTGGATGACCAGGTGATTCCCCAGGGTTCGTGAGATCCGTTGCTTCCCAGAGGACCGGAAGTATAATGCAATTTTATCAGCGTCCTTTTTCTATTACATTTTTAGGTGAAATGGAACGTTAGACACCTGCAGTGTAATTGACAGGCAACGAAACAGGATGCCTACGGTGGGCATTCTCCACCTCGGCACCGACCTCTGGAGCCGGACCGTCTCGGTCGTGGGACTGCCCTGTGCCCTGAAAGGGGTGCAGCCGCTGCCCTGTCGTCTTCCCGATATGTGCCAGTAGCATTCTCCAAGTGGGACAACCAACTGTGTCTCCAGGCACTGCCACGTGCCCCTTAGTGAGGGTACAGAATTGTCCCTGGTTTTAACCGCTGGTGTAGAGTGAGGCTCCATGGCAGAGGCGGTAAGCAGGAGGTGCAGGATCAGAAGAGGCTGTGGCCTGAGAGTCCGTAGTAGCCAGAGAGACTCGCAGGTGAAGCCACAAAGAGCAGACACCAAGGCAGCGGCCACACCCTAAAGGATGCTCCATTATTCCCCAGACGTGTCCATGCGGCCACTGAGACTTGTTCTGGGCTTCCTACCCACCTTCATAACCTACATCTTCTAGGTGCTTAAGTACTCTTGATTCTTTTTTCTTTTTTTAAGATTTTTTTTTTAATTTATTTTGAGAGAGAGAGAGTGTGTGTGTGAGCAGGGGATGGGCAGAGAGAGAGACAGACAGAGAGTGGCCCAAGTAGGCACCATGCTGTCACCACAGAGTCCAATGCAGGACTAGATCCCATGAACCGTGAGATCATGGCCTGAGCCGGAACCAAGAGCCGGGCACTTAACCGAGTGAGCCACCCAGGTGCCCCGAGCACCCTTAATTGATTACACCTCATCTGTCCCATGCAGATGAGATAAGAGGAAGGACTCGCCCCGGGTTCTTTCCACCCCTTGTAGGGACCCTGAGGTTATGTCCATGTCTCAGTACATCTGTCTCCACCTGCCCCCAGACTATGGTATTGGATCGCTGCACTGTTCTCTCCTCCTTCCCTCTAGTATCAGTGATGGAGGTGATGGGGATTTTTGCTAAGTTATTTGGGATCTAGAAGGAACCCCCTTTAAAGAAGACGGTACACCATACCCTTCCCACCATGCTGTGATCTCCGTGACTGTTAGTTTGTCTCTCTTCTGCTTTGTGCACACTAATAGGAATTGTCTAGGTTTTGTCTTGTCCGTGAGACTACTTGGAGAGGTGGGCAGGGTTAATTAAGATCCAAGCCTACCCTACCTCTTGCTCAGCTCCAGAATCTTCTCTTTGTCTGTTTGGCCGTTGGTTTTGGAGTTTATGATACTGGAGCACGCCCTTTTTTTGTGCCGTTGGTGTAGTTGGTGAATTTTCTTTGCTGCTTTTTATAAATGGTGGCTTATTTTATTAGGTACTGTGAGAGGGACGTTCTTCCCTTTGCTACTTTTAATATGACACCTGAATTTGGCCCCTGTCTTATTCATCTACTTATATCATTAGTGAACGCAATCCTAATTCCTGATCATTTGATAAGTGTAATAAACACCTAGAATTGCAAAGGGTATGTAAATAAAATGCATTATCTCTGCCCATTCCACTCCCCCGCCTCTGCCAAAGTCATTTAGGCTCTAACCTGGGGAAACCAGTGTAAGTGAAGGAGCTGGAGAATAATTCATGATAGTGGGCATTGCTGACTATGAAACCAATCCTAATTCAGACAAAAGAACAGTGTGCGTGGGTTTGGACTAGTCAACGAGACTTTGCCATCACTGAGGCTGATGTATACAGGGATCCTGCGTGCCAGGCACTGTTCTAAGCCCTTTGTAAACATTTGTCCCTTTAGTCCCAAAACAGCCCTATTCTTTTCTCTTCCCATTTAAAAGGAGGAGCAAGGGCAGATCTTAAAGGAGAAGTAGGAACAAGACCAAACACGGATGGTAACAGGAGAGAGCGTGCAGGGGGATGTTAGCGTACCCCTCTCTCTGCAACGTTATGAATGAAATGGTGGCAAGTTGTGTAGGGGCACTGGATGGGATCACGAATATTTTGGGTAGGTTTAGACTTGAAGGTGGGAAAGGTGAGTTCGCTAGGTAATTTCTGATCATTAGCCCTGTTTTTGATGTTGTAGGGATGCCATTAGCAAGTTACGACCAGCAAGCGCACAGTCCTGTGGACAAGCCACTCAGCTAGAGCGGAACAGTTGGAAATGCAAGGATCTGTTATTATGATCTTCTGGAAATCATTATTTTAAAAGTTGATAGATAATTCTATGTCACTTTTTAAATGGATGGTACTTTATTTTTTAATTTATTTTTTACTTTTGAGAGAGAGAGAGAGAGAGAGAGAGAGAGCACACTTGTGCACGGTGATTAGAGAGAGAGGGAGACAGAGATTCTCAGGCAGGCTCGGTGCAGAGCCCAAAGTGGGGCTCGATCTCATGAACCATGAGATCATGACCTGAGCCGAAATCAAGAGTCAGATGCTTAATGGACTAAGCCACCCAGGTGCCTCGTAAATGCACGGAACGTTAAAACCCAATTTTTTTCTCTGCGGTTTTGCAATGTTGGAAAAAGCATGACGGAGGAACTGAGGATCTGACATTTTACTTCATGTGAGTTTCTCAATTATGAATCCAAATCGAGTAAGAAGCTTAAGGTCTGTCAACGGGATTGAAGGTCTGGGTGCTTCTTTTACAGATACTCTGCCCAATCATAACTGCATATATTATGTGCAAAGAACATCTTGTTTTGGGTAGGGCGGTATTGTATGTTTTTATCAGCTAATAAACGGAAAAGCACGTTAGTAAAATCACTGAACAGAGAACAGAACATTCCCCGATACTTCAGGGGCCTGCTTCAGAGTGAATTAGGACACATATCTGAATGCCATTTCACTGATTTTTCTCCCTTCCTTTCAGAATTGTTTAGGAAAAGAAATCTCCGTAATCCTATCCATTTTTTGTTAATTCTTATTTTCTTGACCAGAAGTCAACATTAGTTTTTAAAACCCCCACTTTTTCTGAGCTCATTCCTACAAATTTATGTCTAAAACAATCTTAACATAAGTTCAAAGTGATCCATTGCATTTGTAGACAGCTGCTCAATTTCCGTTGTCTGTCTTATTTCGTTTTAAGGCATTTCGAAGAATTATTTGCTGAGTGCTGATTTGAGGTAAAAGCCAAAATGGGAACACAGTGATTGAAATGAAGGGACATTGGGCACCGGGGCAGTCAATCGGTTAAGCGTCCTAGTCTTGATTTCAGCTCAGGTCATGATCTCACGGTCACGAGACCGAGCCCTGTGTCAGGCTCTGTGCTGAGCGTGGAGGCTGCTTGGGATTCTCTCTCCTCTCTGTCTCTGCATTCCCCTCCTCTGCTCTCACTCACTCTCTAAAATTAAAAAAAAAAAAAAGAAAGAAAGAAAGAAATGAAGTAGCATCAGGGTTCCTGTGTGGCTCAGTCAGTTAAGCATCCAACTCTTGATTTGCTCTCAGGTCACGACCTCACGGTCCATAGGCTCGAGCCCTGAGTCAGGCTCTGCCCCGAAAGCGAGGAGACTGCTTCAGATTCTCTCTCTCCCTGTCTCTTTGCCATTCCTCCCACTCATGCTCACTCATGCTCTCTCAAAATAAATAAATAAACTTTAAAAAAAAAAGAAGTAAAGTAGCCTTCACCTCATTTCCTCCCCGAGGGCCAGCTTGGGCTTCCCACGAAAGTCTAGCCTGGAGCAAGTGTTTGCCCAGAAACGAGAAGAGACAGAAGTTGTGTGTGGAGTTGGACAGGAGGCACATGCATGGAAAGTCAGGTTGGAATCCAAGATGGAGGAAGCAGTTGCTGGAGCCTGGGCTGTGGGGTTCCTCATGGCAAAGGCCGGTGCAATTATTTAACCTTTAGGTCCATGAATGTTGGCAGCCTCTGTCCTCTAGCTGTGTCCAATGAAAACCACCACCATATTCCTCCTCACCCTCCATCCCTTGAATCTGGACAGGTTTGTCTCTTGCTTTTTGTCATAGAACATGGGGACGTCAGGCTGTGTGACTTCTGGAGCACAGGCCTTATGAGGCCCTGAAGGTCCCCTCTCATTTCCGGGACTGCTGCTCTGAGATCGGCATTAAGACCAACCTGGGGCACCTGGGCGGCCCAGTCAGTTGAACATCTGGCTTCGGCTCAGGTCATGATCTTACGGCTCATGAGTTCGAGCCCCGTGTCGGGCTCTGTGTTGACAGCTCGGAGCCCGGAGCCTGCTTCGGATTCTGTGTCTCCCTCTCTCTCTCTGCCCTTACCCCACTCATGTTCTGCCTCGTTCTCTCCCCAAAATAAATAAATATTAAAAAAAAAAAAAAAAAAGAAAAAGCCAGTCCAGCCTAACGAGGATGAGTGGCTATACGGAGGAGAGCCGAGGCCCAGGCACCTGCCAGCAGCAGCTGCCACAGACGTGTAACTGGGGGCATGCTGGGCCTTCCCGCCGCCAGCCCTGCCATTGAGCACAGATATGAGACCGGCCCACAGCAAAACCACAGAGGAACCGCCCAGCCAGTCCACAGGATCGTGACGAGGAAAAAAAAAAATGCATCACTGTTCTAAATCCCCAGTTTTGGGATGATTCATTTGGCAGCAGTAGAGCACTGAAATATATTCCTGATCCAAACCAGGCTTGCGCTCAGGTCAGCATGGACCCAGTAGCCGGTGAGGGTCACACGCCGTTTTCCTTAGAAGCCGCTGCACAGGATCCAGTGTTTTGTCAGAGACCCGCGTTATCTCTGTCAGTTCAGGGCTCGCTAACATCTCTTGACTGTCTGGCAAATATTTTTATTGGCATGACAGAGCCGAGACTTCCCAAACTTAGATCTGCTGATGTTGTTATTCGAATCAATCAGTAAAGGTTGGTTCACGTAACATAGCCTCGCTTCTCATCGGCCTTGACTTTCGTTCCCACGCCGATCTCGGCTTTTGTTCCCTGGCAGGAAACCCGCCCTCTTTGCACTTGGGCAGGACTGCCCTCCGTGAGAGTTATTCATCCCCCCTCCCCTCTCTCGACGCCACTCCCCAGCTCCCCTTCCCACCCTCCCCCCCCCCCCCCCCCCGTCCTGGACGGGCGCGCCTTCTATCAAGTGCAGGAGTCAGGGATGGGATGAGCCTGCGCCCGAGTAATTTACACGAGCCCTTGCTTTCTCCCTGCAGAATAACTGGTATGCTGCTTCGTCAGCTCTGGAAAGATCAGATCGCAGCGACTCTTTAGGAAAAATATATGGAAGAATATAACTGCTCTTTGTTGTCCACAACTACCCTAGACATCTGCGTGTGCACCCCAACTCCTGTGCACGGTGACACAATCAGAAGGTATCTGCGTAGGTAGATACAGATCTACAGGTGTGTAGACATCTATAGGCATAGATCTATATACATGTGTATTGGACACATATGTAATATACATATGTATATTTATTATATACCTATTCCCATCATTTCTTTTAGTGCCCAGAAGCACAGGTTTTTAAAAATTACCAGAACAGAAAAATTCACAATGTATTTCTTTTCTGCCGCCAAGCTGGAGGATGTCTGCTTCTTTCTGACACTTTCCAGAGCAGAAGAAATCTAGGAGGTGGAAATGACAGCAGAAATAGACTTAGACACCTGTCAGGCTACAAGGACACCTGGAGCCAAAGAAATTTGCCTGCTTGTCCACTTTGCGAGTGACAGAGCTGAGGCCAGTCTGTTCTCCTCGCTTCCATCCCTGAAGACCCTGACTATCTAATGAGCAGCTTGGAGGAAATCGGAGTTCAGGTGTAATGAGATGTTAGTCACACATCCATGCGTTCCTTCCTGCATCTGACCCGTGTGTATTGAGTGTCTGCCGTGTGTCAGCTCTGTGTTCCGTATGAGGATTGGACACTGAAGAAAGCACGCTGACACCTGCAGCCTCGGGCAAGGAGGTAAACAGGTGTCCCAGCCCAGTGTGAGGGTGGACGTTGTGTGTCAGAACAGCACACGACGCCTGACCTAGTTGGGAGCAGTGAGTGCACGCAGGGGGCTCTCAGGGAGGAGGTGACAGACGAGATGTACGATTCGCGGCTTGGCTGAAGAATTAGCAGGAATGGGCTTAGTGAAGGAAGGGGGCGTGGAGGGGAGCCGCCTGATGGAACCAGGGGTCCAGGTCGCAGGGGACCGTGCTCTCCAGGGGGGAGGTGAGTGCAGTGTGGGGCCGGGGCTGCCTGCGGTTCTGGGGCTCAGGAGGCAGAGGAGGAAGGAATCGTGGAGGTGGGGTTCATGGGGGTGTAGCATATCCCGTAACAAACTAGAGAGTTTGGACTTTGCTGGAAGAAACGCACAGAGCTGGGACTCACCGGATTTGGTTGGTTCCCACTTGAGGAAGGTCCGTGCTGCAGAAGAGAAAGTGGGGGGGGGGCCAGGAGGCAGGAAGCTCAGTTAGGAGGTGATCCACACATCACACGGGTGGCTGCAGTGGCTGAGAACGTGGCGGGGGTAGCGGTAGATCAAGGAAAGGGGGTAGGTTCTGCACATAGTGTGAAGGAAGGAATCGCTGTTTCGTGGACATGGGAGGGCAAGAGGGAACGAGTAACCAAGGATGAGAGCAGGTTTCTCACGGTCACCTTGTAACTGGACTAGGGTTACAAGGGGAGGGATAGTCCCGGGAGAAGAGGGGACGGTTTCTGTTTCAGCAATGCTGCATTTACCTTCCTGCGTGTGACTGAGACCACTGTTCTTTCTCCCAATGTCCATTCTCTGCTTCTAAAGTAAGAGGATCTTTTTGGCAGGCACCCTGAATAAAGACCTGTCCCAGCATCTCTGAGAGGGGTGTGCAGCCTTATAAGGACGTCTGGCCGGTGGCACGTGAGCAGAAGTCATGGTGTTCTTCCGAGGGACGCCCTAGACAGCTATGCTCTTCCGTGCTGGAAGGATGGGGCCAAGAAAGCGACTGAAGTGAGGGACCACAGAGTCTAGATCGGGAAGGAATGGAAGGAGACGAAGGCCAGGGGCAACAGGGGAAAAGTAGTCAGGTTACAGGCCCAAAGGGAAAGGCTCACCATTCGGGGCGATGGTTCTCAACCGGGGGGATTTCCAGCCTCCTTTCCTTCCGCTCCCCACGAGGGAGCATTCGGCAGTGCCCGGAGATGGGGCTGGGGGCTCTGCTGCTGTTTCACGGAGTAGGAGCTACTAAAGCCTAGTCTCCGTCTGCAGGGTGAGTGCTGCCTAGCATGCCACTGTGCCCAGGATGTGCACAGACAGCCCCCACGGCCCACAGCCGCCCAGCCCCAACGCCAGTGGGGTCCAGGTGTACAACAAACCGCAGGACCTACCTGGAGGTGTTCGAGTTCCTGCACCTGCACACACGTGTGCGCATTCACACACACACACACACACACACACGAGCCTTGTGTGCCCTCCGCAAGCCGATCAGAGGATCAGAGCTCCGCCCACAGGCTGCCAGTTTGCTTCCCAGGAACTTAAAATTTTGATAAGTTCTTAAGAGCGTAGATGCTCAGAATCAATGAATTAGGAAACACACCAAGTCAAGGTTTCCTGCTACTTTACCTGTCCGAGTTAAACTTGAGTTATCATCACGTGTAGCTTGCAGTGAGATCTATTACAAGGTGTTTTCCTTAAATTTTTCTTAATGTTTATTCATATTTGAGAGACAGAGCATGAGTGGGGAAGGGGCAGAGAGAGAGGGAGAGAGAGAATCTCAAGCAGGCTCTGAGCCATCAGCAGAGAGCTGATGCGGGGCTTGAACCCATGAACCATGAGATAGGACCTGAGCCAAAGTTGGACCCTTAACCGACTGAGCCCCCCAGGCACCCCTCAAGGTTTCTTAAATTACAGAATCCCCAAGGCATATTTTTGTCAGGTATCTGTAAATACGAGTTCTCAAACAAGAGTCACTGTTTTTAGCTAATATATGATGTGATTCTCTCTAAAGACAGAACATAGTGGAACACAGTTGGGACAATCCCTGGAAGAAAATCTACCCAGTCTGTTGCTGGAAATGCAGAATGCATTTTCTAAAGACACAGAGAACACTTAAAAATGACTGTGTGCCAATGATATTAGCCCACAGCTCAGGTATGTAACAAGTTAGCCGTCTAGCAAACTGCAGCCAGAAGGATACCTTTATTCTGGAGTTGGAGCCACGGTCATTTCATTCGAGTTGCTTTCCATAGAATTCTAGGAGGTGACAGCCCTTCGGGTTTTTTGCTGGAGACGATTTTGCTGGACAATTTGCTGCTCGCATCTTAAACTTTTATCAGAGGAAACTTAGGACGTATCTTGATTAGCTGAATGCGATTGAACGCAGCTCTGTTATCTCTTTTCCCTCATTTATTATTCCTGCCCTGAAAAGGTGATGGGCACATCTCTTGCTATCCAGCCCATCGGTGCCCAAGGAGACAATCCGTGTTTGCGGGCAGGCACGATAGTTAAAGAGTGTTATCTGCAGCGTTGTGTCTTTGGAGGCTTTCCTCTGGAGGCTGGCATCAGGGACACATAAGCAGAAATGCGAGTATGCAGAAATGCGACTTCAGCCTCGTCGAGTCCTTGGATCACCCCTGCACGCCATCTCCTCAGGTTTGCATCCCCAGCAGAAAACGTGAATGCCTGTTTCCGGATTCAGTCATGTGTTCACAAGAGAAATGTCAAGCAGTTTCTTCCAGAATTCTCAGTTCCCTCCCTTTTCAAAGAAAAACCTTTGATCTCAGCTGCGAGGTGCAGCGTGCCCCAGCATCGTGCTGGGAACGCCTCCAGCAGGGGTCGGACTGGCGGGGTGGGAGGGAAGAGGCTGAGGGCTGTCGATGGTGTAGGAGACAGATGAGGCTTTGGGGTTTAAGTCTTCAAGTTCAGCACAGTTAGAAAAAGGTCCAGTCACCTCACCGAGGGAAGAGGGAATCGGTCACAAGTCAAGACCCTGCCATGTGGAGCAGTCCCCTCCCTGTCGCTAGCTGAAGCTGTTATTTCTTCTTCTGCCTGCTCAGGGATTGTCCCTTTGTCTCTGGGTGCAGTTTCGGAAACCGGCTAAGAGGAGCCCAGACCACTGATGGCGCCTCCGCGGGTTCAAGCCCTGACCCCATCACCTGTGTAGTGTTCAGTTTCCTCTTTGTAGAAATGGGGAAAGTAATAATCCCTCCCTTCTTAGGTTTTGGGGGGAATTAAGTGAGGTAATGCCTACGGATCACTTAGGACTGGAACCGGCACGTGGAAGGTGGCCAGGACGTACCTGTGGAGTGGGGAAGAATCTTGAATTAAGAGCGCAGTTCGTGTATGCAAGTTGAGCAGTTTTGTAACGTCCTGAGAGCAAAAGGAGGAAGTTCTTTTTTTTTTACTATTATTTAATTTTTTTTTAAATTGACATCCAAGTGAGTTAGCATACAGTGCAACAATGATTTCAGGGTAGATTCCTTAATGCCCCTCACCCATTTAGCTCATCCCCTCTCTCAGAAGCCCTCCCATAACCCTCTGTTTGTTCTCCATATTTGAGTCTCTTATGTTTTTGCCCCGTCCCTCTTTTTATATTATTTTTGCTTCCCTTCCCTTATGTTTATCTGCTTTGTATCTTAAATTCCTCATATGAGTGAAGTCGCATGATGTTTGTCTTTCTCTGACTAATTTTGCTTGGGATGGTACCCTCTAGTTCCATCCACGGAGTTGCAAATGGCAAGATTCATTCTTTTTGATTGCTGAGTAATACTCCATTGTGTGTGTATATACATATATACATATATGTATATATATATATATATATATATATATATATATATCACCTCTTTCTCCATTCATCCATCGATGGACATTTGGGCTCTTTCCATACTTTAGCTATTGTTGATAGCGCTGCTATAAACATTGGGGAAGTTCATTTCTTTAATCAACAATTCTGAGTGCCCCAAATGTGAATTTAGAGACCCTTTTTTAAAAAAAAATTTTTTTTTAATGTTTATTCATTTTTGAGAGAGAGAGAGAGACAGAATGTGAGTGAGGGAGGGGCAGAGAGAGAAGGAGGAGACACAGAATCTGAGGCAGGCTCCAGGCTCCAAGCTGTCAGCACAGAGCCCACTGCGAGGCTCAAACTCCCGAACTGAGATCATGCCCTGAGCTGAGATGAAGAGTCAGATGCTTAACTGACTGAGCCACCCAGGCGCCCCCTCTCTTACCTGCTCTTATGGTTTCATAAGTCCGAACATCTGGGCTTATCAGACAGAGCAGCCCGCCCCACACTGGCCTCTGGAGCACGAGGGATGAGACCAAGGGAACCCGCAGACTCACGTCTGTCAGGGGAGGAGCTTGCTGGACAGCCAGCAGACAGACTCCGATGCTCTTTTTTCAGTCCCTTGTCCCGGGAGATGTCACTGCGTAACGCTGCCCGGCCTGCCTCCTCCGGAATGGGAGCGCTCGGGGAGGCCGATGGCAGCCCATAGCTTTCGTATTCAGTAGGAATGGAAACCTTGACAGGAGAACATAGACCACAGCACCGGGTGTGGAGGATGGCAGCTGCCACCAAGAACAAGGGGTCAGTTCTTGTGACTTCAGCCTTTAGTTAGAAAAAATCTTTCAGACATGTCATCCCTGTTTTTTTCTCACGGAAACAGAAATGCAAATTAGAGAAATCTTCCACGCGGGGCGGGGTGCCTGCACTGGGTCATTCCTGCACCCCGTATAAAGCAGCCTGGAGGTCATACCCCAGCCCCTTGGTCCCTGGTCAGCAGTGCAGGCCACGTAGGGTTAACAACTTGGGCTTTGAAGTCCTGAGGACCAGGCAGTGTGCTCCTCACGGCCACCTGGGCTTGCTGAGTCTGCTGGGGGGGAAAGTCAGTGCTTCACAGAGGCGCTTTCCAGACTTTTCTCACCGGAACCCCAACTCGCAGGAGGAGGATGCTTGTGTGAGTGAGTCAGTGAAATTTCACCAAGTCAGGGCCACTTTGAAAGCCCTGTGCCTGCACGACCGAGCGTGTGGGTTGGGGTACATGCCCTTGCATGGCGTTACACCCGCCTAACTAGCGGACGCTATGGCACAGATGGCCCCCAAGCCGAGGAGCTGGCCATAGCAATGCCTTCTTACTCAGGACTGGGCCAATATAAGTGGCCTGCCACTTGGTGCCATGCAGGGGACCCAGGCTTGGAGTAGCCAACTACCTGGGACATTGCTGGTCCCCAGTGCAGAGCGGGACACAAACATGGCGAGTCCCATACTGGCGCTTAAAGTTCTGCTTAGAAGGACAGACCCCCTGCTGCTCACATTTCGCCAGTCACACCCAGTCACATGGCCACGCCTGCAGTGAGTAGGGCACGGAGAGAAAGTGCTGACGCATTTCAGAACAGGAATTCTGGGTACCGCGAGCGTCGTGGGCATACAACGGCCTTGTGTATCTAGTCATCTATGGTGGTTTCGTTGAGGGATTGTATTTGAACGTCAAATTATTCTGTTTCACTCCTTGTAATCTTTCCTCAAATTGATTCCAGCGTATCTTCTTTTTATTTCTTGTTATCATTTCCTCTTGTCAAGGATAAGATATCAGCATCTCCCCTTTCCTTCTTCTCAGAAGAAATCTCCTGACCACCTGTACATCACAGATTCCGTCCCCGCCCTCCTCAAATCCATGAAGGCGATTAGTCTTTACACATCTTCTCCACCGGTTTTTCTCCAGCTAGCTTCCCCTGTTCCAGGCCTGGCCGGCCCTTGCTTGTGGGCAGATGATCTGTGGAAGGCAGATCCGAACAGAATGCACAGCTACTCCGGAGCATCTTACTTGTTTCCTTTACGTCGAGTGAGTGCGGAGGTCCGTTTGCATGGTGAGATCTCCTTCGGGGGATTCAGCATTGCTGGTGTTGAGTCGTATTGTGCTCGGACCTCGCGGGTGCAGGGGCCTGACAGGTGCATGTGATCGTCAGGGGAACCCTCCTTCCGTCTTGCTCTGGGTGCCGGGTGCCGAGGCCCGCCCCGCAGGCTGGCGGAGGGAACAGGGCGGTGCCTCTTATTTTAGGACCTCCGTAGTCTCCCCTCCAAGGATTGACGATTTCCACCTTATCGGTGATTTTTTTCCCCCAGCAGAGGCTCTATTTTTAAGAATTGAATTGACAGTTGACGGTAAACAGTTCAAGGTTAAGAGTATCCATTTCCCATCAGCCGTGACAATAAGCATAGGTTATACTGGGACTTGATTGGCTCTTTGTTCTCTAACTTCTTTGAGCTAGAGAGTCCTCGCAAGATAATGAAAGTTTATTCTTCTACCGCCTGTTAATAATGATGTGCACTCTAAAAGCCTCTCAGTCTCCTCACTGAGCTTGCAAATTGAGCGAGTGGAAAGAGTGATCAGTGACTGTGACGTCGGAAGACACAAGTTCCATTTGGTCTGGACTCCCTAGTGAATACCGCCTCACGATACCCCTGTGAACCACACCTACATCTAGTGTGCCCCTCCCCCCTTTTTGGTCAAAAATGTTTAAATTTAAGTGAAATTGAATGTGACCAGGGTTTGTAAAATGAGGTGACAATAAAAGTATGTAAGGAAAGGATTTCCTGTTTTGTAAAAGGAAACGGATTTGTTGAGTATGTGTTGATTTTAACTTGCGCAAAGCATTCCTGTTTTCTAAGACTGTGACATAAACAGACCAGCCTTCCCTAGGCACACAGACACTGGCCATTAAATGGCACACCGGGACTTCTGGCTCTTCATCCTCCTCCTCCTCCTCTGCATTGGAGTCACTCTTCAAGAACCAGCACACACTCAGTGGCCTGTCTCCTTTGTCAGGATTCCAAGTGGCCGCTCCTTTCTCATAGTCCTGCCGACAGCTTTTGCCACCGTGTTGGGACTTGAGCATGTGGGTTCTCTCTTCCAGGTGTTACCAACTGTTCAACTTCAGGCACCGAGAGGTAAATTCTAGAAACGGTCTCCTGTGGTTCCATCAAGTACTGGGAATCCACATGGACACGGAGACCTTCCACTCACCTAGCCCAGTAGGTAAATTTTTTTAGATGGCCACACCAGGACTCACAGGCTGGAGCGATTTGGTTGAGGTGTTCTAGACCGTGGCAGAAAAAGGTCGGGAACCAACATCTTCTTCCATTTTGGTGCTGTCTCTCCTACAAAGCGCTGCTACTCTCTAAGTATGTTTGGGAACTGAATTTTTTTTTAAGTCAAAGAAAGAAACTGAGGCCTTTAAAAAAAATTTTTTTTAATGTTTATTTATTTTTGAGAGACAGAGCATGAGCAGGGGAAGGGCAGAGAGAGAAGGAGACACAGAATCTGAAGCAGGCTCCAGGCTCCGAGCCATCAGCACAGAGTCCGATGCGGGGCTCGAACTCACAGACCGTGAGATCATGACCTGAGCTGAAGTCGGCTGCTTAACCGACTGAGCCACCCACTCCTGAGGCCTTTAAAATAATAAGAATATTCAGTGTGTGAAGCAGGATTTGTAAGGAAGGGCCTGAAAGAAACAAACTAAACTTAATCACAGGAAACAGCAACAGTAGCGGTTGTTACTAGAACTTAATTTGGGGGATGTATGTTGTTCGAGGTTGGCGTCGATGGAGGGTCCTTATTTTCCAAGAGCAACAGACACGAAGCAGGCTGCAAGAGAAGATATGAGGTGGGGAAGGTGTTGACATATCCTTATGTCCCTGGCAGGTGTTTTCCAAGTGCAGTGTTTTTAGCATTTGGTTCCTGGATGGACACAGTGTCCTCTCGTATTGCAGGACAATATTGAACGACATCATCTGTCTCCCAAGCACCACGTGTGACCCAGTGGCTGCTTAGGAATCTGGTATTTCCATTCTAGGAGCTACTTTTTGTTGGGAGGAGAAACGTTTGTAACCATATCCCTTCTGTTCTTTGCATCGCTTTGGCATTCTGATATAACTGAATTGCGTTTAAAATAAGCGCAAAATAGAAATAAGAATTTTTGAAAGAGAAGCGTTTTTTTTTTCTATCTTACAAAAGGAACGTGTCACTGTCTTCCTCCCCTTTGAAAACTTCAGCAGATTGAAATTTTTATTACATGCATGGCTTATTGAAGGCACGAGGCATCGCATGCATTAGAATATCTTCGCTCAAAATTTAGGTACAAGTCTTCTTTGCTTAAATTGGATTTTCCTATCGATCCAAATAATCTCCAGAGGAGCATAATCTGCTTTGTTTCATTATGTTAGAAACACCGTGGAACTCAGTGTGCTAAACTCCATCAAGGATGCACCGAAATTCACTACGTAGCTCTTCCCTGAGGCACAATTTAAAAGAACAAATTCTAGGAAAAAATTATTAATGGATAATAATTGGAGGTCTAATAAAAAGATGTGTTGAAGTGGACCTGCTCACCCCAAGGCCAAGTTATTTATCGATAACCTTCGAATATGCTAGAATCAGTCACCATTTCTGTCCTCAAGACAGTCTTTTCTAGGAAGAGAGAGAAGTGGTAACGTATGCATCAGTCAGTCTAATGACAAGTTGATTTTCCAAAAGTTCCCTGAAGGAATTTCTCGTGTGCCTGGAAGGACACTGTAGCTAGGTTATATCTACCTAGCTACAGTGTGTGCTGTACACTTACATTTGTGTGCTGCTTTCAGGTAATTTGGCAGGGCACACAGCTACATGAGCAAGAAGCTGAAATATTAATGGAAATATTAACCTTGTCAGATTATGAATTGAGTTGAAATTTATCATGGGTGCCATAATACTGGGCTTTTCTTTTTTTTCTTCAGAGTATAGCATTTTATAAGGGAAGAAAAGATAAATCTAAAAGTATCCAGGAGCTCCTGGGGGGCTCAGTCGGTTAAGCACCCAGCTTCAGCTCAGGTCCTAATCTCACTGTTCATGGGTTCGAGCCCCACGTCGGGCTCTGTGCTGATGGCTCAGAGCCTGGAGCCTGCTTTGGACTCTGTGTCCCCCTCTCTCTCTGTCTTTCCCCCACTCACACTCTGTCTCTCTTTCAAAAATAAATAAACATAAAAAATGTTTTAAAAATAAAAAATAAAAAAAAGGAAAGGATCTAGAGTCACACATTTCAGTACAGGCTTTTAGTTGAGGCTCACCCTCATGCCCGGTGCTGGGGTCACCAGGAGGACAAGTGCAGACAGCGAAGCACGGACCCCATTCATGAGCTCTGAGCAGAGGTTCTGCCATCGTCTGGTGGCACAGAAATGCATGGTAGTGCGGAAGCCTTGGGGTCTTTTCTCTGTCTGTTTGGCTCTTACTAAAATCTGAATCCCAGTCTAAATTCACATGGATTCTTGAACACTTCTAAAAAGAAGAAGAAAAAAAATTTGGCTTATACAACATACACACACGCACACACATACATATCTTGTATTTTTGAAACTACCTATAAAAAGTCAGTCATCCATCTACATGTGAGTCTAAAATAAAAATCATAATTTACATTTGGTCATTAAATGAAGCTATGGGCATGAAAGAGAATTACTATATTGGATTCTTCTTTTTTATTCATGGACTCTCCTTCAGGAAAGGCTACCTCTGTGAGTTTTGGGGTTTAGTCTGTTCTTACAGGAGAGAAGATTCATGGAAATGTCTCAGAGGGTTTACCCCCACGCAGGCCCTAAGACAAGGACCTGGTTATAATCATTCAGTTGGGAAGTGGTTGTAGGTAGCAGAGTGCGAGAGGGGACTGGGGAGGGAGGTCAGCTACTGGAAGGGGCCGCTGGTGGCATCTGGGGCTCCAGCCTGCTGGAGACCCTCAGAGGGAATTGTGGATCATGCTCAGATTGTCCCTCCCACTGAGGGGTGTGGGTGCAGAGGCTGGAGTATTTGTCAAGCAGTTACTTCCTCATTGGTTGAGACACAAGAAATGTAAGGAACACTAAGCCGCAGGCGCCTCCTCCGGCGAAGGCAGAGGGAGCATGGGCAGGACAGCACTGGCTAAGAAGTGTGGCTAGGAGCAAGTATAAACAGTGAGAAAGTCTATGGATTGTTTTAAATACTGCAGAAGACTGCACAGAATCCGCATGCACACACAGGTAACCGTCATAAGACAGTAGAGCAGAACTCTATAAACTGAGCGTTATGACCTGGTAAGCTTTATTTTTTCATAGCCCTCGAGTCCTCCGTCACCCATCAGAAAGAATACAAATTTGGTTCTAACATCTCTGTGGACACATAGGTTCCACTGGGATTTCTTAAAAGATAGCCTAGGTCCAGGTTTATAATCCGTTAACAATTTTTTTTAGTATATTTATTTATTTCGAGAGAAAGAGAGCACAGCAGAGGAAAGGCAGAGAGGAGAGACAGAATCCCAAGAAGCCCGATGTGGGGCTTGAACTCACAAACCTTGAGATCATGACCTGAGCTGAGATTAAGAGTTGGATGCTTAACTGACCGAGCCACCCACGTGCCCCAATTTATAATCCGTTATATTGTACACACTAACATTCCTTACTACTGGTTTAGAAGTTAGCAAATTTATAGTCCGTGTCTGCTTGCTGTGAGGACGACAGAGATTTGGTGGCATCTTAGAGCAGCGTGCCTCCCTTTGCTTCTACCCAGGGCTGCTCTGTTCACGTCTTTAGAGTATGAGCAGACAGGCCTCTTGATTACTGCCGATGGACATTTTTCTGGGGCTACCTGTTTCTTTGCTAAACCAAAATATTATATGATTTTTTATTCCATTGTTGAATTCAGTATTTTCCCACCTTCGGGTGGTGTTCATCCTGGGCCCTGGCTTCCTACTGAGATGTCTCACAGAGTCAGACATGGTTTCTGCTCTTTCAACATTTTGCTTAGGTCCAGAACTTGAACACACCTCCTCACTTTAACATGATGCTGCTGTATTGTTAGATCCTTAGTGAAAGTTGGAGAATTAGAGAAGGGAATTTGAGCTTACGATAGGAATCAAATTGGAATGTAGTTTCAACTGGTTATCAGTGTTCAGCCATTTCCCAACATGGAGGCGCTTGGAATGTGCTCTTTGTCCTTGGGTGCAGCCTGTTGTCGTGAAGCTGGGGGTCTCTCTTCACCCTACATGACCCTTCCACTCCTTTCCTCCATTCCCTGGCCCGTAGCCACAGCGTGTTAGTCTACCAGACAGGAAAACCCAAAGCAAGCACTGCCTTCTTTTGCAGAATAGTTAAGGTTTCCTTTGTGTGAACATCACTGATCTAGATTTCGCCTGGGGCTGGAAAAAAAATTTTGTGATCGAGAAAGTCATTAATGTGATTTTAAAACACGAGCACTGCCTACCCAGGTGCCCAGGTCCCCAGGTCCCCACCGTGGTCATCACTGACAGTGAACAGAAGCTTCGAAATTAGATTTTTCTTTGACGTGCCCCAGATAAAATGCACGGCGGGTCATTCATTCATTCAACAAATAACTACATAGCAAATACTCCTTTCCAGGAACTCTTCTAGGAGTTGAGCAATAAAGCAGTATGCAAGGTCTCCCTTCGCTTAGCTTTATATCATCATTCTCTATGAGTGAGAAGAACCACCCTTGAGGATGTATCTCCAGTGTCCACAGCAAACACTATTCTTTCCTCTCTCAAAAAAAAAAAAAAAAATCTAAAAAGTATGTGGACTTACCCATTCTTCCCCCAAAGACCAACTTATCTACAAAGTCTATAATTTTCATATTAACTTATACTAGCTTTCTTTTCATTAAGGTTTTCATAATTTATCTTTTTTTGTATATTGTCTTATTTTCTGTATTTCTGTATTCTTGTATTTAAGATGTACTTATTGCGAGCAGTTAGAATTACAGTTTGTCTTTTTTTTAAATCCAGTCTGGCAGTATTCGTCAAGTAATTGGAATATTTAGTTCATTTGCATTTTTTTTTTACAAGAGAACAAATCTACACCTTTATTTATTGACTTTTCAGTTAGTTTAAATCCTTGGAGGGTACAGGGTCACACGGATTCTGTGGCCAATGGCTTTAGCAGGAAGGTTGCTTCGCAATTCGGCACGACCATGCCAGTGTTTCCACGAGCATGAGTTTTTTTTCCCCAGGTTGCTCTTCTTTTGTTTGGTTTGCCACCAGGAGTCACTGTGTTGTTCTTTGCTTGGTACACATCAGCACATCTCCTGCCTAGGTAGAGCTCAGTTTCATCTTGAGGATAAACACCTTCAGCTTTAAGAAGAGCCGTGTGCTCCCTCTTGTTCTGGAGACCCCACTTACAGCCAGAAAATATGGCTTTGGACCGTAGCCTTCCAGACATATTTGTCATTTCAGGAGTCCTGTTCCCAGCAGGTTCCAAGATGGTGGGAAAAGCTAGTTCATTTACATTTAATGTAATTTCTGATACACTAGGGCAATAGCAGCCATTTTATGACTTATTTTCTGCTTGTTTCACCTATTCTAAGTTTCTTTGGTCTCTTCATTATGGCTTATTTTGTATTAATAAGAATGTCTTTCATATTTTTACTCTTAGCCTATTAGTCACACATTCTTTCACTCTTTGTTGCCTATGTGGAAATTGCATCCATTCTTGACTTACTGTGGTCTAGTATAAACTACCTGTGCCACTTCCCGTACAATCCTAGGACCTCAGAGCATTTTAACTCCACTTAACTGCCACTTCACTTTTAGTCTTAATGCCATTGTGTACTTCATACCTGTTATATTTTAGACCACCCAAGATACTATCCTCATGATTTTGCTCCATTAATATTACTTTACATTTTCCCAGGTGTATATATGGACATTTAACTTCTTAAAAACTTTTGATTGCTCCATTTCCTTAATTTAAATGGAAACATCAAGAGGAATTTAACAAAAGTCATTTATTTAAAATAATTATTAAAAAGGTGTCTTCTTCATCTCTTAAGTACCGATAAAATTCCCTTTGGCATGTCAGTACCAGCACGTATGTCATGACAATTGTTAGAACCTTGCCCTCCACCTAACTGCCTCTTCTGCGAGGAGATTGGTAATAGTACTAATCAGATAGGGGTGTTGTTTTGACTCATTTGGTTCACATAAATAGCAGTTCCTCCTGGACTATTAGTTTCCCTTCTGTTTTATCAGGCATGGGCTTCCTTCACACACCAGCCTGTTCCTGTAGCCACATCTGATGGCAAGTGTACTGTGGGTGGGCTCCAGGCTGGATTGTGAACAACATGGTATCAGGGATGTTGACTCACCCCTCTTTGGGTCTACCATTAGTGCTCATCATGGGGCCTGGCATTTAATAGGCAACGATGGATGTTTTCTGAATGGGTGAATAAATTGATGAACGACTGAACAAATGAGCAGCACTCGGTTATGCCAGTTCCTGGTGAAGCACTGCACCAGGCACCAAGATCCCCACCATAGGTGCCCACTCGGTCTCCTGTTGGCTTTGCAACTGTTTTTAACCAGAGTAGGCTGGGCGTGGGCTGTAGTGGGGGGTTCTTCTTGTGGGCATCCGGATGTACTCCCGGCCTTTCCTCTCTCTGGGTCTTTGGTGGATGTTCCCAGCAGCCACCAAAATGATGTGCCCTAGGGGACAGCCCAGAGAGAGACACCAGCCTTGTAAACCTGAGAGCAAAGCACAGCTTCCCTGCCCTCCCCCGCTATTCTCTAACCACTTTGTCCAAAAAAAAAAAAAAAAAAAGACGAAAAAAGAAACAAGAGACAGAAAATGTGCAAGATAGAGGAAATATTTCATTCAACAAATGTTTTTTAAATCAACACCAAATATTAGTTGCTACATGTGCGATACCTAAGGAATATGGCATTTTCTACAATAAATTAATGTTTAAAACAATGAAGGATAGATATAAACTTTCAAAGAATGCTCTTCTATGATGTTTTCTTTCAAAAATATTGCATATTTTGCTTGAGGAGAATGGGGAAAAATGCCACTCTAAAATAAGTATGTATTAAAATAAGTGTAATATTATATGCTATTGTTTACTGTACCTAAGGACCAAAAATACAAGAAAAGTTCCTATTTTATCATTTCTGTGTCTCTTATACTTGACATTTTACAGACGCTATTTCTGACTCCATCTTTATAATAACAGTTTAGAATCGCTACTGGGGATTGAATGGTCATCACAGAGGAAATGAGATATTTGAAAATATTTGACTATCTGGTTTAGGAAATCTGGAATATTCATTGACTTTCTGAAATGCAATAAAGCTTGTACTTTATCTCTCAAATGAACAAGCAGGCGAAAATGAGTGTTTTCTATCTTTGACCATTGGTTTCTGGCATTTTTATATCATTTCTGATATTTTACTACCTTAAAAATCAAAGTAGATACATAATATCCTGGGGGGAAATATCTTTGCCTTCCTTTATTCTCCACTCTCGAGAACACATGCTTGGAACTCAGTAAATAATAAATAAAGTAACATCCTCTGACCTTAGAATTTTGAGGGCTTTTTTTGATATGTAGTGCTACACACCATATGTTAACTTGTTGGGCGGAGTCCTCAAATGGGCCCCAGTGCAGGTAGATGAGTGGTGATTTCCAGTATCGCTTGGATGTTACCTTAATGATTTGAAATCTCTTGGTCTTCCCCCCACGCCTCGTTTCAGGAGCGGCTCCTGCTCTCTCTGTTGCCTGCTCACATAGCCATGGAAATGAAGGCTGAGATCATTCAGAGGCTGCAGGGCCCCAAAGCAGGCCAAATGGAAAACACAAACAACTTTCACAACCTGTATGTCAAGCGACACACCAACGTGAGGTATGTACGCTGCTCTGTTCTTACTCCTCAGCCCGTCTGGGGAGCTGCTCGCCAGACTGGGGACGTGTTTAACTGGGAGCTCGCGTCTTCCCAAGTCCTATCTCCGCCGAAACAGTTAACATGGCTACCCCTCCACCCACCCTTCTGCTGCCTCTCAGGGCCTTCACATGAAGGGAAGAAAATAGAATCTTCTTCATTGTATTAGATCGTGTTGTCCGTCATGGCCCTGCTTTCTGTGACTGACCTTCCTTCACGAAAGAGAGAGAGGTGGCTTCTGGAGTGCTTATTCTAGGAAGTCCATGGTCAGAGCTCATGGCATCCCCAGAGCCTAGCACACTCGGCATTGTAGTAAGACTGAAGGTAGGGTCAGTGGGCTCTTGATATGAGAACTGATTCCTCAAGATGAACTTGGCAGGGCCAGGGCCTCAGTGAAGCTAGCACTTCCTATCCATCAGGAATGATGGGTTTCTGGGGTGTGGCCAACCAGTGACCAATATCATAGGAGACTGACAGGCACCTTAATTCATTGATAGTGAAAGTTCTTGCTTTCCAAGTCTGCCATAGTCCCGTCTGCTTCCCAGGGAGCCATTCCTGGGAAACCAGCCTGTTACCAGCCTGGGATTGAGGTCCAGAAGGAGAACCACGAGAGGCCTCCTTCTCCCCTAGCTCCGGAGAGGACTAGTGTGGGCCCTCACTTCCGCTTGGGGAGGGGGTTTCCTCCCATGCTCCCCATCCCCCAGCTGTAGGACACAACCCTTCCAGACACAGGTGCCCAGTCCCTCACTGTTCTCTGACTCCCCCTGTTCCGCATACCACTCCTTTGGGGTTTGTCTTTACATCCATTCAACTATATTTCAGTGAAATACACAGCTAAGACAAATCTCAGTTTGACCCCGGATTTTAGAATAGGTGTGTAAAGCTAGCATTCACCAGGGCCCAAGCGTGCACAGAGCCAAATGTATGATGAGAAATGTATCTTGGGTCAGGAATCACAGAAAAAAGTTGCATATCAGTAGGAACTGAGGAAGCATTGTATAAATGAAGAATCGGGGTAAAAAAAAATTTTAAGTCCTTACCATTTTGAGAGATTAAAAAAATAAATGTGTTTCAAGAACAGTCACACCTGTGAAGGAGTAAGATTATTTAAAACGCTGGCCTACCTTCAGGTGTTTAAGTGTTTCACCTAAAGAATTAAAGAAAAAATATTCTCATAGTATCTGACAAGGTGTATCAATCCTAGAAACTACCCTTTCCAAATGTAGCTGTCCAAAAATCAGCAATATCCCTCCTATCTCAGGAAATATTTGAAAGTCACACATGAAGTATTTGAAACATGTGGAGATACATTCAGCTGTTTCTAAACAGATTCCCAGAATGTTTTTAAGTACTTGTGATACAATCCAGGAACAGAGAGACCCATAAAAATGAGTGACCATGCCACCATCCTCAGGCAGTTGATGAAGGTTCCCGTGCTGTCTGTCTTAGTTAGCAGTTTCTGTGTAACCAAGTATCCCCAGACCTAGCGGTGTAAAACAACAACAGACACCATCTCACACTTTCTGTTTGTCAGACTTTGAGAGCAACTTAGCCTGGTGGTTCTGGCTTACACTCTTCCGTGAGGATTCAGACCTGCCGTCGGGTGGGCTGCTGGGGGATGTGCCTCTGAGGTGGCTCCTCAAATAATTTGCAGTTTATCCCAACTGTTGGCTGGAGGCCTCAGCTCCTCATCCCTGGGCCTGTTCACAGGCTGCTTGAGTGTTCTCACAACATGGTAGCTCGCTTCCCCAGAGCAAGGGATTCAGGAGAGAGTCGGGAGGGAGCTGCAATTCTTTTATGATCTAGCCTTTGGAAGCCATTTCTTGAACTTCCGCAACATCCTCTTGACGACACAGGTCACCCCTGTGTGGTGTGGGAGGGACAGTACAAGAATGTAAGTACCAGGAGGTGAGGCTCTCTGGCGCCATCTTGGAAGCTGACCACCACACTGTGGAGGCAAAGGATTGGGAAAGCAACTTGAGGAAGTGCCTTCAGAGATTGTCTAGGACATGTCTACAGTGTTGGATTAAATTTAGATTTATAAAGTACATTTGGGATGCTAAAGTAACTTAAATGCCTGAAACTTAAAAATGTAAAAGCATATGTAAATGACATGGAGTACCAATTACTTTTATAAGAAAAATGAAAACATATGGCTTTTTCACCCGGGACAGGACAGACATAAGCAAAGGGGCAGACGGAGCAAATGGATATTACAGTGAGTCCAGGCATTACCTGAGGGTTTTTTAATTTTTTTAATGAGAATTATTCAGTTTGTAGACAGTGAAGATCAGTTAACTTTTAGTTCTGCTTAGGCCATTCATTCAACAAAATGTTTATTCTCTGTTAATAATACATAATAGCTCTTTACTCTCTAATGATGATGAGAATGTTAATAATAATGAGGAGGAGAGGAATTTATAGCTGTAAGAGTTGCAGCTATCAGTAGCTTCCCGAATCCTCAGCATATTCCTCTGGAACCTTCCACTACTGCTGAAAAATTCACAAATCCAACCCATCTTTGAAATAAACACAGATCCTGGCATCTGATACCATCATCCAATTCTGAAACTGTCCCTCTCTCCATTTCATAGCCAAGATTCTAGAAAGATTTTTCCTTACTCTCTGACTAGTCTTCCTTATTTTCTCTCCCTCCTCCATACTCACCCTCTGGCTCCACCCCCACCATGTAACAGAACCCATTCCTGCCAAATTCACCACCAACTGTCATGTTCCCAGATCTCCATATGACTGAAATTCTGCATCTTTATCTCTGACACGTCAGCATTGTTGTCCAGTTGACAACCCATGAATTTTCCCATGACTTGGATGCCATGACATTGCACTCCTTTTTTTTCCCCCTACCATCTTCTTTATGATTTTTTTCTGCCATAAATCTAGCTCTGTATAAATGAGTGTTTTCAGGGCTCTCTTCTAACTCCTCTATGTTTTATCCAGTTCTTGCCTATGACTTCAGTTATCATCTATATGATGCTAAGATGCAGAATTCAACCATAGTTTTTCCTACTCACTTACCTAATGGATATCTTCCTCTTAGATGTCCTACCAACACCGCCATCAAACCCAACACAACCAAAGTTGAACTAGTCATCTTCTCCTACAGGCTTGTTTTGATTTGCTCAGAGCTAGGTTTGAGTCGCATTGCTCAACCAGATACTGGATCTTTGTCCTTGATGTTTCCATCTCCTAGACACACCACCCACCACATTTGATCACTAACCATGTCTGGTTCATTCTGTTTCCTACATATTGCCCATATCTGTCCAGTTCTCTCCATTTCCCCTGATGATAGACCTTCCACAGGGCCATTCTGGATTAATGGAATATAGTTCTAACTGACCTGCCTTCCTCCAGTTTGCTGCAGCCAGAGTGATCTTTCTGAAGTGGCTATCTGGTCAGAGTCTAGGTCAGGATCCTTTACGAACCCACAAAGTACTATGCTTCCGATACTATAACCCTTTGCACATTGCATCGTGATTACCTGTTTACATCCAATCTCCCTGCTGCCAAGCCACTTCCAGACCACGGTGAGACATTTCCAGTTAGCCTGTCTTGGACTGCCTTCACCCCCAAGGATGGCCACTATTGAAGCAATAGAAGGTAATAAGTGTCGTCAAGGGTGTGGAGAAATCAGAAGCCTTATTATGCATGGCTAGTGGAAATTTAAAACGGTGTAGGCACTACAGCGAAGGGTCACAAGGTTTGACCACACGAGGCACTGTGGAGGTTGTCAACAAGAAGGAAGTGGGGTCAGCCACCCATCCACACCTTCTCCGTCCCGATGCTGCCTTGGGTTAGACACTTTTTCTCTGAACTAGCCGAGTTAATTTTGGACCATGGCTCAGAGTCTGTGATCCTCACCACTACAAGGTGCTATGGGGGGAGGAGGGAAGGTTTGATGACACCATCTGAAAGATGGATGCAGAAACCCCTGAAGCCCTAATTTTCTGGGACCAGAGAGAGTTCTCCCCCAGTCTGTGATTGGCGGAGGACCAAGTCCTTCCTCCAAGGTGAAGCCACCAGCCTTGTGTTTGCACAGTGAGCAAAGTGTGGCCAACAGCCAAGATCAGGCTGGCTGGTGCCACCTTCCTTTTTTTTATCATGGCAAAATATACATGACATAACACTTACAGTTTTAACCGTCTTAATCGTACAATGCGGTGGCATTAGCGCCTTCACATTTTTTGCAACCATCTCCACCATCCATCTCCAGAACTTTTTCTTCATCCCGAACTGGAGCTCCATAACCATTCAACAGTGGCTTCCCTCCCCCTCCCTCCAGCCTCTATCATTCTACTTCCTGTCTCTAGAGTTTGACTCCTCTAAGGATCTCACGTAAGTGGAACCAGACAGTATTTGTCCTTTTGGGCCTGGCTTATTTCACGTGGCATAGTGTCTTCAAGGTTCATCCATATTGTAGCATGTGTCAGGATTTCATTTCTGTCGAAGACTGAATAGTATTTCATTGTATGAATATACCATAATTTCCTTGTCCACCCGTCAGCGGACACATTGTTTGTTTCTATCTGTTGACTATTGTGAATAATGCTGCTCTGAACGTGGATGTACAAATATCTGTTCACGACCCTGCTTCCAGTCCTTTTGGGTAGGTACCTAGCGGTGGACTCGGTGGGTCATATGGCCATTCTGTTTTGGTTTTGGGAGAATCACCATACTGTTCGCCATAGTGGCTACACCATTTTACATTTCCACCAGCCAAGCATAAGGCTTCCAATTTCTCTACAACTTGACAACGCTTGTTACGTTCTATTGTTTGGACAGTGGCCATCTTAATGGGTGCGAAGTGGTAGCTATTCTCGCCTCGGGGTACATCTTAAACCATATCACCTGAATCTCAGACTGCCAGCAGGGACTTTAGACTTCTTTCTTAGGCCCTTAAACAAATTTTAAGCATGTTGTTGTGTAGAAAACTTGGAATGCACACCCTGGTGCTGTGTTTCCCTATCCTGACCCTTGAAGGTTAACTAAACACAGACACCACTCTGAGGAATCTGACATTTGTGCCCCCAGCATGTAGATCCCATGAAAGGAAGCTATACTGTCATTTCCCGGAGGGACTTTCCTGGTCTCCTCACCATCTAGTCCCCCCCAACACATATACACACACACTGTTCTCTCTTACACACTCTGCTATTTTCCTTTATACAGTTACTATCACTGTGATTGGGCATTGCTGGTGTCCTTATTTGTTTAATGCAACACCCAGCAACACCCTGAACTTGGTGGAGATTCACTGTGTCTGCTTCCATCTGGCAAGGAGTCATTGGTTCAGAACCTTTTGTCAAGTAGTCTTTCTTTAAGAAGATGGTTACTTTTTTTGAATCAGCAAAAACAGAGTTTGCTTTTATGATTTTGCTTCTTCTACTTTAGGAATTCCTGCCATGGAAATGCGTGTAACAATTCAAACAGAAGCATAGTCCATTGATACTTGAATTAGGCCAGAGTAATGACCTCTCAGAACAAATACCACATGAACCGGGGAGGGGTTCTGGCCATGAAGGAATAAAGGGGATCAGTAAGAATGGACTAGAATGGACAAAGCGCATCATGGGACTTTTTCTTCTTCCATTGTAATAAAAAACTCAGCATCAAAAAACATTTTTAATGGGAAAGTTTGGCAAAATGTATATGAATTTCCTATCTGGGGAAATGCCATTTTTCTTGTAAAATATAAATATAGATGTAAAAAAAAAAAGCTACATACTTTTTTAATGGACAAAAGTATCATTACTTCTTAACAAATATAAACCTGCACACACTGTCCCCCTTGCTCCCACAGTATCCTGTACGCGGACATTGTTGGCTTCACCCGGCTGGCCAGTGACTGCTCCCCAGGAGAGCTGGTCCACATGCTGAACGAGCTCTTTGGAAAGTTTGATCAAATTGCAAAGGTGAGTGTTAGTGAGCCCCTTCCACTCGGAGGATTTATAAAATCTTGACTTACTTTTTCTCTGGTCCCTTATCAATCTTCTGCTTTCTTGTAGAGCACTGTTTAGGAATGGTGTGTCCACACTCATTGGCTATACTTGCCACTGGGCCCTGATGAGTCTTGGCCCTTTCCTGGGGTTGAGAACTGTTGTCGCCCATAATGAGCATGTTTGCATCTATTTTTAAAACTTCTGCTTATACAGACCTCAGCACACGTGTAGTAAATACATTCGAGATGGTAAGATTTAGGACACACAACCTCTGCACCGTGCCCGTTCTTGGCTTCTCGTTTTAGGTATTTCGGTGTTAGGAGTTGGAAACATGGTTGCCTTTCATCCAGGTTGTAACTCATCCAGTTGTTAATTCATGTAGCCAGCATTCTGGAAGAACCCCTAGCATAGGATGCCTCTTTTCCTCCTCTGCCCTTTATTTACTATTGTCTCGTTTATATCCATTAACCCACGTCCCCTTGATATATAAGGGGATAGATAATAAGTTCAGTATTTGCCATTCATATGCTCATGGATGGGAAATTTCACAGAGAGGAGATGGCGACAGGTAATCTAAAATCCATACTACAGCTTGTGTATCTGCTGGAACCATTAAGGTTCCTTGTGGGAAGAGTGATAAACACTTTTTTCTTCCTTGCTAGCCCTTTCCTTCCATCTCATAACACATCACTGGCCAGCCTCATTCTTTCTTTGAATTGTTTCCATCCAAAAATACTTCATTATGCTTATTAAAATGAATTATTTATATACAGAAGAGACAATTGGTCCCAAATTTAGTTCGCTGCAAGATCCACCTCATTTTTAAACCATATAAAACATTCCATCCAAGCCTCTTTGGGATAAATGTGGTGTGTTGATGTTCACAGAGTCACTCCAGGGTCAGGCTCCCCAGGAGATGCCTTATGCCTGCCTGGCCGTGGTGGATCTCACTGGGGATTTTAAAAAGTCAGTGAGAATATAGCCCTGCTTTCTTCCTTTACCAAACCAAAGGAAAAAGTTGAGTTTCTTGGATGCACATTTTTATGAAATTTTTTTATATTTATTTATTCTTGAGAGAAAGAGAGCACAAGCAGGGGAGGAGCAGAGACAGAGGGAGACACAGAACCTGAAGCAGGCTCCAGGCTCCAGGCTGTCAGCACAGAGTCCGACGCGGGGCTTGAACTCACAAGCTGTGAGATCATGACCTGAGCTGAAGTTGGACACTTAACCAACCGAGCCTCCCAGGAGCCCCTTTTAGAAGATTGTTTAAAACGTAAATAATATCTTAAAAGTTTGAATTAATAAAGGGTGATTTTTGTCACATTAGGAAGAAACATGCCAGTCTTGGCAGGTGATAGCATAACTCCAGTGTTAACATGTCATCGTCCCTCTGTGCAAGTCTCAGTGTCAGTATATCCCGTTTTTACAAGGACACCAGTCATAGTAGATGAGCAGCCCAACCAACTCCTGTATGACCTCATCTTAGTTATATCTGTAGTGAGGTCAAGTTCACAGGCACCAGGTGTTAGGACTTCAGCATATGAATTTGGGGAAGACAAAAATCATTGCTGATAACAGGAGTATTTACGGTGACTTCCTGTTCCTCTCTGATGATTTTAACACAGGAATGTCCAGGCAATACCAGAGCACAGCTTAGGATGGCTTGGTCCATCCATTGTTGGTCACAGAGGGAGTATGTTTTGGGTACCAGTTCATGCCTCATGGTTAAATAACATGGAGGTGGCCAGCATCAGAAGCAAACAGCCCAATCAACTGAGTGAATTCTACATAAAGCACATAACTGAACTAAGGAACTCAAAACCATTCGTCATTCGCTGTTATTCTTTAAATCATTTATTGAAGTATAATTGACATACAAAAAACTGTACATATTTAATATATAACATGTAACGAGCTTGGGGCTAAGCGTACACCTATGAAACCATCACCACAATCTATGCCATAAACAAAACCCACCACATACAAAAGTCCTATTGCCCTCTTTATTTCTGATGGACGATGATATGATTAAAACACTTAACATCAGTTCTACCTTCTTAGCACAGTTTTAGGTATACAGCACAGTATAGTTAACTATAGACACTATGCTATAGGGTAGATCTCTAGTCCTTACTACATCTTACATAACTCAAACTGTGTACCCTGTGACTGATACCACCCCATTTTCCCCTTCCCCTCGGCCTGGCAACCACCATCCTACTCTCTACTTTTATGCATTTGACTATCCTAGATCCCTCATAAGTGAGATCGCGCCCTATCTATCCTCTGCATATCCTAAATAAACTCAGGCTTAATTCACTTAGCAAACCAAATTCAACAGCACTTGAAAAGGACCAGACACAGTGACTAATTCGGATTTATTCCTGGGGTGCAAGGATGGTTCAACACACAAATCAATCAACATGACAGACCACATTAACAGAATGAAGGATGAAAATTACATGATCATCTCAATGGATGCAGAAAAAGCACTTGACAAAATTAAACACTCTTTCATGATAAAAACTAGGAACTCAGTTGGGTTAAGCTTCTGAGTCTTGGCTTTGGCTCAGGTCATGATCTCATGGTTCATGAGATGGAGCCATGCATCAGGCTCTGCACTGATAGCGTGGAGCCTGCTTGCGAGTCCCTCCCTCTTTCTCAGCCCCTTGACAGCTCACATGCATATTCTCTTTCTCTCAAAATAAATAAATAAACATTAAAAAAAAAAACTTTTAACTAATAACATATAGAAGAAACTCACCTCAACACAAGAAAGCCGTACATGAAAGCCTATAGCTAACTTTATGCTCAACGGAGGAAAACTTTTCTTCTAAGATTGGGGACAAGGCAACCATGCCTGCTCTCACCCCTTCTATTCAACATAGTACTGGAAGTCCTAGCCAGACCAGTTAGGCAAGAAAAAGAAAGAAAAAGCTCCAAATCAGAAAGGAAGAAGTAAAATTATCTCTGTTTGCATTATATAACCATGTGTGTAGAAAACCCTTAAATGTCCACAAAACCTGTTAGAACTTAGAGACAAGTTTCGTAAAGTTGCAGGATACAAAAGCAGTGTACGAGAATGAGTTCCATTTCTTTATACTAATAGTGAAGTATCTGAGAAGGAAAGGAAGAAAATAGTCCCATTTACATTCCCATCAAAAAGAATAAAATACGTGGCAATAAACTTAGCCAAGTAGGTGAATGACCTGTATGCAGAAAACTATAAAACCTGGATGAAAGAAATCTAAAAAGACACAAATAAATAGAGAGACATTTCATGTTCATGGATTGGAAGAACGAATATTGTTAAAATGTCCTTGCTACCCAGAGCATCTACAGATTCAGTGCAATTCTATAAAAAATCCCAGGGGCACCTGGGTGGCTTAGTTGGTTAAGCGTCCGACTTGGGCTCAGGTCATGATCTCACAGTTTGTGGGTTCGGGCCCCGCGTCGGGCTCCGTGCTGACACTCGGAGCCTGGAGCCTGCTTCGGATTCTGTGTCTTCCTCTCTCTCTGCTCCTCCTCCACTCATGTTCTGTCTCTCTCTGTCTCTCAAAAATAAATAAATGTTAAAAAAAAATTTTAAAAAAAATCCCAGGGGCACTTTTTACAGAAACAGAAAAAACAATCTAAAATTCTTATAGAACCACAAAAGACCCCAAACAGCCAAAGCAATTTCAAAGCAAGAAGAACAAAGCTGGAGGCATCACACTTCCTGATTTCAAAATGTATTGTGAAGTGACAAAATCCAAACAGTATGATACTGGCATTAAAAACAGACATACGAGGGCCCCTGACTGGCTCAGTTGGTTAAGAGTCCGACGTCAGCCCAGGTCATGATTTCGTGGTTCGTGAGTTCAAGCCCTGCGTCGGACTCCATGCTGACAGCTCAGAGCCTAGAGCCTGCTTCTGATTCTGTGTCTCCCTCTCTCTCTGCCCCTTCCCAGCTCACACTCGCTCACTCTCTCTCTGTCAAAACTAAAAAACTTTTAAAAAATTAGAAAAACAGACATACAGACCAATGGACCAGAATCAAGAGCCCAGAAATAAATCCATGCAGATATATGGTCAACTGATCTTTGATAAGGATGCCAAGAATTCACTTTTATTAAACTCAGTGTTTTCAAGATTCAGAATATCTATTTAGGAAGTATGAAACGGGAGCCCTATTAATACATAATTGTTTACCTTTTTATTACTTAACGATATTTGTAGTCAGAAATTACCAAGCACATCATCTATAGCCCCAGAAAGAAGTATGAAAATACGCCCTAGCTTGTGCACTATCAGACAGTAGAAGAAATATGAAAAATCTTCAACAAACCTAACACCTACTTAAGAACAAGAAAGTGTTATGTTAGTTTTATTATTTCAGATTTGTTCAGTTTATACGTAAGCCTGTGTTAGTGCTAAGAAAGAAAAAAAATCTGTGTTTGGCGTGTCTTTCGTTTTTTGCTTCTTTTTCCTTTCTTTCCCTTTTTCTTTTTCCCTTAGTGACAAGTCTATAAACCAGAAAAGTTAGAAATGCATGTAAGATTAATGCATATGAATAAAGTTAATCTTAATATCATAACATAAAAACAACCAAGGCAAGAAAAATAATGAGTCCAATTTTGTATCAAAACAGTTTAACCTAAGTTCAGAATGAAGTTTTAAATTACTTGGCCACGTTGGATGGTAGCTTATTGTATTGTGATGTTTATCAGAAGCTATATTCCGCAGGTAAGAATCTGCTTCAGCTTTAAAATAAATGAAGGGATGCCTGAGTGGCTCAGTCAGTTAAGCGTCTGAGTTCGGCTCAGGTCATCATCTTGCGGTTTGTGGGTTCGAGCCCTGCATCAGGCTCTGGCTGACAGCTCTGAGCCTGGAGCCTGCTCCACATTCTATAGCTCCCTCTCTCTCTGCTCCCCCTCTGCTCATGCTCTGTCTCTCTCTCAAAAATGAATAAACATTAAAAAGAAAGGAAGGAAGGAAAGAAAGAAGAGAAAGAGAAAGAAAGATAAAAAGAAAGAA
Source organism: Paguma larvata (assembly GCA_030068075.1). Lineage (NCBI taxonomy): Eukaryota > Metazoa > Chordata > Mammalia > Carnivora > Viverridae > Paguma > Paguma larvata. The sequence goes on from CM057826.1 coordinate 5,203,944, forward strand.
GAGAGAGAGAGAGAGAGAGAGAGAGAGAAAGGAAGAAAGGAAGAAGAAGAAGGAAGGAAGGAAGGAAGGAAGGAAGGAAGGAAGGAAGGAAGGAAGGAAGGAAGAAGAAGAAAACCATGAGCATAGTAGGGAATGACTTGCAATTCTAATTCCAGTCAAGTTCTGGTCATCATTTACTTTCCTTGGAATATCTCATTTCACCGGCAGTACTTGGGATGTTTGGACTGAAGAGAATGATCTTATCATTATACACTTCTGCTGCTGTTAAATGTAAATCACTCCAGAGCATTCTCTCTGCTTTCCTTTCCTTCTTTTCTTTATTCTTCCGGCTTTGGCAAATGGCCAAGAATTGGGGGCGTGGGGTGAGGGTGGCTCATTCTTGTTGGGTGAAGAAGGGAAACCCAACCACTGGTCATTTCTGTCCCCACAAACTCTGCTCACTGCCACCCCTTGTCAGTAGAACTAGCACCCGATGGTTTTCGGAAAATCGAAACCGTTATGTAAGCGCTGAGTGCAATTCTGTGGTCTCTTCTTCCAGGAGAATGAATGCATGAGAATAAAAATTTTGGGAGACTGCTACTACTGCGTGTCCGGACTCCCCATCTCTCTCCCGAACCATGCCAAGAATTGCGTGAAAATGGGACTGGATATGTGTGAAGCCATAAAGTGAGTGTAACGCGTAGTAGGACCCCTTCTAACTATTTAATACTCTCGAGTTAGAATTCTCACTCATGACTGTTTCTGTTTTTCTGTCTACTGGGATTAAATATATTATTGTGCATTCAAATGTAAGTGTGCAGAGACTCAGTTATTGGTGTCTGAGTAACTCAGTCGAGAGTAAGACTTCTCTAAGTATACCATTACTGCTAGCCTTAGATGACAGCAAGACGAAGATAGAACTATGGGCAGGGATGGTTTGGGTGGTTTCAAAAGTGATTTTTTTTTTCATTTAAATATCTTCTCTGAACTTAAGGAAAAGTCTGTGCTTTTATCATGTGACAAAAAGCTGCTTTTTTTAAAGTTGTTATTTACATTCTGGTTAGTTAGGAGCACCTGGGTGGCTCAATCAGTTAAGCCTGCGACTTTGGCTCAGGTCATGGTCTTATGGTTCGAGGGTTCGAGCCCTGTGCCAGGCTCTATGCTGACAGCTCAGAGCCTGGAGCCTGCTTCGGATTCTGTGTCTCCCTCTCTCTCTGCCCCTCCCCTGCGCGCGCTCTCTCTCTCTCTCTCTCTCAACTATAAATAAACATTAAAAAAATGTTAATAAAAATTTGTTTAAAAACTCAGTTTAGTTAATGTACAATGTAATATTAATTTCATGTGTACAATGTAGTGATTCAACACTTTTATACAATTTCTGAAAAACACTGTGGCTAAACTCAGGTTGTCAGAGAGAAGGTAGATTTTGTCACCAGACTGCAATTAATGTAAAAATCCAGTCCAAAATTACTGCATCTAGTCAAAAATGCTCAGTTCCATCAATTTAATTTCAATTTATATCCATAATATATGTTTTCATCATAATTATACAGAAAATTTACTTACATAGAATAATATTATAGGTGGCAAATACCAGATAAAAGTGTGAGGCATAAAGTTAATTTTTTATATTAAAAATGCCACAATATGCTCTCTTAACGCCTTTGGTAGAAGCCAGAATATTCTTCTAAATGGTAAAAGCTCTCGTTTGTTGTTTCAATGGTTGAAAGATTTTAGTTTATTGGGTTTTTCGATTCCCTATTTTGGTTAAGCGACTTTGCCCTATCCTCTACACATTTTCAGTCTAAACACGACAGGAATTATGGTTGACATTTGGTCTCCTTGCCCCAGGGTTAGAGTAAATGGGGCTTCCAGTGGGAAAGCAACAAGTCGAGCTGTCACATGTTTGCCCATTGTGTATGCTGGTCACGTGATGAAGTGGCCTGCAAGGTTTGTGGGTGGCGTTCCCAAGGCTGTCCAGGAATACATGCTGAAGCCCGCACTGCCTCCACTGCGTGTGGGAAGCCTCAGTCATCCAGATCCCACGCTCCAACCACTGTGGTCAGAGCAGCGTGGGGAGGCAGGTGAATTAAGGGGAACTGAAGAAAGAACAAGATGGAAGGACTAGTCCGTGTGGCATCTGCTTCCACCTGAAATACATTTCTTATGAGTGGAATCGCGATATTTGTTGTTTAGAGCATGGCTTATTTCAAACAGTACCACATTTTCAAAGTTCATCCATGGTGTGGAATATGTCAGTACTTCATTCCTTTTAATGGTGGAATCGGATCCCATTGTGTGTATATATATCACGTTTTATTCCTCCATCCATCATAGGTGCAGAAGTACTACCTCACGTGTCCGGAATCTCAGTAAAGTTAAAAGATTTGAGGAAACTTTCCAGAACGCTTGCTTATAAACTACATTTAAGCTTCCAATTAGGCAGTGGCTGTGTGTCTCCATGGGCTGCCGCTCCTCGACCAAGGGCTTCCATATTGTCTCTCTGTTCTAGATCATCTGTTTGGCTCACATGCATTTGACAAGAGGATCAGTAATGGGTTATTGTGTTGCACTTCCAGTAAACGGACGGCAGAAAAAGAGAGGGCATCTCAGCAATTCTTTGCTCTTCTAAAATACAAGGGCAGATATTCTGTTCCCACTTACTGAACTAGAAGATGAGAATGAATACAAGAATTCTAACTTTTTAAGCCGGTGGACAGAAAGGGTACACTTGGACTTGGGATTTTGCCATATGATCTCAGGTTTTTCCTAGGAACCACCAACATGGATCGAAGAACATTTGTCTGTATTTTTCCTACGTGTTTGGACCTCCACACCTGTTCGGCACCTCATGCTCTGTTAGCTAAGCACCACGGGGAAGCACGTCAGCTGTGGTCTGGAATATTCCCAAGGCTTAGAGAGACTTTTTTCCCCCTGTCATGAAAATGTAAACTGTTTTTAATCAAAAAAGTAATATGCAGAACCTTGACTTTATAAGTGACTAAAGTTCCTTTTAAACTGAAAAGATTGTCTACTATAATTTTTAAGTTTATTTACTTTGAGGTGGGGGCAGGGAGTATGAGCAGAGGAAGGGCAGAGAGAGAGGGAGAGAGAGAGAGAATGCCAGGCAGGCTCCATGTGCAGGGCTCGAACTCACAGTCTATGAGATCATGACCTGAGCCGAAATCAAGAGCCAAACGCTAAATGGACTGAGCCACTGCGGCGCCCAGACTGTCTGATATTATTGCAAGCTTTAAGCAACTATTTCAGTATTTTTCTATAGATCACTCAGGTTGCATCCAAATCTATTAAAACATTTGGTCAGTCAATTAATTCGAGCCCTTGATCAAACCATTTTTCTAAAAAAGACATAAAGGAAATGGAGATGGTTCTAAAGGGCCAAATCTTTCACTAGTCAGTTCTGTCAAAATGACTAACCACAGAGTGTGTCATTGAAGCTCTGATTCCCTCCTCACTTTCTGCGGACCATATTTGGTCAACAGAAATGTCATGTGGTTGGGACTATTCTCTCTCAGTAACAGAAAATCTTAAGAACAATTACAGGTTCTATGACAGACTTTTCAGGATCATTGTCTCCCAAAGAGCGAAACTCGGTAAATCTTTCAGAAATGGCCAGCATCAATCACTAAACTTCTGCCAAGTGCCTATGTTGCACTGGACTCTGAACCCAGGGTTTGTACTCTGAGGGGCATACAAACCACCCAGACCAGGTCTGTGTCTTCATGGGGCCGATACTCTGCGAGCCGAGGTGGACACAGACGGGGAGTGTTGACTCCCCTCCGAGAGGCTGGAGCACAGAGGTGGGGTTCCCACATCAACCTGGAAGGAGAAAGCAGAAGGCCTTCCCGGATGAGGGCGTGCCTGAGCCGCGGAGGGAAGAACAGTGCCAGCTGGCCACATGACACCTGTGCCCAGTTGGAAAAGAGAGGCTCAGGGCAGTGCGGAGCAGAGAGAGGGACCACCTTGAGCAAAGGCACAGAGCTAAGGACCTTATGGTGGCCACGCAGCCGTACGCACCCATTGTTGATGGAGGCACAGGGCGCAGCTCTCCAATGTCATGTTGAGTCTCTGGCCCATCGTGTGGATGGACGTGAAGAGTTTGGATGAATTGCTAAGTACCAAATAGGTTGTGATCTGTTTTGTGAAAAACAGAATAGGGTGATAGGAAAGGAGAAAGGGAAGAGAAGGGAAGAGAGGGGAGGGGAGAGGAAGGGACAGCTTTTTAGATTCTCTTTACAGGAAGCCATTTCTTTTCACACTGTGGATCCGTTTCTTACCACTTTGAGCTTGCTCAAGTGACGTCATTTTATCACCGAAGCATGAGAGCCAGGCTACGTCATTTCGCGATGTTTATTTACTGCAGCCCACACCTGGCGACCTTCCCTCTGCTGTGTTGCAATCAATGTCATTGCTTCCTTCCTCATTTCCTCTGGGGTAGTTCTCTCCATGTACTGAGAGACACCTCCCTGTATGTGCAGTAATATTTTAACTGATAAATATATTTAGCTGGCAGAAATAAACAAGCATTTCCGTTTGCCGTTAAAGGAGGTTCTTCATTTGTCTCTGTAAATGAGTGGCTAATAGGGTCCTAAAGTAGTTTTCAAATGATTTTTTAAAACTAGTTTCTTTTTTAAATGTTATTTAATGTTTATTCATCTTTTGAGAGAGAGAGCGAGAGCGAGCAGGGGAGGGGCAGAGAGAGAGGGAGACACAGAATGCGAAGCAGGCTCCAGGCTCTGGTCTGTCAGCACAGAGCCGGATGGGGGGCTCGAACCCACAAACTGGAGATCATAACCTGAGCTGAAGTTGGACGCTGAACTGAGCTACCCAGGCGCCCCTAAAGTTAGTTTCTCTTTAATGACACCTTACGCAGTATTAAAACCTTTACAGTTTTGTTGAAGAATGTGCAGGATTGAAGCACTCCGAAGTCATGGTCAGATTGTTAGGAAATTCCTACTTAGGCAGAAGTCCTCATTGGGCTTATTAAATCAGCCATACTGTCTCTTATCGGCAGAAAATAGTCATTGGAGGTGTACACTGTGCTAAGTGCTGGAATCCTATACGGCATCTCAGACCGTTTCTGACAAGACGAGGCAGCGTCTCCTGAGTCTAGTGTGAATATTCAGAGCAGGTGTCCTATGTGACAGGTGCCTGACACAGATATTTGTGGAAAAGGTAGAAGCTACCACCAAAATGCGACATCAGCGCCGACACTGCGGCCTGATGCGGCTGTAGAAGCCACAGCGTGGGAGCTTTTGGTCTCGGGTGGGCGTAACCGGGCGGAAAAGCCCTTTTCTCTTGGCTCAGAGCTGCGGTCTTCCGCCCCTGGAGGAAGTCAGGACTGTATTATTCCCAACGGTCTGAGAAATTCCGAGTAATAAAATGCCCCGAAAACTGGCCACAACGCGCAGGAAGAGGAGAGTATTCCCGGACGGTGACGTTGCCTTCCTTCTCCTTAGGAAGGTGAGGGATGCCACCGGCGTGGATATCAACATGCGCGTCGGAGTGCATTCTGGGAACGTCCTCTGCGGCGTGATTGGCCTGCAGAAGTGGCAGTACGACGTGTGGTCACATGACGTTACCTTGGCCAATCACATGGAAGCTGGAGGGGTCCCTGGGTAAGGCCGGGCTGGGTTTCTCTCTTCCCGCGGTGTGCATGGTTAGAATGAATGCCGGGCGAGAGGTTAACAAGCGACTGACTGCTCAGCGCGTCTGATGGCTTGCTTGTGTTGTCTCTGTTTTACCTTCTTATACCTGCCTGGTGACCTCTCGCGTTAATCCGATAAACTCGAACGCTCACGTCTCACTCAAGTCCACCACCCCACGACCCCTGGTCAAAGACTCTGGATATGAGATCTTAAATTATTTTTCTTTGCAAATTTATAAATAGTCCCCAAAGTGAAAGGCGATTTGTAAAGCGGGTGCAGATATGGCATTCTTCATGACTGGTGACCTCTGAAACCAGAACTACTGAAATGAGGGTACTGTAGCATCTACCTGTGGCTGGAAGAGCATATTTCAGACAAGAGGATTTTGATGCAAGGGCTATAATTTGGAGAAGCGTGGGAAGCATGGAAACGAGCAATCCATACTTGTGTACGGATCAGCATACTCGGGGAAAACGTCTTTGGCATGTTTCCAAAAACATCCTCACACACAAAACTTCAATATGATCGAGTTTTATTTGCTGTAATTCACCACACTTGCCGTGCAGGTTTCTGTAAATGCAGAGAAGCTCCAATGTTAATATCTCATGACCTCTGGGAGCCTCTGTCCAGAGCCCCGTTTAATAAAACATAACCCTGTGTTACAGTCAGTTTTACCAAGAACATACAGCCTTATACAACCTTTCCTTCCCTGGGGGTAGAAGATATTATTTCTGAAACCACAAATAAATAGAAAAATCTTCATGTTTATCCATATTTATCTTGATTATGGTTTTCAAATGGAATTTCAGACGTGTTCACATTTCTTCTGTCACCTTGGAACACTTGAATGGCGCTTATAAAGTGGAGGAAGGAGACGGTGACATCAGAGACCCGTATTTAAAACAGCACCTGGTGAAAACCTACTTTGTAATCAACCCCAAGGTCAGTACTATAAAGAGTCTATAATTAGCCTATGACTTCTGTGATTACAAGGGAAAAGGGCAAATTACTGGTACAGGTAAGTGTTCTTCATCGAGAATCAGTTTAATGTTTTACTAGTCTTTGCCTCTAAAATCACTTTAAATGCATATGGCAGTTTAATTATGGAACCTGTTTTATATTAATAAATTTAAATATTAAAGAAACCATTGGAAAAAATGCTTGCTTATGTGGTGAGATTACTGTCTGCATACAGGTTGTATGTGTGCGTCAGTGTGAGTCGATATGTAAGTTAGTCCACAATGCTTCTGAAAGTCCCTCAGTGTGCCCGCCCTGGCAGTTGGGAAATTACATAAAGACAAAAGGGTTTGCTCAGGAATTCAGATGGTAAAAATCTAATGAGATGACCTAAGATCAATGTAGAAGAAGGAAAGGAAGCAATTTCTAAAAGATTAACAACTCAATGCCACAGGTACGTTCGTGTGAGTGCATGTATGTGCAGACATGTTGGCTTGGATGCAATAAAATCCTCCAGTACCTGGAAGACTGTCCAAGCCACCCAGAAAGTTAGGAGCTGTCTCTTACTTCTGTTCTCACCAAATGTCAGGCAGGGCAAGGGCTCGGAGCTCTCACTTCTCATAGCCCTTCTCAAATTCCTGCCAAACGAGTGCCACTGCTATTTACAGACTAAGAATCTGAAGCTCCTAGGGGTTATGTAACTTCGCTCAAGTCACACAGCTGGTAGGTGCAGTATATCAGCAAGAAACACCTCTGAACTGTCAAAACCAGGATCACAAAATCCGCAAGACCAAGTGTATGGATGTTTACTTGTGGTACCTCCCTGAAACTCCAGGCTCCCCTTTGGAGACACACTTCAGCTAACTTGACAGTTGATTTAGAGACAGATGTGTGATAGGAAGACTTATGGGGTGATAGGCAGAGGGAGGAATTAAAAAAAAAATGTATACAAAGAACGTTTTGTTCAGGCAAAGAACACCAGAACACGGATGAGTAAGACCGTTTTGCATCAGAAAACAGCCCAATCTCTAACACCTGTCACTTTAGGAAACCACAGTCATTAAGAAAAAGTTGAAACAGATCAGCCTATCTTGTTTAAGAATTTGCTGGGGCACCTGGGTGGCTCAGTTGGTGAGTGGCCAACTTCAGCTCAGGTCATGATCTCACGTCTGTGAGTTCAAGCCCCACGTCGAGCTCTGTGCTGATGGCTCATCAGAGCCTGGAGCCTGCTTCGGATTCTGTGTCTCCCTCTCTCTCTGCCCTTCCCCTGCTCACACTCTGTCTCTATGTCTCTCAAAAATAAATAAATGTTAAAAGAAGAAGAATTTGCTTTACAAAAATGAAAATGGCTATTATTTTTTCCTAAATTTAAATTACAGTTACCTTTTGCTATCTGGGGAAAAAAAAATCACTCAGCTCAAGCAGCTTGTAACACTGGGAGCCAGTCGCACTGAAGGAGTGAGGACGGAAGCCGGGGAGAGTGAGGGGGTGATGTGGGAGGAATCGCTTAGTTGGGGACGAGGGAGCTGAAAGAAGGCGCACCCCTTTGGTGTGCCAGGCATAATGCTTTGTTTCTCACCCCAAGGGGGAACGACGGAGTCCTCACCTCTTCAGACCTCGCCACACCCTCGATGGAGCCAAGATGAGGGCCTCTGTCCGCATGACCCGGTACCTGGAGTCCTGGGGAGCCGCCAAGCCCTTTGCACACCTGCATCACCGAGACAGCATGACCACGGAGAACGGCAAGATCAGCACCACGGTGAGCTCTCCCATGCCCCAGAGCGCAGGCGCGCCAGACCCAAGCTAGTTCCCTAAAACAGAAGGCTGGATGTCTCCTGTCAATATAACTTTGGTCTGTAATGAAACAAGCTTAACCTCTTCCCCTCCTTGAAGAGACTCCTTACAAACAGCTATCAAGGTGTGAATGAGTGCCAGGCTCGCTTGCTGAGGGTTTGAACCAGAGTGGTTTTACGTTATAATTTTATAACCCAGGACTAGTTTACTTACTTGTTATGTAATTCAGTTCTTAGCAACTAAATACAATTGAACTTTTTTTGTGGCGGTATTTTGTTTCTTTGTTTGCTCTCAGGAAGTAAGAGAGCCTGGGTGTCCTAATAAGAGAATAAATGAGGGCGTCATGCCCTTGAGGTTTGAATCGCAACATCCAGACTGTCTTTTCATTGTGGAAGTGTTCAAGCTGTGTCCGCGGGAGTGAACATTCTATTGTTGTAGCTCATTATTTACATTACTCCAGCTTCTAACAGATAATAAAGTGCCGAAGCTCCTTACAACAGGGGCGCTCTCAATGGGATGGCTGAAATGCAGGTAGAAAATAGAAAGACTCACAGGGGGCCGGGAAACTAAATATGGCAAAGCACTTAGAAAAATCCCAATAGCGTTGTTAGATTTTAAAACGATCTCTGAGTACAACTTCACATATAATGGCATTAATTGTACTGGGGATGCAGTTGAGGCAGAAAAGAAAATGGAATGTTACATAAGCCCTCATTGGCTGTTGAGAAGGAACCCCTCAGGTTGTTAGGTGACCGTGAACTTTCCCTGTCTACGGCACTCCTCCCAGCAGCTCACGGTGACAACACCCAAGCCCCCCAGATCCACGTACTTGTTTTGACTTGATTCTATCTTTCCTCTCAACTTCCCTGGTGTTTTGTTTCCCAACTAACAAGTAAATGTCATCTGACAGAAGATCACGTCCGTCGGTCAACCGGGGAGATCTCCAGGACAGGTCCAAGAGCAGTTTCCAGTCTGTTGGGAAGATGGAGATCATAAGTAGGAAAGTGAGGCCACGACAAGATCATTTCTGCTGCTGCAGAGGTCGATGATGACGAAATGAAATGGAGGGGTCTTTGGGAAGGAATGACGTGGCTACTCTGGGGAAGTCTCAGAGAAGGAGAGAAGTAAACTGGGGAGGAGACGGAGAAGATCAATCCACTGGCCCCAGCATAGAAATGAGTTGAAGTCTGTTGGGGGGGGGCAGTCAACAGTAAGGAACGGAGGTCACCAAGGATGAGATGCACTGAGGTAATTGTGTGCAATCCATTCTAAGTGTCACGAGAAGTCATCAAGCAAGGAAAGGGCATGGCATAATTAATGCGTTGGAGTAATGCAGCAAGCGTTCAGGATTCCAGGGGAGAGTTATGCCCTGTTATGCTAAGATTATAGTTGTGGAAGGAAAGAGAAGCAAGTTCAGGGTCTAATTTGAACTTAGGGCAAGTGATACATGGTAACAGAGTGGATATACTAAAAAATGAGGATCGATGATGAATCTACACGTTTTGGCTGCACAGTTGGAAGAATTAGCTGAGATGACGAATACTGAGGGGAAAGTAGGTGACTCGGGATGGAAAAATCAAGACGTGGCAGATGGGCATCTTCCGGTCAGTGAGCCGTTCCGACGTCTCCAGCCAGCTCCATCACAAGTTTGGTGTGCAAGTCTGAACTCTCAGGAGAGCGCCAAGCTTGAGAGGGGAGAAGAGTTTTCCAGTTTTAGGTGGGACGGCACCAGATGAAATCGTCAAGAAGAGACGAGATCCAAGGAGGAGGTCCCTGGGCATCTGGGGCCTTCCAGCATTTAGAGCCATTAGAGGAAAAGTATCCCAGGATGGGAGTCTCCAGTTGTCAGTGAAAGTGGATGCTTTGGATACTCTTATGAACAATAATAAGAATTTGGATGATTTTGCTTCAATAAGGCATTTGTTATCAGAGCCCATGGCAAATAACTGTGTCTCTAACTGAGAGTTATTATGCACCAGCTTTGAGTTGGTTGGCTTTCAAGAAATAAGAATTGTATATAAATGAGAACGTGCTTTTCTGTGCTGTTTCTTTTGTTGTTTTTGATGCTGTTTCTGGGAGTGTTATTGATGGTTGCTTGTTATCAGTTTTTATTGTCCCAAGACCTAAGAGCGACTGTCTCCTCACAGGAGAGATTTCAGCCTGACTGTAATCTGTCCGTATGTGTTAGGGAAGATGGCTCCCTCAAGAGAGAGTTAGAACTGTCTAGTGCTTCTGGCTTTAGGAAGTCGTGTATAAAAATCAGAAGATCTCTCGAACAAGCTCAACTTTCTTAATTGGCCAGTCTCTACATTTCAGATACAGAGTCTGGGGACTGCCTTAACAGCAATGTAGGACATCTTAAGAAAATCCCAAGGCTTTTTTTAGTACAGGAAGTCTGTAGGACTGTTGCTTGGCTGTATCCCTTACCCACTTTGAGAAAGCCCCCATGGCCATTCTTATTAATACATTCTGGAGTCAAACAGTGTCATTGCCAAAAGTTATTTCTTTTATCTAATCCCCTGTGCAGAACTCCACTGACTCTTGATTCAACATTGATAGAGCTGGTAAATAATGCATTATTTTACCTTATGTAATAAAACTTGAGTTCAGATATTTTTTAAAAAAAAATACACCTTACCTTTCCCTAGGCTAAATACATTTCCTAACCTAATGCTGTAGATAAAGCAGCCAAGAAAAGTTTCTTCGGAGCCACTTGGAGCAGCTTTGTCTCAACTTTTATTTTAATTTCCACCACAAATGTATAAAAGGGGGGCTTCTGGGTTTGTGTAAGTCTACTGAACATTTGGCAACGGGTCCCGCACTGATAAACCCTGACCAGTGTCTCCCTCCCAGTCCCTTTTCAGAAACTACTGGCACTTATGTGTGGATTTCTTCTTTTTGATCAGTGAGTCACGCTGTCGCCTACTTCACGGAGGGCACGGCCTCTGAACAGCCCAGCTCAGGGATAATGTTTGACTGTAGGTTTTGTGTTGATGTTTGTGTTTTCAAGAGTTTTTGAGTACTGTCTGACGTCAGACTATATTTTCACAGGATCGTAAGCTGTCTGCAGCAACTCTAATAACAGTTACCTGAGGGCCCTCATTGGACATTGTATCTGCAAATCTCAGGATATATATTTTAAAGTTCCAGACAACAACTCTGATATTTCCCACATCTAGAGTTTATAGATGACACCGACATTCCAAGTGTAAACTGAGATTTTAATCTTTTTCGCGTTTATAATTAAGCTCTTCCTTTTCCACAGGGGTAATTTTTTGTTACCTAAATGATGCTTCCCATGATAAAAGAAGATATTGTTATCAATGATTATGTCTGAAACATCATGCTTTGAAGCATGTTTTTGGAAACTAATAACCTTTTTTTTTTTTTTTTTTTTTAATAGGATGTGCCCATGGGCCAGCATAATTTCCAAAATCGTACCTTAAGGTATGGTATTTGTCTCACTTTCTGACTTTTAAAGGCTAGGGTTGATTTTTTTTTAATCTTTATGAAAGTAATTATCATCAATTAGAGTAACTTTGAAGGCCATTTCTTCTAAAAAGAGCAACTGCTTGTGAAAAGCCCGATTCGATTGTTTTCAGCTTCTAAAAATATAATTGTTAGTGTGATGTTACCGGGTTTAAAAGAGGGAAATGGAAAATGGCACCTGGGAAATACCCTAGAACTTTAAATTGTTTTCCTTAAAAATGACTCTTCTTAATATTGATATGTAGTAAAAAAAATTCAATTTTCTTAAAATGAATATATTGCTTAAAATTACGTTTCTGTGTGTGTGTGTGTGGAACCCTGGAGATAAAAGCAAGAGAAGTCCAGCCTTTCTATAGTGAAAGGAAGGCCTGCGCAACCTGATCAAAAAAAAAAAAAAAAAAGCTTCACACGAGTGTCCACAGGTCCCCTGTCACCATCGACCACAGAATCATAGTCACTACCTCTTTTTCATGTTCGTCTGATTTGGGAGTTCAGTTTTTCATATCAGTGTTGGTTGGGGGAGTTAAATATTTCTTACTGAGTCATTTGGATAATTCATGAAAAGCCCAAAACTTAAGTCAGCCTTTCTTTTCCCACAGTGAGTTTCTTCTGTAGAAAAATGCATTGTAGCCAAGTAAAATTAAACACAATTAGATTGTTTCCTGCCTCATCCTTGCAAAGAGTGACCTTATTCCAGAAGCATCTATGTGACTTTATTTGTTGGAATGAGCTCTAATTTGTGTTTTGTGGGAAAATTTGAAATTGTAATGTTGAGATCTAATATTCAGAGTCCTATGCTACAAGGATGTTGGTTGGGTTCCTGGGCTTTTGAAGCATTATTTAAGTGGCACATGCCATATTAAAGAGACCTTGAGCTAATTTAAAAATATTATGGCCCCCGTAAGGTGCCCTGAGAAGGTGTGACTTGTCAAGCCCGTAAGACACTAGCACATCTGCAAACAACTGTCCACGGAAATTTCTCAGGCGTCTTTTCACTTTAGAGTCAAGATTCCTTCTGTGATCTATCTTGTCCTCCCTGATGCTCTGCCCTAAAGGTCTATTTACTGAAATCAGAGTGGGAAATCCCTCGCGCAGTGCCAGTTCGATGTGGGCAGTGGCTTCTGGGATGAGTGCTGTCTGGAAGACAGTGGTAATAAGAGCTCATCTGGATTTGTGTACCAGGCATGCAGAAAATCGAATTTCATCCCTACAGCATGACTCCAGCATAGACACTATGCCATTACCACTTTAGAAGGGAGGAAACAGAGGTGGGAGGGGTTAGGAGAATGCCCAGGGCCACATGGCTGGAAGAGTCGAGGCCCAGACTTGTGACCCAAAACTCTCTTCCCAACTGCTCTTCTGTCGTGCCTGCCTTGCTAGGAGCCTCTTACATATCGATTCCACTTTCCTCTGTGGCGGCTGGATCTTTGGTGGCCCCAGGGCCTCGTAGAGAGAGCTCCACTTCCAAATCGGACTCGAGGAGGCTGTCCTCCCATGTCCTGGCTTCCTGAAGTGGCCAGTGTTATGAAACCTCTCTGGGCCTTCAGTCTGGCTCCGGAGTCAGCATCACCTGGATTGAACATTATCTGAGATCACGCTGTATTCTTAGATTCAGTAGCCACGGCCTGGGAGTGGGTCAGTTGGGGAAGGAGCTCAGGAGAAAGAACGGAGGGAAATTGGAAAGCAGGGGGGGCCAGTGGCAGGAACACAGACTGGAGAGTCGGAAACGCCTGAAGTCTGGGGAACAAAGCCTTAGCCGGCAAATTAAGAACTCCCAGCGGGAGATTCTCAGCCCCAGGGGTAGCCTATCATTTTTCACAGCAGAGATCACAAAATCACAGAGACAAGGAAACTCTGAGTTAAGCATTGCTATCCAGATAACCGGCAAACACAGAGGATGTATAATAATCTGCATTTATTGGCCATGTCATGTGGCACCTTTACAGCGTCGAGTGCTGTGTAGGCGTTACGTAAACTAATCGTAAACAGATTCACAGAGGCAATGCTGTTGTGAGCCCCGGGGATAGCACTGAAGGGCTGACGTTTTCCTGTGAGCCTCAAGGTACGTACACTGTTCTTAGACTCAGTGACACTTTGTGATAAAGACAGCCACCACATTGAAGTCAGCAAACTCAAGTCAGAGCATCCCGCTGATATAAAGCAAAATGAAGGTAGCTCCTTGCCTATAAGTGGGAATGAACCGTCCTAGACGATTGCTAAGTTTCTTTGCTCTTTAAAAAAGAAGGGTAAAAATTAATTTGCTTCTTCAACAGCTTGGAATCTGGCATGCTAAAACCTCTTTGTTTAGTTTGCTCCTGTCTGGGGGTGGGTCACCTCATGTCATTCTGCTCTTTAAGCAGGAATGCCCTGGGCCTGGTCAAAGAAGGCAGGACCTGAAGGCACCAACCCGCAAACAGTGATGGATTGGGAAAGCCTGTCCATTTTGTCCATGATGCTTTCATGAGATTTAATTACAGCTCACGGTGACATTGAATACCTAATGCTAGTCTTGTCTGTATCTAGAGGCAATTCTGAAATCAGGGAAGTTATTGTTCTTCCAGAATAGAAGGACCAATCAATTAGTTTCTTAACCCACCGGGGCACAGAGAAACCAAGTGCTGTCTCCACATTGGACTAGGTGACTTGAGGATGCTATGCTCAGGCACAGGCTGGGTCAGGCCCATTTGGTGAGGCTCCTCTGTGCTTTTTACTCTCTACACCAGCTGTTTGACTTTTAAAAATAGAGATTATTTTGGTTTTCTCCTGTGTATCATTCTTATGCTAATGGTCAAATTAACCTTGGAGAACTCTTTCTTTTGGCTTAATGCATTTACAAGGCATCTTTCATTATGGCCGAAGATTATTTTATTCTAAGACCAAGTGAGTGTCTGCAGATATATGTGAGGTTTTCCTGTGAACAGTGCTTTCAAATACTGAGGAACATTTAAAGGCATACAATTAAGCTTTGATGATACCTCAAAGAAGACTGTCCTTCTGCAAATTCTTGAAATCGACCAAGGGAAGCAAGAACAAGGAATAACTTTTTTTTTTCCAACCAAACCAGATTTTTACAGGGGAATTTCCAAAGCCAGGATGTTCTGTCCTAAAATAAAGTTTACAAAGGCAGCAAGTCAAGGGCTAATGCATCTCTTCGGACAGAAAGTTCTTTTATTGTAAACACAAAGTATGTATCTTTCAGTGTAGCTTTTTGACGCCTGGTATGGTTTCACTGTAAGTGAATAGTGAGGCAACGTTTATTGCACCAAAAACTCTAGTCAATTTGCTCAATCGACAGAGTGACTCTGTGTTAATAGAGAAGAGGCGGCTTCTCAACTCTTGTTTCCTATTTGCCTTTTTTTGAATTCAGTGAGCAGAATGAAACAGAGATTTTGGCATCGCAGAAAAATGGACTTAGTATTTGGTTTAGTCATAATCTCTATCATATTTCTCTCTTCGTGTAGAACCAAGTCACAAAAGAAAAGATTTGAAGAAGAATTGAATGAAAGGATGATCCAAGCAATTGACGGGATTAACGCACAAAAGTGAGTACTTCTTAACCGTCAATTATCGTACACTTTTTAATTCAAACCCTACTGTGTGAAAATCATGTTACATCTTCCAAGAATTTTACCTTAAACTGTAATACTTACCATGACAAAGCCATTTTTTAGGGGCTGTTCGTTCATTTCACCTCAATTGTCCTTAATAATAGCTTTTGTGACTTAGAAAAATGTTAATTCCTGCCTAAGAAATCCTCTCCAAGTAGATTACTGATAAACAACATGAGATGTAAACAGAGAGAGAAAAATCAGAGCAAAGTATGTTGAGTAAGTATTATTTTTTAAAGACCAATAGGAGTGCCAGATGGGAAAATCCGAGTTGTGTTACGTGACAGTATCTATTGAAAATGCATTTATTCCGCTGACAAATCAGGGAACAAGCAAGTACCTGCATTCTCAGTTGTCGAAGAGAGGTTTTGAGCATTAGAATCTGATTCCCGGCAGCAGTGGGAAGATGAAGGATTCTTTGGGGGGCAAAATGTCCTTCAGTCTGTGAAGTTTGTGAATGTCTGTTCGGTCTGTGAATTGCTGTCGCAGTCTTAAAGGGCCAGGAGATGCAGGGGGAAAAAATGTAAAGAAGGTGGTACCTTTCACAGCCCGGACATAATAACTACATTCAGTGGCCTTGAAATTCTCTGTAGGTCCATGTGTCATGGCTGAATTCCTAGAGGGCAGAAGACGGATGACAGTATGGTGCCCGGCACCCATTAGATGCTCAGTACAAGTTTTTTAATTTAAATTGTAGCAAACACATCAGTAGGTCCAAATGAAAAGACTTCATGGAAAAGTTCCCCTCCTTGTTTCATGATTTTTATCATGAAAGTTGACTCATGAAAAGTATGAATGATTTTCACCTAAACTCTCTGCTTCCAGAATTAACATTACACGGCTGCAAAAAACATGTGCCTTTTCTAGATTGTTCCTTATAAGCATTCATTTTAGAATATTTACACGGCTTATGAAAGACTCACATGAGTGTACTTGTATGTGTATATAGAGGGTGTGTGTGATTGCATAGATAACCATACAGTTATCTTGCCTGGGCCAGAGCTGCAATTCACATATGCTAGCATGTTCAGTTAACATGTGTCTAGGGCCCCTCATTGTGCTCCAAATAGAAAAAGCCTCTCCCCCCGCCCCCCCGCCGCCCTGCCCCATCTTGGAGCACTCAGCACGTGCCAGCAGTGCCCAAACGCTCTCCTCTGCCTGGCACCGACAGCACTATGAAAGTCCGCTTCAATTCGCCCAGTCGAAATCTCAACACATCACGAACCGAGAAACGTGATTACCTGAACTCTGGCAGCTAAAACCCAGGTTGGAGTCTGATTACATGTGATACGGGTGGAAGGATGTATTTGTTCCACCACAGGAAATGGCACCTACTGCTCTGTGACCCACCAGAAGAAAACAAAACATCAGAAGAAAGAGAACGCCTTGTCCCTGACCACATTTAGCCCATTACAGTAATCACAGTAATAACAGAAAACTCGTGTATAAAACCAGCCCCAGCACGCCTTCCTGCAGGACCTCTACCTTCTTAAACTACCTTTGTGTTCACCTTTTAGAGTGTTCCTACTGGAAGAATCATTAGGTAGTATAATCATTGGCTTGGCTTTCCTGCCGTCGAGGTGGCCTTTGGATCGTCTGTTTGTACCATATCATTTCGCATTCAAATCCGTGTCGAGTGAACACCTTCATGTTTTAATGGAGGCTTATTCTAAGGTAACGTTTAATGTTGGTGTAACTGCATATGTTGTAATTTTCCCAACACGTCTCAGAAATGAAATAGGGGAAAATGTCATGCTGTGCTGGAAAGTCAAAAGGGAAATGTTCAAATGGAAGCTGCTTTGCATATATTCTTTAATTAGATTCAATCCCATTCAGTTGGGCCTTACTCATTTACCTGCTCTTGTGACTTCATGTGACGGTCTTCAGTCTTTGAATTTCCACTTGAGGATTCCACAGGGACCCCAGGCTTGAGGTAGCATTTCATCATTGTTTGCAGTGGGCATGAAACCATGATTTATATGCACATTTTCACGTTTTCATTCATTTCCTCATTTACCAAGCATTTTGTTAAGAGCTGGACAATGTCAGCATGAGCGTGGCATCAGACATCCCAGACACAAGCACAGTGTCCCTTCTCAGGTCCCTAAGAGAGAGAAATCACCGCACCTGTGCTGAGGGTGGAGGTGCAAGAGATTTGACTTAGTCTGGGAAGGCAAGGTGAGGAGAAGAAAGCATGATTGGTAGTTCTGGACGGAGGAGCCAGAAGCTTCTCTTAGAGCCTCATCGTGGAAAAGGGAGGCCTCATAGTCAAAGGTGCCCGGGCCATTCCCCTCTAGGGGCATTTTTCTCTAGAGGAAGTGGGCTTCCTGTAAGACTAACTTCAATAAAGGGTAATGCTAATATGGTTATCTTGAGGATGGGACTACCACGTCAGGTTCTCCCAAATTTGTTTTTGTTTTTTTTTTTTTTTTTAATGTCGATTTATTCTTAGAGAGAGAGCACAAGTGAGGAAGGGGCAGAGAGAGAGGGAGGCACAGAATCCAAAGCAGGCTCCAGGCTCCGAGCTGTCAGCACAAAGCCCGACAGAGGGCTCGAACTCATGAGTCATGAGATCATGACTTGAGCTGAAGTTGGATGCTTAACCCACTAGGCCACCCAAGTACCCCTCGTTTTTTTGTTTTTTTGTTTTTTTTAAAGCAAAAACAGAAAGAAGTAATGTGAAAAGTTCTCAGAGGGAAAGACGTTGGCCTTCATGCTGAAGGAAACGAGCCGATGAGTTGATGAAGAATTTGTGCCCTGAGTCAAAATACATATGGCGGGCAGAGTTGAGGCACCAGTACAGGTGGATCTCGGACTGCAGGGCTGAGGCCGGGCGGGCCTCCCACTCCGAGACACCACCTGTCCAGAAGCGTTTATTTCAGCCTTCTTGTTCGATAGACCATCTTTCCCCCAATGCCACAGGCCTTAATGCATGGTCCACGCCGCCAAAGCTTTCAGTTTCAGTACCGCCTAGAGAGGCGTGCTGGTGCATCCGGGCCGCTGTAGCAGAACACCACAGAAAGGGGTGGGGGGACTGAAACAGCAGACCTGTACTTCTCACAGTTCCGGAGGCTGGCGCTCCAAGTTCAGGGTGCCAGCATGGTCAGGTTCTGGTCAGAGTTCTCTCCTTGACTTGCAGAAGCTTACCTTCTTGCTGGGTTCATGTGGCCTTTTCCTGAGGCCGTGCAGAGAAAGAGGGAGAACTCTCTGGTGTCTCTTTGTAGAAGGAAGTTAATTCTATCCCATCAGGGCCCCACCCTGACAACCGCATTGAACGTCATTACCTCCCGGGAGGCCCCATCTCCAGATACAGCCACTCTGCGGGTTAGGCTTTCAACATACAAACTGGGGGGAATAGAAACCTCCAGTCATCACAGTAGGAAAAGGGTCCTCTCTCTATTCTATAGTGTCCTCTTTGCCATGAGAACCTACCTTCTTACGTGCCAGAATAAGTCTGGGTAAGGATGTGGGTGTACTTTGTCCCCTCACTCAAGTCAGGATCTTGTTCAGAATTTCCTTTGTTTGAGCTGGGCCTAGCACCAAAAACAAAACAGAACAAAAAACAAACTTGGTATGAATTAATAGAGGGTCACTTCGGGCACCTGGGCGGCTCAGCCAGTTGAGCGTCCGGCTCTTGATTTTGGCTCAGGTCATGATCACAGTTCATGAGCTCAAGCCCCAGTTCCAGCTCTGCCCTGAAGCGCGGAGCCTGCTTGGGATTCCTTCTCTCTCCTCTCTCTGCCTGTCTCTAGAAATAAATAAGTAAACCTAAAAAAAAATTTTTTTTTAATAGAGAATTGCTCGTTATCTAACCCAGGGTGGAGTTGATTTTCTTCATCCCATAGGCCGCCTGGGTCAGGAGCAATGCCAAGAACCCATGAGTAAAACACACATTCCCCCCTTCCCCCTTCCCCCCTTCCCCCTTCCCCCCTTCCCCCCTCCCCCCCTTCCCCCCTTCCCCCCTTTCCCCTTCCCCCCCTTCCCCCCTCCCCCCTTCCCCCCTTCCCCCTTCCCCCCTCCCCCCTTCCCCCCTTCCCCCTTCCCCCCTTCCCCCTTCCCCCTTCCCCCTTCCCCCTTCCCCCCTTCCCCCTTCCCCCCTTCCCCCTTCCCCCCTTCCCCCTTCCCCCCTTCCCCCTTCCCTTCCTCTCCTTTGCCTCTCTTGTAGTTCTAGTTCCAAAAGTAATATTTGACCTTAGCAGCCCCCACTAATCTTTCCTATTCCAAACATCCAAATCACGTTTATAAATGTCTGAGTTTCCTGCAGTCAGGAAAGAAACTGAGGCCGTCTCAGAGAACCTATGAGGGTAAAGCCTGGAAGAAGAATATACTCTCCTTCCCTCCGAAGAAAAAGTCAGAAGAACACAGTGCTTGTGGCTGATGAAACGCAGTGTTAAGTGTTAGGGACACAGGGAAGCGAGACCAGGTCTGGAGCGCTTCCTGTCCAGCTGCTGGACACAGGCAGGTAATGGACACCGACCCTGGACATAGAGGTCCTGCTAATTCAGGAGCTGCTTTTACTTCTCCTTGATAAATTTCACTCTTACTTTATTTCCAATCTGAGGTTACCTAGGGCCATTTTGAAACTAGATTTTTCTTTTTCAATAAACGAAAAAAAAACTATTTTGAATAAGTTACCTCCATACATTATTCATAGTTGGAGATTCATAACCAGTACACAGTTCCGAAAATGAATATGGTTAAAATTTATCTTAG
This sequence comes from Paguma larvata, assembly GCA_030068075.1. Classification (NCBI taxonomy): domain Eukaryota; kingdom Metazoa; phylum Chordata; class Mammalia; order Carnivora; family Viverridae; genus Paguma; species Paguma larvata. Next base: position 5,224,153 of record CM057826.1, read on the forward strand.
ATTGTATTTTCTGCTCTTTTTGCCATTAACCAACCTTTTATTTCTCCAACCAGTCTCCTCAAACAGGACAATACCATATTTCTGCAGCCGATACAGTAATAAGGAATACCCAGAAAAGTCTATTTCCCTGATAGCAAAAGCTTATACCTTGAGCTGAAAGGTATTTTTATGGTTCTCACTTTAAACGGCCATCATTTCTAGAATACATTACTGACTTCTGTGCCTCAGAAAGTGCGCCATCTGTCGTGTAGATTTGTGGGTGAGTTAAACTCACCACGGTGCACAGGTGGTGTGAGGTTCTGGGCACGGTGCACAGGTGGTGTGAGGTCCCAGTAACCCTGGAGGTGTCCTTCCTCAAATGCGCTGGTCTCCTGGGTTAACCTGTCATTAGCCCCAATGGGAAGCATCAGTGTATATTTAGAGATCCTGATCCAAAATCAGCAGGCGACTGGACTTGCCGATTACAGTGTAAGGTGCAACAGTTGACTTGGCCTTCTGTCCTGGATCTTCCAATCCCTAGCCCCCAAATATTTATTATTTATGGTTTTGTGCTGCTTCTTGGTACCCCAGCTCTTGTCTGTGTCCTTCCAATCCCAGGCTGTGTACGTGGCCCGGCCCCAGCGCCGTCACGTCGGCTCGAGACCGCTCCGCTCTGTGCTCTTCCGGGAGATCCCGGCTTGCTGCCTCCAGCCAGGGCTCTCCTGGGAGCTCTCGGGGGCTGCACACGGCCACTCTGCTTCCTGCCAGCAGAGCCAGAGAGGGGGTGAGGGTGCTGGCGCGGCCCCTTCTGGGGAGCTCCACCCGGGCTGGCCTGCAGAGGGCCCTCCATCACCCTGCCCTTTCTTCCTGTCTTCTCGGATTCTTTTCCCCAAATATAGTCCTGGAGAATTCTCACCCTGGCCCCTCCTGTCTGTGTCCTGTGTCTTTGGCCTCAGGGAGTCAAAATCTGTAGACCTATGATCAATGGATTGCAAAAGAACCACAGTAAGAAATTCATGTGAATTGATAATTACTGGAACAGATACAACATTTTTTGGAAACATATATAAAACATAATTTATGCCTAATATCTTCATATATATATATATATATATATATATATATATATGCCCTCTTTCCCTCTATATTGATATGTAGTGATAGATGTAGATATGTGATTATATGCACTTGTAGATATATGCATATATGCACTATATATACACACATATCTATAGTTCCTACATACATATATAACTTAGGTTATTTTTTATTAGAAAGGTATTTATTTAAGAAAACGAGGAAGTAGAAATATAAATTCCTCAGTGTAATGACCCAAACGAGTTGGTAATATATTTTGTTGGTATTGATTTCTAGATTGTTTTCTTGGTACGTAGATTTCCGGTTTTCCTTACATTCCTGTACCCATGGATGTAAGAATGTGTATCTTCCTATTTCACTCAGCTTTATTTCATCAACTGAGCGTTTATTTTATTTCCAAGTGTGTGACTGTGCCAGGCGTGTATCGCATACCCGGCTTGCTTGGTCTCACACCAGGTGTCGCTGTTCAACTGGCGGGCGTGTAAAACATTCTAGAGAAAGTTTTGTCCTGAAGCTCTTTGTCTATTTCAACTGCCTTCTTGAAACCTATTTCTAAAAGTCAATCCATGTGTAAGAATGCACACTTTCATATGATTTTTCTTTATTTCTCAACATCTGAGGGATAGATATGTATGTATTATTCATGTGTTTGCATAGGCATATATATTTGCATCCATATACTACGTTAGTGATCTGAACAGATCACTTATTGTATTAGTATTTTTACCTATTTTTGAAAACTGCATTCAAACAAAATGTTTTACTGTGTAGAAATGAAAGACGTGAGAGCAAAAGTACTTTCAGTAACTGTGAAAGAAGCAAGTCCTCTCTCCCAGAACTCGGAGGACATTCTAAGTGGTGTTAATACTCAGGTGTATTACTTGCTATAAGCTAAGAGAAACAGTACTTCTCTATGAAACAATTTTTTCAGGGTATGAAACTACCACGTGATTTCAGTAAAATGCCAGGGAATAAATTTATTGATGTACTTGAATCCTTTTGATGATGTATGTCCCTCGTTATTTAATTCGGGAGCATGAGTTTCAGTTGGGTATGATGACTGGTTTGCAATGGCTGACTTCCCAAGGAGGGCCACACGTGAAGAGGGCTATCGTATTTGCATATCCTATTCTTCCTGGATTCTGTATCCAGCTCTCTGGCATCAGACATTAAAAAAACAAAACAAAACACAAAAATCTTCAATTTTGGATGATTTACAATAAAGAGCGAAGAATGCCCGTTATTTTTTAAAAAGCAGTTTCGGCTCATTGGTCGGAGGGTTGGCTTCATGATTGATGTTTGTCCTGTTTCTTTCCAGGCAGTGGCTGAAGTCTGAAGACATTCAGAGAATCTCGCTCCTGTTCTACAATAAAATACTAGAGAAAGAAGTAAGCTACTTTTTTCCCCCAGTCTTTTTTATCTGAAATGTGAGTTTTTAAAAATCCCTTCAAGAAACTGTACTCACGTTTTCTGCATGAAGCACTGATATTGCCTCGGACTAATATCAGACCTTTTTACAGCTTTTTCTGTGATGCTTCTATGCACGGTTGTTGCACTGTGTGTCTTGTTACCGAGTTTCTGTCTGGCCGGGCGCCCGGCTCAGCACTGCGGGTGGTAGTAGCATCTGCAGCAGGTCTGAGATACCAGGCTAAGGGGAGGGACAGGAGCTAATGACTGGCTTTCTCAATGGCACGTTTTCTTTTTTTTTTTTAACATTTAATTATTTTTTGAGAGAAAGAGAGAGAGAGAGAAAGAGAGAGCGTGAGTGTGGTAGGGCAGAGAGAGAGGGAGACACAGAATCAGAAGCAGGCTCCAGGCTCTGAGCTGTCAGCACAGAGCCCAACTCGAGGCTCGAACTCCTGAACCACGAGATCACGCTCTGAGCTGAAGTCGGACGCTTAAGGGACTGAGCCACCCAGGCGCCCCTCAGAGGCACATTTTCTTAGAAAAGTTTTTAAAAGAACACAAAACCCTTCCTGATAAGTGTGCAACTTCTTGACACAAATCATTCTTTAACAAAAATATGAGATTTACATTCAACATGGGAGAGATTTACATGCATTTACATTCCAATTGGGAGAATTAGAAATGCCCAACTTTGAAGTGTCTGTTGCATCTAAATACTTTCGCCTCGTGACCCCTGAAGTAGGAGCTATGATAGACTCAATTAAGTAAGGGGATATTTGGGCTTTACATGTTAGGCTTAATATGCATCTGCTAAAATGAATTAACTAATTAGTGCCCCCAAAACCCACCGCTCTTCTAGGTCAGTTGTATTGCCTTTGCCTTTTGTTTTGTGTTGATCAAGAAAAAGGGACAAGTTAGAAATAATTTTTATCATCCAGCTATATAATTACAGTCTTGGTTTGGACCAAAGCTATTATATTAATGGCAATGGTCGCAGCACTGGTATTAAAATTTTGTTGAGAATAACAGTTCATTGTTTTATGGATATTGAACAGAATATCCAAAATCCATCAGGGCTGGATTTTAGAGTTGCGCCGAAACTTTCTTTTGTGTTAGTGGTCAGTGAGATCAATTGCCTGCTTTTAAGCCCACATGCTGGCTGCAGACAGCGCGTCAAATTGACGTTTGATATACTTCGTCACTACTGCGGACCATTTTCTCCTTGAATAACTTTAACAGATACTGAGGGTTACTTCTCGTTTAAATGTTAAGTGATTCTTGCTTGATTCCAGTCCGTTTCCTTTCTGAATACCACAGGGAAGTTCCAATTCGTATCTTGACAGAAAGCCCAGAAGAAGGTAAAAGATAAGGGTACACACTTCTGCATTCTGTGCACATCGCTCCTTCACCAGCATGTAAATTATCCTGGCCATTAAGTCGCAAAATTCACCCAGAACATACTCAAGTAAACAGAAGGCAATCATCATTTTAAAACACGGCTCTCGCTAACATTCCCCCTGTGCGCATATTTGTAGAGGCTGATACTGAGGCAAAGTGTAGATGGCATTGGGATGGAAGCTCCCTTCCTGTCCACCTGTCCCCAGCCCGCTCTTCTGCCCAGCAGGACGGGGTCAAAGGCAACAAGGCATAGACCAAGAGCAACATCAGTAGACCACCCAGACCCCCATCATCCCGCACTAAAACCCCACAAGCCCAACCCAAGACGTTTGTACTCTAACTTCCCACAACCTGGGCACGGTCTGTGCAGATATCGCTCACGCAACCGGCCAGTATTATCAGGAGGTTTCAAGAGCATGGGCACAAAAGCTACTCTTTCCTTTAATTCTGTGAAAATATCCTCTTTTTTTGTGAGACAGTAGAGCGTGATGGAGCCTGGGTTTGGGAGCCTGTCCACTTGAGTGAAGTCCCAACTCTTGCCATTGTCTGTGTCTTCCTGAGAATGTTAACCAGTCATTCTGGTCCGAAGTTCTTCATCTAAAAATAGGGACAATAATAGTTCACTCCTCAGGCAGTGGTGAGGATTAAATGAGTTGGTGCAGGTAAAGCATGCAGAGTGCCTGTCACGCCATCGTAGGGGCTATACGCGACAGACATTGCTACCGCCATTACGAGTGCAGCGGGGCTGGCTTTTCCCTATGTAACTGAAGCAGGGAGTCCCTGGCAGACAGCTGCCCTGGTCGGTGTGTGGTCCTGGATGTAATGGAAGGCCGTGCAAACCCTATCGTTGCGGGAGAAGAGTGCATCAGCCAGGCGCACACAAGCGAACAGAATGGTCATAGACCTAGAACAAACCCCACTGGCCTTCTCTGTCTTACAGATTTCCTCACTGCCTCCAAGGAGCATTGAGATAAATAATAAAGAAACATAAAACTCCCAAATAAATAAAATGAGGACATTGCATTTCCTCAATACTCTTCAAAAGTAACATCTATGGATAGTCCCCCACTTTCCCCGTATAGCTGGGGACATGAGACCCCACGACGGGACCCGGGCACCTGCACGCTCCCGCTGGTGCCGCCAGTTCACTCGCTGGTCCCTGTGGTCAGGTGCTCTCTTTCCTAACTGGACAGTTCGTCTCATAAAAATTCTGGTTTTGGGGAGAAACGCGTTCACAGCTCGTTTGGAGGGAGGAAGAGCTCCTTGCCAGCTTGTTTTTTGCTGCATGCTAACTTACAGATGCGACACACGAAAGTAGGTACAGGTGGGCTGCTGGCGGATTGTGTCAGCCCCTCTCAGAGAACGTCGCTCACGGCTTCCTTCTTGTCCCCTCAGTACCGGGCCACCGCACTGCCAGCGTTCAAGTATTACGTGACCTGCGCGTGTCTCATACTGTTCTGCATCTTCGTCGTGCAGGTCCTGGTGTTACCCAAGTAAGTACTTGGGGTTCTCCCCTGGGACTCTCGCTGGGTGCGCCTTTCTGCTGGAGCCCCGTTATACCAGAGGATGAGAGAGGGTGCAGATTTCCAAACAGAGGGGTGCTATAACGTGGGGAGGGGGCGGTTAGTTCAGTGTCTGGGCAGCTAAGTGGCTCTCATGTGTCATGCTTCGTTACAATAATACTGGATTTTCAAAGTGGACGTATTCACTATTCAAAGGGACTTAAAAAAAATGAATTTAACCTTCTTACTTTGATTTCTGTATTACTCTGGTGGGTGCCCGGTGTAAGAAAGTAGCCCAGGAAACTTTACGCAGAAAGAGATGAATGTCTAGATGTTGTTTCTAATAAATAAATACCGTCATTATGTATTAAAGGACAAAACCCGCTCTGGGCACACTGTATGTACCCGTCCGTTCCGATTCCAGCTTCTTCTCCTTGAGCTCCACCCGCTGCCACCCCTTCTGATTGTTATAGGTCACTGTCCAGCTCACCCCTCTTGGGAGACACCTGGGGACAAAGGGGAGAAGCTGAGCAAGCCAGATTTCACACTTGCCCACTTTGGGGTGGACTTCTAGTCCCATCTATTGGTGAGAATCCAGGCACTCTGGGATTCCTAGATTGCCTTTCTCTTGCACCTTCTTATTGACTGCAATATAAGTCAACCGATTTTCTTCAAAGTGGTGGGTTCTTCCTCATCCTACGGTCTAAGAGAAAAGAAGAAAACAAACTCTTGTCCGTTTGTCAATAATTGGGGATATAGAAACTTTTAAGACAAATCTTCCGATTATCACTATCTATTTTGTAAAAGCTGGAGCAACCGTTTTCTTTTTTTTTTTTCCTTTTTTTTTTAATGTTTATTTTTGAGAGAGAGAGAGACAGAGTGCAAGTCGGGGAGAAGCAGAGAGAGAGACATAGAATCCAAAGCAGGCTCCAGGCTCTGAGCTCTCAGCACAGAGCCCAAGGCGGGGCTCGAGCTCACAAGTAGTGAGATCATGAGCTGAAGTCTGACGCTCAACCGACTGAGCCCTCCAGGTGCCCCCAAAGCAACCATTTTCAACCTAGTCCGATCTAGTTGCATGCTTGCATTTAACTTCAGCAGCATTCGTGGGCAGCTTGACTTGCTGTCTCCTGAGGATGCCGTGGAAACTTTCCCCTCTGTACCCCAAACGACGTTCTTCTGGGCCCTAAGCCAATACGAAGGCATTTGTAGAAGTGATAACAAGTCACAGTATAACTCACACGTGTAGGTTCCAAACTATCTGCCCCCTTTTAGAAAAGGTTCCCGGTAATTTTCCTTCCCCTCCACCCCCCAAAAATTAGCATTGACCCACATGGGCCAAATGAGCTCTTCTTCTGGGCTTACAGAATCTTCCATGAGAGTTCCCCATGTCAACGTGTCCGTTTCCCACTCCGAAGAAAGGTAACAAATTAAGCTGCTTCTGAGTCCCTGGCCTGTGCCACTTGGTACAGGAGAGAAAGAACGGAGCCTGCGCACACAGCTTACTGACCGATAGAGCCCAGGAGCATTAAAGAAGTTATATAGGTGAAAGAAATATCACCAAGAGCAGTGGGCTCTTATTTTTATATTAAGTAGAAAAATTTTATTTATTTTTCTACATCTTCCAATTGGATGAGTATTTTTATATTTTTTACGTCATAATTAAGACAGGGTTTATCACTTACTGGAAGGAACGGAAAGAGAGGAAAGTGACGAGGACTGTTTTTTTTTTAACCATCCATTTTCGTACTATGCAAAATACTTCATTTTTATGCTATGCATTTGGGTTTCTCTTGATTTTTATTCAAGTATAATAAACACACAGTGTTCTAGGAGTTTCAGGTGAACAACATGATTCAGCAATTCTGTATATTACTCAGCGCTCATCACGCTAAGTGTACTCAATCCCCTTTTCCTATTTCACCCATCCCCCGCTTTCCCCTGGTCGGCTGCCAGTGCGTTCTTTGTATTTAAGAGTCTATTTTTGTTTGTTCGTTTGTCTCTTTTTTTGTTGTTAGTTTGCTTGCTCTTCTAAAATTCTCCATAGGAGTAAAATCATATGGTATTTGTTTTTCTCTGACTTGACTTATGTTACTTTAGTCTCTAACTCCATCCATGTTGTGACAAACGGCAAGATTTAGTTAGGGCTGAATATCACTCCATGGTGCACGTACCCCATCTCTATCCACTCATCTACCGATGGACACTTGAGCTGCTTCTGTATCTTGGCTATTGTAGATAATGCTGCACTAAACACAGGGGCGTGTACATCTTTTCAAATTAGTTTTTTTCTTTTCTTTGAGAAAAAGCAACCCCAGAGCCCTGTCGGTGGGAACGCAAACTGGCGCGGCCACTCTGGCAAACAGTGCGGAGGTTCCTCAAACAAATAAAAATAGAACTACCCTATGACCCGGCAGATCCACGACTAGCGCACTTTAAAAGGTGATACCAAAGAGGCCAGAAACTTCCAGGGACTGAGGAAAATAATTTGTGGGATTGTACTTTGCAGAAAACATCAGGGAGATGTCTTCTTCTCTCTCTTCTGTCGTGTTGTATCTTTAAGAGAATCCATGAAGTTCACTGTCACCAATTACTAGTGGGTTTCTCTTGAGCAACAAGATTTTGAACCTGAACATTGTGAAATCTGTGCTGGTAGCACTTCCCTTCTGGCAGTTCGAGAGCTCATGGTGGGTCTGCGGGCTCCTCTGATGGAGAGAGTGGATACTGGAACTTTCCGTGCTTGTTTCATATTGCATTCATATTATGTTATGTTTATGTTGTATTATAATGTCCTCTTCATTACTTTCATGCTAATGTCCTCCTGTTTCTTTTTTCTTTTTAAACAATTCTTCTTGTGAAGCATTTCAAAGATACAGAAAAATACAGAGCGTGGTCTAATAAACATGCACGGGCACACAATCCAGGCGGTACAAACGCGATCCTATGTCGTGTTGACTGTAGATAAGTTTCCATGATCTTGAAGCCGTTATTGTTTGGGTATACTTCTGTAAACCGCATCTATTTTTAATTTGGGTTTAATTTATTTGATATTTTTTCTACATTAATGTGATTTGATTCCATTTATATTTGATTTTATTACTGATGTGTGGGACTCACTGCTACCATCTTACATTTCAATTATCTTGCTTTTCTTGGTGCACTTCCCTGCTTCCTGACTTCTAAAGGACTGATTCCGTTTTCTTTGTTCTTCTCTTTTCCTTTACTAGTTAAGATCTCTCTTTCTCTTTCCTCCTTGTGCACATGTGTGTCCTCTCTCTCTCTCTGTCTATATATATATACACACTCAACACGCACACATACACACACATAGTTATATAGCATGTGTATAAAATGTGTGTACTTCTATAACTACATTTAACATATAGTTACATAATACTCGTTTAGACTTGATTTAATATATTCTGAAGTTAGTCATTGTATCTTCTATATAATTATTTCTCAGAGTTTTTGTTCCAGATAATTATGGTCAGTATTAACTTAGATTTTCTCCTGTTCTTCACTAGCTTATTTGTTCACCAGTTTCTTTTTTTTTTTTTTTTTAGTTGATTTGCTTATTTTGAGAGAGAAAGAGAGAGAGAGCATAAGCAGGGGAGGGGCAAAGAGAGAGGGAGAGAGATAATCCCAAGCAGGCTCTGCACTATCAGCACAGAAATTGACACAGAGCTTAATTTCTCAAACTGTGAGATCATGCCCTGAGCTGAAATCAAGAGTCGGATGCTTAACCGATTGGGTCACCCAGGTGCCCCATTGATGCCTTTTTTTAATTAAAGCATAATTAACATACAGCGTCATATTAGCTTCAGCTAGACAGTAGAATCATTCAATAATTCTATACATTTCTCAGTGCTTACCCAGTATACTTTTCTTTTTTAATGCTTACTGGAGAGGGAGAGAGAGAAAGAGCACGAGCAGGGTAGGGGCAGAGAGAGAGGGAGACACAGAATCCGAAGCAGGCTCCAGGCTCTGAGCTGTCAGCACAGAGCCCAACACACGGCTTGAACTCACAAATTGTGTGATCATGACCTGAGCCAAAGTCAGATGCTCAACCAACTGAGCCAGCCCAGTGCCCCCTTATCTGGTATACTCTTAAATCCCTTTATTTATTTCACCGTCTTTTAAAAAGTTATTTCTTCAAGTTTATTTCCCTTCTTGCTGATGTATATCATTTATTACTTCTTTTAATGAGATCTGAGGGTGGCAATAGCGCCTGTTTTTTTCTTTATATTAAAATATTCTCACCTGCCTTATTTCACGTTTGCTCTTCAATAGTAGTTTACCTGGGTATAAAATTCTAAGTTAACTCTTATTTTCCCTTAAGTATTATGATGATGATATCATATTAATTTCAGCAACTGTTGTTGCCAATGAAATGTTTTCTGTCAATCCCAATACATTCCTTTCTAGATAATTTGTCATCCCTCCATGGAACTTTCCCCATCCCCGGAACTTCAGAATATTATTTCCAAGTGTATATTTGTTCTTATTTACCTAAGTGACTAGGTGTGCTTTTTCAATCTAAAGATCCATATTTCTATGTAGTTCTTGGAAATTCTCTAATGTTACCATCTTATGTATTCTTTCTCTCTTTACTTTTTCCTCCTGAAATCTTATTAATTGTATATTGTGCTATTCATTTTGTTTACTGGGTCTTAGAATTTTTCCTCAATGTCTACACCTCTTTATTTATTTGTGCTGCAATCATTCAGATGAATTCCTTATCCACATTGAGTGTATAATTTCAGTTACTACTTAATATCATTCTTTTTAAAATCTGAATTTCTTTATAATTCTGTATTTTACCTAAGGATTCCTTTTTTTCTTTTCCTTTATTAGTATAATAAATATATTGCATGAAAATAGCACTTCTTTCACTCTGTTATAATGGTGTATAAATGCATGAATTGTGCCGTGTGGTCTATCTGTTGACTCCTAGTGACATGCCTCTTTGGGTTGTATGTAATTTTAACTGTGAGCTCACCAACATCAAGGGTTTGGGTCCATGGTGATCTCACATACTCTGAATTGTGAAGGCATTATTATGGTAGATTTTTCAGTCTCTGTCTGCCAGCTGTCTCTGGGGTTCACCAGTTCAAGTCAAAGCATTTTGTTAAATTAAGGTCAAGGTCAAGGTCCCTTCACTACACAGGTCATTGTGTGTTTGACTAACTCCTTAGCCCAACTCTCATTTCAGGATGACTGTGTTTCCACTCATCACCTTAGTTAGTCAACTTCCCTGAAAATTATCAGACTGGTGGGCATAATAGTTCTTGTTTCTTATTTCTTGGTAGGATGGCACTTCGTGGCTTCTGACTTTATTCAAGAGCTCAGTTCCAATTTCCCATCAGTAAGATGCCTGAGAGCATCCTTACCTTCAATCTCACACTCCAAGGCGTGTAGGAGCCCCTGGTTCCTCCTGGTCTGTTTTGCATCCATACCCCTTCACACTCTGCTTTTGAATACTCTCTGTGTGCTTAGAATTTTCTCCTTCTTGATTATGAGCTTATCTATGTAAAAATAATAATTTTTTATACTTTATGAAGCATTTTTATTGGGAGAATGATGCTTCTTACTTCTAATATATCGTCACTTATTTTTAATGTGCTAACCTCTAATTTTATTTTGTTTGTTTTCTTTTGGGGAAACTGCCTCATGTTTTTTGTAAAAAGGACAAAAATGATGAATGAATGAGTGCACAAGTAATTAACCGTCGAGGAATTCGTGACCTTAAAAGGATGAGTAAGGGGAAGATTTGCCTGAAAGAGGCCCTTATGTCATTCCTGTTTGGTACATGACCTTGAATCTGGCTCTAGTCTTAGAATTTAAACAGTTGTAATTAAATTATTAATTGGCTTCTCTTATTCGGCTTAGTCTCTCATTTCTGTCTGCCTTGTATAATAACTTTATCAGAAATGTAAGCGGCTTTCAAAGACCAAAAACGATCAAGCCTGAATTGTTTTTGCAATTTTAGTCATCTTATTAATCTTATCTGCCAAACTAAATAGATTAAACCAGGCATGGGCAATTGTTACAATAAGAATGATTTTTTTTTCTAATAAAGGTTAGTTAAATATCAGTGTGTTTCATTAGCCCAAGTTAAATCAAGAATAATGATATTTTACTTAAGCAAAGTTAATAGAAAAATTATAATCTTCAATATGTGAGAACTATTATTTCTACTGAGATTCTTTGATACTTATTCCATGACTCATTTAAATAATCAATGCTCATTAGTTCCTTAATACTCATTTCAAAAGAGTCACTTTCATTTTGGTTTTATCTCCAAAAAGGAAAAGAAAAATTGGAGGAAGTTTAATCGTAGAATTATTCATGTCCATTGAAAGTAGACTTGATGTTCAAGGTGCCTGGGTGGCTCAGTTGGTTGAGCATTCAACTCTTGATTTTGGCTCAGGTCATGATCCTAAGATGGTCAGATTGAGCCCTTTGTCACGCTTCACACTGAGTGTGGCACCTACTTGGAATTCTCTCTCTCTCTCTCTCTCTCTCTCTCTTTTTCTCTTTCTCTCCTGCTAACATGCTCTCTCTCTCAAAAAAACAAAAAGTGGACTTTTTCTTTGGCGAGCTCAAATATTGGATGCTATGAGAGCAAACTCCTCTCCATGAGTGGGTATGAATCTTAGGAGAATGAAAGGAAGGGGGAGAGAGATAGCGGGGGTGCAGAGAGAAGAAGGAAGGAGGGAGGGAAGGAAGGAAGCAAGGAAGGAAGGAAGGAAGAGGAAAGGAGGGAGGGAGAGGGAGAAAGAGGAAAGAGGGGGAGGAGAGAGAGATAATTCTCACAGTCCAAGATAAATGGACCTTACAGCTTTTACAGAGATGAATGATACCCAACTGTGGATTCAGGTCATCTGAAAGTAAGAAAATACCCACAAAGAGTTAGCAATTTAATTTCTTCCCCATTAATAAAAGGCCAGAGGTAGTATGGTGCTCTGTCCTTGGATTCTTTGGGGGACCTGGATCCCTCCAGCACACAATTCTACTCTCATTAACCTTTGTTCTTCATCTTCATTCTCTATGATGGCAGCATCCACATTCTGAGCCACAGGATAGAGGAACAGACCCAGAGGCAGAGGGCAGAAAACATTCATAACTGACCTCTCTTAAAGAAACTTCCCAGCAGCTACCTCATGACACTTTGGTTTGTAACCCAAGACAGATCTTAGTCACATGCTCAAACCCAGCTCCAGGGGAGGCTAGAATTTGTAGCCTCTGGTCTGTATAACAGAGGGCTTATCTAAAAATTTTTATCATCATGAAAAAACTGGAATTCATGAAAACCAGTCTTCTCTCCAGGAATGAAAACAGATTTGTGTTGTAGTTAGCTGTATGCCACTGGCATATTAAGATATGAGGAGCAATAATAATAAAAATAGAGCTGAGCGTGTTTTCACTCAATAAAGCAGGCCACGTACCTTTACTTCGTACCTATTTTGAGCATTTGTTATAAAAATAGAAATTCCCAATGGAAGCGCATACATGCATCCGATCATTTGTGGAATCATTCAGCAGGTAATTTTGAGCTATCATATACCAAGTGTAGTGAGAGATGCTAGGAGAGCATCAGTAACCCCCCGAATGCCTTTTTTTCTCATATAACTTACATTTTATTAGGACATGTAACAATAATGTAATAAGCAAATACACATACCATAATTCAGTGGTGATAAACTTTTAAGAAAAATAAGACAGAGTAGAACACTGTGGAGCAGTGGAAGTGGTATTTCTATTTCTTTTTATGTTTTTATTTTATTTTTGAGAAAGAGAGACAGAGTGTGAGCAAGGGAGGGCCCGAGAGAGCAGGAGACACAGAATCTGAAGCAGACTCCAGACCCTGAACTGTTAGCACAGAGCCCGACGCGGGGCTCAAACTCAGGGACCATGAGATCATGACTTGAGCTGAAATTAGATGCTTAACTGACACAACCACCCACGTGCCCCGGAAGGTGGTATTTCAGATGAGGGTACTTGGGGAAAGGATCATTGACTAAGTGCATTAAAGCAGCGGCCTGAGTGAATTGAAATGGGAATTATGTGGATATCTGGCAGAATGTTCCAGATGATAGGAGCCCCAAGTGTACTCAAGGAGCCAGGGTGGTAGGAGCAGAATGAACCAGGTGAGCACTGTGGAGGGCAGGTGTGGGATCTCACAGGCAGTGGGAGAACTTTGGGTCTGATGCGACAGGAAGCCCTGGAAGGTTCCCCGCTGCAGATGTGATCTGGCTCTGGTTAGAAGCATTGTTCTTGCTGCTCTACAGGGGAGGGGAGCTAGAAGTAGAAAGACCAGGTAAGATGATGGTTGGTACTGGAGTAGCAGTACAGGTGGTAAAAAGTGGTCTAATTCTGGAGTATCTCACGAAGAGTGGTGGAAACAAGTCTTGCTGTTGGATGAGATGTGAAGAATAAGAGAAAGTGGAATTCTGGGAGATTTTTATGTTGGTGTTGGTTTTGGTTTTTGGCCTGAGCCATTGGGAAAATGGGGTTGCCATTTATAGGGAGGAAGCTAGGGAAGGAGCAGGTCAGGGAGGGACGTGAATCAAGGGCTCAGTCCTGGACATCAAAGACCCGTGTGTGCATCTTAGACATCTAAGTGATGGAGCTTCACGGAGGGAGGGGATGTCTGAGTCAGGGAGGGTATCTGGAGGGCCTAGGAGTAAGTCATAATTTGGAAAATCCAGCACATGTGTTATATTTAAATCCATTGGTTAGGATGGGCTCGCCGAAGAGATAAGTGTAGAAAGAGAAGACTGTAGACCTTCTGGGGAATCGTATGTCTGAAACTTCAAATCTTCACCCCTTATTGTACTGTGATGTAGAAGCTTTTTACTCTGCCAAATAGAATTCTTCCTCCCTTTTTCCACATCATAGTGGCCAGAACATCTTAAAGTTGCTACTAAGTCCTATTATCAGAGAAAGGCTGCTGTGATCTATAATGGCGATGAATATTAAAGTGTCTTTTCTTGTTTTCACCTTTTGATTTTTTTTTTTACCAAATTCCCTTTTATTTTGAAGTTCTGTCACCTGTCACTTAAAAAAAGAGAGAGAAAGGGATGTGTATTACTTAATGCTAACTTATAGTTAGAAGAAAGCCTCCTTTCTTGAGTTCTGATTCTCTTTGCTGAACCCCATGTAACAGGTGTGAACAGGGCATTGATGGGAGAATCTACATCGTTTTTGGGGGAGGAGGTGAGGGCAACAGGGGAGGAGGGACATGAGAGTCATCCTGTTAAATAGAATACCAGGTGAAGATACCATTATCTACCCATAGAAATAGTTTACAATTAATATAACTTTTAGACATTGGGGGATATGTATTTCTGCTGGATTTTTCCTGTCTTCAAATGTGTCTCCTCATCCTTGTCAAGACCACCTGTGAGCAATAAACTGACTAGAAAGAAACCCAGAAAGGAGAAAGGAACTTGTGTCAAATCAGCCTATATGGTCACAATACACTTGAGTCAAGTCTCAAAGTCAAGAATTATCACTAACAAAAGTGTAGTTCCTTTTTGCCTCATGACAGGGAAGAGTCAAGTTTGCTTTTCAGGGAGTATATAAATCAATTATACTTGTGCATTCAAAAGAAACAGCTTTACAACTAGAATGTTAATTAAAGTTGATTATGTTACACAAACATCTTGGTATGCTTAATGAGCTTGAACATGGTTTTGAAAAAGCAGGCAGGATAAATGATTGTAATTAAGAGCTTTCGGCCAGCCATTACTTTGCCTCATGGGATTTCTTGTTCCCTGGGATGAGAGGTACGCCCATCTGAACACGAATGCCAGTGTGCTATGAACTTGAACACTGGACAGCCACATGTTTAAGCCACTCCGAGTCTGAATCTCAGGCTGTGACGTATTGTTCTCCATGCCAGATCATGTCATCTACAAATCCAGATAACTTGACTTCTTCCTTTCCAATGTTGCCTTTTATTTCATGTTCTTGCCTAACTTCCCTGACTAGAGACTTCAGTGTAATTTCAATAGAAGTAGTGATAGCACATATATCATTCCTGTTCATGATCTTCGGAGGAAAACATTTAGTATTTCATTGTTAAGTATAATGTTATCTCTGGGTTTTTTACAGTTGCCTTCATCTAGATAAAGAAAACCCCCTTTTAATCTTAGTTTGTTGAGAGTTTTTATAATAAAAGGGTGTTGGATTTTGTCTAACGCTTTTTCTACAGCTACTGAAACGATCGTGTTGGTTTCTTTTATTAATATAGTGTATTACATTAATTGATTTTCAGATATTAAACCAACCTTGCATTTCTCAGGTAAATCCCACTTGGTCATGTTATAGAATCCTTTTTTATATGTGACTAGATTCAGTTTGCTCATATTTTGTCAAGGTTCTTGTCTCTATATTTATAAGAGATATTGATCTGAGTTTTGTTTTATTGTGGTATCTTTGTCTGCTATTGGTACCAAGGTGATACTGACCTGATAGAAACAGTTAGAACATGTTCTATCCTTTTTATTTTTTGGAAGAGTTTGTGGAAAAAAATAGTAAAAACTCTTCTTTATGTGTTTTGTAGAATTCACCAGTGAAGCTACCTGGGTGTATGCTTTTCTTTGCAAGTAAATTTTGGTTTGGGTTTTGTTCGAATTGCTGATTTCATCTGTTTACTTCTGTAGGCCTACTCAGAGTTTCTATTTCTTCTTGAGTCATGTTTGGTAGTTCATGTCATAATGTACTTTTAAGAATGCTTGTTCCTGCTTTAATGGGTCATCTGTCATCCATTTCACCAATGCAGAAACAGAGAATCCATAGTGTTAGTGCTACTGTTTTCCTTTCTCAGCACCACCTAGCTTAGGGAATTCCAACATTTGAGAAAGAGCAGAGTGTAGTGGTCATTAGATGCATCCAGAAAAAAAAAAATGCCACTCGCTCTTCTTTGATGTTCTTCACTGTATCCGGTGGCACACTATGAAATGTGGGAGTCAGTTTTAATGCTCTTGTTGTTTCCACGTTACTATGTCTGCTTGAATGCCCACACTCTCCATCACCTGTCTTCACGGTGGAATAATTACTCCTAAAACCAAAATTGAAATACATTTTAGAAAACAAGAGCCTATAAAAGTCATTGTCTTTTGATGAACCAATAGATGAAGAGTCACTAGCTCTGTTGAGATATGTGTCCACTAAAGGCCAATGCAATCCATAATACCTTATCCATTCATAAGGAAACTCAGATATGCCACAACCTGTGGAAAATGTAAATATTTCTCAATGCTTCTAGTAAAAGCTGAACAATGGGAAGGTTTTTTTCCCCCAAAGGAAAAAAGAAGAAATTTGGAGAAGTAACTGACTCCAGTTCTTCCTGTGTTTCCATTTAACCACTAATGATGTAGTACCCAGAAAAAAGTTTATCTAGTTAATGGCTTCAAGTCCACTAAAGAACAGAAATTGCCTGAGATATATCCGTAAGGTAATTTAATAAAATGAAACACTTACAGAATGAGAGTATGCCTGAGAAACCAAACAGGAGGGTAAAACAGCTAAGAGACATGCGACAAGAGGAACCTGCTACCATCCCTGGGTTTGGAAGGGCACAGGAGGAGGAAATGGAGGCTCTCAGAACTTCCTGCAGGTGCTAGATCCGCAACAGGCCTTCGGGCCGGAGCTGGGACCAGGGCAGGGTGGGATGTCTGACAGGGAGCCGAAACGTCCTGGAAGGCAAGAGTTGTGGGCTGTTGAGAAAATGGTTGCTACATAGAGAGTAAGAAGGAGAAACCGGTAGGCTTCTTCCCTCCTCAAGCCTCCTCCAGGCTCCCCCAGGACCTCCCGCTGGCCAAACCTAGTTAGAAACAGTTGGCAGAGAGTCTAGGGAATGGAGTTTTCAGGAGATGGCATGGAAACGCGTTAGAAGACAAACAGGAAATTGCCGGTACACTTCGTGACAAATTGCCCCAAATCTACTGAAATACCTTAATCTCCAAAGGCAAGAACTTTGGCCAACAGCAAGCAAAATACATAGAAAGAAAACCACAGGTGGTGAATTAAGGTCAAACTGCTACAGCCAGATAAAAAAAGGGGCGGGGGGGGACACCACCTTCAATGCCTTCAATGCAGCCAGAGGTAAAAGACAGTTGCATCGAGGGATGGATGAAGGAAATGATGGCTGACTCCTCATTGGAACCACTGGTATAAACATGACCAGCGCTGAATCCAGTATACAATAAAGACATTCTTTTTTTGAAATGAGATGAAATAAAGACATTTTGCAAACAAAAGAAAGATAAAGAAATTCAGCAGCAGCAAACCTACTGTGAGAAATGCCAACAGAAGTTCTTTGGGCTGACCTGAAATGGTGCCAGAAGCAAACTTGCATCTGCCAGAGAGGACGGATGGCATTGGACGTGCTTAAACACGTGAGAGAGTATAAAAGACTATGTACTGATATTTTGTGAATTTTTCTAAAAGACAACAACCTGGTTATTCAATGAAAAAAATCACATACGTTAAGAGTGCTGATTAAAGCAGTACAATATTAATGGTCAGTAACTTCTGATAAAGGTAAGAATGTTCATTTTACCGCTTGAGCAATCACCAAAAAATACCAATAGATGTATAGCCAAAAAGCCGATTAGGGGAATAAAAAACGCTATGAAAATATTAGTTTAGTGAAAATGGCAATGAAGGAGGAACAGAGCAACAACAACAACAAAAAACCATGACACAGATAGAAAACAGATAGTTAACATGATAGTATTAAAATAAGCAATATCAACACAGGTAATGGGCCACAGTATACAAACAGAGACTTGAGACAAATAGCAGAGAGTAATACGGTAATATTGAAATCAAATGTATTCGTAAATGCGAAGGGGCTAAGAACTCCCAATAAATGCATGACAAAGCCCTGCACTGTCTACAAGAGATGCATTTTTTCTCTTCAAGTTTTTATTTTAATTCCAGTGAGTTAAAATATAGTGTAGTATTGGTTTCAGGAGTAGAATTTAGTGATTCATCTCTTACATATAACACCCAGTGCTCACTACAAGTGCTCTCCTCAACACACATTACCCATCTAGCCTATCCCCACCCATCTCCTCTCCAGCAACCCTTAGTTTGTTCTCTATAGTTAAGAGTTTCTTTTATGGTTTGCGTCTCTCTTTTTAACCCTGTATGCTCATCTGTGTGGTTCCTTAAATTGCAAATATGAGTGAAATCCTATGATATCTGTCTTTCTCTGAGTTATTTCGCTTGGCATAATACACTCTTGCTCCATCCACATCATTGCAAATGGCAGGATTTCATTCTCTTTTATGCCTGAGTAATATTCGTGTGTGTGTGTGTGTGTGTGTGTGTGTCTATACACAAATACATATCACCTCTTCTTTATCCATTCATCAGTCAATGAAATTTTGGGCTGTTACCATAACTCTTTTATACTCTTGGGACTGCAAAGTGGTGCGGCCACTGGGAGTCAGTATGGAGGTTCCTCAAAAAGTTAAAAATAGAACTGTCCTACAACCCCGCAATTGCACTACTAGGTATTGACCCAAAGGACACAAAAATACTGACTTGAAGGGACACATGCACCCCGATGTTTATGATGGTGATATAGACAATACAAGGGATGCATTTTAAACACAAAAGGCAGTTGAATTGGAATTAAAAGGCTAGAAAATATGTTATCATCTAAAGAGCATGATGAGAAAGCTACTGTACATATATTAATATCAAAATTGACATGAGGGAAAGAAATATTAACGGAGACACAGACATTGAATAATGATGCATGGGTAAATTAATCAGAAAGCATAAAAGCTTGAAATGTGCCTAATGCCTAAAACAGAGCTATGAAATATATCAAAGGAAAAAAATTGTTAAAACCAAAAAGAAAATTTGATAAGTCTACAATCAAAATTAAGACTTTTAATATCCCTTTTACATCTCTTACTGCATTTAAATCAGTTTATAGAAAATATGAGCAAGATTATCTTTCTCTTGAAACTAACGGATGTTCATAGAACACTAAGCCAGCTATAAAATACATGTGACTTTTAAAAGTTTTTTTATCTACTTTGAGACAGGGAGAGAATGAGAGTGGGAGAGGGTCAGAGAGAGAAGAAGAGAGAGAGAGAATCTCAAGCAGGCTCCATACTGTCACTGCAGAGCTCGATGTGGGGCTCAACCCCACGCACCATGAGATCAAAACCTGAGCTAAAGTCCAACACTTAACGGACTGAGCCACCCAGACACTCCCAATACATGTGATTTTAAGCTGCACGTGGAACACAGCCAAAACACATCCTAGGCCCATAGAAGCATCTCAACAAATTTGAAAAGATTGAAATAAATTTGAAAAAATAAAAACTCTTGCAGTGTGATGTCTGACCACACTAAAATCAGGTTAGAAGTAAAAACTGCATGTCTAAAATATCCACAAATCGGGGCACCTGGGTGGCTCAGTTGGTTAAGTGCCAGACTTCGGCTCAGGTCATGATCTTACGGTTCATGGGTTCAAGCCCCATGTTGGGCTCCGTGCTGACAGCTCAGAGCCTAGAGCCTACTTCGGTTTCTGTGTCTCCCTCTGTCTCTGCCCCTCCCCTGCTCATGCTTTGTCTCTCTCTCAAAAATAAATAAACATTTTAAAAATAAATAAATAAAAATTAAAAAAATAACATACCCACATATATATCAGCGTTAGACTATATGCTTTTGAAGAACCAATGAGTCAAATTAAAAAAATCGCAAGAGAAATTAGGAAATGGCTTGAATATCAAAATATACCCAGATGTGGGGATGTAGTTTAAAGCAGTAGTTTAGAGAGGAACCTGTAGTTTTCAAAATACTTATATTAGAAAAGAAGAAAGGGCTAAAATTTGTTGTGTAAGTTTATGACTTAGGAAGCCATAAAGAGATGAGCACATCAATTAGAAGGGAATAAATGCTAAAGAAGGAGGAAGAAATCCATAATAGAACACAACCAATACAGACAATTAATAAAGTCAAAAATTGGTTCTTTGAAAAAGTTTAAAAATTCCTAAACCACTAGCAAGATCGATCAAGAGAGATCTTCATAGAATGCACAAATTAATGAATAAGAAATAAAAGGGGATTCACCACAGATCCTACAGACATTAACAGCATAGATATGGAATATTATAAATTACTCAAGGCCAAAAAAGATTCACAATTTAATAAAATGAAAAGTACCCTACCAAAAATTGACACATAATTGGATGGAAATTTTTAATAAGTGCATACCTATTAAATTTATTCATAGTTTACATTTTAGATATATTAGAAGAATATTGATACCCTGGTGATATTTTTGTGAATTCCACTGAACATCTCAAGAAAATAAGATGTAATGAGCTGGTCAAATATCACCAATCATAATTGGGAGTAGGTGAAAATGTCCTATTCGTGGAAAGAGGTTCAAAGATTGAGGCTAAAATGGAAGGTCACCTCTCTACCAGGTACAGGAGATCTCACCAAAATTAAAAGACAAGACAGGTTGGAAATAAAGGATTGAAAACAGCTATTCTGGGATACGGCTTAGAGGAAAAAGAAAGCAGGAATAAAAATTTCTGACGATATGGATTCCAGTGGAAAATTCAGCTTGAGAAAAAGAAAAACTTGTACAATGGTAAGTCACCAAGAAGATTTAACAATCATAAATCTTCATGCACTCCAACATCTCTTTGCAATAAATAAAGAGAAGTCATTAAAATGTTCAATTATATTGACAAACCCACAATCCTAGCCAGAAATATTAATACATTCTAAAATTGACAGACCAAATTGAGCCATTAAGTCAGTGCACTGGGGATTTGACTAACTCATCCGGCTCTGACAATAGATGTATTTCGGGAACGTGTTTTGTTTCCAATATAAAGGAAATATATATCATTTTCAGAAATCTAAAAGATATAATAGAAGTAGATCATATTCATCACACCCTAGAAGAAAAATAAATTGTCAAAGTAGAAATAAAAGAGACCACTCTCTCTGATTAAATCTAATGAAATTAGAAATAACAGGGACAGACCAAAAATAACCTCCTTGTGGAATTTATAAATTAGACTTCAGAATTACTCTTGTGTTAAAAGGAAATGGAAATTGAAATTACAGTCTTTTTAGAGAAGAAAGACAATGAGTAACTATAAATCAAAAGCTGTAGGATCTGGCTAAAGCAGTAATTATAGGAATATTTATGTCTTTCAACACATTTATTAAAAAATACAAAAAAATTGGCAATAAGTGACAAGAAAGAAACAATATAAGTTTGCATAAAGAAGGAGGAAGCAATTTTTAAAATTTAAAGCAGAAACTAATTGTATAGACAACTGTCAGAAAGCAAAGAACTTAATAATAAACTAAAAGCTCATTCACTGAGATCAACAAACATCCAAAGCTTCAAAAGTCTGAT
The DNA here is from genome assembly GCA_030068075.1 of Paguma larvata. Classification (NCBI taxonomy): domain Eukaryota; kingdom Metazoa; phylum Chordata; class Mammalia; order Carnivora; family Viverridae; genus Paguma; species Paguma larvata. The sequence goes on from CM057826.1 coordinate 5,245,954, forward strand.
CTAAAGAGAAAAAAAAAAAAAAAACATTAAGGGCAAGAGAATGCTTCAAATATTGAACCTTTTAAAATTAAGAGAATATTATGTAGAATACATTTGAAAATTTAAATGAAATGGATAATTTTCTAGGAAAGTGATCAAAATTGACTCAAGACATAGAACCAGTAAACAAGGCAGAAATGTGACATGTCTACTCCTAAAACAGAACCTGTGTCCGGAATGCAATTGGATGGACATTACTCCTAACCACACCACTTAATAGGCGTATAATTTTAGACAAGCTTTTCAACCTCTCTGGGTTTCAGTTCCTCCTTGGTAAAATGAGGTAATAATAGTAACTAGTATTCATGATTATTGTGAGGGTTAAGTGAACTGTACATATAAAGCCTTTTAGAACAGAACTTGGCACAGAGTAAATAATCTCTCCTTGTATCATCACCATCTTGTATCATCACCGTCATCACCATCATCATCACCATCACCATCATCATCATCACCACCATCATCACCATCATCACTATGATAACCATCATTGTCGTCATCATCACAACACCGTCATCCATCACCATCACCATCATCACCATTACTATCATCTGATGATAGATCACTTATTTGTTCTTTAAAGTTTGAGACCTAAGAAAAAGAGGCTATGTTTCTGAACTCAGCCTTATGAAGCTGACACTGCCTTACGGCAGAACAGAACGAGGCAGCACAGAACCTAAGAAAGCCCCTCAAAGCTCTCCTATAAAAATGGATGAGAAAGATGGCAAACACAGATTCAGCAGATGAGTTAGTTACTGTGCCGTCGTTCAGTCACGAGACTGCCAAGAGGCCTCATTCAGGTGTTGACTCTTTCACGCCCCCTTTCCTCCACACCGCCTGGCTAAGCAGGAGGCTCTGAGATTTTATGCTGGGGAGACTTGAGACCGGTGCTTCCGACCAGGGACTGAGTGATGCTGAAAGCAGTACCTTCTAGGTAAGGGAGGTTAGGACGCTTGGTGCTTACCTCTGTTACCCTGTAAGCAGGTCAGAACAGGTATGACATCTAACTTGTCTTTGCGTCATTACAGCGCAGGGTGGGACTAGGTGTATTTGATGTATATACACCATTCTAGCAGAGGCTTAATGTTACTCATAAAATGTGCACAGATGTCGCGTCATCGGGCCAGGGATTTGAAAGCACTGGGAATCGTTCTAGGAGATAATTCAGTGCCCAGTGCGTCAACTTCGGTTTGAAGTCCAGCTTTCATTGATCTTCCTTGATGTGTAATCTTGCAGTAGAGTAGATATCGGAGAATGTGAGCTGCGTGGAACCTTTCCACCGTGGTGGCATCCAGAGATTTACATAGTTCACTGGTTAGTTGCTTCGTTTTCCTCCCCGCGGACTCACAGTTGTATACTCGCTGGTATTTCAGCGTGTTGCTGATTTGCATCTGAGTCTTCCGTGCAGCTAATGGACATTCAGCGTGCTGCCACTCTGTTCTCTGTGCCAGTCCTGTCTCCTCAGTGTCTCTAGCCAACCTCATTAGCAGGAGCTTCCACTGAGACACCACCTGACCTCTCCTCAGATGTCTCATTTGAATTGCATCTTTCATTCTTCATTGTGGTTCAGCGCCTTTGATACCCCCGAACACTTCTATCCTTGGAATAAATGAAGTTTTAAGAGGCTTTGAACTTTTTAACGATGTAAAGGATGTCTCAGAGAGGTGTACAGTTCTTACAGATGCTTTTATCTGCCTGTAATGTGTCGGGGGCAGAATTGTAACTTTATTTTTCACGTGATCACAGGAAGCTTGCATATTCATCTGCTTGTGCAAGAATGTGAGGGCCGCAGCCCCAGGAATCTTCCGGAACCCTCAGTAAACATTTAGCTTCATCAATGTTGAAGGGAGTTGAATGTGGTTGGATTGTACTGGGGAGGATAAGCCTGCTTCCTAAGGGAGCAGGAATAAAGGTGCGTCATGAGGGCATCACAGGGCATCGGAGGAGACTGCTCTAGAAGCAGCAGCCACCAGGACTTCAGTGGTAGGGAAGAGGCCACATGCAGGCATGAAAGTACGAGTTGCGTAGGAGAGTTGCAAAAAGATTGTTTTCCTTTCCTAAGGATCCGGTGCTTACAGGGCAATTTTGATGAATCAAGTTGATCGGACATAATTCTGGACACACTTTTCTTTCTTTCTTATGTTTATTTTTGAGAGAGAGAGACAGAGAGAGAGACAGAGTGTGAGTGAGAGAGGGGCAGAGAAAGAGGGAGACACAGAATCGGAAGCTGGTTCCAGGCTCCGTGCTGACAGACAGCACAGAGCCTAATGCAGGGCTCGAACTCGTGAACTGCGATATCATGACCTGAACTGAAGTCAGGCGCTCAACCGACTGAGCCACCCAAGGCGCCCCAGGGACACGCTTTTCTATGGACACGTTTTTGGTTTGTTTTAGCTCCGTTTTCATTTCTCACAAAACGAGTGAGGAATGAAGGCCTCATGAAATTAAGTCATAATTATGCCAGAAATACTACCGATGACTTTCCGGAGTCACGGAAACGACCTCCACGCTAACCTGTTCCTTTCTGTTTCCCGGTAGAACGTCCATCCTCGGGATCTCCTTCGGAGCCGCCTTTCTCCTGCTCGCCTTTGTCCTTTTCGTCTGCTTTGCCGGCCAGCTTTTGGTAGGTACTTCAAATATGGGCCTTATTTTGAAAACTGTGTTCGTTGAATGCAAACTGATTTCTGGCTCGAAACACGGGGCTTGTTGCTTTAACATGTCAAGGGATACAAATCCCTGTAAAGAATCAAGCACCCTTCATGCCAGCGGCCCAGAATGTAAACTGAGGCAACTCACGCACAATCAAGACACTAACTTGAAGATTATTTGAAATGTTGGATGTCACACCATAAAATTATATTCGTGTTTATTTATTTCTGTCACTGTTTTGCATTTTGTCCTCTGAGTTTTCAGAGTATTTTATAGCAACAACTACTAGTATAATAGGAGGTGCTTAGTGTGCAGGGGAATTAAAATGTAAACCAGATATATCTTTCGTATCCACTTTAGGATATAAAAATTTGGGACATATGAAAACAGCAAATGCAAAAATACATTTTGTTAGTGTTTTCATTTAAACCAATCCTTGCAAGCTCCGATGGTTCAAGTGCTAGTTCAGGATATGAGAATCAAGTCTAAGTGTATTCTCGAGTCGAAAGCAGGTGGCTCCGTGAGAGCATCGGGAGAAAGCCAGCGAGGAGATGAAAGCCCAAAAAGGTAGTGGTGTTTTATCTTGTTCATTGGAGACGTGCGGAAACAAGGGAGGCCACTCTGAGCCAGATTTCGAGTGTCAGGTACATTCTAGACTAATGTGTTGAAATCTTTTAGCTAGAAAGTGTTAAGATCTTAAAGTGGGTCTCTGCCTCTCAACACGGGACCCTCTAGCATCTCTGCCGGGCACCTTTGCAAGCTCGTGTGGGGTTCATTTGCTATAGCATAGTTTAGGAGTTTCGAATGGGGTCGGAAACTTCCAAAAGTGGCACCGTGGTTTCTGATTTCCTGGAATGCACACACGACAGCTAAGTTTCTTTAAAATCCCCTGGAGGCCGTAGGTGGTGAATGCCGCCCCGTGGGAATCTGTGTCAGGTTTCTCAAATGCTCGATATTCCAAGACGCCTGATTATCCACGTTCAGATTTTCCTTGGGTGGAAAAGCACACGGGCCCCGCCCTCCGATTTCCTGGCCCCCATAAGGCTTCTGCAGCCCGCTTCTCCGGTTGTCCGAACAGGAACTATCGTTTGTGGTTCCACTGGAAATCCAAAGTCCGTTCTAATTAAAATGGCTTCTATCATTGTGCCTAAGTAACCACAGTGCTCACTTCCTGTTCCAAGAAAGCCAGTCTTTCAGGGTGTGGGGGGGGAGGGGGGGGAGGCGTGGAATGCATACAGTGTATATTTAAGGTTTCACGCAGACCCTTTCTCGCCACTAAATCGCTGTAGAAAAGAAACAGAGAAGTGGAGGCCTTAAAAAGTATCTCCAGACCAACTTTGCCGCCTTTGCGAGAATGCTTTTGCTTTGGATCTTCTGTAATGTCTGTCCTCTCAGGCTCGGTATAATCCAGCCAACCATTCATGGTTCCTGGTCCCTCCTGGATCCAACCTGTGGTCCCGGCGGGCCATCGGGATCCTGCACCCATATGCCCAGGGGCATCTAAGACCGTGACACCCACACACTGGATGTTAGGGAGTCTGCAGCTCTGTGTTGTCTTAAAGAGAAAATCTCAGTGCTCGGAATGAGGTGGCGCCCACCTCCTCCTCGAAAGAAGCCTAGATTGTGCCGAAGTGGTCAGGAAGACTAGGCTTGCTAACGTCTGTTCTCTCTGCACTTGAGTTAGTAAGACCGGTGAATGAGTCCCCTACCCCCGTCCCCCCCCACAGTGGTCAGCTGTAATCCTTGATCCAGAGGTAATCCAGATAAAACTCAAGAAGGAATTCTTCGCATTCCCATAAGAGGTTCTTTGTACTGTTTAAACTGTCCTGTGAGGACTTTTTTCTAACCATCAACGTCAAACAAATTAAGGCACAGCCAGTCTGAGAAAGCCTTCAGGATGCTTTCTCTTCTCCCCTCCCAACTCAGCCGAAAGCTGTGTGTGTCACCAATATTTCCTAGTCATCACGGAGAAGTATCATGACATCCTCACTGCTCATTCTCTGGCCTCCTGAAAGCCTCCCAATTCTCTGAGGTGTCAGTATTATTTGCATTTTTTTTTTTTTTGATTCACTACTGAGTTTGTGAAAGAAATGTTAATATCCTTAATATCTTTCTATTCACATATGTTAACCTTCTGAAAGTTAAATGCTAGAGGCTATATTGACGCTAAGACTACTGGGAACAATTTAAAAAACTATTACCGGTATTGAACTCTCTGTTTGACGAAATTAGAGTAAAATACTCTAATAAAGGATGTTGAGAAAAGGTAAGCCTGACTGATATTTTTCCTTTAAGAGCTCAACTTTTGTTACCCTGTCTTGCACGGGAAATACTACGCAAGTGGCTGTACTGACCGGTCATTGCTGGGTTTGGTAAAAAGGTGGAGACACAGCCTGTGGTCTCTGGGGGCCAAAAAATGGCCAAAATATAAGAGTGATAATGAAATGCATTTTTTTCCCTTTTGGTAGAAAAATCAGACAGATACTTGTTCAGTGACGTAGTCTGAGAAAAGTCAGAGAATTTATATGTTCTCACCGTTACTGCCAATGAGAAGCCCAGAGCACGCCTGTCTGTTCCTCGCTCCCACCCTCACCTGCCCCAGCCGCTCCCCCAGTGCGCCCCTCCACCCCCGTGTTGCCCTGCCACTGCTCGCCTTCTGGAAAGTTTCTCAGAAACCCCACCAGCCACTGTGGTGGCCTCTTTTTGGAGTGTCGTGGGATTTAGGATCTGTACCACGTAATGTAGCATTTGATTATATAACAACTTTACCTGGCTCTTCTCTCTCTCTCTCTCTCTCTCTCCCTCTCTCTGGTGAGTGTGACTATTGTCTCCCTTACATAGAGTAGTTTTTTGAGATGAGAATTGTTTCCTACATTTGCTTTCTGTCTCCCAGGGAATCCAGCAGAAAGCCGCGCACAAAAATGGTTTGATAACCACGTGCTAAGTAAGCGCTAGTGGACGAATGTCACTCTGTGAGATTCCTGTCCACTATGTCCGCTCATCCGGCTCCATGCGGCCCCTCCCGCCCTCCCCCAAACTGTCCTCTGAGACAGTTAGGTCCCGGTAATCTTCCCTTCTCCAGATGCCCTGGCGGGCGGGATGGGTTCCACGTGTGTGTGGCTGTGGGAAGCATCAGTGGGTCGGTGACCATCGCCTTGCCACCCTGAAAGGCCTTCTCACAGTCACCATGATTCCTTGATTCTGATGTGCTTTGAGCTCTCCCCTCGGTTGGGAAGAATCTCCTAACCTTCCCAAACCCAGTCTGCAGAGCCCGCCTCGTCCCACCAACTTCCCTTGCACCTGCCGGTCAGGCTGCCCATTTCGTAATATTATTTGTGGTCTTTTAGATGGAGAGGTCACCAGTGAGTCCGCTTCAGCCCTGTTTTGCTCACTGTAGTACTTCAGGCACTTGAAATACAAGATAAATATTTAATATCCGCAGGCTGGAAGGAATGTTGGGTGGCACCCAACTGCTCAGAAAACGCCTTGCCCTCATCCTCACCCTGATCGACTTCTTCCGAGTGCGTGGCTCTGAATTCCGCCACAGTCGCCAGTCCCTGCTGCCAACGAGGTCCCTCCTGGGTCCTCACCTGTCGGGTCTCCTCATGAGACCTTCATAGCATTTCAGAACTGTAAAAGTTGAGAGCAGACCGACCGGGAACCCAGACATAACTTTGTCTGGCCCCACATTTTGTGGGTGAGAGACTCAGGACTCTGGAGGTGACACGCGCATTGGCAAGCTTCCACGTCCAATCATTTCGAGGAAGTTTTTCTCCACGAAAAATAATGCAGAAGGATGCATCAGCAGATCTCTTGAGGACAGAAATGAAGACTTTAGAGCAGGACCACGAGTGTGATGACTGTCAGACCGGCAGAAGTTTCCTGTCCCTGGCTAAGAACCCTCAGAACCAGTATAGACAGCCTCCGATGGGCAGCACCCTCATCAATAGCCATGTGTCTGGTCTTGTCGCAATTTACAAATAATAAATATTACATTATATTAAAAATGACGACTTGGTCTGTGAGGCATTGTATGTATTCTGGCTCATTTATCCTTAAGAGAGCCCTGGGAGGAAATGGCCATTCTCTGATTAGTACAACGGATGCTCACACGTGTTACACAAATTGCTCTGTAGCGTAGAGCAAGTAGGAATCGGAATCAGAATTGGAATCGATCCTTAGAACCCATCTGATTAATTGGAAGGTATGTGGAGAGAGTCACTGGCAAATGAGTGCCCAGCACTAGGCAGGAATGTCCATGGTCGTGGTCACGGGCAGACGTGGCACTGAGGTTGCCTTGCAGTGAATGCTAAGCATCCATTGGTCAAAATCACGTTGGTAAGTCATGGTAACGTCACAGTGAACCTCATTTGTATTTTCCTCTGGTCTAGTTTCCTGACATACGTTATTCAGCTGTTGGCCTGGTTTATTTAAAATTGGAGTCCGGGAAAAGCGCCACTCCATCTTAAAAGTCATTTTGTAAAATAGGGGGGAAAAGGTCAATTTGTGAGTGGATTTAGACTCCAACATATTCTAGTAAGAAAGTACCTTTAATAGTAATACTTTGCAAAATACACAAGATCCCTTCAAATAAGAAGACATTATTTTATTTGACAATCAAAATAATCCAGTTTAAGTAGAAACTAAAATGTAGAATAAGAGGTTCAAGTTTACATTTTCATCACAATCAGCAATAAAGGGAATAATACTTGTCATTGTCGTAATATTAACAATAGCAAGTACACATTTACTGCCAAATTTAACACTAAACTACCTGAGTGGACTTACATCTTTGTAACAACTACAAGAGAGTGAGTCTAACCAAAAATGCCACCTAAAAAAAAAAAAAAAAAAAAAAAAAAAAGGAAATAAAAGAAAAGAAAAAAACACCCTCAAAGGCATCTTTTAGAGCAGGTATGCCAGATGCAGTAAAGGAAAATGCTAGAGTGTGTCAGAAGAAATTTTTCTCTCAATGTGGTTGCCTTGTGCTTTGTGTAGCAGAGATAATACGATGCCAGCCCACCAACCTTGCTCCCAGCAGAGATGAAAGCACAAACATAAAGTCCATCCTGTGCAAGGAAAGTAGGTCACACACTGGCTGATAGAAAAGTTTTCTACCCCCCAGGAGTGTTTTTCCCTTGAAGTCTATTTTCTCCAATGTCAATAGAATTCTGCCAGCTTTCTTGTGGTTCATATTTTCCCAGTGTCCTTTCCTCCCATCCTCTTATTCAGCTCTTCCTTGTCAGTAAGTGGGTTTTACGTGGTGTGTCTCTGGTAAACAACATCCAGATGCATGTTACTTTCTCTGATCTCGCAGTCTCTCTCCTTTCCCTGACAAGCGTAATGCATTTACATGTATTATAATTACTACTACCGTCTTACTTTGTTTTTTAATCCATTATGTGTGTTCTTTGCCTCTACTTATTTTTCCTCCTCTCCTGCATTCTCTTGGATTCATGGAATTTGTATATTCTTCTTTATTCCCTCGAGTGACTTGGAAGTTATATATCCTGGCATTTTGTTTTTACTGGTTAACATAAAATGTGTAATGTACACCAGACTAACAGAGCTCGTTAATGTCTCCACCTTGTTGTTGAAGTATATTGCGCTCTGTATCTGAATTCAATTCCTGAATACAGAGGATGGAATAAGATGATCGGGTTCTTGAAATTAGAAACTCAGTAGTTATGCTGAAAAAAGGTTAGGTGAGAGCTGAGTAGACGACCTATAAGACCGTGTATAAGATAAAGAGGGCGTTAAATTTTTCTAAATTTAAACTGCTCTCGTTATCCATTGTTCTTATTATTCTTGTTGTGTGTCAGTTTTCCACCATTCTTTCCAAACGCCGTCCCTTCCTCCAGGACTCCTTCTCCGTATTCCCAAAGGCTTGTTCCTTTTCTAATCTTTTCAGTGACAGCCTGTACATTATGTCCTCAACATTGGTATTTAAAAAATAGTCCATTTTCTCCTCATTGAGTAATAGTTTATGGCAAGTTGTCTAATATTTTGAAAACATGAATCCATATTTTCCTGTAGTTTGATGGACCACGGAGAAATCTGTGGTCAAATTACTGTTTCTTGGAAGGTGATATGTCCTCTCTCTGGTTGTTTTTGTAGGATTTGCTCTTTATATGTCATGGGCCATCGCTTCTTTGTGATTAGGTGCAGGTGTACTTTCATTTTCCTGTTTGGGACTCAGGATGTCACCTGAGCCACAGAACTCGCATTTTGCTTCAGGTCTGCAAAGCTGTTGCTCCATCACTTCTTGTATTCTGCCTCTTTCCTGGTCTTTTTGTTGCATTTTTCTCAAACTTTCATGACGAGTGTATTGAATCTTTTTATTGTACCTTCTGTGCCTGGACATTCCATTCATGTTTTTCATCTCTTTTTGTGCTGTTTTATAGGATATTTCCTCAGAGCTGTCCTGCCCTCCTAGCATAGCTACTGAGTTTTTCATTATATACATTTTCATCTCCTGAGAGTCTTTGTGGCTCATTTTTTCTCATAAGTGTTCATTCATCAGGTACTCTTATCCATCTTCAATTACTTTACTCTTATTTTGCAGGCTATTTCAGATTGATAGTGTACCTGCAGATCCCATGGTACTAATTCTATGTTCTGTCGTGTCTGTTGATTCTTCCTCATATGACCCATTGCCCTATATGGTTCATAATTTCTTTTGTTTTTTTTAACGTTTATTTATTTTCGAGAGACAGACCGTGAGCAGCGGAAGGGCAGAGAGAGAGAGAGAGAGGCAGATGCAGAATCTGAAGCAGGCTCTAGGCTCCGAGCCATCAGCACAGAGCCCGACGCGGGGCTCGAACTCACAGACCGTGAGTTCAACCGACTGAGCCACCCAGGCGCCCCCATAATTTCTTTTTTTATTGTTAGGTCATGTTCAGTGAGAATTACCCTTTAGTAAAAAGGATACTACTGCAGGAACCCCAAGGACTCTCTTTGGTCTTTGACCCAATTAATAGCCCCTCAACTTGGGGTTCTCATTACAAAGCATATAATGTAATTTCAAATTCATCACCCATATTTAGAGATGGAATTTATCATTGGAAGTTTGTTGATACTTCCCTGGACTAGTGCCTGGAATTTCTCTAGACTTTCCATGGACGGAACAGCATTCTGAGGCTTCTGGGATTTTTTGTTTGTTTTGTTTTTATTGAAGTATAATTAACATACAACATACAACATGTTGTATTGGTTTAGGTACTATATAATGATTCAACAATTCTATACAGTACTCAGTGCTCGTGTGATCCAGTAATTCTACTACTATTTACCCAAAGAAAATGAAAACACTAATTCAAGAAGATATATGCTCCCCCAGAGGCTTCTGGTTTTATTCAGGGGTCTTAGCCTCAGCTGCCCCACCCTTTGAAAGCTCATCTTTTTTCCTCCCGTGGGCATCAACCCCTAGGTGTTACAGTCTATGTCAGGTTCTGGGGCACTCCTAGACCAACCCCACAGCTTTGGTCCCTCTAGCACTGAGCTCCTTCTTTGTTTCTGGCCCCTAGAAATTTCTCTTTGAGGCCACTGTTAAGATAAAGAATGTATTGAACAAACATCCGTTGAGTCCTTGCTCTTTGCTCAACTTTGTGCTGCTTTGGAGGTACAAAGGCAGGTACAATATGGTCACCGTCTGTAACCAGCTCTCCATGTGGCCAGAGACAAACACATCATCCAAGATAACCCAAGGTTGACAGGCCGTGAGTGCCACATAGTGGCTGGATGGCTGAGGAAAGTGGTTCACCCCGGGCATGGCAAGAAACATGTTGATTTTATAAAATGTGATTGATTAACATAAAGCAGCCTTTCTGTAGGAAATTCAAGTACAATTAAAGAATCAAAGTACACATGGCAGTGTCTGTAACACTAAATGTTACAAGTAATTATTCTTGCAGCTCGTGGCTGCCATTCAAAACGACAGTCCTCGGCCAATTAAAATGCCAAAGTAGGCGTTCCTCTAGACAAATACACAAAAGTGCATGTGTGTGTGATAAACTTCACCACTTTTTCAGGCAAGATTCTAAGATGAGTTTTGTTTTTCTAATAATAAAAATTCCCTAGTCCCCATTATGATATATTTGTAACTTTTCTAAATGTTTTTCATTTTATTAAACTTCCCTGAAGAGCAACATCTACTTCTTTTCATGTAACTGATTTTATTTTTTAAGGGTGCTAATGAAATTGTTAATGCAATCTGCCGTTATAATTAGGAGAAATTTTAAAGTGAGAGATTACCAACTATTTCCAGTGCAAGAGGTTCAAAATCAGGGGGAGGAAGAAGGAAGAGGGAGATATATTTTTCCTATTTTTTTAAGTTTATTTGTTTATTTTTTTGAGAGAGAGAGAAAGCATGAGTGGAGGAGGGGCAGAGAGAGGGAGAGAGAGAATCCCCTCTGTGCGCTGTCAGCACAGAGCCTGATACAGGGCTCGAACTCATGAACCATGAGATCATGACCCGAGCCGAAGTTGGATATTTAACTAACTGAGCCACCCAGGCGCCTTTCCTGTTTTTTTTTGTTTTGTTTTTTAATCCAAATACAGTATATGAACTGTTTGAAAGGACATAGAAGCACGTTCTGCACTTACCATAGAAACTTAACTAATTTGTTCTTTATTTGTAACCATGATGCTCACATAGTTTGAATAAGGTTTGTGACCTGGTATGGGCCCCCAGGGGAGACCAGAGCCTACTTGTTTGTTCTGGGAAGAGTCCTGATGCCTTTCGTGGTTTTAAGCATCACGAAGAAACGTGACGCGTTTCCTTTCCTGTCTCCTCCGCAGCAATGCAGCAAGAAGGCCTCGTCCTCTCTCCTGTGGCTGCTGAAGTCGTCTAGCATCATTGCGGACCGGCCCTGGCCCCGCGTCTCCCTCACGGTCCTCACCACCGCCATCATCCTGACCATGGCCGTGTTCAACATGGTGAGTTGGGGCTCCTGCCAGGCACGGCCTTTGCCTGCGATGCCTGACCAGGTGGGGCTTTCCAACCTTGACCAGAGCTCCGTGGTGACCCCAGTTACTGCCTGTTAAACTCAACAGCTGCTCCGCCCTCAGCATCACTCAGGCAAAGGATGCTTTCCTGCAGAAGCCACCGTGGAGAGGGTGGTACCTTCCAGCAGCCTCCCACCGCCCTGCTAGCTACAGAAATGGCACTGACGGTCAGCGGGGTAGTCACTGAGGGATGACAGAACCATCTAGATACAGAGAGCGCAGTGGGAGAGGGCCCCACTCTGGAGTTTAACAGGCCCGATCGCAAACACCGACTTGCCGCTTGTGCAGCTGTGCAATTCTAGAGGGTTTCCATGAAACTTCCACAGGCTCCGTTTCCACTTCTCGAAAATGAGCTGGCGTTCCTTCTGATGCGGGGCCGGGGGACGGATGGTCAAGAAAGAATTCTTGAGACATTGTTGGTGCGAAGAGGTGCTTTTAGTGTAGCACGGGGACAGGACCTGTGGGCAGGGGGAGCCGCACTTGAGTTTGTGAAAGCGACTCTTTAGTTAGTGGGGCTTAGGAGTAGCGTAAGCCTCTAAGGAATGTGGAAGCAAGGCTTCCAGCACCCTGAGGGGCTAACTGCTGCTCTAAGATAAAGTCATTTACAGCTGCCTGGTAAAACATTAGTCCTGAGACCCTTCAGATGTTTATTAGTGGGCCATATGTTTGGAAGGTAACTGCTAACATATACTTGGGGGGCGCAGGGTTTAGGGTTATCAGAGTGAAGGCACACTCACCAGAGCGAAGCTATTGTGATAAAACATTAAAGGAACTCTTTGAGGGAGCTGTAGGAGCATTCTGATGTGTGTGCTTCAGGAATCCTGCCTGGAGACTCAAGTCATAGCCAAGTCCAACCTCTGTCTGTTTTTCTCCCAACACTGTCACGCTTTGGACAAAAGCAGGTGCTTTGTGAATATTTAACCAGTGGTCGCTCTTACTGTGTCGATGGTACCGTTACCGGTAGATCCTTTAAAACAGACACGTAGGTAATCTACCGCCAGTGCAATGCATCCTTCTTGCTCTGACGTAAGATACTTCGTATTTGGGCTATTTTACTAGCCGTTGAAACTACAGAGTATATGTACAGCCCTTGCCTTCCAGAAAGCAGAAAATCAGGTTGAGGAAGTACACCGTCTATATTAAATAATAAAGACCTAGTCTTTGCCAGTTAGCGTTCCTTTGGCATAAAAATGTGTGTTGAGCATGCGTGCCTGGCACGTGACTCAGTGCCCGGAGCCCGAAGACGGTTCCCTGCCTTCGGGAGCTCACGGTGGAGTCCCCGAGACTGACGGCTGGGTAAACCATGTGAACCTGAGGTCCCACTGCGGAGGCATGTGGAGAGGAGTCCAGGAGGGAGACCAGGGCCAATGGACTGACAGTGGAGATCACCAGAGGGGAAGGAAAGGTGAGAAAGAAGGAAGGCATTGGGCACCTGGGACATTGACGTTAAGAAGTAGTGAAAGGGCTGAGGCCGAAGGAGACCTTGGATATTTCCTCGACATCAGTCCCGCCATTATGCTGCAGAGCACGCCGCTTGCTCCTTCCGATACATGTGGGGTGCAGGGGAAGCTGATGCCAACGGGAGGCCCGAGCTGGGGGCCTGCTGCAGGGGCGGGGCGGCCTCTTCATCCGCTTCACTCTGCCTAGAAGTCCGTCTGAAGGAGTCCCAGAAAGGGGGTGCCAGGGAGAGGCCATAGCTGGCCCTCCGCCCGCCCACTCCCTGCCCTGTCCTACCAGGAGATGGGTGTGCGGATCCTGGGGTGTCCTCCCGCATCGCCAGCTGGAGGATGGGCGTGCTGGCTCGCCCCACCTCACCCTACCACACGCCCCAAGCCCCTCCAGGAGCTCCCCTGAGAGAGAGCGCGAGGTCAGGCCCTGATCGCAGCCTCCCCAGGCACACACTGTGCACTACGCCATTCCTTCCTCCTGCCACCCACTCGGCCACAGAGCCACAGAGGTCAGCTCGGAAAGGAGGCCGCTCCCCGTTGCCTCTTGCAGGCAGTTAAAACTGGGGGTGGCTGTGGGCGGGGGCTCAGCAGTCAAGTCCACACAGCCAGCTGGCGTGTCCCTGAGCCCCGCTGGTCTTCCCCGTGTGGAGTTGTCTCGATACGTCAGGTTCACTGTGGAGACTCCTCCGTCCTGGGCCGCCTCCCGCTCCTCTGTAAAATTAGCCATGGAGGCCAAGCTCATGTCCCCTCCTCCTCCATTCACAGCCTCCGAGGCCCATCTCTTTACTGTGGAGACAGTGAGACCCACCTCTGGGGTGGGGGAGGGGCCTCATCTTCTAGGTCGCAGACACACCTGGGCCATGAACTCATTTACTTCCAACACGGACTTCATCCAGACCGACTGGGGATCAGCTAGAAAATGGCACCGGGTCCGGACAAGTAATTCCCTCAAGAACTGTCCTTCTCTAGAAGGAATTTAGGCTCAAGAGGAGACTGACCTCAGGCTTGCTCACGAGGGGCCCAGGCTGGTTGAGCAAAGGCTTTCTGTGTGACGACCCAAAGGAATTTTTACTGTGGCCCCAGAGCTGTCACTGGAGCGGGAACAGCCACAGGGGAGGGACCATGATACGAGGTACGTAAGACTGAGACAGGAGGGGAGAGACGTTCTGCAAATGTATGACCAGCCATTAGGACACCTGACCTTCCTGCACGTGTCTGTCCGACACACTTTGGACGTCGTAAGGGTGTGAGAGTGTCCTTGGGGGGGAAGATCGTCAGAGAGGCACAGGGCAGTGGCGAGAGCCTGTACAGCGAGTGTGTTTCCTAAAATGGGTTCCTCATTCTCGGCTCTGTAACATGCATTTGTGCCAGAGCCCCATCGCCCGAAGGCCCAGCTCTCCTGAGGAACCCACCAACAAGGTCCCAGAAGATTCTGGTAAATGCTAGCTGCAGGGACAGCTGGGCCAGGGGTGGACGCCCCCGGGAAGGTGTGGGGCACAGAACACACGGGGAGGGCAGCAGGTGCGCTCGGTAGAGTTCTGAGATGCACGCGGACGGTGTTCAGCACTCTCAGCTGAGGGCTTTATAGCTGAGCCTCGTCTCCATCCAGAGCGCGTTCACCCCGCTGCGCACGCACAGAGCGTGTAAAACACGCTCCAGAGAGTCCCGCCTTGGCCAAGAGCCCCGCATACGGTTACGGAACAAGATGTGGAAACAACATCCACGCATTTAACAGTGAGATCTTCCCCCCTCCCTCCCCCCCCACATGTTTCAGGGAAGCACCTTCTGCCTCAGGACTGGCCCTTCCCTAGTTACTCAACGTAAGAATGAACCAAGGGGAAGCATGCCGTCCTTTAAAAAAGAAACCGTTTCTTTTGGGGAGGTCCAGTTTGGCCTCATACAACCAGGATTTCTCACCTAATTATTTTCAAGGCAGAACCTCCATGGGAGACATCTGATTGCATTTCATAGAGAATATTTAGGGCGACTGACAGGCAATTCGGTCACTGTCTGTAAGTGTTTGAGGAGGTGAGCGGGTAGGAGACTTTGGTCTTTGTTTTTGTTTTTGTTTTTTTTACATTGACTGGGTTTCCTTTGGAGAAGAAATACATCCTCAGTAGCAACCTCTCCCAGGGCTGTTTTGCTTTCTCTCCAAGAAAGGAATCTGTTGCCACCTGCGGCAGAAAGGTCTGTGGGACACACGTGACGAGTGTGACGGATGGCCTTGAAGTAAGAGTTTGCTGCACGAACCGGGCCGCCTCCTACAGCCGCAGAGGCCGTGGGCGAGGAGTAAGCTAGAGCCCCTTTTTCCGTCCATCATTTTTGAAATTTTTTAATGTTTATTTGTTTTTGAGAGAGAGAGACACACAGAGCACAAGCAGGGGAGGGGCAGACAGGGAGGGAGACAGAATCTGAAGCAGGCTCCAGGCTTCCAGCTGTCAGCACAGAGCCTGACATGGGGCTTGAACTCACGAACTTCGAGATCGTGACCTGAGCCGAAGTCGTACGCTTAACCGACTGAGCCTCCCAGGCACCCCTCAGTCCATCGTTTTCATTGGTATCTGGTGCCATGATATGAGTGGGTCTTTTCCCTGCTGGTGCGCCTCTTGTATTTATTTCAAAGAAACATCATAAAACAGTATGAAAGCCAGCATTAGGTAGAGAAAGGAAGTCATTTTCCCTGGTGGTAATGCTTTCTTGTGATTTCTTTTTTAATTTTTTAAATATTTGTTTATTTTTGAGAGAGAGAGAGAGAGAGAACATGAGTAGGGGAGGGGCAGAGAGAGAGGGAGACACAGAATGCCAAGCAGGCTCCAGGTTCCGAGCTCTCAGCACAGAGCCCAACACGGGGCTCTAACTCATGAACCGCGAGATCATGACCTGAACTGAAGTCGGATGCTTAAACCAACTGAGCCCCCCAGGCACCTCCGATTTTTTATTAGTCACAGAAGGGGAAGGACTTGTTCACGAGGGTGGGGTCTTGGCCCACACCAGAGCATTGATGGAGGAATACCCTCCCCTGTCCAGATCCCCGTCCCCTAAGTCATGCCCGCGTGAGGCAGACACAGAGTCCTATGTCGAAGGCCCCAGGCCACAGGCTGCTGTGACCACCCTCGGGTCGTATGTCTCTAGGCGGTGCTAAGGCAGCACACCGAGCCTGAGCAGCAGTGCTCTCTCTCTCACAAAATAAAAATAAATAAATAAAAATTAAAAAAAATTTAAAGTTACTGAGAAAGCAAAAGAGAGGAAATACAAGCCAAATTGCAGTGTGAGGTCAGAGACCAAATGAGGGGTTTCTTGAATTTAGGGGCAGTTGGTAAATACTGGAAAGGGTTAAGGAAGCAGGGTTAGGGACAGTGACTGAAGTTTTCTATTGGTTTTCAAGTTCAACTCATCCTATTTTTTGGATAGCCTCCTTACAAGACAGAGTTTTCATAGGATATTTTCTACTCAGTGCAGCAAAAAAAAATTTTTTTCTCTACATGGTGAGCCAATCCGGAAGTTTTTGTTAATATTTAAGATCTCAGGTGCTTAAGACTAGTCACCTACCAAACTAAATAGTCTCCTTTCTTTTTTTATTTTTTTTTAATATTTATTTATTTTGAGAGAGAGAAAGCATGAGCTGGGGAAGGGGAAGAGAGAGAGAGAGAGAGAGAGAGAGAGAGAGAGAGAGAATATCCAAAGCAGGCTCCAGGCTCTGAGCTGTCAGCACAGAGCCCGACATGGGGGTTGAACTCATGAACCGTGAGATCATGACCTGAGCCGAAGTCGGACGCTCAACCAACTGAGCCACCCAGGTGCCCCTAAACAGTCTCCTTTTATTTGTCATTTCTTGCTGCTTTCATGTTTATATCAGCTATATTTGGGATCTGTCAGATCGACATTTGTAACACTTTGGGGCCCAGCGTTTGCCAAGTAATTGCCTCATTTGTGTTATTTTCCAGTATTTTTTCCGAGGAATTAGCACATTTGGAAGTCAACCAGGGGTTGTAGCATTTTGGATAAATCCTTTAACAGTATATAAAGAAATCGACATTTTTTGATACTTAAATCAGCATTTTGCTGCATATTCTCAAATGATAAGATGGGAAGAAAGAGTGTATCTATCATCCTTGGATCCTAGAGGGATGTTTCTCAGAATAGGCTAAATGAGTGTCTTATGTGCTGAGGTCAGTTAGTTTAGGTATTTGACCTCTGCCATCCAAGGAAATAAGTCAATAGAAGCAAACAAAAGCAGTTATATGGGGCGCCTGGGCGGCTCAGCTGGTTAAGCATCTGACTTCAGCTCAGGTCACCATGTCATAGTCTATGAGTTCGAGCCCCTCGTCGGGCTCTGTGCTGACACCTTAGAGCCTGGAGCCTGCTTCGGATTCTGTGTCTCCCTTTCTCTCTGCCCCTTCCCCGCTCATGCTCTATCTCTCAAAAGTAAATAAACATTGAAAAAAATTTCTTTAAAAAAGAAGCAAACAAAAGCAATTATAGAAGCTATGCAGGAAGGTTTTACTTTTTTTTTTTTTAATTTATTTATGTAAACTCAAGTTAGTGTACAGGGTAAACATACGGGGTAGTATTGGTTCCAGGAGTAGCATTTCGTAATTCATCACTTGAATATAACCCAGGGCTCATCACTCACAACTAGCACCCTCCTTAATGCCCATCACCCGTTTAGCCCGTCTCCCCACCCTACCTCTCCTCCAGCAACCCTCAGGTTATTTTCCACGTTTAAGAATCCCTTATGGTTTGCCTCCCTCTCTGCTTTTCTTATTTTTTCTTTCCATTCCCTTATGTTCATCTGTTTTGTGACTCAAGTCCCATATATAAGTGAAATCATATATTTGTCTTTCTCTGACTGACTTATTTCGCTTAGCATAATACCCTCTAGTTCCGTCCACGTTGATGCAAATGGCAAGATTTCATTCTTTTTTTGATTGCTGAGTAGTATTTCAGTGTGTGTGCGTGCGTGTGTATACAGATACCACATCTTCTTTATCCATCCATCAGTCAGTGGGCATTTAGCCCTTGGATATGTATGGTTAGCCCTGTGCAGAAAACACAACCTCGTTTTGGGATGAGATGCATTTCTTTCAGTGAAGGGAACCTGGCCAGAGGGATTCTCTGGGTTACGAGCACTTCCCGGACCCTCAGCCACAGTGCGGAGAAGTGGCCACCTCAGTAGTGTGTACTGCAGGGGCACCTGGGTGGCTCAGTCAGTTAAGCATCCAACTTCTGCTCAGGTATTGATCTCGTGGTTTGTGAGTGTGAGCCCCACGTCGGGCTCTTTGCTGTTGGCTCGGAACCTCCTTCAGATCCTCCATCTCCCTCTCTCTCTGCCACTTCCCTACTTGCACTTTCTCTGGCCCTCTCTCAAAAATAAGTAAACATTAAAAAAAAATAGTATGTTCTGCAGCATCTCCAGGAAAGAGACAGAGAGAAAAAGAAAACCAGAAATGCAAGAGAAAGAGAAACAGGAAAATCGGGCGAAAAAATGAGAGAAAGAGAGAGACTGAATTTCTTTTACCTGCTAACTGGTTAACACTTTCCTTCTGGGCGTTGGTACAGGTGACTGTGACTTAAGAGCTAGTTTTGTCAGGATTACTTTTTTTTTTTTTCCACAGAATGAAGACCCCTTTCCAACAGTCCTTACTCTGAGCGTTCACTCTGTCAACATTTTCCCCCTCATGATCCTGCCAAGTGCTCTCAATAGTGCCTACGAATGCCGACACCAGCTAGCGCATTTTGCCCCCACAATTAATTTCTTAAAGTCAGAAACCATCGACCCAGTTCATGTTTGAAGCGAGATGGGGAAGACGCTAGAAAAAAAATCTGAAGGTTCTCCTTTCTCGGTAGAGAGTTGACTGTGTGCGAGGTGGTGGCATCCTCAAACATGGTTCTAACCAGGCCCTCTGCCCTGTGCTTTGAACGTTTCTAATTTAATATCTACCACGAGTGTTTCTGTTTTCTTTAATATTGTCTCATAGTTCCGGAACACACTAGAAGTGTGGAGCGCAACAATAAGTAGTTATTCACTTATTTAATAGAAGTTCTCAAAGCTTCACACGGGAGAGGATGAAGGTATTAGCATTTGAAAGACGCCCGATTGCCCACGGAATCCTGCTCAGGTGCAGAAGGAACGCAGTCCTTAATAATTTAGCACACACCTGCTAACGCTTTAATCTCTTGTGCGCTAATTCATTGAAAAACATTTTCTTTGCAGTTTTTCCTGAGTGACCCAGAGGAAACAATTGCTCCAACTGCCAATACATCCAACATGAGTCTTTCCGCCTTAAATAATCAGGCAGCGATTCTGCGCGCACAAAATTTGTTTTTCCTCCCGGTAAGAGCATTTCACTCATTGTTATTGGTTTTGTTGTTTTGCCGTAAGCTATTCGCCCATTTAACGGGACGGCCTCCATTTTCTGATCTGCTAGATTTCACTTTTCCTCTTTGGTGGCAATACCCGAGTAAGTCCCGCAGCTAAAACCTGCCCGCCCTCCGTAAAGAAGCCGGGGCTGACGCCCACCGATTAGACGCGCGAGCAAACGTAGGGTCATTTTGGTGCTCTTACAGGTGTCTCTGCTTTTATTCTCTAATTGCTCCATTTTATAGCATGAGTCTCAGCGTTTGACGTTGGATTGTATGTCACTGAAGTTCTGGGTTCATTGCTGATGGGTTTTGCTAATTGTCTCAGTGGAATAGTATTGGCTTCCTTGCCGACGACTGCCTCTCACATTTCTGCCTCTCCTTTGGCTGTAGACGCTGCCCGCTGATTGTATCCTGAAATAATCCTTGCCGACTGACTCATTTTAACCAGCGTCCAGAAGGACCAAGATTCAGAGTTTCAAAGTTGCTAATATGTCAGCCTTTTAAGTGAAAAGGGTTAAATCGGTTATTTAGTATTTAGTAACTTTGTTTCATAAATCATGAATGCAAAACAAGTTTTTATATTCTCCCTTCTGCGTAATCCTCTAAAGTAGATTATTCTCACCTGGTTGCTGTCCCATAGAGGCAAGTTCCGAGGGTGCCGAAGGAACTATTTTGGAGACTGAAACCGGTGATTCAGTGTGTATGCTTTCAACTTCTTGGCCAGCTTCTTACACTCCATTAGCTGTGGTAATAAAGCAGATTCTTTTCCTCCTTCTTCTTTCGCTGATTTGTTCCCTTGATATTTGGCTTGGATCCTTTCCCCCATTTCCTGTCTTCAGTTTCCTGGGAAGCTTCCAGCTCTCTGTGAAGAGTTGGGGTATCTGGTGGTGTTTTTGAGAGGGTTTCCGAGGCGAGCTGACCAAAGTCCCTAATGATGTCCCCGTGGGCATGGGAAGAAAGCCTGGCACGAATCCGTCCCTTGTCCAAGGGGCCCCGGCACTCATTTTAGGCATTATCATAAACCCCCGTGAGTGCCAGACAACATCTTTCCTTCTATTTTAGTTCTGTGAAAAGTGAGAGACAGGATGCATGGCAAGGGTTTATTGGCTGGGATCTCACCGTGGGCAATTTGAAGCCGCCTTCTGTAGAGAGAGATTGAAATGAACTGTGGTCTGGCCCGCCCTCCCTCCACGAATGGAAGGCATCGGCTCGCACGGAGTCACCCAGGCTGGTGGCAGAGGGACAGGGCGTCCCATGCAGCATTCACACGGCACTTCAGCAGTTTGCAGTGAACGTACCTTTTCAGAAAAAGGGGAAGGATAGCTGGCAAAGCTCTTTGTTAAATCTCTCCACCCCGTGTCTATGGATGCAGCAGCCCACCATTCATCACTAAAAGCGAGGTCATCATTCTGAGTCTCATTAGCGAAGTCGGCATGACACCTTATTTCCAAAAGGCGTATAAACCACTAGAAACCCAGGATGGGGAAAAGTAACATTCGCTCAATCTTCAACGATTCCGAAAAAATAAAAAAAAAAAAATACACACTGGCCTCTTAAAAATGTAGGTAGAATTTTGTCAACGAGTCACTGTTGTTCCAGGAGTAAGTCGCCAGAAAGAGAGACTACGACGAGCTTTGCTGAGGAACCCTCATGTGCTCAAGCGCCGTGCGCGCAGAAACTGCAATATTAGAGCAATTAAGAGTCCCAGAGAGCCCCAGAACAGCCCGGCTTCCCCCTCCTCGGTCACAGGGAACACCGGGAGAGCCATGCACACCTTCCACGGTATTCCTCTCAAACCCCATCGTACGTGGTATCCGAGCTCGACAGGGTAGTGGGCAAGCCTGTCCACAGCTGCAGGTGCCATGCAGTGACGTAACTCTTCTTGGTGGAATCTGTAACAGTCGTCGGAAAACAAAATAGACCTACTCTTCACCGCGTAATACTAATTTTAGAAATTAATCTTCTAGGCATCCACACCAAGCAAGAAAGGTGTTCCTCAAAGCGTTTATGTAACACCAAGAGCAAAGAAAGTGAACGACCTATGAGTTAGAATAAATTAATGGTTTAAATAAATACTGGTACTTAGTCATCTGCAGCCATGACAAAGGATGTTGCACAGTATGTAATGGTATAGAAATATATATTCATCGTAAATTAATTGAAAAGCATCACTTAAAAATATCCCAAATGTTCTCCAAGTTTTTAAAATACCAGTATCAATATTGAGTGGTATTAAAATATCAGTAATAAGTGGCACACTCCGCACAAAAGTAGGCTGGAGAAGGAAACCCAAAGAATGAACAGTGGCTCAAGTTGGTGGTTGGATTTTACAGGAGACCCTTTGCTTTATACGAGTCCTTTGATAGTTCCTAATTTTTTTTTTAATTTTTTTAATGTTTGTTTATTTTTGAGACAGAGAGAGACAGAGCATGAGTCGGGGAGGGGCATAGAGAGAGGGAGACACAGAATCTGAAGCAGGCTTCAGGCTCTGAGCTGTCACCCAGAGCCCGACGCGGGGCTTGAACTCACAGACCGCGAGATCATGACCTGAGCCGAAGTCGGACGCTCAACCGACTGAGCCCCCCAGGGGCCCCTGATAGTTCCTAATTTTTAACACCAGATGTATTATCCCTGTAGGAGGAAAAAGAAAAGTCATTGAAAATGTCCAACGAAATCTGCCACAAAGGATTTTTGCCATCTAGGCAGTTCATACCGTCTCGGTACTTATATCATTTATATCTGCAAAGCTTCCCTGTGAGTGCGCTATTATTGGAACTCCCATTTTCCAGGTGAGGAGACTGAGGCCAAAAGAGACTCAACTGAATGTTCCAAGATAATGGCTGCTGTTCCCTTGGCATAAAAATGCGAGCTGATTTCCTCGATGAGCTTTATCAAATGTGTTAATAACCACATTAACTAATTTTAACTTTGTTCGCTTAATCTTAACGGACATTAGCAAATGATATTTAGTAGTTAAAATAATAATTTTCGATATGAGTAAATAATACAACCATTAACTAATAACATACCAACTGCGTCAACATCATGCAGAAATAAGGTCTCTAGTGATTACATCCTAGTAGAAGTCCGTTCAGGACGCTGCCGCCAGAGCTCTTGCCTAATCGGTGTTGTCCCTGACGGCTGCGTTATGTGGTGGAGACAGCTGATCTTCAGAACCCCCTGCCTGGCCCTCTCAGGCTGTCCCCCTCGCTCACACACACACCCCTGTCGCTCTCTGCAGGCTGCCAGGCTACCTTTAATCAATTCCCTGACCACATTGTGCCTGGCCTCCAAGTGTTCTAGAAAGGCTATTTAACAGTAAATGATTAAATGCTACTTACCATTAACGTATGTTTTTCAGTAGACACCCCTGAAATAGGAAAACTTTGTAAAAGCCTAAGAATGAATTTTAAAATATGAAACTAGGGGCGCCTGGGTGGCTCAGTCCATAGAGCATCCGACTTGGCTGAGCTCGTGATCTCACAGTTCGTGGGTTCCCCTCGCGTTGGGCTCTATGCTGACAGCTTGGAGCCTGGAGCCTGCTTAGGATTCTGTGTCTCCCTCTCTCTGCCTCTCCCCAGCTGGGGCTCTGTCTCTCTCTCTGTCTCAAAATTAAATAAAACATTAATAAGATAATAAAATGAAAATAAAGTAAAATAAAATAAATAAAATAAACATGAAACCATAGGCTATTTCTGTATAGGTGTTGGCACTTACTTCCAAGAAGGGGTCTTACAGAAAACCTGTAGGATCCTGTCCCCCCACCCCCACCCCGCAAGGTGCTCGCGCACACACAGCGGTTCCTCGTCCTGCTTCTCCTTCCGTTGGGGCTGACCTTGTTGAAGCAAACTGCTGCCACCTGGAAGGCCGCCCGGCTCAGGAAGGCTTCACCTCCTGAAGAGTGACCCAGTGGCTGTGATCAGGGCCATGCCTCGTCTTCCTTGTGCAGCTGAAATGCCAGGAGCGAGTCCTCGCGAGTACGGGGTCTGTAGTAGCTCCTGCATGGCCGCCTCCCTCCCCGGCCTCCGTCTCGCAGAGAAGGAAGTGCTTTGTCTGACCAGGGCGGCTCGCCTCTCGACCCCTTCTCTCCCCAAGAGCAGGATGGATGAGCTAATATCACCGGCCTTCCAGATGGCTTACCATGAATGGCCTCCGCCATTTTCCCTCCGGGGAAATAAAAGAGCTAAAATGACCAAAAATAGGCAGTTCGTACATGGCTTATTCTGTATAACGAAACCAAAATTGAGTGGCTTACACACTGGGCTATTTTTTAAACACGGGGTTTATCAAACATCAGTCGGATCGATGCCTTATTCTATTAAACTTTATCGAGTGCCACTTCTGCCCCACTAACCCTGGTAGCAGCTAACCCTGGTTCCTAAAGACACGGCAGTGTTGCAGGTAGAGGCCCCATGGGCCTGGCGACCCTTCCCACTTACCGCGTGCCCCCTGGCTGGCAGGGCTCTGGGCCGCAAGCTTTGCTTGTTCTTTTCAGTGACTTAAAAGGAGGACATTGGGGGCGCCTGGGTGGCTCAGTTGGTTAAGTGTCCGACTCTTGATTTCGGCTCAGGTCATCATCTCACAGTTCGTGGGATCGAGCCCTGCATCAGGCTCTGTGCTGTGTTGGCAGTGTGGATCCGCTTGGGAATCTCTCTCTCCCTCTCTCTCTCTCTGCCCCTCGCCTGCTTGTGCTCTCTCTGTCAAAATAAATAAGTAAACATTAAAAGAAAACAGGAGGACATTCTTCCCGTCATTTTACAGATGAAGACATGCACCACAGCTGGGTTGGGTCGCTGGTAATGAACTAACGCATGAGCAAAGTAAGATTGGCCCCGGGGCTGTCATATCCACCAGGGCAAATAGTGAGGGAGGCACCAGTGTCACTGTTTCCTGGGACGACAGAGGACCGAATGTGCTGGCTTTCTCCCGCCAGCCTAGGTCTTCCCATTTCCTCCCGTGCCTGTCCACGTCCGGGGAATCTGTGACTCACCCCGGCCAAAGCTTTTAGTTTGTTAAATCCTCTCTGCTTTGGGCCTGCAGCTTCTCCTGTAGTAAAATGCCGAGGCTTTCTTATGCTTTTAACAGAACTACCGGTAATGACTTCCATCCTCTTCATAAATTAAGAATTGAAAGGCCAAAAGAAATTCTAGGTACTCACTTTTAAAATAGACACCTGTGGACACAGTCACATAGTTTTCATTTTCAAGAAGCAAACGACATCTGTGCGTCACGACCTGCCTTCCATATTGATTGTTAAAAAAGTATTTCTATTTGGCAATATGTATGGTCGTTCTTCTTGGACGTGCTTCCCTGGGTCAGCAAGCCGTGGCATGAGTCATTCTTTTCTAAAGCAAACAGCTTTCGGGCGCGCACCCCAGGGTCCGAAAACAGAAAAGGGGCATCTGGTTTCACAGCCGGTTTGGAAGTTGCGCGAGTGAGCTGGGTGGTGGTGATCCCCGATGTTAACTCCTGTCCCAGCCTTTCTCAGAAGAGACCCTCAAGGCTCCTCTGATGTCTTTCCCCGTTCCAGTACTTCATCTATAGCTGCATTCTGGGACTGATTTCCTGCTCGGTGTTCCTGCGGGTGAATTACGAGTTGAAGATGCTGATCATGATGGCGGCGTTGGTTGGCTACAACACCATCTTTCTCCACACCCACGCCCACGTCCTGGACGACTACAGCCAGGTCTTATTCGAGAGGTAACCTGCGCCCTCTTCCTTCTCCTTGGTTGTTTCACGGGACGTTGATAACGTGAGTGTGTGTTGAGTAAACCTAGACTAGCGGTACCCTCGCAATTGGTAATCGTTGTGTGGGAGTTTCTTTAAAACAGGGGTGCAGAAAACTGATGTGTATTTTCATTATAGATTGTATAGAATATGTATCATCGTATGTGCGTAGGAGGTTTAGAGAGGTGATTCGTGCTCCAGTCTGTACTGTGTTGATAAAACTAACTTAGGGTTTCTCGCCCTCAGTGTTATAAAACTTTGGACTGATTAAGTTTCTGTGGTGTCAGGCAGTGGGGGAACTGTCCGAGGTTTTATAAGATACGTAGCAGCATCCCTGGCCCCCGCCTGCCAGATGCCAGGCATAGCCTAAGTCGTGACCACAAGAAATGTGTCCGGACGTTGCCAAATGCCCCCTGCAGGGCATAGTGGACCTCCGGTTCAAAACAAAGGAATCCGAAAGTACCGGAAAAATAAGTGGATATAGACACAAGTTATAGAGTTAGATGTCTTATGGAGATTTCCTAAAATACCCTTGTGTGGACACAACACAGCTGACAACTCTCTGTTCTATGAAGAGATTGACCTGCAGGAAGAGTTAGACCTGTGATATCATCCGGACCCGGATATGATCCTATGATATGTGATGGTGTCCGGTCCCCAGGTCGGGAACGGTGAGAATGGTCCTTGAGCCCCTCTTTGAGGTTGTGAAAGGCTTCCTGCCATCAAGTTACTTCCATAAGGTTAGATTGAATATCTCTTCCCCGCCTGAAAAAAATAGAATCATTATGATATTCTCCCTCATACATCTTAATAGCAAAACTTTTTATATCAAGCGTTAGGTTTATTTCTGGACCCACCAGGCTTCGAGTTTTTTTCTGTAGGCATGTTGCATAATCCTCTGTAAAATATCTCTATTTCTTTTAATGTGAAATAAATGCCTTAAATAGTTTCATAGATGCACAGCTCTAGAAGGATGGCTCGTGTTGACGGTGCACGGCCGCTTCTCCATCGGAGGTTCAGTGCCAGCAACGGTGGGCCCCTCACTGCGTGCACGTTTCTTACCAATCAGGACACTTTCAGAAACACAATGGCAGTGCATTCTCTTCACGTAATTTAATTTCCATCGTCTTCCGCACCACGAAGCTCTAATAATCTGTAATCAAGCTGCGAGTAGTTGAGCCGCAAAAATGCATAATGGTGTTAAGGAAGGTTTATGATTCCTTGGCAAGGAGGAGAATGAAATCAGAAGTTAATGTTCCAATAAATTCTCAAAGTCACCAAGCGAACATGCTTTAGTGTCTCTCTACCATATCCAGAGAGCCCGCATCAAATCCCCATGCAAGTGTGGTGTTGCTGATTCTTATGCACAGCGACGACGCTGCTGAATTCCCCTTTATTAGATTTGAGGCTCCTGAATATGCCACCCATCTGAAGAAAAAGAAGCAATTAGATTAGCGGGTTTCTGATGGAGAGAGAATTGCTCCTGGGGACCTGAGACAGACACACCATCTCGGATACGAACCGAGCAGCAGTTGAAGAGTTACGTGTTCAAAGACAAGTTTTTACTTCCTGAGCCCTTTCAT
Source organism: Paguma larvata (assembly GCA_030068075.1). Lineage (NCBI taxonomy): Eukaryota > Metazoa > Chordata > Mammalia > Carnivora > Viverridae > Paguma > Paguma larvata. The sequence goes on from CM057826.1 coordinate 5,272,769, forward strand.
TTTGTTCAAGATCTTTCGTGTGTATTCTCCTGGTCGTGTCTTAGTAAGAACCTTACAGTCAGAGAAGGCTGCCCTGAGAAGCCTCCAGAACCTGCCTCCACTGCGACGGGAGCCAACATCCTGCCAGGAGGAGGGGCACGCGTGCCCCTCCGTCTTCCTCCTGGCCGTACAGTTCTTGCCCTTCCAGACCTGCTTCCTACACGAGCTTCCCCAGCACCCTCCCCAAGCGTTCCTCCACCAAAAGATGACTCTTCCTGGCAGAAGAGCAGACAGACTGCCTTGAAATTTACACATTTTCTCAGTGTCGGTTTAAAACTAACCCCAAACGAGGGGCGCCCGGGTGCCTCAGTTAAGCATCTGATTCATGAGATCGAGCCCTGTGCCAGGCTCGGTGCTGGCAGCCTGGAGCCTGCTTGGGATTCTCACTCTCCCTCTGTCTCTCTCTCTGTCCCTCCCCTACTCGTGTGCTCTTGCTCCCAAAATAAATAAATTAACTTTTAGAAAAATATTTAGGGGCACCTGGGTGTGAAGTTAAGTGTCCGACTTCAGCCCTGGTCATGACCTCGCAGTCCGTGAGTCCGAGCCCTGCATTGGGTTCTGTGCTGACAGCTCAGAGCCTGGAGGCTGCTTCAGATTCTGTGTCTCCCTCTCTCTCTGTCCCTCCCCCACTCACACTCTATCTCTCTCTCTCTCTCAAAAATAAATAAACATTAAAAATAAATTTTAAATACATTAAAAAAAAATGAGACACCCCTAAGACCAGGACTTTCTCCATTTCCCTTCATTTCTCCAGCCTCAGTGTATGTTTGACAGAACCCTGAAACGGCTGCCGGGGCCAAAACCCACCAGTGCCCGTGTGTTCTTTGTTCAAGACAATTCAAGAGACTTCCCCATCGGGCCCCTGATAAAGGTTTCCTCATCCTTTGCCTCGATGGCATAGATGCTGACACAGCTCTTTCTGACAGGACGCTAGGATCCTCAGAAAAACAAAAGACCCCTGAGCTGGGACCGTGCTTCGAAATGGAATATCCCTGAATCCCAAAGCCAGAGGGTTCCTTCAAGGAGGGAGCTGGCTTATGGGAGTGCCACGTCACACTTCCAGTCCCCACGGAGGTCAACTATGTCACTGAAGACATGCTTGGTCCTGTCCCTTTTCCGACTTATTTCTGGACTTTGCATCCTTGGCCTCCCTTTTCACGCTTGGGTTTCCTGGTCCTTGCCCTGGTCTTCTTCTGGAATGTGTGCTCGACTGTGGCAGTCAGTGTTCTTGGGGCCCACCTTGGCCACTGGACTGGCCCCTTTGTCAACACCGAGCATTCCTAGCAGACCTACCCCAAGCTTCTGGCCTTCACCCGTGGGTGTGCCTGCAGACCGAGTGGCTCTGTCACCCTGCAAAGCCAGGGAAAATCTCTCCAGATGAAGCAGATGAGGCTCTGTAGTCTGCCGTCCTCTCTCCCGTGAGGCGGACAACAGACACTGTAGAATCGAGGAAAGAGCAGGTCGGAACCAACTACCACGCTGATAACCACAGTGCCTATAACTGTGCCTGCCCTCTAGGAAGTAGGTGCTAAATAAATATCTGTTAGATGAATGAATGACAGCAAGTGCACTCCTTCATGACCAGAGGGGCCCAAATACCAGCTATAATGAAAAGTCTCCCCTTACCTGCTTCCCTGAAGACAGAGGCTCTTGGAAGATGTGTCTCTTCAAGAGCAGGATCGGTTTTTGTTTGTACTCTTACATTTCAAGGGCAAGTTTGGAGAGGACATCCCTGTGTAGAAGGCAGTGGCAGGCCATTTTCTGAATACGCAGTTGGACTATATTGTTGTCCTGTCTGTGAGTTCACCATGACCCGTGTTGCAGGGGCCTTTTTGGAACCAAATTTGACATTGATAATGGACAAGCCAAAAGGATGGGATGGTAGAAGCCAACAGGGAAGTTTTCACATCAGGGTTAGCAAAGAAAACAAGAGAAGTGTGCCCCAGGAGAATACCAGCTCAATGAATAATTCAAAAAAGATATTCTTACAGATTCACGAATGTGGAAAACTTCCTCTAAAGGAGAAGGAAAGAGGCTACTTTGAGTGTGCCACTAAAAGTTCTTTAAACAGAGGCCAGCGATGCCCCAGTACTTATCATTACCTGCTTTTATATGATTCTGGGAAGTCACCTTCTGCTGAAAGAAGCTTGGGTGTTTCTGGTATTTAGAAGGTCCAGTAGCAGACATTTCCTCATTCCTTGGCATTTACAACATCCTCCATCTTTCTGTGAGTACAGGATGCTTTACTGAACCAGGTAATAGCAATTCCAGTTCCTCCCCGTGACGCTGTCCCTCAAAGCCCTTGGCCGGAGCCGTCGAGGACACCGGGTGCTCTTCACAGTGACGGGGATGTCGATGCGCGCTGATATTGCTGGAAGTTGTTTCTGTTTCAAAGACACTTTCCCTTCCCACGTCAAAGGCTTGCCACAGAGTCTGCAAGACACTGTCAGATTTTTCCTATGAGTTTTTTTCTCGCAGAACTGAAAAGTCTCGAGGGATGAGTGTTATCATTTCATAGGCACCTGGCCCTTACGCTAATCCACCTGAATGTAGGAAAAGTGCCTTTAAATCTGAAATTTAATTTAATTCTGAAAATATGGGGGCTGAGAGCTTGAACGGGATTGGGGGAGGGGGATGGATGTCAAGGGACCCTGTGGGCTAACCAGCTCTGTTCGGGCACTTAGCTGAATAAGATAAATCCTTTGTGGACAGCATATAAGTAAGGCGTGTAAGTAAGCAGTGATACCCAGGGCTCAGCCTCGTTCGGGAGCTGTGGATTGTTGCTGCTAGAATGTCTGCAAAATGTTAACTTCCTTGAAGTTCTGTGTCAGGGATAGTGACGGAGATACTCAGACATCTATCACTGGGAGCTAGGAGTTAGGCACCTTCAGTGTGAAATTGTTCTACTTTCTCTGGTTTTCCTGTGTCTCATTGAAGACACAGAATTCGAGATTTTGCGACACATTTTGACAGTGTCCCAACTTGGGATCAGCCGATGATGAGCCACTGAGAGGCTCGAGGAAGATCATGATCAGCAGAAAGGCAGGACAGCATTGCACGTCCTCCCCTGGGGTGCAGGATCTGGGGGTGTCCCAGAGCCCCTGAAATTCCTCTAAAGTCTCCTCTTTCAAGTTAAAGCTGTATTCCAAATTTCCTTTCTAACCCATCGTATGTCCAAGTTAATGCTGACAGGTTTCGAAAGTAGTTTCGAAGTTAAAATCTCAGTTTCTCTTCCCCTTCCCAATCCTCCCCTCTGGATCTCCAGAAAGTAAGGAACACACGTTTCTGTGTGGCTGGAACCCACTGGCGGTGGGTTGGGAGGTCGGAAAAGGAGGCGATGGGTCATCCGAGCTGCCCCTTGTAGCAAAAAAGCCAGTCATCCTGGGGCTACTCGATTCCACCAGACTCGCTTTTTTTCTGTCAAAAGCGACCTTTAGTGAGCTCCTGTGTTATTTAATCTGAAAAAGAAAATGTTCTGGAATGTAGACCCACCTGCAGGAGAGGATGCGACTTTTAGGCTGTTTTCCTTGATTTTAGACGGGGGTGGGGGGAGGGGCGAAGGTTTCCCAGAGCCTGGGCCCAGACACTGTACAGAACGCGTCTTGTCACGAGCTCCTCAGCCTCTAACGCTGACGCCACGCACAGCCCTGGGTCTTATTGCGCCGATCTGCCAGTCGCGTCCGCTCACTGTCGCCTTTACAGAGCCAAGCCACGGCCGCATCCGTCAGGTGCATTATCACGTCCGTAGTAGAGGGCCAGCCCTCTACTGCCTCTCAGCCCTGCATTCGTCCTCCCTCCTGACCCACAGCTGCCCCCGGGCTCATTTCCCAGCGAGAGTTTGTGCCTCAGTGCGCAGTCTGTTTCAGCCCCAGAATGTCTTGCTTGGTATTTATGAATAATACTCTGAGAAAAACTTAAAAAAAAAAAAAAAAGGCCAGGGCACCTGGGTGGCTCAGTCAGACTCTTGATTTCGACTCAGGTCACATTCTCTTGGTTCGTGGGATGGAGCCTCTCTTCGGGCTCTGCTCTGACAGCTCGGAGCCTGCTTGGGATTCTCTCTCTCCCTCTCTCTCTGCCCCTCCCCTCCTTGCATGTTTTCTCTCTCAAAATAGACTTAAAAAAATACTTTGAGAAAGCCCAGGCTCGGAGCCATCTGTCCTTCGGTGACATCGGGCCGCCCCCCACTGGAAGACTGCTGAGGGTTCCGGTGGATCTGTGTCCAGCCTGGAGAGGACACAATGTCTGGAAAGGAAGCCCCTTAGGTTTAAACCAGCATGATTATGGGTCCACTCACTCGGTTGTTTTTACAACACACTTCTATTAAATACCCATTGTGTGCTGGGCTGGATTTCTGGAGCCTGAGTGCACAAAGATGAAGAAAGTACAGTTTCTGCTGTCAAGAAGATCGCAAAGTCTCTATAAGAAAATCGTGTCTCACCAGAAGGCCCACAGGAGGCTTGGCTGTCGGGGTTAAGTTCATGCTGCACACCTAGGAAAGAAGAGAGGGTGTCAGCTGTGAGTGTGTCAGGGGCCCAGTGCTGACTGATGTTGGGAAGACATTGACGAACTATGAGGAGTCAGAAGTGAAGAGAGAAGTGACTTGGGCATCACAACAGAACAAGGCGTCTCTCGTTTTTGCCCCTCCCCCACCCCAACCTCTGTTACAGTGATTTGGCATCTGCGCAGGGACAAAAGTGCCCTTGTAGGAGCTGGGGGATCCAGCAGCATATGCCAAGGGGTCTGAGAGGCATCTCATGCCCCCACGCATCAGATAATATGTGTACAGACCCCAGCTGTGGGCACTGCCATGGCCGTGAACCAGCTCAGACCCCTCTGGGACATGGTCCAGAAGGCCCTGGAAAGTACTTGGCTAGTCACCCACAGAGGACAGAGTCTTTGTGCAAGTCAAGATTTCCAGAGCAGAAGTTCCAGCACATTATTGGGAAACATGCAAGTCTGAGCGCTCTGAAGTGGATAAGATGAACGGCTTGACTCTACTACCCGCCTCCCCCAGGGAGGCACAGCCGAGGCCCCAGAGCGAGCTCCCATGCAAGCAGGCACCCACCACTGCAGCCGTGCCAGGTGCTGGCAGAGAGGCTCCCCTCTGGCCCCATCCACGGTGCTGATCCTGAGCTGCACAGTGGGGACAGCGAGCGGCTGGGCACGGGACAAATAGGGACTCTCGATGGACCTAACAGGGATGCAGATCCTACTAGCTGCATCAAGGTGCCCATCAGGGAGCCTGCCCAGGAGACGCTGGGAACACCTCACCTATGGATCCCACAGCCGGCCCACAGCCTCCCCCGCAGGCTCCACGCGGCACCCTCACGCCCCGACCCTGCGGCCGGCTCCCTGCCTTGCGCTCCTCCTTGGCAGAGGAGACCGAGAGCTTTGGCAGAACGCCGGCTCAGATCTGAGGGCCGCGGAGAGACAGACCACAGACTTGAACTTGAGCAAGTTTTGTCAGAGAAAACAAAAGGAGGCTGTCAATACTCTGCCTGGTGCACAGCCAGGTGGAGAGATGGCACGCAGGCTTAAGAACGGGGCCACAGGAGGGGACGAGAGGCGGGGAGCAGCTGTGACCACAGCCAGTCTCAGAAAGCCCCAAGCTATTTCTGTCCCGGTGGCAGTTCATAAGGACTCCAGGAGGTGACCGCCCTTTCAGATGTAAAGAGGGCTGTGCAGAACTTCAAGGAGCATAAAAATTCAAAGAAGAAAGGAGCAGAAGGAGTAAAGAACAGCCAGAGAACCCTTAGTAAGAGAGCACGAGTAGGTCCTTGCCAGCCAATGTTACTTACCCTCGATGGAAATGGACTGAATTGTCCACCCAAAAGGCAAGACTGGCCGCAGGAATAAAAAAAAGAAACAGGGATGCCTGGGTCCTCAGTGGGTTAAATGACCAACTTGGTTTCGGCTCAGGTCATGATCTTACCGTTCATGAGATCAAGCCCCACCTCAGGCTCTGAGCTTACACCATGGAGCCTACTTGAGATTCTTTCTCTCCCCCCCACCCCACCTCTCTCTCTCTGCCTCTCCCCTGCTTGTGCACATGTGTGCTCTCTCTCTTTCTCAAAATAAATAAATATTTTTTAACATACACAAGAAACACCTGTTGATGTGGAGAAAGAGGAAACCCTCCTCCACTGTTGGTGGGAATGCAAACTGGTGCAACCACTGTGGAAAACAGTATGGAAGTTCCTCGAAAAGTTAAAAGTAGAATTACCATATAATCCTGAGTTTTTATAGGCACTTTTCTTCCTAAAAATAATAGAGGCCTTTTTCACCTAGGAAAACATAAAGATTTTAAATGTAAGATCATGGTTAAGTCTACATGGCTGGACTGCTTTCTCTCCTGAGAGGAAAGAATGGCGTTTGTACCTCACCTGGACTGATTGCCTTTAGGTTAGAGACTGGTCCACCAGGCAGTTGCTCATCCAATTTTTCAGGATTCTTTGTTCTTTTGTACTCTGAAGACTTGAGGGCCAGAATGATTGCTCCATTAACAGCCTCAGGGCGAAGGCCAGCTGTAAATTAGTGTGTGGCTCCAGGCTCGTTTGGGCATCTGAGTCTCCAGGGCCCAATTTTTAGGTGTGAAAGAAAGGATATTCTGTCACATTTTTGCTGAAACTGTCATTGAGTTAGAAACGTTCTCAGTTATAATAGCACCGTGTCCTCTACTTTATCACTTGGGGATGGCACAAGCAGAGAAGGTAAAGTCCAAAGTGGATTTCAACCTTAAAATTTAAAGAAGAGACAGAGGGAAGGAGGCCTCACCCAACCAGCTGCCATTTTACATAAATGACCAACACGATGGTTATAGATTGAATTGTGTACCTCGAAAAAAGACATGGTGAAGTCCTAACCCCTGCTACCTCACAACGTGACCTAACTTGGCATGCAGATGTATTTAGTTGAATGAAGTCTTGCTGGAGTGGAATGGGCCCTAATCCAGCATGGCTGGTCTCCTTGTGAGAAGATGGCCATCTGGGTGGCTCAGTTAGTTAAGCAGCTTTGGCTCCAGTCATGATCTCATTGTTCGTGAGTTCAAGCCCCATGTCGGGCTCTGTGCTAACAGCTCAGAGGCTGGAGCCTGCTTCAGATTTTGCGTCTCCTTCTCTCTCGGCCCCTCCCCAGCTCGTGCTCTGTCTCTCTCTCTCTCAAAAATAAATAAACATTAAAAAACCTTAAAAAATTTTAAAAACCAAAGAAGATGGCCATGTGAGGACACAGACTCATTGAGAGAACACCATTTGTTGGTGGAGGCAGAGGTTGAAATGAGTGGTGAGCCAAGGAGTACCAGAGATTGGTGGCCAACCACTAGAATGAGGTGAGGAAGGACATCCCTAGGGGATCGGAGGGAGCACTGTCCTGCCAACACCTTGACTGCAGACATCGGCTTCCAGAACTGTGAAATGATCAATTTCCACGGTTTTGAGCTGCCCAGTTTACAGTGCCTTGTTTTGGAAGCTCTACAAACCTAACCTGTTGATCAAATAATTGACTGGACTAGCTCCTGGGATGCGATTCTACCTGTTTTGGGTGTTCTCTCTGTGCTACACCTTCCCCTTCCTCGCAGCCTCTCCCACATGCACACAAAGAGGAAAGTAACCCAGGAATGCGTCTGTGGATGGACAGAGTTTTCATTCAAACTGCAGGAGCCATACGGCACTCACCCATGCATGGTCCACACGGAGACAAGGGCTCCTGTAGGAATCAGCAGTTCTTTTTGGCTGGATGAATAAAAGACATTTTTGAGAAGCCTAAATGAAATCTATGAAAGCAGAGTGCAGTCCTTCTTAGTTGGCAGAGAAGGTCAGGAGGGAGAGAGGCGTTCGTGCGCCCGCAGGTCAGTTCTCGAGGCTGATGCTTCTCGCTATTTCCAAGGCCCGTTCGGTCCTGCCCAGCAACTGCTTGCCTTGTCTTCCCTTGTCCTTCTCCTTCCTAACCCCCACCCCTCCCATCACTCTTCTCCACTGAGCCTCCAGATCTGGGAAATGGCGGAGCAGAGAATTTCTATCCCCTAAACCAATGTTCAAGTGCATTCATGTGAAGAGTCCCAGACAAGGATTGCTTGTCTGTATTTTCTGTGTGATTGCCTGAAAACCCAGCGAGGCCCCGAACTGCATAAAGATGGTCCCACCTCCCCCTTTCCATCACCGACAGGGACCTGAGCTGGCTCTGTATGGTTGGGATATCTGGTCCCTTAGCTGGGCCTGCAAGGGGGACCTGAGTTCTGATTGGTCACTTGGATGGAGCCACAACAAGATCCCTGACCGGGGAGTTAACATTTGACTCTTAGTTTGGGGGTTATGGGGGCGGGGCTGCCGCCTCAGACCCCTGGAATTACAAAGGAATGGAAGGTTCATGAAGCAACATGCACATTTAAAACCCCACCTGCACATCGGAGAACGTTTGCTGTGTTGTGCTGCTTTCGCTAACTGGGCAATGTGGTGTCAGTACAGTCAATACGGAAAAATAGGAGTTTAATACTCTTTGCGGCCAACCTTGTTGATAAACATCTGCTCTCCTCAGTCACTGCAGCTGCGCTCTTAGACACAGCTGTCACAGGCTCATACAGGAACAGCTTCATTTCTTAGGATCAGTTCTGGGGCCACAGGAATATGGCACCTTTCTGTTTACTTGAGCAACCAGCTGGTTTACTTGCAGCCCAGCTGGGTTAGCCGGGAGGAAAGAGCCCCTCATGCAAGCTCTGCCTTTCTGGAGAGTTCTCTGAGGTCCTGTGCTCTTCAACCACTGAGACCGGCTGTTCTGTCTCTTCACATCTCCAGGGAATCCATGTTTCCTTTGCACCCAGATCTTTCATTCTGTTCATGATAATTCGCCAAACTCCATTTCTTTATCTTCTTCTCTTCCTCTCTAGCCCTGACCTCTCGTCACTCTGTGGTTAATGCTAAAACTCATGGGTGCCATTATGAAGTGCCCCTCATGCGTCAGGCTCCGTGCCAGGTTTTTCAGTGGTTGACGTGGTCACCAAAACAGCCTAGAAGATGGGTATTGATACCCTCTTTGGCTGATGATGAGGGTGAGGTTTGGAGGGGCCAGTCCTATGTCCCACAAATCAAGAGAGCAGGGGAGGGGTGCTCAGTTCCAACATGGGTTATCTTACTCCAAAGCCCACCTGAGCTCCTTCTCTACCACGTGGATCCTCACATGTCATCAGAGGGTTCACTCCTTCAACCCTCTGTAGAGAGACAGGAAAATCTCAAAGCAAGTTCAACTCACGAGCAGAAGGTGATGGTCTGGTGCTTATTTAATTTGATTAAACATGACCTATGCTGCTTATGTGACACGTCTCCATACATAATCAACTTTTCTTTTTCAAGTCCTATTTACAGTTCCGTGTAACTATCCTCTGTCCACGGTGCGGGACTCCCCGGGGATGGCAGGAGATAGCTCCTTCCCAACTGGGTTAGCCAGGCTCTCCAGAGCAACGGCACCAGTAGGATATTGGTATATAATATATATAATATGTATATCAAGCAAGTGGTTTATCATAAGGAAGAGGCTCACGTGACTACGGAAGCTGGCAAGTCCAAAATCTGCCTAGCCAACGTCCCAGTTCGGAACTGAGGGCCAGAAGCCGCTTTAGAGCCAGGAAGAGCCAGTGTTTCAGATCAGAGGCAGTCAGGCAGGAGAGAATTCTCTCTCACTCATGGGGAGGTCAGCCTCTTCTTCTTGTCAAGCCTCCAGCTGCTCGGATGAGGCTGCCCTGCACTACGGAAGGCAATCCGCTTCACTCAGCTCACTGCTTCCAATGTGACTCTCCTCCAAAAAACACACCCTCACAGGAACACCCAAAGCAACATTTGACTCAATGTCTGGGCATCCCGTGCCCACCACACATGCCAACTCCATACGTGGGGTGATCATCGCCTAGAAAGGTTTGAGGACGCGGACAGGGATCGAGGACTGACGTCTACCTGGACCCAAGGAGAAGTGGGGCAGTGGACCACGAGTTGCCATCTGTGGTAGAAACCATACAAAAGAGAACATGAGACCAAGTGCCTACCAAAAAAGTTATGAGAAACTATATAATTCGCAAGTGAGAGTAGCTGGTAGCATTAAGTTCCCTGCTTCATTTTTATACCTCGCGTGATTGTTAATTTCTAGAAGACGGCCTCTTTCTGGGAGTGATAACATTAAAAGTTGAGAGAGTCCTATGTCAAATTGTCCATATGGATCTCAGAAGTATAAAGAAAATACTACTCTTCATATTCCTCTGTTCTTTTTATGTTACGTTCGAGGTTGGTATAGTAACACATCTATGTTAATTTGGAAGAATCTTTTACTGAACTTTCAAAATCGGAATTATTTTGTTTTGCTGCAATCTGGGCTTGAAGGTTTATTTGAAAGGTGTGTGTTTGGCTGGAGTAGAACATGCAGTGAAGGTCCTCAAGTTCATTGATATACGAATTCTAAGTGCCATATGTATGTTGTTTTGTATTGTTTTTGTCTGTCTGTTTGTTCTCTAATAGACCAGGCATTTGGAAAGACCTGAAGACCATGGGCTCAGTGTCTCTCTTTATATTCTTCATCACTCTGCTTGTTCTAGGTAGACAGGTAAGACATCTGCTTTTTCACATAACTTCCCTCAAGTTACGTGTTAATAATACGTTGCTTGTACATCGACTCTACTTCAATTTGAGAAACAGCGTCTGTCCAGTAATAATAATGATAACACTTTGCTGATGTGCGTTATAGCTGCTCTCATGCAAACAAATGCTGATGCGTCACCATCATTTTATCACTGAGGAGACATGTGGGCGTGCATGCGAAGATACAGACAAAAGAACGAAGGCCTCTCATTTACCACCCCCCCACAAGAGGCAAACTTTGTGAATGGTAGAGATGCGAATCCATTTCCTGGTAAATCTCAAAATAATGTTGTAGGTTTTGTGAGCCCACAAAGCTGTTCCCTCAAGAGCTGACACTGTTTAGAAAATGATCCCCTGGCCTGGGGTTTTATTTGCGTTCCAGAACGGATGGCCTGTTTCTTTTTCTTAGAAGTAGGTATGAATATCCTTGACGTCACCTGCAATCATTCCTAGAAACACAGTCCTCTGTTCAAAAATTCTATTTTGTCATGAGAATGAAATTGCCCCTCCTTGCACTCCCCCCTCCTTCTGGTCTCCAAGGAGAGGCTGTGGGTGCAGGATTATCAAGGACGATATTCTCCCTCTAGCTGCACACGAGCATGATTGTGCAAAGAATAGACTCATTCCATGCCAGGCACTCTGCCTTCCCCAAAGTTTGCTTGGAATTCTTTGATGGATAATGTAAAACAAAGAAATGATATATTTAGAAATAACCAAGTAAGATGCAAAGCCAGTTTAATTATATATACAGCATTAAACAGTTGAACAGTAGGAAGTTGTTAATAATCGCACAGTCAGACCAGAGGTCAGAACTGTGGCTGCCAGTCCAGTGGCCTGGAAACGCTGTCCTCTTCCAAGGAGTACCCATGGCATGCTTCCCTGGGAGCCACAGCGCCTCCCACCCCAGTCTCCCAGGAGCTGAACTGTTGTCTTGCTACAGAGCTCTAGAAGACCCCTGTCTCCCCTCCATCCCACCCTGGCTCTGTCCCTGGCACATGGTTGGTTCTGCATCCTTTGACTTGTAGCTTTGACCATCTGCATGTGCCAGTTAACCCACTGAACCATGTCCTGTTCTTTCTTCCTGGTTCCATTTGTTTTCCTGCCACCTGGCTTTCTCCTCCATTGACCTACTTTCTGTTCTTACTCACAGAGAAAAGTCATGTCCACTCTTAGGAAACCTTATTAGAAGTGAAAGATGGGAAAGAAATGGGCTTCCTTGCATAATATCCCCTAGGTGACCATTCCTCCAGAAACATGGCCGCCCCCAGAAACATGGCCGCCCCCTCTGTGGGGTCACCTGTTTCTCATTTCGTCCCAAGGGTGTTTTGTCTGCACTTTCTCCTGCTGGAGTCCTCAGTCAGATTGCTTCACAGCAGTGTATTTTAAGGACCAAGAATCAAATTGAATTCTCCCAACTCTTTATTGTCTTTTATTTATTGATCACTGAGGTGATAAACATGCCGCTGCGTAGATGTTGTCACATGCAGTGGCTGCCCCTTGATCTGTTACTCACTGGCATAAGATAAACAGTCAGAAGTGTTCAGGGTTCAGTATTATGGCTGGGCACTAATTTAACACAATAGTGCTGATCCCAGTCTTACAGGGAATCCCTACTGTACACTACTGTTTACTCTCCACACCTACAGTCACTGCTCCCTGTACAGGAGTGATGGTGTGACAGTCATTCTGTAGCCAGGATCATTCAGCCAATGATCTCTAAGGTCCCAAGTCTTCTGGGCTAACAAGAACTTCGAAGTCTGTGACATAGTGCTTCTGCATACTCTTCTGAAAATACAAGTATGTCATAAACAAATGTCCAGTGTTTAAAATAAGATTTTTAAATTTTATAAATGTGCATGGCCTCAGGGTTACTTGTGCCCTAGGTGGTTGTTTTAAGCAATGGGACAGACATTTTGCCATTTATTTTCCTCATCATTTGTCCCAATGACTCCCCAGGCCCGTGACCATCTTTTTTGAAACGATGGTGATGTGTTTGCTCTCTGAGCAAACTAGCATGCTAAATATTGCTCTGCGCACGAGGCTTCAGAACCCAAGAGTGCGTGGAATCACACCTTACCTGCACCCCCATCCCTGTAGAAAGATGTCAGTCCCTCCAGTTCGTCAGCTTATTTTCAGAACTACACGAATAAGAACTGCCCTCGAGGCCGTGTTGGGTGTGAGACACAGCAGCGAGGCTCCCGGAGATGGCCTGGGTGCCTCCTCCAGGCTCTCCCTGTTGTCTTTCATCATTGCCAGGGCAAATGAAGAGTGAATCCCACGTCTCTGAGTGGGATCTGAGCCTCTGCGGACGGCTGAGTAGCCCCAGACAGTCTCTGAGAGATGGGTGAGGGTGTAGGGACAAAGGTTCACCAGGCAGGGCTGCTGTTGAATTGAAGTGCCACACAGAGTCTCGGAGGCAGTGGCTTCCCCTGACCCTCCACCACACCCTCCACACGGCCTCCCCCCTCTCTGTGTCAAATCCCCCTCTTGTTTCTCTTAGAAGGACACAGTCATTAGACTTACAGGCCACCCTAAATGTAGCACTGACCTCATCTGAGATCCTTAAGTTAATTACACCTGCAGTCTGTTTCCATAGAAGCTCACAGTCACAGATATTGCAGGTGAAGACTCGGAACTGTCTTTCTGGGGGACACCACTGAATCCGTTCAACTGGCTTGGGATAGAAACATCGGTCTGAGATTGCTCTGGCCCCATGAGATTCTAATGAGCTTATCCTTCAAGGAGAGGGCCCTACAGCAGATCGCATTGGAGAAGTGGGAAGGAAAGACTCGGCTAAATGTCGCTTTCAGTCCAGTGGAGGTCGTCCCCAAGTGCCCCGATTCCTTTAGTAGGAGACTTAACAGGTGTTTCCTGTGATGCGGTAGCTGTCACTCAGGAGACCTGAGCCACCGCTTAGTACCGCTCACTGAAACCCCGCCAGACCCATGCGCTGGGCCTGCTGCCTGCCCTGTGCCACCCCTGGGCTCCACCCCGTTTCACTCCGTCTCGTCCTGACTGTGTATCCATGGCTTCCCGATGCCACATCACAGACTGTCGAGCCATCTGAGTTTAAAATGAGCCACGCCACTGCAGGTACCCCGAAAAACCTGAACAAATAACCCGTGCTCCAAGTGAGAGCCCTTTTCCAGCAAGCACGGAGTATGATTCCTGTAAGTTACAGGATGTGGCGGACTCGGCGTTAATGTAAAAGTTTAAGATAAGCAAACATTAAAAATACCTCTTTTGAAATCTTTTTAAAAATGTCTCTATATGAAGTAAAAATAAATTCCACACCAGAGGAGGAGGAATAATTTTTGAGCATACCGTACATGGCTTGAATCTAACCCCTTGATGAACGATCATTGTTCTTTCAGGTTCCGAAATGTGAATTTTTTTTAAATTGCCATCTGTGCATGAGCAGTTGTGTGTGTGCATGTGTGTGCATGTGCGTGTGTGTGCATGTGCGTGTGTGTGTGCATGTGCGTGCATGTAGGTGGGTGTGCATGTACATGTGTGTGTGCCCAGGTGTGTGTGTGTGCATGCTCGTGCGCATGTGTGTGTGCGTGTGTGTGCACGTGTGTGTGTACTGCATTAGAATAAATAATCAAACCAATGAAACGAACAAACCTCCAGCGTTTATTTCTCCTCTGCATGTTTTTGTCGGGAAGTTCCTCTCTGTGCTGAAATACACCTTGTCTATTAGGCCCTTCTGTTACAGGAAGATTCTTTCAAGACTATTCCACCATATTAAATTATTTACATCATAACAGACTCAACGTGATGCCAAAATCAAAGACACCCTTTGCCAGCAAACAGGCCTCTCTGTTTCTACAATGTCGATAATCACAGTTTTTTAAAAACCATTACGTAGTACTCCATCATAAAGCATGAATGCGTGTTTCCACCGGCAGGCACCATCGTAATTAAATGATACCAGAACGAACATTTGGGTAAATATAATGTCATTCTCTCAGTACGGTGCAATCCCAAATGAAAAACTACAAAATTTTCAATGGAATACGTAATTACAGAATTTGTGGTCAGGGAAAACCGATGTCTAGATAATACAGGCGAAAGTGCCACACGTGAGCATGATTAGTTTTAAATGCGAATTATCAGCTCCCTCTTTCCACTAATAGATTTCCCATTTTTCATTTTTCATTGTTTATATTCGGTTACGCCTCTTCTCAAAAGATAATTCAAACCACCTGTTACTAACGTAACCTTGCAAGAAGCTCCCATGTCAGTTACATGCCTGTTCCCCTGTCCCCGAGGCTGGTGCTTTCTCGCACTTGCTTCTTTGCAGATCCAGCTGAGTGGTCGGGTGAAAGACGTTTGGGGGAGCAGCGGGCTCCGTAGGGAGGGTGGCAGTTCTGTTTGGGGGTTCTGTTTTCAGTTTTGTTTTTGTTCTTTTTATTTTCTCTTTAAAACCTCTGCTCTCTGGCAGGACAAGATGCCTATTGTTTCTTTACCTCTGTGTCCTCTTGTAACAGAATGAATATTACTGTAGGTTAGACTTCTTGTGGAAGAACAAGTTCAAAAAAGAGCGGGAGGAGATAGAGACCATGGAGAACCTGAACCGCGTGCTGCTGGAGAACGTGCTGCCCGCGCACGTGGCCGAGCACTTCCTGGCCCGGAGCCTGAAGAACGAGGTGGGGCGTGCCGGGCCGGTGGGCAGGGGCAGGGTGAGGAGGTCCTGGCGGTGGGGTGTGGGGGGCCTGGAGCCTTCGAACGCCTGAGTGCTCCTGGTGCCCACTGTTGGCCTGAATCGGTCTGTTCTTGAGACGATAATGATTGGCCAACTGGGAATAGTGAGTTCGAATCATCTCCGAACGTGTTAACGTGAGCCTTGATTCATCATTCCTGGTTTTCCTTCCCCCATCACGTGACACTCTCAGCGTGCGATGGGAGGCCCTGGGGTTCCCAACAAGTCACAAAGGTGACCTCTCCGTGGTGCGAGAGGCCGCCTGCCTTACCAGCACACCATAGAGACCGAGCCAAGGGGCACAGTTATGGCATACGTGCCACACGTCCACTGTGTCATTGCTTGAAACTTCCCTGAGCGCTTTTAAAGGGCGTTGGAATTTCAAAGATAGGAGATGGACAGAATTTTGAAGTTAACCACCCAAGATCAGGTCAAAGACCTGAGTCTTCTCTCTTGACTGGATGGAAATGGGGATTTCTTGGAGCATCTGAAGAAACAGATATTTAACTAGCATTAGAAAGACAAGGGTGTCGTTTTAAAATAGAAACAGCTTATGAAATGAGACGTTGTGAAATTTCTATAATATTCCTAACTTGTAGGAGTCAGCAGGTTTATCTACAGTGAGAAACACGTATTTGAGCACCCGCGAAGGCCTGGGTTGGCCACCCAGGTTTCAGAGAGGAGGTGCAGTCCCTGCTCTTCGGAGGTTTTCAGTGAGGATCGGGCGCGGATGAGGGATCCAGAACCTTAACAGATGCATGAACTCGCTCACAGAGCAGCTCAACCTTGGTGACACTAGAGTACAAATGATCTCGAGTGACAAGGCCTGAACGGTATTTTCCTGTAGCACGTTTAACATTGACATTGGCTAGAAAGCACCAGGGAGGAAGGGAGGTGGCTGGACAGTAGCCCCCTCTTACTGGAAGCGTGCCGGGCGTGGCCAGCCGCCCAGGGTCCCTCAGCAGGTCTGGTTGACTGTGGAGTGCTCACTCTTCTGTTTCTTCTGCCCTTCTCTGGAGTCCCTACGTCTTCAGCAGCCTGTCCGCCTGCTGGCCGCAGATGAGGAAATCACTGCGGCTATTAGGAAGGAGCCGTCGGCCCTCAGTACCAACATAAGAGCGTTTTATGTCTGTGTGCCTGGCTGTCAGTTCAGCTCATGAGTTCCACGTGTGCCTACTGTTGCCCCTGCCCCGTGGCCAGGCTGGTGCTGGGCCTGGACGCAGAGATGAACGAGACAAGAGGTGGCCCCCTCGCCCAGAGGGGGACTGCAGCCTCTTATCTCCAAGCCCCCTAGCAGTGTATATGTGGGAGTCCAGACAGGCCGCCACTGTGAGGAGGTGGCTTCTGAATCTGGAAAGAAGGAGCTAGAAACTAGCTGGGGGATGGATGCTGGGGGTGGGGGGAGGAGAATGAGAATATTCTGGCCAGAGGAGTGTCTAGTTCAAGCCCTGAAAAAGCCAGTGGGCTCGGCTCTGCCCCCTTGCAGACCCTTCCTCATGTCTCCCGACGGCTCCCTGGGCTTGGAGGGAGTCAGGGAATTCTGTCTGTTCTTCCCCGTCCGTCTCACTTATTCTAAGCAAATGCCTGAACCCAGTTCCTTCTTGGAAATCATAAGGAATGGCAGGACGGGTCAGGAGCAGAAACCGAGCAGTGGCTAGCGTGGGCTTCACTCTTCCATCCACACCCAGACTCTGTCACGTGAACTTGACCTACTCCCTCCCGGGCTGAGCCCAGTCTCCCCACTCATAAAAGGGAAAGAATCGTGCCTGACTTTGCAGTTGCATTGATGGGACGTCTGCACGTTGCATCACCCGAGCGTCCCTCCAGGCGAGGTGGGCGTTTGACATTGCCGGACACAGAGAGCCATGTCCACACGGGTGGGACCCAGCTGGCAGGACAGAGACGCTGATGCTACAACCTACATTGACTTGTCCGTGTCCTGTGTGGCCGTACTCCGTGCCACGTCACTTAGTACAACTAAGAGGGGGGTGATCTGTCCCTTCAAGTCTCATCAGAGCTGCCATTGTAAGAACTAGACCTACACAGGGTCTCCTGTAGCCTTCCCCACTCAGGTGGGCTCCCCGAGGAAGCGCTGTAGTGGGGGCAGGATGGCCCAGTGGGTGTGAGTCCCGGCTCTGGGCTCCCTCTCTGCGTGGGCGGTTGGGGAGCTCTTCAGGGACAAAGTGGGGATCAGCACATTTAGATGGAACCAGCTCTCTGCTTTGTTTCCTCCTTCGTCAGATAAAGAAGGCGAGGTCCCTGTTGGGGGAAGGGGGGGGTCTCCTCCACGGCCGGTTCATCCCTGTGTGTACTTATGACCTGCCAGGCTCTGAAGCAATCCCCGGCTCCCAGCGGTAGCTCGTGAGGACGGCTTCTCCCTGCCTGCGGGAGCCGGCGCCTGGACCCGGGCAGCCTGCAGCCCTGGAGGGAAACGGACGTGTGCTCCGTTCCAGAGCCTGTCAAACTCACGGCCACAGGCAGCCCCAAGGCGCCACCGCAGCCACGTTCGGGGTCTTTGGTTTTCACTCTGGGTCCCGAGATCCCCACGCACCATTAGACGTGTGCTCTCGCGCTGCCAGTTTTGCTCGGGAGGGTAAAGCGCCACGCACTGAATCTTAAATCGGGGGCATCGGACCAGCGAGATAGTCCTTGAAATGACCGCTTCATTCTGCGCCGCTGCGGGCTGCAGGGTTGTCTGTATTTAGCCAGACAACACACAACTGCCCTCGGGTGTAGCTTTCCGTAGTTTCCTGCCAGTTTTTGTCAGTGGGGTTAAATATGGTGGGGAGGAATCTACAAGCAGCCCCTCCGAGTCTTGAGGATTAAACAAGTTCAGGGACCCCCACGGGTCGCCGCGCCGTCAGGCCCGGCCCGTCTACTCAGAGGCAGCAGGCTGAGCAGGAAGGGTTTGGCTGTGCAGTTGCCGGAGACCAAACAGTAGGAGATTCTGCGGGTGGTGATCCTCTTGGGGAAAATCCTGAATGCAAATCAGAGCTCTCGGCACAGGGCTGAACAAGAAAGAGAATCGCTAACCCACCATCTAATGGTTCTGAGTGCCCCCACTGTGATTCTCACTAAGGGATGATTAAGTTTTGGGTTTTGTTTTTTTTTTTTTTTCCCCCAAAACCTCCTAACAAGGTTCCTATAAGGAGACTCCTTTGAGCACATCAACCATAGCAAACTCCTGGCCTGTCCTTCTGGTCTCCCCACAGCTTGGCTGCCCACCTTCTCCCGTCCCGATCAGACCTCTCTTCCTCGACCGACCGTCCTCGGGCAGAACAAGACATTCCCCAGCCTGCGTGTATGATCCCGGCCTCACAGTCCCAGGCCAGCCAGGCCAATGTTGTTCGGCCTTCTGCAGCTACACAATGGTGGCCCATGTGCTGTTCAGCAGCACAGGTGTCGTCAAGGCCCTCCAGGGTCAGGGCCAAGTAGACGCCACTCGAGTAAGCCCTGTCTCGCCTGGAGGCTTCCTAAGAACGAGTTCCAGCTGTTGTAAGACACGCAGTCCCCTGGAGTGGGGTCTTTTTTGCTGGGTCCCAGACCAGGGGTGCCAGAGCATGGCTGACACTGGGGACCGAGACAGAGCCCTGTGCCCAAGAGCAAGGCCTCTTGAAGGGAAGGGATACCTGACGCCCCAGCTCCACGTGGCTTTCCTGGGCCCCGGCCAGCTCTCCTCCACCTGCCGGGCCTGCTGGGGGGCTGAGCTCACAGGCTCGGTCCCAGCCCTGACACTCCGATCTCCACCCTCTCAGAGGCTATTACTGAAGTTAGCAATAATTCATGCAAAGCTCTTAGAGCGATGCCTGGCCTACAGTCAACACTCAATTTTAGGTATCTTTTAAGCAAATATCCCAGACTTATGCAAAACTGAAGAGTCACTGCCCACTGGAGCTTATTAATAGCTTCAAGGAAGCCTTCTTTCCCTCCCTTTATGGGGTCTGAAGAGGATGGAGAACAAACCTGTGTAATTACTTTACCCTCGAATCCAGCAGCCGCGCCTTCCGGCTCCTTCTCCAGGGGTAGGGCTGAGCACCCACGCCTTCCAAATGCAGACACCCGGGGTTACTTTGAGAGCTTGGGGTGGACAGGAGCACACCTTTCGTCCCACCATCAACATTCTCAATGCACAGTTTTCTGGAACAGTCCGTGGGAACAGGACACATGACCTAAGCCGGGACCAATGTTAACAGAGAGCCTTCCATCTCTCTTTAATTCTCTAGCGCACCACGTGGATGTTCAGGGGAAATAAATTTCCCTTCAGAAGCAAAGAATGATTTAATCATCATGACATTCCCTAAAAGCTCTGATTTCAATGAAAACCTGTTCACTCCTGCCTTGTGCTTCAAGTGTGCGGGCAGAGCCGATGCGGGGGCTTCAGGCTCCTTCCCTCAGGGCATTTGCTTTGCTTAGAACTTCTGCAGTTTTCTTTCTCAGCTGCGGAATGTTCTTGGCCAGATGCAGGTGTGACAGGCCATCCAGGCTCAGGGGAGGGAGCTCTGTGCGCCTGGGCCAGAGCCCTCGAATCCGCCCTGTTGTGGCCGGAGTGTTTCGCGATGCCTCTCGAGCAGACATCAAAGCTAGCTTTCATCACTTGTTGAAAAGACTACATTTTGTCACCGCATCTACCCTTTGCCGAGTCGCCAGGTGGTAAGGATGGCGTGTGATTCTGAGCCAGGCGGCCGCATTGCAGGAGAACTGAGGCTTGATCAAAACAGGACGCAGATGTCACTGCAGCTCTGCTGGGGATTCACCAGGTGGGCAGACTGAGTGTACGTGCCGTCCCAGCCGTGAGCCCCACCGCCACCACCTCCAGACAGACCCCTCAGCCCTGTTCCTCGTAGTCAGGCGAGGATGCCACTGGCATGTCCAGAGATGCCTTCTTGCTTTCGAATTCCTCTACTCCCCTGAGTAAATTAGGAATGAGATGACACCTGGGAAAGGGTTGCTAAGTGGTGAGCACGTAGGTCATTTGGGAGGAAATGTGGGAGGTGGGAAGGCCTCCTTGCCACAGAATGAACCAGGAGCAGAGAGTGCTGACGAGGGAGTTTGGAAATAGTGCGAATGGCAGTTCTGAACATTTTCTAGGGCATACCGAGCAGACCTGTCCACGCCTGGACGCAAGCAGGACCGATCACGCCTTGTTCTCATGCTCTCTGTATTGGCCCGCTCTCTCCAACTAGACTCTAAGCTCCTTGCGGGCAGCGCTTGTGTCGTTCATCTCTGGGTCCTAACACGTGGCATGAAGCCTGGCACGCGGCAGCCCCCAGGAGGGGCGTGTGTGTGTGCGTGCGCACCAGATGCTAAAGTGAATTTCAGCCTCTGACACAGAGGCAGGAGCTCCCCTTCTCCCTAGAGGGTGTAAGCTGCTCGCTCGTTTACAAGCGCTGCCCTGTAAAACCAGTTGCTTAATTCTCCGCCCTTCCCTCGCAGGGAGCCCAAAGGAATGGGCAGGAGGCCGGAGGCTGGAGGAGGGGTGCTAGACAGGACGTAGTAAGATGTAGGCACCCCAGGGATCTTCCCTTCCCCTCTAGCCTGGTGACTGGGTCAGAACCACTCAGCCTGGCCTGCGTACCCTGTGCTTGTGTCGGTGAGTGGTCCTGGGGGACCCAGGTGACAGGCGGGTCCCTGACAAGTGGAAAATGCAGACGGAAGGGGCTGATGGAAGTGTCTGAGCCAAGTGAGTTGGGGCCGCAGGCGGGGAGTGTAATGGGGCTGTCAGGGCTTAGGAGGGCAGAGGATGCCGAATGTCGCTCAGGGACTGAGCGAGAGAAAGGCGGTTGGCACGGGGTCGTTTGAGATGCTGTCTTACAAAGCCACCTGGAGGGCCGAGCAGGCCCCAGCGGAGAAGCTACAACAATAGCCAGAGAGCCCGGGGCAGAGATGGTCACAGGCAGGAGGCAGCGTATCGTCCACAGCAAGGGAACCTCGGCCAGGGTGTCCAGTGATGGAAGAAGCCACAGGGAGTCTGCCAGTGACCCATGGCAATGTCCGCCAGGTGTGAGTGCCCAGGCAGCGTGACGCAGTCAATGCTCCATCACACACTTCTCTCCCTGTCCTGGGGAAGTCCTGGCTAAGGAAGTCGAAGAGGGTGGAAGGTAGAAGCATGAGTAGGGAGTGTAGAAGCCAGCCACACTCCCTCCCCCACACTGCAGACCCCTCCCCGCATGCCCGTGCTGGGGAAAGAGAAGAGTCCCAAGTCCAACCACGTTCCGAGTTTTGACCACTTGTTGAGCTGGGCACTTTAATTATCCACAAGAAGACTCGTATCACCCAAGAATGACAGGAAGAGTTGTGAGGCTGTCCCAGGTCTTCATCCAGGGGTGGGGTGGGTGGGAGAGGAACTGATCTCACTCAGCAAACTAAAAGGGACAGTGGGCACAGCGATGCCCTTTCTCTGTGATCGCTTTTCCGTTTTCTGCCGAACTTGAGCTCGTTCAGCAGAGTGGTTATGTGTGAACAAGAGTTGACACCTAAGCTAATCTCCAACTCCAAAGCTCAGTGATGCTGGCAACGGTGTGCCCGACAAGAGCCACCCATTCTAGACCTTGAATTCCAAACTCTCCTGAAAGCCTGCCCGCTTGCCCTACGCCCACACCCAGACCCTCTGGAAACAGGAGATAAGTTCAGGCCACCAACCAATCAGCTCGTGATCCACTCTGGTCCCAAGCTCAACCCGAACACCTGAGTTTGGGGTATGGTTCTAAACCTTGCACATTTCATCGGCTCCAGGGAATTTATGAAGCTGCCCATTGGTGAAGTTTCCCTGTTTCTCAAGAATAGCCCTTGAGCCTGAACGAGGGACTGGGGGGGGGGCAGAGACCCATGCTCGTCCTTGGTGTTTCCCCGAAGGTTCGTGGTAACTGATCTGTAGAGAGAGTGGGTGAGCAGTTTGCAGCTCAGGCCCCCAGCAGCACTCACCACCTGCAGAGTGCCCCACCAGCGCCCCAGAGAGTCGTCCTGGCCCCTAGGCCAGCAGGGAGCCTTGGTGTGTCACCCAGAGCCCCCGCCTTCTGTTTTCTCACTCAGCCTGTGGCGCCCAGCCACGCCTGCACAGCAGAATAACTCACGGACCTTTTCAAAAATGATGTGCGTTCTTGGAGCCCACCCCAGGACCAGAAAACCCATCGGTGACTGTCCCGTGCATTCCTGTTTGAGGACAGTGGGATGAGATAACACACCAGACCCCTTCCAATGAATAAACCGTATTTTATTAGACCCAGACAGAGCAGTTAAAATGGAGCCTCATCCAAACCGCTAGCTGGTTCAGCCCGGCGATTTCATTGTCTCCCATTCCTCCACACCCTTAAGGACCCCGGGGAAAGGAGGAAGGTAAAGTGACATGCCCTGCACGTGGGACGAGACCCACGCTGTCCCTGAATCTAGGCATCACAGCCTGCGGTCACCAGGAGATGCAGGTTCAAGGGTAAGGTGTAGCACCTGGAAGAGTGAACTCTGCATCAGACTCGGTAACGGCGACCTTGGGCAAATACTGTAACTGCTCTCTGCCTCCGTCTTCTAATCCATACATTGAAGTAATGGTGCCGGCCTCCCAGGATCATAGTCAAGGGCAAGTTAATTCCTGTGGAATGTTCAGGAATGCCCCCACCACACAGCAGGCTCTGAGTCAGTGCTGACCTCTACTGAGCTTGTTTTTAGCCTCGTTCTCCACACGGTCACTCTGGCCAGTCCCCAGACAGTGGGGACAGGCAGGGTACAGACAATATTTCCTTGTCTTGCCAGATGTACCCCTTTTTCTGAAGAACAGGGAAGTCAGTGGGACACTTGGTGGCTCAGTCAGTTAAGCATCCAACTCTTGATTTCGGCTCAAGTCATGATTTCATGGTTCCTGAGGTCAAGCATTGCATTGGGCTCTGCGCTGACAGCATGGAGCATGCTTAGGATTCTCTCTCTCTCCCTCTCTTTCTCTCTGCCCTTCCCCCACTCTCTTTTCCAAAAATAAATGAACTTAAAAAAAACAAACAAACAAAGAATAGGGAAGTCTGTGGAGTTTATACTTCTCTTATAAACTGGCATATTATACTAGAACAGGCTTCCAAGGGGTTGTCTTCCCCTGAACCCTGACTCCCCAGCGTAGTCTGCATTACTAGGACCTAAGCTTGGCAGTCACCTGTGTCACGGGTTGTCTTCCCAGGATAGGAATGTTCACAACAACAACTTCTCAGAAAAAGGACAGGTCTGCACGATGAGCCATCACAACCATATTGAGAGCAGAGTAGGAAAGAAAAACCTCAATTCTGTTATTCACGTGTTTGTGGCAATCGTGACGCAGTAGCAGAAGGCATTACAGGGTGGCGGGCCCCAGGAACAGGAAGCTGACTTGAGTCTAGCCTCTCCGGGAAGTGGTCGTGACCTTCCATGAGTCGCCACTGTCCTGATATGTTTGTTAGGAGACCTCGGTGGGGGAAGAATGGTTCTTTGGAGAGGCCACGAAACCTGGGAGTTACGGTGCTGTCACAGTGCTCCCTCCCAGCAGAGGGATTCGCCTGGGTGCCTCAGAGAGCAGCGCTCGCTCTAACAGTTCGTGCTGAGTGGATTTCCTCGCCCCGACAGGCACACAGGAAGCCCCCGCCGCTCGCATTTTTCCATCCACGTTGAGGGCGGGCATCTCGTTTGACAGAACTCTCCTCACGTTTCCTGGTGAGGGAGTGTTTCCCTGTGCCCACCATGGCGCACTGCACCCACCATGGTGCCTGGCCTTCCTGCCCGTCGTGCCACCTGAGGGCCCCGATAAGCTAGCGCCAGTGGGGGGACAGGTCCTCACACCCAGAACCGGCCCCTCTGCCCACATAACAGCCCTTCCTTTCTGAAACCTTCACTGAATTTGAAAGTTTCACTGTATGTGGAAAAAACTATGGAAACACCTTAAAATTGTATTCAGAAGACATTATGATTTTATTCATGTCTATGGATGAAGAACGATGAGCCTCTTTGTATTTAACAACAAAAGGCTATCTTGAATAAATAGCGTTGGTGTTTGATTCAGTATGAATAAGTAACCCGGGGAGTGTCACCGGTTCTTTCTGGAGTCATTAAGACATAACTCCTCAGGAGTTCTGGCTCCTCTCAGGAGACACTAAAGAAAAACAGCTAAAGCCCTTGATGCAAGGGATGTAGCCATAACCAGTCATTTGAAGCCAATATAGTAGTCGGGGAGTTCATTCTGTTGGCCTTTAGTTGCTTAGAAGACATTTCTTTCTGAAGCCAGAAGTCTGTGATCTCTTGTAATTGTCGAAGGCATCGATGGCAGAGAAGTGTTGCTGGAAGGACGCCTCCTGCTGGCTGGTAGTGGCAGTGGAAACACTGTGCTGAGGATTCAGAGCCTGCGTCCTGCTCCGTAGAAGCCCTCACCTGCCGTCAGTGACCGGCTTCTGGAATGGGCTAGGGGCTGGTTTGGGGCACGCGGAGGGGAGCACTGGGTGATTTCTTTACCAATTCCCACACAAAGAAACGCTTGTCTGAAGAGCCTGTTTGTTTCAAAGGTTTCCTAGCACTGAGCTCTTCCTTTCCTCCCGGGCAGGAGTTATACCACCAGTCCTATGACTGCGTCTGCGTCATGTTTGCCTCCATTCCCGATTTCAAGGAATTCTACACGGAGTCAGATGTGAACAAGGAGGGCTTGGAATGCCTTCGGCTCCTGAATGAGATCATCGCCGACTTCGATGATGTAGGTACTTGAGAGTCACCCTTGATAGGCAAGGGTGGCCCCTGTCCCACGCCTCGGCATTCTCGTGGCCATCCATTTGAAATTAGTCTGAACACATGGCAGATCTTAAAATATGTCTCGTGATGTAATTTCCAGTGGCTAAAAATTAAAGCCTTTTGCTCTATAATGGTCCTTGACTAATTTTGGAGAGATGATATACTTTATTATCATACCATATCATACATATGATAGTATGTTCCCTAGGAACAAATACCAAAATCAATATCAATAAAATATCTTTCCAATGTGCTGGTGAATTTTCTCAAAAGGCTTGAACTCCAAGGAAAATAACTTGCTTATCGGTTGATATAAAAAGAAATAATGAATGTATTTATCATAGGAGATTATTGACATGTCTGTCTCGGCATACTCCAAGATCAGATATCAACTTGAACTCTGCATGGATGACATGCTTTATTATTGAAAAAGCAGTATGTATGAGAAATAATATATTTTAGAAGGGACAAAGTGTATGTTTCATCATTTGAAATAGGTGTCATTTTTCAATTTTCAATATTCTGCCTACATAGAGAATAACGTGTTTTGTTTGCTGATAAGAACAGACACACCAGTGGTTTTAAGGATGTTGCTGCTACATCATTCTTAGAAATATCAAGCGGACTACAGCAAAATTGACATCCGTGAACATAGGTTCATCATGATGCATGGAACTTGGAAATACTGTGATGAAATTATTTACGTAACATGATGGTTTCAGGCCAACCTTCTAAATGTCTTGTGTGGCTTGTGCATTTCTCTGTTATCACCATTGTCACCATGAGGTTGACTCAAGACTTATGGTAGAGCAATGGCAACTAGAGCTTCCCACTGTTATGCCAGGTTCCTAGTGAGAAACAGTGGCGTATTGACTACAGTTGTCCCTCACTGAAATAAATGCGCCCCGGTATGGGTGGGTGAGTGGCAGGGCTATTTTGAGTTGGATTGGTTCGTGGATACGAGGTATAGGGATTTGCTACTCTGCCTTAGACACTCTGACATGGAATCTTGAAAGAATCCCCTCTGAAAGCAGGAGTCCCAATAAAGGGTCAGGAAGATGTCCCCAGTCTTCCATTAGTGCCATTGTCTTCATGAGCAGATATAGAACCTTCCAGAGTTTCCTTCCCTTCTTTCTCTTTCCTATAGCTTCTTCCCTTCTTTTTACATTTTCTCCATCCCAACCCAAGTCTTAATGTACTTGGCTGGGGAGCCGGCCAGTAGGAAGCTGGTAACTGGTACCAGAAAGTGGGACAAGAAATATAGAGTCAGACCTGATGGGGAGAGCCATCCTAGATAATTATTCCCTTCACATCTAGAGCTCAGAGGCAAACACCAGTTCTCAGCACTATAATTGGTCATAAATCACCCTCATCATGCAGGGAAGACCTCCCTCACTGAATCATACTTTTGCGTTTGGCCTTTTAAACACAGAGTTGGGAAATTTATTTGAGACGATTATCACTTGCATCATAATTTATCCTGGTTCCTTCCCTCGCAGATTAAAAGGTAATTCATGCTAATTGGAAGTCTATCATCGGGCTGCAATTCCTTCCAAGGACACTCTTCGTGGAGTGTATAAAGTGTTCTTTCCCAGCACAGCCCAAGGTCAAAATCTGAATAAGCAGTGGTTGAAATCACTCATATTCCTGTTACTGTGAACGAGAATTGGAGAATATCTTTAGAAACTGCACCCAACCGAGTAACCGAACGACTGTCATTGCTTCGCAGCTGCTGTCCAAGCCGAAATTCAGTGGAGTTGAAAAGATCAAGACCATTGGCAGCACGTACATGGCAGCGACCGGACTGAGCGCCGTGCCCAGCCAGGAGCATGCCCAGGTAAGGACGCGCTGGCCGCGCGACAGCACACGGAGCCTCGGCTTCACCCGCAGATCATCCCTGGAGCCAAAATGGCCGTTTGCTGACTCATAAACTTGACTGTGTGTACACTCTAAACCTCAGTGATTAAGATCCTATGAAAAAAAGATGAGAATTCCAGAGGCTTCTGTCGGTCTGGTCTAAGAACTCCTTTCTCTGGTCAACAGGAAGAAGGGAAAAAACCAATCTGGTAGCTGCTTGATACCAAATAAATATACAAGAAAGTAGAAGATTAGAGTGGTTTATTTTAAGATGACTTACTAAAAGATGGCTCCTGGTCTTTAGATTAAAAGCCATGTAGTCAAGGGGCACCTAGGTGGCTCAGTTGGTCTAGTGTCTGACTCTTGGTCTCAGTTCAGGTCATGATCTCATGGTTCGAGAGTTCAAGCCCCACATTGGGCTCTGTGCTGACAGCTCAGAGCCTGGAGCCTGCCTGGGATTATCTCCCTCCCTCTCTCTCTCTCTGTCCTTCCTCTGCTCTGTCTCTCAAAAATAAATGAATATTAAAAAAAATTTTTTTAAATAAATGAAAAGAATGTGGTTGGGCACCTCAGTTGGTTGAGCATCCTACTCCGGCTCAGGTCATGACCTCCCTCATGGTTCATGGGTCCGAGCCCCACGTCAGGCTCTGTGCTGACAGCTCAGAGCCTGGAGCCTGCTTCCGCTTCTGTGTCCCACTCGCTCTCTGCCCCTCCCCTGCTCACACTCTGTCTCTCTTTTAAAAATAAACATTAAAAAAATAATAAAAATAAAAACAATGTGGTCAGGGGGTGCCTGGGTAACTCAGTTGGTCAAGCGTCTGACTTCTGGTTTCGGCTCAGGTCACGATCTCGTAGTTTGTGAGATCGGCCCCACATCAGGCTCTGCACTGAGAGCATGGAGCCTGCTTGGGATTCTCTCTCCCCCTCTCTCTCTTCCCCTCCCCCACTTGTGCTCTCTCTCAAAATAAATAAACATAAAAAAAAAGAACCAGTGTGGTTAAAAACCGTTGAGAAGGTGGTTTGAGCAAAATTGAGTATCTTCAATTAACTGTAGTTTTGAGGGGGTTTTCTGTTATGTTGTGTTTTGTTTTTGTGTGTATGTATGTGAGTGGGTGTGTAGATCTGCTTATGTAGCTTGTGGTTCAATAAATAAGACCCCCCCCATCCCTTTTAGGACAGTGGGCTCTGTGATGGCACCGGCACAGATTTGCTGTGAGGCAGAGGTGGGTGCATCTGAGGAGCAGAACTTACCAGAGCACAGCTCGCTGTAGGCAGGCTGATCCCCCCCAAGAAAGGAAGGGCTGAGCCCGGAGGCTGTGCGCCCTCTCCCACACCTCCCACAGACCGGATGGAGTGAGAGAGGGACAGAGGGACAGCCCCGTGCTAAACAGAGCTCCTTCTGCTCTTTTCCCTCAATATTCACGGGCAGAGACTAGAATGTCAATCATCTGACTCCAAGTTAACACTAGCTGTTTTCCAAGTGAATGGGGTAACATGTATTCCATTTGCTCTTCTCCTTGGGTTTTTGCTTCCAGATTATTATTTTGTCATGAGTGGGCATTACTTTAGTGATAAGGAACAGTAAAATAGCAGTAAAAGAAACCTTAGAAGAATCTTATCTTGGGTTCTGAGCAGTGTCCTTCCCAGCCATCTTGGTGCCAGAGGCAAAAGGAAGATGTGTCGCCCTATGTAAATGGTAGTGTATATTTTCAGTGGTTGGATTTTTATTGACAGAACATCGAAGTGCTGAAAAACTATTGGAAAATTGGAATATATAGGTATGAGAATGTTTAACACTATTTTAATATTAAGTACCTTAATTATGCCAACAACGGACCTTATGGTCATTTTATTTTTCTGACTTTAATGGAAGCAAATGTATCCCTTTTTAACACCTTTAGTGTTATGGGGAAAGTTAAACGTTAAAAAATAACATAAAATCTTGTATTCAGGAAGGGAGCTTTCTCCTTTTGCCTCAGGCTCTAAGGTGCTCGGCATAGCACTGTCGGAACTCAGCTGTCTCAGCGGGCGGCGGCCGCCATAGCAGAACACCACAGGCTGAGTGGCTCAAAGGGCAGACATTTGTTTTCTCACAGTTCTGGAAGCTGGGTGTCCCAGATCCAGTTTCTGCAGGATACATTTCTTCCTGCTTGTAGATGGCCCCCTTCTTACTGTGCCCTCACATGGTAGAAAGAAAGAGAGAGAGAGAGAGAGAGAGAGGGAGGGAGGGAGGGAAGGAGAGGGAGGAAGAGAGAGAGAGAGAGAGACAGAGAGAAAGAAAAGGAAGGAAGGAAGGGAGGAAGGAAGGAAGAAGGGGGGAGGGAGGAAGAGAGAAGGAGAGAAAGAAAAGAAAGGAAAGGAAGAAAGAGAAAGGAAGGAAGGAAGGGAAAGAGAGAGAAAGAGAAAGAAAGAAAAAGAAAGAAAGGACGAAAGAAAGAAAAAGAAAGGAAGAGGAAGGAAGGGAGGGAGGAAGGAAGGAAGGAAGGGAGGAAGGGAGGAAGGAAGGGAGGAAGGAAGGGAGGAAGGGAGGAAGGAAGGGGGTCGATCTTGGTGGGGAAGGTTTTAAGACTTCAAGTTAGAAAGTTTGGTTGGGAAACAATTTACTCCACATACTTACCTCTATTTAAAATTTTGATAC
Organism: Paguma larvata; assembly: GCA_030068075.1. NCBI lineage: Eukaryota > Metazoa > Chordata > Mammalia > Carnivora > Viverridae > Paguma > Paguma larvata. The sequence continues at coordinate 5,302,347 of CM057826.1, forward strand.
GTTCATTCTGGGTTTTTCTGCATTAATTTTTATTGTTAAAACACTGCATTCAGATGTCATGTATCATGATTGTCGAGCTTCTTGATGCCTCCTTAAATTCTGTGCCTGACGGGAGCACCTCACCCGCCTCCTGTCGTCCCGGATCCCGAGGCGTCTCCAGCTGAGCTCCTCTCGTGCAGTCATTTAGGGCCCTTGACCTGGTCACGCCCACTCCAGACCTTAGCTCACCCGTAGCCACCTGCTGATCCCTGGGGGGGGGGGGGGGGGGGGGCTCAGAGCGGAGACACTCAGAGGCACAGCTTGCGAATTCGCATTCCGCATTCAGCGTGCAGGGGGGCACATCCTCCCTCGTCCCGTAAAGCCTCACGTGTCTGCCTGTCTTCCCTGAATCTGCCTCCTGCAGACATTGCTTGCATGTCTTCACCCAGCGTCTCTCCTTTCCCTCGGGCACACTCTGCGGACTGATGGCCCTCCTCCACCGCCTTTACCGGTCACCGTCCCCTTCCTCCCTGACCCTCCCCAGTACCAGCAACAGAAGTTCCACTCTGGAAGAGCAGGGAGCACTTCCACATTCCAGATTACCAGTCGGGTTGTGTGCTCCGAGTGCTCGGTCCTGAAGTCCTGTCCGCGGTGTCTGGTAGAGCTGATGGTCCCCTTCGCCTAGAAGTCCCCTTGTCTGTCACCTGCCTGTGGTCCTTCTCTTTGGGACGCTGTCCATGTTCTTTCCCTGACACCTCCTCTCAACCCGGGATCTCCATCCACCCCCTCTGCGTATTCAGCCCCTGCCAAAACCATCAAATGCCACCCCAACCATTGGACCGCGCCTACCTTTCCTGCTTTCCGGGGACAGCCAGTTCTTTTTTTCTTTTTATTTATTTTTTATTTTTTTTAACGTTTATTCATTTTTGAGAGACATAGAGACAGAGCATGAGCAGGGGAAGGGCAGAGAGAGAGGGAGACACAGAATCCGAAGCAGGCTCCAGGCCTCGAGCCATCAGCACAGAGCCCGATGCGGGGCTCGAACTCACAGACTGTAAGATCATGACCTGAGCTGAAGTCAGACGCTTAACCGACTGAGCCACCCAGGCGCCCCCGGGGACAGCTAGTTCTAACACCCTCATCTTCTTCCTGTCCCCCCGACTCCCAAAACCACGGCCCCAGCCACCCCTGTGTCTCTGAGGATGGGGATGGAAATCCCCTTTCCACCAGTTCTCCAGCTCATTCCCGTGTGTGCAGAAGACCCCATCAACAGAGGCAAGGCTCTGACTTTTATAGGCTTGTCCTGTGCCCTGATCTGATCTCCTCTGACCTCCTGTGTCTAGATCCCACTTCCCTTCCTCCCGCGGGGAGCGTATCATTTTCAGCTTCCTTGTAAACCTGTGTTTCTTATCCACCATCCTGATTGTAGTAGGTGCCACGCTGTAGGCGGCAATCCTGAAAACCTCCAGCAGGGGGCAGTGTGCATGGAGACTGCTCGGGTTTGTTGGCCGAGGGTGGAGCATGTGCCCACCTAACTTCCCAGAGCAGCGTTTGGCTCCCTTCCCTGTTTCACAAACCTGTCACTCCTGATCCAGACGCTCTCCTTTTCCCCCCTGACATTTTTGAACACGCGCAAAATGCCTCCTGAGTCTACTTTTGACAAGCCTGAGAGATCACCGCCCCCCCCCCCGCCCCGATCTCCAACGCAACCATCATGTTACAGATGGAGAAGGAGAAACTGGGCAGTGAAGTAATTTGCCCAAGGTCACGGAGAGAACAAGCAGCGACAGACCGGGGCTGCCAACCCTAGGGCAGGGCTCGCCCGCCGGTCCAGAGCTCTGCTGCTGCCTCGTCAGCTCCTTCCCCAGCCCTCCCGCCCCGGGTTCGCGTCTGTACCCTTCACTCACTGCTGCTTCCTGCCCGACCTTTCCTCTCCCACCGGCCCGTCCCTCCTGCCTCCCTCCTGCCTTCATCAACCGCAGCCACCAAGCCGGCCTTCTTCGCCACCCTAGAGCTGCTTCCCGGCTTCTTCTTACCAGTCACCGCTGTCAATAGGGTGGAGTGGAAAAGAGCGTGACTTGCAAGTGAGACCGCTCATGACTTACCGTAGGAGCTAAGCCTCGTGCGCTCCAGTGTCCTTATATAAAATGGGGAGCATCCCATTTCAGAAGGCTGCTGGGAAGACTGCATGATTATGCAAAATACTCCTTGGCCATAGTAGGTAATAAAAATGCTAATAGCCATAATAATACAGTCGTGACTTGTACACTGTTTTGCATATTGATACCACTGCTCACTCCGATAGAACAGATATAAGGGTTTCGGACATAAATGCAATATGATATGTCATCGTGTCCGTGCAGAGAGTTTTCTCAATATGAGCTATTTCTATTTCGGGCATTAATTATACCTTGGTAAGGTCATCCTAGAAATATTTTGAAGTGCAGTGAAAGTCTTCTACAAGGAAAGTACATTAACGTTTGATTGGGGTGGGGAGAGATAACACACTTAATAACTATCAATGTAGATGTTTTATTCTTGTAAGAACTGAACATCTCGTCTGTAACCTGCCTGTGACCTACGTACTTGTTTTTCTAGTTGTAAGCCAAAACACCTTTCTATGTATTGTTTGGCCAAATATTTAGTTTGGCAACAAGAGACATTGGATTTGCGAAACATATTGGGCTTATCAAGGATTTATGTGCTTTCGTTAAATCCAGAAAGAGGCAAAGTTATCGGGGTAAAAGCCTTTTGAAATCGAACTCTTATTTGTAATTACCTCCTCATTTCCTATTTGGGGGGGCAGCGTAACTTCTCCATTGGGAAAACAGGTGCCCCGCAGCCTGTCAACACCTCGTCAGAGCCCGGCTTTCATGCCTGCCTTTGTTTTGCTTCGTTTGTATTTTTTAAACGAAACGGCACGTTCCGATTTTAAGCTGAAAGGCAACATGACGAAATTGTCTGTTGCATTATGCGTCACAACCGATGGTTGTTTTTAAGAGAAGCAGGCATCTGTCAAGAAACGAAACGTCAGACTGAGAACAGGCTGGTGCGCTGACCCCACCCATGGGTCCGTGATCGCGCGCCTGGCAAGTAGGCGTCCGGGATGGAAGCCGGCAGCCGGCACCCCCCCACCCCCACACTCCCCCCGCAAGACCTCACCGGCTTGCAGGTCGCACAAGTCACACAAGCGCAAAGCCTCCTGCTTGTTCCGTGCCGTGGCCGCCTTTGCACCGTAACCCCTGAGAGTAAATTGTGGTTACAAGTATGTTTTTCTTGACTTAGAGTATTTTTTTTTTTAGAAAATGGTCATTTCACTAAAAAATGATCATTTCCGGCTTCTTCTGAAAATTTGTAGATTGTCTACTGCCTCTTCATCCCTGATGACGGTGGTCGTCAGTTGGAATGTAGAAGCAGCTGTGTCATTGGACTCGGGCGTGTTCACAGTTTGCCACTCTCCACACCACTCCCTGTTGCCCGTTCCGTCGGCCGCGCTTACTTGGAGCCTCACCTCCTCGACCCCTGTGGCTTAAGCGGACCCCCCTTCATGCCCTAGCCCACGATGAGGGTTTGTCTGGTTTTAGCCATTATATAAATGCTTCTGATCTTTTTCAAATAAATATCATCAAGAACTTCAAGAAATCGAAACAAAAATGCAGGAATGAAAACTTTTCATTCAGATTCATGCTTTGATGATATTATCGCTGTCGTCGGCCAGACGGCCGTCTCTTATTCAGTCTCGAGTAGACGGGTACCCAGTGCCGGCAACACTTTGAGAAGAAATAATTTGTTGTTCCGGAAAGAACAGGGGAGGGAAGAGAAGCAGGAGACGGCAGGGAGGTTTTATTCTTCACCCTGGAATGGGCGCTGGTGCTTTTTAAAATGTTACAAAGCATTCGTATTCTTACTCTTTTTAATCTATTTACTTATTTTGTTTTATGTAAAAATTACTTGATTTAAAATGATTTTAAAATGAATTTAGTATTTTATTTTATTTATTATATCCAAACAAAGTCAACAGCGGACCCGGGCTGCAGGTTGAGGGTCGTTACTAAGCACTACCTTTAGCTGCATCTGGTTCTTCCTGAGTCCACCCTATAGAGACACCGTTGCAGATGGCACCAGCGTGCCCCTCTGTTTCACCCCCTCTGTCCCCCAGATCAGGTCCCAGGCTCCACGTGATCAGCCCATGAGATTCCTGTACTCACTCACCCAGTGTATTAGCAGAACTGAGTTCCTGACAAAGATTAAACATTTCCCATCGCATTCAGTGATGCAGGTTAATGACTCCGGCTCCGGCTTGGCTGTTCTAGATTTTACTGAGCTAGTGGGACATCCAGCAGGTGTTTCCCTTCCCCATGTGGGGAGTGTTCCCTGGAGACTACAGTCCGGGAGTGGGGGGTGGGGAGGAAGGCATGCGTGCAAACAGTCCCAGTGCTGGGTGACGCGGAGACGGTCTCGGTCAGCCCAGGCTGCCCTGACAAACTGCCAATAGCCTGGGTGACAGATAGCGCGTGTTTACTTCCCGCAGCTCCATGGCCAGCGTGTCCAAGACCAAGGCACCAGCAGATAAGATGTCTGGTGAGGACCCTCTTGCCGGTTTTCCGACGGTTGTCTTCTCGCTGTATGTCACATGGTGGAAGGCACAGAGAGGAAGCCAGCTTTCCCCAGCCCCTCCTAGTGAGGGCACTAATCCCTTTCACAAGGACTCCCCCCAGCAGGACCTGACCAAAGGCCCCACCTCCTAATCCATCACACCAGGGATGAGGCTTCTACATGTGAATTTTGCGGGGATGCAAACATTTGCCTATAGTTGGGGAGAGGGGGGGAATCTCTGCCAAGTTGACTATGGAAGAAGTGAGGAGTCGCTCTGCAACCCTCTGCTGCCAGGTTCGCGGTACCTAAAGCACCCCTTGAAACGAATAACCATAGTTTTCTTTACTGGAAAAAGCAGAAAACAGTTCGGGTCTCTGCTGAAATGAAAAGTGGTACCCAGTGCTGTATGTTTGTACAAACACCAAAGCTACCGTGATGCGTTGTAAGCAGAGTGAAATCTCTTCCTGTTTTCACGCTGCTAACAGGAAGCTGCAAACTGAAAGAAACTAAACCATTGATCTTCACTCTGTCTACTGAGGGTCTCAAAGACACAGAAACGTCAGACTCTTAGGTCATTGTCAAAGCCATGCATCCCTGTAGGATGCCCGGCGTGTGCGAAGGGAGAAGGTTCTAAACGAGGGCATGAGACAGTTTTTGACATTTTCCTCGTCAAAGTTTTTCATGTCAAACAGAGGGACCCGCTTCCCCAAACCCTCATAAAAGAAACTAAGTAGGTCCTGAGCCCCAGGGATACAGGCCGAATCCATGTAACCAATCCATTCCACTGTTCCCACAATCCTGAGAGATGGGTAGCTATTGTCCCATTACAGATGAGGAAGCTGACAGTTGAGTGACAGTAAAATAAAGGGTCCTGAAGGGAAGAAGCGTGCCCATGCGAGGCGGACTTGGGAACTGAGCGGCCAGGGTGGAAGGGGCAGAGAAGGCCAGGCTCGCCAGCATCTCAGGTTTCCGACTTACCTAGGATTGGCATGCCAGCAGCAAAATAGAAGAGTCAAGAATAAGACCTGTCTTGTAGGAGATGGAATAATAGTATTAGTTTTAGATGCACGGTTGATACCGAGTACAGTTTCAGCCATCCCCATGGGGGGCGGATAGTTCCAGAGCCATCATGAGGAGTTTCCGGCGATAGCTCTCCGTCAGCCGAGTATCTCTCAGACTCAGCATCCCACCCACCTGCCACCATTTACCAGCAAGCCTGTCCAGGAAAACCACTTACCTATTTGTCCATGTTTGTGCATAGTTTACATAAGTCAACCCCTGAGGACGCTCACGACAATGAATGTGTGCAAAAGGTTTTAAAATTAATAAAGCGGAAGGAAACTCGAAGATAAGGTGCGAAGTGAGGACGATACACAAATGCAAACAGCACAGCTCCCGCCGCGTTCTAGATGCGCACGGGGATCGGGGCAAGTCGGCCGCACGGCTAAGACAGGGCCCCGGCCCCAGACTCCTGGCTGTGAAGCCTGGTCGTGCCACTTCCTCGAGTTATTTAGTAACCCCCCGGGGCCTCCCTTTCACCATCTGGATAGTGGGGACGTGGACAGGAGGTCCCTCGCAGGACTCAGTGTGAGGATTAAATACCTTCATGCACACACTGTTGCTGTTGAGCAATTTCCAGCAGCCGGCACCGTTGGGGTCCTCGGCTCGTCCCCCAAAGACCACGAGACACGTAGGCAAAGGCAAGAGCATTTATTGAGGTTCCAGCATGCTGGGGTCGGCCGCTTCATAAAATGGTGACCCCGAGAGGAGCCCGCAGGCTCCTTTTAAGCACATTTCCAAGGCGGGGAAACAGGTGTCTCTAGCTTCCAAGGCGGGAAGCAGGTGTCTCTATTTAGGGGGTACGGGGGCTCTAAGGATTGGTCCACGCTGGTCTGGTGAGGGGTGGAGCCTGATTGATTGGTCCATCTCCTACTTCCTGGTCTTTTGGAGCAGGAAGTGTTGTAGGGCCGCCCCTTGCCCCTTAGGTCCGGGACCTTTCAGCACAAGTTCAGGGTTCCAATGTTTGCATGGACGATTTTATCACTCTTCCGTTAATATATTTGAAAACCAGGCCACGTCAGGTACGGGCCCTCATAACCATGACAGTGAGTCTGCAGTGACCTGCGTGTTTGGCAACTAACTTTCTCAAGGAAATGGTTTAAAACCTGATGGGGGTGAGGGGAGGGGGGTACTTGCTAGAACATCCCTAACGTGCATTTTAATAAAATGAGTGAGTCCAGAGGGGTCCACGGATCGCCTCACAGTCAAGTCATTTTCCTTGTTTTTAATGTTTTTTAAATTTCTTTTAATGTTTATTTTTGAGAGAGAGAGAGAGAAGAGACAGAGCATGAGTGGGGGAGGGACAGGGAGAGAGAGGGAGACACAGAATCTGAAGCAGGCTCCAGGCTCTAAGCCATCAGCCCAGAACCCGATGTGGGGCTCAAACCCACGAACCGTGAGATCATGACCTGAGCTGAAGTCGGCCGCTTAACCGACTGAGCCACCCAGGTGCCCCCCATTTTCTGTAAGTATTTTTTTGTGCCTCGGAGTTTGGGTCGACACTGGGAAGCTGTGAGTCCCAGCGGTGTCCTCCGACAGGTCCCGGACACTCGAGTGTCTCCCCAGGTGCGAGCGGCTCTTCAGGCTGTGCTGGGCGACCCCGGGGGAGAGCGGGCGTTGTCTTTGGAGAACGGACAGATCCCAGAGGTCCCTCCCGGAGAACAGCTCCTGGGCAGCGGTTCTAAACCTTCAGCGTCAGCCAGCTGCCACCACAGCCGTGCTCGAGACGAGCAGTGAATATTTGATGGGTGGAGGAAGGACAGGGAGGAGAGGTCAGGAAAGGAGGCGACGTAGGTGGGTGTTGATTTTAGCCTAAAAACATGAGTTCGGTTTTTACCAAACAGGCACTTGGGTTATAAAATAATCTCCATAAACCTGCATTTATATAAACAGGGCTTCTTGCTGGTGGAGTTCCCAAAGCAAACAGCCCGCAAAATGTGTTCCGGGGCACCCAATGCGTCTATCGCCGGGTCCCTGGAAGTCGGGTAAATATTTGGAGACGTCTCACAGAAATCATTTGGGTCGTGGGAGAAAGAGCTGCTTTATCCTATCGTCAAATATTTATCAAAAGCTCAGTTATAAGGACTTTTTGAAATGAAGTGAGCTCTTCTTGAGACCGAGCAGAATTTTTTCCAGGGCTGACAAAGCCCGAGTGAGTTACGGGCGTTGGATTTAAACCCCACTCCCAGAACTCAGTCCCTTTATGCCTCACCGAGGCCGCGTAACACCCCCAGCTTAGCCCGCTGCACGAGAACGGATCAGGTGCTCATTTATCAGGGGAGGAAGCTCGTTTTCCCCCGCCGTGGTTGGGTAGAAAGCAAACCACTTCCACCCGTGGCTAATCCATCCCCCTTGCTGGAACAGTTGTGATGTTCACTGCACAGGATTCTGCCTGTCGAATTAACAGTTCGTGCTTCCAGTTTATTTTGTTTTTTAAGTTTATTTAATTTTAGAGAGAAAGAGTGTGTGTGTGTGTGTGTGTGTCTGTGAGCAGGGGAGGGGCAGAGAGAGAGGGACATAAGAGAGAATCCCAAGCCGGCTCCACACTGTCCGCGCAGAGCCCACAGTCAGGTTTGAACCCACAAACCACGAGATCATGACCTGAGCTGAAGCCAAGAGTCGGACGCTTAACTAACTGAGCCCCCAGTTGCCCCTGCACTTCCTGTTTAGGAGCAAGATGGTTCCAACGGACTGGAGGCATGAACTTGCAAATCACACCTTCCCCGTGGGTCACGAGACGAGAGACATTCGCGAGCGCTGATGGAAGAGCAGAACTGTTGTCAGGCAGGGACTCTGTGGCGCGCCTGGGTGGCTCAGTCCTTGAGCATCTGACTCTTGATTTCAGCTCAAGTCATTGTCCCAGGGTTGTGGGATCGAGCCCCGTGTCAGGCTCCACATTGAGCAGGGAGACTGCTTGCGATTCTGTGTCTCTCTCCCTCTGCCCCTCTTCCCTGATCATTCTCTCTCTCTCTCTCTCTCTCTCTCTAATAATTAAAAAAACTTTAATAACAAAAGTAAGAAATGACCGCATTTTCACCGATGTTAGCCGGCAGTCTCTCCCATGGTGCCCGTTGTTTACATTATTTGAATTTTCTCTCACAATTTTTAAGTTGAGGGTCTGTGAACAGTAGCAAGCATTGCGTCGGTCTTTTCTCTGGAATGATGGGATTTACCCGAGGAGAGAAAGAGCTTTCTCAGTGTCTCTTCTCTGCTCAGGTTTATGCTAGTGCAGTGATCTCAGCGGCGAGCCGCGTGACCCCTCAGGGACATTGGGCAGTGTCTGGGGACGTTTTTGGCTGTCAGTCCCGGAAGGGGGCATCTCTGGGCGGAGGCCAGGGGTCTGCTCAGCATCACTGGGGGTGCAGGACAGGGCCCCGGGACGAAGAACAATCCAACTCAGGTGTCATCAGTGTCGACATCAGGAGACTCGCCTGGTGCCGCTCGTCCTGACTCCCCATTACTAAGATGCTGCGTGGGGTCGGTAACCTCCTTGTGATTTTCCTGTCTCCTTTGGCCATCACCTTGGTTTTCCCCATCTCCCTGTCACCTTCAGTGCTCGGGTCACATCCCCGTCTCCGCTCTCCTGCTCCCTCCTCCCTCCTGCAAAGCTGGTGTCTGTCTTCAGCCTCCGTGGCGAACGCTCCCCATGGTCACCACGTCCCTCCCTTCCACCGCCTCGAGGGCTCTCCCCATCTGAGGGAGCTCCCCTGGGGCCCCCAGTGGGACTGAACCCTTGAGCTCCACAAGGGGCCGACTCTCCCGCTCTTCTCTGAAGTATTGCCAGTGTCCTTACTGGTTTTTTCCTGTCCTCCCCCAGCCGGCTGAGGCTGCTCCCCGTCCACCCGCTTCTGAGCCTTCCCCCTCTTCAGTGGCCCCTCCTGGGGGTATGTTTCCCAAACGAGCATCGCTCGGCACTGACTTTCCACCAAAGCGGACCAGGTGCCCCCTTCCTCCTACGCACTTGCTCTCGGCTCCCCGGCCAGCAGTCTCTCAATAAACACATATCAGGTGCCTCTCCTGGGCCAGACACTTTCATATAGTGGAGACACAGATTACTAGAACATAGTCTCCGCCCTTGGGGAGCTCAGAGACTAGTGAGGGAGATAAAAGACAGCACCGATTCCAAAAGGACAGCCAACCACAAGCCGCAGATGCGGGGCAGGGCTGGGGACGCGTCTCCCGCCGCTTCCTGCTGCAGCCACTCATTAAATATCGCGGAGCGGGAACCTTCAGGACATATAAATACATGTTATGAGTTACAGACATCTACTAATAAAGAATCTGTGTTTAAAATATAACCAAAAATAGAAATTTTATAAAGATGACCTTCAAAAGGAGATACAGATATAATAGGTGTTACAAATTAATAATAAATAAAAATTAGGAATAGAAACAGAAATTAGTGGTAAATGGGGGGCGCCTGGGTGGCTCAGTCGGTGAAGCGGCCGACTCCGGCCCAGGTCATGATCTCGTGGTTCACGAGTTCGAGCCCCGCATCGGGCTCTGTGCTGACAGCTCGGAGCCCGGAGCCTGCTTCAGATTCTGTGTCTCCCTCTCTCCACCCCTCCCTCGCTCACGCTACATCTCTATCTCTCAAAAATAAAATAAACATTAAAAAAAAAAAAGAAATTAGTGGTAAATGGGAGTAGAAATTCCCACCTATCTTCACTGGAAGCCTTGAACTGGTCTTTTCCTTCAGCTCTGTGTGCACAATAACTATTCCTCCAGGGGTGAAAAATCCCCCCAAGGACAGTAGAGGCAGGAAGTTGTCACCCGCTCCCCCCCCTCCCGTATCAGTTGGCTCAGGCTGATAACAGGGCACCACAGCCTGGACAGCTTACACAACAGAAACGTAGGTCTCCCAGCTCTGGGGACTGGAGGTCAGAGGTCAAGTGCGGATGGGGTCGGTGTCTCCTGAGGCCTCCGTCCTCGCTTTCTAGACCCCCCCCCCGCCCCATCTTCACGTGGTCTTCGCTGTGTGCCTGCGACTTAACCACCTCTTTCTAGAAGACCCCTCATGCGGGATTAGTCATACTAATGACCTCATTTGATCCTAATCTCCTCTTTAATGATGGCGATAAGAAGCTGCAAATACAAATAGGGAGTATTTGGAGATTATGAACTTGGGGAGGGAGGGAGCGGGTGAGACACTTAACACCCTTCCCCTAAAGGAGCAAAAGGGAAGATGTGGCCTTTCCAGAACCGGGGTGAGCTGTGTGGCAGGTGTGGAGCGGGGAAGAGGAGGAAAGGACCCAGACCTCTCTCCGCTGCTCCCCCTGACCTTCCCTGGCCCTCCCATTGGTCAGTCCAGCAGGGACCAGAGGTCAGACATCCTGAGCGAGAGGCCAGTGGAGGACGCGGAGCGGGGGGGTGGAGGGGGGGGAGAAGGTATGTGGGGCAAACGGAGAAACTCAAAGTGTCTTCTGCTGGCGGTCTCTGGGTTAGGACGACGTAGGTCCTATTCCGTGTCTTCCAGTGTGTCAGCTCTGCCCGCAGCCACAAGAATGAACCAGGGCGCAGGGCCTCCTTGTGACCAGGGTTGATCCTCACACCTGTCTGCAGGCATTGCAGGCCTGTAACCTCCAGCATTGCTGTCCGCCTGGAGCTCAAGGGACCGTCTCCCTGCCGGCTGACCTCTAACCGCACGTGCTGTGTTTGTTCCCTCTCAGGAGCCCGAGAGGCAGTACATGCACATCGGCACCATGGTGGAGTTTGCCTTTGCCCTGGTGGGGAAGCTGGACGCTATCAACAAACACTCCTTCAACGACTTCAAGCTGCGAGTAGGTACGTGGTTGTGTAAAGAGCGCTGGCTTCCGGGGGTGGGGAGGGCATGGCATAAAGAACAGGCACATCAGAGATATGTGAAGCGTTCTGACTTTCTGACTTCCGGGGCGGGGGAGGGCTCGGTGTAAGGAACGGGCGCACCGGAAGTGTCGGCCATCTTGCCACACCGGAGTAGAGTCCTGCGGTGTGTCTCAAGTGCAGCAGGATGGACGGGGCTTCAGGGAGCGGGATGCAGACAGGCTCAGGACAGTTAGGAGCCTCTGAGTCACTTTTGTACAAATTAGAAAACAAACCCCCTTTGGTTGGACCCACACTGCAAGCACTATGTTTAGCAAGTGGACCTTGAGCTGGATTTCAGTCCCACGGCCTTATCTTAACTGCCAGGGTCTCTCCACAAGCCACCGCGTGCTTGGCCTTATACCGTTCTGAGGCGCCATTGACTGTAAACCACAACATTATTTCAGGAGCCGCTGCCAACGAAATTAGCATGGGCTGTAAGTCGCATCCAGACTTCAGAGATCCAAAAATGTTAAAAAATAATAATAATAAATAAATAAATTTTAAGGTATCCTAGAATTGTTGAAATAGTCACACACTCCCTGGGGTCACAACCTTCAAACACCCCCAACGGATGTCCCAGGTTCTGAAATAGCTATAGCTTTTCTGATCGAATGTTCAGCTCCGACAGAAAAGGCCAACTTTCTTTAAAATGTAAAAAATTCTATCTCAAAAATAAACAGCAAAAAAAAAAAATTAAGTTTCCTAGTAAGTCTTCCCTTATTTTAAGCCGATTCATGAGCATGTTTCGTGCTTACTTGCCTTTTACAAATGTCTCTAAAAATAAAAAGCGTGCTTTACACGCTCAGCACGCGGTGGTCTTGCCATGTTTGTGGTTATGGCCATCCCTGATTGGTAAGAGCTCTTTGAAAGTGAAAAGCCATTTTATGCCCCTCTTGGCAACACATCTTGCTTCTTCTGAAAGCAAATCGGCATAAGAGGAGCTTTATAAACAAATTCCGTCTGAATGGCTTTTCACTTCTTTTGGATATAGATTTCAACTTAAAAAAAAAAAAAAATCCCGGTAAATGGAGAGTGATTTTCTTTCTTTGCTCTGCCTCCGTTCTGAATTTTAAAAGACAGAAATATTTTATATCTCTTGAGCCGAGTGTAGCCTCTTGGCTGCTTGTGTATTCTGTGCGTCGCTAGCACCTGAACACAGCTGCTTTATTCTATCTCACCTCCGGGCACAATGGGCCTCACCTTATACCAGGCCAGGTGAGAGGGGCCAGGCAGGTGGGACAGCCGGCTGACCACATCAGACGTGCAGGTGTCCCCTTGATCTTCGAGTTTCTTTATTGTTTTGACAGCTTAGAGAATGAGCGCCTCAGATTTTCAATCTACCCTCATTAAAAAAAAAAAGTCTATTCCACGGTGAAATGGTCTGCTCTATGATTAAGCGTATTCAAACCAAAATAATACCGCTCTTCACTGCACGGTGAAATAGAGACGGCTGCTTGCTAGGCACGTGCGTTACTTCCCAAAAGATCACAGGGTTCTTGGTCTGGACGTTAACAGCATTTTCCAAATTACTGTGAGCAATCGAATAGACTTTCTTCAATAAGAATTTATTGAGTGCTTACTTTACACTGATTATTGAATAACTAATAAATCTATACACTTGCCTCACATGCCAGCATTTTAGATTTCTGAGGAGGCCTAAGTTCAATGTTTCATGGGCTCTGTGGCTGCCTTTCCCCCTCCCTCGGCCCCTCCCTCAGGGGGGGGTCTGCTTGCCTGCTCCACGTGGGTGCACAGCGCCATCCAGTGGCAGTTCATGGTAGGCGCTCGGAAGAATAATACTTCGGAAAAAACATAGATGATACAAATGAGAAATGCCGAATTCATTCTTAACGTCCTCTTCTGCATGTCAAGCTGCAGAATCCGTCGGTTAACGGGACCCAGAATTTGAGCACATTCCTGCGCTAAGTGGGGACTGACCGCGGGCCGGCAGTCATCAGCCCAGGCTCTCCCCGCTGTCCACCCCACCAGGCACTGGTGTAGCAGGACTCTGCAGCCCAGAGGAAAACCGATGGCAGAGGGGGGGTTGAGGGCACCAGCAAGCAGCCAGAAGCTGGAATAAATTATTTGGGGTATCTAAAGCACAGTGTGGGCTTTATTGAGTACTCCGCAAAAGCAAAGGAGAATTCCTTTTTTGCCTCTTGCGTACCTTCAAAGATTTGTGGAACGCTGTGTGTGCCGTGTTTTCTGCCTACCTCTCCACTGCAAAGAGGAAGCTTTGCCTCTAACAAGCCATAGGACGCTAAGCAGTTCAGCAGAGAGCAAAGGGATCTCAGAAACACCCTCGTTAATCAATACAAGTTGACTCCTGCAGTAAGGCAGGGGTCCTAGATATAGGAGAGAGATCTGGGGTGTAATCACCCGAAGTCAGTACCTCTATTTCTATTTCTGTGGCCTTCCTCCGCACCACTCCCAGAAGAACTGTGGGTCTGTGTGTTTGAACTGAGATCCGGATGCAAGGACTCATCCTACCTGGTGCACGGGGGCTGGGGGAGAATCCTGGGCCTCTCTGGTTAGAGGAGTTGATCAGACCTCTGTGTCTCGGGCAGTGTGAAAGCTCACGCTGGGCTGAGGTATCGGTGCGTAAGAACCGTGGGGTTATGAATACAGTCACGGAGCGGGCAGTCAGAGCAACGGCCTCCTCTGTTAGTGGTGGCCCGGGCGGCCCGATTATCTGGGCAGTCACATGGGCAGGCCGGGGGCCAGCTGGGCTGGAGAGTGATGCCTCCTGAGTTTCCCCAGCAACCTTTTGAAGGCTGTCCGTGGAGAATCGCATTTTTTGAGGAGGTTTACGCCAGAGGCTGGCCTGTCCTCAGTCTGAGGGGTGCAGAGGCGTAAAGAGCCCAACTCAAGGGGGCCAAGAGCCCAAGCAATAGAGCCCGATAGACGTCGCTCCACTTGGGTGGAGACGGCCCGTGGGTAGCACCTGCTCCCCAGGGGCGAGCCTGTCTACCCCGGGACCCCTCCACATGTGATGCTCTTGGGGGCTTCCCCCGGGAGGATTTCCTCAAATCTGAACTCCGTCGAAATCTTTATATTGCCCATCCTATGATCTGTTGTTCCGGAGTTGACACGGGTAGCCTCCCTCACTAGCGCAGTGCACGTTGAGGGAGCCCTTTGGAAGGTGCTTTAGCGATGGAAATCAAAGGCACAAACATGCTCCTCTGGAATTCAGTAAACTCGGCATTGGAACATTATGAAAGGCAACAACCTGAAAGGTGGGAAGGAGCCTTGTGCGTGGGAAGCTCGTTTCAGCGTCCTTACCGGCAGGGGCCACAGAACCAGCTGCCATTGCCATCTGCCACCTGTCTGGTGGCACCCTCCCCTGCTGTCTTGCCTGAAGCCAGCGGTGCTGATAACCGTACCCACCCCACAGGGCTGTCGTGAGAACCCCCGGAGTTTTACAGTGCACGGCAGCTAGAAGATGCCGCGTTGGTGTGGGGGCAAGTGGCAGATCCAGCAAGATGTTGGTGTGAACCCAAAAGTCCGTCAGTGGCAGAACCGCCAGTAAATGTGGTACATCCACTCTGCATACTGTTTAAAACCGAAAGATGTATATTTCAAAATTAACATTAGCCGCAAAACTACTGGGAAACAGTGATCATCCCTTGTCTAAGATTATGTAGCAACATAGAAAACTATTATAGGGACGCCTGGGTGGCTCGGTTGGGCCACCAACTTTGCCTCAGGTCATGATCTCATGGCTCATGAGTTTGAGCCCTGTGGTGAGTTCAAGCCACACGTTGGATCCTCTGTCTGCCTCTCTCTCCCCTCTCTCTCTCTCTCTCTCTCTACCCAAAACAAACATTTTTTTAAAACTTAAAAAAAAGAAAACTATTATAACGTTTGGTTTCTTTAAAGAATAACCAACTTGATGTTATTGTGGAATGATAATGATACATGGGCACATAGGTATGAATCTAGGTCAAGAAGGGAAACAATTATTTTTCTTTGTTTTAGAATTCTGTGAGTGAGTTGGGCTAATGTTGGTTTCGAAATGACGATTCCGAAATACTCTGGTAAAATTTGCTGTTTAAGGCCGTCACCGTGACTCGAGTCTTGTTGACCTGGTTCTGATGCGTCGCAGGTATTAACCACGGACCTGTGATAGCTGGTGTGATCGGCGCTCAGAAGCCGCAGTACGACATCTGGGGCAACACCGTGAACGTAGCCAGCAGGATGGACAGCACCGGCGTGCTGGACAAAATACAGGTAATTCAGCCCGCTCCGCCAACACGGGCCGGTCTGTCCTCTTGGGAATCATAAATGAGCATCATCATAATGACAGTGGTGTATTAGAACAAAGAACCTAAATCTTGAGGAAACCTTGAAACGCCGTGAAAGAATCTGAAGTTGACTTCAGTTTTTTTGTCGGGGAAATGTCCGTTTCTGTGCTCTCTGTTAACGATAATTTAGAAATGTAATAACGTAACGGTTATTTCGTTGGAGAAAGTCAATGATTGCCAACAATGAACGGTGGCAGCCTGACACCTGACCAGGAAGTCAGCGCTGGACCCTTCTCTCCTCTTCCATCTCCCGGTGCCAGAACCTTGAAAGGAATTCTGCAGGGAGAGGGAGTGTACAACCCAAACCAGACGGAACCCCCAGACTTCCTGTCCCGGAAGCTGAATCGGAAGGAGGCAGAAAGGAGCCGACTGGGGAAGGACGAGGCATGAGATTCAGGGTGATATGAAATGGCAGTGCCAAATCGGGCCAGCAAGGGAGTTGGATATGGAGAATGACTGGAAAGCTCTGGAATCCACCCAGGGTAGGATGCTTAGGTGCAGTGCCAGCCACCTAGGAGGAGAGACTGACTTCTTCTAATGAGAACAGTGTGTGCCCGTGTGTGTCTGTGCAGAAGCTTTCTGTTTGCCAGACCCTCAAAGAGCAGTGATTCCCCATTTCACTCCAGATTCCACACTTCATTTCTGGAAGACAATTTCCTGCCAAGGGACAAATTTGTATGAAAACCACTGGACACAAATAATAGGCTTTTTTTTTTTTTTTTGGTCCTTTATGGAGAATTTGACAAGTCCCTGTTCTGTGCGCTTTTGCTTGGCCCCTGTCCTCAAGTAACCTTGCCTCCTAACGTTATGACGGAGATTTAGAGTTCTTTATGAACTTCCGTAGAAGATACCAGCCCCAGCGCCATCAAGAGCGGGCTTCTCATTAAGCTTCTCCTTACTGGCTTTTCGCACTCCCCACCTGATTCATTCCAGAAGATTAAGTTTCTGTGAACTTTCTATAGCATATCTTTAATTTTTATGTGGAACAGGACCTGTATGCTCACCTTCTTCCTGCCAGAAAGTAAGCAACCGAGCAACAGAGAATGGGGAGAGATGGCAGGTGACGTGGAGAGGAGAGGGATGTCCGGGGCTTCCCAGCCAGACCGCCGTTCCCAGGGGGAAAGAGCCAGCTGGCTCTGCTCACAAGCGCCAATTCAGACGAAGCTCTCACCAGAAATGGGGCTGGAGCGGTGGTCACGGCATGTGGAGACGGCCCGGTTGCCCACCACGAGAGGCATGGTCTACCATCTTGGAAGCGTCATTGACCCGTGCCTTGATGGCACCACGGCCCCTAGGGCTTCCTGCGTGCATGTCATCGGCTGCTCCCGAAGCCCAGCAATCCTGGACCATTTCGGGTCTTCTGTTTGGTTCAGGGAGAGGGTGCTCCTCCCCAGGATGCACTTTCCCCAATCCGTAGGCCCACCTAGGGTCCCCTCCCACACCTGGAACACGCAGAAGACAGATGGTGGCTTTAACACGCTTCACGACTCTCCAAGTGGTCTTCACGCACTTGGGATATGTATCAAAAACAATTTAGGAGAGGCTGGTCGGGGAGACAGCTCCCTCCTGGAGGTCGTAAATCCCCTGCAGGTCAGTGTCAATGTTTACAATGAGTTTGAGCTCGTGCGCGTCTCCAGGAGGATACTGGGCCTCCTAAAACTCCAGGTGATTTAGTGCGGAGCAGCCCCCTGCACGGTCTCCGTGCCCTCAGAGCCTGGAGGAAAGGAGACAGGTTTCTGCCCGTCGAGAGAGCAGCTTATTCTCGAGTGTTCCCTTGGCACTGCCGCAGGGAGGATCATGTCCAGCGGGTCCCTTCTCCTGAGGCCATGGTCACTCCACCGCCAGCCGCTTCGATTTCCACTTACGCGCAAGAGAAGTTGTGAGATGCCAGGAAAAACCCAAAATGATGCTGAGATCGTTAAAACTTCTTCCGGGCCTGGGGAAGAGGTCCTTTTGATTAAAGAGCAGCCACTCCCACCAGGCTCTCTAGCCTGGAAGCTGCCGGAACACTGGAGAAAGCCTGCGTGTCGCCCAGCCGGGCTGCCCCTGGGCTTGGAGGAATACTGGCTGGCGTTCATCAGGGAGACAGCGCCCTCCTCCTTGCGTCACTGTGATTGTACGGTTGGTGTTACAAATTCCAAGGGATATCTCATAGATGCCGGGGTGATACTCCACACCAGTAAACACCTTGACTGCAGAATTAACCCCCAAGGCTCCAAATGATGTGTTTGTTTTCTGCGGCAGGTCAGAAGTCAGACGCCTGTGGAATTCTCTGATCCTGATCATGCCTGAGACCCCTTTATCATGAGAGCATATCTGTAATCTGGGTTTCCCGGCCCCGTCCATATCCCTTTGGTTCTTACCCAGGATCCAGAGTCCTGTGTGTGCCCCTGGCTTCACCTCCCAGCTACCCTTGTCCTTCCCCAGGACTTGGGCCAAGCTAGCAAAGGACAGGACACGAGCATCTGGCACCTGTGACTTTCTTTCCTTGCTCTGGTCCCAAGGGTCCCAAGGACCCACACATTGGCCCCTGTGCTAGGGGCCGGCCACAGGATCAAATTACAGGAAGACAGAGTGGATTTTCTAGCTCTTTCCAACAGCCTGCCCTTGAGATCTTTATGCAGCACACTTCACCCTTAATTCTGGGGGCCCCCAGACACCTTCCTGGGTTCTCGTAAGCACAGCCCTCCCATTTCTGCCTCTGCCCCATGGCAGTGTGTGCGCCTGACCCCTCTCTCAGCCACCAAGCCCGAGGAGGCCGGCTCACTGCTGCGGCCACTGCCCCCACCACCGCGTGCTCCCAAATAGTGCCCACCCCAAAAGCAAACTCGTGTAATAGCATTGCAGTGCTGTCCACAAGCCTGCCCAGCACGCGTGTGCCACCCACACGCCCAAG
The DNA here is from genome assembly GCA_030068075.1 of Paguma larvata. Lineage (NCBI taxonomy): Eukaryota > Metazoa > Chordata > Mammalia > Carnivora > Viverridae > Paguma > Paguma larvata. The sequence continues at coordinate 5,321,025 of CM057826.1, forward strand.
GTGCCCAGGGTCCCACAGGTGCCACGTTCATCCTCTGATGAAGTGGGGGGAAATCCCTCCCCCTCTTCCTCCTCCCCCTCTTCCTCCTCCTCCCTGTTCTCCCCCTCGTCCCCCTCTTCCTCCCCCTCCTCTATTCCCTCCTCCTCCCCTTCCTCCTCCTCTGCTTTCTCCCATGCTTTCAGAACAGCATCACCAGGGGTTTCTGGAAAAAACAGCTCCTCTCTCTCTGCTCAAAACCCAGATACCTCCTGAGAGGCCTGGCTGGGGACCGTGTCCCTGACACGGGGTCTGCCCTCACCTCTGAAGCTGAGGCCTATGCATGGTGAGCCTAGTCTGCTCTCACCTCACCCATTCCCTGTTGAGAAAGCGTCTTCGGCAGGAGGCTTCGCCAACGCTCAAGCAGACAGACGCCATCCCCAGACATGGCTCCCAAGGAGAGCACAGCGCACGCTCAGGCTGGCAAGGGGCGGGACTCAGTAGAACCCTTCTCCCCTAAGAGAGAGGAGCCGTCCTGCCCAGGAAGTCGCCCTACCGGCTGGCCCAGCGGGACCCGAGGCGCTTCTGCGGTGGGGTCCTTGCCTCGCTGGGCAGCGGCGGGAATCACATCGAAGGCTGCAAGGGAGGGGCCCAGCCCTGGTCAAGTTCTGTGTCAACTCGGTGAAGGGAGGAAGCTCTCGAGACCTGACTCAGTGTGTCATGCCCGTGCTAAGGCTGGCGTAGACCCTCGGTGTCTTCTTAGTTTTATTCTTGAGCATTCGCTGAAGCGTGGGGCCGTTTGCGGGAGCCAGCGGTGCTCCTCATGGTGTCTTCTCTCATCGGAGTTAAAATCCCAGTATTCACATTTGTGATTTTGTGAAATGACATTCGTGACAATCTGTAAAATCCCGCTCCAATATATTTTGATTTACTTTCCTTTTTCCAGGTCTCTCTCTCTATTTATTTTGAGGGAGAGAGAGAGAGAGAGAGAGAGAGAGAGAGAGAGAGAGAGAGGGCAGGGTAGGGACTGAGAGAGAGGGAGAGAGAGAATCCCAAGCAGGCTCCTCACTGTCAGCACAGAAGCTGACACGGGGCTCAATCCCATGAACTATGAGACCATGACCTGAGCCGATACCAAGAGTTGACTGACCTGACTTAGCTGACTGAGCCCCCCGGGCGCCCCTTTCCAGGTCTCTGATATGTGAATACATAATCTTCACGTAGTTGAAATCATAGCATGGGGCTGGGCTCCCTTTTTCCCGCAGGGGTGAACAGATCGTGCCTTATTTCCTGGTCTCAGCCGCGATACGGATCATGACAGCGTCACGGTTTACTCTGCCCTGGAGATCACTTGACTTTTTAGGTGGTTTCGAGTCTGTCACTGCTGCAGCGTGAAATTACACGTTGTCCTTAAAAGGCTTTTCTTCCGTATGATTCTTCTAATTTCTCAGGAGCAGAATGAAAGGGTCAGAGAACATGAATGTCTTTTGGCTCCTGATCTCGGTGGTCAAACGACCTTCCGGGGGCCGTGTCACGTAGGCACTGACCGCTTCTTCATCTGTCCGTGCGCTTCTAGGTCACCGAGGAGACAAGCCTCATCCTCCAGACCCTGGGGTACACGTGCACATGTCGAGGAATAATCAACGTGAAAGGCAAGGGGGAGCTGAAGACGTACTTCGTGAACACAGAAATGTCAAGGTCTCTTTCCCAGAGCAACTTGGCCTCCTGAAGGGTTGCCCTCACTTCGGCAAGGAGACTGTATTTTCAGGAAAGTACAATGCACTTTCTGACTGCAAGTTTCGTTTCTCGTTTTTGATGTGTGTGCCCTGTTCTGTCCTATGGAGCCTTTCCAGACTCGTTCCTCTGACCCGGTGGCATACCGTTTGGTGTCTGACGTGTCCCAAGATCGCTCTGCCACTTGCACTGTGCTTACTCCTAAGCAGACGGAAAAGGAGTGTGTGTTATAGGAGAAATGCGCTCAGAGAATTCACAAAGACGACAGAGGTGAAATAAACAAAAATTCTTAAGGCAATAAAACTAGGGGGTGTATATTATCTTCCAGTGCATGTTTTTGTTTTTGTTTTTCCGGAAAATATGGTAGCTCGCCAAGCGCATCCGCTAGTCCGATATTACAACACACAGTATTTGTGAATAAGTTGATTCTGTCACCCCACATGGAATTTGACTGTGTTCACCCCATGTGTCTCATCGCCAGTGGCCGTCCACGGGCCCCTGCAGGACCCGTGGTTCTGTCACCTTGCTCTGTTGTGTCTCGTGCCAGCAGCGCGTAGCCATCCGTCACCAGAATTAGTTCCCATAACCTAGGACCAGTTTTGTACCGAACGCGTCCGATGTTTTGATGCCATTGTCTTTTGTAAGGTTGATTCATTAAAAGTTTTATGTACTTTGGTTTATAGTCTGTATCTTTTCCCCCCTTTCTTCCTTCTCCTGCGGTTTGCTCCAGAATCGAGCTTTGTTTTCCGCTCTCCTGACTGATGGTTGTTTCACAAAGAATGCCCCAGAAGCAGAGGCTGGGAGATCCTTGAGTAATTCAGATCGGGACGAGGCTTGGGGCGCAGATACTTGATTTTGCAACCCTCTGGAGATGCTGAGTGCCCTGTGGGATCTCTAGAGAGTATTTTCGGGGGGGAAATATTGTGTTTTTTTTATTTCTTAAGGTTATTTATTTATGTAGAGAGAGAGGGAGGGAGAGAGTGCAGGCAGGGAAGGGGCAGGGAGAGAGGGAGAAAGAGAATCCCAAGCAGGGTCAGGGCTCTGAGCACAGAGCCCGACGTGGGGCTCCAACTCACCAACCATAAGATCATGACTTGAGCTGAAATCAAGAGTCGTACACTTCACCGACTGAGACCCCCAGGCATCCCTGGGTAAACCATTTGCATACTAGAAGGCTTCTCTATCAGCAGCTGCATCCGCTCTGCCCATGTACTCTGGTCTACGTTAACACTGTGCTAGAGCCATCAGACGCAGGCTGCAGGGGAATAATGGGGCGCTGACTGTGTACGTCAGCAGTCATCATAGCTTGAACTCACCGGGAAAAGCTGCCAGGCCCCACAAGACGCCTGTTCTGTCTGAGGAGGCTTCAGAAGGCACAGAGCCAACGTTACACATTTTTGAAGAGAGAAGACTTGGGAAATTCTCTTCTTATAAATCCAGCTCTAGGGTTTCGGGGGTTTTTCTTCACACAAAGAAAGCGTGCTTTGCCAAAGGGCGAACAATAGAGCAGCCATGCGTAATCTGATGTTCAAAAGCGGAGGCTCATGTGCCAGCCTGGTCAGGCACCCTTGGCTTCCGGTCAGAGCTCCAGGCAGGTGCGTGGGAGAGCCAGAGGACCCCAATCTGCCGGGGGCGCCTTGTTCCTGGCAACTCAGACCTGAAGCGCCAGGCCCTCGTTGGATTCCTAACTTTACTGGCTGTGTGACTTTGAACGTGTCCTTGAATTTCCCTTAGGGGTGTTTCCTCAGGGGTAGCTTATGGGATCAGGTCTGATCGAAAGACCTAATGACCACGCGAGAGCCTGGCAGGGGCCCGGGGCTTTCTCTTGGCAGCGCCACCCCGCCAGGACTGAGACTCACTAAAAGCACTTCTTGGAACTCCTAACTGGCTTCATCGCTGAAGTGGGAATACAGCCCGACCTCTTCCACGGTCTGCCTCGATCAGGAATTGCTTGATCCTGTAATTACAACTCAGCGCTGTAAGGTGGGAGAAAGAACAGTGGTGTAAGGGCATTTGTCTTCGCTCTCGTGGAAATGGGAACTAGGAACCCTTGGGGCTCACTGACTTCAGATCAGCCTGCTGTGTCATCTGTAACATTGGTCAGCAGCCACACCTGTGGCCCCTCCTCCCTTAGAGCCGGCAGCCCCCATCCCAGGACGCATTGTGTCACCTCCCCTTCGTGGATGCCCACAGTTGGGTGACTTGCCGAGCGCTCTTAAGCATGGCTTTCTGCACCAACCAGGGATGTGCTGAATTTGATGAAAAGAACTCAAAAGGAGAATGTTCCCACCCCCCCAGAACTGTATTGCCAGGCTTACCAAACAGTACACTTTTTTTTTTTTAATGTTTATTTATTTTCGAGAGAGCACAAGCAAGGGAGGGGTGGAAAGAGAGGGAGATGGAGGATCAGAAGCGGGCTCTGCGCTGTCGGCACAGAGCCCGATGTGGGGCTTGAACTCATGAACTGTGAGATCATGACCTGGGCGGAAGTCGGATGCTCGACCAGCCGGGCCGCCCAGGCGCTCCCCGAACACTACGCTTTTTAAAGCAGTCGCAGTCATTGTCAGAGTCTGCCTTACAGAGGTCTGTGCGGGACCTCTAAAAGGGCCCCAACCAGCAGCAGCAGAGCCTGGTTTTCAAGCCCCAACCCAGACTTGCCGAGTCAGCGGTCCTGGCCGCGGCGCTCAGCTGGGCTGAGCCAGCGTGGCCCAGAAGATTCCGGTCCCCGGCCTGGGTGCCCCTGCGCTTCACAAACGAGGAAGCCGGTGCAGGGAGGTCCAGGAGCGTGGCTTATTCAGAGTTTCCCCGGGATCGGGGCCCAGGAAGAGCCTAGAATGCAAATTTGCCTGCTCCTTAAATCTGAAAGTGCCTCCCAGTCACGGCTTCCTGAGCTCCGGGACTGCAAATACACCTGTAAGCAAAGCACGCAGACCAGAGGGCTGGCGGCTCACCTCACCGGCCCGGCGACCTTGGTAGCAAGTGAGCATCTCTGCTCAGACCTCTCCCCAACTTTCAAGTCTCGCGGAGAGCCCTCGCTCATGAAAACGCGTTGCGCGTGGGTCCCTCCCACCCGCGGTGTCGCACACATCTGCCCGGGAATGCCTGCATGGCTGTGAATCCTTCACGCGGCTCTTTCCCCCGCTTCCGTGTGTTTTCCCGAGGACGGCAACCACTCCGCTTTCCAAGAAGGACTGCCTCGCCGGCCAAGTTTGATAAGTCAAATGTTCCTCCTTCACAAGGTGACTGATATGCACTCGTTGGCTCTAAGTTGTAAAAGTCGAGAGGCCACCAGAAGTGCGGTTCATTTTTCCTTGATGCCTAATAAACAGATCTTTTGAAACCTCATCCAATTCGGGCCCCGCTTGTTGAAATAGAAGGTTAAGGGGGTAGGATCTGACATAAAGTCACCAGAATTAATTTAGTTTGACCCTGATTTATTGTAGTTGCATTCAGATGAAGGCATTTCGTACAGATGCCTTGTGTTTCTTGGTAGTCAAAGCTGAAGAAAGAGTAGTTTGTAGTTTGTAAAAATTTCCATACTCCGTAATTTATATATTTTCTATTATATTATTATATATGTGGCTTAATGTACCCAAAGGCATTCCAAATAAACTATTCCTATTTGTTTGGTGAGGGCGGGGAGTGGGATGTATGGAACTAATAAAAGATACCTATAGTGGAAAAAAAAAACAGCATTTTCCAATGAATAAAGAAATATGTAGGAGTCAGCCTTGAATTGTCAACAATTCAGTGTCAAATGTCCTTAGAGCCTCGAGGCAATAAAGCCAGCCACGGGGGAATGAGGATGGAAATTAATTAGATCACCTGCTCATTAACCACTAAGCTGTGGGAAATGTAATTGCAGAAGGTGAGGGATGATTTCTTTCAAGAGACCCAGTCGTTAAAAACATAGCCGGTTTCTTAATACTTGAATAAGTTTCAAATGATCTCCAAAATAAGCGTTTCCAACTTGGGGTAGAAGTGGCTGTTCCCAAAATGAAAACGATGCAAAGGAACGGCTAGGCTCTAGGACCCCCGCTCCGGCGGCCGGGTGATTCCCGCACCTGCTCGGCAAGGCGTGGGAACCCGCGGCGAGGATGCGGCAGTGTGGGCTCGCCCGGGTGGGACGATGGGCTCCGCGCCCTGCCGCCGGAACACCCAGGAGCCCGAGTCTGGTGAAGGTCAAAGCCCAGTGTCTTCCGTGACCTTCGAGTGCTTCTCCACTGAGAAGTGACGCGACCTTGCCGGCCGCGGAGGCCGCCCATCCCAACTTGTCCTCAATTGGGCAAACTCCCGTTATTTACAGCTCGGACCTCTGGGGGGTGGGGGGTGGGGGGGAAATGGTCATATCTAGAGTCCGATTGTTCCAGAAGGCCAGCTCATCACGTCTCCTCTCGGAGGAAGAAAACTCCAGCAGCGTGTGCGCTCGTGGTGGTGGTGGTGGGGGGTCGTGACTGGTGAAAGGGGGTGTGCACGCCCCGCCCGGACACCGCCCTGGAGAGGCCGCGAACGAAGTCACCCGACCTCCACCGAGTGGGAAGTTTTCCTTTTATTCACCTGCTCGCAGGGGCTCGGCGTCTAGCCTCGTGTCAGCGGACGCGACCGCGCGAGGTGGTCATCACAGGTATCCGGGCTCGGGCCGGGGTCTCCCCCGCGCGGCCACGCGGGCCGGTCCCCCCGCCGTCCAGGCGCACGCGGCCTCCGGCCAGCCCCCACCCCCGACCCCCGTGGCGGGGTCCCCCGCGCCGCCCCGCGGTCCAGGCCGCGGCCGGGCTCAGGCTGGGGAGACGTGCCCAAAGCCGGGGCTCCTCATGCTGGGGATGTCGTTCTTCCGGTAGAAGTCCGCCCTCACGAGGTTGGCGCGGCCGTGGTCCCGGTTCAGGGGCTCCACGGGCCGGCGGACGCGGCTCCCGTAGACAGAGGACGTCAGCACTCCCACGGGCCGCTGGCGCTCCTGGCGGGGCGACGGGAACGCGGGGTCAGCTCGCCCGCCCGGGGGCGCCCCTCCCCCACCTCGTGGCCCGGGGGCGCCGCACCCCTGCATCCTGCGCCCCCGGGCTCCGCCATGCCACGGGGACACCTGAATACCGACAGACCCGCCCCGTCGTCCCCAAGTCCTTCCCGGCGCCCAGAGGAAAGGCGAGGATGCGGCGTGGGGCGCCACGCGCCCCGGACCTCGGGCTGCCTCCTCCCTCCCTCCCCCTGCCTCCTCCCTCCCTCCCCCTGCCTCCTCCCTCCCTCTCCCTGCCCACCCCTGGCTGCCACTCTCCCCTCCCGCCTCTCTTTTCCCAAAACGAATCTTTCCACCCTCCACCTTGTCATCTCCCGCTCCCCGTTTCCCCAGCACCCCATCTCCCTCGTTCTCTCCTGTTTTTCTGGCCCCCTCACCTCTGCGCCCCCCCATTTCCGCGTCCCCCCCCGCCTCCACGTCCCCCCTCACCTCCGCGTCCCCCCTCACCTCCGCGTCCCCCCCTCACCTCCGCGTCCCCCTCACCTCCGCGTCCCCCCTCACCACCGCGTCCCCCTCACCTCCGCGTCCCCCCTCACCACCGCGTCCCCCTCACCTCCGCGTCCCCCTCACCTCCACGTCCCCCCTCACCTCCGCGTCCCCCTCACCTCCGCGTCCCCCCCTCACCACCGCGTCCCCCCTCACCTCCGCGTCCCCCCTCACCTCCGCGTCCCCCCTCACCTCCGCGTCCCCCTCACCTCCATGCCCCCCTCACCTCCGCGTCCCCCCTCACCTCCGCGTCCCCCTTACCACTGCGTCCCCCCTCACCTCCGCATCCCCCTCACCTCCGCGTCCCCCCTCACCTCTGCGTCCCCCTCACCTCCGCATCCCCCCTCACCTCCGCGTCCTCCTCACCTCCGCGTCCTCCATCTCCGCGTCCCCCTCACCTCCGTGTTCCCCCTCATCTCCGTGTCCCCCTCATCTCCACGCCCCCCTCACCTGCACGTCCCCCCTCACCTCCACATCCCCGTGTCCCCCCTCACCTCCGTGTCCCCCCTCACCCCCGCGGCCCCCCCCACCTCCATGCCTGTCGGCATCTCCCCGGCCGCTTCACCTCGCAGCTCCCCGGTCTCCTTCCACTTTCCCCGCAAACCTCCCCTCACCACCTGGATTTGTAGGACTTGATTTTTCTATCTCCTCATGGGAACGTGAGCTCTAGGAGGGCAGGGACCCCCGGCTCACCCCCTCTGCCGCAGTGCACGTGCGGGGCCCCGAACTCGGGCGGGGCCCCAGCGCGCAGGCGCGTTCCTGAGTCGGGAAAGCCCGAGCCTCACCCCCGGCTGAGCGAATTCACATGAACGAAAACAGCAGGAGAAAACTTAATGTCCGTGACCTAAGCAGTGATCCCTCAGAGTGCCTCACCTAACTTCGCAGCGACATAAAGTCTCCCCGGAAGTGACCGGGGCCTTCTAGAACAGTAGAAGCCACGGGCCCAAACCCGCCGACCTGGAGAGGAACCCACTGGGGGCTTCGCTTTCTGATTTCCGCCCATGGTAGAAAAGCTGCGATATTCACTCAGCACCCGCCTCTTCATACACACCCTGTCCTCAGATCGGACTCCGCGGAGACAGTGTCCCAGTGCGGAAAGGCCACAGGAAGGTCTCACCGCTCGGGAGCCGCACAGTCCCCTCGGCCCGGCACCTGCTGTGGTACGGACCTCCCCTCCCCGGAAACGAGCTCCGCCCCTGCCGCCGCTCCCACACCCGGGCCCCTGGCTGCAGGCAGAGCCGGAGCTGTCAGAAAATCGTGCGGACATAAAGCAGGAACTGCCCAGTCTGTGGAGGTTCGAGGCCGGCGCCCAAACTAGGGAGGTTATTCTTGGGGGTGTGGTGCCCCCCCCCCTGGCCGGGCCGGGCTCCTCGGAGGAGCTGCGACAGCCAGGACTCGGAAGTTAGGCAAAACCCCGCTCTATAGGTTGAAAAGAACTTCTAAGTCTTGCTCTCACTAAACTGCTAAGTAAGCTCAACAGCGGAGTCATAAAGACTAAGGCACGGGAGCACGACCCAAGAGAGGGGGCCGGCGGTGGCTAGTGTCAGCCCCGGGCCCAGCGAGGGACAGGAGGGCCGCACACGGGGGTCGGATGGACGCGCGGGCAGGGCTCATCTGCCGGCGCTTCGTCAACAGCCTGTCCCAGCATTACCTCCTCGTTCACGTGAAGCCCCAGGCCCTTTGCATGTTCTCTGTCATCTCGGTGCAACTTCTGATTGTAGCCTGGGCTCTTGTGAAAAACGCAGTCATACAGGGAGATGATTCCTGTCTGGGGATGAAACGGAGAAAGACGGCACGGGTTTATCGGAGGGCCGAGCCCCGGAGCCCTCGCGGCGACTGGAAGCCAGGCGTCTCCCCCGCTGGACGGTGGAGACGGGCGGTGTCCCGTCTACGTGGAGTATGTGCTCGGCAGGTGACCCCAGAGCGCCCTCCAGGGCCAGAGCAGGAGGCCGGGGCCCCGCCAGCGAAGCGGGTCCTCCCGAGGCCCGGCGAGGTGGGGACATCTCCTCGGCTCTTTTCCTGCACCTCTTACGGGTCCCTTCTTGACCTTGACCGAGGAGGCTCCTCTGCATTCTGACTCCACCACTAGAACACAGCCTTCAAATAACAGTAATCCACGCAACACGTGTGTTTGCTCCTTCGCCTCCACCCTCCTCACAGTTCTCAGACTTTCTGCAATAAGTGTACCGGCAAGTTTACAGCCTTAACCATAGCTGAACACTGGCAATATAACTAAACAGAAATGTCCCTAAGTTCCCAGCCGACAGGTGGGCCCCTGGGACAAATCCCTCTGGAGAGATGGAAATACTTTCTTTAATCAGGTGTGGTGGCTCTAACCGGTGTAATTCACGAACGCATGAACAAATTTATTTTATATATAATATATATAAATATATGTATTTAAATATATATTTATATACATAGTATAGTAAATGCTATAAATATATATATAGTATAGTAAATGCTATAAATATGTATAGTATATATATTTATACTATATAGTATAAATAATAGTATATAGTATAGTAAATACTATAAATATATATAGTATAGTAAATGCTATAATTATATATATAGTATAGTAAATGCTATAAATATATAGTATTTACACATATATCATAATATACAGTATTATGTAGATACATATATATTATATAGATACAAGCCCCGCACACACACAGCTGTGATGTATTAGAAAACGACCCCATTAGCAGCTTTCATCTGAAATACCTCCACAGTTCTGTCCCAAATGTCTCTCAGTGAAAAAACCCACCTGCCTCATTCGGGACCTGATACAGGGGAAATAAATCCGTGAGTCAGCTCCGCTTCAGTCGTCACCCGCAAGTCAGGTGGTCTTGTGGTCTACGCTCCCGTGTCAAGGGCCAGGTGCCTCGAAACCTCCAGCAGCAAACCCAGACAGGTGTTGGCACGTGGGGGAGCGGGGTATCTAACCTGTGCTCGCTCGCTCCTCGCTTTCCCGGGTAGGGATGCTAGAAACGTCTCCAAGTCCGGGGCTCGGGGGTAGGAGGGGAACAGTGGAAAGGACGCACGGCCTGTGCTTCGTCCGGTGGAAAACATGGACCTCCGTCCTCGCCGACTGCGGGACTCAGAGCAGCTGGCAGCGCTGGAAACAACCGCGTGTCATTTCCCACCCTGACAAGTCCCTCACGGGTCACCTGTCCTGCCGGGGAAGTGGTGAACATGGCTCAGGCACGTGGCCTCGGGCCCGGGGCAGTGAACCGTCTAGCAAGGCAAGCAAGGCGAGTGTGTAGGTTTGTTGTCTCAGGTTCCTACGATTTCCAAAGGCAACAGGCCTGAGGCACTTATCCCGGGGTTGCTGGAATCCTGGTTTGCCCAAGTTCCGAGTCACTCTGAGCAACCAAGAGGCAGAGGCCCTGGCTTTCGGAGTCTGAGCCCCGATGGTCATTTAAAATGAGTCACCATGCAGGAGCTTCTTGTCCGCATTGTCCTCGGTCACTGGCAGGCTCCTGGGTCTGTCCACACGCTGGTTTCACTGGTCCTGAAGGCAACCTAGGGGATAGCTCATCTATCCGGGGTTAGAGAAACAAACAGCCCAATTCGGCGGGGAGGTGGAGCATCACTCGGCACTCGCCACTGTAAAAACCGGCGAGCTGTTTGGGAAGAACAATAAACGTGGGTCTTCGCATCACTTTATAGTCACAAGTAAATTCTGGATGGATTAGAAAAAGCTGTGGAAAGAAAATGCATAAGGGACTTCCTACGCAGGAAAGCATTGGGGGAAATGTCACAAAGAAAATATCAATCACTTTGGTTATATAAAAATCAGACATTTGATAATTAAATAAAATTGGAACTTTAAAAAAAAAAAAAACCCTCGTAGGAAAGATAGAGAAATCTCAGTGTCTTTAACACGCAGTGTGTAGGCTGTCCGCAGAAGCAGAAGCTGCTGGCATCGGCTGGGAGCTGGCTTCCAGCCTGGAGACGGTGAGCCAGCCTTGCAGCGGTTTTAGGGACGCCACCCGGCCGGAGGGCTGCGCAGGGACCCAGGAGAAGCTCAGGTCCACCACGCACTCTGCCAGGATGGTGGGACATAAATCCTCCAAAGGAGCATTCTGGCCTTTGGCACCTCAGTGCAGGCCCTTCCTCTTGGGGTTCAGAGCTACCGGCCAGGTCTGGCTGAGGCCAGAAGGCTGACCTGGACAGTGACCCTGTCACCCCACAGCAGCCCCTTACACACAGGAGCTGGCCTCGTGGTCATAACGTGGCTGTCACATTGTCACCTGCATCCCGCCTGGCCTGGTGGACCCTGGGCAGGGGCGTGTTTCAGGGACAGCAGCTCCGGTCTGCAACAGAAACAGCTGCGCCCCCGGACTGAGCACCTGGGTGGCAGCGGCTCCCTGCGATCCCTGGGCCACGGAAGGGGTGACCATCAGTTCCCGCCAGGCTCTGTGTGGGTGACCAGCCGCGCCCAGGCCTCAGGGACGGCCCCGCCGGCAGGGGCCGGGGGTAACAGCGGCTCCTCGGGGACCTGCTGGCTTGTGCTGTCCTTCCGCGCAGGGCGTTCCCACGCAGGCCTGGCCCTCCTGAACGGAGTCATCCCCCTGCAGGTCCTGGACTTTTCCTGGGAGCCAGACCCCGAGGACAGAGAACGAACTCCAGCCCAGAGTGAGAAAGCAAGTTTCCCGATCGAGGGAGGCGAGGTTGCTTCACTTCGTCCCCTGCGCCCGGGAAGCCCCCGGTGGTGAGCGCTCATCATTCTCGGCTCTCCCGAAATACTCCACAGAAGCAGTGCCAGGAGAAGCCGTGTGCCTCAGTTTCCCCGGGGGTCACCAGAAGCCTCTCTTGCCCTATGGTAGAGCAGTCCTTATCAGAGCGCTCGCCGCACCCACGGGATGTGGTAGGGGTCTCTCTCTCCTTTGCAGGGATTTTGCATGTTCACCGCTTTCCAGAGTAAAAGGAATTGTTCTATCGCTGAAAACCAAGGGGAAAGAGAATCCATCAGCAGGCGGGCAGCCTCCCTGAGCTACGCGGCTGTCCCTTGTCAGCTTCGAATCAAACTGAAAATCTGTCTTTTCCTGGATTTCAATTATTCATCTTTCTTCTTTCCTATTATTATTATTATTATTTTTGTCTTTCATTCTTTTACGCTTTGAAGCAAAATTACACTAATAAAACCAATCTGGATTTAGATGCTATCCCAAAACAGAGCTCCTGGGTTTCCTGGGAATTTGCTATTAAAATCTCTCAAGAGATTTCCTCTCTCCAACGTGACGTCAGTTTCAAAAAACAAAGCAAAATGAGCCCATTTACTGCCTTTCTGGTAATCTCCCTGTGTCCCTTTGCATTTTGAGTCGTGTTGAAATGTAGTGCGATCCCGTTCTGGTTGTGGCGTTCCCCCATGGTGACCCCTGCTCCTGACACAGCAACATAACTTGTCCGTAGCCCTGGGCTGTGCGCGGGATGGAAGACTTCACTCTTCAGCCTCCCAAGTACATCCTGCCTTGTGTGAGGCGCTCGGCGAGGCTCCTGGACAGAAATACGGAGTCCCTACCTTGGAGGAGACCACAGGCTGGGAATGGAAATAAACTCCCTAATTCAACCACACCGGGTAATTCACAGGGAGCAATTCACAGGGATGGATGCACAAAATATGGGGGTGATGAAGAGGAAGGATCGGGTCCTGCCTGGGCTCACGTGGGATGTGGCCGGGGCTGACCTCGGCAGACGGGGCGCTGCGCCGCTGTGGCCGGAGCCCCAGGGAAGCCACCTCCCTGGGGGTCATGGGTTGAATCGCAGCCTCCGAAAAATTCATACGTTGAAGTCCTGACCCCCGGGATCCCAGAAGGTGATCTAGAAATAAGGACGCTGAAAATGTAATTAGTGGAGACGAGGGCATACCTACTCCAGGAGCGCTGGTGGCCTTATAACAGAAGTTCAGAAATAGACACGGATCCACAGGGCGAGAGGAGACGAGGGGAGGAGACACAGGGAAGGGAAGGCCGTCGGCAGGTGAAGGAGTGGCTGGAACAGACCCTCCCGCACGGCCTCGGAAGGCGCCAACCTTGCCGCCACGTCGATTTGGACTCCTGGCCTCCAGAACCGGGGGACAATACGTTTCTGCGGCCGAAGCCCCTGGTCTGTGGGACTTTGTGATGGCAGCCCTAACACACTCACTCGGGAAGGAGCAGTAGCTGCATTTTGGACAGCGGAAGGTAAGAACGGAGGTACAACAGAGGGCACTGCAGTGGGGGTGGAGACCCAATCTCGGAGCACTGTGCTCCAGGTAGACTGAGTCGGTAGACCGACGACCGGGTTGGTAGACCTCACCAATATTCAATTCTGTTCTACTCTGGACTCCACAGAGGATTAATCTTCTCTGCTCCTCTGGGCGAGTAAAGCTATGTGAGCAGATCTAAGCAATGAACTGTGAGTGCCAGGTCACTTGGGACTTTTCAGGCAGAAGCCTTTGGGGACTCCAGAAGCTTCCATGACAGTTGCTGAGTGACTATCGTGGGCAGAGCCATCCCTCTGCTCCCCGTACATTTAACATGAGGAACAAGCCTTATTTAGGACATTGAGACGTTGGAGGCTGCTGTTTACTGTGGCATGCCTCGTTCCTCATGGCCGCCACACGCACTCCTGGCCTACGGTCTACAAGGGCACATCTCCCAGGTCGTGTGCTTCTGCTGATCCTCCTCGCACAAATAACTGGAGTAAGAATCCCAGCAAACTGGAACCCAAGTCCTTTCTTTTCTCCTCCCTTTCAGACCATTTAAACATAACGGGACTCTCCATTGTTGGTTCAAGTCAGGCAAATTCTGCAAGAAAGAAGGAACTAAGAGGAAGGAAATTAATACATTTTGACATGGCACTCAGGCAGGGACAATATTATGTGCTCACCAAACACATTGCCTCTTCCAGAATAAACAGAAGACTGCAGTGGCCAGCTTCCATCACAGTCACTAGTTCTGGCAAAGAATTGTGGGTGCAGCCAATGGGGACCTTCTAGGCTTGGTCCATCAAAGCTCTCACGTGTGCCCTCCATGCTCTCTCCCTTGCTCTTTTTTTTTGTTTTTAATTTATTTTTGAGAGAGCACAAGTGGGGGAAGGGCAGAGGGAGAAAGGGAGACACAGAATCCAAAGCAGGCTCCAGGCTCTGAGCTGTCAGCACAGAGCTCAAAGTGGGGCTCGAACTCACAAACTCTTGTGAGATCACAACCTGAGCCCAAGTCGGACCCTTAACGGACTGCGCCAGCCAGGCGCCCCGACTCACCGTGCTCTTTGGCCAGCAAGTTCAAAGGATCCAGTAAGGGACCACGAGATTCCAAAATCCCCAGGCCCTGGCAATAGTAGAACCGCTAAAAAGAAGGAATCTTGTTTCCAAGTTACTGCATTAAGAAAGCTGGGCTGGGCGCCTGAGTGGCTCAGTCGGTTAAGTGTAAGACTTCGGCTCGGTCATGATCTTGTGGTCCGTGAGTCCGAGCCCCGTGTCGGGCTCTGTGTGCCAGCTCAGAGCCTGGAGCCTGCTTCAGATTCTGTGTCTGCCTCTCTCTCTGTCCTGCTTGCACTCTGTCTTGCTCTCTCTCAAAATTAAGTAAACATTTAACAAAAATTAAAAAAAAAATTAAAATAAAATAAAAAAAAAGGCCAGGCAGGAGAAACACAAATATTGGGCTATCTGTGAAAAAGAAACTTCCCTTATGTGATGTTTCTGTGCATAAGGCCAGTGGCGTGCCTCCGTTAACAGGCTGCTCTCTGGACAAAAAATCCTGCTCTGTGACATTTGCCGATTTCCGCAGTATAAAGAGTCTCACCGTGGCCAATTTCAGGCTTCCGACGGAACGCAGAGTTCAGACGAAATGCTAAAAATTGGCTCTCGTTGTGAGTATGAGCAGGCTCCAACACACCAGGGGTTAAGGCTTTTGGGGTTCAGGGTCCATTTGCTTCCATCGCACAGCCCGGCCCACCTCGACTAACCTTGACTCAAACGGTAATCAAGCCATGATCGGACTGTGTGCGTTTCCTCTGTCCGCGGGCTCGGTACTGCTGCCTCGAATCTTGAGGCGTCTAGTCACTGTATGCCTACCCAGAGCGGTGGCACCCACTTTTAAAAATGGAAATTCCCAAGGTGATTCAATTGGTTTCCTTCGATTCGTAAGGGCCTCGTTTTACTTCTGATCAGTCCAGTGCTTGTCCTTGGAGCCCGGTGGTGTGCTAAGCTTAACGAGGACATCTTCGGTAATTTTAACATCGTTCAAAAGTCTGTTCTCAGAAGGATCTAGCTTCTCAAGGACACGACATGCCAGTTCTCTTAAGAGGACAATACTCGGCTATTCTCTTTAGTTCCTCTGTGGCAAAGACTCTGTTTTCCCTCCCGGATCACAAGCTTTGAAAATTTTCATAAGTATTCCAATAATCTGAACATTTTATCAATTTAATAAGAATCCTATCATATCAGAAACAGTCTTGTGAAGGCATTATCTTCGCTATTTTTTAAATTTTATTTTTATTTTTTGAGAGAGAGTGTGAATGAGGAGGGGTAGACAGAGAGAGAGAGACAGAGGGAGGGAGAGAATCTTAAGCGGGCTCCACGCTCAGCACGGAGCCCAGCTCCGGGCTGGATCCCACAACCCTGGGATCATGAACTGTGCCGAAATCGCGAGTAGGACGCTCAAGCCACTGAGCCCCCCAGGCGCCCCCTCACTACTTCACTACGATGGAGCTGAGCCCTGGAACATGCTGCCTTTGCCCTTGAGTTGAAATGAACCAGTGCCTCCCTCTGCCCTTGTGTGTGTTTCATCCTGGCGGTGTGCCCAAGGTCAGGGCTCTGCCTCAGTCTGCTCACCTTGTCTCTAAGAGGAGACTCAGAGTCAGCTGTTCCCTCTTCCAACGGCACCAGCACCGCTGCCCCTGCCCCGTCCCCGAGATGTTCACATCACAGGAGGAACAGTGAGCCACTCAGGCTGCCACTGGAACCGAAGCTGCTCCTCTTGGTCAAATACATTGGAGCTAAGGCTGCTCCTTTTGCGTTGTTGTGCTCCTTAACAGGGGCGATTTTGAAAAAAATGTCTGAGATATATTGTTACAAGCAGAGAGGAAGCTGCAAATACACACGCATAGTTGTGTGATCTGTGTGTGAATGTGTTCTTATAAACAAAGTTAGACACCAATCCCTGCGTTCACATGCACACAGTGGAAAGACATGCACCGCGTGCTCCTGGGGGGAAGGCACTGACTCCACACTCTGGGTGTTTCCGTCCACACGGAGGGCCTCCTGCCTCCCTGGGGTGATCCGCCTGCCCCTTGCTGCGCTCTCCCTGCCCTGGAGGCAGAGTTCGGCCCCACCCCCTACGCAGGGGCGAGTCACTGGACAGGGAAGACACAGCCAGCCTGGATTCGGAAGCAGCAACGCCCCCAGTTTTGACCCTGAGGAGCAGAGCAAGGCAGTGGATAACCCGAACGGCAGGTGATTCAAAATGGGACCTCTATTTAGTCTCAGGCACTAATCCTGTGCTTTGTTTTAAGAATTTTGCAGGGCACCTGGGTGGGTCAGTCGGCTGAGCGTCTGACTCTTGATATCGGCTCAGGTCATGATCTCATGTCATGAGATTGTGCCCCTCGATGCGCTCTGTGCTGGGCTCCGCGCTCTCTCTCTGCCTCTCTCTGCCTCACTCACTCAAAAATAAACTTTTTTTTTTTTTTTAAACTTCCATCCCATTTATTCCTCCTCTTTCATTCAGGCAGCAGGTATTTATGAAGCACCAACTATGAGACGGGCACTATTCAGACTGCTGAGGACAGAGGGCGATCAGAATAACCCCTGTCCTCAGGGAGCCCATATTGTAGTGGGAGGAAAAGACAGCAAGAGTATTATTGTTTTATTTTTTTTTTTAACGTTTATTTATTACTGAGAGACAGAGAAAGACAGAGCATGAGCAGGGGAGGGGCAGAGAGAGGAGGAGACACAGAATCCAAAGCAGGCTCCAGACTGAGCTGTCTGCTCAGAGCCCGATGTGGGGCTCGAACTCACAAACCGTGAGAGAGTGACCTGAGCTGAAGCCGGAGGCTTAACCGACTGAGCCACCCAGGCGCCCCAAGGCAGCAAGATTATTAAGTAAAACCTTCAGGGGCACCTGGGTGGCTCAGTCAGCTGAGCGTCTGACTTCAGCTCAGGTCATGATCTCTCCGGTTCCTGAGTTCAAGCCCCACATCGGGCTCCCTGCTGCCCGCCTATCAGTGCAGAGCCTGCTTTGGATCTTCTGTCCCCCTCTTTCTGCCCTTCCCCGACTTGCACACTTCCCAAAAGAAATAAATATTTTTTAAAAAGCCTTCAGCCGGTCAATACTAAAACTAAAACGTGCACAGGACAAAAACAGGCAGGGAGGGGGGCAGGCAACCTCTCGGGAGGGTGGCCATGATTTCATTCAGCTGGCGCACGTTTGGACTGGCAGGCATGCGGAGGCAAGGATTTGCCTGGATTTTAAGAGGTCAAGGAGCTACAGAGCCAGAGCTCGCCTCTCCTCCAGGGCCCTCGGGGGTGGCTGGGCGCGTGGCAGATGCGCTTGGTGCCTGAGGGTGAAGAGGCTCCACCTAGGAAGGACTGGGCGGGGCTCCTGTTGAGCACCTTCTGTATACAGCACACAGACGCAAGCCCTCCGGACACTCCCCTTTGCACCTGCCCCCTTGCATTCGGTGAAGGGACAAGTCCGCGATGGGGGGGGAGGAGTCCTGAGCCTCTGTGTCTCCAACACACAGGGACCAGGAAACTCAGCTCACCTTCCTAAGGCTGAGGTGGAGCTGCTTTCTGAGCAAAGCTTCACTCAGGACCGGCTGTCCACGCTCCAGCCCACCATGGGAGAAAGCATATTCTAGAACCCCCTAAGACTTTTTTTTTAAACGTAGCTCTTAGACTTTGAGAAATTTAATCAAATCCTCCATAAAAGGGCATTGTCCTTTGACGTAGCTTTTCCATTTCGGTAGCAGGAATGTTGCACGAGGCAGAAGGAAAAAAGTAATTTAAAAACATCACTGAGCTGAATCTGCCGGGCTGCCTCCTGAACAGTATTTTATAAGAAAAGCTCCCGCTGCCAGAGCCCCCTCGGGAGCCGTGCGGGAGTTGATCACATTTTAGCTGGCAGCTCTGGATGACAAATTTGTCTCCGGATCCGAGGCATGACTGGGGCTTTAAATAAGCGTGCTGCATGGAGAGCCTTAACTTTGGGGGGGGGGCCCCTCTCCCTCTCCCTGGGGAGACTCCCGAGATGAGAAGCCACCAGAATGACTCTTCGATTACCTGCCTCACCTGTAGTAAACTTTCGACAGCAATCAAGGGCGCAGGATATAAGACACTGGCTGGGAACCAAACCTCAGTGAGAAGAAGCTCTAAGAATTACTAACAAGGGGCACCTGGGTGGCTCAGTCGGTTGGGCGTCCGGCTTCGGCTCAGGTCATGATCTCACTGTTCGTGGGTTCGAGCCCTGCGTCGGGCTCTGTGCTGACAGCTCAGAGCCTGGAGCCTGTTTCACATTCTGTGTCTCCCTCTCTCTCTGACCCTCCCCTGCTCATGCTCTGTCTCACTCTCTCTTTCAAAAAAATAAATAAATAAACATTAAAAAAAGAATAACAAAAGCAAATAATAAATAGCTCTGTTTACATTGGGCTGACAACATGCCTCTTTATATCTATTGATTAAATTAATTCCCATTATCGGCCTCACGAAGCTGGTACTGTCTCATAGATGGGCAAAGTGACCCAAAGAGACCGCGACGTGGACGATCTGCACGGCTAGTAACACGGAGCCAGTGTTTTTACCCAAGACTAGTTGACCTGTGCTACTAACTCATTACCAAGTGGGTCCCGCTGTAATTCACTGAAGGGCTCATTCTGCCCCGTTTCTTCTCAGCTTTGAGTAGGGCCTAGATTTACCATTAAGGTAGAGGCAGCTGAGTCCTCTAGCAAATCTGTGCTACGAAGTTCATCGTCTTCAGTCCAAATGATCTCATGGTAGAGAACCAGCTTCCGGAATTGTGCGGCTGATTAAATACTCGTTCATACAGTCCCCGGGAGCACGTTATTACCGTTTGCGGCTACGCTGCAAATATCTTGCGAATATACTTCAAAATGCCTTCGGTTTTTCTTGATGCTTTTAAGGGCTCTTTGATTTAGGTGTTAATATTTCCACCACATCCTTTTCTTCTGTGTGACACTAAAGGCTTGAGGATTTGAATTTGCCTGTGACTCCAGCTCTCAAAACTGTACTAATTTTTTTTTTTCTTAAAATCTACTTTGCATTAATTTGCTCTAAGGCCCTCTCCTACCTTCCAGGTACAGTAAGATATCGGAGGAGGCGTTTTCCATAAAGAGACAGTCACTGCTTTAGCCTTTCAGGTCACGTGGTTTTCCTGCTGCAACTACTCTACTCTGTGTGGTGGCCATAGATAACACTAAATGAATGGGCACGGCACCTTGTTGTAATAAAACTTTATTAAAACGGACAATGGGCCAGATTTGGCCCAGGGGCCTCTGTGTGCTGAACCCTGAATTAAAGCAGCACATTTCTTGCCTACCCCTGATTTCCGTCCAAGTACAGAGCCCCGGGCACCTCATAGGTCAGGCATCTCTCTGAGTCTTGGCCCCTGAGAGGTCTAGCCACGTGTCAGATCGGTGAATTTGGGAATAAACCGGACCTGCCATGTTCAACTGTTTCTTTTCTGTTGGCAGTGGCTGGCCCACAGTGGCGGGCAGGCGGGGGATGGGGGGGGAGGGGGGGAGAGGGGGGGCGGGGTCAGCTCTGCTTTTCCTGGGGCCCGCAGCTGCAGCAGCTGGGTAGGGAAATTTACTGGATTCAGAACTTCTGTGTCCACACCCATTTTTTGCCCAGAATCCTTAGCAGTAACCTGCAACCTGGCTTTTAGTCTCTGATAAATATGCATCCCGAACCCCATCTGATTTAGGCTTTCATCTTATTTCTCAATAGCCTCCAAGTGGTACTTCACGGGTCTCCCCAGAGGTACGCATAAAATGGTGTATTGTGAATTTTTTCGTTTTGTCAGGAAGCCAGACAAAATTTATGTTCTCTCAATAAAACAGCACGGGCCATCTGAAAACATCCAGATTCCTGGCTCTTTGGCTGGTTCTCTCCTGCTGTGCAGTAATGCTTTGCCTGAATCATAAGCTGGCAACGATACAGGTTTTGCAGACCTAAATTGTAAGATTCACTTAATAAACGGAATTATTTACAGATGAAACTTCTCTCAAAACCTATCGCTCGTGGGAGGAAAAGATAGGAGGTCCAGGGTGGCAATGAGGTCGGGCACTGTTGCTCTAAATCCCTCCCAGCGGATAGTCAAGTCAAGGAATGCATCCAACAGGGATGCGCAGGACCAGCTGCCGTCCTTGTCCTTCCTTCTGTCCTTCCGTCCTTCCATATTGCTCAGAGCCAAGCAGAGAGGCACTTACAGATACGAGGGAGGCTCCTGGCCAAGGTTTATGTGTTAGTTTGCTCGGGCTGCCAAAACAGAGCACCCAGCCTGGGGGGTTTTAAACCAGAGAAATGTACCGTCTCACAGTTCTGGTGGCAGAAAGTCTGGGATCAAGGTGTGGGCAGGGTTCCTTCCTCCAGAGGGCTGTGCGGGGTGATGCGGTTCCCGGCTTCTCTCCTTGGCTTCTAGAAGGCCATCTTATCCCTGCCTGCTGCCTTCATCTTCCATCGATGCATGTCATGTCCCCTTTTCATAAGGGCGCGGGTCATATTGGATGAGCCTCCCCCCCACCGTGACCTCACTTGAATCTGATTACCTCTGTGAAGACCACATCTCCAAACAAGGTCACATTCTGCGGTGCTCGGGATTAGGACTCTAACATGAGAATTTTAGGGGGACACACAATTCAACCTGCAACACTTGTCTAACTAGAAACTTCTGCTCTTGCTCCTAAGGGGAAACTCCATGACCTTGTTCTCTGACATTTCACACGTGACAAGTCCTGAATGTGTGCTGACCTGATCCGAATGGGGGGTTCATGGGGGCTCAATGGGTGATGGGCGGGGAGGAGAGAAGGAAGGTCGCGTTCTGTGAGAACACCTTACCCGTCGGGAGGGAAAGACCTTCTTGACCAACCCTGACCCTCTCTGAGCCACTCACTGTCCCTGCAGGCCGAGCGACCCCAGGGTTCCTTTCAATAATGATGCCCCTGCGGCCCGAAGTGCAAGACACACTGGAGACTTTTAGAAAAAACAGCTTGAGGAAAGCAGTCATAACTCCCGACAGCTCTGAATTTGCTTCTTTGCCTCTGGCTTCTCCCCCTGCTTTGGCTGCACGGTGGCCGACCCAGACCAGCAGGCTTTTCCCATGTGGCACGTGTGCGGCTGGAGCCAGGCCAGAATCTGGTGTCGCCTCCCTGTCCTGCTCTCTCTGCGGGATGTCCAGATCTGCCTCCTGGTTCGCAGGAGGGCCCTCCAAGGGTGTCGGTACCCTGGGCTTTCTGGGCGCAGTCGCTGCAGTGAGCGCTTTCAGGCGGACCCCAGAGGGAGTCCTGCCCCCATCAGCTGCCCAGCTCCGGTCTCTCCTGAGACCCTCCTCCAGATCCTGGCCGGAGGAGCCTACCAGCCTGCCTCTCCGGGTAGTAGTACTAGAAGCCCAGCGGTTCCCCATCCCTTACCCAAAGAGCACGGGACCCTAACCTATCTCCAAATAGCTCGGAACGCGGCGTTGAGGATTCTGGCACCCCACCCTACCCCTTAAGCGCTGCCGCCAGCCCCTCACCCCAGCTGAGCAGGCCTCCCACAACACACACGCCGGGCTCAGGTCCCATCCCCTAGGCCCAGGTGTCCTCACAATCTAGCCCTGCTCTGGCCCCCACCCCTCACCCCCCTTGGAACCCCGACCCCAGAGTCCCACCCCAGAGTTGCAGCCCACACTCTCAGACTTTCTCTCCCCAAGTGTAGCTCGGACCTCCTGCAGCCCCGCCCCCATCCCGCCTCTCCTCCAGCCCCCTCCCGGGTTCTGCAGCCTGGCCCCATTCCCTCTACCCACACCCCTACCTCCTTCTGGCGCTGAGGCAGTGACGCCCGCCTCCAGCCTCCCTCTCCTCCACCCCCTCTCCAAGCCCTCTTCCCTCCCGCCCCTCCCCGGCAGTGAAGCCCCGCCCCATCCCACTCTGGCCCCTCTGGCTGTGAAGCCCCACCCCATCCCCCCCTCTCCCCATCTCTACCAATGAGCCCCCCCTTCCCATTCCCGCCCTCCCCGGCAGTGAAGCCCCGGCCCATCCCCCTCTTCCCATCCCTGGCAATAAAGCCCCGCCCATTCCCTTTCCGACCCTCCCTGGCAGTGAAGCCCCGCCCCGTCCTCCTCCCGCCCCTCCCTGGCAGTGAAGCCCCGCCCCGTCCTCCTCCCGCCCACCCAGGCAGTGAAGCCCCGCCCCATCCCGCCTCTCCTCAGCGCCCTCCCAGTCTCCGCAGCCCAGCCGACTCGCCGCACCGCGCCCAGCCGCGCAGCCCCTCCCCGGGGCCGCTCACCTTGCCCAGGCGGTAGTAGTAGCTGTGCTCCTTGGGGTCTAGGCGCCGCGGCGGGATGTAGCTGAAGGCGGAGAGCGCCGAGAGGGGCGGCGGCCGGGGCTTGATCCGCAGCGTGGCGGCAGTAATCTCCTCTTCGTCGTCCTCCATGCCACTCCCGTCCAGCGCCCCCACGTCCGCCGAGGTCCGTCCCTCCCGTCGAGGGCCCCGTCCGGGTCTACCGGCTGCAGGCAGCCAGGCGCCAGTGTTCGGCGTTGCCTGGAAACCGCGTCCCCTCGCGGCCAGAATGGGGCGGGGCCGGGGATGGACCCCATCGACCTCTCCCCGCCACTCCACCCCGCCCCTTCCGTTCCCCCTCTCCCGCTCCATCCCGCCCCTCCCCGTCCGGTTCCTCCCCTCCCCCTTCCCCTCCCCTACTTCGCTCTCCCCGCCATCCCTCCCCGCTAATCCCCGCCCCACTTCTTCGTCCTCCAGGCACGCCCCCCATCCACGCCCCGGGTGTTTCCTGGCAGGTGTGTCCCTGGAGTCCCAACTGCAGACTAGGTTCCCAGGTGGGAGAAGCCTCTGGGATCAGCCCCTTCGAACCCACTGCTCCTTTTCCGCGCAGCGTCGGATCCCTCACTCAGACCACTTGTTTGTCCCGCAGTTTATGACCGCGCACCTGTGCGGGCGGGCGTTGGAGGTGCAACCTTGAACCCAGCTGCCGGCGTCCACGTGGAGCTTACAGTCCGCTGATAGAAGGGAAAAAGACCAGTAACTTGAAGAGGGTCTAGAGCAGCGCCTCCCAGGAGGAACATAATGGGAGCCACACACGAAATTTAAAATTTTCCCATACCCACCGAAAAGGTAAAAGACACAGGTGAAATTAAGTGTAATATATATTTATTAATTAAATTAAATAAATTAAATTAATTAATTGTAATATATATTTTACTCAGTATGTTGAACACATTGTCATTTTAACACGTGGCCCCACCCACAGTTCAAGAGCTGGGTGGCTGCACGTGGCTAGTACTTAAGGTGCCATAAGGTGTGAGGCTCCCAGGAATTAAATCCGCTCCAGTCAGCAGCTCTGGATGGAGCGCTAGCGCCCCTCTGCTAACATGGTCAAGTTGTCTCTGGATCTGAATGCTGATTCTAGAGGCCCTTGACTGAAAGTTTATGGAGGAGAAACTCACGATTTAATAACCGTGGCGAGGGTAAAGGCAACAGGGTGACAAAGACTGGGGAAGTACTTTAACCAGGGTGCTTGGCAAAGGCCAGCCTCTGGGAGGGGGCGATAATGCAGCAGAACTGTAACAAGGAGGAGCCAGACTTGTGAAAGTCTTCCAGAAACGTCCCTTCCAAGCAGAGGGAAGAGCAGCTCTGGGGCCCCTGAGGCCTGACCAATCTCCACGTGCTCTGAAGACAGCAAGAAAAGAGGGTGGTGGAGTTTCAGAAGAGGAGGCTGTCAGAAATATGCCCGCGGACCCAAGCAAAGGAGGGAGGCGGAGACTCAGAGCCCAGCCAAGGGAGGCTTTAAACAGCGTTCTTGCAAGAGCCGAGTCTCCTGGACAGGCGCGCTGGGCGTGGTGATGGCACACAGTGCGTCTCCTCGCGCACAGGTCCCTCCCCTGGTTCCTCGCTGGCCGAGTACTGCAGAGCCTACAGCCTGACCCGGACATCGCCTAGGCCCACGTGAGGCAAAAAGTAGTCTGATTAGAATAAATGTACTTTTCCTGAGACTTTCGGTCCCTCCGCCCTGCTCTTTGGTGCATGCTCATTGCAAAGCTGGCGAAAATAAGCCCACAAAACGGAGAGGGGAAGAAGACCTAGGAAGTGAAGTGTTTAAGGGTTTGGGACTCCGTTGCGAAGGGGGAGGTCGTGCATATTTCCAATACGTCGTAAACCCACTGTTAGCTAGAAG
Source organism: Paguma larvata (assembly GCA_030068075.1). Classification (NCBI taxonomy): domain Eukaryota; kingdom Metazoa; phylum Chordata; class Mammalia; order Carnivora; family Viverridae; genus Paguma; species Paguma larvata. The sequence goes on from CM057826.1 coordinate 5,345,631, forward strand.
GCACAGCTTTTATTTGGTCTTTTCGAAAATGAAGCATCTCCCTTACTTCTCACAGAGGACACTGGAGAAAGTGAAGGAGGACAGGCAGGCAGGGACCAGACGCAGAGCTCCCGGGACAGCCCTCTAGCGTCTCATCCCCCGCTTACTAGGCATCTCTTGTCTGCAATTCCTTATGCAGGCTGGTGTAGACCTCTCCTGTCCAAGGCACGAGGTAGCACCTCTCTGTTGAAGTTTCCTCGCGTCCCCGGGAGGTCCTCGTGCACAGGACTTAATGCTGAGCCACCATTCTGTCTCACGCCCCCTCCCCCCATGAGGTCTGAGAACCCCCTGTGCCTTCTTTGATCTAATACCCATCTCTTTGCCCCGCCGGCAGGACAGATGATTTGGGCAGGGTCAAAGGTCAGACCCCAGTCTACTTTGTCCCCAAGCTCCAGGGGACATCTCATGAGAGGCCGACATGTCCTTGGAGCTTGGAGACAGAGTGCCACCACCTCTCCTGTGTGTGAAGTGAAGGGAGAGTCTCTCATCCTTCCCCCATAAGGGGGAACGTGTGTCCTCCTAAAAGCACCACGAAGAACAACAACAAAAAAAACCTCTTAGAATCTGTTACCTCTTTCAGTCTCTCCAATGTCTTTTAAAGGTGTGACAGAGGTGGTCATTTAGTCACGAGACTTGGCACACCTCGCGTAGGTGATCCGATATCACAGTACGGAGCAGGGAACTAGCTGCGACCAGTGAGCTTGGGAAGGCAGCGGACACTCACCCTGAAATAATTTCAGCATAAAATCTTTCTCCAAGAAAAAAAAAAAAAAAAAAAAAAAAAAAAAAAATCTTTCTCCAAGGCGCCAGGGATGTGACTCTGTTGCTAGTTTCAGTAGGTGACATTTCATTATGCGCTAAACTGAGCGCTCAGGAGGCGAGACGGCGGACGGCCATCTTTTTCTTCTCTGATGGCTCAAGTAGGTCCTCCCCAGATCGCTGGCACGCAGTAGGTCCTCAACAGGTCTTTGGTGACTAGATAAAGGAATAATACAGTGACCGTCGCTTGGTTCGCTCTGAAGGCAGATGTAGGACGCGGTCTCCAGTGCTCTGGCTTTATTTGGGGGATCTTCCAGGGGGAAGATAAATGTGGGAAGTCGTGGCCAAAGCCCCCTCTGCTGAAGCTTCTGGAGGCTACGTCTTTGTGTCGAAATCACCCATGTGATTCCGATGTGGCTCAGGACCCTTCAGGCAATAAAGGAATGTTCTGTTCTTGGGCACACGGTTTCAAAGAGCAAAGATTTCACAAACTGAGGATTCTCGGCCCAATGTCCTTGGTGCTAATTAACAAAAGCGGCTGCCACAGGCTCACGGTGGCACGCAGCGATGTTCCTCCCCCAGAGCGTTCCTCACATGCACCCTCGCTGCTAGTGGTAACAATGAGGGTGAATTAAGAATGCAATATTAACACACGTACCGGTAACAACGGCCCACAGGTCTTACCGAGCGCTTACTGTTTTCCAAGTACTGGCCAAACAGCGTTACAAGGTGTGTCTCGTTTCACTCTCCTGCACGAAGCACCGAGACTCCTGAGGGTCTGGACATGTTTCCAGTGCGGGGAAATCTCAGCTTTCCGAGGCTGACTCACCTAGCTCGCCACCACTGAGCCCAGATCCCCTCACTGCCCTTGAACTCGAGGTCTTCGGTGGGTGCAGCCTTTTTAGAGGGAACCGAGGGCTTCCTTGCTCCCTCAGAATTCTCTCCAAAATACACGGAGTTCTGTTCCTTCCTAGTTTTCCTTCCACCTAACAGATGTTGACCAAGCCTCCACACACACCCGGCCGGAGGAGGGTGGACAGTTAGGGTCCTGGGTCTCCAAGAAACCGCTACTCTAGCAAGCATCTCCTGGCCAGTGTCCTGTCCGCCCTTCAGGTCTGGGTAGGGTCAGGTGACACGCATTCCTTCTCTAGAGGAAGGTAAGGAAAAGCACCTGTTTTGTTCTGACGGAAGGGTCACCCCATGCTCCCACAGCTCCTGCCCCCGCCCCAGGTACTCAAGGGGCCCAGGATCCACTCTCCTCCCGAAATCTCCCTTCTGAACTGCTGCAACCCAATGAATATCACAAGCTTTGCTGCCCCCTAGAGGTGGATCTGAAGAATATCACCTCGGTGCCGATGGCTGGGGAGGGGGCGGGATGCTTTCAAGTAGAACAATTTTTCACCTGTTTTTTATTTTCTTTTTTTAAAAATTTCTTTGCTCTTACTTTTGAAAAGCTACAGAAAGATATTGAAAGATGTCACCAGGTGCGTCTGGGAGGCTCAGTCGGTTAAGTGTCCGACCCTCGCGGGATCTCATGGTTCGTGAATTTGAGCCCCGAGTTGGGCTCTATGCTGACAGAGCCTGCTTGGGATTCTGTCTCACCTTCTCTCTGCCTGTCTTTCTCTTTCTCTCTCTCTCTCTAAAAATAAACTTAAAAAAAAGATCCCATCAATGTACGGTAACAAGAGCTATGAGACCGGATAAGTCATTCCAACAATACCATCACTTTCGCTTGTATGGGAAAACATTACAGCCTGAGGGTACCGATGACAAGGACTTGGCTTATAACCTTAAAGCACTCGTCAAATTCACTCCACTTGGTGAAACCAGAAACCTTGTATCTATCTATTAGCCTAAATGATCTTCCTGACAAACATGTACATTTTCAGGATTAAAATTTGCTCTTTTTAAAAAATCCTTTTTTTTTTTTAAAGTTTATTTTTATTTGAGAGAGAGAGGAAGTAGAGGAGGGACAGAGAGAGGGAGACAGAATCCCAAGCAGGCTCTGCACTGCCAGCACAGAGCCCAATGTGGGGCTCGAACTCATGAACCACGAGGTCATGACCTGAGCTGAAGTCAGGAGTCAGAAGTTTAACCGACTGAACCACCCAGGGGCCCTAGGACTAAAATTTGCTATAAAACCAAGTGTCAGTCAGTCCAGCCTCCTCTGGTGAGACCACTGGATGCTTTGTGGCCCTGCCATGCCTGGAATGTTCTCTGCTGCACAGACCCTCCTCCCTTCCGCCTAGCCTGCAGCTCACAGAGCCTCTCTCACTACCCCTGCAGGCCTGGGCCCTTCTCCCTTCTGAGTCTCACTCATCAGGGGGCCAGTGGGCTCCCTGCTATAACCATCTGCTCACTAATTGGCTTTGCTCGACTCCCGGCCCCTCAGGCCTGCGCCCTGTTCCGCTTCCCTCCGCGCCTGAGAGCACTTTCATAGATGTCTGGTAAAGGAAGGAAGGGCAGGGAGAGACCAGTGAGACTAGGAGGGGACGGTAGGCCAGGGGACGGGGGAGCTGACTCTGGCTGGAGTTAGAGGACGGTCATGATGGGAGAGGATTTAGACCCACAGCAGAAGTGGGGGAAGAACACTCTGGGCTGTACTTTTTCTCCATAGCGTTTAGAGCAGACCACCACCACGTCTTCCCGTGGCTGTTTGCCGGGTCTCCTTCCCCTCTTTTCTCACCACATCTCAGGCTGTTCCGTGCCCAAGGATGAGTGAGTCACGGGGAGAGGTGAGCAGGGCGCTGGGGCTGGCCTGGAGGCCGCGGAGGGAGCAGCAAGGCCGAGGGGCACAGGACCGGGCAGCCTGCAGGCACCTGCCCTGCCCCGGCTCCGTCCGCCGCGGTCACTCTCCTCTGTGATCAGAGGCGTGCACTCTGCCAGCTGCAGACTGGGGGCGGACGCCGCTCTGGGGACTTCTCCACGTGGCTTATGTATTTTAATTCATTCTCATTTTGACCTGTTGCGGGTTGAATTGTGTCTCTCCCCGCTCCCACCAAAAAACGCTAATCCCGGTGCCTGAGAATGACCTTCTTTGGACACAAGGTCTTCGCGGAGTCAGTAAGTTAAGATGAGGCCATCAGGGTGGGCCCCAACCCCACAGGGCTCGAGTCGTTGGGAAAGGGGAATCTGGGCACAGAAATGCATACACAGGGAGACGACCATGGACAGACACACACACCAGGGACGACAGCCATGTGAAAACGGAGACAGAGACGGGACTGATGTGGCCACACAGCAGGGAACGCCCGGGGCCGCCGGAAGCTGAAGAAGCAAGGACAGATGCTCCCGTGCAGCCCCCGAGAGGGCGCGGCCCTGCCAACACGGATTGCGGACTCCCGCCCCCAGGGCCAGGAGAAAATCAACTTCTGTTGTGTGGAACTTAGTTGTGGCCGTCCTAGGAAGCTTTTCACAAGCCCCTTATTATTGCTGATTATCCCTGGGGGAGCGGAGGCCCAAGGTCATTAGGTAGCAAGCGGGAAAGCTGGAACTCGAACCCCGGGCAGGATTCTTGGCCGCTGTGCTCTACTTCTTCTCATGACTAGACTCGAATCTTCACCCGTCGCTTGTGATGCCGGACATGGGCGGGATGCTCACCGGAACCCACAAGTGGGAACAAAACCCGACTCAGAAGGCCGGGGACCCACAGGAGCACGGACTGCAGTGTTCAGCACAGGCGCGCGGACTGGGCACAGGATAGCGGCCGGCGCTCTGCCCGGGGTCGAAGCAGCAGCTGCAGGAAAGCCAGAGCTCTCTCCGCTCCCCCAGCCGGCCTCCGCCTCTTCTCCCCCAGCACTTTAACCTGACCCCAATGGGACGGGATAGGACGGGATGGGATGGGATGGGACGGGACGGGATGGGACAGGACGGGACGGGACTGGAGGGGATGGGACGGGACGCGATGGGATGGGACTTGATGGGATGGGTCGGTACGGGACAAGATGGGACGGGACAAGACGGGACTGGACGGGATGGGACTGGAGGGGATGGGATGGGACGGGACGGGACGGGACGGGACGGGACGGGATGGGATGGGAAGGGATGGGATGGGCCAGGACGGGATGGGACAGGATGGGACGGGACGGGATGGGACAGGATGGGACGGGACGGGATGGGAAGGGACGGGATGGGTCGGGACTGGACAGGATGAGGACGCGTCTGCTCTGAATGGGACACAATCTGATCCATTCCGGATTCAAAATTCAGAAGCTCCTCCCCCCCCCCCCCAAGCAAACGCCCCTCCCAAAGCCCTGCCTGAAAAAATGACCTTTTAGGTCTTTATACCTTAAAGAAACCAATAAGCTCCCATTCCAACGGAAAACACTGTCTTCTTAACTAAAGGGTTATTTCCGCGTAATTCTGTAATCACACGTGGGCGCCCATAATCCTGCTCTTCTTCAGTGTCCTGCTCTCACCACGAGACTGCCTCTAACAAAGTGACAGGAGACAAAATTCCTTCCTTCTATTTGTTACGAGTGTTAACAAAGGTCTTGAAAGAAAATATTTGCAGTTCACGAGTAACTATGGGAAAACAAAGATTTAAAAATAAGGACACTTGGGGCGCCTGGGTGGCTCAGTCGGCTGAGCGCCAGCGTCTTGATTTTGGCTCAGGTCGTGATTCCAGGGTCGTGGGACAGGGCCCCGAGTCGGGCTCCATGCTGAAGGTGGAGCCTGCTTGGAATTCTCTCTCCCGCTGCCCCTGACCCCCTCCTGCGAGCACACGCAGGCCCTCTCTCTCTAAAATACAAAATAATAATACTCATTACGCTTCCTTATTGCACTTGGCCGACTGCTTTGTGTACAAAAGTATAATACGAGCATTAAGTAAAATAAAAACTTATTTTAAATTTACCCCGGGGAAGTGCATACGCGGTACGAGGAGAAGTGCGGACGGTTTCCAGCTCACTGCCAACTCACAGCTTACGTCCTTTTCCACCCTTTTTTGAACCGAGTCCCAAGAAAACACAAGTTCTTTCACCTGGTCCTAAAGCCGATATTCCTTCTGGTTACCAACGAACGCCCGCGTTGTGAGGAAATAGTTTTCTCTGTAAATATTCCACCAATGCAACTCTGGATTTTAGCACCTCGACCTCATAATAGGGGATCTGTAAAGGAAGGGAAATAGAAAAATTGTATCCGTCATGTTCTGAAGGTTCCTCGAACCCTCCGCCACGGCGCCCGGAGGGCAAAGCTCACGGCCGTCCATCGACGGGCGCCTGCAAGGGTGCCCGGAACGCAGCGGGGCTCAGCAAACAAGCAGCAGAAGAGGCAGAGAGAACGAGCGTCTCGCGAGGACAGAGACTCACATCTCGGGTCGGGGCGGAAGGGGAGCCCTGGCCAGAAGCTGGATGCGCGGAGTGGTGAGGCCCGTCGCTGGTGGACGCAGCCTGGCTGAAGGGAGGGAGGAGAGAGCGGAGGGGGGCAGGGGCAGGAGAGAGACCACTGAGCTCGGCCGACCGTGGAGGGTCTTGGATGCCGAGGGGTCAGACCCCGCTTCGTCTTGTCAGCCGTAAAGGAACAGTGAAGGTTTCTCAACACACACCGCACAGCGTTAGCTTTAGGAGAGTTAATCTGGGGACGTGGGTTAACTACGGAGTGGAAAACAGTAAGCAGCCAGGACAGCAGAGAGACCAGCAGACACCAGACGACTGGGAAGCTCCATGAACAGACCACCGACTCCGCAGGGACCACCTTGTTAAGAGATGGACACTACAAACACAAGTAAGGGCTTAGGTGTTAAAAGTATGATGGAGATGCTGGTTTCAATGGGGCGTCCTGTCTATTTCTATTCGTTCAACCAGGGGGACATTAAAGGAAAACGGGGGCTCTAATGATTCACTAATCTTAGAAGCAGAGGTTAGCACAGCTTGGAGAGGGCATGGGGAATCCTCACTTCTAGAAAATGGAGGTCTGAAAATTCTGTGTTTCAAAATGTAAATACAGCGATTTTTTTTTTTAACTGAGAAAATAATGCACAAAGTTGGCATTTACACTACATGTAAGATGCCTGGTCCACTGGGCTGGCGGGCCACTTCGCACCCTGGAGACAGCACATTAGCAGCTGCTTTGGGGAAGGAGGAAACAGGTGAATCCCTACCTACCTGAACAACTTGATAACCGAGCAGGCGCAGGTGTCTGTGTTTCGTAGCTTCCTTTCCCAGTAAGTGTTTGCTATTGAGAGAAAATCTTTTCGGATCATCAATGCAGAGTGCTAACCTGAAAAATCGGATGAAGAAACTCAGTTTTTAAAACCATCCAAAACATTTATACATTTTTAGCGGAAAGAGTGTATTTGGGATTCGGCTATTCCTGTGTGTCAATATTACTTTCGAATAAATCATGAGGGTGCCATCCTTTAAACTGCTGAGAAAACATTCAATCTTATCAATATTAATGTTTCTGTTACAAGGAATTTCCAAAATTGGGATGCTGTGCAGTAGTGTCTTTACTTTCAGAAACAGGTCTATTTCCTCACCTTTTTTTTTTTTTTTTGAGTATTTCTTTTAATGCTTTATTTATTTACTTTGAGTGGGGGGGACAGGGAGAGAGAGAATCCCCAGTGGGCTCCGCACTGACAGCAAAGAGCCCGATGCGGGGCTTGAACCCAGGAACTGTGAGGTGATCTGAGCCGAAATCAAGAGTTGGACGCTTAACCGGCTGAGCCCCCCAGGCACCCCCCGTTTTCCCACCTTCTTAAGAAAACACCAGCAATAGTCAACCGCGACGAGCTTTGTAACATACAAACCACACCAGCTTTCCTCACCTTTTATGCACATCGTCATCAATCGTAAACGGCAGTACTAATCCTTCTTCGTCTAATTTAATTTCAACATCTGGTGAGAGAAGAAAGGAAACATTCTCCGTGTGATACCCTCGCAAACACTCCGTTCCCTTCCTTGTCCTCCTCCTGGTCTGAACCCCCCCCCCCCCCCACTGCAATTTACCAGCTGTGAGGAGGCTGCGAAGCCATCAGCACACCAGGCCACGGCGAGATTTTAACTCGGCCAGCGCCGGGATCCACCACGTCAGCCTTAATTTAAGATGGCTCAGCCACTAAATCAAGGTGTCGGGTGTGACAAGAACCGCACGTACGTCCTCTCTCTCCTTGAGGTGAGTGCGGGGAACCCTCCACCCAGGCAGGAAGGGAAGCCAGGCTGTAGCTACACAAGCCGAAACCTTCATCACGGAGTCTCCCGGTCTCCAAGGTGGCAAAGCCTCCTGCACCCCGACATGTGGTCGCTGGGCACGGCAGACCCCGCACTTCCTTCCCTCTGATGTCCTGCTCTCCCCTTTGTCAAAAGAGCCGCTAAAGGAGGAGGGAAGTGAGCTGTGACCCCCTGAAGCCTATGAAACACTGTCTCCTTGGAGCTGACTTTCTTACACTAACTCATTTAAAAAACTGTTACGGGCAGAAAAACGTGAACTCTCCAGTCGGCCCCGCCCAACAGAACTTTCTGCCGTGATGCAAATGTTTACCCCTTTGCTGTCCGGTGCGGCCGCCAGCTGCCTGTGGTTCTGAGCCCCTGACGTGTGGCCAGTGCCACCAAGGAACTGAACTCTGGGTTGTTTAAATGTTAACTAACATGCATGGAAGTAGCCACAGGAACTGCTGGCCATGGTGTCGGGCAGCCGCGACCTAAAGGAGCACAGCGATCGTACCGGCTAACGATCACCCAGCACTTCCTGCGCTCCGGGGATCACTCACTCGGTGCGTAGGCAAGTCTGGGTCACTATTCTTACTCTCATTTTACAGAAAAGCAGCAAGTGGAAAAAGGTGACTTTCATTCCTCTATCCTCGCACCCCTACCACGGGGCTAACAGGTGGGACCCCCCCCTGCACCCCTACCACGGGGCTAACAGGTGGGACTCCCCCCCCCCCCGCTACCAGGGGGCTAACAGGTGGGACTCCCCCCACACCCCTACCACGGGGCTAACAGGTGGGACCCCCCCCGCACCCCTACCACGGGGCTAACAGGTGGGACCCCCCCTGCACCCCTACCACGGGGCTAACAGGTGGGACCCGCCCCTGCACCCCTACCACGGGGCTAACAGGTGGGACTCCCCCCCTGCACCCCTACCACGGGGCTAACAGGTGGGACCCCCCCCTGCACCCCTACCACGGGGCTAACAGCTGGGACCCCCCCGCACCCCTACCACGGGGCTAACAGCTGGGACCCCCCCTGCACCCCTACCACGGGGCTAACAGCTGGGACCCCCCCACACCCCTACCACGGGGCTAACAGCTGGGACCCCCCCCTGCACCCCTACCACGGGGCTAACACTGGGACCCCCCCCTGCACCCCTACCGAGGGGCTAACACTGGGACCCCCCCTGCACCCCTACCACGGGGCTAACAGCTGGGAAACCCCGCACCCCTACCACGGGGCTAACAGCTGGGACCCCCCCCCCCCCCCCCGCAGGACTCAACAACTCTACTGCTCACCCATTGTCCCCATTTGCCTTCAGGGAAGGGCCAACTCTGTTTGATATTTCCAGACCTTCCAGGGGCTTCGAAGTCCCACATATTCCCAAAGAGGACGGCAGGCCAAGGCTGATGAATGGCAACAAGGCTCCCTGGTACTCACCTATCGTGTAACAACAGGGCGTTAACACTTTAGAAGCAAAGTACATTCTTGCTCCCAGAAGGTCGATCAGTCCACTCCTCACAGATTTGTAAAGCTGAAAATCCACCGGCGTCTCCAGGGAACAGCACGGAGTAAGAAATGACCTCACTTGATATTTCGGAAGAAGTTTCCGGCCCTGAAAATTGTATGTTTAAACATGAGAAAGGAAGGTATGACACGAAACCACTAAATAAAGCAAGGTTACCTGCGAAGAAGTCTGATCAATACTACTCTACGGGCAGGATACTTCTCCAGGATTAAGGACAAACACCTTCCTCGAAATGACAACAGAAAAATACGCTTGCGAGAGTTCAAATCCAATAGTTCGATAGATCTTTTACATGTGTTGTTTTTTTTCCAAAATTTTAAACATTTATTTATTTTTGAGAGACAGAGTGAGAGTGGGGGAGGGGCAGAGAGAGAGGGAGACACAGAATCCGAAGCAGGCTCCAGGCTCTGAGCTGCCAGCACAGAGCCCCATGAGGGGGAGACCATGACCTGAGTTGAAGTCGGACATTTAACCGACTGAGCCAGCCGGGCGCCTCTAAATGTGTTTTAAAAGTAGTCATGCTCCTAGAAAGGGAGGGAGGGAGAGCGGGAGGAAACGACGGTGCTACTGCAGCTCAAGGAACCTCTCTGGAGCTCTCAGAATTGCTTGACGGGCCTTAAGGACACTCATGCACAGAGGACAATGTGATAAGGGCGACATTTCAATTTACCGAGAGAAGGAGAACTCCGTTAATAAGGCTACAGCCGGTAATCCGTCTGGAAACTAAGCAAATGAAAGTTCTAGCACACGGCGAGGACTACCATAAATTCCAGGTGGGTTAAAGCGCTTTAAATACAGTAAGGGAAATGAGTATTTTTAAAAATTGAGTGAAATATTTCTATCACCTTAGGAGTGGTAGAATATTCCACAGGGAGACAGGAAACCCAGAAGCCAGAAGCGATGGGTATGTTTGACTACAGAAAACTTAAAAATTTCTGTAGAGCAAACAAAGATCATAAACAATATTAAACTAACCCCCCCCAAAAAAAATTAAGAATTACAAACCAGGACGAAATATGTGCGACACGCACAGGAGTGAATAGCTCTATTTTACAATGTGCTCTAGGACAAAAAAAAAAAAAGAAGAAGAAAAAAGACAACCAATGGGAATCTGAGTCGGGAGGTAAGGAAGTAATTCACAGCAAGCGTAAATGACCAATCAGCGCTGTGAAAATGCGGTCGGCTCCGGATTGCTCATTAAAGCGCAACGTAACCACGTGACCAGTACTCCACGGAGTCGATGACAACGATTCCAGGGACTGATAACACTCGGCAACAGAAGCGGCAGGGACAAGGCCGCCTTCATCCCCCGCGTGGAAAGGGACCTCCACAGCTACCAGGGGAAACACACCTGTCCGGAGTCCAGAATCTAGTCAGGAATCTAGTCTCTAGATCGGAAACCAAAAAGGATCCTCTTAGTCCTCACGTGTTGCCTCCACGGTACGCGGGGTACACAGGAGCAAGCTGCACTCGGAATAGCCTCATTCCAGGGAAAGAGAGAAGCAGGATGGCGTTCCTGTATGTGTGCACATTCGTACATAAAAACGCGAACGCGGCTCCTTCAGGGACGGAAGGAAGTTGCGGTAAGGAGCATTTACTTTTGTGAGTCTCAGTGCCGTGAAAGCTGTTTTGTTTGTTTTTTTTTTAAGTAGGCTCCACGCCCAACATGGGGCTGGAACTCACAACCCTGAGATCAAGTGTCCCAGGCTCTACTGCCTGAGCCTCTGTGGAAGCCGTTTTAAAAAAAACAGTCGTGCCTTTCCCTTCTTCCACCTTACTCTAAAATGAGCTCTTTTTTTTTTTTTTTTTAATGTTTATTGTGAGCGAGAGAGAGAGCCTGTGCTCACGAGCAGCAGTGGGGTGGAGAGAGAGAATCCCATGCAGGCTCCGCCCCGTCAGCGCAGAGCCCAATACTGTGGGGCTCGAACTTACAAACCGGGAGATTGTGACCTGAGCCGAAATCAAGAGTCGGATGCTCAGCCGACTGAGCCGCCCAGGCGCCCCAAAATGAGCTACGCTTAGACGTGACTGAGTCTGGCACGAGGACCAGGGAGGGATGCACAAGTCTGGAGATGCCACCCGTGATCCTACACAGGGTGCCGGATTCAGGTACGAGAACCAGTCTCTAGGGCACTGGACAGGAAGCACAGAGTCCCCCTAAACTAAACCCTGTCAGAGAAGAGAGAAACTTCTGGCTTGGCTTCAAAATGTACTTGAAACGGTTTAGGATTTGTTCAGTCCTAACTGAGCGAGGGACGCACATTTACGGATCTACCAGCTGTGGGGAGAGCAAGCCCGCCAGAGGCCTCGGCGTGCATCCAGGAGGCGCCGACTCACGTGCCTGCAGCACTCCACGGAACCTTCCAAGAAACCTTACGCAGCAGGAAGTGCGTACTTCCAGGACAAGAAAACAGGCCTGGGGCCAATTTACGAAAGGGAAGGCTACCGAGCGGCAAAGTAACTCCGAGTGAAGGGAAGTTCTGCTTCCTGACGAGGTTACTGAGACAGATCGCAAGGGGAGAAACTTACAAGACGGGGAGGGGGACACTGAAGAAAGGCGCCCCCACGGGGAATACGGTAACACGGCTCCTGCTTTTACCTTATAGAAAGGGCACTCGAGCACTGAGGTCAGGAACAGTTGGGTCAGCCGCGCGAGGCTCAGTCTGTCCACGTACGATTCTTCACCTGAAATAAGAGGCATTCCGGTTGTAGTGAAGTTTGAATGTTGGTTTGTGTAATGAAAGAAAGGAACAGCGAGAATGGACGACGTACAGTAATCACTCTGGAAGGGACATACTATTAAATGGCACTCAGGAAAGAACGCGTTGGAGTTCACCATGGCTTATTGCTTGCCATCAACGCCATCTCATCTAAACTTCTTTCAGTTTTATTAATTTTGAGAGAGAGAGAGAGAGAGAGAGAGAGAGCATGAGCAGGAGAAGAGCAGACAGAGAGAGAGAAAGAGAGAATCCCAAGCAGGCTCTGAGCTATTAGTACAGAGCCCGATGCGGGGTTGGAACTCACGAACCCTGAGACCATGACCTGAGCTGAAATCGAGTCGGATGCTCAACCGACGGAGTCCCTCAGGCTCCCCAGTGCATCTCATCTGACCTTCCAAGGAACTCAAGCTTATAATGAAAAGCAACAGGTATGTTAACATGAGTGACAATTTCCTTTAACCGTGGAGATAGTTAACATCTGATGTATCTGGGTGGCCTTTCATTAAGATGACCGACACCACCCTTTCTGAACAGGGGCCTCTACAGTTGTTGTCGTGGCTTCTGACATGCTGTCACGACCATCACCAATGCCACGCCACGTCCCCACAAGATTCGGTCAGCGTTCAGGGGAAGATGTGCGACTTGAAATCATCTCGAGGGGCGCCTGGGTGGCTCAGTCGGTTGGGCGGCCGACTTCGGCTCAGGTCACGATCTCAAGGTCTGTGGGTTCGAGCCCCATATCGGGCTCTGTGCTGACGGCTCATCAGAGCCTGGAGCCTGCTTCGGATTCTGTGTCTCCCTCTCTTTCTGCCCTTCCCCTGCTCATGCTCTGTCTCTATGTCTCCCAAAAATAAATAAACGTCAAAAAAAATTTTTGAAATCATCTCGCATTCGAGGGTTAATTTTTCCACTCTCCGAGTCATGACCAACTCACCTTGCAGCTGCTGAAGAAAATGAGGGCTGAATATTTTTGCCATGAAGTTGACCGGATGGCATTCGATGAGGGAACACGAATGGAGAATTTTCAACAGCGTTTTGGGTGGAAAGTCGGCGAAGCGGGCGAGTAACAGGTGTTCTAGCGTCCGAAATAAAGCCGAGGCATTCGGCGGCAAGTAATTGAGTTTTCCAAATGGTTCAATTAACTCGGAAACCTGAGGAGGTGAAAATTTCTCTGGGTGGCCAACGAAAGTTTCCGCCGCCGCGTCGAGGATGGGCTCGGAACGAATCCGTTTCCTACTGCAGTACTCCGTGACTCTGCTGGCCACCTCGGGATCCAAAGAGGGACACAGTGAGGCCACGTGTTGCTCCAGGGCTGTTGTAAAAAATCGGTCATTGTGCCCAAAGTAGATGAAAGCCTCCAGGACTCTCCCGAGCTCTTCATGAGTAAAACGAGGGATATGCCTCACGGCGTATTTCCCCAATTTTATGACCAGAGGAAGGGCCTGCGTTTGGTCAAGAGCCACGAGGGCAGCGAGCATCTGACTCAACAACGTAGGACTCAAGTTGGAAACGACCGACAGGGAGAAGCTATTTATCTTATTTAGAAACGCTTGGTGTCGGTCCACTTTTTCGGTCCAGGCCTGCAGTATTCTGTAGAGGGCCACGACATCCTCGGGGGCAAATGTTTCCAGTTTTTGCCCTTGCAGCTGATCCATGACCAGCTCTAGTGTCTCAGAGCCCGGGCCCTGCAGCCGAATCAGGCTTTGCCCGAGAGTACAAAGACTGCGGACTTCCAGGCCCCCCCTTTTGACCCGACGGCGGCTTTCCGCCACCAGGTTTAGGAAGAAGCTACTCTGAGGGTCCACGGACGACAGGGTCAGAGCCTGCAAAGCAGTCACCAAAGCAGCGTCTGACAGCCTCGAGGGGTCCTGTTCCAGCCGGACGCATAGAGCCTGAAAGACACCATTCTCTAGTATTTCTTTCGGCAGGTTCGTGATCACCGTCTTTTCTCTCCACTTCGCAAATCCGCTCTAAGGCCCCTGCTGCCAAGGTATCAGGCAAAGGTTGCAGCGTGCTTACAAAATGTAACACTTCTTCTGAGGAGGCAAAGCCCTTCAGTCTCCGGTGGCACACCTGTTCATCCGGGCTTTCAGGAATTTGTTCAGGCCTAACCCCATCAGGTGCGGGAGACAACACCGGCTCCCCGAGTGGGTGAAGGGCATTTCTATTTTCCAAATGGAACTTTTTACAACAGGCATGACGGACCCTGACCCGGAAAGGCTCCGGTCGTGGTGAAGGGAAGCACGGGCACAGACGCTCCTTGTCCGCCTTTTGAATGTGATGTACAGGACGATTTTTCAGAGCAGCCAGAGCTCCAAGCAGCCGAAAATCGGCTACATGGCAAAGGATCCTCCGCAAGGGAATCAAAGCCATGCCATCGGTCTCGACGCCTCTGGATTTATCGCTGAAGAAAATAAAGAAAACACGGTGAAATATACTGAGAACGTGACTCACTCAACAGCATGAATGCGTATGAAATTGAATAAGAACTCCTAAGAAATGAGATACAAAAATTTCCGCTAAAACGCAAGCACCCGGAGATCAGTCTCGGCATCCCATGGCTTAGAAAGGTAGCAGGCATGCAAGGTTGATAAGTCATTATCGTTTCTATGCACTGCCGTGCCCCCTATGGCTTAGCCCTCAACACCACAATTAACGAGGTACCTCTGGTGTCATTTTACATATGAGGAAACTGAGGTCCTAAGAGGTTTTCCGTCCAGCGTCCACAGCTCTAAGCGGCGGGCTGGGCTTCCGGCAGTCCAGATCGAAACAGCCTCCTACAGGTTACGTGTTGGTCGATGGAAGGCACTGCCTTTGGTTAAATATACTCAAAAGGAGCAACGGGTAAAATGGTCAAGATTCGTATAGGTCCACGCAAAGCGAGGGTCAAAACCACGTTTAAGAAGCCCCGAGGTGGGGCGCCTGGGTGGCTCAGTCGCTTGAACGCAGACTTCAGCTCAGGTCATGATCTCTCAGTTCGTAAGATCGAGCCGCATCGAGCTCTGTGCTGACAGCTCAGAGCCTGGAGCCTACTTCAGATTCTGTGTCTCTCTGTCGCTCTGCCCTTCCCACTCCCACTCTGTCTCTCCCTCTCTCAAAAATAAACATTAAAAAGATTTAAAAAAAAAAAAAAAAGAAAGAAAGAAAAGAAAACAAAAGAAGCCCTGGGCGTTGGTTTTTGCTCCGAGTACAGACCTGGCCAGTGCTGAGGAAGAAAGAGATCCAACTTTTCAAACAAGGAAAAAGGATTTTAAAGAAGCAAAAGGAAGCAGGTGTGTAAAGGGAGAAGGTGGGCGGTCCGTCCAGATCTAAATACCCCATGTGAGATTTGGGTACACGAGTGCGCGCGCCAGAGGGGGCAAGGCGCCCCGGGGACCCAGTCCTCCTTGGAATGAAAGGAACCCACGCGCCAGGAGCCCCCAAACCCGACGTCCAGGGGACCTGAGATAAAGCACCGGACGGGCGGGGGCGGCGGCTGGAGAGGAGCTGAGGGGGCCCGGGCAGCACCTACACCTCAGCGATGCCGCAGGCCCACGCACGCCAGGCCGGGACACCTACCACGCTGGGAAACCTCCTGCACTCACACCTCCGGAGGTCGAGCAGCAGCGAGGACCTTAGAGCCTCGTGGGCCACCGTACGCGCCTTCCAAAGCGCCGGGCAGTGCGGCGCATGCGCGGGGTCAGAGGCCACGCCCGCGGTCGGAGCGCTGTGATTGACAGAGTTCCTTTCCCAGCTCATTGGTCTCCGGCACTGACAGTGCGCAGGCGCGGGAGTAGGGCCTGCGTTCCCACGCTCTCCCCGTGCGTCTCCGGCCGGTCACCCTCAGCCGAGCCCTTGGTGGTGGCTGTTTCGTAGGTGGGTAGCCCGCCCAGCTCGAGCCTGAGGGAAGGCGCCCCAGGGTGGGCGACGACAGCGGCTTCCGCTCCTTCACGTCCCTCACCCGGCCGGGCTGGGCGCTCGCGGGCCGGTCCGGAGCTCGGCCCCGCAGGGCGGAGATCGGAAGGCGGGCTGCCGGGACGCCGGTGCCCGGGGGCCTCCCCGGAGTGGATTCCGGCCGCGCGGCGGCGTTGGCGCGAGTGGCGCTGCTCCCGCAGGGCGTTGTGGGTCCTTCCTCCGTGGGCGTCTCTGTTCCAAGCACTTCTGTAGACTGGGGCAGAGGGGACTCGAGGATGTTTGGAGCATTGTCCCAGGGAGCACACGGGGTCCGGCTCCCTTGCTGCTGCTCCGCCTGCGGGTGCTGGGGATCCGCCTCTGAGAAACGCGGGGACGCGGTACCTGCTTTGTGAGTGGTGATGGACCCGAGGGGTTCATCCTCCGAAGCGCCTGGGGCTGTGCCTGGCACCCAGGAAGTGCCCGAGGTCCTTAGCTTTAGTGATAAGCGGTGACAATTTCCATCTCACTAAGTTCCCACTGTTCCCGCCGAGTCTAAATATGTACTCTCTTCATAGTATTCACTTCTTCGTTCATTTATTCAGTTGTTGAACCCCTGCTGTGTGCCAGCCGCTGTTCTCTATGAACATTCATCCCAGGATTCTAAACATTCCAGGATTCTAAATATGTTATGTAACCCGATTCTTTTCATTTCTTTTGTGTCTTAATTTATCCTTGGATGTAACTGGTCAGAGGAGCATAAACCTGCTGATGGTTCATTCTGGAAAAGCCAAGTTGATTTGGTAACATTTGTCCCAACAAGTTTTTAGATACTGGATGAGTGTGAGTGTTCCTTATTTTACTTCTGGTTTTCTCTTCAAGGAAAACATATTAACTAGCTTGAGTGGATTGGAAATATTTTCTCTCTCTTTGCACGTATGTAAGAGTAAATACCTACGCCCTCACGTATCTTTGATATTGAATTAAATGACAAAGCAGAGTATATAGATTAACTTCAGTACTATGATTAGTTTATTTGGCATAAGGATCATGTAGGAACATAATCCTAAACTTTCATTGGAATATTTATGTTTTTTAATTAAAAAAATTTTTTAGTGTTTATTTTTGAAAGAGACAGAGGGAGACACAGAATCTGAAACAGGCTTCAGGCCCTGAGCTGTCAGCACAGAGCCCGACCTCGGGAACAGTGAGATCATGACCTGAGCGGAAGTCGGACACTTAACTGACTGAGCCACCCAGGCAACCCTTTACGATTTTTTTAAAATAAAAGTATCGAAGGTGTACAGAGCAGTGCTGTGACTCAGCTATTACCCAGGTCTTTGCAGCCTGTACATCTTTGTCAGGTGGGTACAGTTCTCCCCACTGTAAGGGTGAGGGAGCTGAGGCCCAGGGCATTTGAAAAGCTTGCCTTGGGGCACCTGGATGGCTCGGTCAGTTAAGTGTCCGACCTCAGTCAGGTCATGATCTCACTGCTCCTGAGTTCAAGCCCCACGTAGGGCTCTGCTGACAGCTCAGAGCCTGGAGCCTGCTTCCAATTCGGTATCTCCCTTTCTCTCTGTCCCCTCCCCTGCTTATGCTCTCTTTCTTGCTCTCTCTCTCAAAAATAAACGTTAAAAAAAAAAACATTTAGAAAAGCTTGCCTAAAGTTCTGTGGTTTTGAATGATGGACCCTGGATTCAAGCCCACGTAGCCTGACCCCAGAATCTGATCTCTGAGCCTTGGACCGACAGCTTTCCTCATGGTTTGATGAAGTCTCTCTTTTTAAGACTCATGAATTAATGCTAACAGATTTAGAGAAGTCTATATTATGTGTGGATATATATGTTGGAGTCTTAAAATGGATGGTGAGGGAGAATTAATAACTGCGGTTTACTACTTAATTAAAAAGAAACTCCCTTTTTTCTGTTTTTTTTTTCTTTTCTTCAGTGTAATTAGTATAGCTGAAGCATATGCCTTGAAGTGATGAGGAGGTTTTTGTTGCTCTACGCTACGCAGCAGGGACAGGCCAAGGCCATAGCGGAGGAAATCTGTGAAAAAGCAGCAGCACGTGGGTTTTCTGCGATCTTCACTGTATCAGCGAGTCAGACAAGGTAAGCGGTTACTCTACCGTCTTTCCTGTGCTTTGTGCCTGCGGTATTTTGGTTGGGAGGGAATGTTACACAGTGAGGTAAGATGCCGAATGCCACCATAATCGTTTTTTCTCCCCCCAACATTCAGGAATTTATCTATCAGCCGTGTTGTAAGATTTCCGCCATTTTTTTAAACCTTTAAGTGTATGTTTGAATTAGACTAAACAGTCCCCAAAACCAAAGCAGGTAACTACTCACCGTAAGCAGAAGCAGTAATGCTCGCCACGATTCTCTCACGGGGTGGGGGTGGCTGTGCCAGCAAAGGAGATGTGTGTTTGCGGGCACGCGTGCGCTTTCCGACTCGCAAATCCCAGCGCCTTGCCATTCAAGTCAGAGTTCCTGCAAGTGAAGGGCCAGCTAATTTTTTTTTAAGTTTATTTATTTTTGAGAGAGAAAGTGCATGTGCTCATGCACACAAGCTGGGAGTGGGGGGGTGGGGAGGGGTGCATGGGAAGGGCAGAGAGAGACAGAGACAGAGTCCAAAGCAGCTACAGGCTTCGAGCTGTCAGCGCAGAGCCCACCGTGGGACTCGAACTCACTAACCGTGAGATCGTGAGCTGAGCCGAAGTCGGATGCTCAACCGACTGGACCCTCCCATGCCTTCAAGCATTACTATTTATTCTTCTGTGGAATAAAATTTAAAGTAGAAATGGAAAGATCTAGAGAAGATTCAGCTTCTTTAGGTCAAGGACTGCTTATTTTTCACGTTCAGCCTCTGCAGAAATTCTTACCCTAGGTTACGTAAGATCATGGCATGTGTATTCTTCAGTGTGTGGGATGGAGTCGTCCAGTTTTTACCGTTGTATACAGTCCGGTTCAGAGCAACTAACAGCTTTTGTACAAGCTTTTTGTACAAGGGGAGGTGCCAGCCACTAACGAGTCACATTTAGTTTAGTCCTTTACAAGTGACCTGCCAGTACGCTCGCTCAGGTCGTCAGCTCCTCTGTCCTCTCCCACGTCTCTGGCTCAGAAGACTAGACTCCCAGCAGCACACGTGAGTTAGGAACCCCGCTCACAGGAGAACCACCTGGTTCCTTAATGAGCGAGGGCCATGGTGACCCCACATGTCCCTCACGCCGCAGGGAGCATCCTGGGGGACACCGCCAGGCAGCAGGTTCTGTAATCCTATGGCTACTTCATAGCTGGGTTGTGGATGCCATACGGTAGAATACAAGCAAAAACAAAGTTGTCCGCACCATGTCCCTGATTCGGCCCCTAGGGGTCGCCTCGCCACCTGAATCAGCAGCTACTTGAAAATCCGGTGAGTAGCAGGTGTTGCTACTTCAGTGCCGCGGTAGCCATGTGTCTGTCCCAGCCGATGGACCTCTCCAGCCCTTCCTGATCCGAGTTCCAGCAGATAGCTTTCTAGTTCCTAGGTCGTGGCCGTCCTTTTCAAGGTGGAGTTTCCTTAAGAGACCATGGAAGCTTAGTACACAATTTGTGCCGTGTCCTGTAAGATTAAATCACCTGGTAAAACGTTAGCTCAGATCCTGTGTCCGCCCGAGGAAAAAGTGAATCCACAGTCGAGCGCATGGAGTCCTGACAAGTAGAGGTGGTGAGGTGCTCTTCTTGGAATATTTAAACTCAGGTGAGAATTAGGATGAAGAGACACGGATGGTCTCGGTTTACCACTGACACTGTTCCCAGCTGCCCAGAGCCCCGAGGGAGTGAGGAGTTAGCCAGGCTCCCCTGGGGTCTGAGGAGGAGGACGTGCACCTTCCCAACCTAGTCCTGCTCCGCACCCCGTCTGCGGTTAAGCCACGCGCCGTACAGGTGACCCGTTCAGGATAGAGGCTAAGCCGGTTGCCTTGCCGACGCGTTAGGTCGCAACTCCATACAGCTGTAGCTCTCTCACGTGCCTTCCTTGCCTTCTAGTACGATCTAAAATCCGAAACGGCGCCTCTCGTGGTGGTTGTTTCCACCACTGGCACAGGAGACCCACCCGACACCGCTCGCAAGTTCGTCAAGAAAATCCAGGACAAGGCGCTGCCGCTGGATTTCTTTGCTCACCTGCGGTACGGATTGCTGGGTACGGACTGTGCTCTGCTTCTGACTCAGTCGTTACAGGTTTGATTTCTGGTACCGAGTGTATCCTTCAGAACCATGATGTATAGCTGTAGAGGTTTCGTGTTTTTTTCTTTATAGAAACGTGTAAAACACGTAAGTGTAAATACTGTTCTGCGTTCTGCAAACGCCTCCCCTGGCTTCACCCCACAGCAACACCTCTGTGGGGCCAGGGACCGTTTTCAGACTACAAGCAGCTGGTGCTCATCTCAAACTTGCTTAAAAATAAAAAGAATCCGTGAAGGAGCAACTCTGGATGCTATTGTATTGTTAAAACAAAACAAAAAAAACCCGATTGATCTGATTTCCCTAGGAATCCCTCACCTGGTATGACTTCTGATCTCGGCCACCTGTTAGGCTCAGCCAGGGGAGTTTTCCTGGGCCCACCTCCGGTGATTCTGACCTAATTGCTTGGAGGTGAGGCCCTGGCATCAGTGGTTTTTAAAAGCTCCCAGGTGATTCTAATATGGACCCCCGGCTAGGAAACGCAGGCATAGGGCTCTGTGAAGTATAGGTTAAAAACTAAGATAAAGGATCAGAAAGACCAGCTCAGCCAGATAGGACACCAGAGAGAGAATTCAGAGCCCGTATTCCTGGCTTGCGATCTGTACTGTTCTTTGAATGCTCTTTGAGAATTATTTTGGGGGAGGGTATCTGGCAAGGTGGGTTATGCTATGTAACCGGTTAGAAATTTGAGGTTATGATGCTGACTAGGTTCTGTCTTACCGAACTTACTCGAATAAAACGGTGTTTTAGAGTATTTACATTTTTTTATTCAAGTTTTTCTAATTTCTTTTCAAGAATGAACATGTGTTGCTTTAAAAAAAAATCCTCAAAAAAAGAGTATAGGCAGCAGCCCGTCCCGACCATTCCTCATTCCTAGACCAGTTATGCCCCCCCCCCTCCAAAAGCTCCCTGTGTTCTGTTGGGAAGGTGCATGGAGATGATTGCGTGAGAAATTCACCATTTTAATTTCAAATTTTTTAATCAAGTATGAAAACGTTAGTCCATTTTCTTACCAGGAAAGATAGAAGCAGGTCCTAATTCACCTCGCACAGAAACATGGTGAAGGAGCATGTGTTACTTGTCTGTGCTCCAGATCAGGGGCCGGTAGAATCGGTGAAGGGCCAGCTGGTAAATACCGTGGGCTCTGTGGTGCATGTGTTCTTTCTAACCACTACTCGCCTCTGCTGCTGGGGCGTCCCAGCTGCCGTGAGCACTACGCGAGCGGATGGGTGTGGCTGCGTTCCGATACCGCTGTGTGTAAAGACAGACAGCAAGCGGTGTTTGGTCTGCAGGCTGTGGTTTGCCGGCCTCTCTCTAGATCAGACAGAGGTTATGTTTTTTTTAAGCATATGTAAGTCTTCTTTTAAGGTTTCCACGTTTAAAAAAAAAATTTTTAGTGTTTTTGAGAAAGCGTGAGCGGGGGTGGGGCAGAGAGAGGGAGATACAGAATCCAAAGCAGGCTTCAGGCTCCCAGCCGTTAGCACAGAGCCCAATGCGGGGCTCCAACCCATGAATTGCGAGATCGTGACCTGAACTGAAGTCGGAGGCTTAACCGACTGAGCCACCCGGGTGCCCCTAAGATTTCCACATTTTTTACAGATTCATGGAAACAAAAATATGAAAATATTTCTGTTGACCGTGGCCAAGAAATAATTGTTTTTGTTTCAATGTCTGATACTTTAATATTGTAAAAAAGAAGACGATTATTTGCATGCTCCATATTACTCAAGGAAAATGTGAAGCTATACATTATATATTCGTTAATGGATTGTTGTTTTAAATACTTTATGTATCTGTTACATGTATCTTCTCTAAACCTTCCTGCGCACTAACAGCCTGTTTGGCTCCCAGGGCTGGGCGACTCGGAGTACACGTACTTCTGTAACGGCGGGAAGATCATCGACAGGCGGCTGCAGGAGCTTGGGGCCCGGCACTTCTACGACACGGGACACGCAGACGACTGTGTGGGGTAAGAGCGGCCGGCCTGTCGTCTGCCGTTCCCACTCAGCCCCTATCGGTACTCGATGACAGTCTGCGAGTTTCTAACACGTGATGACTTTTGACTTAGCACTGAAGCTTTTATTTTGCAAGTGATATTTTCGTTTTCTTAGCTTTCTTAGCTCTAGGACCAGAGATCAGCCAGAGCCGGATTTCGTCTCAGTGCCTGCTGAGGGAGGAAGTTTGAAAAGACGCCCCAGTACAGTTGTCTTTATCCCGCAGTGTGTAGGTCTTTGTCAAAGTCCACATTTTAGGGACTTCGATAGCATGCGTGCTTGCTGCTCTGCTGTGCACACAGGGGTGACTGCGTGCAGGTCCTCACGCGGAGGACGCCCAGCAGGCCCCGCGTCACCAGCACAGAACACAGACCAGAGGCCTTCCCGGCAAACTGCGTGCCTAGGCTGTCTCCCTTACCATCTTCCGTTAGCCACCATGCCAGCCGGAAATAGAATTCCTATTTCTGTTAGATCGTTACCGTTTTTAAACTCCGTATTTCACCCTATGTGCCGCCCCTCAAATCCTCTCAGTGTGTTTCTTCATAGACGTCTGCTCCAGCTCAGTTTACCATTTAGCCTTCGGCCGTTTCAGCCACATAACAGCATGCCGCGCGATTCTCTCCTACTCCTGCATATAGTAAATCCTCACTCGTTTGATTTTTCCTTGGGAATAATGACAAGTTCAGAAAATGTCTTCTTTCTGCGTAGCACCACCTCGCACGAGTGTGCTGGACACACTTGTCTCCACGTAACCCGCCCTTCGGGTCCGCTTCCTCCTCCATTTTCTGCAGCTGCAACCCCGCGGGTGTTTCCAGATCCCAGCACACACACGTTCGTGGTTGTGACACGGCTCGACTGTGTTGCCTTCCGTGTTCACCTTTCAGTTTTGTCCCTTTATATTGATTTTTTTGTTGTTTTTTTATGGGTTATTTTGCCAGAATCCTGTTACCAGTGTCTGTGTCCTCTGAGCCCTTTACTCGCCAACTTCTTACGGAACCCGTCGGGCCTTTCCGATTCCATGTTTTCCTTCTCGTCAGGGGCTTGGGTTCCCCGTTTGTTACTGGATCGAGTGTTAAAATTCTTAAACATACATGTCATCAACCTGCGTCTCTTAAACTTTTAACCTAACTACCTCACTTGAACTTTCCCTCTTCTAAAGTTGTTCTCAAGAAGCTACCTTGCCTTAGCGTACCCGCTGCCACATTGATGGGGCTCAGATGCAGAGTGGGGTCCAAATCCCTGCATTTACATCCAGGACTATCCGCTTCTTCCAGTGACCGTGAAACCTTGGTCACGTTACTTCCCCTCTTTGTGCTTCCGTCTCTCCCCCTGGGAACTAGGGAATGATGGTGCGTGTTGGGGAGAAATAGATGAACTGATGGAGGCTGTCCTCTTAGAAGAATGTCTACCATGTAGTCAGTACCCTGCAGACGTTAACTCTCCCGCTGCGGTGTTACTGTCTTACCATCTCTGAGCTGTGAGAACGGCGTGTCAGATGGAGCTGCCGTTGTTGAACTTGAACTCGGAGTTTTATTATGTACTTGCTTTGCCAGAGGCTCCGAGGGATGCATGTGGACGTGGAACCACTGTCGAGCTGTTTGCCTTGAGCACCTAATGAATCTAAGGAGATTATAGCCAGAGTCATAATAAGACAGGTCTGAAATGTGCCCTCTCCCGTCATTTAACTTTATGAATTAGAATGTAGTTGATATGTCCTTTGAGTTGTGATTAAAAATGAGAAGGAGGTTATTTCCCAGGTTCTGATGCACTGTTTCCTATCCATACATTCTTAAAATTTCTCAGTTCAGAGAATGTACAGGATGTTACTGTTGACCCACCCTACTTTGTTTCTTGGTACATATGCTACCACCTTTTAAAACATACCTGTGATTCGTTCAACTTTCCTAAAGTGTTATTAGTTTTTTCCTTTATGTTCAGATCTGCCGCAAGTTTTATCAAAAATGATCAGAACTGGTTGAAGATTTGAACTATTTATGCTTAGTCAAGATAGCATTAATCTGGAGTGATTTCATGGTGATATTCTAATCTCTAGGGGGAAAAATCAGTAAATTAGCTAGGCGAAAAAATGAAGTTGGTTTTGATCTATGTAATTGTCATGTGATAGTAGAGTGGACTTGGATCTTGGATGAGTTCTGTCAGCCTCGGAACTTAGATGCCTATTGAAAGTTACAACTTCTTAAAATAAAGATCGCCAGCTCTATTTTAGGAAGTTAAGAGCAGCAACCCCATTGCTCTTCCCTGTCACTAAAATGGCATCATTTATATATGCTTACTTGGTTTACGGCTGAAGTGCTAATGAACACAAAATAGTGGTGTTTTTAACTCAGTCATATGTATGTTTTGTATTCTGAACTATTGTAATGTCTAGTGTCTTTGACCATGCGTAGTGCTCAGCCAGATAGACTGCCGTCGTCCCAGCATTACATATTTAAGCGGAGAACTTAAGCATTTGTGTGTTTTTCCTTCTTTATTACCACAATCCAGTTTAGAACTTGTGGTTGAGCCATGGATTGACGGACTCTGGGCTGCCCTCACGAAGCATTTTGCATCCAGTAGAGAAAAAGAGTTGAACGGGACTCTCCAGATAGTATCAGACGCCTCCCAGAGGACGGATCCTGTGAAACCAGAATTGTTACACATTGAATCACAAGTCGAACTTCTGAGACTAGCCGACTCAGGCAGAAAGGCTTCTGAGGTCCAGGAACAGAATGCGGTGAACAGAGGTCAGCCGAGTGCTCTGACAGCAGAATCCGAGGCCTCGCTCACCCACTCGACACCCCCGCTGTCCCAGGCCTCTCTGAGCATTCCTGCCCTCCCGCCAGAGTATCTGCAGGTGCATCTGCACGAGTCTCTCGGCCAGGTAAGCGGCTCTCTGGATTCTCCGTGCTGTGGAATATTAACTTACCAAGGGGGCTGGCCGTGTTGTTGTCACATGACAGCAGAGTCAGCAAACTGTGGCCAGCCGGCCACACGTGGGCCACCACCTCTCCCGGAAATGAAGCTTTGTCGGAACACAGGCCTGCCCGTCCATTCCCACGTGGTCTGTGGCTGCTTCTGCGCTCCGGACGCAGGGCCGCCTGGTTACCGGGGCCTGCGAAGCCGAGAAAGTGTGCCCGTGCTTTGCGGAAGCACTTGTGTTAGTACGTTACTCCTGTCGAAGCAGCAAATAGTTAAGAGCACAGTTTCTCTGTTATTTCGGAGAATTCTCTGTTGTGGGCACTCAGGAAATTACCTGAGCAGCTAAACCGAAAGCACGTATTTACAGGAAACTCTTTTCCAGCATGACTTCCGGTGTCTTGGGATGCTCCCCTTTGGGGATTATTTTTCTTGCTAACATCTTGTAAACTTGTTTTCGCCTGCATTAAGTAATTTTCTTTTGTCAAGTGTATTGTTTTCTTCAGTGGAGAAGTGACTTTAAAGTAGTCTGTAAATTTGGGGGCACCTGGGTGGCTCAGTCGTGGGGCTTCTGGCTCTTGATGTCTGCTCAGGTCTTGATCTCCTGGTTTGTGAGATCGAGCCCCACGTCGGGCTCTGAGCTGACAGCCTGGAGCCTGCTTGGGATTCTCTCCCTCCCTCTCTCCCTGCCCCTCACTTGCTTATGCCTGTGTGCTCTCTTGCTCTCTCAATGTAAATAAATAAACTTAAAAAAAAAAAGGCTATAAATTTTTAAATTTTGAGCATTAAGTTGGGTAATATCTAATTTCTCCTCACTGCTCTTCCGATGTGCCCGGTCTGCATTTCCATTGAAAGCCAGTCTTTCAGGGCAGAACCACGCCTCTTCCTTGAGAGCGGCTGATTGTGGAGGTCCGTGTCGGCCTTCTCACGGAAACCACACCCTCACTGCAGCAGTCCCGATTTCTTGTTTCTTGATGTTTTTATTTAAAATTTTTTTGGTGGCGAGAGAGCTCGCATGGGGGAGGGGGCGGAGGGAGAGGGAGAGAAAAAACTCTGAAGCTGGTTCCACACCCAGTGCAGAGCCAGATGCAGGGTTCAGGACTCGATCTCATGACCGTGAGATCGTGACCTGAGCCAAAATCCGAGTCGGACGCTTAACCCACAGCCTCTCAGGCGTCCCTTGATGTCTTATTTTTATTGAAGTTGTTTAAATACAACTTTCTAGTATATTAGAACCGTTTTCTGACACCTGATATGATCGTGGTTTTTTAGTTTGTAGCGTCTTTCTAAAGTATTCTGGCAAACAAAGCTGTGTGTACATAAACAGCTGCTCTCCCAGCCTTCACTTGATGATCACGTTCAGTGCTGAGTGAGGTGGTTACAGTCAGTACACGTCGGTCAGGGTTGGGAACCCACACGAGCACCTCTAGTGAACCTGGCGCACACGCGGGTACAGGGCCTCTGTCACACGCTGCGGGGACGGATGCTCGTGGCAGAGGCCTGTGACCATGATTCCTCTGACCGGGCACTTCGGGAGGAGGAGGAGGATCCGAGGAGGTTTCTGTCACAGGAGGTGTCATTAAAGTGGCGACGTTCCTGGGAGTGTGGTTGAAAGATTCTTAAAATCTCAACCGGTTAAGGGATAGCTGTGTACGTTTGCTTAAAGGATACGCTTAGAGGATAAGGGGTTGGACGGAGATTTATTTTAGGGCATCCTCTTGGGGTCGTCACGTTAGGGAACCGGGGAGAGGCGGGGAGGAGCCCTGGGAGCGCGGCCAGTCCTGCTCCACGGCACCCGTGCCCACCTTGGGCCGTGGGGCCCCTTAGCCACCGTCGCTGGGGCCCCGCAGGGCTGCTCCCTGGTGTGTCACCCGGTGTCAGGGTCAGAGCGGCCGTCGCAGGTATCCCAGCTGTGGAACATGCAGGCCTGCCAGCTGTCACGCTTCTCCCCAGGTGAGGTGACGTACAGGCCGCGTCGGTGTGTCCCCTGCTGGCAGGTGCTGGCCTGCCCCAGCTGGTGGACTCCCAGAAGTGTACCGAGCGCTCTTCATCGCTTCGTCTCCTCTGCTAAGTCCGCCTCTCTGAGCCTTTTAGTGCTGTCTTCTGAGGCCGGCCACCGGGGTCTCGGAGTCCTGCTCACTCAGTGTGGACCTTTGCCTCTCCCTCACCCTGGTAGCCATGCCGTCAGCATCTTCCTAGTTCCAGAGGCTGTTGCCGGGGTGTCAAAGCCAGTATCCTGGGATGGTGCTCCCGATTAGCAAGACTCCTCTGCCAAGTTTATGTTCTACCCTCCTTGGCCCAGGACTCAGCATTCTGTCCTGTGCATCCTTCGCTGGCTTCTGCTGGGGCCTGTTGCTGCATCCTGCTCTTTCTTCAGAAGGTAGTCCCGCGTCTGCCTTAGCCGGCCCCGCACGTCTGCGGCCTGGTGTGCAGTGACTTAGCCCTCAGTGGCCTGGTGCTGTGACTTAGCCCTCACTGGCCTGGGGTGCTGTGACTTAGCCCTCACCGGCCTGGGGTGCTGTGACTTAGCCCTCACCGGTCTGGTATGCTGTGACTTAGCCCTCAGTGGCCTGGTGCTGTGACTTAGCCCTCACCGGCCTGGTATGCTGTGACTTAGCCCTCAGTGGCCTGGTGCTGTGACTTAGCCCTCACTGGCCTGGGGTGCTGTGACTTAGCCCTCAGTGGCCTGGTGCTGTGACTTAGCCCTCACCGGCCTGGGGTGCTGTGACTTAGCCCTCAGTGACCTGGTGCTTGACTTAGCCCTCACCGGCCTGGTGCTGTGACTTAGCCCTCACCGGTCTGGTATGCTGTGACTTAGCCCTCAGTGGCCTGGTGCTGTGACTTAGCCCTCACCGGCCTGGGGTGCTGTGACTTAGCCCTCAGTGGCCTGGTGCTGTGACTTAGCCCTCACTGGCCTGGGGTGCTGTGACTTAGCCCTCAGTGGCCTGGTGCTGTGACTTAGCCCTCACCGGCCTGGGGTGCTGTGACTTAGCCCTCAGTGACCTAGTGCTTGACTTAGCCCTCACCGGCCTGGTGCTGTGACTTAGCCCTCAGTGGCCTGGTGCTGTGACTTAGCCCTCACCGGTCTGGTATGCTGTGACTTAGCCCTCACCGGCCTGGTGTGCTGTGACTTAGCCCTCACCAGCCTGGATCTGTGACTTAGCCCTCACCGGGCCTGGGTGCTGTGACTTAGCCCTCACCGGCCTGGTATGCTGTGACTTAGCCCTCAGTGGCCTGGTGCTGTGACTTAGCCCTCACCGGCCTGGTGCTGTGACTTAGCCCTCAGTGGCCTGGTGCTGTGACTTAGCCCTCAGTGGCCTGGTGCTGTGACTTAGCCCTCACCGGCCTGGTGTGCTGTGACTTAGCCCTCAGTGGCCTGGTGCTGTGACTTAGCCCTCACTGGCCTGGGGTGCTGTGACTTAGCCCTCAGTGGCCTGGTGCTGTGACTTAGCCCTCACCGGCCTGGGGTGCTGTGACTTAGCCCTCAGTGGACCTGGTGCTTGACTTAGCCCTCACGGGCCTGGTGCTGTGACTTAGCCCTCACCGGTCCTGGTTGCTGTGACTTAGCCCTCAGTGGCCTGGTGCTGTGACTTAGCCCTCACGGCCTGGGGTTGCTGTGACTTAGCCCTCAGTGGCCTGGTGCTGTGACTTAGCCCTCACCTGGCCCTGGGGTGCTGTGACTTAGCCCTCAGTGGCCTGGTGCTGTGACTTAGCCCTCACGGCCTGGGGTGCTGTGACTTAGCCCTCAGAGCCTAGGTGCTGTGACTTAGCCCTCACCGGCCTGGGGTGCTGTGACTTAGCCCTCACCGGCCTGGGGTGCTGTGACTTAGCCCTCAGTGGTCTGGTGCTGTGACTTAGCCCTCAGTGGCCTGGTGCTGTGACTTAGCCCTCAGTGGCCTGGTGTGCTGTGACTTAGCCCTCAGTGGCCTGGTGCTGTGACTTAGCCCTCAGTGGCCTGGTGTGCAGTGACTTAGCCCTCAGTGGCCTGGGGTGCTGTGACTTAGCCCTCAGTGGCCTGGTGCTGTGACTTAGCCCTCACCGGCCTGGTGCTGTGACTTAGCCCTCAGTGGCCTGGTGCTGTGACTTAGCCCTCACCGGCCTGGTGCTGTGACTTAGCCCTCACCGGCCTGGGGTGCTGTGACTTAGCCCTCACCGCCCCGCGGCCGGGGGAGGGGCGGGGTGCTGGAGTGTCCTGCAGGGCAGAGGCCTTCACGCAACAGGGAGTTCTTGCTCTTCACAGGGAGAAGTAGCCACTCCTGCAGGCTCAGCAGGCTCAAGGGAATCTAGGGATCCGAGAGTTTCAAGCCTCAGGCCCGTCGTCAGCTGCCCGGCGGCCGTTCTTTCCCTGCCAGAGCCAGGCCCCCGCCTTCTGTCCGGACGCAGGAGAGAAGCAGCTGCTTTGTGCGCTTCGGAGGATGTTCTCTGGCTTCCGCGTTTGGTTTTCGCTGGTTTTCTCAGCTTTTCGCACTTTTTCTGGAGGCGTCAGTGAAGCTCAGTAAAACCCACAGTTCGCCTGGCCTTCTCAGGGCAGTTTCCCCATGGATCCCCGCACCAGCTACAGCGTACCGGCCGGTGCGTGCCCTCTCGTGGTGCGCCCTCCCACCCAGCTCCCGCGTTGCCGCCTCGTGCTCTGTCTCCCCTGTCACTGGTGTCGCCTGCTTGTTGCCAGCCAGGTGGGTGATCCAGCTCCACACTCCCATCTTAGCGTCTCGAAGCCACTCTCGCACCTGTCACAGTGGGTTCCTGTGAATCAAACTACGTGATTACCCACTTGAGGGCCCCACCTCGGGGACAGGGGGGACAGAAGCAGGAGTGGGCACAGTGAGAAGCGGGCTACGAGGCATTCCCGCAAAGGCCCCAGCCGGTCTCCCGGGGCTCTCCGGAGCTGGGATGGCCTTTCAGAGTTGGCCAGAGTTGGGGCAGAGGGGCTGGGCCTTTGTAGTCATCGGTTAGTCATTGTGTAAGGGCTTCCTCTGAAAGAAGGTGTGGCCGGGGACTGCTGAGGTCACTCTCCGAGGTGACCACGAGCCACCTGAGGGCCATCTTCCGACAGCGCTCCCAGCAGCCCTGCTGAAGGCATCTCAGGCGGGGGGCTTCTGCCGGTGGCTCTTTGTCTTGACCGTCGGGCTCTGACCCTTTTCCCGGTTTCACACATAGCCATTTATCCAGTGTTAACTGACTAGCGTTTTGTAAGTTTCTATCTTCAAAAGAGTTTAGGCGCATCAAGTTAGGAAAGGAGAGGAAATAGTCCAACGAATTGAATTTCTTTGCAGTTTCCCAAGACCCGGGCTAGCTATTACAGGAGCCATAGCCATGCGTGGCCATTTACATTTAAATCAGTGAAAATAAGAGTTCAGTTTCTTAGGCTCCTGTGTTGACCAGGGCAGCTGTGGAACATTCCCATCGTCCGCGCCCAGCAGGCTGAGGGCTCTCGGGGGCACCTCCGCAGGCGCCTTCCAACGCTAACATCCACCATTTCCTTTCCAGTCTCCTTCCTGAAATACTGCGCGCACGCCGTCTGCTTTTGCAGGGTTTATTTGGAAGACCGTCAGGCCTTTACATGAAAATGCTGGCGTCTGACGTTTTCAATACGTACCCCAGAATTTTACCTTATAGCCAAGGAGCTTAAGGTCTGAACGAGCTCTCTCTTCTGAGGGATTGAGAGGCGTATGTCTGCAGCCGTTTGCCTCAGACACAAATTCTTAAGTAGCTAGGACATCTCTAAGCTTCTGTAGATCTTACCTCGTCACCGAGTGAAGCAGTGGCACGTAAAATTGGACATCGCATTCAGTAATGTTTTACCGCATCTGTTTCTCGAGGAGGAGAGCCAAGCATCTGTGACTTCTGTGGATCCGATTTTTCAAGTTCCAGTTTCAAAGGCAGTCCAGCTGACTACGAACGATGCCATAAAAACCGCTCTTCTGGTGGAATTGGACATCTCCGTAAGTCACAGAACCTGTTTCTGAGCCCCGTGTGCCGTCGAGAGGCCGCCGCGGTCCCCACGCTCGGGAAGGAGGCGAGTCTCTGACCGCACCTCTGGCCTCCTTATTCTCGACCCCTCTTGTTTTCCCCCCACTTCACACCTATTCGCACTTCACGGGGGTGCGGGGGGCGTCTGAAATGAGGAGGGACCTGGGAGGTGAGTCGATCTGAGAGCACAGTGTCGCCCCCTCACTCGGCCATGAAAGAGGCCGAGTTGGAGAAGAGGCCTGAGAAAGGCAGCCGGCCGCCCGAGGGCCGTCGGTGGTCAGAAGCAGAGCTCGGACCAGCCGCCAGAGACTGCTTCATTCCTCGGCGCGGTGGTTTCCGAGCTTTGAGAATCGGGGTAAAGTCCCGGTCCCCTCCGGAAAGGTGACAACAAGCATTCTTGTGTAGTTTCGGGGGCATGGCTGCCTCTCTCAGCTCCAGCCACAAGCCCCCGCCCCGCCCCCAACCAGCGGC
The DNA here is from genome assembly GCA_030068075.1 of Paguma larvata. Taxonomy (NCBI): domain Eukaryota; kingdom Metazoa; phylum Chordata; class Mammalia; order Carnivora; family Viverridae; genus Paguma; species Paguma larvata. The sequence goes on from CM057826.1 coordinate 5,377,266, forward strand.
CTCCTGGGACCTCAGTGCTGGAGGCTCCAGAGTGACTCCGCCGTGTGCTTCGATGGCGGTCCTGGGAAGTGGGTTGTGCTTTCCGAAAAGTGTGCCAGGGCCGTCTGTAGATTTCGTTGAACTTCTGATAGGAAGAGAGAAATGACAGGCGTCAAAACTAGGTAGTTTTGCTTGCGTACCATTGAGTAGGTCCCCATTCTTTTCGAAGTGTTGTTAAATATTCCGTGTATAGCAAAACATTTTCTTTTTTTATCCTGGTTTACACTCTTGTCATAAAATGGTGAGGGGCGGCCGGTAGGTGGGTTCACGCCGTGTCCCTCACTGGCCGAGGATGTGAGCACGCGTGGTCAGAGGCTCTCCGGATCCCGCTCTGGTTCTGCGTCGTCACTCTGTAAATAGCCGTGTGGGGAGGTGTCTCCTCCAGCCCGTGTCGTTCACAGCAGCAAGCCAGGAGCCGTAACGTTTTCTGCTGAGTAAGGAGGACATACAGTGTCCCTCCTGCCCCTGTCCTTCCCCAAAAGAAAAAACTAAAGCAAGGAAATTGAGGACCAATGCAGACAGCCTCAAGAAGTTTCTCTTGCTCATAATGTATATGTGTTTCTCTAAGAGCAATTTTTACATTATTAAAACATTTCTTACTGAGGCACCTTAAATGAGAAAGGTTTTAACGTTATAAAAAATACTCAAATGGTAGAAACAAAATATTGGATAACTATGGAAGTTTTTTCTTTTTTTTTTTTATTATGTTTAGTTACCTTTTTGACAGAGAGACAGAGTGTGAGCAGGGGAGGGGCGGAGAAAGAGGGAGACACAGAATCTGAAGCAGGCTCCAGGCCCTGAGCTGTCAGCACAGAGCCCGACGCAGGGCTCGAACTCACAAACTGTGAGATCATGACCTGAGCCGAAGTCGGTGCTCAACCGACTGAGCCACACAGGCACCCCCGAAAGTTTATTCTTTAAAGTAATTCCTGGGGCCCCGGACTGCCTCAGTCAGTGGAGCATGTGACTCTTGATCTTGGAGTTGTGAGTTCGAGCCCCACGCTGGGTATACAGATTACTTAAAAAAAAAAAAAAAAATAGGTAACTCCTAATAAAAGTAGGTTGGGCTTATTAGTTTTTTGAAGTTAGAATCATTTTGTTTCTAGTTTATATTTTGAAATGATGATACAATAAAAAACACATTTTTTCTTATCCCACGGCTGGAACTAACTCAAATGTGCTTTTTTATTTTCTTTCTTCCATGTTGGTTCTTCTCTAGAAAACAGATTTTTCCTATCAGCCTGGAGATGCCTTCAACGTGATCTGTCCCAACAGTGATTCTGAGGTTCAAAACCTTCTCCAAAGACTGCAGCTCACAGACAGAAGACAGCACCGTGTCGTCCTGGGAATTAAGGCAGACACAAAGAAGAAAGGTACAGCCCCGACCTCTTATTTCTTAAGGTGTCATTGGACCAACGGACTGGAGGTGACCAGGCCCAGGCCTTCCTTCCCAAACCCTGTGTGACAGCCGCACAGGTGGCCTGAGGCCCGGTGCCCTCATCAGTGGGCGGGACACGGGCACGCGACGGCCTGCTGGTTTCTTAACTTTTACACCCGTGACACGGGCTGGGGCGATGATGGATTTTCTGCTGCTTGGACACTGTGGACAAGACACACGAATGTAACTGAGTCTTGGAGAAGCCGATAGGTTAGCTGGGGTCACCTGTTCGTTGGCTTTTTGCAGTTAGTGTTGTTGCTGAGTTCTGCGAGAGTCCTCCTACAGTAAACTTTTATCATATGGACCTTTTTTTAAGTTTTCTTATAACGTGTATTTCTCATAGCATATTTATGGTTTGTTTAGTATATAAAAATAGTTTTTCATAATTAAAGGGCATTATTTGTGTTTTTAGTTGTTTGCCTAGAGTCTTGGAGTTTCCATCAGTTCTAAAATTCTTTTTGAGAATAATATGCACTGTTAATGGACAAGGGCCACATATATATGTGTGTGTGTGTGTGTGTGTGTGTGTGTGTATATATATATATACACATTTATTTATTTACTTATTATTTTTTTAAATTTTGGTTCTTGGCTTTGGATAATTTCCCTCTTGTTTGGTTTACCTAGATTTGGTAGGTGTGGCTAGTAATACTATTGAATTTATAATTCTTCTATTTATTTTTGTAAAGTGGTTTTTTTTTTTTCCTATATTTTGCGAAATTTTTTTGACTAGATGAACGTTGCCACAAACCATATCGTACCTTGCTAGTGCGGTAATGTAAAGAATACAGTTAGTCGTGTTTTTAAGAACGCAAAAACATTTTATTCTTTATCTTTTGTGTCACGACCTCTTTCCTGTCTGCCCGAAAGGAGCGGCCTTACCCCCGCACATACCTGAGGGACGCTCTCTCCTGTTTATTCTCACCTGGTGCCTGGAAATACGAGCAATTCCTAAGAAGGTACTTCTCTTTGGGTGACTGTTTAAAAGTATACTTAGTTCTGTGTCAGTCAGTAAATCTGGTATCTGCCCTTTGAAGGCTTAAAGATACGGCCTCCAGGGCATGTCTTCAGAAGAGTTTCCAAGCGTGTACGGTATCTTTCCAGTTGTCATCGACGAGTATTTTTGGGTTGTGCTTATATTGAGATTTTGTGTATTCTGTTTTGTGTATTGTGTTTTCTGAGTCTTACCAGCCATTAACTTGATGTGACACATTCATCAGTGATTGAGGTGATCCCAGATCACCTTGTACCGTCCAACCGCACACGGACACTTTTTCTAAGTGGTGACAGGAAGCTTATGAGGGTACGGGCTTTCCTCCCTACTCGCTGCCTGTTTAATGTTAGGTTCTCTTCCGGGTCAGAGCATGTAGTTACCTACCATTAAATCAGAATTAAAGGGTTCAGGTAGGTTACTGGGGTTTAGGTGAACGTGCAGAGAGGGCGAGCCACTAGATGTCAGTAGGATGCCGGGAGCTGCTTTTTAGAGGATGCTTGTCCCTGAATTCTTCTGACCACGTCCCTCAACGGATCCGGACGGTGACACTTTGCCGGCCGGGCTTCGCCAGTGAGCACGGATGGCGCCGCCCTCCACGGTGCCGTTTCTCCTCTCTGTGTATTCGTCGTTTGTTGCTTGCACCCTTTGGGAAGCAAACTCCTTCAGAGAGAGGCTCAGCCCTGGATGTAATCTGAATAAATTTAGAATTCACTGTGATGAGAACTTCTTGATTAAATACAGTGTATTTCACAATTTAGTTCACCCTACCATTCCATAAAGCGTATATACATACACCTGTTTTTCCTTACTGTGAAAGTAACACTAACTCATTGCAAAAATTCTTGACACAAAAATAAGTCACTCGGGAAGGAGAAGTCCTTTAGAGTCAAACCCTCAGAGTTAACACTTGGATTTTGTTTCGCTAAGAAACAAGGGTCCCCTAGGGCTGTTGTGTCACACGCCTTCTTTCCCGAAGCAGAACGCGGGAGTTCGTATACCCCGGCACGGAAGGGTATCTTACCCGAGACCCGTGCAGAGACGCGGGGTGCTCGTCCACCCCACACGGTTTCCCGAGAGCTCGGTCTGCGTTAGGCCCTGTGCCCCACGTTGTGAAGAAGGCTTGCAGTTTGTTAGAGTCAGGACAGTTCGTTCAGGCAGGGCTCCTGGGCTGAGCCACTGGACACCCGTGACCCCTCACGAGAGGAGGGACCTCATCCTCCCTGTTGGGGCGTCCAGGACATGGGGTGCTCGGGCTGCGGAATGACCAGCAGGAGTGCCTGTTAGCATCTCACTTAGCACTGGGTGCAGAAGACTCACTCACTTGCTTGGTCCCTAAGGAACCCTTGAGTGGCGAGAGCTGTACGTGCCATTTAACAGGTGTCTGTCATGTAAGAACCATCTGTGTGTGTCACATTTCGAATATGTGGAAACCGGAAGTCGTTTTTGGCAAGTTTGGTCTTTTGTCTGAGAGTTTGGACTTGGCTCTGTCTTCGAGGCTTGGGACTCAGCATGTTACTGCTTTCCTTTCTTCGTTTGTGTTCTCCTCTTTCTACAGTGAGTCTGAGGTGACTCAGAGTCCATGTGCAGGAGGCTTCTCGACGCTCTGGCCCTGCCTGTCTTTGCAGCCTTCAGCCCGCATCTGCATTTCCCTGCACGCGCGGTGGACACTGCATGGCCCCAGGGAGCGTGCTTTTGCCGGCTGCCTGTGCCTTCACAGGACTGCCATCTGCTTCGCCCTACTCCACTTTGTCTCTTCCACGGCCAGTCTTCAGCGCTGGCTTGCGTTCTCGGACCCCTTGGCTGCCCAAGCCCCTGTCACTTAGCCCACTGCGCCCTCTCCCCAGCCGGGGAGCCCATAGGGCAGCGTAGGGGTCGCGCCCAGTGCCTCTTGTATGAAAAGGACTTAGCGGTTGTCAAATGAGAGTAGAAGTCTAGCTTGTAGTCATCGGCTAAGACAAGAATGGGTATTTTGTCTTGAGTTCAAATGAGGAGTTCTGAGATTCCTGATCACTGTTACTCAGATACACCAGATGTGAAATTTGACGTCATACTTGGGACTGGTTAAGTCGCTGTAGGAAACAGGAAAGGTGACCGGAAGTAGACCGTGGACGGGGACTTTCCTTAGCAGGCCGGCACGGGAGCACACAGGTGCCGGGTTCCCTCTTCCCGATCGCGCGGAGGCGCGCTGGGGCTTTCTCTCGGGTGACCGGCGCGTCCCCGGGTCCCTGCTGAGGGAGGATTCGCTCTCCCGGCTCCCCGCGGTACTCTCACCCCGCCCCCTCCGCTCTGGCCGCAGGCGATGCTGAGAGCCCTGGCGGAACACGCGGCTGGCCCCGAGAGGCGCCGGCTGCTCGAGCTGTGCAGCAGGCAGGGCGCCGCCGACTACGGCCGCTTCGTGCGGGACGCGCGCGCCGGGCTGCTGGACCTCCTCCTGGCCTTCCCGTCCTGCCGGCCGCCGCTGGCGCTCCTGCTCGGTGAGTGCTCCCGGCCCCGCCCTGGGTGGGGGGAGCCGGGGGGGGAGGGGCGGCGAGAGGGGGACCGGAAGTCGGAAGGACCCCACTGCCGCTGCCAAGGTGTTTATTTCCTTACTTCGTCCTGTCTGCGCCCATGTGTGGCCAGCCTTCCTTCTCTTTCGTTGGGTCTGCGTTAGTGTCTTTTCTGTTCATTCAACTATTTTTTGAGAAGTTTTTTTTTTTTTAGTCAAATTTTACTGAAAAAGGAGTTTCCCAAGGGAAACGAGTTTTTTTCAGAGCCGATGGACATTAGGTTTCCTTGGCAGAGGTTAAGGAGGTGGGCGCTCCCTGTGCAGAACACAGAGATGTCCCGTCTGGGCGCGTCCAGTTCTGGGCGCTCCCAGGGCAGCAGGGGCCCCCGTGTCTTACCCCCACACGCCGCCTGGCGCAGGGAGCCTCCAGGCATGAGGCTTAGGTGAACCCAGCACAGGATGTTCAAATGCAGGATTCCCCTGATTTTCGTCCGGACTGTCCCTGGGGGCCTTCGTTCCAGCAGAAGAGAGAAGACCTCCCCTGAGGAGCTGCGTGTCAGGGTGTCAGGGAGGGACTGTCTGCAGCCTCGGTGGGGACCGGAGACATTTACCTGGGACGGTGACAGAGAAGTGTGCAGGAGTCCTAGACATGTAGTACTTCCTGTGCTTGTTACTTTGTCCTCTCCTTCCTGTTCTCCTACAGGGATAGGTGGTAAAACCTAGAATTGCATTCATCTTTGGTTCCGGGAAAACGTGTATCCTGCTTCTCACTGTTAGGCCGCAAGGTCCCCCCGTTGTTCCGTACAGTTAGGGGTGTGAGTCAGATCCTGCTTTCTTTCCCTTCTTTTTTTAAGTTCATTTATCTTGAGGGAGAGAGAACGCACATGCATGAGCAGCGAGCAGGGGAAAGACGGAGGGAGGGAGAATCGCAAGCAATCTCCACCCCAGTGCAGAACCCGATGTAGGGCTCAGTCTCACGAACCGTGAGATCATGACCTGAGCAGAAATCAAGAGGCGGATGCTTGACCGACTGAGCCACCCAGGCGCCCCTGACTCTTTGGCCTGCCTTTGAAAGAGCATCAACGTATTTGGAGACCCCTGGGTCCTGGAGAACTTAAAGGTTTCACCACTACGTTCCCATTTTCTTCTTACTGTATAAATATAAGAAGGAAAAATATTTCAAACCTAAATATTTCCCATAATCCTTAAAATCTTTCATCTTTTGGGGGTCATGATCTTATTTCAGATATGAAAACTGGACACTTCTGCAGAAAACTGTGCACACACAAGCACATTTAATGAGTTTCTTGATTCTGAAGCCCATTCATGGACGCTTTTATTATCCTTTGGGTTAAGAAACTAGCCTTTAGAAAGACACACTGTTTTCTGGTTAAAGAAATACAATATGTCTGGCTTTTAACGCGAGGAGCTGGAAAAAATATTCAGTAATAGTCGATTTGCTTAGTCATAGTGAATTTACAGATGTTCTAAAAATGACTTAAATGAAAACATGTTATTTCGTGTATTCTAAATAAAAAATAGGTATCAAACTCAGACTTGAATTTTTACACACCCTTACAGATAATTTTTTCAGTAGCAGTGAATTAATTGCTTCTTTTCATTTTTTTCTAGAACATCTTCCTAAGCTCCAGCCCAGACCATACTCATGTGCAAGGTACTGATATTTCCTAACATATAGCATCTTTCTCCCAAAATGCTGTGCGTCTCTGGCTTCTAAATCCTTAAGAGTTCTGAATTCACCCGGTGAAAGTTTAACCCGGTTTGTGGAAGACAGTAGCAGGCGTGATAGGGACTGAAGGAGATCCATCTTGGGACTCTGGTCCCAAGGAGCACAACCACATTTATGCTTGCTCCACAACCACATCCCCCCACGTGAGGCCGAGAGCGCCCCGGCGTTGCCCGCTGCCTGCAGTGCTGGGCCCGGCCATCTTCGCCGGGCAGCGGAGGCCACCAGGGAAGAGAGGAAAGGTTGTAGAAATCTCAGGCAGCCTCGAAGCAAACAGGTAATTGGAAACCACTGAATCTCACGAAATGGGGGCCAGGAGGAGGAGAGCTTTTAGTAGCAACAGATCTCTTTTCCCTGAAGGGTTAGAAGGTAGCTTAGAGCCCATAAGAAGACATCCCCCTGTTCAGTGAGAAAGGCTGAGTCTAGCCCGTGGGATTAGTCGTGATACAAAGTTTAAAACTGCTCTGTGTGTCTCTACAGCTCAAATCTGTCTCACCCGGGGAAGCTTCATTTCGTTTTCAACGTTGTGGAGTTTTTATCTACCACCACGACGGAGGTCGTGCGGAAGGGCGTGTGCACGGGCTGGCTGGCCACGGTGGTCGCGTCCATCCTTCGTCCAGACACACAGGTGTCCCCTGCAGAAGGCGGGCCGGCCCCGGCTCCTGAGGTACTGGGCGTGTGCAGTTTGGGCACTGTTAAAATTACGCCGCTTGCCTGATTGGAGAAAACGATGTGATCCCCCCGGTGTCATGCATGACTGCGCAGTGTAGCCGGGAACGTTGTGGCCGTACCTGAATTTCAGAATCTCTGTCGGAAAGTCAAGAAAACATTACTTTCGCTCCGTGTCTTTCTCAAATATTTAAAGTATGAATTTTGTCTAATACAGTCTTTTCTCCTTCCTCGTCCTGTTCATAGAAGAGAAGGCCTTTTCCGCTAACTGGCGCAGGAAGAGTCCAGGACATATTGGAGGCTGGTGTTGAGGTGGCGCGTTCTGTGTGTAGGCCAGATCCTGTGTCCCAGAGAGGCCCTTGGCCTGCAGTCAGTTGACATCCAAAGACTAATTTTTTAGCCTTTAGTTTTGGGGTACTAGAGTTTTAGTTGTTTTTTTTTTTTAATTTTTTAATGTTTATTTATTTTTGAGAGTGAGCACAAGGAGGGAAGAGACAGAGAGAGAGAGGGGGACACAGAATCGGAAGCAGGCACCAGGCTCCGAGGTGTCAGCACAGAGCCCGACGCGGGGCTCGAACCCACGAACTGTGAGGTCACAAACTGAGCGGCCCAGGTGCCCCTGGGGTACTAGAATTTTGCCCCGTGTCTTCCCTTTTTGTCCCAAACGTGGTGTAGAATCCGAATCAGTGGTGTTAGTGTGAAGGTGGAAGGAGGCGAAATCGCTTCTTAAACACACGCTTGATTTTGTGAGCCGCACACGCTTTTACGTGAGGACTTAGCGCCCGTTTCGCGTGTTGCGATACAGCACGGGCAGACTCTCACTCAAGCCCACAGCGTACGGAACAGTCTGAAGTCCTGCTCGCCCACGAGGTGGTTGGAATTAAACCAGACCTTTCAGGCTTTGTCACGAAGTCGTCTTTCTCTGTGGTGTTGAAAAAAAGGTACATGCCATTTGCAGTGTTACGTTAGGACCAGTGTGGTGGCCGTGAGTTACTGGAGCGGGAAAGTTCCTGCCGGGAGGGGGCGGTAAGACTCGGTGTACACTTGAGGGGGCTCGCGGGACACTGTGCTTGAAACTGCCCTTTGCTGTGGTCTTTGGCCCGGCTGCTGCCTGGACACAGGTGTCTGAGAGAGGGGCCCGTCTCCTCCTCTGCGCCCTGTACTCCGGGGTTCACGCATCAACAAAATACTAAGAACCTGAAACACTGTTCTTTTTTTTTTTTTTTAACTAAAATAATTTTTTTTGATGTTTGTTTTTGGAGACAGAGAGAGAGAGAGAGACAGAGTGTGAGCAGGGGAGGGGCAGAGAGAGAGGGAGACACGGAATCCGAAGCAGGCTCCAGGCTCTGAGCCGTCAGCACAGAGCCTCTCTCAGGGCTCAAGCTCATGAGCCGTGAGATCATCACCGGAGCCAAAGTCGGACGCTTAACCAACCAAGCCACCCGGGCGCCCCAATTTTGAAAAGAAATATTGCAGTGCTGACCTGAAAGTGCTGTGTCGTCGTGTGACCTGTGAAAAGAGATGATCTCCAGGAGGATGAACATGTATGTCCCACACATGCCACAGACACTCCGCAGGGTGTCTTCTGCACATTCTTTCCGCCTCCCACCCTTTTCTTTCTCCTCCTTTCTCCGTTTTTTTTTTTTTTTTAATTTTTTAACGTTTATTTATTTTTTTGAGAGACATAGAGACAGAGCGTGAGCAGGGGAAGGGCAGAGAGAGAGGGAGACACAGAATCCGAAGCAGGCTCCAGGCTCTGAGCCATCAGCACAGAGCCCGACGCGGGGCTCAAACTCACAGACCGTGAGATCATGACCTGAGCCAAAGTCGGCCGCTTAACCGACTGAGCCACCCAGGCGCCCCTCTTTCTCCGTTTTAACAGATCTTTATTAGAGACTCCTCAGTGTTGAGGCATCAGAAGTACAGGAAAACAGATACGATTTAAACTGTGTGGTGCTTATTGGCACCACACACATTAGGAGTTGTAGAGACTGTCTAGGATCACATGACCCACCCCACACCTCCTCTGGCGCATGGATAGGACAACCTTTGACAGATACCTCCTGTCCTTGGGTGGTGTGGACCGCTCCTCCTGTCAGTGTGTGACCAGATTCCGCCATGAGACATGAGTAGACAGGATGTGTGCCCCATCCGGCGGAAGCTCCCTGCGGGCGCCGCTCTGATACGGGTCAGGGACGCTCCTCGAACCTGTAACTGGGTGAAGGAGGTCTGTGGGGCAGAGAGCTGTAGCCAGCCCGCAGCCTTCCAGCAGAGCCAGGAAGAAGTGTTTGTGAGCCCGGCGAGGTTTACTGCGGCACGAGTGGGCGGATCCTGCTCGCCTCGCGGTCCCTGGAACACAGGCCACACACCGTCACTACACACCCTGTCATACCCGCTGTGTCTTGCTTTGGTTTGCTTCATGGGTCTTATCATTACCAGGCGTTTTACAGATAAATGTTTGGTTATTGTCTCTTCTTCTGAGAATGTAAGTCCTCAGAGACCGGGATTTTGTTTTGTTCGTTTCTCTATCCGTCGTGCTTGTCCCGTTGAGTACCGGCAGGGAGACTCGCACGTGAATGAGTCAAGTAAGGCCAATGTAACATTAATTACAGTCTCCTTCCAGAACGAGAGCACGCCTTCATTCACCGCTCTGCCAGTTCTTTGCTTAAAAGCGTGGTGTTCATCCCGTTGATGAACCTCTTACGATTTTCCTTCCATTGAAGGTGGAAATGATTACACATGGGGGTGTGTGGAGCAGTTTCTTGTCTCCCGGTGTAACTGCTGCATAGAGCAAAGCGAGACCGGGACTGACAAATATTCAGAAGTTGACTCCTTGTAAGCCTCCCTGGCACATGGTTTAGAAGAGCAAGCTTTGGAAATGTTAGGCAAAAAGATTGAATTTATCTGTATATACGGCTTCTTTATTCTTCTGCTTTTGCAAACATGTAACATTGACCCCAGATTAACAAATACAACACAATTCTCTAGCATCTTTGGAGCAACCGCCTGCTTTTCCCTTCGGTTGCCTAATTTGTGCTGGAAACTTTCACTCCGTCTTGATGTTAATCTTCATCGCCCTTTATGTGCAAACACAGAGGATCCTGTCTTCAGCTTTCCATGCGTTTCTCCACAATACGTGTCACGGGTCGCCTGCTAGAGAGCAGATAGTCACAGTCCCAGGGCAAGAATGGGATTGTACCTGTTCACTTTTCTACCTTAGAAATACACCTGTCGTTTTTAAAGCACCTTTGATTTCGACAGAAAGTACATATTCGGGAGACGGACTTGTTTTTTCCTCGGTAATGACAGAAGCGTTCAAGGTTTCAGTAAGATCCGATGCTGCTATGTAATCTCCCTAACAAAGGTCATCTTGCTTATACACCTTTGTCTAGGTTTTCTTTCAGACTTACGAGCGTTGGTTTCACATTCCAGATACGCATCTCCCCTCGGACGACCAATGTTTTCCACTTGCCGAGTGACCCCGCCGCGCCCGTCATAATGGTGGGACCGGGAACTGGCATAGCGCCCTTCATCGGTTTCCTGCAGCACAGGTGTGTGCTTTCTTTGACCAGTGAGAAAATGTATCACTTGCCATCCTGGGTGGAAGTATAATATAGCACCTTTTTTTGTTTCTGCAGTGGTTTTTTTTTTTTTTTTTCTGGCTATTGGACTTGGGTTGTAAAGTTTTTATTTTAAAAAATTATTATCAAATGTGTGATAGCATAGCATAATTTGTCACCGTGGGAAAGGTAAATCTCTCTCCCAGAGGTTTTGCTTTGTATTAGAACTTCCCTTTTTACTGTAGCACTTTCTTTGTCTTTTTTTTCCCCAGCTGCACGTAGTTTATAAGGTGTGTAGCTGGGGGCAGATTTCAGACACCCGTTTCTGCTGTGATGGCATGCAGACCGCTCCTTCTGTTCCTTAACTAGATACAACTGCTACTGACGGGGACCCAGTTACCCCAAAGGTTCAAAGTTAAACCCACACGTCCGTAATTTTCAGCAGATGGGTACTAATAGATGTCTTTGTACCAGTATAGAACTATTTGATATAAAATAAATCGTGCTTCTCTCCCCGTTTGTGAAATAACGAGCGATTGTGTGCTGGTCTCCAGATAGTGGTGTAATGTCCTTTGGACAGAGTCGTTTTGTTTTTACTTTGTTTTCGTGTTTTCCTTAAGGAAGCAGAGAGGAATGGCGGACACAGCCGGCATGTCTCATCGGCATGTCACTTCTGAAACAGTTCACTGCAGATCGTTCTACCGCCGAACGCCCGGGGCCACATATCCGTTCCATTAATTGAGAGTTAATTTTATTCACAGAGTCGCTGTTAATATCAAATGTCGAAATGAGCGTAGGTTTCACACGGTGATGTTTCGGCTTCTCCTCACAGATGCCCCGGAGCGCTCGCAGGTGCCTGCAGCTCACAGGTGCACGCCTGTCACAGCTGCGGCAGGGGCTCGGGAGCCTGTGAGCACAGCACCGTGCTCCCGCAGTGACTGCAAACCCTGCCTTGGTTCTCGGGGGAATTTCCTGACACAACTGGTTTTACATTTTTTTTTTTTAATTTTTTTAAATGTTTATTTTTGAGAGAGAGACAAAATGCGAATGGGGGAGGGGCAGAGAGAGAGGGAGACGCAGAATCTGAATCTAACTCCTCAAGAATCTGAGCTGTCAGCACAGAGCCTGATGCGGGGCTCGAACCCACGGACTGGGAGCTCACGCCCTGAGCTGAAGTCAGACGCTTAACCAACCGAGCCCCCCCAGGCGCCCCAGTTTTGTATATTCTTCATGTTCAACGTCTCCACTTTCTTTTTCACGTAGAGAGAAACTCCAAGAACAACATCCCGAGAGGCGCTTCGGAGCAGTGTGGCTGTTCTTTGGCTGCCGCCATAAGGAGAGGGACTATTTATTCAGGTACCGTGCAGCGCCAGTGCTGTAGTTCTGATTTCAGGCCTTCTCGGCTTTCAAGGAGAAACTGCCAGGTAACTCCTCAAATACCGTGTTTCAGAGAAGAGCTCAGACGCTTCTGTAAGCTCGGGATCCTAACTCACTTGAAGGTCTCCTTCTCGAGAGACGCTCCTGTCGGCGAGGAGGCCGCCCCCGCGAAGTACGTGCAGGACAACCTGCGGCTGCACGGCCGGCAGGTGGCCAGGGCCCTTCTTCAGGAGAGCGGGCACGTCTACGTGTGCGGGTGAGTGGCCGCCGGGCTCGGGCAGGTCGGCGATGCTTGTTAAGTGAGCGAGGGGCCGTTCGTCTACGTGGGCAGGGATGACAGCTTTGATTCCCAAGTACGGGAATAGGGATACAAACTCGAAAGTGATTCCAACATACATTTAACAGCCGAGACAGTGCCAGTATCAGGGAAATAGAAGTGAAAATTAATCCTCATTTTTCAGAGTGCTGTGTGCCGTGTTGAATACATGTTTTAGCCTCTGGAAGTTATGTTTGGTGTCAAGACAGTAATCACTGAACTTGCAGTCTCAGGCCTGATTTCGTTGTCTCCAGAAATATGTGATGTGTGCAGCTGGCCTAGCTAAGGGAAGCCCTGGGGCTTTACTCTGAGAGTACGAGTCTAAGGATCCTTTTTTTTTTAAGGGTTAATTTATAATGTCAGAGTCGACCTAAGCCGGGAATTTTCTTTATGTTAAGTTTTATCTGCTTTCTGAGGCAAAATCTGTTACAGAAACCCCAAAATTGCTATAAAAAATAAAACTTTTAGAAACTTAATAACTTATCAGTGGCATTCAAAAACACTGTGCTAATTAGAAAGGACTTTTGAAGTAAGAAATAGCTGTTTTTAATTCTAACACATCCCTGACATGCGTTTATGTATGTATGTATGTATATATTTATTTAATGTTTGTTTATTTTTGAGAGAGAGACAGAGCATGAGCAGGGGAGGGGCAGAGAGAGAGGGAGACACAGAATCCGAAGCAGGTTCTGGGCTCTGAGCTGTCAGCACAGAGCCTGACACGGGACTTGAACTCACAAGACATGAGATCGTGACCAGAGCTGAAGTCAGATGCTCAACCGACTGAGCCTCCCAGGCGCCCCCACATCCCTGGTATTTAAAACATGTTGTAAACCACCAAGTCAGGTTCTTTTTTTTTTTTTTTTTAAACTGTGATACTGACGAAGAAACACTAGTCCAGTGGTCTAGAATAGATAGCAGCATAATCGAGACAGGTTTTATAAAACACAACTTTTTCTATTTACTTCTCATGACCTGTTGTGATAACGTCTATTCTGTTTTATTGTTTGTTAAAAAAAAAATTGGTTTTGACTGCTAAGTTGATTTTCTGACCTACGAATGGATTTTCGACTCTCAGCTTTTGGTTGGTAAAGGCAGAGATTCTGGACATTATGTTGGTTTCTGTTTTCATTTAGCTTTTAGAGAAGTATTAGACCCACCCTTTGTGGAGGGTCGAGCTGTCAGCGCTGAGGGGTAGGCTGGAGTTTCCAATGCAGCTCGAACTACTAGAGGCCAAGTCAGTTGCGCAAACGCACGAACGGCTGATGGGTGAGAACGCGGCGAAGTCTTAACGTGTCCAGACCCTTAACCCGTTAGCCCGGGACTGGCTCTGTACCGAGGACTGGTGCCGCACTTTGCCGTCTGTGCAGTGGGGTTCGTGATGGCGGTCCATGGCGGGGGCTCCGAACGAGACTCCCATGGTGCCCTAAGGCAGACCGGCCCCTCAGCAGGAGCGATCTTGTCCAGGGGACACTTGTCCCAAGCAGGGGAGCCTCATGCTGCTGATAGTCCAGAAGACAGTGGGGGCCAGTCGGTTTGGCAACTGGCAGCCACTGGGGCCGTAGGGCAGGGCTGTGGGGGTGGAGGCTCCAGTGCAGGGGCTGAGGGGAGAGGAGGATAAAGTCCAGATGGCCCCGGGAGACAGCTTTTTCAAGAAATGTTACTGTAAGGGGCAGGACCAGTTCTGTTCCTAGCATGTTAGAGTCCTGCCTGACACTTTGTTTTTTCATAAATTTGTTTTTTTCTTTTTCTTTTTTTTAAATTAATTAATTTATTTTTTATTTTTTTATTTTTATAATAGTTTATTTTCAAATTGGTTTACATGTAACACCCAGTGTTTATCCCAACACGTGCCCTCTTTAATGCCCATCACCCCCTCTCCCCCCTCCCTCACCCCCTCACCCTCAGTTTGTTCTTAGTCTTTTATGTTTTATCTATACATTTATTTGTTTTTGAGAGAGCATAAGAGAGTGCGTGTGTGCGTGTGCATGAGCGAGCAGGAGAAGGCAGATGGAGGGAGGGAGAAAATGAGAATCCAGGTAGCCCCCATGCCGTCACCAGAACCCAGCATGAGGCTCGATCCCATGAACTGCAGCTCAGCCACCCCAGAGTGCTCTCTGCATGCTCCAGATGGGGAGTGATGAGTGCAGCACACTCCCTGCCCCGAGACGGCTTACTCCCTGGTGGGAAGGCCGCATCAGCAGGTGCTTACAGTCCAGCAGGTGCTTGGAGGGGACCGCGGGGGCACAGGAGGGGCACCTCACCCTGTCCCGCAGGGGAGCAGGCTAAAACCTGTCAAAGCACACAGAGACAGGCCCACAGTTCCCGTGTCTGTGAATATTTGTGTGTGCGTGCGTGTCCATACGAAGGCTTGCAGGTGTAAAGCCTGGTTGCCCTTGGGAATGCAGGTGCCGCCGTGTGCCCGGAGAATGAAGAGGGGCAGGGAGGGCCATGAGCAGGAGCCAGGTTTAGGGGTCCTGAGACCCTGAAGACTCGGCTGCTCCTGGAGCAGGGGCGCCTTTGAGGGTTTCCAGCTGGGAATGAGCAGCTTTGAGGTTTGGATGGGTCACTGGCGAAGGCCCGACGGTTGACAGACGGGGGCACCCGTCGGGATGCTCCCCAGAGAGACAGAGGGAGGACCGGGGCGGGCGACGCTGGAGTCCGTGGAGTGAGATTTGCGAACTCTGGAGGCTGTGCTGAAAAGTCCTGTTTCCTAAACACTGACTCTGTTATTCTTTTTTCTAGAGATGCTAAGAATATGGCCAAAGATGTCAATGATACCCTTGTGGAAATCATAAGCAAAGAGGCTGGAGTTGAAAAACTAGAGGCAATGAAAACATTAGCTACTTTAAAGGAAGAAAAACGGTATCTTCAGGATATCTGGTCATAAAATCACAAGAAAAGAAAACGATGCTTTTTTGGGTGAAAGTGCTAAAAGACTGTTTTATTGAAACTGAGACTTTCAGTTTTTAAAATTAAATTTAAAAAGTTTTCTTGGCGGAGGTAGGACGGGAGTGGTTCGCTTACCATTACAGCAAACTTCCGGTTCGGTTTTCCAGAAACGCCCGTCCCGCTCAGCTCACCGTGCTTCAGCCACTACACTGGCACCTCCCAGGGCGGCCACTGAGTCCCGGGGACCGTCACAGGTCCCTCCGTCCGTTCACAGGGCCTCTGTCTGTACGCGATGGGGTTCCCAGTTGAGGGCGTGGGCGCTAGAGCTGGCCGGGTAGATAGTTTAAGCTTGTGAACTTAGGTTGCCAGTTTTTATAAATCAGGTAAAGATAACTTATGTGAACGCTACCATATAGAATATTCATATTCTTAGGTTAACTGTGCACAGTATATGATTCCTGTTTATACAGAGAGTCCCTGACTTACGATGGGTCGGCCTTACGGTGGTGTGAGAGTGGAACACATTTGGTAGACGCCGGGCTTGGAAGGTTGAATTTTACTCTTTCCCCAGTTGGGGACGTGCGATACGTGCTCTCTGGTTTGCGGGACAGTGGCGGAGTCTGGGGCCGGCAGCCGTCTGTACCCATGCAGACGTTTTGTCTCTTTCAGTGCCGTACTGGGTAAACTGAGGCATCTGGAGCGGTGTGAGGTAGGCTAGGCTGCTCGGTGACGTTCGGTAGCTTAGGCGGGTCAGATGCTTTTGGACTTAGGATGTTTTCAACTTGACAGTGGATTTATGGGGGTCCGACCTCACCGTGAGCTAGGGAAGTTCTGCGTAAGCTTGTCCAATGGTTGTTTATTACCCAAACTATATTTCTGATAAAAAATATTAAGGTAATGCTTATAGAGATTTTTTAAATGATTTTAAAAATGTGATATATATTTTAAAATTCTATTTTATATGACTTGTCACAATGACTTCTTAACATCACAGTTCCAGAATTTGGGGAAATTTGCATGGTTTACAGATGCGAGCAAGTGCATATTTTAGTAAAACTACAGCCTCATCCCTACACCTCCCCCGCCTCTTCTTCTCTGCTCCTTTCGCTGTATTTTTTAGTTTTTCTACATTATTTTAACC
This sequence comes from Paguma larvata, assembly GCA_030068075.1. Taxonomy (NCBI): domain Eukaryota; kingdom Metazoa; phylum Chordata; class Mammalia; order Carnivora; family Viverridae; genus Paguma; species Paguma larvata. The sequence continues at coordinate 5,393,924 of CM057826.1, forward strand.
CCATGTTTTCACTCAAATTGTGTCCTAGGCTTAAAATACCTTCTTAAATCAGTATCGTTGTATTCTAAAACTTCCTACCGCAGTCTGAATATTTATGTCTCCCCCCACCACCACATTCATATGTCCCAGTGCTAACCTCCATTGTGGTGGTGGTAGGAGGTGGGGCCTCTAGGAGGCACTTGGGTCACGAGGGTGGAGCCCTCAGGAATGGGATCAGTGCCCTGACGGGGGTGCCCCGGAGCCCTCTGGCTCCCGCCTGGGGAGGACACGAAGTCCAGTCTGCGCCGGGAGAGGGCTCTCACCAGGGCCCCACCCCACGGCACCCTGCTCTTGGAGGTCCAGCCTCCGGCACTGTGGGCGGTACATGGCTTACGAGCCGCCCTGTCTGCTGCGCTGTTACGGCTGCCCGAGAGGACTACGACATCTCCCAGGGACGAATTCTTTTAGAATCTGTCAGTACAGAAAAAACATAAAAGGGTATGATTAATTTGTCTAGGCTCTGGTGTATATCGGGTTTTCATTCAGGAGATTGGCATTTATAAAACAAATCCACCTGTCAAAGTCATTTTGAAAAATAAATGATGTTAAGATTTGATAAAGCTTTATGCCTGTTTATTACATGAGTCTTATGTCATATATTTTATAACGGAAACAAATCTAAAACAGAATCTATCAAGCAAACCCAGTTACAGACCTAATTACATGCCATGCTGTCTGTATCAGGCAAAACGGACTTAAGATGAGAACAGAAAGGACAAACACGATGTTCTTCATCGATAACTAACAAGATGTAACAAGAACTTGTGTTCACCTGCCAGTGTTGTCCGTGACGTGACCCCACAGCTGACCTGTAAAGAGAAAGTGACACCATCCCGGTGGCGCGGCACCTGCCCTCAGCCGTCTTGTGTACACAGAGCATCCAGGTTACTTCCGTTAGACGTTGCAAGGCGTGTGGTGCTGGAGCAGACTGATCACCTCCCCCACGACCACGCCGGTGAATAGGGGTGTCGTTCAGATTCTCTACCATGTTTGTTAACAAATGTAGCTGCCGTGCAGCACACAGCCGCCTCTGTGGCCTCTTATGTAAGCTCGACGGAGCGCTCGACGGAGCCCGCGTCTCTCTCTCGAGGTGGCCCACGGCATCTTACAGGAAAAGCCACAGGTGGTTCTGATGTTCCAGGGGCGGGGTCTTCTTAACACCATGAGCTGCCCTCCAACCCAGTGGGGACACAGGGCTATTTCAGGGCTGAGTCTCAGGCACTACCCGAGGGCCTCTCGGGTGGCGAGTACCTCTGAATCACTCTGTCCAAATGCCGTCATATCTGGAGCACCACCAGTTTGACCAGTAAGAGATGCTTTCTGGCCTCAGTTATTCTCACGAGCCACTATCGGACCCATTACTGATGCAGATGAGTGAAAACTGGAGCTTGTGGTCGCTGTCTGCAGGTGAGTTTCCACTAGGAAGCTAACTGCGCCCAGAAGGTTCTTCAGTAGCACACCTGTGTGTCTGTGCTGACATACTCTAAACCGAATCAGGTAAGAAAAAAACCATGAGAGTTTGAACTTGACAATTAGAAAACTAGATGTATATGCCGCATCCAACAAACCGGGACCCTCCGTGCTTTTCAATACACCTGAAACTTAAAATCGGTTATGAACTAGGCCGTAAGAGAAAACAAATTGCATAAAATAAGGCATTGTTCTCTGACCCTGATGGAGTCAGAAACGAACTATAAAAAGTAACCCACAAAGAACATAATTTTAGACACGTGCAAATGATCGATAGCATAGGAGGAAATAAAAAATGGATTATGGAGTATTCGGGACTGATTTTGAGTACACGTGGGGTGCTGCCAAAACAGTACCCAGAGGGGAATTTCACCCACTTCACAGATACTTGGAAGTCGACTTGGTCAGCTACTGCTCAAAGTACTGTGGATACAGCAGCGAACAAGACAGATGTAACACCTCTGTTCTCAGGAAACTCACGTCCCTATGTTGAGAAGACACGGCAATGAATAAATAGACATACCGTTATACGTGTCTGAGAAGGAGGGAAACGCTACGGCGAGAGCGTTCTGACGGAGATCTGGTATACCTCCAAGTGGTCAGGGAGAGTCTCACTGGGAAGGGAAAGACTTGAAAGGGACAAGGGAGCCAGCCACTGTGGATTTCCTCAGGCTGGGGGGACAGGACAAGCCCTGATGTAGGACAGTGTCGCAAATGTGAGGAACAGAAAAGACCAGGGGAGGTCTGATCGGGCACCCCTCGAGACTGTTGTAGATGATGGCGGGTTACCCTGAGTGTCTAGAAAGCCTCTTGGTTGGAGGAGTGACATGATCTAGCCATGCTCTTGAGAGCTTTCTCTGGTCGAGACTGAATTGAAGCGGTCACGAGTTGGCGCAGCAAAATCTCTTCGAGAGCTGACGTGATGCAAAGGGTCACGAGAGCCAGATCTCTTAACCAGTATCTACCTTTACTAATGTCAAGTGTCACCTGCTCGCTTTATTTAGAGTGAGCGTGCTGGGCCAACCGAGTATTCAGTACTCACATTAAATGTTTTAAACAAGTAAAAGAATATTTCTTTTCCTTTTTTAAAAATGTTTATTTAGAGAGAGAGTGAGGGAGGAAGGGGCAGAGAGGGAGAGACACCAAGCAGCGTTCACGGGGCTCGATCCCAAGACTGTGAGCCCATGACCTGAGCTGAAATCAAGAGCTGGATGCTCAACTGAGCCTCCTGGGTGCCCCAACAAGTGAAAGAATATTAGGCAAATCCATGCAGATGCTGTTTGAAGAGACAGACGTGACACTGAAAGCTTGGATAAGGACATGCCCTGCAAACGGAAAGCAGTTGCAGTTAAGTCAGTATAAAAGGAACACTTCACAAATATGAATGAAGATATGTTCATGGTGATTAAAATGAGTAAGGAAGACCTGGAAATCCAAAGTATGTATGCACTTAATAACAAAGTTCCAAAATACATGCATTTGTCAGAAAAGCTAAAAGGAGGAAAAGGCGAAATCTAAGATCTGAGTTGGGAAATGTAACACCACGCTTAGTAGTGGAGAGAACGAGCAGACAAAACAGTAAACTTTAGAAGATTTTAAGCAAGAGAACCAGTGGGCCTCGTGACGTACAGAACTTCCCGACACCGATACCTTCTGAACAGGGCTGCTTTCCTAATTTATATGGATATCGGCCAGAGTAGACCAACTTTCAAAAAGATGACTTTATGTCAGGTTTTCTAAGAATTAAAAGTCAAGAACGACAATGAAACTAGAAAAAACCCCAAATATTTGAAAAATAAGCAATATACAAAATAACCCGCGAGTCAAAGAAAAATCGCAAAGGAAATTAGAAAACATTCTGATGAAAAAATGGACATACCTAAATCTACAGTATGTGACTCAGTCAGTGTTCTGGGTCTAAATTCTTATGAAATTAAAGCTTAAAATTCATGATTTAAGCTCATTTATTGGAAAGTTAGCAAATGGCCTGCAAATTAAACACCATGCGGTACCTTAGATTCCCCAGAACTGACTCCTCTCGTAGCTGAAGACTTTTACCTCTTGACCAGTGTCTCCCCATTTCCTCACCCTCCAGCCCCTGACAAGCACAGTCGACTCCCTGTTTCTATGACTTTGGCCTTTTGGCATTTTTTATATTCCACACGGAAGTGAGATTATATAGTGTTTGTGTTCCTCTGTCAGGCTTCTCTCACTGAGCGTAACGCGCTCTGTGTTCGTCCACGTTGTCACACATGGCAGGCCTGCCTTCCTCCTCAGGGATGAGTAATATTCCAGTGTAGACACTGGTAAAGGTAAGTGAGGCATAGTGAAGATTTTTAGATTGTATTTGAACAAAAAACAATTTGAATCGGGCAGTGCTGAAACAGAAGTTGTCCACGGATAGGAGCTAGGAGGAAGACTTTTCTAGAAAAGAAAGGAAAGCAAAGCGAGGAAATTATTTGGTTGGCTATGGCTTACGTGGTTGTATTATTTGGGATAGCCTAGTTGACTGTGATTGGTTCTCCTTAGATTTACATTTCTTTTTTTTTTAAGTTTTAAGGTTTTTAAAAATATTTTTGAAGGTTTAATTTTGAGAGGGAGAGGGAGAGAGAGACAAAGTGTGAGTGGGGTAGGAGCAGAGAGAGAGGGAGACACAGAATCCGAAGCAGGCTCCAGGCTCCCAGCTGTCAGCACAGAGCTGGACGCAGGGCTCGCACCCACAAACCAAGAGGTCATGACCTGAACCGAAGTCAGACGCTTAACCAATGGAGCCACCCAGACTTCCCCCTTTTTAAATTTTATTTATTTGTTTTGAGAGAGAGTGTTCAAGTAGCAGAGAGAGAGAGAGAGAGAGAGAGAGAATCCTAAGCAGGTTCTGCACCATCAGCGCAGAGCGGGACTCAAGGCTTGATCTCACAAACCGTGAAATCACAGCAGAGCCCAAATCAAGATTTGATGCTTAACTGCCCGAGCCACCCAGACGCCCCTAGATTTTCATTTCTTTACTCTGGCATGTTATAGGCCGTTTTCCCAGAGTGCTGATTGCTTTTATTAGCAAACTCTCGACAATCACTGATCCCTTTTTGGTGTTTTGAATTTTTTTTTAATGTTTATTTATTTTTGAGAGAGACAGAGACAGAGCATGAGCAGGGGAGGGGCAGAGAGAGGGAGACACAGAATCCCAAGCAGGCTCCAGGCTCCGAGCTGTCAGCACAGACCCCAACACGGGGCTCAGACCCTTGAACCGTGAGATCATGACCTGAGCTAAAGTTGGACACTTAACCAACTGAGCCACCCAGGCACCCTGATCTCTTTTTAATACCTATAATTTTGCCTTTTCCAGAATGTGATATGATTAGACTTCTACAACAGGTGACTTTTTGGGCGAGTCTTCTTTAATTTGGCAAACTGTCTTTAAGATTCATCCATGTAGTTGTGTGAATTAATATCCGGTTCCTTTTTATCCCTATGTAGCATACTGTTGTGTGGCTACGTGACTGCTTACTCATTCGCCTATTGAAGGAAATCCGTGTAAACATAACATTTCAGTTCGCTTGGATAAACACATAGGAGCGGGATTTCTGGGTCAAATACTAAGTTTATATTTCATTTTTCTTCTCTTAAAAGAAAGTTGTAAGAAACTGCCACACAAGCTGCCTTCCAAGGTGGCTGTCTCGTTCGCATTCCCATCAGCCACCAGTGAAAGTTTCTGCATTTGTTTTGAGAGCAAATTTGTCGGAGTTCAGCATCGTTAGAGCTAGCTCTGGGTACCAGCCTCAGAATTACAGAGTGCTACACAGAAACAGGAAATTCAGAATTTCAGATGGTAGCATAGACCTTCAGAAACACAAGGCAACAGAACTTGGGTCACTTCGTTTCCGTTATTCCGTATGACGGCTGGAAGTTTTCCTTCGTGGTGACGTCCGTAACATTCGGAGGCCAATAATTTATTCCTTTCCTTATTCCTTATTTGTGGGTGAAAAATGCTCTAAACTCGGGGTGAACCACAAAAAGGCTCCCCCTGCTGAGATGATAGCCTCATCGCGAAACCCTGCACGGAGCAAAGACCAGTGTTGAAAAGTCTACCTCAGCCTCTGAAGCGCATCACAATCTGAACTTCGGCGTGGCCCCCGGAGATGCTCCTGAGATTTTGTTTTCTGCTGCACGTGATGTTTTTTCTGAGCCACCTTTTTTTCTGAAGGGAGACTTTAAATCAAGTAAATCAGATAGAAAGTATTTACAGGGGCACCTAGGTGGCTCAGTCGGTTAAGCATCCGACTTCAGTTCAGGTCATGATCTCGTGGTTCGTGAGTTCGAGCTCCGCGGCCAGCTCTGTGCTGTCAGCTCAGAGCCTGGGTCTGCTTTGGCTTCTGTGTCTCCCTCTTTCTCTGCCCTTCCCCCAGTTGCACTCTCTCTCTCTCTCTCAAAGAATGAATAAGCGTTAAAAAATATATTTACAAACATCTAGACTCAACCGGTAAAAATCGTATAGTAAAACTCAAGCTTTAAAATCGTTCCTTGAAGATCAGCACACAGACCTTGTGGAGAACACCATTAACTATGCAACAATAATATACAAGTGAAGGGAAATTCACACAGGAAAGAATCAAATTTCAAGGCAGAATGTCAGGGCAGAGGACAAAAGATGCTGGCCTCGCATTGCCAGAAGGAACGGCAGGCTTCGTTTGAATGTTTTTATTAATTTCACCAAGAACTAGACTCTTCTAAAGGGTTGCCTGGGTGGCTCAGTCAGTTAAGCATCCGACTTTGGCTCAGGTCATGATCTCATAGCTTGTCGGTTCGAGCTCTATGTTGGGCTCTGTGCTGACAGCTCGGAGCCTGGAGCCTGCTTCCGATTCTGTGTCTCCTCTCTCTGCCCCTCCCCTGCACACTCTCTCTTTCTTTCAAAAATAAGCATTAAAAAATTTTTTTTAAATTAAAGTAAAATAAAGCAATGGATTAAACATTCTTATTGTTTGTTAGCATTGGGTCATTTCTCGGATTCTTTGAATGTTTTCCCTTCATAGAAATTTATGGTGGACTTTCTGGTGTAGCCTGTCTTAGGGACAATACTTCAACTGCAGAGACATTTGAAACAAAGATATCAACAGTCTTTCAGTTTCTGGAATTTATCATGACACGTGATTTTTATAAATCTCTGACAATGGCGCCCTTGTGTGTCACACTTCGCTAACATTCATCCGTCTGTTCTCTCATGTGCAAAAACCTTTTCGGAATTAAAAGTTAGGAAGTACTTTTTCGATTAACTATGAGTGAAGAGACGTGACGAAATCTTGTTCTATGTCCATTGAACATGAAAATGCTAAAATGTTAATTTGGACAAACACGTAGAAGTTAGGGATCGAAAACAGACGTGCAGTTTGATTCATGAAGGTGTTAGGCCAATATGTAGCTATGTGTCCCTTGTTTTTCAAAAAATGTATTAATGTATCTTTTATTATGTTTATTTTACTTTGTACTCTAACTGGCGTGATTCATATACATATATCAAGTTCAATAAAAGGACATTTTCACTGCATTTCTCTCCTGCCATTATTATTGTAATTATTATTAATAATTATTATAATTATTATTATTATTATGTGTTTCATTAACATGATTACTACTGGAAATAATTCTGTCCCGTAGAGGAGGCGGTGTGAAACCGTGATGTGCTCGAGGTGTGACATGTATTAGGTAGGTCCCCACTGGCCCTTCGCATGGCTTCAGAAGGAAGAAGCAGCCTGGGCTCATGCTAATACATAACACGGCATCCTGATGGGAGACCTTTCTCTCTTGTGGGAGGAAAGAATTTTCCTTAAAAAAAGGCAAGAAGAAGCAAAACATACAAATTTTACCATTTTCTGAACATGCCTCCTTTTTGTCACTACGTTAAAATGCACAGCATCCGCCCCACGCCTGCCGTTTCCTTTGTTTCTGTCATTTACGAAAAGTGCGCTTTTCCCATGGTTTAGCATCTGACGCTCCCGGAGAATGACAGCGGGCGGTGCGAGGTTGCCGACGCGCTATTTCGAGTCTGCTGTCACCTGGGAGTCAGGAGGCGAGGGGGAACTTGGTCAGGAAGGTTTCACTCCCTCTGACTTGCCGTGTGGCCACAGAGGTGGCGCCAGAGCCCGTGGGACCATCTGCCAGCCACGAAAACCGAGGGAGGAAATGGGACTGCTCCCAGCCATGCGTGTGTCTTCCTGACACGCAGCCACGGCATGGCCGGTGCGAGCTAGCGCCTGCTTGGGGGACTATGACATACGAAGGTCCCCAGTGACCAGCGCGATCACCACTCCGGTCTTCCATCCAATTATCACAAAGCGGACACCCCGGTATCTTAAGAAGATTTCAGTAGAAGAGAAAATGCACTTCTCATCAAATAGAAGAGAAAATGCTCAGTGACCCTTCGTACGTATTAAATTCCACTCTGATTTCTGAACATTCACCTTTTTTAACTTCGATTTTCAGATACATGTAACCAAAGCTGATCTTTGTTGTAAATATCAGGCAAGAAGCCAACAACAAATGCGATACTCATTTTCCAATGATGTGTGACGAGCATGGCTTTAAAAGGCCGAGCGATCTCGTATGTCTTCATGGTTTCCAGTTCTACGTATCAGCCAGCACCCGCACTTTTGATATGGGTTTTCCGAAAAAGCGAAAAACCGAAAACCACACACCAAAAAGACCCAGGCCACTCTTTCACTCTGACCACGCAAGATGAGACTTAATTGCATAGTTAATGGTGTATGTAAAGTGAGTCTAATTCTTTTTCTCTGAAAAGAATCCTGACAGCATTTTGAGCTGGAGGCTCTAGGGAAGCAGACAGGTGAAGCCTCATGATTCGTCCACGTCTTGGGTTGCCTTCTCATGTCCAGGAACTCTGACAGGCAGACTTTGGGTGAAAGCCTGTGTCACACTTTTTTAAAGGGAACATTTTTAAATCTGTATCAATATTGGCAGCTGGGTAGGAGTTTGCACCTAAATGATGCTCCCATCATGTGAGTTTACACGTGTAAAGTTTCAGAGCACAATAAGCATTTAAAATGGTGTTAGTACAGGGGCGCCTGGGTGGCTCGGTCGGTGAATCATCCAACTGTTGATTCCAGCTCAGGTCATGATCTCATGGTTCGTGGATTCAAGGCCCACATTGGATTCTGCTGACAGTGTGGGGTCAGCTCAGAATTCTCTCTCCCTCCTTCTCTGCTGCTCCCCAACTCAAGCGCCCCCCCCCAAAATAAACGTAAAAAAATTAAAATGGTGTTGGTATGTATTACTACTACTGTCGCTACTCTTACGATGATTACTGTCACTTTTACAATTGTTCCTGGAGGAACATTTTGCGGATGGGTGTGCTCTGAATTTGAGAGGAGCATCGGCGTGTGGCAAGGTCATTTTGATGTGTTTTTAGTTTCCCTGGCAAGTGCCCAGCCCACTGCATGGTTCCGGAACAGACATCTGTCTCCATGGTCCTTGATTCAATTGCAGTTAACTCAGCACCTTCCGCCGGCTTTAATTCACTTTCCAAAGGTTAACAGGTAAAGGAACAGGTTCAGAAAAGGTCTAAATCATGTTTCTATTTTTCCGGATGGATGACTTTAACAAAGAGCATGACTCCATTGTGTATAAGAGCAGTTAAATTCTGCCTTTATTTCAGGACATACCTGTAGGTTGTTAGGATTTTTTTTCTTCCGTATTTTCAAGAGGACGTCGGGAGGAGTAGTTTCTTTGTGAAGAAGTTTCTAGGTGAAATATGCGAACTCTGTATCACAGGACCTACCACAGCCAGGGGACTTTGCCATGTAGATTGTTTTCTCCGAGATACCCTTGTTTGATAGCAACTCCAGAGAAGGAAGCTGGAAGTGTGGCCGGTGATTGCTCACCTGTATTTATTTGCCTCATTAATGGTCAAAGGGATGGACTGGTAAGTGTCAACCCGAAGCTGGACGAGAAAAATCCACAAGATGAAAGTGACTTGACCCATGATAATAGAATACAGTAGTGCCACACATCCAATTCTTTGGGACACACAGCTATTGAAGCAGCCATGTGGGTCCTCAGTGATGCATAGATGAACTTTAATAATTTGGGGCCCAGTATCCATAATTCTATGGGACAAAGTCATGACTATTAACTCTCAAAGATCAAGGGGAAAGTAGAGGGAGATGCTTCTAGGCCCACTTACTTTCTAGAATATCAGATCTGTAGTTCTATTTGCTGGTTAAATGAAATATGGGTAACCCAAACTCAAAATAGTCCCTCAAAATAGCAGTCAATGCCCTGGTTTCTTAGAGGAACTCAAACAGCACCTGAGTAGGGCTCGATGCCTCCTTCCGATGCACCAAAGGTGATCTGAGCTGAAGTCCCCAGTCTGTTCAACCCATATTAGAATGCCCCGTCTCTCAGTTCTCTCGCTGACAAACAACTGGCCTGGTGTGGGGCTGTGTATCCTTAGTGAAAGAGATGAGCCAGAACACAGAGAATGGTTAAGTATAAATCTTTTATCAGAATTCCAGAGCTCGATACCTTGCCCTAAGAATGCTCTGCCTCGGGAAAGAAAGGGTGAATTTTTATAGACCCTAATAAGTGGGTCAGCCTCAGTTTAGCTAGTTGATGGAATAGTTATCAAAGGTGGTTCTCAAAAGAAAAAGGAATTTATTTTGGAGCCTATCAGCCTTTGTTTGGCCAATTTGTGTTTATCGAGAAGGGGTGGGATGGAATAGTTGTGGGGCCAAGACCTTAAGGCTAATGAGTATAAAAACAGCCAGCAGATCATACTAATGGGGTCTCAGAGATGAGCACTGACCTTGACACTCAGGGACCAGAGGAGCATCCAAGCATTTGGACGGGTCTGCACGCTCTGCTGACAGCGATGAAGACATGTCTGGAGCCTGGGCAGGTGAGGTTGGATTCAGGGACATTGACACCCCCTAGTCACCCTCCCTGCTCAGTTTACAACACGGACCGAATCTAATGATGTCCCCCCACGGGTTCCTTTCCAGCCTTGGGGGAAGAATGCTTCCACCCTCCGTGCTGGGACTGTGGGAAAGAACTGGCTCTGTGACCTTTCCCAGCCCCTCGGCATCACTTGGCTGGGAAGGCAGGGTGGTTGGAAGGAAGAGTCTCCTGAGGCTGGAGAAATCTGGCAGAGACAGCCTAGGAAGAGCAGAGCAGCTGTAGACGGAGGGGAATTATTGGGATGCTCAGCTACAAAGTTGGGAACTGTGTATTTTCAGCTTAATGTGCATATTTATTCATCTGTCCATTTGTCTGTGCATCCACCCACCCGCCCACACATCCACACATCCCCCATCTATCCAACATCTATGCATTAACCATCCACCCTCCCCCCATCTCCCCATTCATCCATCCATCCACCCACTCATCTATCAATCTATCTATCTATCTATCATCCATCCATCCACCCATTCACTTCTCCACTCATCGACCCACCAATCCGACAAATATTCACTGAGCAACAGTTACAAACCTGCTTCTCGTGAGGTGATACTTGAGGAATGCACAGCCTTGAGTGGGAGACAATCATATGAATTGATATGTAATTTAATCATTAATTGATAAATGCTAGATAACTCACAATATAGTGTATTACTAAGTACTGGAAGTATTGAAACTACGTGCCCCTGCCTATTTGCTCAGTCATTTCTACTCAGATCTCATTTTGAACTCCAGCACTGAAAAATTGCTTCTACCTGTTGAAAAATACGCTATGCTCGCAGGTTTCTGTTCCTCTGAAACCACTGTACCTGGTGTTTGCGATGACCCTCCCCCCACCCCATCCCTGATTGTCTATTTGGCCAGCTCCTCTCTGTCCCCCAGGACCTGGTTCGGGGCCATCTGATCCGGGTAGCTGCCATGATTCCAGCTTGATGGGGACTTGGCTGGTGCAGTCACTACATCTTGTCACCAGCCCAATAGCCTGTGACCATACTGGCTTGACATTATTCCTAGGATGCCTCCTCACTGAACTCTAGGTTCCTTTCTGCCCTGGACCATATCACCGTGCCCATGTATTCCCTGTGAATGGTGCACAGTGGGCTATCCAGAAAGGTTTATTGACAAAATGGAAGAAAGGAAGGAAGGAAAGCAGGTGGAAGGAAGGAAGGAAGGAAAGAAGGAAGGAAGGAAGGAAGGAAGGAAGGAAGGAAGGAAGGGAAGAAGGAAGGAAGGAAGGCCAAGTAACCATGGGCTTGTTTTTTCATCGTTCCATGAATGATCTCTGACAGCTGTTTTGTGGGTGCCAGGCCTATGCTGGGAGCCAGGGTCACTGCGGGGAGCAGGTCCGTCACAGAAGTCCCTGCTGTCCTAGCGCCCTGACTTGACAGAACCAAAGACCACATGCAGAGCCGTAGACAGCACTCGGGTGGCCATATGACATGGATGACAGACTCTGACCATGGGGACATCAGGTGGAAAGGAGTCAGGTGCCAGAGCCACATCCAGAGCTGACGCGGGGGGCGGGGGGGGGGGGTCACAGAGGCTGGAGCAGTGACTACGACAGACGGTGCTCGGGGCCGTGTCTGCACATGGTGTCCCGTCCGGGAGGACGGAGGCTGTCTCCATTGGTGTCTGCAATCTCAGCGGGCTGCAAGGCCAGCATCCAGACAAACTGAAATAATTGCAAAAAGATGGACAGAGAAGCAAGTGAAATGAAACGCAAAGCATAGCAGTTTTGCAACGGGGACAAGCATAAAACCTATGAGGCATTGGAAGCTCTACCATTTACCTGAATCCTGCAAACAGCCATTTCTGTAGCTTTCCGGATTTAGCCCCAAGGGCAATGCAATTGAAAATGACAGCAGGGTAGCGTACTGTTTACTTTGAACCTCACATGTGGGAATGATTTAGGAACTGGATTGTGTTACAAATGTCACATGAACCTCTAGGGCTCCCTCCTATGGCTCACATTTCAAAGAGCTGTATGCTCTCCACGGCCCGGGAAGCCGCTTTGCGTGGGGAAACGGATTATCAAGCGGCAAGGCCAGACTGGGGAGAGGATCTATTAGGTTAGATCGCTTACAAATTGGTGTAAGCGTCCGTTGAGAAATGGATTGGGATACATATTGTTTGAAATGCCATAGGCGCCATTGTAGGCACCAGCCTCCTGTATGAGATCTTTCAGTGTTGCGTGATCCTCGAAAGTTTGTGAATGCACACACTTAGGCTTTTATCCGCAGACACTATGGGATTTAGACACCAAGGAACCCCAGATGACAGGGCTGGTTCCGGGGTGGACTCGCCTGCCATCTCGATAAGTCAATAAACCTCCGTGAGCCCCTGGTCCTCCTCTGTAAGGCAGCCAAGGTCTATGACCCCTGAGAGTTCCTTCCTGTAATAAACGCCATGGTTTTCCTCCTCCTTAGCATGTGGGTATAGACAGAGGGGGGAAAGTTGCCAGCAAATCTTCTACTGAGATAGAAAAGATACGTGGGATTGTTTTTGAAAATTATAAAATTCTAGGCAAATGCTTGTATTCTTACTGCTGATAAAACTTTTGTCGAGTATTTGATTGATTCCTCCTTCTTGTTTTTGCATTCGTTATTAGACAATAAAAAGCCCAGTAGACAGTAGAAAGAGAAAACATCGAATTCTGCAAGTTTATACAAATTATTGTATCAGTCTCCTGGGGCTGCCGTCACACAGTGCCACGGAGCAGGGCCTTAAACACCAGGAATGCATCATGTCACGGTTCTAGAGCCTGCAAATCTGAGATCAAGAAGTTGGCAGGGTTGATTTCTTCTCGGGCCTCTCTCCTTGGCTTAGTTGTCCGTCTTTGCCTTGTGTGTTCACACAGTCTTTCTCTGTGCGTGTCTGTGTCCGAATGCCCCCTCTTAGAAGGACACCAGTAATATTGGATCAGGGCCCATCCCAATGACCTAATTTTAACTTCATTCTCTCTTTAAAGCCCTATCTCCAAAAAGAGTCACATTCTGGGGTACTGTGGTAGGACTTCAACGAAACAGGGATATCGGGGGACATAACTCAGCCTGTAATGGTTATTGTATCACAGATCTTTACTTAGAAAACAAATGGCTTTTCTTTTACAGTTTTACTGAAGGATAACAGATATCCAATCAAATAAATGCACATACCACAGGTTTGATAATTTTTGACATCTTTTTGAAGCTATCAAAGACATTATGATAATGAACTCCAAAACTTTCCTTGCATCCCTTTGAAATCCATGCCTCTCTCTCTTCACACCAGTAGCCCTGTCGCAAACACCACTGAGCTGCCTGATGTCATTACACATCACTTTACATTTTCTAGAACTTTCTATAGATGGAATCATACTCTCTTGTGTTCTAGCTTCTTTTGGTCATAATTATTTTGAAATGTAGTCCCACTGCCGCATGCCATCGGTAGTCTATTCCTTTCTATCGCTGACTCGTGTTCCATCGAATGCCTACACCACGATTTGCTTATTCATTTACCTGCTGGTAGCCACTTGCGTCTTTCCAGCAATTTCACTCGTTTCCAGTTTTTCCAGTTGCCTATTTTGAATAAACCTGCTCTGACATTGGCGTACAGGGATTGTGTGGACATATGCCTTTCTACTCTTCAGCAAACGCCAACTGGGTCGTATGGGGATGTGTGTGTAAGTTTTTAAGAATCTGTCAAACTGTTCTCCAAAGAGGTTAACCATTCCTATGCTGCACGTCCTCACCGGAACTTGGGATGGTCAATCTTTATATTTTTATTAATTTTTTTATTTAAAATTTGAAAAAAAATTAAACTTTATTTTTGAGAGAGAGAGGAAGAGAGAGAGAGAGAGAACGGGGGAGGGGCATAGAGAGGAGACACAGAATCCAAAGCAGGCTCCAGGCTCTGAGCTGTCAGTGCAGAGCCTGACACGGGCCTTGAACCCACCAACTGTGAGATCATGACTGCCCTGACCTGAATTTGGATGCTTAACTGCCACCCAGGCGCCCCTGGTAAATCTTTTTTAAATTTCAGCTATTCCTGTGAGTGTGTTGTGGTTTTGTGCCTTTTCCTGAAGTTTTTTATTTTTATTTATTTTTATTGTTTATTTATTTATTTTTTTGAGAGAACTAGAGAGTGGATGCCTGCATGAGAGCAGGGCAGGGGCAGAGAGAGGGAGAGAGAGAATCCCAAGCAGGCTCCACGGCCCAAGCAGAACCCAACATAGGACTCAGTCCCACGACCAACCGTGAGATCATGGCCTGAGCTGAAATCAAGAGTCAGATGCTTAACCGACTGAGCCCCCAGGCGCCCCTCCCCTCCGTTGTTTAAAGTCTCTGTTTTCACAACAGCTCTAGGTTTATGACAAAACTGAGAGGGAGGTGCAGAGGGTTCCCTCACCCCTGCCCTCCACACACAGAGCCTGCCCCCATTATCAACATCCTCCTTTCTTAGCCCAAGGTAAGCATTCACGGCACGTCATCGTCACCCCAAGTCCAGAGTGTACGTGAAGATTCACCCTTAGATTTGGACACATGTATAATGACTTACATCCATTATTATAACAGGATATGGAGCATGCTCGCTGCCCTGAAGGTCCTCAGGGCTATGACTGTCTCACTCCCTACACTGCCCCCCCAACCACTGATGTTTGTACTGCCTCCATAGTTTTGTCTGTTCCAGAATGTCATTAGTTGGAATCATACGATGTGTGGCCTTTTCAGATTGGCTTCTTTCACGGAGTTATATGCACTTGTTTCCTCCATGTCTTTTCATGGCTCGTTAGCTCGTTTCTTTTTAGCGGTGACGAACGTTCTATTGTCTGGATGGACCATGGCTTACTTATCCACTCATCTACTGAAGGACATTCTGGCTGCTCCCAAGTTTGGATGATAATGAATTAAGCAGCTAGGGGGCGCCTGGGTGGCTCAGTCAGTTAAGTATCCGACTTCAGCTCAGGTCATGATCTCATGGTTCAAAAATTCGAGCCCCGCGTCAGGCTCTGTGCTGACAGCTCGGAGCCTGGAGCCTGCTTCGGATCTGTGTCTCCCTCTCTCAATGTCCCTCCCCCACTCACACACTCTCTCTCTCCCTCAAAAATAAAATAAAACATTGAAAAACATTTTTAAACATGAATAAAGCTGCTATAAACATGTGTGTCCAGATTTTTGTTTGGATGTGTTTTCAACTCCTCTGGATAAGTACCAAGGAGTGCGATTGCCGGATCGTATGGTAAGAGTACGTTCGGTTTGGTGAGACACCGCTAGGCTGTCTCCCAAAGTAATTGTACCATTTTGTGTTCCCCGGCAATGAACGAGAGTGCCCACTCCTCCACATCCTTGCCCACGTTTGGTGTTCCTGTCTGAATCTGGATGATCAGAACAGGTGGGCGGTGGTATCGCGTTGCTGTTTTCATTTGCGTTTCCCCGATGATTCCCTGTGAAGCATCTTTTCACATGCTTCTTGTCCATCTGCGTCTCTTTGGTGCAGCGTCTAGGAAAGTCTTCAGCCTATTTTTCCAATCAGGTTGTTTGTTCTCTTGTTGTTGAGCTTTAGGAGTTCTTTGCATCTTTTGGATAACAGTCCGTTATCAGATATGTCTTTCTCCTAGGGTAGGATTGTCTTTAATTCTCTTGACATTGTGTTTTGTGGAGTGGAAGTTTTTAGGTCATGCAGTCCCGGTTATCCACGACTCCTGTCATGGATCGTGTGTCTGGTGTTGTACCTAAAAAGCCACTGCATGCCCAGGCTGTCTGGGTATCCATGTGATCTTCTGAGGGGTCTACCGTCTTGTGTTTCATATTTAGGTTTGGGGTCCACTCCGAGTAAATTTTGTGAAGGGTGTAAGGTCTGTGTCTAGATTCATTTTCTCATCGTGCTTCTAATTTGCATGTATCTAATGAGCAGCGACGGTCTGGTGATTTTCAGGAGCATCCTGAGATATCCTGGTCGGTTCCCCTCCGTGGGGAAAGGGGCAGCACTGGTTGCGATGAGATGAAGGAGCCGAGGCAGGAAGCGCCGTCCAAGGCCACGGCTCGGCGGTGAGCCTTCTACTAAAAACGCTGCACGGGGAATTCGGCTGAGTCTGGTGCCGTGGTTTCAGCCTGTCACGAGGACAAGGCGGTGCGAAGCCCACTCCTGTCCTAAAACGCTGCGTCCGCGTGTCCGGGCCGGCTGTGCCCGATGACCGCTTAGCCCGGAAGTAGGGCTCGCGGCCATGTTAACTGAAGTTACAAGAACTTCACAGCCCTCAGAAATGATGTTAACACATCAACAGAGGCGGGTAAAAGGTCAGATGGAACTCATTTTAGGACTGATACGTGAAAATAAGCAATTATTCAACCGTGAGGCTTTAGAATGCTTAGGGAGACAATATAGACTCTTTTCTTCTTTTCATTGAGAAATAAATCAGACTTTGTACAGAAAAGCAGTTACCTGAGCCTACGGGAGGGCGGGAGGTCCAGGCCCACTCACTGACCAGTAACAGCTACAAAGCATATTTAACGGCAAGAGCCACATTAAGCAAATCCAAAAGATATTTAATAGGCACTATTTTTTCCCTTATGCAGAAAAGTGAAGGCCCTACTGAAAATTTTCACCTTAGCTATTTTTAGCTGCACGAGACACAAAGACTATATAATCCTCATAAAGATGTCAGCTGGCCCCAGCCTTCCCCGGGCACCTGCAGGAATGATTCATCTGACTGATGACGAAGCATCTGCACATGGAGAGAATCATACATCTTTCACGTCTTATAGTAAAGTGTTATCAGTGCAGGAGAAAGTACTTTTATCCATAGACGACATTGACCCTGGGAGTCGAAGTGGCTAAAAGTACAAAACAAGGAGAACACGCGTGAAATCCGTTCCTGCTTCCCTGGAGCACAGCTTCAGCCTGAGAGTAGATGCTGCTGGTGGTTGCGGAGGCAAAGCCGCTGGATGCTCTGTCCCGCCGTCCCAGGTCGGGGGTGTCCAGCCCTAGAGGCTCCAGACAAAATGGGGAAGGGCCAGGGGTTTATGAAGTGCTTCCATTTTGCTAAACCACTGACTAAAGAATCAAGAAGTGAAAAACAGGGGCACCTGGATGTCTCAGTGCATTAAGCCTCTGACTTCGGCTCAGGTCACAATCTCACAGTTTGTGAGTTCGAGGCCCGCGTCGGGCTCTGTGCTGACAGCTCAGAGCCTGGAGCCTGCTTTGGATTCTGTGTCTCCCTCTCTCTCTGCCCCTCCACCACTTGTGCTCTGTCTCTCTCTGTCTCTCAAAACTGAATAACATTAAAAAAAAAAAGGAAGGAAAAACAGGTGGATGTCAGTGAGTGGGTTATACTTGTGGAATATTCTAGTGACGTCCCTCTGGACCAGGCTCTGGTGCTGAAGACACTGGACACCTGCGTTAGGAATCGGGTAGGAGTGAGTGGGTTGCGGCTCACAGCAAACCCAGGCTCTGTGCATGCTGTCCCCTCCCCTGGGGAGGCAGTTCCCTCTCTCAGGGGTCCCCGGAACACAGCATCTGGGAGCAGCAAAGGACACAGCCTAGAGGGAGACATCAGGATGTGGGGACTGAGGATACCAGGTGGATCCAGGTGAGGCCGTGGCACTCCCCGTGGGCCTCTCGCCCCTCCAGGTTCAGGAGGGACTCTGCAGAGCCCTGGGGACCTTGTCTCAGGGACATGCACACACCTGCCTCATTCCGCACCTGCAGCTGGAATCGTTCAGGGAGGGAGGGGTGGGTCTAAGGGAAAAAAGGAACAAGACTGGAAGAGAAGCAGAGAAGGAAGAAGCAGCAGTTCGGCTTTGATCCTGTTGTCCACGTGATCGCCGTGGGGCTGAGTGTCTCCATCCTTGGTGCCGGTGACATGTGGCCCTACCTCCCGCCTCCCTCGACACCAGCATAGGGAGGCACGTCAGCATCCAGACAAGTGTGACTCAGCAGAGACCACCAGAGTCAGGGAGGGGCAGCCTCCCCCTGCAGCCAGGTGGACAAGGAAGGCAGGTGGACCTGGGGGCTGTTGGCAGAGCCCAGTGGCACAGGTGACAGGGTGGAGGGAAAAGGAAAGGCCTCCTCTTACGATCAATTGCCTTTTTAGTTTTGCTTTGCTCACGAAACCGTGACATGTCGCTTTGGTGCATAGATTTTAAAGGAACAAGGGAAACGCAAGAAACGAAGACCTGCCCAGTGTTGGACAGCTGTCCGGTGTCCGGGTGTGTCTCAACCCCGAACCGAGAGACTCGTGGGTGGGATGATGTGCTCCGCTCCTGAGACGCAGGCAGGCCTGCGCCTAGCTGGGGGGCGATTGAGGAAAAGGGTGTCCCTTCAGAGACTGTCCCCTAGATGGCGCCCCGAGACAACGTTTGCCTTACTTTCAAATCAATCTTTTTCAAGTGCAGTGAAGGTTCTTCGCAGAGTATAAGATGATGCTTCACATTTCTGGTGTAAAGTAGTGCATTTTGTTATCCTCCGCGCCCCCGCCACAGTGAGCAATTAAACCCGAGTTTCTAAGTCAGACATTTGTGTAGATGGCCAGTCTCCTAGTTCCCAGAAAGAAAATGGGAAAGGAACATAAACTTTGGACCCGACCGACCTGCATCGACCAACTTGAGAAAGTTGCTCACACGCTCTGAGCATCCATTCCTCCATCTATAAATTGGAGATAATAGGGCTTGGCTTCCAGAACTGCTGCGAGGATCGAAGGAGAGAGTTTATATCAAAGTCCTTGATCGGCGTATGGCACAGGAGTGCTCGCTAAGCTGGGGTCTCCGGGGAGCTGAACGGTGGTTCAGAACAAGACAGCCTACGGTCATTTCCTGTTAGCTAAGCGGTGCTGGATAACTTAACTTAGCTTCTCTGTAGCTCAGTTTCTTCATCTCTGAATGGGTGTAACACTATTAAAACAGTAATTTCCATAAGGCTGTAAGGTTTAAATCAGTGAATGTCCATCAAGTCCACTGCCAACAAGGCATGGCTGGTATTTCTGCCGTGCCTCTTCGTGCGGCTGCGAGGGGACTTGGGAAGGCATCAGGGCTGTCTAACCCCCTGTGCCACGTACACGGGTGAAGGGGGTTCTCCTGAACCAAGTAAACTAAATACTGATTTTCTGTTTCATTCGATGATTAAAAGCAGCGTTTCGACGGCCTCCCTGTTCTGCCCATGGTATTTCTCTTCCTTCCAACCAGTGTGCCCTTTCCTGGGCCTCTGAGGAAAGTGGAATCCAGAATCAATCAGCTCCTCAGACGGAAGCATCCTTGTGAGTTAATAACAGGCTTCTCACGCCCCCTGGGAAGGACCCCCACAGTACAAGGAGAAGGAGAGAATTCATTTCACACGGAACACCCGCCCCCTGCACACCCACACCTAAAGAACACTGCGGACTTCTCCAGAACTTGCCAAATGAATTTCCAGAATGAAAAAACGGGGTTGGTCTAAAGACGACCCGGGCTTGAGGACTGTGTGGTCCTGTTACCTCGGGCGCTGGGGCCGTTATGTCACTGCTCCTCGGGGCACCGGAATCTTCAGAATTCATGGGAAACATGAAGGCAATTTACATGAAATATTCATCAACATCTTTGTGAAGCTTCTTAGCTCATTTCTTTCCATTGCCGGACAATGAATCTCCCATTGTAGGGGCGCCTGGGTGGCTCAGTCTGTTAAGCATCTGACCTCGGGTCGGGTCATGACCTCACGGTTCGTGGGTTCAAGCCCTGTGTTGGACTCCGTTTCTCTTCGAAGTGGTGTTTTTGTAAACTAAGTAAACACCCAGCAATGTGATTACTGGATCAGAGGGTATGATGAGGGAAACGGAGGCAAGAAAAATGTAGTTTAAATTAAACCCCCTTACAGCTTGCAGCCCGCTGCTGGGTACCAGACACCTGCGGCGTGTAACATTCCTTAAGGGGTTTCTGGCTGCCTTAAAGGCTTAATGTTTACATGTCATTACAAACGGAAAGCAACCTTATCTTGGCAATCTCTGAATCTTCAGGGTCCTGCAAGACCCTGCTTTCAGCATACAGAAATTCATCAGAAACTAACTTTATCTCTATCCTCCATCCTTCCACAAGCTTAAAAGTATATAATCAGTCACTGCTTACAATCCCAGTGCAGATTCTTCCGCCCACAGGTCCTGTCCCTGTGTTTTAATAAAATCACGTTTTTTGCACCAAAACAACAACAACAACAACAAAAACAAACCTCAAGAATTCTTTCTTAGCCATTTGCTCACAAACCCCACTTCCCATTTCATAGGGTGGTTCTATTTTTAACTTTTTGAGGCACCTCCAGGCTGTTTTTCCAGTTTGCCCAACAGTGCAAGACGGTCCCCCTTTACCCACGTCCTCACCAACACGTGTTATCATTCTTTTTTCTTTTTACTGTGAGAAGCACAATTAGAGCGAGGTACTTTTAAGCTACACCAAAAAGTGTAATCCTGCTAAAAGAAAAATCAAATGACATTAATATCAGATGACATTAACCACGGTTGACTCTCCGGGATTATTGCTGGGGACGGTGGAAGTGTGGCTGGTTTTCCTTAGGACACAGGCTTGAGTCTCACGTTTACATTCTTTGGAAGGGAGTCCCGGGACGGTGCTGCTCTGGTCCTTCCTCCAGACGGGACGGGTCACCGGCCACATCCGGCAGGAGGGACAGCACAGCGGGGACCTTCCCCAGGCAGCTGGGGGCGGGGGCGGCGAGGAGCCCCGGCCTGGGTCACCCTGAGCTGTAGGACTGCCACTTGGGAGGAGTCCGGGCCGGGTGGGCTCTGCCGCACCCAAGCCCCGCGGTCACCGGGCTGGGCGCCGCCCGGCACGTTTGCCTCCCTCGTCGGGAACCCGTTTCTGTGCTGCCCCCGGGGGTCCCTGCGCCCCCTCCTCCAGGGACGCCTGGGCCTGCGCACCGGGGTGCTGAGGAGGCCCCTGGCGCTGTCTCATGTGCGGGGCGGGAGCAGGAGCCAACAGCGGGGGCACCGGGGTGTCCCTGCCCCGGAGAAGCCGGGTCCCCGGGAAGGGGCCGCTGCGTGCCTGGGGGGACCGGGACTGGCCCCACTGCCTCACGGAGCGATGCCAAAGAGAAGAAAAGGTGGGAAAGGGCGGAAAGTGGGGGGCGGTCCTGGGTGGGGACCCCGCGCGGCTCTGTGGGTCTGATGCTGGGACTCCTCGGGGACCCACTGTGCAGACCGCAGGGGTTCCCGCCCGGGGACCCCTGGGTCCTCATCCGGGGTTCCCGCCCGGGGCCCCTTGTGTTCTCTTCCGTCCGCACAGGAGTGAAGCCGCGGGGCTCCCAGCCCACGAGGGTGAGTGTTTCCACCCGAGGCTGGGGTGGCGCTAGTGGGACAGACCGCCCTCCAGGTGGTGACAGAGTCTCAACGGGGGATGCCGTGTCCCCAGGGCCACCTACCGGGGTACACGCGTGGGTAACTGAAGATCAGAGGAGATTTTATTCTCAGTGCATACGGAGTCTGCACTCAGCTAGTCATTTTGTCTAAATACTTGTTTAATGCACGCGGGCAGTGTGGCCTTGAGAGTGCTTGAATTCCCAAGTCCGCTGACGCCTCTTTATAACAGAATCCTTGCTTTCAGAATAATTGCGAACATTTCCCCAGCACTGTCAAAGCACCTTCAGCACAGACTTTGCTGAAGCCATCGACTTACTTTGGCCCCAGGATGTCTTTTACACTCAGTTGTTGTTGTTGTTTAACACATGCAGTTTTGAAGTACCTCCATCGTATGTGAATTCAAATTTCTATCTCAAAAGACAGCTCTGGGTACATAACAAGCAAAGAGCAGGTACCACGAATGGATGCAACGAACTCCATACAACGAACTCCATACAATGAACTCCATACAACGAACTCCATACAATGAACTCCGTTTGCTTCAAAGCAGCTGTTCTCTGTGTGGGGCCTCATGCTCTAATCTCATAGCTCCAATAATCCGTTTCTGTGTAAGTAGAGTAGTCAAATGACACCCTTAAATCAACTCATTTGCAAACCCTTTGCTATTCTTTTTAAGATGATTGCATTGGTCGTGACCAATAGATATATTCATTTATTCACGGTGTGCTTGGCGATCTCATCGACACGACGTAGCCGATATTTAATTCTTCATCAATGGATTATCCAAGGCAGACACCAGAAAGCCATTCTGACTTCCTCGCTTCTCTGATCAGTGGTTGTGAAGTTTGAGGACATAAAGTCATATTTATTTTGACCTGAGAAGTGCACCAGAGGTAATACCAAACATTGCACAATACATCACCACGTAGGAGAAAATATTTGCAGCCGGGGTATCATTTTGGAATTCATTTCTGCTGTTTTCTCCTATTGAGGGCACTAAAAATAATTGATTTATAATTGATTTAATGATGTTTTGTAACTCGGTAAATACTGGACCAAGGCATTCGGGTTATTTGTTTCCAAACTACAAAACTGAAGAAAATATATTGCTCTAATCTTTCCTTCTTTTCTCTTTTGGATATTGGAGAACAATGAATGAGATGTATTATCCCTGCCTGATTGCCTCTCTGCAGGCTGAAGTTCTGACAGTGATTTTTAAAATGTCAGTATTCCTACATTTAAAAAAAATGAACGTATATTAAAGATGAATTATGTATTTCTCTTTGCAGATAGAATAAGATTTTATTCAATTTTAACACAGTCTGTGATCAGAAATTTGGTGTTTGAAACATCAGGAATGAAGACCTGCTCTCTTTGGAAAACATAGTTGACACTGCAAAGTGACTTACAGCATCGTAAAAACCTAATCAGAGTTTGATACCAATGGTACAATTCCTAGCAAAAGTCACTTCATATAGTCTTTTCTAAAGATCATATTAGCTCTGCCACTGGAAAAAAAATCAAGCTTATTACCCATGATAAAAGTTGAAAGCAGATCTAATTCAGATAAACCTATTTTATTGTGTTGGCAAGATAAAGTTCGCCCATCAAGCACTTCCAGACCAGAGAGGAGGAAAGTAGTGTAACATTCATCACACGTTGCTAGCGGTAGAAGATGTCTTAACTCAAGTGTAGGTTGGCCAAGAAGCTGTGTTCCTCCTCTCCTGATTTAGTCAGTGACCAGAGGCCAGGAGTTCAAAGGCGCTCCCTTTCTTTCTCAACTCCTGGCAATTTAATCCTCCACAACAAGAAAAACTTGAACTGACTGACTATTAAAGACTCACAGGCTGAGAGGGAGGTTGGATTCTGGAAAATCCATGCCCTCCTCCATCATCTTAGCATCCCTACTGTAGATGGTTTAATTTCCTTTAAAAAGTTGCCAGTCCCTTGGTTAAGATGATGATTAATCATTACAAGTAGATATTTTTGGTTCCAGTTAGAAGCAGATGACTGAATGGAAATACTTTAAAGAAAATTACCTTTGGTGGCTCAGTCGGTGAAGGGCCCGACTCTTGGTTTTGGCTCAGGTCATGAACTCTCGGTTCATGGGTTGGAGCCCCGTCCTGGGCTCTGGGCTAAAGGTGTGGAGCCTGCTTGGGATTCTCTCTCTCTCCATCTCTCTCTGACCCTCCCCTGCTCGCTCTCTTTTTCTCTCTCAAAAGAAATAAATACACTTAAAAAAGGAAATTACTCTTTGAACTCAGGAATAGAGAACAACCAATACAAACCTTGTCAGACTCCGCTGGGGCTGTGGTGCTAGAAAAAAAGGCAATGAAGAATTTAGGTTACCCAGCCTCAGCCTTCCAGAATCTGACCCCATTCTCATTTTTACATCTTTCAAAAACAAACAAACCAACCATACCACTGTAGTGTTTGTTCTGTAGCAGGAACGGCAATGTAATGCCTAGAGAAATTAGAAGCTTTTTTATTCTTTTTCTTCAGGAAAGCCCACAGATACAGGGCAATGAGACACTGGCTGCTGACAGCTGCCCACAGATACGGAGACTGGTCACATGAGAACTGTCTAGAGTGTCACCTGATTTTTTTGAAAGGAAATTTCAAATTGTTTCACCAGTTTGCAAAAGGCATCATCCTTAGCTTTGGCTAAGAAAGTTAATGCTTTTCTGCTGAAGTTGACAATGTTTTCTTTCTACCGTGACTGTTAACCGATATCAGACTGGGACTTCTGCACTTTGAAAGTTGGAGCGTCTAGATTCACCACCAAAACAGCATCATCTGCAGAGAAAATGCATAAACTTGGTCCAATGTAGGATTTTATAAAGAGCATGACAACAAATTTGCGCGATGCCATTTGATGTGACTTCTAGACACATTATGAAATGTGAAATGTCTCGTTTTGTGTGAAATCCCGTTGGGTGTTCTGTGACACAAAAGAAACCTATTTGGAATTGTTTTATTTTGTCAGTGGACATTCTTGAAAGTCAACTTCAAACCTTGGTGAAAGTGTGGGTAGTTCCTGAGCTCACTCCTCTCAAAAATCGTTAATTTCAATGGAGCTTTCATACAATGAAATAGCATTGCCCCCTTCATTTGCATGAGAAAATGTAATTTCGGTTGTCCTGTTGGAATGCCCGTGTTTTAGTGGGTATTTCCTCACCGGCGCCGTACATTTGTGTGAACCTGAGGATTCTAATTATTGCGGTCATTTGAAGTCTTGTTGTTAGACACGAGCAATATAAATTTCCGATTTAATTTGCTGGTCTTAAATGTCCCTTCGGGAGCTGTCCAGTTGTACATCTAAAAATGTTGTTTAATGACCTTGGTCAGAGACATCATTTTCAAAGACAGTTGTGACACCAGTGTGGCAGCCCAGGCTGGGAGCTCCTTGCTTGCTGCGTTGGATCAGTTCTGGAAGGTTCAGAGAAGGCTGGGGAGCTACCCCAGCCATCACCAGAAACCACTCACAGACATTCCAAGTCCCAACTCTGAGGAAAACATGTTGATAAAATAAAATGATCTATTATTACAGAAGTGAAAATGTGCTCATTCACTGCTCGTAGTGAATTGCCAATTTCTAAAACCCAAACGGACTCATCTTAAAAACAAAACAAAACAAAACATAATGATCCAGAGTATTGCTAACAATTCTCAAATTCTTCCTTTAGTAACCCTCTGGCTGTCTCTTTCTGCCAATATTTTCCTGAGCAAAAATAAGAAAATCCTAATTATGTGCATTATAAATTGTATTATATTGTTTGTGCTTATGTTTTATGTAAATAGTTTATCTCATGCAATTGTACGTAAGCATTGAAATAAATACTACCATTTAGGGAACAATTTGGTGTCGTATCTTTTTTGCATCGCCTCAAAGGGCGCCCAGTTTTCGGAGGTGCTAAGGTGCCATCGCACCTTGAAGATTCCTGTAATCTTTAAGAAGTGCATTCATCAGAGTGAGACCGGGAAAGGCTTCCCAGCCAATTCCCATGACACTGCTCCTATGTGACCTTCAGATCCCTGTGGCCTCTTGCGTGGGGATCTGGACAGGACCAACCAGCTTCGTGATAATTCTGTGGTGTCCTAAACAATTTAAAAAAATCATTTCTGTTGGCAAAAGGAAATGTGTGACAAGGAAAACCTATTGGGTTTTTAATTTTCATGGAGTTAGGATCTGGTCCTGTTGTTGCTTGATTTATTAAGTCATACTATACTCACCGTCTCTCCCGCACACAGTAGTCCATTCTATCTCACATAAAAAAATGTTTTGCTTTGATTTTTAAGCAGCTTTATTAAGGTATAATTGATATACAAAAAAACTGTATTTTTTTTAAGTTTCTTTATTTTGAGAGAGACAGAGATAGTGCGAACAGGGAAGGGGCAAGGAGAGAAGGAGAGAGAGAGAGATTATCCCAAGCATGCTCCATGCTGCCAGCGCAGAGCCCGATGCAGAGCTTGAACCCAAAAAACCACAAGATCATGACCTGGTCCTAAGCTGAATCAGGTGCTTAATTGACTGAGCCACCCAGGCGCCCAAAAACTGTTCATCTCTAACATATCCAACTGGATGACTTTGGACATATGCACACATGTTGAAACCATCATTACAATCTAAGGCAGTAAATATGTCCACCAAAGAAAGCTTTTCTTTTTTTTTCTTTTTTAAAGTTTTATTTATTTATTTCGAGAGAGACAGAGAGAGCATGAGTGGGGGAGGGACAGAGAGAAAAGGAGAGAGAGAGAGAATCCCAAGCAGGCTTCACGTTGTCAGTGCAGAGCCTGATGGCCAAGCTCAAAGTCACAAACTGTGAGATCATGACCCAGCAGAAACCAGGAGTCAGACACTTAACCAACTGAGCCACTCGGGTGCCCCCAAAGAAAGCTTTTCTTGAATGAAATGCTATTAGCTAACATGAACAAGTCTAGAAGGCACGTGGCCCAGGAAAGCCACTCTACTGAGTGAGAGTCATATTTCAGTGTTCATGATTTCATTAACAATATATATATATGTATATATGTGTACATATGTATATATATATGTATGTGTGTGTATATATATATATGCCAAATGCCATATTGTGTGTGTGTATATACATGTGTATATGTGTGTGTGTATACATGCCAAAAAAAACCCCCCAAAACTCCAAGTAATGAAGTGTTGAACTTTTGAAGAATTTCAATAATGTTTTACATTTTTTTCTGTAAGAAAGATCTGGGTAGCAAATAGAAAATCAAAAATGTCAAGAAAAAGGTGAAGGCAATAAATGGTAAAAGAACGTACCAAGAAATGTAGAGATGTGAGAAGAAACAGGTGACACATGATTTGGCTCAATGTGTTTTATTATTACTATTTTTTTAATTTTTTAGAATATTTATTTATGTATTTATTTTTGAGAAAGAGAGAGAGACAGCATGAGTGGGGGAGGAGCAGAAGGGGAGGGAGAGAGAGAATCCCAAGCATGGGGCTTGGTGTGGGGTTTGATCCTACAAATTGGGAGATCATGACCTGACCTGAAATCAAAAGTCAGATGCCCAACTGACTGAGCTACCCGGGCACCTGAGCTCAATACATTTTACTTAGAATCTGATTGGTTGGCAGCAAGTTGCTTGATGTGACAATTTGGTCACAACAATGACAAGATCAAAATTGAATCCACTCAGTCAATTTTTTTCCCCTAGGACTAATTGTTATAATTGCAACAAATTATTTTTTGAATATTATGCATCTTCTTAAATTTTCATGAAATTAACCTAAATGTACAAAAGAAGGATAATCATATCTGACTCTCACAACTGAGTCCATACACTCAGATGTGCAAGAAATAGCTCACTTTTATGTCTTTGAATCAGTTCAA
Source organism: Paguma larvata (assembly GCA_030068075.1). Taxonomy (NCBI): domain Eukaryota; kingdom Metazoa; phylum Chordata; class Mammalia; order Carnivora; family Viverridae; genus Paguma; species Paguma larvata. The sequence continues at coordinate 5,421,578 of CM057826.1, forward strand.
TAATCTTCAACCTCAGTTATTCTGGGGGTTTTGCCTACCCCGTCTCTCTGTCAAAATGGTGTAGAGCTTCTGTGATCCAAAGAAGACACGTTCATAAAACTAGGGAATTAGGAAATGGAGGACATGGTGCTTCATCATCTAACGATGCCCATTACAACCAAGGCACCCATAGGCTGAGAGGCCACATGGTCTACTCAATGTTCCAAGCTGTGTGTAGAGTGCAGGGCTCTCTGGCAAGGCTAGGGTCCCACACACTGAGTCATTTATCCTTAGCAGCTTACATAGTCATACCGTGAGGCTGGACCCCTCCCCACAACACCAACATAAAGGGACTCTCTGCTTCTCATGGGAATCTAAACATCTTTTAATAAGTACAAGAAATGAAATGTGATTAACAAAGAATTTTAAATCACTGAAGGTGATCTTTTATTCCTTGCACATAAAAATATTGTGATATAGACAGAGGGATCATCCTTTGCTTTAAATATTTTTAAAAAATAAATTAGACATAAAAATATAAATTTTGAAAAATGGACGAAATATGGCTCAGAGAGGATGAGTGTCTACAGAATTTAAGGAAACAATTGCAGTGAGTTGACAGTGAGCTAGAGTGTATGGGGAGAGGTCAAGGAAAGGGCATGCTGTCAGAGCACAGAATTTCAGAACTGGACCTTTCAAGGTGGAACCATCCTGGGTCATGACACCATCTGGGGTGGGATCTTGCCATTTCAGTACAATGAATATCTGGAGGTAGATATCACTGGAGTTGGTGTCATGTCATTGATGAAGGATAAATATGGAGGCTCCAGTAACTCTGGTCTTGGCCAAGGATGAGGTGGAGGCAGAACCTTGAGCCAGGGCAGAGTCCCCAAATAAGAGAGGAGTAATGAACTGAGGAGTGACCTACAGCAACACTTCAGAAAAGAGAAGGTATCACCATGGAGCACAGTGTGCCCAAGAGAAAAGTAGGAAAGAAGATAGTGCAATATGGCTGGAACAATATGGGTGGAGGCAATATGGCCTCCAGAAGCCAGGAGGAAGGAACTTTTTCTCCTTCCTCCAAGATAGAGGAAGAAGACACTTGAGAAAACAATCCCCAGTTTAGCTTAGAGTTTCTGTAAAGGTACAGTGGCTGAGGGAACAATCAATCTCTGGAGGATGAGGGTTTTCAGGATATTTCTATAAAATATAGCGGTGGACTTAAGGAGATAGTGGATTCTCAGAGAAGGAGGTGACCTAGATAGGAGAGAGAATTGGAAAGGGTGGCTGTAAGTTTGTTCACTGAAACAGACTTCCTTGTTCTTTATCCTGAGGTGGGGAACAAACAGGAAAGGACTGAAGTCAGCCCATGGGTTGTTCTTTTATGTCCTTCATTGTACAGGGACTTTCAGCTGTTCTGTTTTCTCTCTAAAAATGGCAGTCCCTGCTTCTGAATTCTTCTCAAGAAACCACCGAGTTGCTTTGTTGTTCTAGTCTATGGTGATGGCCCAAAATCTTCCCCAGATATAAGACAACACATGGAGATGTGCTACAGGGCATCGGAGATTCTACTTGTGTTTCCAAAGGAAGATTTCTGGATAATTTTTCTTCTAAAAAGCTTAAAATTTTAAACTAGTCCATCAAAATCCTGAGAAATAATTTGAGAGATTTTTGGCCTAATTTACCCAACAGAACACGTAGAGGGTTGGGAACTATTCCATACTTAACTCCAAGTAAAATGTTACGTAGGTCTAGGGTGACATTGTGAGACATTTCCAAGGGTTTGTAGTTAACTTTCGCTTTCAAATGAAGTGGTTGTATTTTAAGACTTTATCATAAATGTTTAAAACTGTATGAGATGTTATAGAAGCTGATGGTGTATATAATTACAAATCTCAATTCAGAAATCATAAGATATTGCATACTTAGCACTATTGGTTAAGTAAGTCAAACCAACCAAGCCACACATCAGAATTCAAATACCTCACCATTTTTTCACTTTAGTGATTGAGTCTCAAGCTATGGAAAACACAGCTTCATTGTTTTCATGTAACGTTTCAAATATCATCAACTCCTGGGAGAAAACTGCTAAGCAAATTAGGCTGCCAGTTCTAGAGATATGTCAAAACAGATGTTGGCATTTTCCCATTATATAAAGAGTAATTCTAAAGTGTTTACAGTCTTTCTTCTTTTGCTCTCTCCCTGATTTCTTTCTTGCTTTCTTCTTCCTTTTCTTTCTAACTTGCAGTCTGTCTTTTATAGAATTTAAGACGTTTGATGTTAAGCGATCTGCCTCTAGGGTTTTGGGCAGATGGAAGGGAAGGGCACCAAGGCAAAATGGTGCTTGTCCTGGTAGGTAGTGGAAAGGATGGCCTGGGATTCTGAGCTAATGATAGGTGGGAGCTGATGGGGATAAGAAAGAGACATCCAGTGAGTTCCCAGAACCAAGGGCTTCCAGAGATCTCCAAATACTCTTGGTTCCAGAGCACCCCCAAGTGACTATTTAGGGATTGTCTACTCCTTAAACCTCACAGTTTTCCCCACTCTTGCCCCCATCCTTGCCCTCCTCCCTTCTGGCTTCCTCTCCTTGCCCTGCCCCCTCACTTCCCTATTCCCCATGTTGAATGAACAAATGCTTTTGCAGTAGGTAAGTTCAGTGGGGGAGCTGTCTTGTGGTCATCAGATCTGGGATGACAGTGTGGTTGTGTCCCCTCCTCCAAAGGCTGTCCTGTTGAGCTCATGCCATATTGTCTCAGTGAGACCTGGTCCTCTCTGAGGTGTTCCCTCCCATAAACCTTCCAGGCAGAACAACTTTATCTATCTATTTTCCTGATTTGTTCTCCTGGTCAGCCTTAAGCTGAGAGGAGCACTAAGGGCTCTCACGATGTTGATGCACTTCCAGAAAGCCAGAAATCTGACTTAGGAGGAGGGGAGGAACTTGCCTGGCAGAATATTTGCTGAAGTCATTCAGGACTCGTGAGACCTGTGTCCAAGTGCCATGAGAATGTGGGCAGCTTTCTCTCGTGGACGATCACAGCCCACACTGTGTCCTCACCCTGAGGTGATGTCCCATGTCCTATCATGGACAGTAGCTCATTCTAGAGCAGTCTGGCATGTTCTAGATCCTGTTCTAGGTCTTCTCAGGCTGTAATAACTCAACGTGGAATCCATTATGGAATCCATCCCGATTGGGAATGGATACCACCGGGAGGGATGATATTCCTTGAGTTTCCTCCCACCCCTCTCCTAAGGTAGCTCCGAATGGGAGTTACTGCCTGCAGGACATGTCTGCATGACACATGGTTCAGAGACAGGGTAATTCGAAGTTTTCTTGATGGATATTTTCTAATGTAGGAGCTCCTGGTACTTAAGCTTCCATAGTGAAACCTGAACTTCGTGTCTTTGGATAAGAAATTGAATGGGGCTTCTTTAATTTCACTCCAGGATGGAGCCTCATTACTGCAAATGCACTCAGGCTTTAAGGTAAGGGTGTGAAATGCCAGGGCTGTGTTCCGGGTGACCAGATGTCCATCAAAAGACTGGGTGTTCTTTTATCAACGAACTCTAAAGATCAACATGGACGTCCTGCTGATTTCTCTACAGACCCCGACAAAGGGCAACCGAAGATATCACGGACTGGTTTTGTAAGAAAACTGAAAATTCAGTGAGGAAGAAAATGCTTTAAAAAAAGAGAAAGAGCGTCTAAAATGATTGTGAGTCCAGTGGACGTAGTTAGTCTCGACCTCTAATGTCAGGAGAAACAAGAAAGGAACAAAGAGAGAAAACCAAGTAAATCCTTAATCAATAGAGATTTAATAAAAGCAGAAAAAAATTGAGAATGCTGCTTTTTATAAAATTAATATAGCACTTAAGTTCTGAAGCTGACATGGTAGCAGCTGAAGGGAGCTCAGGAGACAGAATCTTTTTACGTATGTACCGTTTTCTAGATTTGAAAGGCTTGTGCTGACTCCCTCACAAGAGTCACTGAGGTCAGCATGACTGGTGTCAGTGCATTCTCTGATGACCTGGGAGAGGGGACAGGTTTCAGGTGGTCAAACCTGCTGAGGGCACAAAGGTGCTTAGGCCATAAAGGACCAACGGGAAGAAGAGAAAAGCTCCCTAAAACTCAGTAGGTCAGAACCCAGGTGATTGCAAAATAACCAAGATGGCTTCCAAGCTGTGTGCCTGGCTGGGGCATTTCCCACACTTGGACCTTCCAGAAGAAGCTGTAGCAACCTCACCGAGGCTGACAACAGGCAGCACCTGGGAATGTGTGTCTGTGGTTAGAGACAGGAAGAGGCCTAGGCTTGTACTGAGAAAAGAATAATGTAGGAAAAACAGTCAGCTGTTTGGAGCTAAGCCATCCCCATCAATGATAAGGTCTATGTCTGGCTCTGCTTCCAAGTAGTTTTTTTTTTTTTGACCCTGAATGAACCTGGAGGAATTTGAAAGTCAGCAAAGTGCAGGGAACAGTGGAAATGGAGACACGCACGCAAGTCCCAGCTTGATGTGAAAATAGGACTCCGTGTCTGATTCTGCCAGCCTGGCCGTGCTTGTAGACCTCAGAAAGCCCACTGTTCCTGCCTTGGGGCGGGCCAAGGAGTGGCAGACAGAATCAGTTCAAATCGACAACCATGATTAATTCTGGAGTCTCAGAGCTGATGCAAGTAAGTAAAGGGTCCCAATTCCTTGCTCTCAGGAAGATCACAGGACAGCTAAGAAAAGCAGACTTGAGGATTTAACTGTCCCAACGAGGTCAGACTTCCATGCTGCTAGTGTGAACCACGCATGCGCCATGGGGCACCTGACTGAGAGGGAGGGAGAACTGGGAGCTCCAGTATAATTTCCTGAGCTGCTTGGTCTTTGGGGACAATTCAGATATAAGGAGTATTTTACATTTTAATAGTTTGGGAAGATTATGACCACGCATTCTGAAAAATTTTTCCAAACTTTTGTCATATTCAGTGTTTTTGCAAGATTCTTTAATTTATAATTTACCATATAAACATTTGAGAAGAAAAAATTTAAAAAAGCTACTCATGGTAGGATATATAAGGGTAATATATTGTGTTTACGTATTGGCTTTTATTTTATTTTATTTTATTTTATTTATTTTTTTATGTTTTATTTAGTTTTGAGACAGAGAGAGACAGAGCATGAGTGGGGGAGGGGCAGAGAGAGAGGGAGACACAGAATCCAAAGCAGGCTCCAGGCTCCGAGCTGACAGCACAGAGCCCGACGTGGGGCTCGAACTCACAGACCGCAAGATCATGACCTGAGCCGAAGTCGGCCGCTCAACCAACTGAGCCACCCAGGCGTCCCCATATTGGCTTTTAAATCTTCCAAAGTGTATCCTTGCCTCGAAAAAATAGTCTGGCACATTGCGAAAGGGAGCTATGATTGGCCACGCGTGTGAATGACTCTGGTTCAGTTAAGCAAGTGGACACTGGGGGGAGGGGGTGCTGTCTGGACTCAGACTCCCGCTCTCTGGCTCTGTCCCTTACTGGACCTTGGGATGTTCATTAACCCCTCTGTGCCTCAGTTTTCCATCTGCAAAATGGGGATAATTATAACACTGATATCATAGGGACATATTCATAACTCATTGAGTTAATACATGTGAAAAATCCCTGAACAGACAGGAATGGAATTTCAACAAACGTAAGTTGCCATTATTGCTATGATTAGACTGAGTTCAAATGTAAATAATATTTCAAGAAGTAATATTTCATCAAAATGTCTCTGTGATAGCCAAGAGCCTGCACAATTAACAAAGGAAAAAAAGTGAAACATTTGAAGAGTAGGAAGGAGATCTAACACAAAGGACAAACACACGTCCATAACGGGAGGCAGGCTGTAGGTTTTGGCCAAGGATACATTCTTGGGAGTCTTGAAGGGTTCAGCAAAATCACAAATGAGCTGCAATTACCCCTTGTAGAGGTGCGGACACAAAGGCAGCCGTTCCAAGTTTTCATTTCTCTGTGCAACACAGAGAAGCCCGTCGGAGGGAAGCCATTTCCTGCCGTCAGAGATGATGGAAGAATTTGCCCAAACGTGGAGTGTTCACATCGCTCTTAGGAAGGAAGGCTTTCTCTACAACGGAGGGAATGCTATCCTCATTCGTGGGCATTCTTCAAAAAGGAGTGTGAGATATTTTAATTCACTGAGAAATTACAGGTGAGATGGTCGTGTTCCATCAGTCAACCTCGCTAATCGTGTTAGGCACTCTGCAGTTGAGAGAATCAGAGAAAGACAAGAGTGTCTAAGGCGAGGTAGACTTATTTTATTTTACTTTATTTTATTTTACTTCACTATACTTTATTTTATTTTAAATTTATTTTTATTTTTTTAAACAATTTATTGTCAAATTGGTTTCCATACAACGCCCAGTGCTCATCCCAACAAGTGCCCTCCTCTGTGCCCGTCACTCACTCTCCCTCCTCCTATATTCCCCTCAACCCTCAGTTTGTTCTTAGTATTTAAGAGTCTCTTATGTTTTTTCTCCCTCCCTCTCTGTGGCTTTTTTTTTCCCCTCTCTTCCCCTCCCCCATGGTCTTCTGCTAAGTCTCTCAAAATCCACCTATGCGTGGAAACACAGGGCATCTGTCTTTCTCTGACTGACTTATTTCACTCAGCATAATACCCTCCAGTTCCATCCTGTACCCCGATGTTCATAGCAGCACTTTCGACAATAGCCAAATCATGGACAGAGACTAAGTGTCCATCAACCGACGAATGGATATTTTATTTTATTTTACTTTGTTTTATTTTACTTTATTTTTTCTTTTATCTGTTGTCTTTTGGGCAAAAGAAGCTGTGACGGAAATCGACAGTTTTGCGGCCTTTTCACGGCTTCTGAGGAGGCAGGCAGTTACTGCAGGAAGTCTGGGCCGGGTCGCGGGTGGCGAGGCCAGCGAGGAGCAGTGACCCAGTGACGGCTCTAGTGCCTAGAGCCTAGAAAGAAAAACTCCAGTCTCCTGATGCTGCAGGCCCGGGATCTGGAAGTCCTTCTCCAGGAGAGCTGTGTGAGTCTCAGGCGATATTCCGCCCAGGCTCGCTGTCGCAGTGAGGAGTGACAGGGGCTGGGGAGAAAGCTGTCTCCACTTGTATGTGGCACCCAGAGCGCTCTGTCCCCGGAGACCTGGGGACTAGAAACAAGCGTCAGCACCCTCGGTGACACCGCTGGCTTTCTCGGAGGGGTGTGTGCAGCGGCACAGCTCCAGGCCGCTATAGGGGCCGAACTTATTGAATTCAGGGCGGGAAGAGGGCCCGGGCACGAGCAGATCGGACCCTTGCTGTGATGTGGCTGCAGGGCGGCTCCGCCTGCGAACACGGCCCCGGGGCGCCTGCTGTGCTGGGTGGCACGTGGCCGCGGGGCGGGAGCACCCGTGCAGGCCCCGTGCAGCCCTGTGGAGCACCCACCGAGCACCTTTCCAGCACCCCGAGTACCTGCGGAGCACCTGAGGAGCACCTCTGCAGATCGGAGGAGCACCCACGGAGCATGCCAAGTACCTGCGGAGCACTTGAGGAGCACCTGTGCAGATCAGAGGAGCGCCCACGGAGCACGCGCAGACCATCTGTGCGGCACCCGTGGAGCACCCCCGGAGTCCCTGAGGAGCACCCCGGGAGCACCTGGCAGCATCTTCACAGCGGGCGGGGTGTGAAGAGATGAACCCACGGGTGGCCCTTGGCCGCTCGCCCTCCCGCTCCCGCCCACCTGCTGCCGGCCTCCCGGCGGAAGTGCAGGAGTCAGAGAACGTGCACCTGTCAGCCATAGGTGAGCGCGACCGTGCGCCTGCGCACTACGTGCAGTCGTGGGATGCGGAGGGTCTGTCCCGAGGCGCGGTGACCAGATCTCTGCACGTGTGCGGGGTCCCGAGAGCCCCTTCCTGGAAGCCTGGCGCGCGGGAAGTGACAGGTGGGTGAGGCCAGCGCGACACCCCTGTCCCTGAGGTTAGCGCTTGGTGTGCGGAGGGGGAGCCCAGGCGAGGAGGCCACAGTGCCCCGGGGGCCGTGAGGGAGGGGGTCGGGACGCAGGGGGTCCCCGAGGTGGGACTGGGCCGGCCCCCCGAAAGGTCAGGGATGGGCAGAGAAGGGCGGGGGCTGCAAACCAGAGGTTGGACTTTTCAGGCCAAGCAGGAGCAGGTCGGGAGGGGAAGCGAGGGCGCCGGGGGCCGAGGGGGCGCCGTGAGGCTGGGGCGAGGGGGGCCGGGGGGGGGCAGCGCGTGTGGGGGGAGGGGCGAGGAGCCAGGGGGAGTCGGATCCGGAGGAGCCCCGTGGGGGGAGGGGTTGAGCAGCTTTGTCAAAACACAGAAATGACTTGTACACCCCGTGCGCGAGCGGCGTGTCCCTCGTCCGCTGTGGCTCCTTCCTTCATAAGGGACACCGGTCACGGTGCAGGACCGCGAGGGGGCAGGCGTGGCCGAGGCGCGGGGGACTACTGTCGCCGCGCTGCTACCAGGGCCCAGGGTGTTGGGCCGGGGCGCACCCTCCCCGTCGGCCCTGGGAGGGAGGACCCCGCACCCTGAGAGGCCCCGCTGGGCAGGGCGGTGCTTCCACAGACCCGGAGACGCGGGGTGAAGAGGATTTGCAATTACAGGGGAGGTTGGGGGGGATGCGGGAGGGAACCAAGGGCCCTGGGCAGGGCTGGGGCATTCCCTACGGAGGGGCCCTCTGTCGCCGGCAGTGAGCAGCTGTCCCCTGAGCTCAGTGCTTAGAAAACAGCCCACTGTCTGTGTGTCTTCAAACCCATCACCTTAACTTCCAAGGGCAGTCAGGCTATTTTCTGGAAGCTTTTCAGAAAACAAGTTTCCACAGTGCAGTAAAATATAAAATGGGATCTGGGTAACAGAAAATCCTAGCGTCCGACTGTGTAGGAAGTTTTGGAGCTTGTGAAGGTCACCCTTTGTGAGGTGACGCCAGAGTCATTTGGAGCCAACAATGGGTTCTTATCCAACCCAGGTGGAAACAGCATTTTAGCCCTCCCCCCCGCCCCCCCCCCCCCCCCCCCCCCCCCCCCCCCGTGCCAGGTTCAATTCCACCAACAGAAAGAAAAACATTAGGAGCTTGGAAACAACACACAGGAAGGGATTAAGGGCAAACATCCCCGCCCTTCTCAATCTTACACTCATCCCACCGGAATTGGACACGGATGTTGACAACATTTTGTCAGCCTGAGGTGGAAAACCAAGCTAATATGTCCAACACAAAAATGGATGCGTTAGAAAGAAGGTTGCCGAGTTTTGCCTCTCTTGGGAGGAAGATCATTGTACCTCCTAAATGACGTTGGATTTTCTTCTTTGTGACAGGATGGGTTTTGCAGAGAGAAACTATTTCCTCTGGGGAAGTGGTCTGCGTTGCTTTTCTGTCACCTCAAAGTACTGTGACCACCATGCCCCAGGACTAGGCTTTCCATTTCCCGGCAGGTTGTTCTACGAACACTCAAAGAATAGCTTTAAGGAAAAAAAAAACGCAGAGAAAGTTCTGATACCTAATGCCTTACCATCCAAAATGCTGGGTGAAAAAAAATGCCAGAAAAATTTTGCTAATTAGAATTAAGACAGATTGCATTGAGCTGGTGCTGAGAATAAAAAAAACACTTTGCTTTCTGTACACTTAAATTACTACTGTTTTGTTACATTACAAAGTTAAAATGACTTTTACCATTACATTGCACTGGGGCCCGCTCTAATGACTCCACCTCGCCTTAATTGCCTACTCAAATTTAAAGATTTAAGCATTTAAGAATGCTGTCACAATCTGAGGTCCTGGCAGGTTTGAGCTTCCATGCATGAATTTTGTGGGGACACAATTCAACCCCTAAATTGTAGGTTACTCTAGGGTCACATTTATCTTCTGGACATTTCGAGACTGATAATCTGGCTTTACCAATTCTCTTCTTATTCCGATTTTTCTGTTTCTGCACCTTAGTCTCTTGAGGCACCAGGACAAATGTGAGTAAGTAAACAGCAAACGGTAACAATGAAACAGAAGCCCTCAGTTTTAACTGTGACTTCTTTTTCCACGCCGTGTTTCTCACTAAGTCCTAATGGTTATTCTTGTGATATGACTTCCATTTTTGTCCCCTCCTACTCTTTCCCGTCTCCCATTATGGTCAGACCACTGGCTTATGTCCCTAACTGTAACACAGGGAAGTTTCTAGCACAGTGCTTGACTAAATAGTGTCATAGATTTTTCCCTTCAGGAGCATGCTTCTGAACTCGCTGTGATTCTGGGGGGCTGTGTGGAGGTCACTAGTGTTTTTCACGATCAGTTTCTTGACTCCTCCTCGAAACATGATACGCTTGCCCTTTCCGCCTCTTCGAAAGTGAGTGTTGACTTTCTGACCTGCTTTGACCGGCGAAAGGTGAAAGGCAGTAATAGACATTTCTTCACGATGGGCGGTCAGTCCAGGGCCCTCGCCCACCTCACCACAGGGGTGTGCGTGGAGCCTAAATTTACTAATCTGATTACCCTTCTCCCCTGGAACTCACTGAGAACTGGGGCCCCAAAGGGACCCATCTGAGCCCTTTCTCTTCCTTTCTGAGCTCCTAAGAGGTAAATACCATGTAAGCTTCGAATAATGACACTTTCTTGGGTATCACCTTGAAGAAAGTATGTCCGAGAGAGAACCAACACAGAAAAGCAAAACTGAGAGATGGAGGGAAAGGCAGATTTTGATGTTGTAGTTTTAGTTCTGGACTTAGAAATCTGCATAACATCTGGAGAGTGTGTGTGTGTGTGTGTGTGTGTGTGTGAGAGAGAGAGAGAGAGAGAGAGAGAGATACCTTCTTTTGGGTTTAAAGATCAGAACTGGGTTTCTTACTCTCATCCTGGCATTCACTTCCATTTCCCTCTAGTCTCTACCAGAAGTCTGTAAGACCAGTTTTTAAGTCTGTAGACCAGAAGTCTGTAAGAATCTCCCAGTTGACTCTAGAAATTAACCCATTTTGTCCATCGCCATTATCTTATGTATTTCCAGTGATTGAAAATTCTTGCGGAACGAATTGCCAAGTCTAAGCTCTAACTTACATTGCACGACACCCGATTGCCGTCCGCCTGTGCACGTCTCTCCCCGCTGCCCTGCAGGGACAGAGTCCATTGTTCGTGAGAAATGTCACCCTCCCGGACACTTCATCCTGTCCAACCTCCTGCCCACCCCCATTCACCCGGAATGCTCAGTACCCTCGACTCCATTAAGAGAATTCACACCTGTTCTTCTAGACTCAAATCAAAAGCCGAACTTGCCACAAGCTTCCTTTTGTTACTAATGTTGACATTGGGAAGTAATGTTGATCAACGTTGAATTGCAGAAATACTGTGATGTATTAGAAGGAAGGAAAAAAAATCTATGTTTCTCGATCGCTGACTTGCGTTTCCGTCCTCATCGGTTAGTATCGAGAAATAGCACCAAGTCTTTTTATTCTCCAGACTTCTGGAGAAAATCAGCAAGAGTTAATGTTTAAAAACAAACCATGTAGACCGAAGTGAGCATTTAGTAATATTTATCTGTCACAGGGTCGTTTCGTGGTTGTGAGTGCATCATTTCTCATAGACTGTAACTCCTCCAGGGAAAGACCGAGGTGGCATGTATCATGAAAGTGACTTGCAGAGCGATGTCTTAGACACAAAAGTGCTTTAATACACTCTACTGCATCAATAAACTAATCATAGAAGAATGTGATTAAGAGGTAGCTATATCCAACAGCATTTATACAGTATAGATTTTAGACATTGGCGTCACTAGAGTTTATTGAACTTTCACAATCTTTAGAAAAAAATGATATCTTTGGCAAAATCAATGCAAAACATTTCTATGCTTTAAAGTCGTCATATCAAAACAGATTTTGATATTGTTTCTTTGACTTCTGTCGCCTTACATTTTCCTCCCCTCCCCCCGCCCTGATTAAAGATAGTGTAATTTGTATGGACTAAAAATATTTTTCATAAAATGAAAAAAGACAAAAATTGCATTCATACCTCTATTCTAATAGCTGCTTGGCAGCTCTGGTTGTGTGGCTTTGGGGCATACCACTCTTTTTTTCTTTCAAGAATAAAATCAATGGCTTTGGATTCTCTATTCTTTGGAGAAGAAACAGAACACTTGGGGCGTATTTTCTTGGTCATGCAGTCATTTATGGTCATCTGTGCGCTCCTCAGTCACAGGAAACTTCTGGCTGCAGCTGCAAATGTCTCTTTTTCTCCTGCTAGACAGAAGCCATTCTTTACCTCTTTCCCAAGAGTTATAAAACTCTTGGGCGTCTGCTAAGACTCCAGATGGTCTATGTTTGTCCCTGATGTTTGAACGAAATGAACCAAGTACCAAAGCTGGCATTGCCTTTAGGGCTAATCTAGATACAGCCCTCTCCTTCCACCCTTGGGAGAAACTAAGGCAAGGGTGGCAAAGTGACTTTCCAGGTCACAGACCTCACTGGGGCAGAGTCAGGGCTGGGACCCCATCTTCTTACATTCGGTGTCCTGTGCGTTGGTCCTAGCACACGGAACGAGCTGTGTATGAAGATCCGTGGGGCGGGCTCCTGCCAGTAGTGCCACGGCCCCACGAAGCTCCTCTCTTTGTTCAGCCAGACACAGGGCTCGAAGTGCCCCAAACCACACGAAGCCACAGACACCCATGCCCTGTACTCAGCACTGTCTTTGTTCTTACCCTAGTGGCCTATAGACGAGGTCCATCTTCTGGCTGGATTAAGGAGAGGTGTCAATACACCCGTCTCCTGGGGGCGTCACAAGTTCACGGAGCTCTGCTGCATCCGATGTGCTTTTGCAGTATTATAGAGAGCCAGGAGTGCTGAAATAAAGAGCACGCCATCAATAAAAGCTGGTAGACTGGGCGAAGTATATTTTATCAACAGAGCAGAGAGTGGATTTATGGTATATGATCGTGTATTATGACAAGTAAAAATAGCTTTTTTTTTTCACATTCTGGAAAATTTTTGTTTCTTAACTACAAGGGAACTGTTCATAGGTTGCTATTGCCCTGGCGAGGGTAGGGATAGAGATTAAAAGCATCTGGGAAGATACTGGAAGTAATTACTTTACATTCAAGAAGCCACTGTGGAGAGTCTTCAGTAGGCCAAGCATTGTTATGGGGGTTGTTTGGGATCCGAGATCACAGACTCTGCCCTCCAGGAGCGCATAATTCATTAGGTGTTTATGCAAGAATATAAGAGAGACACTGACAGGTTCCAACAGCAGTAAAAATGATAACTTAATTCCGAGGAAGGGGCAGTCGGCTTGCCACTGGATGTGTTGAAGGAAGGAAGGAAGACCCTTTCTTTGTGTCTTTTGATTTCAGCAAAGTAGCATGAGTAGCTTGTCAGAAGGGGCTAATTACACCGTGTGCTTTCCTCAAGCTCAGGTGGGGCAGAGAGGTCACCTGAGCAATCCAATGTCAAACACAGATGCTCGTCACACTTCCGGACAGTCATTGCTTCACTAACTACAGAATCCTCTTATGTTGAAGGTTGGATGTGAGCCTGTGCTTTAGAGTTTTGAAGTAAATAAAAAATAATTCTTAAAATTAGGGAGTTCGCCATACTTTCATTGATTTAAGAGATTTTGAAACATTAGGGAAGTTTTAAAAGTGATGTTATCTGCAGTTGGATTTTAAACCATAACTCTGATCTTGGCCTCTGTATCTCTAAACTACAAATTAGCCTTTCCCAAGCTCCTATGTTGACTTTTATCTCATTTTCATTGGGAATGCCCACTATGTTAGATCTAAGTGAGGTCTACTATTGCATTATTGCAGTAGTGAGAAATTGCGGAAGTGAGAAAAATGAGAGGTGACACAAGACAACCTTAGCCCGTAGAGTAACTTTACTCTCTATTTCATACGTACATATTTTTCTCTATTAGACTTTGTTTCTTTTCTTTTTTTTTTTTTTTTGTGAAAGGAAATGCTTTATCTTACTCATTCTTATATCTATCAACTCTACCATGGTTTATGGCACATGGCAGGTCTTTCCTGAGAACTAGATTAAAAATGAGCAAATGAATGGATGAATGAATAAATGGGAGAATTTCGCCATTTCCACTTTTAATAACGAACCACTCAATCATATTACAGAAAGTCCTAACCCCACAGAATTCGAATGTGCACAAAATGAAGGTTCATGCTTTGTGATGGTTGCTCTAACTTAGCATATTGCACAAACCGGACTGAATTTACCACAATGGCCTGGTAGGGGGCAGTGCCCAGGCTTTGGCAGATAAGGTAGTGTATAGCTATGATACTAGAAATCGAGTGATTTTTGCTTAATTGAAGGAAAAGGAAGTGGGCAGCAGACAGCTGATGCGGAAATGTAAGGGTGTGGAAAAACAGTGAATTCGTGTGTCAAGGAAGGAAGGGCTAGGTGGCACTGAAGCAGGTGTCTTATGGGATTGCTCAGGAATTGCCTCAGTCTAAGGCTCATGAGCCTTTACTTCGGTAAGTTATCTGTGGGAGCCCAGCTGCTGTGCCCCACCTGTGACAAGCCTCCACCACCAGCCACACAAACTCGGGTGGTGCTCTCCACACGCAAGAGCCCACAATTACTCACAATGGGAGCGACACTCTTAGGTATTGGAGAGAACTTTTCATTACACATTTTAGAGAATTAGACGTCCAGGCTTTGTTAACACGGAGGACATCTTGGCTCTCACTCCATCACCTTGATTAGACACCCTAGGTGTTCAGCCCAGATCTTATTTTATATCACCGTTTCTAGTAAACTGTGAGACAGTGAAACTAAATTGGTCTCCCAGAACCCACGAGAACCCTAATTTCACCACAGCCCTAAAGCTTACCCCCTGAAGTCTCCTCTGAAAGAGTCTTTCATTCATCAATGAAAATGCGTACTTGACCACTCAAGTGAGGCCACTCAAATCTACGTGATACATGAAGGCAGTGGATTAGAGAGAAATCTGTGTCTAATGGAAACAATAAAAAGGTGTAGCCATGAAAAGCAGCTTACAAGTAGCGGCATAATAGCACTGTGTGATAATCGTATTAAATAGGAGCATTTATTTGGTAACCTTGGTTGCAGGCAAATAAAAGCTGGTAGACTGGGCAAAGTATATTTTATCAACAGAGCAGAGAGCAGATTTCTAGTGCACAGTTGCGTACGATGACAAGTAAAAATGATGGCATAATTGCACAGTGACTCCAATAACATTAATTTGGGCATAGAGATAAGATGAACCAAAGGGGAGCCGCGAAGATTGTGGTGGGCAGAATAATGCTCCCTTCCTCAAAGATGTCCACATTCCTATCCCTAGAGCAGGTTGAACACGTGCTACATGGCAGAGGGGAATTGAAGTTGCAGCTGAACCTAAGCTCGCTAATCAGATGACCTTAAGATAAAGAGATCCTGGATTACGTGGATAGGTCCAGTGAAATCACAGGGATCCTCTAATGTGGAAAACGGAGGCAGAAGGGGAGGTCTGGGTCAGAGAGACATTTGGAAGTGGTATTCTGCTGGCCTTAAAGATGGAGGAAGTGTCCTCAAGCCAAAGAATACAGGCGGCCTCTAGAATCTGGAAAAAGCAAGAGACAGGTTCCCCCCAGAGCCGGGCAGTTCTGCTGACACCTCGACTTAGGCCCATTTTGGACTTCTGACCTCTAGAACTATAAGAGAATAAGATGGTATTGTTCTTGGCCACTGAGGTTGTGGGAATGTAATGGTATTCGAGAACTAATATAAGGATATTTTCAAACAATTGTAGAATATGTATGCAATAGTACCTTCAAATAAATTAAGTGAGGAACGGGTAAGAGTGAACTTTCAAACATAACTTCTAATTTCTACTCAACACTGAAGACGTAGGATTGGGTCTGGAAGGGACATATTCCCTCACTTCTGAAGAGGAGACTTTGTGTGGGTGGCGGTGGAAGCTTGTGACCCGTGGGGCACAGCACCTGGGCTCCCACAGATGACTTACGGGAGTAAAGGCTCGTGAGCCTTCAGCTGGGGAAATGCATGAATTCATCCATGAAGAAATCTTCCTCACATCAGCAACTCTATAAATCCAGCAAAGCTTGATAAAAAAAAAAAAATTACATTAAAAAGCCGAAGAATGGAAAAGACATACAATTTATTGACATTAGTATATTTAATGGTAAAAACACCTTCACAAAAGTTACAAAAGAACAAAATAGAGTAAGAGCAGTATACGTTTACTTACATACTCCTCTGATAATCATGGAAGGTTGGGGGAGGTATATGTCAGCCCTTGTTTCACCAGCCGGAGCGGGCGTCTTTCAGTTCTAATTTCAGAGCCAATGGCGGGGTGTGCCCAGTTCCTATCGAGCAGGGGTCTCTGCTTCTTCCCTCTGGGATAGATGAGCATACTGTTTCTAGCTGAAAACCCAAGTATAGAGGAGAAGTTGTCAGCTTCCAGTCTTAAAAGAAAAAGAGAAAAAAAAGAACGTAAACTGAGGTCCACATGCTGTATAGGGAACCAGATTTGGTATCTCACAGCAAGAGGATTTTATTCAATTTCCATTTCTCCAGAGTATTTTAAATCTTGCCTCCTTGACTGTTTTCAATCCTGGTGCTCTATATAGGCTAAAGCTTAGTCCCCACTCATTTCTGGTCCAAAGATATTTGCCCTAATTTTTATTTAAAAAATTCAAGGGTATCTATGTGTGTGTATATATATGTGTGTATATATCCTCATCTCTTCTGAGTATATGGAGTAAAGGGCTTTTGGATGCCCTTGACGAAAAGTTTAATCTTAAATGATGACTGGCCTACGGCATGTCAGGGAGGGGGACAGGAATGGCTTTTTGAAGAGAATATGGAGAGTACTTTTTTATGGTTCATTAAGTGGGAAAGAGATACCTTGATCTTTTTATCTTATGAATATATACGGAGCTGAAAAGACTTGAAGATTCAGCAAAGCCGTCTTAGTAAGACCCATCTCCAGCTAAACCGGACAGTGAAGAAAAGTAAAGCCTTGAATGGCGGCCATCCAGTTGTACATTTTGGAAGGAACGAGACAACGCTGTCTACTATATGAATATTCAGGCATAATAAACCAAATCAGTGTAAGACTTTTTTTTAATAGCATATTGCATCATGAATTAATATACATCCATCCATAAGAATTCTTTTGTTGGTTTTGGAAATCATCCCAACAGTTTCCAAGCTCGAGAAGCACGCGTCACCTCAGAGTACAACTTTTAACCAGGAAGCTTACGCGGTCCTTTCGTTTCTGTGTCTACCTAGCTGTGTGATCTTCAACAACACAGCAGATCCTCTGTTACTTACATGTTCTCGTGCTACTGAAACTTCTGGTTTCTTATTTATGCTGCAGGGAAGCCGTCAGTCTGTATGCGTGTGTGCCGGAAATTATACAACATCACGACCGTATGCCGTGGGAGTCATTAAAGCTTCGTTCACAGATGCTGCCATTCCAGATACTTTCTCATCCATCTATCTTGACTGTACACAACATATAAAAACATATAAACACCATTTTTACTTATCAAAATGTCCTTTCCAAGCAAAACGCAAGATTAAGACTCACCTGCCTTTATGCGATGTTTCTTTTCCCCTTTACTCAGTGAAGATTCCGTGAGCTGATGGGCTAAGCCTGCACTTTTGCACCTTGGAGAGTTTAGGGTAACTCAGAGCGCGCGGCAGATACCAGGCTTATTCAGGGCCAGCAGCTCCAGCACCAGCGCTAATAGATGCAGCTACATAGACTTTTTGAGCAATTCCACCATTTTAAAGTTTGCTGCTTAACCCTTCCTACGTTTTACTCTAACTGGAGGATCTGCGAGGGGATTTATAAAATGTTCAGGATTTGTGTAGTATTTTCCCGGTGGAGAAATAATCATTTTCATACAGCAGAATTGCAAAGAAGACTTTCCCCTTTCACCTATGAAGATACAAAAGTAAAAGCTAACTTCTATTAATTTTCTCCATCCCATTTAATTCAAATGAACACATCTGTAAGTAATATTAACATTGGCTCTAAGTAATAATAATATTTGAGAGAAGAAATGGGGGTTTTGGGTGACTAAGAATTTTTCAGTTTTAAGAAAGAGAAATCAAACGGTTCCTGGGTGGCTCAGTTGGTTAAACGTCAGACTCTTGACTTCTGCTCAGGTCATGATCTCATGGTTCATGAGTTTGAGCCCTGCATCAGTCTCTGTGCTGACAGTGTGTAACCTGCTTGGAATTGTCTCTCCTTCTCTCTCTGCCCCTCTGCTGCTCACTCTCTGTCTCTCTGTCTCTCTCAAATTAAATAAATAAACATAAAAAAGAAGTAGAAATTGACTCTGGTTAGATCAAACACAGAGGGGTTTTTTATAAGCCTGTAATTCAGACGAAGAAATGAAAGAGGAAACTGAATTGGCAGGAGCAGTGGGCCCTGGGATGAGCTGACCTTGAGTGTCCCTCCACTCCAGGTCACCATTCCAGGATTAAAGGGGGTGATCGTTCTGGTTTGGTTCTTGTGTATCCGATGAGGAGAGAGTTCTTGAAAAAGCTGTTAAGGAAAAAAGGGGCAATGGATGGTAGACTACAAAAATCCACATATTCCTTTTGGCAAATGGTCAGGTTTCAACAGAAGAGAAATGATCATGAAAGCAATTCAGAGTCATATGTTTTTACTTTGGAAAGTAATTTTCCATTAAATCACCATGGATTTTAGAATGGAAAGAAGTTTAAAACAGAAATTACATTCTGTTCAACAATGTAGTTACTTGTGCTGCCCCCAAAGCAATAAGAAGATGGTATGTAAGAGGCATTGCACGTTTTTATGGATCTGAGATAAAGAACATTTAAACTACTGTACCTTGTAATATTTATTTAAATTGGCTTCAGTGAGACAGATGGCACCTAGACCGAGAACTGCTTCAAGAATCATAAAGAAAAAGAAAGGATGCTTGGCAATAAGTAAGTTATAGGAAAGGGGAAAGTGGTGGCTAGTTTGTCTATTGAAATGTCTGGCTTTATTTAGACTTCTGTGGATTAATCAGGGGGAGGTAAGAACACATAAGGGAAATTAATAGGAAGCTATCATAATAAATGAGTACTATTCAACTGTACTTCAATGAAAAATATAAAATGCATTCTCTTGTAAAAAAATGAGTATTAAAGTGGAAGGGATCTCATGCAATAAGAGTCTAATAGTCCACGTTAATACTTTCAATCAGGGAAGAGCAACTTTGGAAGCAGAATGCGAAGAGGAGATTGAATGCCAGAATCTCGTTTTCCTTGTTTATTTTAACACCCAGATCCCAGAACAGTTGTCATAGAATTGTAGGCGTGTGATAAAAAATGCACCGAAAATTAATAAAATGATTGAGGGAAGATCGCTGAAGCACAAAATGCTAGGGATCTAAGGGCGAAATTCTAGTCCCGCTACTGAAACTAGCTGTGTGACCACTGTCAACCTTGAACTTTTCCAGGGCCAGTTGTTAGACAAAGAGGTTGAATAAGATCACCTCCAAAGTCTTTTTCGGAGAAGTTAAATAAATAAGCAGCAGGATTCTCCAGAAGCTCTCTTCAATACCAGATGTCATCAGGCACAAGCAAGTTCAAAACAAGCTTAAGAAAACAGGGGAACAGAAAACCTTCCCTCCCCTTCTCCATCCAGGCGTGGTCCCACTTTCCCGCCCTCCCCTGCTCATAGTAAAGAGTAATATGTTAATGGATGGGGGTTTGAATCAAGGACCCCTCAACAGTGGACCTTTGAAAATTAAAGTGGGTGATGTGGATACTTTGGAGAGAGAGCTCTGTCCAGCAGTTGTGTGTCTGAAAATCCTTGGCTCTAGCTAAGCATGTTTGCCTCTTTTCATTTCTTTTTCCTAACTCTGCAGGGCATAAAGTCTCCAGGAGCAATATTTTCCTTTGAACATGGGTCACCTTCTCCTATTTCTTTGTATGTCTAGTAATTTTGGATTGTTTCTTGGTCATTGTAACTAATGACATAGACACTCATGTTATGTTCCTCTGACAGTAATTGATTTTTTTGTTGTTTTGTTTTCATAGGTAGTTAACTTGATTGAACTTAAACTCCAAACTCTGCCTCTCCCCACAATGGGATGCAACCAAAATCTCTGTTCCAATCCTACAACCTCAGCTGTGTGTACTTCAGCCACTGCATACAAGTGGCTTGGGGTGAGCAATTGCTCTGTGTAGTTTGTACCCAAATCTGGGGCTCCCCCCCTGCCCCCCACCTTTCAGTGATTTTCCTCAATAACTTTTTAGCTCCTGTAATTGCCGCATACTCTTTCTTCTGTTTCCTGTAATACAGTAGGTTTCTTTGTGAGTTTTAGCCACTTCACAGGCATCTGACTGAGACCTGCTCTTGGACGAAAAGCTACAAAAAAAGAGGAGACTCGAACTTCGCACAGTACCGTTCTGTTTTTTCCACATGCCCAGCCCCCCAGCGTTTGCCTCCCTTTGGCAAATCTCCAGTATCCCCAAGGGGTTGTTTTTGTATCTTGTCCGGAGTTTATGTAGAAATCTTCAGGAGGGTGAGTCATAAGGTATTTGACCAGAACCAGGTGGGAAACTGCTGAGGCAAGTCAGGAATAATTATTTCAGAGTTTAAATGAAGTAAAAGTTTGTTAGGGGTAGAGGGGGGAAGCTTTTCTTCCCTCTCCGAAATGGAGAGGTGCCTATGTTTTGTCTATTCGAACTTGCTCAGATCAAGCCTCCAGTTACTGGGCTTTGGTCCTGTTATCAACAGAAAGTAAGACCAAGAAGAAGAAATTGCCAGGAGGAAGGGTTTCCTCAGACAGAAATTCCATGGGGAGTGCCATCCAGATCTGGAAGGTTTATGGGTCAGAAAAATGGAGGTGGTGTAGCTTCCAGGGAAAGTGGAAGAATCATCTCTTGATGTAGCATGGCCGGTGTTGCCCTTAGCACATCCCAGGTACGCACACCTACAAGGGCCGTCTGAAAAGTCGGGCCTTTATAGGCATCACATGTGGTGCTTAGAATCAAAGCAATTGATTTCTAGACTTCTACTAGGCAACAATTGTCTACATTTTCTTTTTCTCTCTCAGAGTAAACAAATAAAAAACAACCAGAAAAATAAAAAAATATTTAATATTAGGAAGTCAGTCCCCTACCTTTGCCTTTTTACTCTTGCTCTGTTAGCTTTTGTTTGTTTGTTTTTAATGTTTATTTATTTTTGAGAGAGCATGAGTGGGGGAGGGGCAGAGAGAGAGGGAGGCAGGATCTGAAGTGGGCTCCTCGATGACAGCAGAGAGATGAAAGCAGAGAGCCCGACGTGGGACTCTAACTCACGACCTGAGCCAAAGTTGGATACTCAACCAACTGAGCCACTCAGGCACCCTCTCCTTCTCACTCTTAAGTGGAGGGCCACAGGCAACCACAGATGAGTTCAGGTTATCCAGATGTAAAGGGTAGAATGAGCCCCTAGTTATTAGCCATATAACTTTTAGGCTAAACCAGGACATATTTGGCACTAATAATAATTATCCCAGGACAATTAATATATACTGAGAATGTCTTCAACAAATGTGACATGTGACTCCCTACAGATTTGGTGCATTTCTATTTCTCCTCTCCCACCCTTCACTGAAGCAGGCTGGGGCCCTCAACTTAGTATATTTAGCTTGTCTCTGCAGTAGCTCAGGTTGGTGGGCCCTGCCTCCGTGTAGATGCCAAGAGCTTTATTCTCTTACCTTTGCCGTGTCATGGCTCCTTT
This sequence comes from Paguma larvata, assembly GCA_030068075.1. Lineage (NCBI taxonomy): Eukaryota > Metazoa > Chordata > Mammalia > Carnivora > Viverridae > Paguma > Paguma larvata. The sequence continues at coordinate 5,443,250 of CM057826.1, forward strand.
GTAGACCTCAGGTCTGTACAGATGCCCTGACCCCTTTCCTGTGATTTTTTTCTCTCTACAAGGCTAACAAGGATTTTCCCAAGGAATAGAACTCTTCCTCTCTTCCAGGATCAAGGAGCCTGAAAATTTGAGTCTAATGCAATCTGACCTGTAACACTTTCTCCCCTAATCATTTACTGGTGACAACGGGTGCACATTCATATCTTTATCATAAGGTTAAAAAACATGAATCTAAGGCACAGATAGCAGGAGTGAAATTGAATTTATTATCTCCAATGATTCCCACGGGGCCATTGCCATCTGAGCAGCCCGGGGACCAGTGCATTTTCCAATTGAGGATCTACATTTATACCTTAATATCCTCCAATACTGTTAAATATAATCCTTAGTCATCTTCAATAGAACCCGGGATATTTTATAATTTAAGCAAAGAAAAAAATATTCTTTAATTTTGTTCTGTAAACACATTGCAAAGCAGAATCCATTGTTCAAGTAATTTGCATACATTCATAATTTCATTTTGGCATTTTATCTTTTCATTTTGTGGTGGTGACACACCCACTACCACAGAAATGAACAAAATACTTTTACATTTGAAAATGTAAAATCCTATCATAGTAACAAAATTCAAAAATGCACCTAGTTAGAATTTTCATGCTCACTGATTTTTATTCCACTCCTGTTCTGTATTGACTTCCTCATTATACGATTTCATTCAAATTATTTTCCTTTTGAATTTTTACAAGATACCAGTTTAAAACCTGTTTATTCAGAAGGGGCATTAAAAAGCCTTCAAATTCTTCTTAGGCAGCTGTACTTTGGACTGAACTTTTAATTGAGTACCTTTCCCGTGGAATTTACTGGAGATGTGAGGGTGAAAGTTACAAGCTGCTGCCGTGCGGTTTTGCTTGTCTGGTGCGGGTTGGTGACGTGACGAGAACCCCCAGGAACGGATGGAGTGTTTTTCCCTCTGGCAGATGTGGGTCTCTCCCCATACGCCTTATGTTCGGGGGACTCACACCTTCAGGTTTTCTGCTCGGCTCTGTGGACCTTTTGCTCAACCCTCTCCTGTCGAAGCTCATTTAATATTCTGAAGAGACAGACATGCTGAGAGGCAGGATTTTCTAAAACGATGTGGGCCAAGTCTCGAATACAGCTGGAAACAAAACCCAGGCAACCCAGCAGGGCTCAAGTTATTTCTCGACTTCCAAATATCACTATCGCCTCCAGTCTCACCAGTGGAAATTGGGGGGCAGAGACATGTCCCTGTCCGGAGCTCAGGTTTGGGGTCAGGTGACCTGACCCTAATCACAGACTCCAACCTTTGCTCCAAAGCCGGACACACAGGATGTGAAGAAGCGGTGGCCTCTGACTCCATAAAATAGGAGTTCTTCGAGCATCACATTGGGATAAAATGAGATTCAATAAGGTAATGAATATTACACCTCAGTGCCTGCGTAGAGCAGTGAGAGACTGCATATAAAGTAGATGATGGCCATACCGCATCTTAAAATAGAACTCTGAGCCACGGTCAGCCCCATTCGGCTCAGGAAACCAACCATTATCTATGTAACCAGCCCAGGAAGCCAGGCTGCTCTCTAGAAGTCAGACTTACAGGAAGTCGGATGTCGTGTCTAGGGAACAGTCCAGGAAGCCAGACACTAAATCCTACAAAACCCGGCTCTAAAATGGCAGCTTCCCCAATTTCTGCCCCGCTTCCAATTTAGGACCAGCCAAAGCGAGCCAAACTTGCTCCCTACCCAGTCATACAGGATGCCTGCTCCTCGTTAGACTACATCCAGCGTCCCCACCTGCCATCGAGGCGCCCCTGAGTTGTGCCTTTTCCCCCCTAAACCTTTCCCACTCCTGTGCCTGCCGTTGAGTCTCTGCCTAACTCCAGTAATGTTGGCTGACTCTTTGGCTCTATGGCAATCTCTCTCTAAATAGTCTACGCTTTTCTTATTTGGCTGATCTTCCTGTCTTTCCACAGTCTCATTCAATGAGTATTATGAATCATAATAACAATAAGACAATTATTGAATTAAATATGAAATCAGTGAATCATGCAGGGGTAGATCTCCAAAGGACTCAGACGTAATTTTTCCTAATTTTAATTGAATCATTATCGATCATCTCTTCTTAAATTCATTTTATTTTGCCAAATCTTGATTTTCTTAGTAAATTATTAATGGACGTTTTGCCAACTTGACGTCCTCTGTTTATTGGTGCCCAGGCTGGTTAACCGTACGGTAATTTGCACGTCTCTTCTAAGACCACCGGGGCCAATGATTCCAACGCACTGTCAGAGAGAGAGCCACACGCAGGAGGGGACAGTGGCTTTTGCAGCAGACTGGGTCCTGTCTCTGGCTTCTGCTGATTTCTCAGGCTTGTGACAATACTCAGGAGGAAATTGCTTTGGGCTCTTGAATGCATTCTCTGCGAAGCTTATAGATTTCCTGGCTTCGTCCCCTGCAGTTGTAGAGTTGTATACAAGTTGATTCTTTGATGCCTCATCCCAGTATTTTTAATGGGTATTGAATTTGAGCTATTCATGTCGAGATTTCTGATTTCCTTTTAGAAGTTTTTCCTCTTATGTGAAGAAAATGCACTACTTTTCTCGGCTTTATCAATCTCTTGGATCCTATGTGCTTTTACAATAACCACTGAAAACCCAATAATTACATCCGTACAGTCCATTCTTAGAGGGCCGTGGTTTTCCTACCCATAAATGCTCACTTGGCCCTCACCGAGGCTTCTCAGCAACATTATGCCAGTGAAACATGGATACACACATTCCAGAAGATACGCCACATCCGACCCTTTCTATTCTGCAACCTCCCTGCTCAGAAACAGCCAGAATCTGTAGGGCCAGATCTCTGACCTCTGACCAACCGTAATGTACAACCGCCTATGGAAAAGATTCTCAAAGGACAGTCTGGTTATCGTGTAATCTGTAACACAAACCTCTTCTGCCCCTGAACCCAGGGGAAAACAGTAGGAAAGAAAATTCCACATCTCTGAAAGTGGTTTCAATACTGTCAGTTAAATGCGACCACTTTATGGCAGTAATTTAGTTAAATTGTTGTTCTTAACAATGGGTGGTCTGGCACAGAGCTAGTTAGAAGTGAAAATAAAGTAGCCTGTAATTTTGCCGTTCATTTCAGCGTTGACAGATGCTAAGTTTCAGGAGAGGGAGTCCTGGTCAGTGGGGAGAGAGAGAGAGAGCATATTTTCAGGAGCCGTGGAAGGCAGGAATGTACTTGAGATACTTTAAGGGAACTGTAGCTATGTATTTCTTTTTGTATGATCAAAAATATAGGTAAGTAAAAGAGGGAAGATGAGGCTCTTTTCGTTGGGTTTAAGGTTCTGCAACACGAGGAAAATCATGCTGGAAGAGCAGTTATGGGAGAAGAGAACTTAACACCGATGTCTGTACGTTTAAATCACTTAATCTTAGCTTCTGTCACTAAATTACCATCTAAAGATGGCATCATTCGTGTGTGGAGCTTGCGCTGTCCTTATAAACCAGCAAATTGCTTATCGGTCTGAAAACAGGCCTGGTTAAAGAGTTCCGGAACTTATCGATATTTCTAAATATTTTATTTTTATTTTTTTTGTACATTTATATAGTTTTTTTAATTTTATAATAGTTTATTTTCAAATTGGTTTACATATAACACCCAGTGTTCATCCCAACATGTGCCCTTTTTAATGCCCATCATCCCCTCTCCCCCCTCCCTCATCCCCCTCACCCTCAGTTTGTTCTTAGTCTTTGAGAGTCTCTTATGTTTTATCTCCCTCCCTCTCTGTGTCTTTTTTTCTTTCCCCTCTTCCCCTCCCCCTGGTTTTTGCTTAAAAGAGAGAGTACATTGGTTGTATTGAGGGACCGTATGCAGGGGGATAGCGACAAAGCTGAGAGCATGCTCACGGAGGGGCCGAAGAGAGGGAGAGAGAGGGAATGAGGTGAAAGCCAGATTTCTCAGCTCCACCAGGAGAAAACGGGCATCTTCTGGGGTGTCTTCTCTACGGTAGTTTGTGGGATAGAATACGGGTGCAATCTCACTTGATAGTGCCAGGAATGCATGCGGAAGAAAGAATATATATACCATTGAAGACTGAAAACGCATTTATTTCCTGATGGGCAATTATATGATATGACCTGGGACATTGCTTTAAAAATTCGAATTTGTCATTGGGGGGGGCACTTGTGGCAGTGAGCACTGGGTGTCGTACGTAGGTGATGAATCACTGGGTTCCACTCCGGAAGCCAAGACTACACTGTTTGTTAAGTAATTTGACTTTAAATAAATAAACTTTTAAAAATTGAAAAATTTCTAGCATTGGTAGGAAGTACAAAGCTGAATAAATCCCACAAAGAGAGAGTGAACAGACTTGTTTTATATCTAAAAAGACACACCTTCATTCTGCATCATGACTTCGAAGTCAACTATACGCAGACTCCAGTGAGGATAGCTCTCTGATGGCCGGAAGCTGTGTGTTACTGTACTGGTGTGCATTTTATTTTATTTTTTTGTTGTAACTGCACTTGACTTATTTTTCTCTCACTGGGGCTGGCTTATAGGATCCATGTATGCTGTAAGGAGGAGCTCCCCAAAGGAACAGTTGTCCATGTGTCAATCACAGAGAAAGAGATACACATTTGACATAGGTGGGAGAATTCTTCCCCAGACAGAAATCAACCCAAACTAGCCTAAGGTCAAAGAGACTGTAATGGCCCATAGATCGGAGAAACTAGCTTCAGGCATGGCTGCATCCAGGGGTTTGGACATTGTGGGTACCTCTGTCTTTCCAACTCTCACCTCTTGTGCCCTCAAAAGGGGCATTCTCCTCAGGACCTCTCTCTTCATGTCACAGCCAAGTGGCCTTTGGTCAGCTGGAGACTTCCGTGGTCTGTGGTACCCATGTGTAAACCGGAGTTAATAATTCCTTTCCTACAGGGCTTTGTAAGTGTTGAGGGAGACACTGCAGATGAGGAGCCCAACACAGCCCCTGTTTCAGGATCAGTGAAGACTCGGATTCAGGAGCGGCACACGGCAGAGGTGTTTTTGTGTCTGCAATAAGTGTCATCTGGCCTTCCTGGAGTCCCCAAGGTCCTGCAGAGAAATGGGATATGGTTCCGATTGCAGGACTTCAGGAAAATATGCTTCCTTGTGACGAACAGACAACATCGAGGGAAATGGTGACACAATAGCTGAAGCCCTGTACAAAGGACTGAGCACTCCTCACGGTGTCTGTCTCTCACTGCCGTCCGCCACTCCTGCGCCCCTTCTCTTCCGGCTCTCCTCCTCCGTCGTACTCACCACGGTGCCCAGTGAGCAGGGTCATAGCAGCACAGAGACAGGATGGAGGCTCCCCCTCAGGGCTCATCGACGATTCTGTGAGCTCTTCCACACGCTTGTCACCCCTCCAGATCCCCTCCTCCCCCTGGCCCTGTAAATATCACAAACTTCACGTATCTTTAACTCACATCCAGTGCTAATTATTAATTATATTACAAATTCTCACCATTACTGGAGGGAATTACAGATGACTCGATTGGCGTACCCGATATTTGTCACCACCTTTCTATTTCTAAGGACACTGATTCTGTTTGGCAAGCCACAAGTCCAGCTAAAAATCTCGATTTCCTAGGCTTCCTTCCAGCTGGCGGTGACTGTGTGACAGTTCTATCCAGTAAGTCATAAACAAATTGCCCTGGTTTGAGCTTTTTTTTATGTTTATTTATTTTTGAGAGAGAGACAAGCGAGGGAGAGAAAGTGGGAGACACAGAATCCGAAGTAGGCTCCAGGCTCTGAGCCGTCAGCACAGAGCTGGACATGGGACCTGAGCTGAAGTCAGACGTTCAACCGACTGAGCCACCCAGGTGCCCTGTCCTGGGCGGAACTTTTAAAGAAACCACTGATTTGTCTGAGAAAAAGGGAAAAGACTTCGCTGGGACAGTGTTTGGGCCTCCCTCTCATTCTTGATGCCTGGAATGAAGACGTGGTTTCTAGAGGTACCATTTTGTGAGCATGAGGAGCAGAGCCCCTGGACTAAGGACGGTAAGGCAGGAAGTAGGCGGAGCTTGGTGGCTTGGGGACAGTCTGGAGCTATTCTTCCCGTTCAGAATATGTATACCTCTAGACTTCATTTATCTGAAGGAAAAGGGATTAGAGAATTAAGTTTGTCAAGCTTATGTTACTTGTAGCTGAAGAAAACCCTAAGCGATACCGAGTCTAAAATATTCCAAGGAAAAGTGGAATGCCAGGGGTCTTAGTGAACGCTGTGAAAGACACTGACAAGAAAGGGGCCATGAGCACTCCTGAAAGAAAATTAGAAAAAGCACCCCCCCCACAGGCACAGGTGCACACACACACAGACACATGGTTATCTTGTTTTATTTTGGTATTTGATCACTTGGCAATAGGACTATACCTTGGAAAACATTTTTTCAAGGATCAGAATAGTATCTTCTTCTCCTTATTCATTTTTTTTAAAGTAAAAATAGAGGAAAGATGATGTTAAAGTTTTCCCAGAAAATTTGTGTAGACTCCCAAATTAGAGCTAGCACCCTGGTGGCTTTCTTTATTGTCTTATGGCTGCATCGGATGACTTTCTGTGTTGCCTTGCTATTGTCAAACCTCAAGGATCAGTAAACATTGATAACTGAAGCATGAAATGGAGGCCAGTTTTACCTGATTTGTAGATTTGGGCAATTGCCGTTGGAGACAGTAATTGCCTAACCGCCAGCCCTCTGCTGCTACCGGAACCAGCCAGCAGAATTCATGAGATATAAATGAGCTGATTTGTATGAATAGAAGACTTTGCGCATGTTTAGTGTTGCTATTTTAAGTCATTGGTGCGATCTACTGACCACGTGGATTGTGCCACCACCATGTGAGAATCGCGTAGTGGTTTCACTATCACGATGGACCTGTGCGGATCTTACTGGAAACGATGTGGGGACACACAGAATGTGCCTTCTCTCTATTGACGCTCATGCCTTCTCCGGACTGTGGAGGCAGAATGTAGTGCATCTGAGGGCGGGGAGTGGGGGAGTGGGGGTGGATCCTGTGTCCTGACTCTTCCTTTGTTGTCAAAGCTCACGGGAAAAGAGAGACATGTAAAATAAAAAGCTGAAGGGCATGAAGCTGGACAATGAATAAATATCAAACACAAAAATTTTTAAACCCTGGAAAGACCTGAAAGAAAAGCTATTTAAACCATGTTGACTTTTGGTGTGTGGGGGGTAGGGAGCTCTTAAATAACAGATTTATTTAAAACAGCAGTTAAGAGATGAAGTAACCTTTTGGAGAGTTTAAGCCATTCAGTAAAGCTGCAAGGAGCTGGTGTTTGAATGACTGCATCTGGCTGGCTCGACTCAGAGGGAACAGTAAACAGGACCCCAAGGTCATCTTTATTTATTCCTCTGAAAACAAGGATGAAAGAATTAAAACAAATACAGTTGTTACTTTGGAATCGTTTCTTGGACAAAGTTTATAAAAAATGGATTGGAAGCAGGGCACCTGGGTGGCTTAGTTGGTTAAGCATCTGTCTTTGGGTCAGGTCACGATCTCACAATTTGTGAGTTCGAGCCCTGAGTCAGGCTCTGTGCTGACAGTGCAGAACCTGCTTGGGATTCTCTCTCTCTCCCTCTCTCTCTGCCCCCACCCCAACTCATGCTTTCTCTCTCTCTCGAAATAAATAAATAAGCTTAAAAAAATTAAGATAAAAGCAAGTGTGCCCTAAAGATCACCCACCCACTCACCCACTCACACACACATGCGTTAGAACTAATAAAGAAATTCAGCAAAGTTGCAGGATACAAAATCAATATCCCCAAATTACTTACATTTCTATGTACAAACCGTGAACAATTTGTAAAGGAAATCAAGGAAAGAATTTCGTTTACTATAGCATGTAAATGTTCCCATGCCCAGTGATGGAGGACAGGGAGGGTTTTTCTGTACCACCACCAAGTAATTCTCCCACACCAACTGGGGGTCCTACAGTCGAACTCAATTCCAACACTATCTACTCTTATTAGTTAGGGTGTGTAGAGAGTGATAGTGCCAAAGTCAGGGTTTTGGAAGACTTTCCAGATGACTTCGTAAGGGACTGGGAGGGTGGAGGTGAGTGGTCTGCATGGAGGCAGGAAGGCAGGGAGGCTGGGGGGTGAGTGGTCTCTTCCAGGCAGTGGGTGGAGGGAGCTGGGCTGAGGCCAGCCATCTGACAAGAGAAGAAAAGAATCCCTTGTTTAGTTCAGATTTCTGCATATCATTGCTCTTTAGCACTTAGATTATGTAATTGTAAAGGAAGAGTGAATGTTAGATGGTTATGGGCATTGGGGGCTGATGAGACAGTCCTGCTGTTCGTTTCTGTAACCTGTCCCCCACCATCTAATATTGTCCCCACCTGAGACCAGCAGGAGGAACAGAGGGGCACTCATCAAAGCGACAGGTCTACCCAAGTGGAAGGGACTGGAAGCACCTCACAGTTAGCTGTAAAGTAATACCACACTCTCCTTGCCTTGAGGACTGACTGAAATCAATAACTCCGAGCTTCAGTGAGAAGCAATAGAGTGTCAGCCCTAGAATGAACCAGTAAAATGCTCAGTCTGAGTAAGACCATAATTCATGGCCCTACTTCTGCCTACCCGGCCCAAAAGCTGGACCTAAAGTAATGCCGACATTACATTAATGATGATGAAGATATTGTATTTTTCTGTTGTACCTTCAGCTATTTTTACTTTATTACATTTTGAAGGTGTAACTCAATAGCAAGATACAGACTAAGAATAATATAAGATCTGGGTACATTCCATTTTTAACAGAACTCTTTTCAAAGATTTGTATCCATTTTAAAGAGTTTACTAACCAACAAGGAGATGACAAAACAATAGAAAAGTGGACAAAAGAATGAAATGTGAATTCAGAAAGTACAAAATCCAGTCGTATGTATCTACTGGGATTCAAAATGCAAAACCCCACTTCTTACTTACCATGTTGATCAAGACCAGAGGGAAAGGTAATGTCCTGATAATGTCAAATGTATGGAAACTAGTGCCCTATAGTCGAAATGCCAACTAACACATTTTGGGGGTAGTTGGGAATATCTTTGGAGAGCCCTAAAAATTTGCTTGGCATTTAATCCATATCATCTGTCTCCATGTAAACAGCAGAATTCTACATGGAGCAGGTGGCAAACCAGAAACGCTACTATCTTACAGAACGCAGGCCAACACTCTCCCTTGCTCCATTTCCGGCGTGAAAAATGGAGTAGAACATGATGTCATTTACTTATTAACATTGTGAATGAATGAGCGGGATCAACTTTCGGGGGAAGATCCAAAAGCACTCACTGGATGTAGCTCTAGGGGGATCACTGGGTGCTTTACCGACAGGGTTTCAACTGCATGTTTCCAGGAGAGACATGAGAGAGTTGAAGAGTGAGGAGTGCGTTGGGTGGTGGTCAGGAAACGAGACAGTAGAATTTTAAGAAGTTTATGGTGGAGAAAAAGAGCCTTATGAAAAACAAAAGAACATACAGTGTCAAGGGCTTTAGTTTTTAGGATATCCTTGAGCAATTCTTAATGCAAATGAGTAGACAAAGAAGATGAGGTTGAATATATACTAGAAAGAAGATAGCTGATCGGTCAGGGTGCCTAGGAATTGAGAGGTGACGTGGATGAACTGTAGTGCTTCCAGTTAACAAGGCAGATGAAAGAAATGAATGAAAATGCAGGAAGGAATGTATAATTGCTGATACAAGTCTGAGATCAGCAGCTAATCTAAGGGGAATGTTGGAAACAAAAACTATTGAAAACCACGTGGAGAAGGGAACATACTTGAAAGTATCATCACAGAAAATGGAAAAAAGATTTGGTTCTGGTTTACAGACCAATGAATTGTAAGAGAATGAGTCTCCTCCCATTCTGGTTTGTTTGAATCTAGAGAATTTTTTCATCCGACCACTTCTGTGTTTACTTAAAACTATACCATCTTTTCTATTCACAAACTTTTGTTATGATTGTGAATGAAAATAAAGGAACTCCTCACTGAATATGATGGTTATTGCATTTCCCACTTACTGTTTCTCTAAGAAGTGGGGAGAATTGGATAGAAAGCCCATAGGTTTCATAAGCAAATATATAATATACCAAAAAAATTGAGCAAATGAAAAAACCAATAATAATACATTTCCACCCCATTACTTTTGCCTTGGAATAAAAATGACTGCAAAAGTCATGTTTGATCTGTGTAATTTAACGTAGAAAAATAGTGAGTGGAAAGACAGTTCAAAATAATAAAAATAAGCTGCGTTGCTGAACACCTTTATAAAAATATAAATGCTTGCACAGCACTAAGCGCGGCAGAGCATGAGTCTGGAGTTCTCTCTTGTCTGGAAAGAGAGGGGTTGCAGAAACGAGAAAGAGAGAGGCTAATGTCCTGGAGGAGACAAGAGCCCCGAGCAGGGGTTTCATCTCCGTATTTATTGAGTACTCAAGATCTTGCACACGTGGTGAGTGTGAAAAAAACAATCAGAGAGTAATCATTAACTTGTGTGTGTGAGAAACAAAGGGTCTGGGGGGCAAGTGGTGTTTGTGATCAAAGTATATTGACGCCAGATGGAAAGTAGTTTCCTGCAGGTGATCTAACAAGTTACTCGTGATCTCATTATAATATCTCATTAATTAACCTTGGGTGCTTTCGCCCCATGGCAGTGGCTTTCCACCCTAAGCTTTCTTAACCCATTCATGTAAGTATAGGAATTCTTGAACCTATCTCCCCATAACTAAGACGTATTGTAACATCCATATATCCACTACTTTTTTTTTTTAAAGGTTTGATTTAAATTCTAGTTGGTTAACATGTAGGGTAGTATTGGTTTCAGGAGTAGAATTTAGTAATTCATCACTTACATATAATACCCGGTGCTCATCACAATCAGTGTCCTTCTTAATACCCATATCCTATACTTTTTATTTTACTACAGATATTCATAATTGTTGATTTATGATTATTCGGCTCAAGTGCCAAGGAGACTTATATAAACTCATTTGATCACATCTTTCTCTGTGGGGCATCTCTCTTTCACTTATTAATTTGTCAGATTTTAAAGAAATTCTGAATACAAATTTTGGGGGCATACGTGTAATAAAAACACATTTTCCTAAAATAAAAACGCTAAAAAAAGTAAAAACACATTTTCCACTCGGGATTTTCGCTTTCAAATATTCAAAGGAAGTTCATAATTTTAATGTAATTGCAATATCTTCCTTTATAGTCAATGTTTATTATGTTCTGTTTAGGAAAGTTTAGCCCATTCCCAAGGTCAAAAAATATCCTCACACATACACACAAATATCCTTTCAAAGAATGCAAAAATATTAATTCAAAGGAACACACATACTCTGAAGTTTGTGGCAGCATTATCTACAATAGCCAAATTATGGAGACAGCTCAAGTGTCCATTGCTTTAAACTTAAAAAATATATATATATATATACACATACCCATACATATATATATACATACTTTAAAATACACACACACACACACACACACACACACACACACACACACACCCATATGTACAATGGAGTATTTCTCAGCCATAAAAATGAATGAAATTTTGCCATTTGCAACTATGTGGGTGGAGTTAGAGAGTATTAGGCTAAGTGAAATCACTCAGTCAGAGAAAGACAATATATGATTTTACTCATATGTGAAAGTTAGGAAACAAAACAAATGAGCAAAGGGAAAAAAAAGAGAGAGAGGCAAACCCAGAAAAAATACTCTTAATTATAGAGAACACACTGATGGTTACCAGAGGGGAGGCGGGGGCAGGGGTGACGGATTAAATAAGTGATGGGGATGAAGGAGTGCCCTTGTGATGAGCACAGGGTGATATATGGAATTGTTGAATCCCTATATTGTACACCAGAAACTAATGTAATGCAGTATGTTAGCAAACTGGACTGTAAGTATAAACTGAAAAAAGAAATAGAAGAAAATATATCCTCACATATTACTCTGTAAAGGTTGTGTTGTTTTTCTATCACTTAGATCTGGAATCTACTTGGACTTGATTTTTGTCTATGGTATGAAGTATAAGCCAACATATTTTTTCCCTGTGAGTATCTACTTGACCCATCATGATTTATTCAAAAGACTGTTTGTTCTCCTCCTGTGGCTGAATCTCCTTTCATGTTTTATGCTTTTGTTGCCCTGTATTTTCATTCTCCAGGTGTTTCAAAGTCAATAGAATATTTTACAAAGCCCATATTCTTTTAGATTTATCCATATATTTGTCATTCTTCTTGCTTTGTGTTACTCCTATTGTCTTTATTCTTCCTTCTGGGATCATTTTTTTTAAGGGAGAGGCTTCCGGTTACAAATTCTATCAGGTTTTCTTTGTCTGAAAATATCCTAATTTTGCTTTTATTTATAAATGGTATTTTAATGGGTAGATAAATCTAAAATGACATTTATTTTCTTTCAGTGATTTGTATATCGTGCTCTCAGATCTCCTGGCCTCCTTTGTTTCTGTTGAAAAATCTTCTCCTAGAAAATATAGGCGTGAGTCTCAGAGGTTCATCAGACATGTTGAAAAGGTTTAACATATGTTGAATTATGGTTCCAAAATAGGAGAAAATGACAAAAAAGGATAGGCAATATTTGAGTAAAGCTTAAAACTTTAAAAAACTTATGACGGTTATCAAGTCATAGACTGACATACACAATACATCCCACACACACTGCGTCTGAAGAGAAACACACCAAGGGTTAGCATCATAAACTAAACATGGAGAGAAAATCAAAAAGGAGCCTTTGAATCGTAGAATGAGACACACACACATCGGTAGTTCCTTTTATGTTTTTCTGGTCTTTCTGGTTGTTCTTAGTGGGAGAGTTGATTCGCAATAAGCTAATACACAGTGACCCAAACTAAGAAAATACATTGATAACTTTCTTTTTTTTACAAAATACAGCCAGCTCTGTATGAAGTCAGATAATACAGAGGAGTACTGAGATAATTTAGTACACGCATTGTTTTTACGCATCCTTTGTCTCTTAGCCCACAGAACCTACCCTGGCCCCTGGCGTGGAAGGATGGCGGGCCCCAGTCAGGAAGGAGCAGTCAGAAGGCTCATGCTATATGGGGTCAAAGGATCAGCCCTGGGAGTCAGACAGCCTGGCCAGAATTTACCCAATGTGAACTTTAGAACTTTGGCCGTATTTTCTTACTCTCCTCACCTGTGAAATAGAGCCAAAAACTAGTCTTCCTTCCTCATGGTATTGATGTGTGGATCAAAATCAAAATGAGAAACTGATAGGAACCTTACACAAACCTTGGAGTGTTACAGAAAGGGGGTTTATAGCTATGATTTTTTCTCCTTACAGTTATGTTGTTCAGCATAAAAGGGAGAGATATCAATATGAAAAAACAAAATCAAATTTATTCCTTGGATAGTATTATATTACCTGTAGAACCAAGGCTACTTGGGACCATTTTCCCAGTCCTCAAGGTTACATGAAATTTAGGAGCCCAGAGAGAAGATCAACTAGTTTGACATTGTTGACCCTAAGCCGAGTGACTTGAGGTACCGGGGGCTCTGACCTGTCTGAAAACATGAAAGAGGCTAGGAGGATCTATACGCCAGGTCTGTCTTTCCTTCCTGGATAGAGCACTTAAGGAGGGCTTGGTGTCCCAGAAAAGTCACTGCTAAAGCTCTTGAGAAGTTGGAAGCCTCTCCCTCTGAACCGAAGCAGCTTTCATTAGGTTATTGGATGGTAGAAAATCACTCATCTTCCTGGAACAAGTTGACTCTTAATTACTTATTACTTTAGCCACATTTCAAGGTGTGATGAAGAGACTTAGTGCAAATATATAACATTACTGGTGTTGCCACTATCAGTCTGTTTCATAAGGATTTGGTATAAATAGGACCTTTAATACTAGCAACAGATAGTGACATTACTGTCTCGATGTAATGGTGTAAACCATAATTTATTTTTATAGGCACATGGGTGGAATGAAAGATGCATCACAAAATGAATCCATCACTCCATAAGTTGAAAAGAAAGGAGTTTATGGAAACATTTGCTGTGAGAAAATCATTCGGAGGGTGAGGAATTACAGACAGCTTATGAGCTCCTTGCAGGAGAAAAGGGAGCCTCCCTTCCTGCCAGCTCTTGAGAACAGAGTATTACGAGAGCAGATAAAACCGAAAAGAGAACTGTTTTAGAGGGTCCCAATAATGAAGAACAGATAACGGCTTGAAATGCGGCGACGATCGAAACCTGAAAGCATTGAAACTCCAGATTCCGCTGGCTGGCATTTTATTGGAAAAGTCTATCTGGTTTTATTGATGTATGTACAGTGTAAAGTTCCTTTTATAACTTCTGTCCTTGGAAAAATGGTCAAAATGTTATTTTTATTGTGTTGGAGTTAAAGTTATGAAAACCTGCCATTTCTTACCAATTAATAAGATACGTCCCATAAAGGCAAATGAAAGAAAAAGAAAAAAATAGGCTATAAAATAGAAGAAGAGATATGATTAAAATATCTGGGGGCACTTGGTGGGGGCACTCGGGTGCCTCCGTTGGTTAGGTGACTGACTTCTTTGGCTCAGGTCATGATCTCTCGGTTTGTGAGTTCGAGCCCCACATCGGGCTCGGTGCTGACAACTCAGAGCCCGCTAAGGATCCTCTGTCTCCCTCTCTCTGCCCCCCCACCCCACTACTGTGTGCTGTCTCTCTCAAAAATAAATAAACATTAAAAAAATAATTATGGCGACTTAAATTGAAGGAAGAAAATATAAATACTTCTGTGAAAGGCACATATAGTGAAACTTCAGAAAAGTTTCAGAGGCAAATAACAACTTATGATATTGAGGTTGAAGTATAATCACAAAGTCTTATTATACTCAATTAATATGTGAGGAATACAACGGTAAGGTAAATTGACTGTTTAATATTGAGTAAAATCATAATCAATTTTCTCTCCTAGCCCCGAGCAATACGTTGTCTTCATTTCCTGCTGTGAACTTGTGCAGTTACATTATTCTTCCTGTAAGAAAAAGGAAGGGGGCGCCTGGGGGGCTCAGTCGGTTGAGCGTCTGACTTCGGCTCAGGTCATGATCTCGCTCATGGGCTTGGGCCCCGCGTCAGGCTCTGTGCTGACAGCTCAGAGCCTGGAGCCTACTTCAGATTCTGTGTCTCCCTCTCTCTCTGCCCTTCCCCTGCTCTTGCTCTGTCTCTCAAAATAAATAAATGCCAAAAAAAAAAAAAAAAAAAAAAAGAAAAGAAAAAGGAAGAATTTTCAACACATTTCAAATAAGACTTGTCAATAATTTTCAAAAGTTATTAGCCCAGGGGCGCCTGGGTGGCTCAGTTGGTTAAGCGTCCAACTTTGGCTCAGGTGGTAATCTCACAGTCTAAGGGTTCAAGCCCCGTATCGGACTCTGTGCTGACAGCTCGGAGCCTGGAGCCTGCTTTGGATTCTGTGTCTCCTTCTCTCTCTGCCCTTCCCCTGCTCACACCTCTGTCTCTCTCTCTCTCTCTCTCAAAAGTAAATAAGCATTAAAAATTTTTTTTAAAAAGTTACTATTCTAGCAAAAACTTTTATTCAAAAAGATTCATGTTACTTCCTTTTGCTTGTGATATTTCCTTCCCCATATAGGGAGGTGACCATGCTGCCCTTGCTTACTTAGGCAAACCCACCCGGCCAGTCTACCTACAAAATATATCTGACTTCAATATATACTTTTTTCCTTCCTTCTGAGTCCAATCCTCCTCACATCATGGTGGCCCGGATTCTGTCCTTTCCTCTCTCCTCCCAGGAGTGAGATGATGACCTTTGACCCTCAGTCTTAATCAGTACCCCTCCCCATCCCACAAATACTTTCTCATGACTGCTTATTCTTTCTGTTTCTAGAACTCATCATAGCTTAAAATAATCTATGTATTGGTTTTCTTGCATGTATAATATCTGTCTTGCTTGCTTGATGGAGTGTTCTTTGAAGGCAGGAGCCAAATTCCTCTTGTTCATCAAGGTAGACTTTGTGCCTGGCATGGGCCTGGAATCATTTCTATAAATGTTGGTTGACTGAATACATGACATGGAATCCTCAGTCACTATAGTCTGAATTCCCATGTAAACTCAGTGATTCTTTTTTTTTTTTTGAACCCAGTTTCTCTTTCAACAAATTGCAAAATGCTTTTGCTTATTGCCTTTGAATCTCACAAACAACTGTGAGGTTAAAAGAGGTAGTTATTCCCGTTTCATTGATGAAGAACTTGAGGTCAGAGATAGAGTTCATCTACAGTTCCATAGAAAATGGAAGACCTTGGTCTTGAACCCAGTTCTTTTGTGGTCAAGTCCAATAATTTTTAACAGTGAACTGTAGTTGAGTAAATATCGATCAATGTTCGTTTCGTCTTTCAGCCCTGTCACCAAAAGAATGTTCTGAGTCCCCTAAAACATACACAAGTGAGAATTTCCATCACTATATTTGCTTACTGAGCAATTTTGACAAATTCTGGTATCCTGGAAGCCTATGAAATGCCAAGGAAAACCAAAAAAAATTCTCTTGATTCTCTGCCAGACACTTTGAATATTGTATCACATTTCTCTCAGCAATGAAGAGAGGTGGAATTCTCTCCCTGTAGAAATGAGAAAAACTGACACTTAGGGAAATTATGGAAATCGCCTCTGGTTAGGATTTGAAGTTAGAGAACTATAGTTAGATAACTATAAGGGTTGGGGTTTGAAGTCACTTATCTGTGATAGCTATACTTTTCCCAAGGAACAGTATGCTATTAGACCTCAGAGAGTAACTCTTTGTGACCCCAAATCTCCCAGTAAAACAAAATACATTGACAGCCCAACCAAGAATGTTCATATCACATAAATATCCATATGCACAATGGCCCCCAGTAGCAATACCTACTGATGTTCAGGGCTTTAACTGCTGGGAATCCATATTTTTTTTTCCAGAAAGATGGTCGTCAATATTGGTGAGATGTGAAACAGACTTGAATGAAAGGAAACAGGCTGATATTAATCAGCTCAGGTTTTCATAACAGAACACCGCAGACTTGGGGGTTAAACAAAAGAAATTAATTGCTTCACAATCCTAGAGACCAAAAGTTCAAGATCAACGTGTCTTTGGGGCTGGTTTCTCTGATGCTGCTTTCTTTGTGTGTAGTGTGGGGATGAGGGGGAGAGAGAGAGAGAGAGAGAGAGAGAGATCTCTGGGGTGTCTTCCTCTTATTATAAGGACAGCAGGTATGTTGACGTAGGACTCCATCCTTAGGACCTCTTTTAACTTAATTACCTCTTTAAAGGCCTTTTCTAACATTGGGTTAGGAATTCAACATACAGATTTTGTGGAAGCACAGTTCAGTCCATAACAAAGGCCCTGCAGTTTGTTTGTAGTCTTCCCGTTTCCACTTTCTGTGGGTACGATAATTGCCTTTTGAAGGACTGCCTACATCATTAGGGCCCATCTGTTTTGAAGATGACAGAGGATACGGGGTGCTTTCTGAAAGTTTACAAAAATGTAACTGAGCTTTGGGGAGTTGATAGTGGACCATGCTTATCCTGCTCATTTTTGAGTCCTGAAAACTCTTTCTATGCCATCATTTTGGGAGAGGTTAGTATTGCATCTACCTCCGTGCTGGGGCTCCTGGGTGTTGGTGTCATCACATTTGCATTTGCAAATTTGATTAAATGGCATCTTTAAGGGTTGATTTCATTTTGGATATATTCCAGAATTGTCAAGAACTTTTCTATCTTCAAATGCAATAACGAATGATTAAAATGAAACTTACTTAAAATGTTTAAATTAGATTCTCAAATTTGGGTATTGTCCTTTTAACAACAATTCATTTTTTCAAACTGATTTGTCACTGGTGCCTTCTGGTATTGTTTTGAATTTGTACTCAGAAAGTAAGATAATCATTCACATATTTTTTTCCATATCTGTTAAAAAAAAACCCCATAGTTTGTGGTGAGGACTAAATTGTTTTTGGCATGGATCTTCTAACAGTAGAGGACACCAATGTTAGGAAGATAATTCTTATTTCTGTATTATCAATAAATATACTACTTCATTGAGGAAATTGCCTTAATGAAGTAATTCTAAAATGTCACCTCGCATGTCAGACACTGTGTGGGTACTGCCAGGGACTAGGGCCCCTGACCTTCAATAGCCTACAGTTGTGTCTGAATACAAAGGTATGCTCATTTATAAACACAAAACACATTATAATAGACAATGCTGTAGCAAACGAGCCCCGGAAGATGGTAATGGATAGGCAGATGGGAATGTTAATTCTATCTGTGAATGAGGCTTCTTTGTGGTTCGTAAAGCTGGCAGATTCAAAACATGGCTGTTCTCTCATTGGAGGGAACTGGGGAGTGGAAGGGCATGAGCCCAGGCATGAGAACAGTTGGGCAGGGGACTTTTCTGCAATCTCAGAGTTCACACAGTGCTGGGAGCTTAAGGCTGCAAAAGGAACTAGGGACCAGATGGTTTAAGGCTTGGAAAAGTGGCCTGGGAAGGGTGAAGACCATGAGGAGCCATTATTTAGTACAAGGAGTATCAGTCCTGAAATGCCCGACAGTGCCCGGAGTCCATGTTGGTTGAATGTGGCCATTCGTTCCCTTGAGGGTCTTAATGTTTAATGTAGGGGAGATAGACAAACTGGTGGAGTTGACATGATGGGCACATTCTAGAGATGTACGCAGGGTGTTGGGAGAGTCCCAAAGAGAGGTCTCGGCCCGAGGGAAGGACCACAGGAGTCTTTCCTGGTAAATACAGTGCAGAGTTACAATACAGTTACTAAAACAAAGAATTATTATCATCAATAATAGTGTATTTATTTCCTTTTCAAAATTGTGTTTCAAAGGGGAATAACAACACCACGAATTTCAATTAGTTTACATGCTTCTATCACTTTACTCTAAAATGATATCTGATAATTCATGATCCCAATAACTGATTTTCCCTAATTACAAGAGAAAATATTACTTTTAATCCTTTAACTCAAAATGTTCTCATCCCAATAAAAATGAATGATATTCCTCAAGCTGGAATTTACAAGTGCCAAATCTATAACTTACTTCTGGTATCGAAAGCATTTAGAATGCTTTGTCTTCCAATGGAAAATTTTCAGTCCTATTAATAATTCATTGCTTTAAACATTGGATAAAATGAGATATTCAAGAGCAGAAAATATTCAAATTTACTTACAAAAATTGTGACCTGTTCATGCTATTTGGTTTGTTAACCAATAGGAATGTTAACAATGGGAATGTGAATTCTATCTGTGAATGAGGCTCCTTTGTGGTTCATAAAGTTGAATAATTAGTTCATTGTTTAAGAAATCCAGGAGCTAATCTGGAATGCGTTGTTAGATTCCAACCTGGTTTCAGATCCTTCTGCAGGCAGAGAATTTAAACCAGGATTTGCTCTTGTGTAGCACTCAGTACACTGAGAACCAAGTTCGCCATGCCATAAGGAAAAGGGAACCCAACTGTTTGTCATAAATACATATCAATCTGTTTTCCATAATGTGTATTCCAAATTTCAATCATTTCTTTACTCGTCATGAAGATTTTACTCTACGTGAGTGAAAAATGTTAGCTACTGAGAGTAAGACAAAATGTTAAGATAGGAAGACTTTCCTCCTGAGCCTATAATATCTTGGGGAATATTGGATAGCTGCACAAATGTCTATGATACAAGAGAGAGCAAGTTCCCTTCGAGAGTCCATACTATAGCAGAGTCAGAGGAAAGAAAGCTTCATTCTGCCTGGAGAGTCAATTACCTTTTGAAAAGAGGAGCGACTGGGTTTGTCCTTGAAGGATGATGTTAGGATGGAAGAGTTCTCTCCCACTCCTGACATTTCCTTCTCTGTGGGCAGAGCCCAGTGTGTGCAACACTCTGACCTCTGTCCCACCTTCCTCTCTCTGCCTTAAGATTAATCACATTACTAGGTTGGTGAGTTAAGAAGATCGGCACCATTGGTTGACTTGTCTTGGTAGTGAGTTTACCTGTGGGAGTATAGTTCCCTGCCACTCGAGCTCTATGTCTTACCTGGGCATGTGCCTCAAAGTCCAGAGGCCTGGCCAGGTTGTCATTCCTTACAAGAGGGTGGACTCTGGGATTAATTGTCTATCTCAGTTGGCCTTTACTTTTAATCACTTAATCTTACTGACTGCACCACTGTGGGTGAGCCATTCAACCTCCATGACCCTCAGTCTCCTCATCTGTAAGTGAGGTGAACAGGGTTTTTATCTCCTAGGGATATTGTGGAGGTTAAGGGATATACTTTATGTAAATCATGTGGACAAAACTTGGCTTCCAGAAAGTGATAGATCGGTCACAGTTGTTCATAATGATTTAAGTTGTTCATGATGATAGGAATGTCACTCTCCACTCTGTAGCTGGCTCCAAGAAATGCCTGTGGGTCAAGGGCACACAAATCAGGGAAACAGGTATAAAAATTCAAAGCAAAGAGGGTGAAAACTTGTCCAAGAATGGCAACATTGAGAAGGTGATTCTTGAGCCAAGACCTGAGAGACTAATGCAGTCTATTAGTACCAGAGACTGGGTAGCTTAAATTATAAAAATTTATTTTCTCACAGTCTGGAGCCTAGAAGTCCAAGATCAAGGTGTCTTCACCTTGGTTTCTTCTGAGGCCTCTCTCCTTGACTTGTAGATGGCTGTCTTCTCCGTGTGTTCTCCCTGTGTGCATGTCTGTTCCTACAGGGACGCCTGTTGGATTAGAGTCCAGTTTAATGATCTAATTTCTGCTCTTTACCTTCTTAAAGACCTAGCTCTGAACACAGCCCCGTCCTGAGGGACTGGAGATTAGGATTTCAATTTGTAATTTTTGGGGGGTGCAAAATCCAGCCCATACAGGCACCAAAACTGGAAAGTGACTGTTGAGTTCTGGAAACGAAAGATCCCAGTGCTCTAGGGTGGTGGGACAGGAGGGGACAAAGACTGAGAGGCAAAGGCAGGTCAGACCAATATGGTATGGGGTAGGGCAGAGAACTGTACATAAAGGACCGCAGGGGTCTGGCAGAGAGCCAGGAGACCTAAGCTGAAATCATAACCTAAGCTGAAATCACGAGTGGGATGCTCAACCAAGTGAATCTTGGTTGAGGCATCTTGTCCGATTCCGTGCCAGGCATCAGAGTGCAGTAGTGCTTGGACCACGGCCTGCAGGGGATGTAGTGAGAAATGGTCAAATTCTGGGTATGCTTTGGTGGTAGAACAGAACAAAATTGCTGGTGCTTTGAATGTAAGATAAGTGAAAAAACAGAATGGCACTCAGATGAGATGGGACAGACAGGAGGGGATCGGTATGGACCTAACAGGGGCATCTTGAAGACGAAATGGGATAATGTAAACTATGTGAGTTTCTTATGAGTGCTGCAGCAAATTCCTCCAAGCTTAGTTGTTACACACGGCACGATTTACTATCTTACAGTGCTGGAGGTCAGAAGTCCAAAATCAGTTACACCACACTATAGTGGAGGTGTCCGCTGGGCTCTTTCTCTCTGGAGGCTCCGGGGGAGAATCTATTCCTGGCATTTGCCAGGATCGTGAGGCTGTCTGGCTCCTGGGCTGCCGGCCCCTCCTTCCACCTTCACAGTGCTTCTCTCCAACCTCTGCTTTTGCTATCCCATCTCTATCTCTGATTCTGACCCTCTTGCCTCCCCTTTATGCTAACCCATGGGATTGCACTGGGATTGCCAAAATAACCCAGGATAATCTCTCCGTATTGAGATCTGTATCTTAGTCACATTCGCAAAATACTTTTTTTTCCTTAAAGTTGATTTATTCCTTTTTGGGAGAGAGAGAGAGAGAGAGAGAGCACAAGTGGGGGTGGGGGGGGTGGTAAAGGGAGGGAGAGATCCCAGAGAGAGAGGGAGAGAGGGAGAGAGGGAATCTTAAGCAGGCTTCACGCTCAGCATGGAGTCGGATGGGGGGCTCGATCTCATAACATTGAGAACATAACCTAAGCTGAAATCACGAGTGGGATGCTCAACCAAGTGAACCACCCAAGTGCCCTATAAAATCCTTGTTGCCATGTTATGTATTAACAGGTTTCAGGGAGTAGGATGTAGACATTTTGGGGGGCATTATTCGACCTGTAGCACATATGAAATCCTTAAAACAGTGCCTGGCATGGACTAAGTACTCCTTTATGCTGTTGCTGCCTCCTTTTTTTATTACAATATTTATAGAGAGTTGCTGTTCTCTCCTGTCAACAGAGTCAGTAAGATTTCTCCAAGACTGCCAGGGAAGGGGCTCATGTTCTCGGTGCCAGTGTCTATAGCCCTTGACATACATTTATCTCTTCCTGGAGCCAAGTATCACTCACCTTAGATTAATATTTAAATATGTAATCTCAGTGTCACCCACCTAACTGTATGGCGTTTGGAATTTAGAGTAAGCTATAAATGCCACCTCTGGGAAACCACAGTATTTCAAGTCTGTTGAAATATTTGTGCCATTGTATCTAATTGTGTAGTTGTATTTTTCCTCATTGATGAGAAGTGTCCTTCCATATCTGAAGTGAAATGGATTTAAATCAAGAATTTAATTATAAACAGTTGATAGTAGCAATGCATACATGGAACGGTCGATTTTGATCTGTAATAGTTTGTCAGGCATCATAAGCAAACAACAGTCTGGACTTTGATTGCATTCTGCCAAACCAGGACTTCTCAATTTGGTTCTTACACATCATTGTATTCTAGAATTTACAGTCTTTTCTGCCAACAAATGCACACTATATGAATTATCGTTTTAACTGAACAATGAATCCCCCCACAATTATCTTCTCTTGCAACATTCAGAATAAATTTAGTTGCTCCGTGATAAGTGTTGAAGTAAATATCTTCAAATGGGGCCATATTGCTTCCAATTTCCTATAGTTTTATTAAAACATTTTTTAATGTTTACTTATTTTGGAGAGAAAGAGAGAGAGAGAGAGAGAGAGGGGAAGACAGAGCGCGAGGAGGGAGGGTCAGAGAGAGAAGGAAACACAGAATCTGAGCTGTCAGCACGGAGCCCAACTAAGGGCTTGGACTCACAAACCATGAGATCATTACTTGAGTCAAGTCAGACGCTTAATGGACTGAGCCACCTAGGTGCCCTGATATGGTTTTAAATTCATTAAATGACCATTTTGTTTGTTCTTTTCCAATGATGAAAATGAATCTCTACAAACAAGACATGCACTCATGCTGGCCAATAGTGTTTTGGCAAAGGATAGGTGGCGGCATTTTACCGGGCGGGTGCTGTTTTTGGCAGCCCATCACGGATGCTTGGACTCCTACGCATCTTGCTGAGTGTGTCAACATCTCACTGCCTTCACTGTTCCTTCATCTGGCCACGTCTCAGGTCTGTCTGCAGCTTGCAGTTCTGAAAAGTGAGGCAACACAGCAAAGAATGTACTATGAGGTGGAGTGTCCGAGGTGGCTCAGTCAGTTGAGTGTCTGACTTCAGCTCAGGTCATGGGCTAAGGTCACAATCTCACAGTTCGTGAGTTCGAGGCCTGCATGGGGCAGCTAGGAGCCTGGAGCCTGCTTCGGGTTCTGTTTCTCCTTCTCTTTGCCACGACCTACTTGTCTTTCTCTCTCTCTCAAAAATAAACATTAAAAAAATTTTTTTTTAAAGAATGTACTGTGTGGTGCTGGCCACACCCGATCTTCCTCTGTTTGGGTGGAGCCAAGGCACAGCCTTATTTGCTGTTTTCGGTAGAGGTGACAGATTCCCTGAGCTCAGGGTTCTTCTGTGGTTATGCCCCATCGCACCTGCAGTCTCCCCGCAGACTCCTGCATTGTCCAGTGGGGTTTGGGCCTCAAGGGACCTGCAGGACTAAGGGAACAATCCTGCCGCTCTTACTTCCTTCAAGTCCTTAGTCTCTGACTTCGAGTCTCCATCAGCGTCCATAGAATGTGGCTGGCTAACTTGCTAGTTAGTCATCATTTTGGTGGCTGTCCTTCCCTGCACTACCAAACTGTCAAAGCAGGGCGTCCTGGCAGAGGACTTCTGGGAGGCCATTTCATCAAAACCTTCCTTCTCATAAGGAGACTTGTCGAGTTGCTGTGAGATGGTTCCTATTCACCTAGTGGCTGTAAGTGACTTAAAAGAAGAAACATCAAGCCCCTAAAGGAACTAAAGAAACCTTATTACTCAGTCTTTCTCACTTAAATTAAAAAAAAAAATAGAGGAGAGTCTTGGCGCCAGCCCAGGCTTCGTAACTGGGCGTGTAAGCACGCTCATACCCGTCTTTCCCTAGACGTCCCACCTAGTGCCCAGCAGGGGTGGTGTCCTCCTTTGCTGGGACCGCATGGCAAGAAGGGGGCAGGGCTGGGTTTGGCCATGAGCTCAGCCACTAGGACAACAGCCTCTCTGGCCACGAAGAGGTAAAGGATCATGCGTAAAACACGAGAAGAAGCCAAGAAAATCCAAGTCCTCTGGTTCATTTATAAGATAATTTATTTTAACAAAAATAACAAAACGGACAAAGATGAACTACTTTGATATGAGAATGCCATTTATGGCTAGCAATATACATTCCTAAATTCAAAAAGGTACGTCTTCTTCATTTCTGTTGTGTTTTACAAAGATAGTCCTGTGCGGCTGGCAAAGAAAAGAGAAAATGAATGAACTAGGCAATTCCTTTACTGAGGAACAGATGAGGAGTGAAAGCATCAGTGATGAGAGAGACAAAACCCTAAGCTTCTGTGGCTGCAGTGAGAGACAGCATTACACTGACCTTCCTGTCCTCCAAACAGACACCTGAGGTTAGGTCATACTGTCGGGCGCATGTGTGGGCAAGCATGGCCAGAAAAGCAAGCTGCAGACTGGGCTGCTGGGGGTACGAAGCTTGTGACAGAGGCACAGATGGGGACAGTAAGGGACAATAATCAGAGGATGGGAGGGAGGTGGGTCTGACAGAGTGGAGAATTTGTTAGGGGAGTTGAAGATAACATCCAAAAGTTAAGCTGAGACAAACTGAGCAGGATCTTGAAGACTACATGAAGCAGATATTAGTTTTTGAATGATTGTGAAGAAGGAGAAAGAGAGAGAGGAGAAACGACAGAGAAAATTGGAGGAAACTGATGGAAATCACACATCTACGATGAGCTGTGACAGTTCTGGATGTTAAAAATACTATCTAGTTGACCTTCCACAAATTCGATGAGATTAAGTTTATTTCCCTTTTAGGGAAAAAGAAACGAGGCTCAAATACGGTGAAGTGCATGCCCAAGTTTTTTGAATTGTGTTTATGCTTGAATTTTTACACTGCTGGAAGTTGGCAGGTCCAAATTTCAAAGTAGACCCATCCAGCTCTGAAATGTGAGCTTCTGCAATTGTACTGTCCTGTAGAGAAGTGATCTGATGATATGAATATTAATAGTAATGGTAGCTGTCACTTATGTTGTGCCAGCTACGACCACCAACATCTCTAATCCTTTCAGCAATGTATAAGTTAAGTGAAATATGCATATTAAGAAAATGAGAGTCAAAGAGGTTAAGGAACTTGCCAGAATGATAAAACAATCAAGGCAAAGCTTGAAATTTGAACTTGGATCTGCCTGGCTGCAAAGCCATTGGGTTTAGTCCCTTTCCCTGCATCTTAGTGAACTATCCAAGCGAGCTGTCACAGGAGCAGATACAAGGTGGAGATGGTGGAGATCAAAGCCATTATCTTATCCAGTTGGATGTACCAGGATCAACCTCACCTTGCCATGATTCTCCTTAGACACAGCAGCAAAGTGTCTCTTCCTTTCCTCCCACCCCCTTTCCAGTTCAGAGGAATGTAATGGAAACTCACCAGCATGATAACGATTCTCTAAAGATGAAGAAGGTAGGAATCCTGGGTGTTGGTAAAAGTCATTTCTGGCTATTAGCAAGGGAAAATGATTCTGGCCATCCCAGTCAAAGATATGATTTAATGGAACTCTCTTGAGAGCTCAGGGAAAAAGCTGGAAGACAGGGCTTGGGAACTGGACAGGCATCAAGGTGAGCTAGGCAGCAGTGATCAGACCAAATGGCATGCTGAGGGAAGAGTTTGTACACTATCCATCACTACTTCTGGGAATGATATAATTGCCAACTGGCCCCATCTCTTGAAGTAGTTTGCTCAGGATATAAAGCTCAGGGAGAGAACATTTCATTGGGTGTACTGTCAGTTGCCTCAAACAGGTCCACGAAAACATGTCCACAACATGCAATTCCTCCTACTAGTGTAGAGATTTCACCGATGACTTCAGGAAGATGTGTAACCAGTAGAATAAATTCCTTGGAACCATGACAAGATCATAATCAACATATTGTGAAGTCTGGTTATAAATGCATTTATCTAGGAATTTTACTGGCATGCAGCTTTAAAGAGGGCTATGTGCATACTTCATTTCCTCATACTTCTAGAGGGGAGTTCTTATGGCTGGCTTCCAAATGGGATACATTTTAAGTCATAGCCACTAGCTGACTATTAATAGTGCTTCATGGGAAGTTACCGAAGTCTGATATACTGTTCTGGAATTAAAATTCAAGGTTGTCTGAAAACTTGCTTCTTCATGATGAATCAGACCAAGCTGGAAGCATGATAAATTTAATTATAATTGACTTTGTGTGGTGACTGCCAGTCACTTACACATGTACTCAGTCCTATGGGGTAATTTGTCTCACCTGATTGAATGTTAAAACTGAAGAATGGCCAAAGGAAAGACAGGGGAAATAACAAATTTGCCTATAACAAAAGGCAAGTTTGTCCTGGGGCCAGACCTACTTAGAGCAAACCTCCTAGACTTAGTCCACTGGGCCCTTTTGTTTATCAAAGTACATCATCTCCTTAGTTAGAACAGCCTGATTCTCTCAGCTTGGAGGGCCTATGAACATGTGGTGGTGATTCTAGAAGTAGAAGGAGAAATCCACCCCTAACTGTACTTAGTAAACACGTCAGCAAGCCCCCGGAATTGATCCCAGGAGGGCCACGAGAACGCTGTCCTTGGTGCTGATGGGTCCCCTGGCTCAGAGAGTTACAGGCTTTCTATCTCTCCAGTTCCTGGACCACAGTTCAGCTCCTACCAGGATTGGTTTCCTGAAGGTGGCATCACTGGCATCTGGGACTCCAGCATCCCTCATTCACGACCTGTGGATGGAAAGGGTTGCTCCTGGACAGTCCCCAGGAGAGCAACAGGAGCTGCCTCTGAGGCCAGCAGCAAACCTGTCCTCACATTTCCTTGGTCCGGGTGGTGCCACGTTTCCACTTCAGATCCAAGCAGTGGCGATGGGGATGGGCTGCTTTTGATTGGCCTAGATTATTCAGGGAGCACACCTGCAATTAAGAGTGAGTTATTGAGTTAATATTTAAAATAATATTCTGAAGTAATTGGTGTCTGGATCACACTAAGGTGTAGTCTAGCATTAATTCAAAATCATTCGAAAACTTACTTTCTCATAATGAATCAGACTAAGCTGGAAACATGATAAGTTTAATTATAATTGACTTTGTGTGAGTATTGGCATTCATTTACATATTTACTGAGTCCCATGGAATAATTTCTCTAATTTGCATGAGCAGTAAGAATGAGGAAGCACAGAAACCACAGAACAGAAAAGGGAAGTAACAAATTTGTCTATAATTAAAAGAAGGCTGGTCTCTGGGGCCAGGTCTCCAACTTAGATAAACTTTCCAGACTTAGTCTACTGGGTACTTTTCTTTATCAATGTATATCATCTGCTCAATTAGAAACAACCCATTCTCTTTTCTGTGAAACATATGGGAGTATTTTCAATGTCATGTTTGCCTTAAACAGTAAGGAAGTCTCCAGGGCTCATGCCTTAGAGATCCAAGTTACCACTGGCTCCAGTGTTGATGGTTTCTACTGCTCAGATGAGTCATGGAGGGTCCAGGCTTTCTGTCTACAGCCCCGCACTCCACAGGGCTGGTTCCCTGAGCATGGGAGCTGCGAGGACCCGGGGCTTCAGCATTCCTCATTCACACCTGAGGCAGAGAGAAGATTTCAGTGCATTTTCCTAGGAGGATGAGAAAGAATTTCATCTGGAACCGCAGGCACACCTTTTTTATACCACATTGACCCAAATTGGAACCATTTTGGAATCAATCACAGGGAACAGAGATAGTCTGAATCTGATTTGCTTAAATAACTAGGGGTCATATTTGCAATTAGGGGTGTTATTGAGTTAATATTTAAATGAATATTTTAAAGAATATTGCTATATGGGACATACTAAATGAGCAGATGAGGGAAGGAAATAAAAAAGGAGAGAAGGAAGAAAGGAAGGAAGGAGTGAAATCGGACTCTCATAAATCATCTAAGCTGTTTGGGGACCATTATGTCCAATAAAATTTTATGCCTAATAAAAATAAAAATGTAAATGTATAAAATATACATATTCATGTAAATATAAATATAGAAATGTACATATTTACATATTCATATAAATAGAGACATATATATGTAAATGTATAAAATATACATTTCTATATTTATATGTGTGTGATGGGTGTGTTATTTTTGAAAAATATGAGGTATTCTTAGTTATTTTTTTGGTGGCGTGGGAGTTTTACAAGGAGAGACCGGAGCATCACCATACTCAGCTTCTCCGTGAGAACGGAAGGTATTCTTTCTAAAAGTCTAAAGTACTGCCTTTCATGAAGATGATGAAGAGCTGGCGAGTGTTTGCCTCGGGCCCATTCAGGAGCACAATTCTGCATTTTCTGACACTGGGATTAGTCACGAGAGTCGAAACAGCAGAACTAGCCTGCAGCGGGGGAATGCTGGAGTAGCGTCCTGTAGTTGCCAAGGACCTATTCAGATTTTCTATTTTGACTTGTGTTAGTTTCGTATCAAGGAAGCTGTCTATTTCACCTAGACTGCCAAATTTATGGACGCAATATTGTCCACACGATTCCCCATTATTCTTTCAGTATTTGTAGCATATATAACGACGGTCCTATCTTTCTTCTCTGATATTAATAATTTGGGTCTTTTCTATCTTCTTGACCATTCTTGCTAGAGGTTTGTCAATTTTATCGATCTTTTCAAAGATTAATATGAAACCAGCTTTGGTGTCATTAATTTTTTCTGATCTGTCCATTTTGTATTTTGTTCACGGGCTTCTTTAATTTTTTCTTAGCTTCTACATTCTTTGCAGTTGATTTGCTCTTTGTTTCTAGACTCTCGTGGCAGATAATTAATTTTACATCTTTCTCCATTTCTAATATAGGTGTTTAATGCTGTAATGATTCCTCTATCCATTGCTTTAGTTATATCCCGCAAATAGTGGTATGTTATATTTTCACTTTCATTCAGTTCAAAATATTCTAATTTCCTTTGTGGTTTCTTCTTTGATCCATAGATTATTTCAAACTGTGTTGCTGAATCTTCAAATATTTGGGATATTTTTAAGGATCAGTCTTTATTTCATTTTTTAAATGTTTTTATTTATTAATTCTGAGAGACAGAGAGAAAGAGAGAGAGAGAGAGAGAGAGAGAGAGAGAGAGAGAGCAAGCAAGGGAGGGGCAGAGAAAGAAAAGGAGACAGAGAATCCCATGCAGGCTCTGTGCTGTCTGTACAGAGCTCAGTGCAGAGCTTGAACATATGAACTATGACATCATGACCTGAGCTGTAATCAAGAATCAGATGCTTAACCCACTGAGCTACGCAGGCGCCCCATATCGGTCTTATTTCTATTTAGTTTTGTTGTTGTGATATAACATCCTCTGTACGATTTCGGCACTTTTAAAGTTATCGAAACTTGTGTTTAGAATTCTGTGACTGGCATCGTAAGGACAGGGCAAGAATGAGAAAAAATGAAATGATATCTGTGGAATGGGGCTGTGTTATAAATAATCATGTGTGTTATTTGATGGCAATTGGGATTTATCTAATGTCCAGAAGAGATTTTGAAAGATTTTAAATAGAGAATAACATGATGAAATCTACAACTTTTAATTAAGTAAAAATTAAAAGAAAGAGAAAATTTGTAGTAAGTGTTAAATTTGAGATCAAGATTGTTTTAAAAATTTGTAACAACCATCGCTGTAAATTGTTGACAAAAATGATGTACAATAGTCTTTAGATTTAACAGAGAAACAAAACAAAACAAAATCTCCAGATCACTTAAACAAATAAGAGTTAAAGTTATCCATAATTATTTTTTTTGAAAACTAATACCTAAAATAAGCCCAGGACTTTTGATGAAAAACCTTATGGTGATAGTAATAGGTGCCATAAAGTAAAAATAAAACCATATGTATTTGACTAAGAGCTTCACGTTCTGGCAGAATACTAGAAACCACACCCCGTCCCCAGGATGTCATAAGCCAATCTCTGGAGCCTGTTAACACGAGGAGATATCATGCTCGTAAACAGGTTACATGGCAATAGAATTTTGCAAATATAATTAAGTTTTCTAATTAGCTGACCTTCAAGTAAGAAGATTATTCCGCATTAACCAGATGGGCTAGAATATCAGAGATAGTTCAAGTATCCAGCTAACAGCAGCAAGAGAATGGGGACCTCAGTCCTCCAGCCACAGAGAACCACGTGTGGTAGACGATCTGAACAGGTGTGAAGGTGAGGCTGCAGGGAAGAGCCCAGACTGGCGGACACCTTGATTTGGCCTCATGACCCTGGTGACCCGGCGAAGCCACCTGGACTTCAACTGTAGAAGTCGTTTACTTCTTTAGCCTGTCTATCAAACAATGAAGAGCTTAGAATATGATAAGATCTTGAATAATGATTTCGGCTTGGAATGCTCACGATCTAGTCATTTAAATACACACAAAGAACTTAACACATTTTGGGCACAAGCTAGGTCTGGGGAAATACTGGCAATGTCTTACAATTGCCAATGTATTCTTGAACTGAATCCTACCTTCTGGACTCATGAATGGAAAGCTTGATTTTCACAGTCCTACGGCAAGAATGAAGCTCTTATCAACCCATGACTGCTCCCTACATGTTTCTTCTTGTTTGATGAGCAGACTTTTTTTTTTTAAATGTTTATTTATTATTTTTGAGACAGAGAGACACAGAGCATGAATGGGGAAGGAGCAGAGAGAGAGGGAGACACAGAATCCGAAGCAGGCTCCAGGCTCTGAGCTGTCAGCACAGAGCCCGACGCGGGGCTCGAACCCACAGACTGCGAGATCATGACCTGAGCCGAAGTCGGACGCCCAACCGACTGAGCCACCCAGGCGCCCCTGATGAGCAGACTTTTTATGGCTACATTGCTTTGGTCACAGCAGGGAGATGCATGTCATTTAATTAATAACTAAGATGTAGGACACATCATCACTGTATTTAACTTTCTCTGACGTATTACGTTCACCACATTATATCACAGATAGTGTGGCCTAAGAGGCAAAGGCGTGGTCTCTGGAGCCGGTATCTCTGACTTTCTAAACAGTTCCAATATATAATTCCCCAAATACATAATTGCTTAAACACATTACAAGATTATTTCACATTTATGTAGCAGTTTTGCATTGAGTTGATTTCTAGCAACACTGTGAGGTAAGAGTTAAAGTTTGTTTTCTTCCACACAAATATCTTAATGGTTCCAGAACCATTTGTTGAGAAGACTATCCTCTCCCCAATAGAATATTTTACTACCATTGTTGAAAATCTCTTGAACATGTATCTGTTCCAATATTTCTGGATCGCTTTAGCCTGCCCCATCGGTCTATATACCCTTCTTTATGTCGATATTACACAGTCATGAACATTTAGCTTTACCATCAGTCTTGAAAATAGGTGATTTACATTTGCTGATTTGTTGTTATTTTTCTAAGATGCTTTGACATCTAAGTCTTTTCCGTGTAAGTTTTAGGACTAGATTCTCTCCTTCTACAACAACCTGCTGGGATTTTGATTGGAACTGTATTAAATGTAGAGATCAATTTAGGGAGAATTGACAATCTTAGACTATGCTGACTTCCAATGATTACATAGTACATGTATTTATTTTCATAAGCCTTGAATTCTTTCAGTTGTTTCAGTTTTTAATGTACTAGCCCTGACTATTTTGTTAATTTTTCTTTAAAAAATCCTTAAGTATTTCACAAATATTTTCGCCATTGTAAATCGTGTTGCTCTAATTTAATGTCCCGTTGTTAGCTGCTTGCATATAGAAATGCCATAAAAGTCCTCAGCATTTTAACCATAGTTGTTTTATATATTCTTTTAAAGTTTTTTTTTTTTTTTGATGTTCTTACTTATTTTTGAGAGAGACAGAGACAGAGAGACAGAGTGTGATGGGGGAGGGGTAGAGAGAGAAGGAGACACAGAATTTGAACCAGGCTTCAGTCTCTGAGCTATCAGCACAGAGCCCGATGTGGGGCTTGAAATTGTGAACTGCAAGATCGTGACCAGGACTGAAGTCTGACACTCAACTAAGTGAGCCACCCAGGCGCCCCTTAATCATAGTTATTTTAAATTCATGGTCCATGATTTCAACGTCCTTGCCATATTTGTGTCTGGTTCAGATACTTGTTCTGCTCTTCATACTATGTTTTTTAGCTTTTAATATGCTTTGTAACTTTTTCGTGTAAGGGCAGACATCCCATACTGGGCCAAAAGACTGTGATAATTAGGTCCTCAGTGATGTTGTGGTGGGTTGTGGGGCGAGGGAAGACATTCTATAGTCCCGTGATTTGGTCTTAGTCTTTTAGTGAGCCTATGCCTCTGGACTATAAACTTTACAAATGTTTCTCAGTTGTTTCTTTTGTTTTGTTTTCAGCCTGTTATACAAGATGGCTAGAAAAGGTTGGAGGGAATATTTCCCTTCTCCCACTTGGAAGGTAGATGGGCTTGAAGTTGGGCATTTTCCTTACCCCAGGTTGGTTAGGCTCTGAGAAAACTCCAGTAAGTTAGGCTCTGGGAAAATAGTTTCTCTCGAGGGCAGGCCTTGTTAAGTAGGACAGAATGTTCTGGTGTGTTAAGAAATGGTTTCTTTCTCCCTCCCTCTGCCATATGCCCAGGAGACTTTTCTCTGATCTTCACTGCGGGAACCTGGTGAAGCTCCTGGAGACAAAAGCCTTGAATGTGCTTGTCCCCCCACCTCCCAGCCACCTCCCACCATGACTGTGCCCAGCTGGGGCTGTTATGTCTCAGCCTTGTCTGCTCTGAGCCTTCAGCATCTCTTCAGTTACATTTCAGGCCTTCCCGACCAAGCCGTTTCTCTTGGAGGTCTCTGCTCATGAACTTCTGCTTCAATAAATTGTGATTCTCTGTATCTGCCCATGTCTCTAAAATTTTAGGGGCTGTGGTTTGTCCTGTGACCTTACTTCTCAGGCGGATCTAAGAGGAGCTGTTGATTTTTCAGTCTGCTCACTTTCTGCTTGTTAGGATGGAGTGATGGCTTTCAAGTTATACGCTATGCTGGGTTTCATTGCTGTTTATTTTCTATTTTCGTTGCTCCTACTCTCCTGTTTCTCATTTCCTTCCTTCTACTTTGCATTTAAATTGTTCTTCTTTTTCTAGATTCTTAAGGTGAAAGCTTAGGTCACTGGGTTGTTTTTTTTTTTTTTTATCTTTCCTAATATAATGATGCAAAGCTATATGTTTCTTAAATGGGCTGCTTTAGCTGTATCTCATATTTAATACATAGTTTTAAATTCATCACTTAACAAACTATTTTTTTTAATTTTATAATAGTTTATTTTCAAATTGATTTACATATAACACCCAGTGTTCATCCCAACATGTGCCCCCGTTCAATGCCCATCACCCCCTCTCCCCCCTCCCCCATCCCCCTAACCCTCAGTTTTTTCTTAGTCTTTGAGAGTCTCTTATGTTTTATCTCCCTCCCTCTCTGTGTCTTCTTTGTTTCTTGTAATTTCTTCTTTGATCCACACGTTATTTGGAATTGTGTTGTTTAAATACCAAACATTTGGGGGACATTTTCAAATAATTTTATTGATTTCTTATTTCAATTCTGTTGTGCTCAGAGATCATATACTATATAATTTCAATCCTTTAAATGTCTTGAAGATGTGTGATGGTTAGGTATTTGTATTTTTATCTTGGTGAGTATTCATTTTTTGCTGGAAAAGAATGTACACTCTGCTCTGTTGGGGTGGGCTGTTTTATAACTGTCAGTTAGGTTGGTTGATCATGACATTCCATTATTCAAGTGCCTTCTGTCATTATGATGATGATGATGATGATGGTCTAATGTACCATGGCAGTTGAGATATCATTGGTAAAATTCCCCACTATGATTGTAGATTGGTTTTTAAAATCCCTTTATCTGTGTCAATTCTTTACGTATTCTTTATGTATCTAGAACAGGTGTATACACATAGGGAACTCGTAAGTCTTCTTGATTAATTTACTCTTACCGTTATTTGATGCTCTTCTTTTTTCATTGTCTTGAACACTACTTCATCCAATCTTAATATATCTTTTGAAGCTTATTATAGTAAGTATTCACAATGGTATTTCCTCCCTACTTTCACTGTGTTTTTATATTTAATGTGTGTCCCTATGCTTGGCATATAGTTTTACAGACCTGCTTTAGAAAAACAAATCCCAAGCTAGACTGTTTAGCTAATTTTATTTTTTTTATTAGCTTTAGATAATTGAGATTTTTCAAAAGATAATTGAGACTGTTTAGATAACTTTAATATAATTGCTGCTATTTTGATGTTTAATTTTCCTTCTCGCCATGTATTTACTATTTATGCCATCTGTTTATTAGTCCTTTTCCCCTCTTTTCCTGTCTTTTTGGGGATCCAGTGATTAATGTTTGGTATTCTTTATTATCTCCACTCTTGGTTTATTAACTCCCTTCTTTTCTCTCTCCCCGCACCTCCCCCCTGGGGCTTTCTTGGGTTTAATATACAATTTTGACTTATTGTTTACCTTGAAATTGATTATAACACAGGTGGAGAGTGAAAACTTTGCAGATGTAGGCTTCCATCTCTTGCTTCCCATTCCGCATGCGAGCTTTGTCCTTCTCCATATGTTAGAAACTTCAAAACACATTGTTAGAACTTTTGCCCTAAGTCGATTTTTCTCAAATTGGGGCCCAGATACCCTGAAATGTTTTCAGGTTGTACCTGTTTCTGAAACTATTTTCAGAAAGTTTATCTACCTTCTTACTCTCATTCTTTCATGAGGGTATATTTTCATATTCAGAGGCTCAATAACATATGGTATTGTAACAGATTGACTACAAAACAGATGAGAATCTAGCTGTCTTCTCTTAATTCAGACATTAAAGAAATTTGCAAAAAATAGAAAACAGTTCCACTCTTCTTGCTAATGATTTTGTTTTAAAATTCAGTTATATTGGGGTGCCTGGGTGGCTCAGTCAGTTAAGTGTCCGACTCTTGGTATCAGCTCAGATCATGGTCTTGTGGACGTGGGATCAAGTTCTGCATCAGCCTCTGTGCTGAGTGGAGCCTGCTTGGGTCCCGTATCCCACTCTCTTTGCCTCTCCCCACCTCTCTCTCTTTCAAAATAAACAAACTTAAAAAACATAACGTGGGGGCGCCTGGGTGGTTCAGTCGGTTAAGTGTCCGACTTCGGCTCAGGTCGTGATCTCACAGTCTGAGTTCGGGCCCCGCGTCGGGCTCTGTGCTGACGGCTCAGAGCCTGGAGCCTGCTTCGGATTCTGTGTCTCCCTCTCTCTCTGCCCTTCTCTTGCTCATGCTCTGTCTCTATGTCTCTCAAAAATAAAATTAAAATGTTAAAAAAATTAAAAAAAAATATAAAATGCAGTTATAAAGATAAATTTATAAAGATAAAGTTATAAAGTTATAAAAAGATGTTATTTTTGTTAACAGGTGTGAGACTCTTGTTACTTTCAAGTGAATATTTATAAAGTGAATATATATATTTATTATAAGATACATATTATATACATTTGCTTTATACATATATTTATTTTATATATGTAAATGTTATATGTATTCATTTTGTAGATATAAATTCACTTGAAAATAAGAATATATACACATATATATTATTTCCTTGTTTTAGTTCCTAATATGCTAAATATATTAGTAGCTATAATTCATATAAAGAAAATCTCTTTGGTATCCCTAATTTATTTTTCAAGGTAAAGGGGTCTTGAGGCCAAAAAGTTTGAGAATGAACTGATTCTTTAAATTTAAAATGAAATTTTAAAGGCTCTCATATTTTCTTATATAACTATCATTTTCACTGTCTTACCTTCCTTCATGTAGTTACAGGTTTTATGAATTGTCATTTTCCTTCACCCTGAAGAACTTTCTTTAAGATTTTTTATACGAATCGCTGCGGTGGATTGTAATCGCTCCTGTTTGCCTAAAAATGTCTTTATCTGGCCTTCACGTTTAAAAAGCTGCACATAGAATTCTAGGTTGACAATTGTCCTTTTACAGAAATGCTGGCGAAAACTGTAGTGCCCTGCTCTTATTCTCTCTTCAGAGAGACGAGTCGCCCCGGCTTCTGGGAATGGATATTTGAGAAGGTCAAAGTCAGTTGTATATTCAGGAAAGAAGGCAGTTGGAATGAGGAGTGGAAAAGAGCATTGCATCCATCTTTAATTTAATGTGATAAACCTGCCCTTTTCATCAATTCATGTTCCATCTGCAGAAACTGGAATATTTTAAGTTGAGTTCTCCTATAAATTTTATATTTTTGCCCTGACCTCGATTCTTGAAAACCTTTGTTCTCAGAAACCTATGCCTGTCAACACCTGAATAATGGAATTTTTAGTTAAATTTAAGAGCTTAACTTCTGTTAATGGTCTTCTATATTTTTGGGAAAAGATAAAAAGAAGTAGGTGGGTGACCTTTTACAGTCTCTTCTCCTGGTATTTATGTTGCTAACAGTGACATCAGTAAGCCTTACTAGAAAATTCTAATTCTTCATAGAATGTCATAGAATGATGATATGTTTTACTTGGTGTTTGAATACACGTGTTTTAGTAGAATTTTATTTTATTTTATTTTTATTCTTTTAGTAGCATTTTAAAGGGAACTAGTCTTTTCTCCTTTGAAACTGACAACTTTAGATCTATTTTTGCAACAAATGCAAAGCCCAGATCTTACAACAGAAAGAAAACACACACACACACACACACAAATCCAATTATTGGGAGAGAAAAAGTGGGATCTATCCCATAATAACAAACAAAACACAGATAAATGTTTAGAAAAATGTGTTATTTTAAAATAAATGTGTGTTTACCAGAATGTGTGCTGTACTCAAGACTCTGCCCTTTAGAGGAAGCGGTGTGTTGAAAGACAGGTGGAAAACCACCCTGAAAAGAAAGTTCTACCCTAACAGGTCTTTGTCCACTTCTGGGGACCTCCTAGCGACAACTGTGCTCCCGCCGTGGGTTTTCCCGGGAGGGCCGTGGCCTCACCTGACTCGGGTTTGACTGCAGAAGCCCTTTGCCATCTGGGCAGTTGTGATCTGTCAGAGCAGGTACCTCCAAACCCCGCGGGGATTCCGGCCACCCAGGCACCCCACACTTTTCCTGCACTCCCGCCTTCGCCCCGGACGCCTTCTCCCGGATCCGGGTCTGTGCAAATCCTACGCAGCATTCAAGGCTCCGGCGAGTGGCCACGCCCACCGTGAAGCCATCCTTAGGCCGCAGGGGAAGTTGGTGCCTTTTTCCCTGGGGTGTGGCACAATGCTGCGTTTACGTCAGCTAACAGTACCTGGGGCGGTGGTTTACGTCTGCGGCTGTCCTGGGCTGGCCTGGGTGGTGCGGGGCACCACTCCTGGGCTTTGCATGGGGGCGGCGGGTGCTTTCCGACAGCATGGGCACCTGGTGCATGGGAAACATGGGGTTCAGGGGAGAACTTAGACGCTCAGAAGTAGTAGAGCACACATACCTGTCTCCGTTGGTCCGAGGGTTACAACGGATCACCACGACATTTCTTGCTCACACTTCACTTCTGGAGGCCTGGACGTCCAGGATTAGCACACTGGAAGGACTCAGTGTCTGGTGAGGACCCGCCCTCTGGCTGGCAATGGCTATCTTTGTGTCCTCACTGGCAAGAAGAGGCCAAGGAGCCCTCTGGGACCTTTTGGATAAGGGTACAATCATGAAGCTTCCACGTTCATTACCTAACAGGCCCCATCTCCAGACACCAACACATTAGGGGTTAGAATTTCTACATACGAATTTGAGGGGAAGCACATTTGGTTTAGAGCAACCCCTGAACCCATACCATGCCCCACCTTAGTCTCCACATCCCGCAGCCAACCAGCCGGTGTGCCACATCCCTGTTCCTCAGGGAGCAGCTGGGCGACTCTGACCAATGGATGCTCTCCCGACTGACAATGGCCTTGTCAGGAAAGATGAGTGGTGGTTGGTGTCGGCTTGTTCTTCTGCTGAACAGGTGCTCTCATGCTGAGCCATCGCTCTGCTATCCAAAGAGCCATGAAAATCGTTTTTAGGCCCGTTTTGTTTCCTAGGAAGAGGTTGGAAGCAAAGGCATGTCTGGTTGCTTTTTCTGCCCTGACTCCTCACACAAAGACGGCTTGGATGAGCATCAAGATCCAACATGTTGTTAACACGTGGCTGATCGTGGACAGAATAATTACATTCTCAAATCAAAACATAGCTGGGAATCTGTAACAAAGGCGTGAAGCGACGCGTTCGTCGGAATGTTCCGCAGACATCGCTCTTGGGTTACCACCCAGGTATCGATGATCAAACAATAGCCCAGTAGGTGTTATCTCAGCTTATCACTGAAGAGGTGAGGCTCCACAATAAACTCTCCTGGTTGCAAGAAACACTCTTTGCTCTGCGGCCTTCAGTGTCCTGCCAATATCCCTAACTGCTCACGTGACTGCCCCACTTGTTCACTCTTGCTGCAAACTCCGTGTCCGGAGTGACGGTTATTTTTGTTGTTGTTTCTGGGCGCTTGCCCAAGAACATATTAAAAAAAAAAGAAGAGATTTTACCATTTTTTATCCGTTTTACCATGCAGTTCTCCACTGCAAGTACACACTGTGAAGACTGATAAAAAAATACAATTCCAGCTACCAGACGAGTTATAGACTCTGCTTTGACTCTGTCAGCTCGCAGTATTTTAGTACCTGCAGCACAAGAAAGAAAACACAAACAGGATGTGTTTGCTATTGTCTCTACTGTTCTTCTAAAGTTCGGCTGAGGACCGACTGGTATTTCATTGCCCTCCTTTATAATGCATGAGCCAGAGGCAAAAATATAAGAACTTGTATTAGAAAAGATGGGGGTACTAGATACAGCTTTGAAAGTCTCGTCTAGACAAAGAGCACTTGTGATTTCAAATTCAGATTGGTCCAGGATGATGGCAGCCAGAAGATTCCTTTAGAAGAGCTTTGTTTCTCTCTTCATTAAGAGTGAACATTTCTTTCTGATTCCTTATGCTCAACAGCATAGACTTGGAAATAATTCCTCACTTTTTCTGTCTTCATTTACCTATTTCTTTGATGACTATATTATGCCTTTGAACTTGAGAGCCTTAGATGGATCTCCCTGGTCAATGATAATCGTCTTTATTAGAAATGTATCTCCTAGCAAGCAGCTGTATTTTAATTTTTCATGTAATTTTATGCATATGATCCCAATTGCATGTCATTTTCCTCGTTCGTTGCTCTAAGCAGTAGCTAATAACACATCTCTAGTACAGAATGCTAAACCGAATTAAATAATCCCTAAGGGAAAAATTGACACTGTCGCATTTCTCTGAGCAGTCTCTGTAAATTCACTTGAAGTCTAACTCGCTGACCACAAAATCGCAAAACCAGCTCTCGCTGCACCTTCATCTGCTGTCACTTTAGAACCGTCTTTCCAAAGAACCCAGTGTTGTCGGTTTTTGGCTTCGGAATCAGAAAACTTGGGAACATATCGAAATCTACAAGTCACATGGCCAAAACTCAGAAATTGCTATGTGAGGTCTTAAATACGTTTATAGTTGTCGCACGTTAAAAAAGAACATACCTTTGGGGCTTCTGGGTGGCTTCGTCAGTTAAGCCTCTGACTCCTGATTTTGACTCAGGTCACGATCGCACAGTTTGTGGGTTCGAGCTCTGTATTGGGCTCTGTAATGACAGTGCGGAGTCTGCCTGGGATTCTGTGTCTCCTTCTCTCTCTGCACCTCCCCTGCTCATTCTCTCTCTCTCTCAAAAATAAATAAAAAGTTTTAAAAAAGAGCATATCTTTTTCATAAGTAAAACACATGTATTCTATCAGAGTTGTCTTCATTATCACATATTGTCTACTCTCAGTCAAGCACAAAACATCTGAAGTTTTCAGAAGTTGGGTTATAAGGTATTAGTCAGAACAAACCATGTTTTGCTGAAGTAACAGATAATCCCCAAGAATCCCGGTGGCTAAAGATAATGGTTTTTATTTCTTGTTTGCACAACTTCTTCAGTGTGGGTTGGAAGGGATATTCTCATCATAGTTATCCAAGGTTCACATGGACAAACATTTACCTCAGTGAATTTTGACAGTTGCCCTAGTAGGTCAAAGGGAAAGTGGCAGATCATATGTTGGGCTCCCAAAGTTCTAACCTGCAGTGAAATATTTCACTTCCATTTGCATATCAAAGGCCAAAGCAAGTTACATGCCATTCTCATTTTGTTCATGTTTTTAAAAAAAATTTTTTTATTTTTCACAGAGAGATACAGAGTGTGAGCAGGGAAAGGGCAGAGAGAGACAGAAACCCAGAATCCGAAGCAGGCTCCAGGTTCTGAGCTGTCAGCACAGAGCCCAATGTGGGGCTTAAACTCACAAATCATGAGATGATGACCTGAGCCGAAGTCAGATGCTTGCCCGACTGAGCCACCAGGTGCCTCAACCATTCTCATTTTTAAGAGGACCAGAAGTTCAGCCTTGCCATGTGCTGAGAAGAAGGACATGATGCATATTTGTATGACTCCTCCATCTTCCCAGATGCCTTAATTTTTGAAATAAGTGTTGGGATTGATTAAGATCTAATCTAACTCAATCAGTGATTTGTAATTCTGGATGGACCACATTGTAATCTTGGAACCTTTAAAAAAAAATCTTCCAATGTCCAGAGCCAACCGTAAAACAAGGAAACTAAAATCTCTGGGGGTGAGACCTACTTTATCTCAGTGTGAATTTTCTCTATAAATTCAAGAACACACGGGAACCAAAACACCAAAACACAAAGTACAAAACCAGTGGTTCATCTTAATTGTCACAGGTGCATGAGGTGAGGAGAATGATCTCCATGGTAACTGAGCTCTGGGAATTCAAGAGTAGTTCAAATTAGTGTTTCTTCTCTTATGCATTTCTGCCGACAACAAAATGCTTGCTATCTTCCTCAATTTAATACAAAAGTGCTGCTTCCTCAATTTTTTTTTTCTCCTGGAATTTTATGTAGCCTGTTGCAAGTAAAGGGCTAAAACTCGGCAAATGAGGCTCCTCTCATAGATGGTCCCCGAATGTGTCCTTGGCTACCGATGACCACACCTAAAACATATGTTTAAAAGTAAAATAAGAGAATTTCAGGATTTTTCAAACTGATCTAGTGCTATGGATGTGTCCCCCGAAGCTCTCTCATCCCCCAAACACAGCAGTGTTGAGGCCGGAAGACTAGGAATTCTAGGAATCTGGGCCACAGAGTGACAGAAACACCTGCATGGGCCCATGAGGGCAACTTGGCGGGTCATAGGTGCATGATTGTGAGTTGGGAGAGATAAAATGGGTGCCTCTGTAGGCACAGAGAGGAGGGATCCCCTTCTGCGGAGAGACAGAAGGAAGAGAAAGAGAGGCCGTGGAAGGGTAAGGT
This sequence comes from Paguma larvata, assembly GCA_030068075.1. Taxonomy (NCBI): domain Eukaryota; kingdom Metazoa; phylum Chordata; class Mammalia; order Carnivora; family Viverridae; genus Paguma; species Paguma larvata. Next base: position 5,485,085 of record CM057826.1, read on the forward strand.
TGAATTTAGACAAGGGAAAACCATGGACCAAGGAACAGAAAAAAATGGGAAAAGAACCAGTTTCTACTTCATTCTAGGGTTGCGAGGCTTTCTCCGGACTGGGACCTGCTGCTGACCTGTTCATGGGCGTGGGGAGGAGGGGAGCCAGCCCCAGGCTCAGTAGCCAGCTCAGAGGTGCCTTCGGACAGAGCAGACCTCTCCCTTGAGTGCTGTGGGAAGAAGGCATATAGACTCCAAGGACAAAACCCCGCAGGCCCCTGCCAGCCAGAGGCCTTTTGTCAGCTGGCTGGCAGAGTAGGAACTGGAGTGTGTGGAGCGGGATCCTTTAAGACAATGGGGCGGCACGGGAGACTGTGGAGCTAGACAAGCTGCCTCCTTCACACCCGTGGGGCACTGTGAGGACAGCCTGAACAGAGTGGTTTGGGACATCCGGTCTTGGGGGAAGAGACTGGAGTGTCACCATTTTTATCCCCATCACCAACAAGGTGGGGCTTCAAGGAACGGACAGCTGGCCCACAGTGGAGGCAGGATCTGCCTACATCAAACCACACCACTCTGTGCCTGGTAACTGAGCATCTCACAGAGTAAGATTAACACTGACGGAACCAGACAGACCTTCCTCCACACGAGCATAGCCACCGGTTCCAAGGTACCATCAGATATCTGTCCAGCGGTTTTGCATTTTCTGATTTGATTCTCGGTCAATTCTTTTATATATATATAATATTATATATGTGTATATATATGTGTGTATATATATATATATATATATATATATATATATATATATATATATATATATATATATTTCTCCCCCTCCTCCTCCTCCTCCTCCTCCTCCTCCTCCTCCCCGCCCCAGCATGACTTCGTCCCAGCCCATGGAATAGGGGCCATCTGTGTTCTTTACCTCCCCAGGTGGTTCTAACATGCAGCCAATGTTGAGAAACCCTGAATTTGGGCCCCCCACGGAGTTGCTTCTGTTCTTTCTGACCCACTCTTACAATCATTGGGAAATACAAATTCCTTCAAATAAATTCATTCCATCTCTTGTAATGAAAGTGACCACTTGGAATATGCTTATCTATAAGTAAACTGACTTCTTCATTTCACTCTGTTTCCAACAGGGATTTCTTAACCAGCCATTGCTGTTGCTGTAAGAGTATTTTATATTTTCATTCTGCCATTTTTCCTTGCCACAATTCCAAAAATACTGTACAGATCAAATTATGAAATAATTTTCACTAATATAGATGCTCTTCAAGCTTTTAATCATGCTCAATATTTTAAGCTCTATTCTTACTGTGCTTTGGGTGCCTCCTCTACTCATTATCAGAGCCTGTGATAGGAGGTATTTGAGTCGATAGATTATCCTTACCTGTGCACTTGGTAATGGCTAAACCACGTTGTTAAGAATTCAGAACAGATGGAGAAGGCGTGTTGATTTGAGTAAAGGCAGCAGATCTAATCTAAAATTACCCACTTAATGGAGTTGCATTAAGCAAATGAACCAACAGCAAAAACACATTTTAACTATGAAGAGTTAGTTTAGTTTGGCCTCAGTATGTTAATGTCTGATTCTGTTGGAAGGATTCTATAACATCAATTTATGCCAAATTCTTTTGTATTAGTGAAAAGCCATGAAATCCACAAATTGCATGAAACACTTTTATAGCTGAAATGTATTATAATCAGGTTCAAGACATATGAAAAAAACGGCTAATTAAGTAACTAGAACAACTCAGACATTAGAGGCCAGAAAAAAAATCATTTGTATGAAAAGATTCAGTACATATTATTGATGGATGTTAAGTAACAGGCATTGCAATACAGGTTTCCTCCACTATCCGAATGCCGAATGTTCTATGAATCCTTTCATAATTGAAATGGTATGAAGTGAAGAGTACATTAGTACAGTCACAACTTTTTTTTTTTTTAATAAAAGTGAACACCGTCTTTGGATTACTTTTGTTTAGCGAAAACAGGGACAAATGTATGTCTTTTGCAAAAGTAAAGTGGCATAATGTAGACTTTGGGAAAGCGGGGAATGACTTCATAATGCAAAGAGCTTATTATTTGTGACCTTGGGTTCACTTTGGCGTTAGCACTGTCAGCATAGAGCTCAACGTGGGGCTTGATCTCACAAACCATGAGATCATGACCTGAGCGAAATCAAATCAAGAGTCTGTCGCTTAACCAACTGAGCCATCCAGAAGCATCCCAATATATTGAATATTATGACATAGATACATATAGATCTTTGTTATTCACACATCCTACTTCACTCAGAAAAAAGTCCTTAGAGATTTTTGTAAAATTTTCTTACAGAGTAAGATGGACCAGGAACAGAAAACTGACTCGTAGTAAAAACGAAATGGCGAGGAGGCAGGCAATGATTAACTCATGTTTTCACAGCGCCTTAATACGGATGTTTAAAAACTCTTTAAACGTAAATATCTAGTGTGATTTTGAGCCGTACAACCATCTTACGATTTGAGGTGTTGACATCCATTGTCCTTGAAACATGAAGACAGAGAGAGTGGAGGGGACAGAGGGGCCCTAAGACAGCTAACATGGGAGGTGTCCTGACCAGAGGGAAGGTTTTACATTGGCCTTGAATTTCCCTGAGTGCAGTGAGTAAGGTGCAGAGTAAACCCAACAATTCCTGTGTGTCATTTCTACCTATTACTATAATCAGTAACATTTTTCTATTGGGAAGACTATATCTTTCTGTTAAGGTGAGTCTGACACTATCACTGTATGTATTTTCTTTTTGCCTCTGAATTTAAGCCATTACATCAATAGTTTCTGTACCTCTGAAAGAGAGCCCTTTGTTCCAAGTGAAATTCTCCCTGAAATCGATTTTAGGTTGAAGAGTAAGATATATGTTGGTCGAAGATGCAGTGATTTAAGAGCTTGTGCCTGCTAGAGGGAGACGAAGCTCTAGAGTGGAGAAACTTGTGTCTGTTCTTGTTGACGGAAGTGTGAGCTAGTTGACCTGCTTTGCAGCGGGCACATCAGCAGCCCACAGTGAGGGCGATGGGAATGGGGGCCAAGTTAATGGAACTTTAGTGGTTCTTTCCAGTGGAAACCCATTGAAGTGAATATTCAGATTATTTTAATGAAGGATAAGCTCTGGCCAGAAGGAAAAATATGAGACACTGTTTAATATGGAAGAGCCTGTGTCCAACTCTCTGTCATCGTTTTCACTCAGTGGGATTCCCTTCTCCCCTTGTAGGTCACTGCTTAATTGTACTATGCTGCCTTCTGCTTCTACCTTCACCCTTGCTTGGAAAAAAGTCTCATAGCTTATTCATACTAAAGTGTAATCGACAGATAAATGAATCACTGATCTGTCACTCAAGAAGTATTTTTCTAGTAACAGAAACCAAGAAACTTAATCTCCTAATTTTTGAAAGGTAGACCCACTTGTCAGAAAGTACAGGGAGCCATAGGATAAAGATGATAAAACTTCATCAATTTTTCTTGAAGATGATATGAGAAGCTTCCTGGTTACGTAAGAATATGAATTTTATAAAAAAATACTATAGCCCTTAGCACTGTAAACATTCACATGACATTTACAGGGGGAAATAGGAGGGTTCTCATGTGAATTTCATTTTTCCCGAAGCTACACCTCCACTCCCATATCTTAGTGACGTTACTGCTCTCTCCTTTGCCCTGAAAGATGCGGTTATGGGGCAGGAGTTTGAAAAGCACTGCTGTCAGACAGAGGAATCACTCTCTTGATGAGACCAACTTGAAACGGAAATGTTTATTTTTACCAGGGGCCTGGAAACAGAGGCTCTGAATGCTGCTTCTGTCACACCACATTGTCAGCTGTCAACTATGCACTCAAGGGGAAGACAGAAATATGCCGTCATCACCCTCTCTGGAATGACCTTGGAAGGACCAAGGGGAGGAGAGGTTTCCTTTCTTCCAAACCCTCAAAGAGAGCACATGAGGGGTTCTGTGTTTAGGGCTCAAGAGGTCTTATGGCTGATCCACTCTAGCGATAATCCTACTGCAGGGATGCAGCGTTTGAGGGAAGATTCGTGATTAATGGCAGCACTTGGTTGTGTCTTTGCCCAAATGGAGATAAGATACATTAGACAACATGTAGTAGCTAGGAGCTGAGGGGAAAATGGAACAATTGGTGGTTTAATTCCAGGGAGTGTCTGCGGCAAATGGGCAAAATGGGTCCACAGAAGGCTGTGTTCCGTTCTCACCAACCCCTCCTCATTGACAATGGCTGGCAGGACCAGCTTCGTGGCTGCGGCGTGTGTGGTCCCGTAGGCCCCCACATTCAGTAGCGCCCCCACATTTGACTTACTGCTCTGCCGTCACTACCTGGAAATTTGTAATAATTTTTGATCGAGGGTGCAATTTTTGATTTTGCACCTGACCCTGCAAATTATGAAGCTGATCCTGGTGGTGGGAAGGGTATCGATAGAACAGAAGGTCTGAAGGGTGGGGCCTCCAGCTTCACACAGCTACATTTCGCAGTGTCGAAACTTGGAGTATATTGGTTTACTCCCTCTCTCGCCCCTATTTATTGGATCCTCAAGCATCTGTGCTGAAGTCCCAGGGGCTGAGAGGGCACCGTGCTCTTAGGTAGCAAGTTCCAACACTCTCTAAATGCACTTAGCCTCTTATTTTCTTAAAAAAAACCTTAACGTTGTGCCCGATGCTCTGGGGGTCTAGGAACCAGGCAGCTGGCTGCCATGAGATCACGGTCGCCTAGGGAGGACAGAGAAGAAAGCACGCTTCTCCTTAGAACTCAGCAGTGCTCCCCATGGTTTCTCCTCACTTCCCAAAGGAGGTGACTCTAGAAGTGCATTTGACAATGGCAGTTTCTAATGAGGCACAACAGACTCATAGCCCATCTGGCCATGTGGCCACTTCCTGTTGCCGATTCAGAGCTCTGTGGAGAAGGGCAGGGGTCGGCAGCACCCAGGAGCCTGGGCATCAGCTTTGTTTGGGGAGGAGAGAGTATCATGCAGTAGTCTACACCCCTCAGCCTCAGCGCTGGGAAACATGGGAACTGCTGGAAGAACAGGACTCAGTGAAGCCGAACTAAAAAACTTGATCTGCCTACATTCGACTGCTGTTTTTCATCATCATGTTGTCTTCACAGCAGTCTTTTTGCTTACTTGCCCTTGGGAAAAGATGAGGAAACCCCAACGAGTAGAAATCAAATAGTTGGGGCCCGAGAACTTTACGGAGATGAGCAGAAATCAGTAGCTCCGGGAAGCTCCACCACCTGTCGAGATACCTGCTGGTGGAAGGACATTGCGCAGAGGAGGCGGGACTCTGGGCTGCTGACCTGTGGCTTCATAGGATACAGGCCACCACTGAGTGAGAGAGCTTTGTTCCACACACAACAGAGGGGAGCGAACAAAGAAGAAAGCAAGCAGCAAACCTCTGAGTGGATTTGGTAACCCGAGAGCACGATTGTGCAGTGAGCAGCTTAACCATAGCGTCATGCTCTCACAGTGGCACAGGAAATTTCATCTTCCAGGGAGGAAGTGATGAAGGGTGTGACGACATGGGCTAATTGGGAGTTAATGAGTCCAGGAAGGGAGGTGACAATGTGTTCTGACAGCAAGTGGTTCCATAGAGGATGTAGATTTCCATTTCCTACAACCTAAAATGAGAAGGAAAACTAACGACTATCAACATCGTCTTTTACGATGTAAAAACATAATAGTTAAGTGCTTTAAAATAGATTATTATTCAAATAATGTTTTCATATCACACAAGAAAAGACAGGAAACATGTGCTCTTGCTCGAAATAATGTGAGAACAGGTCGTGCAGAAGAGCAAAAACGTGATGAAGAGACAAGCACCGGCAGAGAATTAGGAGTGGGGCCCATAAGAGGAGACACCTGGGAATACGGAGGGATTGGAGAGAGCGCCTTCAGCTCACAAGAGGTAGCAAAAGGGTGAGCTGCTGAAAGATTCCTATAATTAGATTTAGCAGCAAGAACAATTAAAGACTTCCCTTATCTGGAACATTTCTGATTTTGAAATATTTTCTTTTCCTTTTTAAAAATTTGTTACAGAAATGTGTTAGTCATGGCTTGAATTACAGCATTCTATTAGAGCAACAAATGATCCAATATACACATTTTAAAAGTTTACTTTCATGGAATAATTGAAACTATGAAATTGCATAGATTGTCAAATAGTATTTGCTTATTTTCACTACGATGAAACAGTTTTAGTTTGTTGAAAAGAAATTTCTACATAGTATTTTGAAGAGAGGGGATTATGTCACTAAAACATAAAAATTCCATATAATCCTCTTTTTAAAATTAAAAATCACGGCTTGCAAATTTTAGGTCATTGAATTCTCATATAATTTTGGAGTCAGATTTTCAAGGTTTACAAGAATGCCTGCTGAAATTTTTGCAAAATTTTATTGAACTTGTAGATAATTTGGAGAGAATCAACAGCATAACACTAGTGGATTTTTTTTTTATCCATGAACACGGTATATTTCCCAGTTTATTTAGCTGTTCTTTAACTTCTCTTGCAATATTCTGTGATTTTCAGCTTATATCTTCTGTACATAGGTTGTTCAATTTATCCCTAAGCATTTTGTGTTTTATTATGCCATTTTAAATGTTCATTTTTTATTTCAATTTTTCTCTTGCCAGTATTTAAAATAGAATTGGTATTGCATCCTACGGCCTTGAAGAACTAGGAGCCCTTTCATAGATTGGTTTCTTTCAGCAGAGACCTTGCCATCTGCACATAGAGTTTTCTTTCTTCCTATATGACTTATCTATTTCTGCAAAGGAAATTACTTCAAAAATTAGTGGCATAAAAGGACAGGCATTTATTACCTCACTGTTTCTGTGGACCAGAGATCTGGATGTGATTTACTTGGTTGGGTTCTCTGGCTTCAAGTCTCTCATGGGATTCCTCTGAAAACTATTAAGCTGTTGGCTGGGGCTGTGGTCTCATATGAGGGCTCAGCTGAGGTGGGAAGATCTGCTTCTAAGATCAATGGCAGGCCCTGATTCCTTGCCATTTGGATTTTGCCATAGATTTCCCAGGTGACCTCATGACATAGAAGTTGGCGGTCAGAGAGAGAGAGAGATCCAAAGAATGCCCAGCAGAAGCCATAGTTTTTGTTGTTGTTGTTGTTGTTTGTTTTTTGAACTTTATACTGGGAGTGATATCCTATTACATCTGCCATATTCTATTTGTTAGAAGCAGATCAAAGAGTCCTGGGAACATTCAAGGAGTAGGGATTATGTAATGGTGTGAATGCCAGGAATCAGGAGGGCCATCCGAGAGGCTTCCTACCCTACTTTCCAATCTGTATGACATTCATCTCGTTTATGACTCTTGAGTTATTGAAATGACTAGGACTTATGAGATAACAACTTAATAGATGTGGAGAGAACAGATATCCTGGTCTTCGATTCTGCTGTTGGGAGAAAAGCAGTATTTCACCATCAAACAGAAAGTTAAATATACATCTGCTGTAGATGCATTTTTATCTGATTTAAGGAGTTCATCTATATTCTTATTTTATTGAGGTTTCTTTTTATCATGAATAGATGTTGAACTTTATCAAATACCTATTTTTAAACTATTGATTTTATAATGTTGTTTTTCTCTTTTACCTATTAGTGAAATTATTTAGTCTATTTGACAAATATTGATTGACATTTCAATGTTAAACCAAGTGTGCACTACTAAGATATCTATCTATCTATCTACCATCTATCCATCTTTTTATTGGTAAGATAAATTACTATGTGCACAAGATTTTTTCCGAATTTTGGAGGGTTACATTTCTGTAAGAGGATTTTGTGGACAGTGTAGACATGTGATATGATATGTAATGACCAGTGGGACTTACTCTTTTTTTTTTAAATTTTTTTTTTAACATTTATTTATTTTTGAGAGACATAGAGACAGAGCGTGAGCAGGGGAAGGGCAGAGAGAGAGGGAGATACAGAATCTGAAGCAGGCTCCAGGCTCTGATGAGCCGTCAGCACAGAGCCCGATGTGGGGCTCGAACTCACAGACTGTGAGATCATGACCTGAGCCGAAGTCGCCGCTTAACCAACTGGGCCACCCAGGCGCCCCTGGGACTTACTCTTGTAACAGAGGAATGTGTTTGTAGAGGGCAGGGCTCATTCTGGCATGGGAGACCCAGAGAAGAAGAATATATTGTCCTGTGTTATTGAGAAGTCCAGGGTGGATCAGGTTTTGGTATGTCCAGATCCAGGTACTCAAATAAAATTAGCAGTATTTTGCATTTTCCTTCTTCTCATGGTTCAGGTTGTTTTTACATGGCTTCTTTCCGCAGATAGACTTTGTCCATGCAGAGGGCAAGAGGGCAACTAAGAGCCCAGATCTCATATCTTTTCAGGAAAGATAATGTGCCTGTCCCAAAATTCCATATTGTAATCCCAGGCAACACCCACATATACCTTTTAAGTCATTCCTCAATCCTATGTCTATCACGTGGCTTTTCCTATGTTTGGGCAGGTCACAGTGACTAACAGTCCACCATAGGCCCTCATATAGTTGGGATATATTACCCAGCCATAAAAATGGAGGGAAATCTTGTAATTTGTGACAACATGAATGAACCTGGGGGTCATTATGCTAAGTGAAATGAGTCAGAAAGAGAAAGATAAACACGCCCTTTTATATGTGGCATCCAGAGAGAGAGAGAGAGAGAGAGAGAGAGAGAGAGAACAGGCTCATAAATACAAAGAACAGATTGGTGGTTGCCAGAGGCAGGGGTGGGGGTGTGGTAAAATAGGTGAAGGGGGACAAAAGGTGCAAACTACTAGTTACGAAATCAGCAAATCATGGCGATGCTATGTACTGCATGGTGACTGTAGTTAACACCATATTACATATTTGGAAATTGCTAAGAACAGAGATCTTAAAAGTTCTCATCACAAGAAAAACATTTTTGAAAGTCTGTATGGTGATGGATGTTAACGAGACCTTGCGGTGATGATTTCGCAATATATACAAGTATTGAATCATCAGTTGCACTCCTGAAGCTGATATCATATTACATGTCGATTACAGCTCAGTTAGAGAAAGAGAACATGAATGTACTGGGAGAGCACGCAGGCTGATGGAAGCCGGACTCCTGTTCTTTGACAAGTCCATTCTTTGTTTTATTTTGTGGTCGCTGCTTCCACGGAGAAGCAAGCTTCCAGTGTAGACTCCTGGAGCTCTCCCTGCAAAACAAAAAGGCAGAGAGAAGCAGGGACGGTGCGTGACCTGCTTTTCTAGCTTCCCAGCCCCTCCTCTGCACACACACACTTCCCAACATACATGTGCCACTGTTGGGTCCTCGGATCGTCCCCCAAAGAGTACGCGACACGTAGGCAAAGGCAAGAGCATTTATCGAGATTCCAGCATGCTGGGGTCAGCCACTCCGTAAAATGGCGACCCCGAGAGGAGCGCGCAGGCTCCTTTTAAGCACATTTCCAAGGCGGGGAAACAGGTGTCTCTATTTGGGGGGTAGGGGTGCTCTAAGGATCGGTCCAAGCTGGTCTGGTGAGGGGTGGAACCTGATTGATTGGTCCGGGACCTTTCACCACATGTCCTCAATCTGAGACACGTGCGGAGACAGCTTGGACCTCGTTCCTTTTTGACCCTTATAGTGAGAGATCTGAGGTGAGAGATAAAACGGTAATGATATGCAGTTAAAGGGCAGTGTGACTTTCTAGCTGCATGAGAGCTATTTAGGCATTATTTTCCCAACCAAATTATAAATTCCTCATGGTGTACCATGCTGTCTTCCACATAGTTAGAATAGCAGGGGAGCATACGAAATTGTTTGAATTAATCTAGTGCCCATATTAATTTCCTAGGGCTGCCTTAGCAAATTACAAAATCGAGCAGCTTAAAATGACAGAAATGTATTCTTTCCCAGATCTGGGGGTTAGGAGTCTGAAATTAAAGTGTTGGCAGAGCTGTGCTCTCTCCGACGATTCTGGGGAGCATGTTTTCTTCTATCTTCTTAGTTTCTGCTGTTTGGCTTAGCTTCCTTGGGGTTCCTTGTCTTTCAATATTTTTTAAGTATATGTATTTATTTTGAGAGAGAGAGAGCAAGAGCAGGGGAGAGGCAGAGAGAGGGAGAGAGAAAATCCCAACCAGGCTCAGCGCCATCAATGCAGAGCCTGACAGGGCTTGAACCCACAGACCATGAGATCATGACCTGAGCTGAAATCAAGAGTCAGATGTATCGCTGACTGAACCATCCAGCTGCCCCAGGGGTTCTTTGCCTTTGAGAGTCATCAGTACAGTCTCTGTCTTTGCTGTCATGTGATGATTGGCCCTCTGTGTCTGTCTGTCTCTGCCCTCTGTATCTGTCTGTCTTCACATGGCATTCTTCTCTCTGCCCACTTTCCTTGTCCTGCAAGGATACCAGTCATTGGAACAGCGTCCACCTGAATCCACTATAACCTCATCTCAACTTGGCTACATATGCAAAGACCCTATTTCCAAATATGATCACGTTCTTGGGTACCAAGGGTTAAGACTGCAATACATCTTTCGGGGTGGGGACACAATCACCTCACAAAACGTCTCATTTCTAGCCCTTAGAACCAGAAAGAACATGAGCTCTGGTATGATTAAGATACATGTGTTTTCCTGTACAAATTTCCCCAAAGAGGCAAAACTGTAGTGAAAACATGACATCGTTCCCCTCACCAGTATTCTTAGAGTAGGATCTCCCTGTTTGGGTGTCTGACAAATGGAAATGCTAATGCAAAGTGGGTTGTGTTACATTCCCCCCCCCCCACCCCATTCCCCGATCTGTGAATCCGCATGTTAGCTGGGCTCCTTCTGGCCTGTGAACGATTGGTGTTGATCCGTTCCTGCTCACTTCGACGCGAGCAGTAATGAGAACAGACCAGACCTCGTGAGTCCGATCACTTAAGGAGACCCTGTTGCTTCTCAGTGCATGCTGTGTCAGGGCTGCCACTGGCGGCTGTGCGTGTGGAGCTCAGAAACATCCAGCAGGGTTCCTACAGAACTCCAGCCACGGGTGCTGCGCAGCCTGCATTTAGCTGGGGTTTTGTAGTGACCGACAGCAGTTGGTGTGAGCGACAAGAATGCGCTGGTTTGTGAGGATTATCGGTGCTAACGCTGTCACTGCTGTATGGTGAGAACACCTGTCTTTCCCAGTGGATCTTGATTTAGTGAAGCCTTTGAAACTATTTGAAGATTTATATATTATTGTTCCAATGGACTGATCACAAGTGCCAAGGAACATGAGGAGAATGTTCTGATGCCTCAGAATGCAGTCTTGGATTGCTTAAACTCCTTATGTGCCAGGAAGAGTGAGGTGCCTCGAACAAAAATAAGCCCCTCTCTTGTTGATAAGTCCTTAAAGATGCATTAAGATGTCTGTGCTCCAAGGAAGGTGTTATGGGCTGAATTGTGCCTTCACCAAAAAAAAAAAAAAAAAAAAAAAAAAAAAAAAAAAAGGATATGTTAGAAATCTGACTCCTAGTCTTTCAGAATGTGACCTCATTTGGAGATAAGGACTTCACAGAGGAAATTAAGTTAGAATATGATCACAGCGTTGGGGCCGGGGCAGTCCAGTGTGACTGATGTCCTCATAACAAAGGGGACATTTGGGCAGAGACAGGCATGCATAGAAAGAAGACAACGTGAAGACACAGGAAGAAGATGGTTTTCTATGAAACCAGGGAGATAGTCTTGGAGTAGAGTCTCCCTCATGGCCCTGGAAGGAACCAACCTGGCCAATACACTGATTTCGGACATCTGGCCTCCACACCTGTGAGACAGTACACCTCTGTTCTTTAAGTCACTCAGTTCGTGGCACTTTGTTAGTGCAGCCCTGAAGGCTGACCCAGAGGGAAACAATTTTTCCATAACTTGGAGTGTTTGGCCCCAAAAGGCACCCAACTCATCTCCAACAGGTGGGAATTGAACACTGGATCCCCCAATTGTTAACACATATTTTTGGTGTAGAAACTGTCCTTTGTTTGCTTTTCAAGGTGATATCATTACTTTGCCCATAACTTTAATCTTTTAGGCTCTAGTAGGTGAGGCTCTAGATGTATAGATACCCTACAGGAGAAACGTAGGGTGTCTGTATTCAGGAATACACTACGATTTCACTTTTCGGTACCCAAATCTCTCAGATGTCAGACACCTAATGAAACTATAGTTTGGAGAATCAGGGATCATTTGAGTTGTTTACATCATCTATTTTAGTTTTTCTCTTTCTCACCCATGTTTACCCTTTAAATTTTTTTTAATGTTTATTTATTTTTGAGAGAGAGACCAAGCATAAGTGCATAAGTGGTGGAGATCTAGAGAGAGAGAGAGAGAGAGAGAGAGAGAGAGAGAGGAATCTGAAGCAGGCTCCAGGCTCTGAGCCCTCAGCACAGAGCCTGGCTCAGGTCTCAGACTCACTAACCGCAAGATGATGACCTGAGCCAACGTCGGAGGCTGAACGGACTGAGCCACCCAGGCGCCCCACATATTTAGCCTTTAATCAGGCTTCCTTAGAGATGGGTAACTAATTGTTCAGCACAGTATCCCATGGAGAAGAGCTGTTAACTGGGTGGAGCCTGTGGATATGTGACCCTAGATCATTGAATGTTGTTATTGGCTTTTCATTAGAGAACAAGCCTTTATTTAAAGATTTTTGATTGCGACAGCTCATTTAGTATAGTGCCACAAAATGTAAATTCTCCACATTATTTGGAAAGGAAATCCGAAATGTCTAAAATATGTCAGGTCTCAATTTAAAAGTCTGGAGAAAACCATTAGTAGGAGAGAGCAATCCACAAAGCTACCCGTTCAGTTTAATTCGGGGATGCTAATTTGGTCTCTGTCTCAACCGTGTTTAGGAAACATTTCCAAAGGTGGCCAGATGCATTATTGGCAAGCTCTAATTTTTATGTAGTTCTTCCTTCTACTGAGAGAAAATTTAACTCTCGGAAATTTCCTGTAGCTATCATATTTTGCACCTCGGTATTGCAAACATATAATAAAAAGGCTGCTATCTTATTTATTTATTTTTTAAAATTTTTTAATGTTTATTTATTTTTGAGACAGAGAGAGACAGAGCATGGGTGGGGGAGGGGCAGAGAGAGAAGGAGACACAGAATGTGAAGCAGGCTCCAGGCTCTGAGCTGTCAGCACAGAGCCCGACGCGGGGCTCGAACTCTCACAGACCGCAAGATCATGACCTGAGCCAAAGTTGGACGCTCAACCGACTGAGCCACCCAGGCGCCCCAAAGGCTGCCATTTTAAGTGAGAATTTGCCAGAGACAGGGATTCAGTGAAAGATCTCCTTGATGTCCTTTGATCCTGGGACAAAACATGCTGACCTCCTTCCAGCTTTCCTCATGTGGCAAGGCTGTCCATGGCCGTCCAGGTCAGTCAGCTGTGAGCACTCCTCAATGTGGTCTCGTCCCTGTGCAGGGAGAGTCCAGAAACTGAATTCACAGTTCTGACCATGTTCTCTGTGGCACTAAGCAGGGTAGAAGTTGATTGTCACTCCTCTGTTATGAGCCCCGAGCTCGCGCTGAGGCCACATCCAGTGGAGGTGGGTCAGTGTCCCCAAACAAGCTGAAGGCTTTGGATTCTGCGAAGAGTCACAGATAGTATAGAATATAGCTCTATATTGCAAAACAGCATTGGCAAACTACAGCCCGAAGACACGTTCTGCCCGTGGTTACTTTTGTAAATAAAGTTTTATCACAACTCGACCACATTCATTTGTTTGTGTGTGTGTTGTCTGTGGTTGGTTTCCTGCTCTACCTGTAGCACTGAAAAATTGCATCAGAGACCCCGTGGCCTGCAAATCCTGAAATATTTACTATCAGAATAATAGTTATAAAAAAAGTTGCCAACTCCTTGTTAGAGAATATCAGTTTTATACTCTTTTTCTTCCAAAATATCTTGGCAGTTTTATTATCTCTCGCCATAATTACAGTTAGATAAAAATCGTAAGATGTTAGGAACCGATGAGCCTAGAAAGAATGTAGCCTCATGCTTATGTAAAACATGGTGTTGAAATATTGTAAAACTGTGCCTTTATTAAAATGAATTGTTCCTTCATCAAGGTTAGATTTGTTTGTAGTTTGGAGCAAACCAAACTAAATCACCTTCTGTTTCCAGTGGAGTCCTTCAGTGATGTAGGTGTGAGGGTTTCCCTTAGTGTCATCCGTGGCTTGCCGGGGTCGCCCTGGGAGGAGGCCAGCTCCTACTTCAGGGCTTCCGGCTGGTCCAGGGTTTCACCTGCGTGATGGTTGGTCTAGGCACAGGAGATGACGCGAAGTCAGTCTCTCGGAGTCAGCCTCCTATCAGGACTGGTCCCGGGCTCCCTAAGTAAGGGCTGAAACATAAAGACAAGACAAGACAAAGACACACAAAGATGTGGAGACAGACTCTTTTGGAGACTGCTCAAAGTTTATTATTCTCTCTGGGTTTTTATGTAGTTTTAGAAGCAGTACAGGCATATATTTTGTAATGATTAAAAAATGATTTCAGCCCTCATGATTGTTCCCGTGATTTACAATAGAAATGTTCAGAAACAGTTTCGGTTACACAGTTCACACGTAAGCAAGATATGACAAATGGGTACATTCAATAGAAATGTTCAAAACAATTTTAGTCAAAAGATCAAAAACAATTTACATGCAGGCAAGGTACAATGAATGGGCACACTCTAGTAAGTGGTATAGGTTGAAAGAGCAAGCACAAAGGCTTTTGGTTACAGTTGAAAGATTATGTGAAAAAACATCCTTATTTTTCTGTAACATACTCTAACTTCTATTTTCTAGTATTTATGTCCCAAGACCCACAGCAATAATCACATTCCCGAGAGTCTGGCATCACCCTAAAACAGATCAATAATACATTCTAAACTCTACTGATTTCTTAAAGATTTTATTTCCATGATTCTCAATATGATTTTATTATTAATAAAGTATAGCAGCATATGTTGGCTTAATAGGGGAGGAAGCTGTGGAGCACTCCTATTTTTCTGTGGCCCATCTTCTTCAGGAGATATTAGGATGAATCGCAAATCAGCACAAAGGTCCAGTGACCCTATAGCCAGGTGTCCTGGTGACTCTTACTGCGACTGTGCCTGTCGTAGGTCGCCCCTCCCGTGAGGAGTCTTACCCGTCTCTGGCTCACCAGCCCTCCTTCAGAGTCAGACCAGCCATAATTATGTTCTTGTTGTATTATAACCTGGCATATGCTTCAGGGCACGCCCATCCACCGATGAGGGCCCCGGTCTAGGGCACTGTCTTATGGGCCTGAGCCTTCTCCTTAGGCAAAGTCACCAGGGCCAATGTCTTCTGGTCTCCAACAGTGGCTGACTACCCTGCTGCAGACAGATTCTCTACGAGAGGCTCCTGACCCTTCTGGTCATCCCCACTGCCCTCTTCCATATGTGCTGTCCCCACCCATGGCTCTTGCCTCGACGACAGAGTTCCCATCTCCGCTCTGGGGCTGTCTCACTCATGTAGACCTCCGAGGGATTCTCATGTTATACCTGACTTTGGGCTTCTTAGAAGACACAAGAGAAATCATTTCACAATCTCTCTTGGAAGGGGCTTACAGAAGCTCTAAAGATTCACCTGGTTTTGTAAACCCGAGTGCATCTTCCACCTCTATATTTTCATTCCTATAATTAAGTTGTGTTCCAGGATGGTTTTATCTAACAGACTAAATGCGTATAAAAAGATAAAGCAGATAAACAAAAACTGATTTCTAAAATATCTTCTGTCTTGTTGTTTTTTTTTTAAACTAATATCGATCTCTGTGCTCAGAGCTGCAGACGAAGATTATGAAGATTTGTTTGGTTCTCTAGGGTCAACCCAGCTGCTGAGATGATCCACGAGGCATCACTCACAATCTGCGATTCTTTCAAGTTTGCTCCATGTTGTAGCGTTTCATAAAAGATGCACATTATGGTTTAAATTGCAGTCAATTTTAAATTAAACGAAGTAGGGTGTTTTGGTAGTGTGCAGATAATTCTAAGAAATATCACATTTAAATTTATTTCTGCTCTGGGATATATTCAGTGAATTGGAAAAGAAACCCACGGTGCAATGAATTTTAAAATAGGCCTTGCTATAGAGATATTCTGATACTTCTGGCACCGTACACATTTCTTTTCTGTATGATAATTGCAAATTAATCCGAAAACATGGACACGCAGTCTTTGACAGCTGTGAGAACACAGGGCTTGCAGGACTGGCTGCTTGATTATCAAACTGGTTTTGGAAAGCCAAACAAAAGATGCATTAAAACGAATTGCAGTCAGAATAAACACAAGAAGATAATAAATATTTTTGAAACCACTATGCCTTCGTGAAGGGAGCTTTTGAGGGCATTAAGCTACATTCACTGGCTGTCTTCCCCCTCCCTGGGGGTAGAGAGCCTTCATAGAAGTTACAGTAATTATTTGTTTACCTTCTGGCTCTACAGTTGACTATTTGCTTCTCCTCGGCTTAAAGCAGGTTATTTCAGTCCTCTGATTTTTTTCCATCCACAGTTTCTCCCCAACCCTCCTCTAGAGAAACAAAGGAGAGTTACTGACCCAGGGTAGGTACTAATAAATGATTGTTAAGTGACTGGATGCATTGATAGTTTTATTGACTTTTTCATGCATGTCCAAGGTGCTGATAATATTATTTACATTGTGTAGCCTTTTCTCTTTCTGATGTCTTTAGAATATTTGTTGTATCCTCAGCTTCAAATGTATTTATTAATAACATTAAGTTCTAGGATCGTTTTGATTTAATATAATTCCTGAGCAATATTTAGGAGAGAGAGACAGAGAAAGAAGGAGAGGGAGAGAGACAGAAAGAGAGGAGAAGAAGAAGAAGAAGAAGAAGAAGAAGAAGAAGAAGAAGAAGAAGAAGAAGAAGAAGAAGGAGGAGGAGGAGGAGGAGGAGGAGGAGGAGGAGGAGGAGGAGGAGGAGGAGGGGAGGAGGGGGAGGAGGGGGAGGAGGGGGAGGGGGAGGAGGGGGAGGGGGAGGAGGGGGAGGAGGAGAGGAGGAAGAAGAAGAAGGAGAAAAAAGAAGACCACATGGGCATATGGAAGAAGAGAGAAGACAGTAGTATATATTTCTCACTGGGACTGTGGTTAGAACCAAAAGAAACAGAAATCCTTCTGAGAATTTCAAAGACAGTTTAACGCAAAGAGATGTTTAAAAACTGAAGGAAAAGTTGAGAAATTCAGTAGGAATCCATAGGGACAACTCAGAGATGGGCCAGCCACACAGAATGCCGCTACCCTGATGTCTCCCAGCTGGAGGCTCAAAGGCAGGGGGTACTTACCAGAGCCCAGGGCCAAGGTCACCCAGAGGCAGAGGCAGTCACAGAATTCTGTCTTGATATACACGGGAGATTCAGCCACTGCCAAAGAGTCCATCAACTGTAGACGGAGGGGAAGAAATACCCTGAGTTTTCCTTTTCCTTCCCCCTCCCATATTCTTTTCCTGTTATTGATGGAATCCTGCCAGAACAAATTTTTCATGGTGGAAAATGCAGCTCATAAGGATGGGCCGTGTGCTGGAGAAGAGAGTGAGGAAAAGCAGCTTAAAGAGCGGCCCGAACAGGTTGAAGAGCAGCTCACGGTGAAGGGCAGCTCTGAGCGAAGGGCAGAAGAAGTTAAGAGTGAAAATCTGCTTAGCTAGCTTGATTTAAGGAGTATATTATGAAAGGATATTACCTGATTGGAGAAACGTTTGTTAGCAGAGATTTCCTAACCCCCTGAGATGCAGAAAAGATGGATTTAATTGGGGCGCATGCGTGGCTCAGTTGGTTGAGTGTCTGACTTCAGCTAGGGTCATGATCTCATGGTCCATGAGTTCGAGCCCTGCATTGCGCTCTGTGCTGACAGCTCAGAGCCTGGAGCCTGCTTTGGATTCTGTGTCTCCCTCTCTCTCTGTCCCTACCCCACTCGTGCTCTGTTTCTCTCTCTCTCTCCCTCTCTCTCTCTCTCTCTCTCTCTCTCAAAAATAAACATTAAAAAATTAAAATGAAAATAAACTGTCATTTGAGTAAACATCCCCAGGTTTCTCCATATTGTCAGCAGAATCTACATTTTCCTCCTTCCTCTGCCTTCAATGAGCTACCTCTGGGAGTGTGGTCCTTGTATTGTTTCTCTGGTATCAGTCCAGACCTGAGATGCAGACTTTTCATTTCCTCCATCTAGGGTAATTGCTTAATTAGAGTAGAAAATTCTTTACCGAAGAGCTGGAAGGTTACTGGGAGGGCTCACCTCGCACACTGCGTGAGATGGAGCTCACCATGACCTGTTCTCTTTCCAGCTACCTTGACACTGACAGATTCTCAGTAACACCTTCAACTCAATTTGTACATGTGTCTCACTCTTTTGTCTGATTTTCTTTCTTCTTCTCTCCTCCTCACTCTTTCTCCTGCCTGGTACCCACGCATGCATAATTCTCACTTGATCATGGGAAACATTCAACTCATGCCAGACATTATTGCCAAGTTCATCTCCGTACCTTGATTCACATAACACTTGTGTTTATCAGATTAACAAAGACTTTGATATTATAGGAGCTTCTCAGCAGAAAGTTGACGGCTATTATTTAATAAAATTATTATTTGTAATATAAAGGATGTAGGAGGAAGAAAGTTTAAGGTCCCGATAGTGACATCAGGTTTTGGAGATTTTAAATTTGAATTCCTTTAAGATATTCTGATAAAGTCAACAGTCCCACAAGAGAATGTTGGACCTGATGGACCATTCTGGACCAAGTGCAAGATACCCAGACTAGGTTCTGAATGGGGCAAGAAGGCCAGACACCCTGAATGCAGCAGCCTGCATCCTGCCTTGGCTCCTCTCCTGGGGACACTTCATTGCTCTACTGGAGAAACAGCAAGGGGAATATCTCAGGGGACAGAGGCCCTCTCCTTGCACAGCTTATTGAAGGCCTACATTGCTTTCCTCCCTTCCTCTGGATTCTGCCTGGATACTGGTAACATTCCAAAAAGGAGGGCCCTTCCCAGACATTGAATATGCTCTTAGAGACCAAAAATAACTGAGAACCGAAGATATCTGAGCTAAAAGATTAGTGAGATGTTCATGAAACCAAAAAGAAGGGATGGGTATGATATGCAGGAGAAGGGATTGGAAAAACAGAATCTCAGGGTAGAGAAATTAGAGAGGAAGAAAGTCTAAAGATTCTCAAAGGAATTCCCTTAGTGGATTCTACAGGTTTCAGTCTTTACACTGAGAATCTATTGAATGCACCATCATGTCACACAGCAACCTTGACTTTGAGGGTTATCCTGGCCATTCCAGGTAAAGAAGTGGGTGTGACCAATTAAACTAGGGATTGTGGAATGAATGTGAAGGATTGTAACGGCTCTTCTGTAGGATGAGAAAGGCATTGATGGGGGCAATAGGAATGCTGAATAAGAACAGAGGAGAGTCACTGAAGTAACATCATATATTTGCCTTTGTTTCATTCATTCATTCACTCACTCATTTTTGAGGAATTGGAGAAATGTGTATCCGACGCACACAAAGTACCGTGCTTGGGCCTGGCAGTGAGAATCCTCACGAAACGATTCCCTCTGTGTTCCCGAGGGACATCAAGTCTGGTGGGAGGGACAGCTAAAACGGAACTTCTATGTAGTGTAAACTATGAGACTACGACTTGAATATAAGTGCTGATTCCAGCCTGGGGAGGTCAAGGGAAGCTCTCCTGAGAAAGTCATATCTAATCTGAGGTATGTAGATACCTAGTTAGGGGAAAAAAAACTGGTAAGAGTCTACCAACATAGGAGAGGAGACCAGGGTGTAGACCGGACAGTGCAAAGGCCCAGAGGCAGGATGCTACGGAGAAACTGACCCAGTCTGAAGACAAGGATGATTTGAACCCAGGAGTCTAGGAAATGACTGTCTCTGATGAGGGCGCAGAGGGAAGCAGAGTCTAGATTTGGCCCTCCTTGGATTGATTTCCATCTTTAGAAGAAATTCTCTGGATTTCCTGGGTAGAAATCAGAGGAAGCAGACCAGCGCCCAGGAGAATATTTAGGAGGTGAGAGGTACCAGTGCCAAGGTCGTATAGCAAGGATGGCAAACAAATTTGAGCCATATGAAGAAGGGAGAATCAACAGAGGGACTTACGGGAAAATCTCGCCATAGCCTAGCCTTACTTGTTTGTGTTTGATTGAAGATACTCCATGATCCTCGTCCGGGGTGTTTTGATTTCTCTCAGAATAACTACAGACAGATGGAGTGGACTGGCAGCGTGCTATAACATAGATTCACATCTCACTGGTTAATATATGAATAACTATCCAAAAACCACAATTGACTAAATACACAGTCAGCTCAGAATGACAATGTTTATATTAACTCCCATTTGTTAAGCGCTTGCCAGGTGTTTTATACATTGATTTCATCTTATTTAATGCACATATTTAACTGCATCTGCATTTATGTATGAGGCACAGCACAGCGTGAGAATTAGGCAGCTTGCCCACCATACATGGCTGGTAAGTCCTGGGGCCAGAGTCAAGGCCAGAGGTGTCCCACTCTAAAGTCCTTGTGCTCCCGGCAGCACCTTGGCCAACCTGGATTCTTCCTTCCTGGGAAAGGAGCTCCCTTAGTGTGATCACTGTCTTCTTTTCACTCTCTTCACTGTGCCCAGGAAAGAGCTGTGTCTGAACTCCAGGAAGAATGAGCTGAGTGGCTTATCGTCATGCTCTCTTGTCCCGTTTGGGAGAAGCTATCTGCCCCGGGGTGTCTGTCCCGCAGGTCTTGCCCTCGTCCCAAGCGAGAAAAGGGAGAGTCGCTGGTTTCCGGGTTCATTAGCCTTCTTTCCTAGAAGCCAGTGTCCCCCACCCAGCCTTCGTCAGGAATGGGTGTGAGGATCCGATCAGGCATCTGCCCATTACTCGCCAGTTGATGCAGAGCCCAGGCAGGGGAACAGGTGCATGGTGCTGGGGCCCCTCTGACACCAACCCCTGAGTCTCCCCATCTCCCCACTGCCTGTCACAGTGAGACAGAACTGTGTGGACCACGACTACACTGCTTTGTGTGTCCTCGGTCCTGGGAGCGAGGCTGGAGCCAAAGCCCCGCCCTCGAGCTGCCTCGAGTGAAGTCCCTCGCCAGTGGCTGCAGACTGCTGATGTCACGCCGTTGTGTGTGACCGTGGAGAAGGACCTCTGGCAGGGCAGAGACTTGGGACCTGAGGCCATGACGTGGATTCTGGCCAGCACCGAGTGTCATGGTTTCTACTGGTCGGTGGTCCTCTCAACTTTGCCTGAATCTATTGAACTCCTTTGAAGATATTAAAGGGAATTTGTAGGACATCTTTACAAATGATGTTGAAATGCTACAAAATCAAGACATCCATGTACAATATTTGCTCAGGACAGGTTTTCTCATGTTTAATATTTCCTCTCAGATTCTTTTCATGGCTCCTCTTCACATAACCTTTAGTGCCGTGATTTTCTCTTTGCAGAAATTTTTGCCTTTAGTAAGCTATGCTTTAGAGAAAATGGAATTTAATTTATTTTACTCTGAAGTTCTCTTAACGTTAGCATTTTTCTGTAGCAAATGAGTAAAAACCAGCACTTTATTCTGAATAAAAGTTGCAAACAGTTGTGAAAAAAATAATTTACTAATAAAAAAAAGTAAAGACAAAACCAACAGAAGCCATACTGGGAATGCCGTGCCCTGCCCGTCACTGCTTCCTCTGGAAGCGAGGACCATGCAGAGAACTTTCCCCTTTCTGTAGTTGGCTGCAACAAGTAATTTGATCCACTAAAATGGTGTATGGGTTTAAGTTTGTTGTTGATGGTGATATTTCTCTAGAGTCTCAGGAAAGTCTTATGCAGGTGTGTTGGTTGTTTCCTCATTTTTCTGCATTGATTTGGAATGAAGATTTCTCTTTCTTTCTTTCTTTCTTTCTTTCTTTCTTTCTTTCTTTCTTTCTTTCTTTCTTTCTTCTTTCCTTCTTTCCTTCCTTCCTCCTTCCTTCCTTCCTTCCTTCCTTCCTTCCTTCCTTCCTTCCTTCCTTCCTTCCTTCTTTCTTTCTTTCTTTCTTTCTTTCTTTCTTTCTTTCTTTCTTTCTTTCTTTCTTTCTTTCTTTCTTTTTCTCTTCCTTCTTTCCTTCCTCCTTCCCTCTCTCTCTCATTCTCTCCGTCTCTGTCTCTGTCTTTCTTTCTTCTTTTCCTTAGAAACAGACACCAAGCAGGGGAAGTGCAAAGAGAGAGGGAGACAGAATTCCAAGCAGGCTCTGCACTGTCAGCACAGAGCCCAATAAGGGGCTCGAAAGCTACAAACTGTGAGATCATGTCCTGAGCTGAAGTCAAGAGCCAGATGCTCAACCAACTGAGCCATCCAGGTGCCCCTGGAATGAAGACTTCTGAAGCATCAGGGCTCACTCTGTTCAAGCCCTGATATTGAACCATCTGTCTTGTGTGGGACCGTGTCAGAATATGTTTCTTAGAAATCAACGTGGTTTGCAGGAATGAGCCACAGTGTATGATAAATATTCGAATTCAGCCAAAAATGAATGCAAATAGTTAGTGCACTTACAAGAATAAAATGGTTCACTCGAAAGATAAATTAAATGTAGACTATAATCATTTTAGTTTGCCCCTGTTGATTTAAAATGGAGGTGGCATCTGGGGATAAGAGGCAAAGGATTCATTTTCTTAAAAGCCCTAATATTGTCCATCATAGAAGATATGTAGGAGGTAAAAGCCAGATGTGTTCACACATAATGACTAGTTACATTTTTTCCCAATAAAAATATCAATAAAATGTCTCACATTTTTCTGAGTGGCACAGATAATATAAGCTTATTGCACAGACATAAACATCAGAAATCAGAACAATAAAGAAGAAAGCAACATATCACTAGAAATTTCAATGTTGGGGCACCTGGGTGGCTGAGTCGGTTGAGTGGCCGACTTCGGCTCAGGTCATGATCTCACGGTCTGTGAGTTCGAGCCCTGTGTCGGGCTCTGTGCTGATGGCTCGGAGCCTGGAGCCTGCTTCAGATTCTGCGTCTCCCTCTCTCTCTGCCCTTCCTCTGCTCATGCTCTGACTCTATATCTCAAAAATAAGTAAATGTTAAAAAAAAAAACAAATTTCAATGTTGACTATACAGGAAAGCTTAGTGACCATTCTTTCAGACATTTGCATGTACGTACCCATGTACTGCATGTGTATATACTATCTATAAATACAATCAAATGTTCTTTTAATTGTATTTAAATATACACATAGGAAAACATGCAAATGCAAGAGTTGAGAAACGGAGGAAATCTACATAAGTGGACTCAAAATGGGACCTGTATCCATCCCGATGTATTTTAAAAAATAATTCACTATTACCTGACGCCTAACAATCTAAACTCAAATTCTTTTTTTTTTTTCCAAATGGAGGACACTTGAGTGGAAAAAGATGGTTAAATCTTTTGTATTATTTGAAACGACTACTTGCCAATATTTTATTCTCGTGTTTCTTCTAGAGCAGTTGGAAGATTCACCCTCCACTCTACACAATCTTAACTTCTTAGCTCAAGCTGGCAGTAGGAAGGAGGCATGTTTTAGAAGCAGCACATTTTGCTATCAGCGGTTTCTCTCAGTGCAGGATACGATGCAAGATCCTTCCACGGGCTTCAAACGCGGTTGCTTGTTTCAGAATATACAGAGCCAACATCGACTTGTCCAAAATAATCAGGAGCCAGTGGCTATGAAAAGAAACTAAGGTGGTTACAACCACCTTACATTTAGGGCAATATAATTGCCCTATTATTTTTGTTTCTAATTAAATGGATACATCTGTCTTTAAGGGAAATCGAATTTACTATTCAGTGATGGCCAGTTAGGCTGCTTGCTTTCCATCTTTAGGTCTCCTCGCTTAATGTGAAAGTTGATGTATCTGAATTTGATTCTTCTTTCTTTTCTAGCTCATGAGCTAAAAATCTCCATCGATTCCAGAATCTTTGTGTCCTTGTCAAGAGCTTTACTAAGAGTACTCCATTTATATTCTAGGAGTCCAGATGGACCATTTTGGAAATTTCACTTATTTTTTCTCTAAAGATAGCATTTATTGATTTATTAACTTATTAAGGACCAATAGTCTAATATCTTTTCAATGAATAATGAATCAAAGCCAGCCTAAACGAGACACTTATTCTTAGGTTCTGTGGAGGAGATGCATTTCTCAGTGGACTTGATCAAAGCCTGGTCATCATAAAGCAATAAAGGAATTTTCATCATCTGACTATACTGACCTAATAATTAAAAACACTGTAATGTTCCATGCAGATTCCTACTTCGTCTTCCTTCTTTCCTTCTCAGTCCTTTGGAGCACATGCCAATCAGAGATTATTGGGTTACTTCCCTGACGCTGGACGAAAATCATTGGCGTTCCTGTAGAAAGACTGAGACCATCCTGTAGAAAGACTGAGACAGGCCCTCCACAGTGACCCAGATAATTGTCCGGAGGTGTCATTAATATGTGGAACCACACTCTCCCCCCACATTCTTCAATTAAGAGGTCGTAAAATCCTGCCAGATCTCTATTTTAAATCAGTAGGAAAAAGTTCACAGGCAAGAGTCCCTGCTGTAGGTGCTGTTCTCGGAAATGAAAATATCTTGGCTTCTTAAAATGTTAGAAATGACAGTGAAATATATCTTACAGTATTACCAGGCATTTTCCCTTTGCTTTGGATGTAATCTTAAAACTGGAAGATCACAAAAAATGAAAATCGTAATGGAACAAATCATGGGTGATTTTCTTCCAATTTGCTCCATCATTTTGATGTCTTATCACACATATATTGGTATTAATAAGTGAAGGACAGGTATTATTTGCATTTTTCAGAAGAGAAAAATCAGTTATTACCATGTAATATCAATATGAGGTCACAATATAGGAAGGACAAGATCCTCTGCCTTTGCTCTGACTGTCCCTTCTCCATGAAGTTCAATCCCAACCAAGCAGCAGCAGGGACACTGCATGGCACTGCAGAATGGACCAGAGACAACGTCTCCATCCCCATCCATCTGGGGCTGTAGCTCTGTATCACTGTTCCAGGAGCTCACGCGCGTTGAGGGTTACCATGGACAGCTCTTAGTTTGGGTCCTAAGTTGGTAGTAGACAAGCTTCCTAATACGATCCTTGATGCTCATGGAATAAGACAAATCTTCTCAAATGAATTATTGCATGCATCTATATGGGCTGTCCATATTTTTTAACATGAACATTTGGAGACAAAAGCCTGAAGACGAAGACTTGGATCTCGACTCCCTGCCCCAGCTTCTCATCCATGGAATGGTCCAGCCATCTGTCTCCTTTCCTTGTTACGGCGTCTTCGGCTTCTCTTTGCGAGAGAATGTTTCCTTCCCCTGGATTGGACGACACTGATCTGGGACATGTGAGCTGACATCACTCATTTTCTCTGAGAGACTGGGCGGAATAGGGCAGTGAGGGCTGTCCTCCCCTCTCCACGGCGGCCCTTCCAAGCACCCTGTGCAAGGCAGACCTTCCCCCATGGAGGTGGAATGTTCTGCCCGGAGGGAAAATGGTGCAGCCACATTCCCTGGTTAGGTAGGACTTTCAAACAAGCTCTCGGCGCCCAATTATGGAGATTCCTTCAGGGCAAAACAGGAAGAGTAGGTTCAGAAATCCTTCTTTGCTCTTCTGCTGATTTTGTTATTTAAGTTGCTTTAACAGGTGCATGGAAGCAGATCTAAAATTAAGAAACAGACTTTTTCCAAATCCTTTCTTTTGGAAAGTTATTGACCTGAAGTGATCAGCCTCATGTGTTCTTAATGTCAGGGCTGGGGGGTTGGACTAAAGATGGGTTGAAGAAAGAAGTAACAGGGAGGAGAGATCTATCTGCATGAAGGTCTCTGGCTGACTGTCTCTCCCCCGATGAGGCAAACCCACGTGGGAAGGTGCGGGCACTGAAGGGCAAGGGCAAGAACGCTGTGTTCACATGGAATCTTGTGTTCACACGGGATCTTGTTGTCCATCTGGAAGGGCCAAGGTGGCCATGTGACTGTTCCAGCGCCTGGGGCGCTGTGACAGGTCACCAAGACACGCGTGTGCAGGGATGGGGCGGGGAGTGCCAGTGTCTCTGCTTTCCTGGGAAAGGGCTTCAGCCTCGCCATGTCCCTCTTAGCATCTGTCCCCGATCTCCCAGACACACAGACGCAGATGCTCGTCCTTGTGCATGCTCCCGCCTGACACTCCCTCTCCTCGGCACTCACGTGACACACGTGTGTGCGTTCACATGCGCACACTCACAACACACCCACACACGTGCATTTACTTACACGCGCTCACCCGAGCACACCCAGAACCAGCAGAACAACGACGACCTCGGGTGCGCGGCTGGGGGTGATCTGAGGGGTCCAGGTCCTCACCTTGGATTTCCACCTGCGCCCTGAGCCCGGTCCCGAAACCTGCAGGCCCAGGAGCGCATCTTGGGTGGTTTTGCCTTCTGTGAATGTTTGTCACCCTCCCCTGGTCCCAGTGCTTATCACAGCTCCTGGGGCCCCAGGGGACAGGTGGAAGATGTGTCCCCTCCACAGCCCAGACCCACTGTCCTGTGCCGGTGAGGGGTTCCAGGGCCGAGGTCCCCCCCTGACCCCCTAACCCCTGCTCCTCTCAGGGCCTCGGGGCTCCCTGGCCCTTCCCCAGAGCCTGACACTGTTCCTGCTGCCCACGCGGTTCTCCTGCCTGTGATTCCCTCACAAGGACGTTTTTCTTTCCTGGTCGAAACTGTCGCCCGCGGGCGCTTCGTGCTCCTCAGCAGTGGCCACCCTTCCCGGAAAGATTGCGCTGGACATGAACCCATTTGTGCAGCAGCCAAGTTAAACAGGGAGGGGCTTTGAGGCCATTTTTGGAATTATTCTTCTTCTCTTGGCATTCAGCTTCATAATTGTGAGCATTTAGACACCTGCTAACTTCCACAAGAGGCCACGGAGCTCCCGAGGTTTCGGGAGCAATTTCTGTGTCTAGTTACCACCAAAGGATGAGGAAAATAGAGAGAAACCTATCTGTTCATTGTGGATAATTTATACCCGGCGGCATGGTTTGTGAGTTCCTCTCGAGATCCCTTCCTGGTCTGTGATCGAGACAAAGTGACATTTCTGGTTTCCAGATAAGGCAGTCACTGGCTCTATGGATTCCTGGGAGTATTTAAGGATCTCGTTGGTGTTGGGTATGGGTCTGGTCCCTCACTTTCTGGTGATAACATAGTTGTCTCGATATTCCCATCTGGTGTTAACTTTGATCTGTAGAGCCAGAGAAATACCTTAATTTTTTTGTCCTTTGTTGGGGAGGAGTTTATAATAATAGCTCCTTCTCTCATACAATATTAAAACATATTACAAAAAGTAGATGAACCGCTTCTTTAAATTACATTGGCCTTCCATGCGGCATTCACTCGGTGAGGGTCAGTTAGCTTTCCTGACATCAGTGCTTTGCTCTGCTGCATAAGAAACCTCCGTCTTACTCTAGGAACCAAGACCCCAACCCAAGTCCCTGTCTGTACACCCTTAATTGTGATACCCCATGTGTGTGTGTGTGTGTGTGTCCACCACGCTTCGGTAAGTGAACACTCAGTTCCTCCCAGCTACTTCCCCAGAAGGCCCCTGGGAACCGTGCGTGTCGCCTGATGGTCACCTCAGGGGTCCCTCCTCCCACATCGAAGAGAGTACTGGTGTAACCACTGGAACATATTGAAGTGATGTGGTGTGATCCTGAGACCCAAATCCACCCATGCCCGGCCCCTTGTGAGCCCCAGGGTGTCTGTGCTGCCCTGGAGAGGAGGAGAGGGGCAGACCCCGGGACAGAGGGTTTTGAAGGGAATGACTCGTTTCATCCGGAGTTCACAGTATTAACTTTTCAGACCCCAGGAGGGAATTGGGTTTGAGATCATTTAACTATAGATGCATAATTATGCACTTTTTCTGTTTTGCAAGCCTACATTTGTGGCTATTACAAAATACCATTTATTTTTAAAAATTTTGGATTTTTCAGCGGCACTGTGCCGACAGTGTTGAGCCTGCTTGGGATTCTTTCTCTCCCTCTTTCTCTCTCCCTTCCCTGCTTTTTCTCTCTTTCTCAAAATAAGGAAATATTTTTTTTTTTTTTACAAAAGGAAATCATATGCTTTCACGGTATTTTCCACACCGGTGAGTCCTGACTCCTTGTGTGAGGCGATTACACAGGTGTGAGTCCCAGACAGTGATGATCTTGGACGCCATCTTGGAGGTGGCTCACACATGCCACTCTTTACGCCCCAGTGACTCATGTCTCTCCATATGTAAAACATACTCACCCCTTCCGAGGCCCCACAGGTCTCAACCCTTTACAACACCAGCTCAAAATCCAGGATCTTATCATCTGAATCAAGTTCAGGTGTGGATGAGGCTCTTCAGGTACAGTTCATAGAGTACAGTACCTCTTCATCCACAGACCGTAGAAGAGTTATGTACTCCTCCTCTTCCCCCACCATGCACCCAACATACATACCCCGCCCAGTATGGGACAGATGCTATAGACCGTCTTCTTCAAAAAGGGGTAAAGCGGGAGACACACAAAACCGATTGGTCCACGGTGATTCTAAAACCCAGCAGGATCACTGGGGGTACAGGCAGAATTTAAATACTGAGAACTAGTTCCAGAATCCATGCTTTTAATTACTACCCCATGCCACCTCTTAAAGTTGAAGGCTTTGTAGGCTTTTATGGATACCTGAACTTTGGAAATCCTTTGTCATTATTGTAATTATTTTTTTCTTTCTTTCGCTGCTACTGGCATATTTTATGGAATCCTCGTTTTCAGACGTTGGCTTCAGGTTTACCTCCATTGCATTTTAATTTGCCAGGAAGATTCTTTCAGACATATCCAGTAGAAACCTTCAGTGAGCCAAGAGAATGGGTGGTGAACTAACTCGAAAAGTATTTTGAGAACATTAATGTGCCTTCTTGATCAAAAAAACAGACAATGGCTGTTGGTGAGGAAAAGGGCTGATATCTCAGGTAGGAGAAATTATGGCGTGTCCTAGGTGTTATGTTGCTCAGATTGCTTCATGTTATGCGTCTTCTCTTCGTAAGTCTTTGTGCAATCTTACTGAAGATAGTAACCAGGCTTGTTGCCAAAAAATCAGAAGGAAGAGGGATTAGACTTATTCTGTATGACTGTTTCATGGACCAATGAACAAGTGATCAGGAGGAAACATGATGAATTTTATGCAATGATTTTACAACAGAATTCTCTCAGAATGCAAGAGTTTCTAAGGTGGTAGTGAATATTCACAGAAGGTTTGTGTATAAGGTGGACGACGGTGTGGTATGAATTGACTCATTGATTAATTAAATAGGTATTTACTAAGTGTTTTCTGCATGCGAGACACTGTTCTGCACTGGGGATTCAGCAGTACTAAAAACAGATTAAAATCAATTTTGAGGACTAAATTCTAGTGGAGAAAAACATATTCTAGTTGGGAGAGACTAACAAATCAAAGATAATATTCTATTTTATTACATTTAATATAATATAATATAATATAATATAATATAATATAATATAATATTAGTGATACTTGTAATGGAAAGAACTAAAGCAGTAGAGGGCTGACAGGGGGTATGAGAGATGCAAGCATGTATATCTATGACCCGGTAGTGGACATGGAAAGTAGAAAGGCCCTGAGGTTGGAACATGCTTGTCATTTTCAGCAAGTGCAAGGAGGCCAGGTGCCTCAGGCAGGAAAATCCTAGGTGAGGGGAAGATAGTAGATAGGATCAGAGAGGTAACAGGAGCCAGATTGTGTGGAGCCACGGAAGTCATTGGGCAGACTTCGGTTTTTACTTTGAGTGAGATGTGGAGCCTCAGAGGGCATTGGGGAGAAGGGTGTTATGATCTGACGTGCTCATTGAGAGGGTCGCTCCAGCTGCTGGGTAGGAATATCATGGAAGGGGTCAAGGTGTAGAAGACCAGTTTGGAGGCCACTGCCATGGTCTGGAGTAGAGACAGTGGAGACTTGGAACAGGTGGTGGGGATCTTGGATGTAATTCATGATCTAAAGTCGGCAGGATTTGCGAATGAGTTGCATATGGATGTAAAAGAAAAGAATCAAGAACCATTCCGAGATTTTTGGTGTACCTAACTGGGAAGTGGAGCCGTCTTTTACCAATACAGGGAAGAATTATGGAAAAACGTGTGTGTGTGTGTGTGTGTGTGTGTGTGGTAAATCAGAAGCTTTGAACATGTTAAGTTTGAGGTGCTCATTAGACCTGTAAATGCTGAAGCTCAGAAGATAGTTAAAATTACAGTCTGATGTTCCGTGGAGAGATCGGGCTTGATATAAATTTATTAGTTGTCAGGGTATAGATAGTAGTTAAAGGCATGGGTGTGAACGAGATCCCCAACTGAGTTAGTGTAGATGGAAAAAACGGGAGGTTCATGGACTGAGCCCTCAGGGTTTCCAGAAGTTAGAGGTTGAGGGGATGAGAAGGAACCAGTGTTTGGAAAGAAGAATTTTCCAGTAAGATGCAACAGATGAAATGCAGGTAAGAGCCCTGGAGGACAAGGAAAGGGGCATTTTTGAGGAAGAATGAGTGATAAATGATCAAATATCATAAAAGAGTGGTTTGAGATTGGTGGATGTAGCAATGGAGAATTCACTGGAGACACAGGAAAGAGCAAGTGTGCTGGGGCACAGGTGGGTTCGCATGAGGGAGGGAAGAAGGTTCGGGAGGCAGTGGATGGAGGAGCTTGCTTTGAAGAGAATGGAGGAGTCACATGGTACCTAGAACAGAATTTGGAGTCAAGAGACAATTTGGATTCCTTTTTTTTAAGATGTGTGTAACCAGAGATTGTGTCCTAATGGAGATAATCCAGTAGAGAAAAATTGGTGAAGTAGGAAGAAAGGGAGCGTTGCTGGACAAAGTCCTTAAGAGGGAAAGACAAATGGGGCTCTAGCTCACAAGTGGAGGACTTGCTTTAGGATGCTCACTGCAGTGCCAGGAAGGAGGGGGGGTGGCGGGCTGAGTTGTACAGGCTCCCAGTGAATCAGGAAGCCGGGGATGGTCGGTGGGGGAGATGTGTGGGGTTTTGAGGCAACAGGAGAGGAGAGACTAAGTGTTTGAATGGAAGAGAGAAATTAGGACCACCAGGAAGCACTACCAGCTGCTTGATATTAGAAGTCATGAACTTAAAGTGTTTCTGTGCTTTTGTCCAAACATATTCAGCTATGCTGGTGCTGAGCAGGCTCGGGCAGGGAGTTATGTTTTTCAGTTTATATTGTGGTTGTTTTTCTTTGGAGGGAACGAGAGCAGAGCGAGCTGGGGAGTATACGCCACGCCTTGATTAAAGAGGCAGATCACAGAGTTCAAGATGAATAACAAAGGCTGTGGGGGCACAGGAATGGGGTTGGGGAGTGGAGATACGGAGGGATAAATAAATTTGAGGTCCTGGTAGATCAAAGGATTTCTGGTGTGGAGTTACAGAAGGAATAAGCTAGAAATCTCAGAGGATGGTTGTTGGAGACGAGGGTTCTTTGAAATTGCTCTTATGCAGGTATTGCAGTGGTTGGAAACAAGAAGATCAGGGGTTCGGCCACACAAGGGAGACTCGGAATTTGTCTGGAGCAGAGACTCTGGAGCACAGGGATCAAATGAGTGAAAAGTCCCCCTCACAGATAGTGAAGGGTTAGGGCAGCAGCCACGTCGGGGGGGGCAGGCGACTGATGGTGAGCAGCGGTAAACTCTTCATGGAGTTAAGCGCTAGTCCAGGGTTTGGTAGAAGATAGTAAGAGGGTGGAGTATCAAGTAGCGTATCCTGATATATAAGATTTGAAGTTGGGGGAGCCAGGGAAGAGGGAGGGGCATGACCTTGAAGCAGTAATGAGCAACAAGGAACAAGGAGCCATTTCCCTAAATCGAGGCCAAGGGCATGATCCGGTGTTATGGCGGCTGCTAGAGAGACTTTGTCTGCGGATATCCTTGCTCCAAACGCAAATGGAGATGATTGACATAGGGTTTGAGTATCCACTGTGTCACTGGTTAGAATATATAACCTATAAACTATAATATAACCTATAAACTAATCTACATATGGAGAGACAGACATACACAAAGAGAGAATAAATAGTATAAATTCTTTTTTTAAAAGTTAAGGCAATTTTCGCCCATACACAGGATTCATATTTAGTCACAACATGTAGGCTTCTTGTATATTTCCTCTGAAATCCCACAGTAGGTGATCAATAAATGCTTGTGTATTGGCTGATAAAAGAAAACTCTAATGTGGAGTGGGCACTTTAACGTTGTATGATATCATAGAAAAAGCGTAGCTGAATATGATTTTGAGAACACTGCAGATTCATAGGCTTAGACTCCTGGAATGGACCCGGAAGTTTGCAGATCTTTCTGACATTCAGACCATCGTCTGTGGTCAGCGGCTCTCTGAAACTGCCCTGGAATGACTGCTCTGTTACGGACATTGGAAAGGGAGTCCAGACAGGGAATAGACCAGAACACCTAGTTGTCCATGAAAGAGCACATCAGGATGGATATTTCCAGAGTCCTGGGCCTCTGTGCTTTCCGTCACATGTGTGTTCTCAGAAGTCCATGTGACTCCAGGGTCTGCTGGAGACAAAATGTGTGGTAAGTTCTGCGTGTCCCTGTGGCTTCTTTCTCGAGTGTTGACTTATGTTGGACTCTGCCCGCCATGATGCCTGCAGCCCACCCACCATGCGCTTCTTCCTGCAGGGACCATCACAGGAGCCTCTGCAAGGGGACGTCAGCCAGAAATCTGTGGATCTGGCATTCACCCCCGGTGGCCAGGGCCCTTCCTGCACCTCACTGAATCTCCAGCTTAGGGCTCCCCTTGCCCCTTCCTTATGATCACCCAGAAAAAGGAGCTGTCTCCTAATGGAAACATTTTCCACTCGGTCCCTCATCCATGACTCTTCAATCTGTGTGCAGAAGGGTTTTTGTTTCATACTCTTGGACACTGAACTGAACCCTCCCACTGTGATTTATCCTGATGGACTTCACCCACGGTGCCTCACTTGAGAAGGCCAGACATAGACAGCTTCCCTCGTCCACTGTATCCTCCACCTCCATGGACCCACCAAATACAAAGTCACCTCCTTGGGAGCAGACAAAGACTGACATAAAGAGCCCAGGTGCTTCTGAATCATTAGGGGGTAAATTGGGGGTGCTTCTCACATTCCATGGTGCAGATACTCGCACGTTCTAGCTTACTCTTGTATAACTAGACTGTGAACAAAGTCTTCCAACGCGAAATATTTTCTTGGAGTGATTGTCTTTGTGGCCACCCAGGGGTCTGAGAGAGATTTAAGTTTCTTTATTATCTGGTGGATTCAGGGCCTGTCGAACCCAACAGACAATAACAGGAGCCTCATTCCTGGGCTATTTGTCTGTAGACTGGTCACGATGTGCTGCGTTTCAGAGGATTACAAGTTTGATAATAAAGAGGTCAGAGAGTCTTTTTTGTTTAGGGGCAGGTATAGAAGTCATTTATAGAAAATTCTACATCTTTTCAGAATGCGGCCTAGGAGGTAATGACTACTTTCTCCTGCCTCTCCATGTGCTCGAAATGTAAAAACGAGTTACAGGAGAGCAGAGCAAATGAATGTGTCCAGTCAGAAAATACAAAGCAAACCTGGTCTATTCTGCGTATTTTTTTCTAGTCAGGTTTTAAATAATTTCTCCGTTTGGATTTTGAAAGAAGTTTCCATAGAGTGGGGTCGCAGCGTTGCAGGAAGCACACCGGCTAGAATTCAGGCATTGTTGCCTCCAGCCACAGCCTGCTACTAACTCACGGTGGGATTTGGGGTACAAAACATACTGTTTCTTTCCTTGATTCTTATTCTGTGAAAAGAGAAAACTGGTCTAGATTAGTGTGGTCCAGTAGAAAAATAACGTGAATCACATTTTACCTTTTCTAGTTGCCACATTAAAATAAATAAAAGCAAATAGGCGAACTTAAGTTTAATAATCTCTTTTATTCAGCTCAATGTATCTAAGACATTATCATTTCAACATGTGATCGGTAGAAAAGTAGCTATTTTTCTTAAAGTTTATTTATTTGGGAGAGAGTGAGTGTGAGAGAGAGAGAGCAGGGGAGGGGCAGAGAGAGAGAGGGAGAGAGAGAGAATCCCAAGCAGACTCCGTGCTGTCAGCACGGAGCCCAACACAGGGTTCAATCTCATGAGCCCTGAGATCAGGATCTGAGCCTAAATCAAGAGTCAAACATTTAACTAACTGGGCCACCCAGGTGCCTTGGAAAGTAACTATTAAACAGGTATTTTCTATTCTTTTGTTTATACTAAGTTTTAAAAAATCTGGTGAGTGTTTGCACTAAGACCACATCTCAGTTCAGACTAGCCATAATCATCGTTCTCAGTGACCACAAGTGGTTGTGGCCACTGTACTTGGCAGTGAAGGTATAGACAGTGTCTAGGATCCTTTCCTGTCTGGCATTCTGGGTATTCAAGTCCGTGCCTTTAGAGAGATCACTTTTGATTTATCTTCTAAGTTGTCCTCTTAAAATAAAGTGTCAGGAGCTGTAATACCTGTGAAAAAGGAATCACAACAGTTTACTAGTCCTAACGATATGCCAAATATTATTTCTAGCCCTTAAATATATTAATTCATATAATTTTCATGGTAACGTGAGTAGGTGGATCCTACTCCTAAAGCCCATTCTAGGAATGACAAAGCTGAGGCACGGGAGGTTAATGGCCCAATGTCACACCCAGGGGTGATAAGCAGAGATCTCAACAGTGGTGTCCACTCCAGAGCTTGCATGGGGACCCTCTGGAATTCCAACTTCTGTTTCTTGTAGCAAGAGGAGCAGAAAGTGACCAGACTCGTGTCCCAGAGTAGGAGTGCCACTAGTTATATGACCTCTAGAGGCTTTGGACTTCAGACCTTGTTCTCCGCTAATGTGACTTGTCCCGCACATACTGGAGTCCCAAGGAGCCTCACGCGTCACAGGGACTGGAAGGCACGCGGGTACATTTTCTTTGTCCATCTCCTAATTCTCTCCGCAAAGAGTGAACCGATGAGGATGTAATTCCTTGCAAATGCCCTTTTCCTTATTGCTGAAATATTTTCCTCCCTGTTGAAACTGAAGTTGTAGCTCCTGATGCCTTCCCCGCTCATCGTCCCTTGGTGAAAATGGAACGACTCTGGCGAGCGGAGAAAAGAGTTTAGCAGTCTGGACCTTACAATTCGAGGATTAGTAGTTGCTGTTGTGATAGGCTTGGGTGCTCTTGGGGAGGCTGAGTTTCAGTTAACAACAAAGTCCCTTCCTCAGGACAGTGGCAGTCTCTGTATGGCCACGGGCCACCATGCCGGTTCATTATGTTGGCATTGGAAGTGACACAGAATTCTCTTTGGGTGTGTCTTACAGTCCAGTACGTCCTAATTCTGGGCTGTGAAGACCCACGGTGTTTCTGACTGTGGAGCTGGCTCTAGTGTAAAACTGGGCTTCAGCCGTACTTCCTCGGAGTACTGGGCCACAGGGTATAGGCCAGCTCTTGCTGTGGGCTCCCCGAGGGTCTGGGTTATGACTTGGTCTCCACAAAAGAATTTAGAAAGTGGAAACCTTGTTGGTCATGCCCCATGAATTTGTCCCAAACCGAAGGCGATGTAATGTGAGTAGAAGTGAGAGAAAGTGAGTTCAGAAGGAGAGAGAGAAAAGAAGGCTAAAGCAGACAAACACTATTTATTCAAGTTACCATATAAATGTCCAGGCTTACTGCATAAAAATGTTGCAAAAACCCCACAAAACTGAGTTTAAAGAGACAGCTTACCAAAGATTGAGAGGCTAAAATCTCTTTTAATTCCCAGCCCTCAATTGCAAACCTTCCTCCTCTGGCTTCCTCTCTGCCTTGCGGGAGGTCCGTGGTCATTCCTAGCAGTGTCTTCCTCTCCTTCCCTCCCTCGGCATAATGCGGTATCTTGACAGCACACAGCTCAGTTAGGGATGTGTGCATAGTTCTCCCGGAACAGACTTGGGGTTTCACGGATATCTATAAGCTCTGTAGGTTGTGTTACACCTCGGGACCTAGCCCGGGCCCATCACAGGGACCCGGTAAGGAAATCTGTTAATCACTGACTAGATGGACAAATATGAAGGGTCTCTAGACTTCAAACAGCCCGACCATCCTGGGAAAGAGAAGGGTAAGGACTGATTTGACGACCCACATTTTATCTTCTGAAAATTTCCACTTCGTTTCATGGTTCGGAGGGAGCATAAAGCCACAGAGTTAAAAAGCACGCAGAACTTCAGAAATAACATCGCCCTCGTTAAAAACAAACTTTAACTCTACTGACGCTGGGTTTAATTTTAAATGTTGCCAAATAGGTCAGATTAAGATGTTTTCTGCAGCCTCCAGTTAACTTCTGAGTAAGTGCTCACCGGGCTTGTTTTCGGGGAGTGTGAATGCAGTGCCCTCGTGCAGAATGTTCTAGGTCA
Organism: Paguma larvata; assembly: GCA_030068075.1. Lineage (NCBI taxonomy): Eukaryota > Metazoa > Chordata > Mammalia > Carnivora > Viverridae > Paguma > Paguma larvata. Next base: position 5,521,618 of record CM057826.1, read on the forward strand.
CTTCTGCTTCTCATCATAATCCGGGAGGGTGTTCACGCCGCGAGCCTGGGCAGACCGTTTTGTGTGGTAGTAGAGGATTTTGTGCGACGTTTTTAAAGAAGCACTTGATGCTATCGTAACTATTTCTCTTTTATCAGAACGACTTCTTTTAAATAATATTGTTGTTAAAGACGGCTTCGAAAAATAAAAATATGGTTACATGGAAACACTCTCAAAGACGCTCATGAGTTTTAGTAAGCTAACATGCTTTTTCAGTTCAGAATTGTGAATTCATTTTTGTGGTATATTCTCCATAGAATCTTACACAATAGAGTAAAAATCTCCCTTCGTGTCTTAGTTTAAGGCATATTTGTGATTTTAAGAATGGGGGCACCTGGGTGGTTCTGTCGGTTAAGTGTATGACTTCAGCTCAGGACTTGATCTCATGTATCGTGGGTTCGAGTCCCATGTCAGGTTCTATGCTGACACTCAGACTCTGGAGCCTGCTTCGGATTCTGTGTCCCCTCTCCCTCTCTGCCCCTCCCCCATTTGTGCTCTGTCTCTCTCAAAAGTAAACATTTGAAAAAATTAAGAAAAAAAGAATGACAGAGGTTTTCCAGATTCGCTTTTTCTGTAGGATGAATAAATAATAATCTTTTAATCTCATTCTCAATTTCAGAAAAACTATCAAATTAATTTAATTTCATATTATTATTTTAATGTAAACATAGCTATTTTTGATTATTAGTAAGCACAAACAATTTAAAAAGTTTGCATTCCATGGGGCACCTGGGTGGCTCGATGATTAAGCGTCCAACTCTTGATTTTTGGCTCACGTCATGATCTCGGGGTTTGTGAGATGGAGCCCCGAGTTGGGCTCTGTGCTGACAGTGCGGAGCCTGCTTAGGATTCTCTGTCTTTCTGCCCCTCCCCCACTTGCAGGCGCTTGCTCTCTCTCTCTCTCTCTCTCAATTTCTCTCTCTCTCAAAATAAAAAAATAAACTTAAAAGAAACTTTGATTTTCATTTATTCTATAAATGAAGGATCAAGATAAGGACTTTCAGTTGAAACCAATACAATACAATAGTTATGCCCTGTAGCCTGTCTTATCCCAACGAAAATAGTTAAGATAACATATAAGAAATTAATAAATATATCGCCATGACCACCTGATAAATTTCCTGCAGCTTCTATTCAATTACATGTAAGATATGCTTAAAGATCAATTTTGTTGTATAATTTTAGATGTCTCTTTGTATATTGGTATATAAATTATGTGATATTTCCAGCTTTTGCTTACTCATAAAATTTTGTTTTGTGTTTTTAAATCTTGAGACGATTATAAGTGAGCTAGTCTAATTCAACACAGATCTTGGCTTATGAATTTTCTTATATCATCCCATAGAATGTGAGATCCATGAGGGTAGCTGTCTCTGCTCTTTTGTTCACCGATGTGTCCCAAGTGCCTAGAATAGTTCTGGGGCCATGGCAGGGCCTCACTAGATGTTTGTTGAGTGAATGAATAATTACACTGGAGAGACATGTGGACTCTAATACACTTGCTTTCTTTCTTTCTCTGTGCTAGCCTGATTTTGATTTATTTATTTATTTTTTAATATATTTATTGTCAGATCGGCTTCCACACAAACACCGGTGCTCATCCCAATAAGTGCCCTCCTCAATGCCCATCCCCCATTTTCCCCTCTCCTTCACCCCCCATCCACCCTCAGTTTGTTTTCTGTATTTAAGAGTCTCTCATGGTTTGCCTCCCTCCCTCCCAACCGATGAATGGATGAAGATGGGGTTTATATATACAGTGGAATACTACTTGGCACTGATTTTTTGCCACGATCTCTGAAATTTCAAATGAGCTTCTCTCACCTCATAAACAAATCAAGCCGATCTCATGTTCTTACTCTCAGTTGTAATGACGTGATGTGTGGAAACGCATGTTAAGTGAAATGTTACCCCCTGGGTCAGAATCCCATTATTCTCATTTGTACACTTGGATTACAAAAAATTGCTCAATCATGATTGTGCTGTTCTGATTTCGCTGGTAGAAATTTGTGAAAATGTTTTTCTCTTGTCCTATGGGCACTTAGAGAATACTCTTAGTTTTTGCCTTTTGGCCTGTAGAGCCTAAAATATGCAAAACTTGGACACAAGGTTATCACTTTAAGTGAAAGTTTTCATGATAATGATTCAAGTTTCCACCTCGAAAAGCTACAAAAAGAGCCCATAAGACCAAAATAGTAGAGAGATGGAAAGATCAGAATTTAGGATCAAACACAGTATTCAAAACTGGTGGTGAATAAGAAAACTTAAATGGATTTATCCCTCTGTAGCTGTGGAAAATGTAGCCACAGATAAACTCCAACTCATAAAACAATTCCAAGAAGTTCCAAGGCACAGTATTAAAAAGTTAATAACTCAGAATTAATATTCCACATAACTTTGTAAACCCATGGGAAGTGAGTGACTGATCACCATGCTCGTCCAGGGGACTGTACACATGGGTCTAGTATCGATGTTAAATAAAAGATCTGTTTAAATGTTTTTTAATGTTATTTATTTTTGAGGGAGGGAGAGACAGAGCATGAGTGGGGGACAGGAAGAGACAGAGAAGGAGACACAGAATCTGAAACAGGCTCCAGGCTCTGAGCTGTCAGCACAGAGCCTGATGTGGGGCTCAGCCTCAGCAATGGTGAGATCATGACCTGAGCCGAAGTTGGACACTAAACCAACTGAGCCACCCAGGTGCCCCTAAAAATCTGTTTAAACATTATCGCTAAGCACTTAAGTGAGTCAAATAGAAGAATATAAAAAGACTATGAATTGGTTTCCGCGGTAAATTTGAATGGGATGTATTTATGGCCAGTTGGGACTAAATAAGAATTCAGCTAAAAGACATTTACAAGGACACATACCAAAAATAAAACAAAGACACACCGTATGCTGAGTATGTCAGAAACACTAGACCAATCTTTTTGCTTGGATCAGCTCATTTAATCCTCAAAATGACACTATGAACCAAGCACAATTACTGACCCACGAGTTAACTCCAGAGACGGTACTGCTAACAGCTCTACTATATAAGAGTAAAGAATAAATGCATGGCATAAGAAAGATCTACCAGTAATAGGTTAATAAAAAGATAGGAGGCCTGGCAGGTATAAAATCAGAAGTCCAGCTGAAAATCATTAAATGGGACAAATGGAGACAAAAATTATAGTCCATGAAGAACACAGATAACACACTCTACCCCTACTAACAGAGTTTCTACGTGCACAAAACAAAAACTAAGAAACTTAGTTTTAGAAATCCAGGAAGAAATTTATCATCCAATTTGAATATTATAATGTCTACCTTTCAGAATTTATTTTTCAAAGAAAGAATTTGAAGAGACACCCCCCCAAAGTTGTAAATACAATTAACATTTTGATCTACCAGACATACACAGGACTTCCCATAGCAATGGTTTAGTATCAATAAGGTAAAAGGAACCCCTTAGACTCAACAGACAAACGGCCACACAGAAAAGCGTACAAAATATAAATAAGCACTTAACAGAAGAAGAAGTTGAAATGCTAGTGATGACCTCACAGCTCATAGTTACTGAGGAAGGAAGTTATGACATCAATGATATATACGCACGTGATTTATATACATGCGGGTTTGCCTATCACGTTGGTAAAAGCAAACGAGTTGATAATATGAATACACTTCATCTAAAATAGTGCAGAGATGGGCACTTGCATGTTTTAGAGGACAGTCGTTTGTCAACGGTTCAAAGAACAATTTGGTAGTGCCTCTATTTTTTTAAATATTTATTTATTTATTTATTTATTTAATATAATGTATTGTCAAATTGGCCTCTCAACTGTTAAGTGTGCCTCTCCCGTGACCAGTACCTCCCCTTACAGCGTCCACCGCATCGAAGGAATGGACCTTGCGCATATGGCCTATGCACAAAAAGTCCTGGCTGAAAGTTCTAGTAAACCCATCTTATGTCATGTGCTCTGCAGACATTAACGAGAGTGAGATATGGCTGACCGTGCTACTAAGAAAGACTGCTAAATCATTTTATCACGTTAACAAAAAACGGGGGGATACCTAAGAAATTGATCTCTGTCTATGTATACTGTACGTTACTATGGAAAGATACGTATTGTTAAGAGTGGCTCCTTTTGGGGGAGAGACTACAACCCCCTGACTGTGTGAGGCAGGGAGGGTGTAGGAGGAATTTCTGTTTTCCCTCTAGTTCCTGTTTTCCAAACAGCGTGATGTCGTGTATTACTTTTGCAAGCAAAATAAAACATAAATACACCCCGAAACTAATAAAATATTTCTGAGCAGGTTAAAATTGTTCTAAGTTACCACTTGATTTTGCAGTTTTTAAGAAAATACATTTTCTTCGTTTTTAAAATATTTTTAGTGTTTATTGAGAGACCGAGCACGAGTGGGGGAGGGGCAGAGAGCGAGGGAGACAGAATATGAAGCAGGCCGATGTGGGGCTTGAACTCACGAACCATGAATCATGACCTGAGCCAAGTCAGAGGCTTAACGGACTGAGCCACCCAGGCATCCCGAGAAAATATATTTTCAATATTAATTTGTGAAGGTTGGAAGAATTTTAGGAATTCTGAAGTCAATTTCGCCACTCAAGTAACTTGTTCAGTGGGTGTTTTTAATTCTTTTGGTTTTGTACTTTTGAGGATTTACTTTCAATTTTACTAGGTACAGCACTCTCCTGTATTTTTATCATGTGTCTGGCAACAAATTCGTGAAGTGAGTTGTCATGGTAACAGGATAAGGACTCCAGCGGGGGAGAAAGAGTTGGCCTTGGTTCTGGTTTGTTTCCGATGTGCCCAGCGCTGAATTAACCTCTGAAAACAAAGCAGGCGATTCATCCCGGGTCTGTTTTACATAGTTACACAAGCAGGGTGTAAGGAAGGATTGGTAATGTCCTTTCCCGTATTGGAAGACATCTCCACGATGGTGCTTCTCAAAGCGGAGGTCGTGAAGCTCTTCCAGTTCCTCTCCCACGTCTGTTTCCCAAGGTCGGCACAACCCAGGCACCTGGCGTGGCTTCAGAGTCGGGGCTCGAACACCAGCCAAGCGCCCAGCATCCTAGTCCGCGCACTTGTCAACGGCCCCTCGGCTCCGCCCAGTCCGACGGAGTGATGAGCACCATTGGTTCCTGATCCTTCGCTCGCCTGTTCGCTCACCGGACACCCCTAGTGGGGACCCCGCCCACGTGCGCCCACCCGCTCCGAGTCCAGGGCAGACATGGAATCACAGACATTGGATCCGTCTGGGGGTCTCCCACCAAAGACCTTACACTTCGTAGTGAAACCCGTAACAAGGACCAAAGCTCAGCCGCCCTGCCAAATGCCGTGCAGAGCTTGGAGAGGTTCCAAGGGCCCCACCTGCCACAGGCCAGAAGATAAATCAGGGTCAAGGGAGCTCCCTGCTGGCATTGTCTCCACCGTCCCAGAACCTAAGGTGGCCTCCGCCTTTGCTCTGGTCCCCAGTGTGCGGACTGCACAGAGGCCATGTTCCCTCTGCCTGGAGCTGTCACCGCCAGGGACCCTGGGATCCACCTGCACCAGGGGGCACACGCCAGGCGGGTCTCCTTGACTTTACCGTGAGGCACCAGGCATCTGGCTTGTTTCACTGCAAGTGCAGGTCTTATTTCCTCTTCTACCTTTCCCAGTGCTGACAGAGACTCACCACATTTTCCATAATTCGTCCCCCAGAGGCGTTTCTTTTTATTCTCCCAACACATTTCTCTCGGCGCCTCATTATCATGTAGCAATGTCATTCAAGAGCACAGAAGGGGGCATCCACACCAGGCAGGGACCACAGCAGGGACTTGCTGGAAGGGGTGCAGTGGAAGAGAAGGTGGGGAGATAGAAGGAGGATGGTTGGCTGATGGACCAGAAGGTGGCACAGGATCAGATGACCGGGGTGTGGCTGTCCCCCAAAGACCTATCACTGTGCAGGTTTGCACAAAGCTCTCCAGCATCCAAAGCAGAAAGCAGTGAGCCACCAGAACACAAAGTTACGACAATAGCTTAGGCTAAGATTATCTTTAAAATAATGTTTTTAGATGTTTCTTTATTTTTGAGAGAGAGAGACACAGCATGAGCAGGGGAGGGGCAGAGAGAGAGGGACATACAGAATCCAAAGCAGGCTCCAGGGTCTGAGCTGTCAGCACAGAGCCCGACATGGGGCTCAAACTCACGAACTGTGAGATCATGACCTGAGCTGAAGTCGGACACTTAACCGATTAAGCCACCCAGGGGCCCCTGCTAAGACTGATGCCCTGAAGTCACTTAAAGGCAGGGCAAGAGGGCAAGGTTGGCTTGGGAGGAGGAAGGCATAGGGTCACAGGGTGTGGGGCTTCGAGGCTTGCTGGTGGTGGGCAGCCTGCGGTCAGGTGCACCTGGGAACTCTCCACGTGGTGGGCTCAGCACAGCGCGGGGGCCGGAGCCACAGCGGCAGCACCCACGGGTGAGTTTGTGGTTCCACCAGAAGCACCCTGCTGTGTCTCACCGCTCCCCCTGAGTGAAAGCGGAGCTCTGTTCCGCTCTCTGTGACTCGTCCTGTGGTTCAGACTGGAGAGGGGTGGCTGGCCAGACAGCTGTGGTTCAGGACGTGTGCTCGAATATGACCCGTCTTAACGATCGGACCGGGAGAGCTGAGGGGCCAACGCTGCCGTCGGATTTCTGTGTGATTTCAGCATTTGGTTTGGTTTGGTTTTGGTTTTGCCTTTCATACATTACGATTTCCCCCCCGCGCCTTCTCAATGGTTTAAAGCGAATGATTTGAAAAGTCATTTATCCGAATACTATTCTGTAATTAATCAAGAAAAAGATAGCGTAACTTCCCTTGCCTTTCAGAAATTAAAGCCTTTTTGTTAAAAACTATATCTTCTTAAGGCTGATGTACCAACCTACCCTTATTTTTGCCCCACCTAGAAACAGTGATGAGAATGACTTAACTTCTGGGGGAAGTCTGGCTGCCTGGAATTCTTCATGGATGTCTCCAAAACTCTCCGGCTATAACCTTCGGCTACAAAATAACACCGCTCCGTAATATGGGGAGAACAGCCGCTGTCACGGGCTTTAGCAGGTGCTTACAGTTTACTACACTGAAAACCTGACTGTTTCCTCGGTCTCCCTTGTCCCCTCCTAGAGCTCAACCTGTACCCTGAGGGTCCCAGCCCAGAGCTCTCCCCTGGGCTCTGCCCAGTACATCCAGCCCCCTGACCCCCAGGTATCTGGTGAGTGGCGAAATGTTAACACACTGAAAACCCTGTGCGTGTTTGACTGAGTCCCCATCTCTCCACCCGCCATTTGCCCAAATCAAAACCTAAGAACCTTTCTGCCAAACCCCGCTCTCCTCGCCTCCTGAACATTTTCCTCGTCGGTTCCCTCTTGTCTGATCCCCCCTGAACTGCCTCAACTCCCTTCTCTGCGTACTGCATGGCCTTCTAGCCGGTCCCCATCTGGCCCCGCGTGTCTGACAGACACCTGCCCATGTGTCTCCGCTGCCTTAACCCCAGGTGTACCATCGGTGCGTGCACCTGTATTTCCTGTATAAGTGTGGGAGTTGCATGTATTTTCCGTTTCTGTGGCAGGCATACAAATGTCTTAATGTCATCTTGACCCCATCTGCCAGCTTTTCAAAAGCTATCCAGTTTAGGGGACACCTGGTGGCTCGGTCGGTTAAGCATCCAACTCTTGGTTTTGGCTCGGGTCATGATCTCACAGTTAAGGAGTTTGAGCCCTGTGTTGAGCCCAGCACTTATCAGCGAGGAGCCTGCTTAGAATTCTCTCTCTCTCTCTCTCTCTCTCTCTCTGTCTGTTTCTGCTCCCCACCTCAAAATAAATAAACTTAAGGAAAAAAAGGCTGTCCAGTTTAAAACTCCCGTCTGATGTCCAGCCCAAAGTTTCTCTCTCTACCACGGATGGCCAGCTTGGTGTCTCCAGGGACCGCAAGTGGGCAAGGGTCTGGTCGGCTCATTCCCCCTTCTCCTTCCCATGGCAGCCTCTGGTCAGTGGAGGAAGGGCTCGTGGCCCAGTTTGGGGACATCCCCTTTGCTCGGTCTTTGCAGAACCGAGCCCCTCTGGTTAGAGGCACCGGGGAACAGTGGTCGGGAATATTGACTAAATCCTTGTTTTGCTGCCACGGTGTCATGTCTGCTGGGCCCGCTTGGAGACCCTTTACCGGCAGTCCGTATCCTCTTTCAAGGGGGTGTGTGCTCTGGCCCTTTGATGGGGCGTGTGGGTGAGTTAACCTGGAATCTGGAAGGTAGGTAGCTGCCCAGAGTGGAGATAAATGGAGATCCCGGATGACTACTGGGTCTGAGCAGGGCGCACAGCTCATCCATGTTTTGCCAAGTGTGAACATACGAGGGCAAAATCCATGCAGTCCCAGGGTCCCCGGTTTCCTCTCTCTCCGGAGTGAGGGGGTAGGTGTGCAGGAAGCCAGCAGAGCCTGTCCGTGTACTGAGGGCGCTCATGCGGGCCATGTCTGGCTGAGACCGATTGACGGAATAATACACAAGCCTCCAGCAAGGATGGTTACGTGTGCAGAGAGACTTGCTCTTTTTACTTGGAGAAAGCCTGAGTCCCCAAGACTGCCATGCGGCCTATACACGAATCCATCCGAGAGGCAGGCAGCCTCCTGTGTGTGCACACATGCTGGGAAACGTGGAAGGACACACCGGGAGCTCGTTCTGGTCACGTGACTCTTGCCCTCCAACCTAAGGACCGGGTGGCGGAGGGGGCTTGATTTGGACTATTGGCCTTTTTGTCTTATAGAAATTTTGAATCACGGCCTGCATCACCTAGTCGAAACAAAATAAAATGGAGAATAGAGAGAGAACGTAAGTAAAAATAAGAGAAATGCCATATTGTCCAGCTACTGTAAGTAAAACGAACACCAGAGAATGGGATTTGCATGAGAAAAGAGTTACACCATCATCACACGTGTGCAGGGAATCGCAAAGGCCGTAATGTTTCAGTGACTGAACCCTTCTGTTTTGTTAACCCAAGGCCATGACCAGCTAAAGGGTATTTAGTGCAAAGCCTTTCAGGTTACCCGCTAAAATTTTTCTGAATAATATTTTTTCTTTCAATGCATTAAAAAAGGAAACCTTTGATGTATGCACAAATAACTCACAAGAACTAAGGGATTTTCTTTTTCCTCTAAGTTTTTCAAATAAAGGCTATCTTTGGCTTGAAAATAGCTAGTAAAATTAGAAGCCATGTTTTTTTTTTTTTTTTTACAAAAAGTTAGAAGTGTCTCAGAACAAGAGTGGAGCATGAAAGTAATTCTTCAACCATAGCTAATGGTATTCCACAAATCTTTCATGCAATTCAGAAATGCAGACAGAAAATTACACTAAAGAACAGCCCAGGGGAGAAAATGGGCCATTTTTAGTACAACATGGCTTTCCCATTTGAACCTGGTATTTCAGATTTATTTACTGATATACTTATGCTCGCATAAACCTCTTTTTTCTCCCCCCAGAACTGAAATATACTTTGGAAAGATATGCACTTCAGGTAAGTGTTCTAAATAACCCGGGGAAAGTTGCAGTCTTTAGGAAGCCAGCGTGCCCAGATACGCAGCCTCTGCGTTCTTTCATAAAGTGCCTTTTCACTTAATGTCTGGCACCAGCCTTCCCTGTACACACCTGCAGAACTATTCTCCGTCTTTTATTTAAAATGAGGCCATTTAAAATGTTTCCAATTTTTACTGTGTCGTGGTGAAATAACTTTATATCTATCTATCTATCTATCTTTGGGCATGTTCCTATTAAGGTAAGTGCATTTTGAAGTTGGATTAATATTTATCCCCACCTGCTGTTCTGATCAAACTTCTTCCGGTTGTGGTTGCCGACGTAAAGAATCATCTCCTACTCCAAGCGTGTTACTTCGACTAAACATATTTCATAGTGTGTAGACTATACGACTCTAAGAACATTTAATTTTTTTAAATTGCAGAACACTCCTCGGGCGCCATCTGCCAAAGGCAATTCCTTGCTAATCGATGAGTACTTCCAGAATCGTTGGATTTGGATCCAAAGAGAGGAGAGTAAGGATGTAATCCACATTACTCGGGATGATCCTCTGCTACGTATCTCGTGTTCATGCTGTGTAAGAGGAAGGATTTAACATGTGTGTTGATTTGGCTTCTTATTTATTTTTATTTTGTTTACCTAAGTGCCGCTACTGTTCAAATCTACACCATGCTCCAGTGCCGAGTCCTTCTTAGCCTGGGCAGCAGCGCAAACCTCAGAACTCCAGGGAATCCAGACAAAGTTCCCTTTCTTTCAAGGACAGGGTTAGTCATAAAAACAGGTGCTTCGAGTTTTGGTTTTGCTGAACCAGCAATAAATATAGAGGGAGAGAGAATCCCAAGCAGGCTCCACACTGCCCGCCCAAAGCCCGACGTGGGGCTCGAACTCACAAGCTGTGAGATCATGACCTGAGGCGAAGTCGGATGCTTAACCGACTGAGCCACCCAGGCGCCCCTCCACGTGTTCTTCAATAGCTTTCTGTCTGTATGATGTAATGAACCCCCTAAAATTGGGACAGCAAGCTATTTCTGTAAAGGGCTAGGTAGCAAATATTTCAGATTTTGTGAGCCGAGAGGCAACATTGAGAATATTATGTGGGTACGTAACTGTTTCTCAATAAAATTATATTTGTGAGTTTCGAAATTCCTAAAATTTTCATGTGCCATAAAATATTTTTCTCCTTCCGATTTAAAAAAAAGCATTTCAAAAATGAAAAAAAAATAGCTCACAGATTATACCAAGGCCCGAGGCAAGTCTTCCTCTTGATAAAAATATATTTCCGGATCTTTTAAAAAAATCTATTGTGTGAGTTATTGCACCCACAATTATAATGAAGAAATTGTTTCCTACAATCACAGTTACAGGAGGATATATTTTACTACCCCCTTCTCAGATGTCAACCTTCCAAACTTCGCGACAGTACGGTTGGGCACATTTTAAAAAATTATTAAACTTTATTTCTTAGAGCAATTTTAGGTTTGCAGAAAGTTTAGGTTTAGGTACAGAAAACTCACATGTATTTCCTCCTCTGATATCCCTTCCTCCTCTCCTATTTTCCCCTATTATTACTATCTCACATTAGTGTGGTGCATTTATTACATGCAATGAGTGTTGATACTTCGTTATTGACTAAGGTTCAGAGTCTATGTTAGGTTTCAGTTTTCGTGTTGTATGATCTATGGGTTTTGACAAATGTTCTATGTCCACCATTACGATATTACACAGAATATTTCCAGTGCCCGAAAAGTCCCCTGTGCTCGACCTCTTCTCTCCTCTCCTTGCTCCAAGCCCCTGGAGACCACCGATCTTTTGTCTCCATAGTTTTCCTTTTTCCAGAATGTCTTATGAGTCAGAATCATACAGTGTATGGCGTTCTCAGACTGACCCCTTTCACTTGGTAATACGAATTTAAGGTTCCTCCCTCTATTTTCAGGACTTGTTAATTCATTTCTCTTTACCACCAACTATATCCCCTCATACGGATATACCGAACTTTATTTATCCCCTCACCTCCTGAAGGACATCTGAGGTGCTTCCAAGTTTTGACAAGTGTGAATGAAGCTGCTACAAATGTCCATGGGCAGGTTTCTTTGTGGACTAAGTTTCAGTTTGGGTAAATGCCAAGGAGTGCTGTTGCTGGACCCTGTGCTAAGTGCGTGTTTAGTTTTGCAGGAAGCTGCCCAACCGTCCTCCAGAGCGATTGTACCATTACACATTCCCACCACAGTGAGTGAGGGTTCCTGTGGCCCCACGTCCTCACCAGCCTTTGCTGGTGTCAGTGCTATGGGTTTTGGCCATTCTAACAGGTGGGTAGTGGTATTTAATTTTTGTCTTAATCTGTAATTTCCTAATGACATATGATGTTGAGCATCTTTTCATATGCTTATTTGTCAATGGTGTGTCTTCATTGGTGTGAGGTGTCTGTTCAGGTCTTTGCCCGTTTTTTTTTTTTTTTTTTTTTTTTTTTTTTTTTTTTTAATCGTGTTGTTTGTTTTCCTACTATTGGGTTTTAAGAGTTCTTTGTATATTTTGGCTACTAGCCCTTTATCAGGTACATCCTTTGCAAATATTTTCTCCCTGTCTGGTGCTTGTCTTTTCAATATCCTAACAGTGTCTTTCACAAAGCAAAACTTTTAAATTTCAATGAAGTTCCACTTATCAATTATTTCTTTCATGGATCCTGCTTTTGGTGCCGTATTTAAAATCCATCACCACACCCAAGGCCGCCTAGACTTTCTCCTAGGTTATCCTCCAAGAGTTTTATACTGTTGCTTTTTACATTTGGGTCTATGAGCCATTTTCGGTGAATTGTTGTGACAGGTATAAGGACTTGGTCTACACTCGCATTTCTGCATGTAGATGTCTCATTGTTCAGTACCATTTGTTGGAAAGACTGTCCTTTTTCTATATTTAACTACCTTGGACTGTTTAAAAAATGTTTTATATTTATTTTGGGGGGTGGGAGGGACAGAGAGAGGGAGAGAGGGAGTCCCAAGCAGGCTTTGTGCTGTTAGCACAGAGCCTGAAGTGGGCTTGAACCTGCAAACTGTGAGATCATGACCTGAACCAAAATCAAGAGTAGGGTGCTTAACTGACTGAACCACCCAGGTGCCCCAACTACTTTGGATATTTTTTCAAAGATGAGTTGACTACCCAGGAGCCACTCGTGACCCACAGGGTGTACGTTCCAGGGTCCCCAGTGGAGAACTGCAATTTCAGATTACATTGAACCCTATATATTCTGTTTTTTCCTGTATATACATACCTATGATAAAGTGTGAGGTATAATAAACTAGGCCAAGTAAGAGATTAACAACAATAACAATAAAATAAAACAATTACGACAATATGGCTGTAGTAAAATTTATGTGAATGTGGTTTCTCTCTCTCTCTCTCTCTCTCTCAAAATATCTTACCCTACTGTCCTTACCCTTTCTCTTGTGATGACATGAGATGATAAAATGTCTACGTGATGCGATGAAGCGAGGGAGTGACGTAGGCGCTGTCCCGCAGCGTTGGGCTACTATTGACGGTCTGCCAGAAGGAGAATCATCCACTCCCTACTGTGGTTGACCTCAGTAACTCACGCTGTGGAAAGCGAAATCGTGCATAAGGCGGGACCGCGGTATTTGTGTGGGTCTATTTGTAGGCGCTCTATTCTGTGTCATCACCCTGTTTGTCTGTTCTTTCACCAGTGTGCTTTTGCCAATGTTTCAGCCATTTTTGCGTCTTGATTATCATAGCCCGCAGTCCCGCCAGTTCTCCACGCCTTCCTCCATGTTGCTCTTGTTCTGCAGCATCGTGTTGGCTGTTTCAGCTCAACTGGAGCTAGAGGATCACACGTCAGTACGGCCTCCCCCCACGCGCCTGCTTTCACAGCATGGCAGTGGGAGTCCAGGATGGAGGGCCCCAGGAGGGAGCATAGGGTCTTGCATTTTATAGGACAACAGTGGTTTTGACGTCAAAGAAGACTAAATGAAGTTAAAATCCTAGGGATATGCATGGACTAGAAGGATGGTTAAAAAAAACCCAATATTATAAATAATGTGGGTATAATTTGTGTTATCAGGAAAAGTTATTAGAAGTGTGGAAACAGAATCCTCAACGGATAGAGGATTCCTTTGACATTAAAAGGGATAGTAAGTGAAAAATGGAAATAAATGTGTTAAAAAGAATGGTGAGCAGGAAGGTCAAAGAGAAAGAAAAATATATGACCCTAAAACATAAATGCATCAGGAGTGCATTAAATATAAGTGAGCTAAATGTTTGTGTTGAAAGAAAAGGTTTATCGGTGTGGATTAGAAGACAACTATTTGGTCTTTATCAGAGACATGTTTACAATTCAAAGGAACAGGAAGGCAGAAAGAAAAAGAAAATATATAGAATACAAACACTAACCCAAAAAATCCTCTATTATCTATATTAATATCAGAAGACATACATTTAAGCAAGAGATAAGAGAAACTTTAAATGACAAAAGATTCAATTTATCAGAAATGTATAACTATTATTAATTTTTATGCACCTAATAGTACTCTGAATAAGGCAAAATATGACACACTACACAGAGAAACCAATAATCCCATAATCAAAGGGAGATATATTAACATGCATTTCTCAGAAAATAACAGAACAAATCGATAAATCAAGATACAAAAGATTTGGTTACCATGGTTAGCAAAACGGTCTTAATGGAAGTATGTAGAATGTTATACTCAGCATGGACACATTGTTTTCGTCTTTATAATTTAAAAAAATTTTTAATTTATTTTTGTGAGAGAGAGCATGAGCAGGGGAAGGGGCAGAGAGGCGAGGGCACAGAATGTCTGACACGGGTTCTGTGCTGATAGCAGCAAGCCCAATGCGGGGTTCGAACTCACAAACTGTGAGATCATAACCTAAGCCAAAGTCGGACGCTCACCCGACTGAGCCACCCGGGTGCCCTCTACACATCGTTTTCCATAACGTATGGGATTTATGTGAAAACCAACCACCTCTTGGGTCATGATTAAGTCACAAAACTTCAGCCACCTGCCGTCATATAGAATATATTCTCGCCCTGACCCAACTAGGCTATCGTAAGGAATGAAATGAGCACGTAGGTGAGGATCGAAGGGTGGAGATACAACGCGGTGCCACACAGAGCAGTGCAAGAACACAGGACGGATTTGCATAAGCCAGTGACGACTGCTGCGAACTAAAGACGATCATCAACTCAACTTCGAACGTGAAGCCCATGAGACATTTGTGGGAGCAGGAGCGCTCTAGAGGGGTCATCTATGCCAAAGCCTTGCACAGAAATAATGTCGATGCTTGAGAACAGGGGTCAGCAAACTTTCTCTGTACAGGTCTAGACAGTAAATATGTCAGGCTCTGTGGATCACGTGGTCTTGTCACAACGACACAACTCTGCAGCTGTGGGGTGAGAGCGGCCATAGACAGCATGCAAACAGACAAACGTGTGTGGCCGTGTCCCAGCACGACTTCATCTGTAAATGCAGGCGGTGGGCCCGGGCCAGCTTTCTTCCACGGCAGGAAGATCACGTCCAGCCTGGCAGGCCGAACCAGAAAATTAAACTGTAGTGCCAGATCAGCGTAGAGCCGGGGAAGAATCATCTTCTGATCTTGATCGAAAAACGAAAACAGAAACGAAACCCAAAACTATAATTCTGGCTTTTCGGTGATGAAGACATGGAAGCATAAGAAGGTGAACAAAGAATGGGACTGAAACACAGGGAGAATCGATCATGCTTTACACCGGGGGCTGGCAAACCACTGCCCACCCACCCAACCCAACCCGGTCCTGTTTCCGGCGAGAAACTTAAGGATGATTTTTACGTTTTTATTTTTTTAGATTTTTTACATTTTTAAATTTTTTTAATCTTTATTTTTGAGAGAGACAGAGAGACAGAGTGCAAGTAGGGAAGGAACAGAGAGAGAGGGAGACACAGAATCTGAAGCAGGCTCCAGGCCCTGAGCTGTCGCTGTTGGCACAGAGCCCTATGTGGGGCTCGAACTCATGAACTGTGAGCTCATGGCCCGAGCTGAAGTCAGACACTTAACCGACTGAGGCACCCAGGCGCCCCTGAATTTTACATTTTTAAAGGATTGTAAGAAGAGAAGGCTATGCAACTGAGACTGCGCGTGACCTGCAAAGTCTGACATGCACCGCGTGGCTCCGTAAAGAAAACGTTTGTGGGTATCTGGCAGTGTTGCGAGTGGGAATGACAAGACTCAAGTTTACCCCGGGTGGTCTGAACTGAAAGAAAGGGAACACTTCTGTCTTTACCTTCCTACTCATCTTCTCTACTTGGATCCCACATTTAAGAAGTTCAGATCGGATATTCTTGATTTCCTCCCCCAACGTTGCCTTCTCTGAGTCTCCTATATCTCAGTAAACGATGGCCCTGTCCTTGCCTTGCGTGGCCCCAAGTCTGTGGACTGACCTTTGCTTGTCCACATCCGGTCTATAAGTCACCTCTGTTGCTGATATGCCAAGCATTTCCACAATCTAACTACTTCTCAACATCTCTGTCCAACCTTAATTCTAAAGCCTCCTCAATGATACTCTTGCTTCTTGTATCCTTTACCCCAAATTCTGTTTTCAACGCAGCAGTCAGTGTCCTGTTTAGACATAATTCATCACGGGAATAGTAAAATCAATACTGAAGAAGAACAGCAAAAACAAAAGGCTTAACTTGTCCGATATGATGCTTTATTATGAAGCTACAGTAATTAAGGCAAAGAGTCCAATAGAACAGACTAGACGGCCCAGAAATTGCCCACCCATGGAAGGTCATGGGATTTATGACATTGCCTTCCAGTAAGGAAGACAAGGCATCTTGAAAAATATAGATTTGAGATAATCGGCTGTCCACGTGAATACAAAAAGTGTTGAGCATCTAGCTCAGACTATATACAAAAATCAATTTTAGGTATAAAGTTTTATTGCAGTAAAACAATAAAGTTTTTGGAAGAAAACACTGAAAAATATCAAGCCATCGTGGGAGGAAAAAAAATTCCTAGAATGCACGTGGCTAAAAACACCGATGACACAGGACAAAGATAAATATGACAATGTGAAAATTATGAACTTAATCTTCATCGAAAGATATAATTTACAGTGCACGTGTAAGACCCAACGGGGGAGGTATTTTTAATGCATATGTTTGAAAAGGGGTTCATATAGATTATTTTATGAATCAAACAGGAGATGGGAGGAGATCCCATAAAAATAGGATCCTTCACAAAAGAGAATGTCCAATGGGCGATAAACGTGTGAAAAGGTGCCCATCAGGAGAAACAAGATAATACCCACCTCCCAGGATGCTCACAGCGATGAAGGTGGACCACGTCTCATGCCCGTAAGGTGTAGTGCAAGCGGAACTCTTGTATATTGTTAACGGAAGTATAAATCGGTAAAAATACCTCAGCATTTTTGGAAAACTGGTAGTATCTGCTGAAACTGACCGAATGCATGGCACTCCCTAGGACGCAGCAAATCCCCTCCGAGGGATTTTATATTTCAATAGACACGAGTACGTGTGCTCACCAGATGATGTAGTAGGGAGTCTAAGGGGCACTATTCTTAGAAGCAAGTGGGAGAAAAACCGAGGCATCCATCGGTTGTGTGGCAGTGACCAGATACGGAAAGTGTGGTATATTCCTACAACTGCCTAGTATACAGCAATGATACCCGGCAAACTAAACTAGACAGGTAGCAGCAGGCGCAAATCTCAGAAGCCAAGTGTCGCGTGGAAGAAGTCAAGTAAAAATTAGTAGAGACGATTGGATTCGCTCTTGTAAACGCGAAAAGAACCTAAAAAACCCCAAAGAGGCGAATGAATCTCTGGAGTCAGAAGTCAGGATATGGGCTACCTTTCGGAGTCAGAGGCATTGACCGTCGGGTCCCGGCAATGTGCTGTTTTCTTGTCCGGTGCGGGCTACCAGAGTGTTCGCTGAAAAATTTATCATTAGTTTTCAAATGTCATAATTTATCAAATTTATCATCATTCCTATTATTTAGGAATTTGCCAATTCATGCATTTAACAATTCTGTAAAAGGCTCACTAAATGAAGAAAAAAAGTAAATTAGGGGGTTCACTTTTAGTGATTTACTCTCTCACCTGCTACAGCTGATAACCAGACCGAACACTTATTCATATATATATATTTATTTGTCCAGAGTAGGAATTGGCTTCCCAATATCTGCCAGGGATTATTCTAAGTGTGGAGGAGAGATCGGTGAACAGAACCGACCGAATTTCTTGTCTTAAGGAGCTCTTGCACAGTGGACGGATAGAAGGAATGGACACATATCTGACAGTCCTCGGTCCTGTGCTGTCAGGTCACACCCCACGGGATGCGACAGAGAATGGTTCTGGGGGGTTCTAAGTAGTCGAAGTTGGCCAGATAAGCCTTCTGCTAGGAGGGCATATGTGTGCTGAGGAATGCCGATGAGAAAGATCTAGACACAAGGAAACGGCAGCGCGAGAGAGGAGCAGGTGTGTGAGAGGTCCAAGGCAGGTTCAAGTTGGTGAGCTCCGTGAACAGCGAGGAGGCCGGGCAGGCGGGGACTCAGGCGGGAGGTCTACGTTACAGTCTCGAGGAGGCTGCCTGCCTTCTCCAGGAAACCTCAGTTTTGCAACTCAGGCCGTCCACTGCTTGGGTGAGGCCCACCCACATTTTGAGGGTAATCTGCGTTACTTAAAGTCAACTGATTGTCCATGTTCCTCGCATGTGTAAAATACCTTCACGGCAACGTCTAGAATAGTTTTTGACAAAACGGCAGCATAGCCTAGTCAATTTGACGAATAATATTAACCATCACATCCAGGCCATGATGCTTGAAGAGATGAGGGGTTCAGAGCAGTCTGGCACCTAACTTGAGAAATAGGATTTCCTGATTTTCCTCAACCTTGCTTCAATAAAACGAGTTCTGTAACATAGGTTCTGTCCTCATAGACATTGTAGTCACCCCCTCCCCCCGACTGGGCTTTATTTCATGTTTTCTTGGTAACCTGACTACCTGGGGAGCTGGACTCAACGGCTGAGTGAGGCTCTCCGCAGGTGGAGGAAGTCAGCTTCTAGAGACGCGGGGAGAAGCCTCGGGGGAGGCCACACCGTCCCCGGGGTTTCCAGACGGAGATACTGGGCGGCAGAAGGGCTCGGGCTCTGGGGTCAGATGCCCCTTGACTGGGGGCCCGCCCGCGGGGGGCTCGGGGCTGGATGACCTCGGACGAGCTGGACGGACTCACGGCAGCTCTCTTCCTTGATGGTCGGAGGCAGGTACGGAGCTCCGGTCTCAGGACGGCAGTGAGGGGTGGAGGCGGAATCGTACCCAAGCGACTCTGACCTTCCGGAAAGGTGACCCCGCTGGGAGCTGATGAGACGCCAGCTCTCTCCTCCCTCGCGGGGCGACCCCATCTGCGAGTTCGTCCAGAGCGAGGACCGCGGAGGCCGGCGACGCGTCCGCAAGTCCCGGTGCCGTGGTCACACCTGCGGCGCAGAAGGTCGGGGTTGCTCTCTGGGGAAGGGGGGCCCCTGACACTCACGAGGACCCCGGAGGCGGAGGCGGGTGCAGACACGGGGGGGGGTGAAGTCAGCTCCGACACCGCCCCCGCCCCCCCGCCATCCTGGGGTGGATCCCCGCGGCGCGGGCTGAGCTGCGGTCACGCGAGACTGGAGTCGCGGCCTGGTCGTCAGGCACCGGCCTCCGTGCTGGTCACTGCGCAGCCGCAGCCGCAAGGAGTGCGCTCGCGCTCGTGCTCGTGCTCGTGCTCGCGCAGGCGCGTGTCGGGGACGCCGCGGGGTGTCAGCGCCCCTGCGGCGGGTGCTGCTGTCTGCAGCCGGGAGCCGGGAGGCCTTGACTTGCTCTCAGGGCCTCTGGGGATCCGGCAGGTGCCGGGGGGCGGGGGGGAAAGGGGACCTTCCTCCCGCCACCGCCCTCAGCCCGGTGAGGGTGAGCCCCGCTTGCCCTTCAGGCCCCCTGCACCTGCTGCGTTTCTAAGATTCCCGATTCCAATCGGGATAGGACGGTTGCCCTTTTTTAATAGTAGAAAGTGGAGCTTCAGCTGACTTCGAACTTTTTCTTTGCGTCATTATTTTTCACGACTTCTGATGATCCGGAGTGGCAGGTTACGGATGACTATTTGGATGTTTTCATGCTTTGCATCACGTGTGAATTAATTTTCACGCGGGTGTGAAACCTCTAGTTACTAAACCCTGTGCCTCGCAGCCTGGAGATCGTGGACTTCAGAATCAGCCGCGGCGGTGGCTGATCCCTCCCCAGTCCCTGTCCTCCAGCGGAAGCTGCGAAGTCATCGGTCTTGGGAGACTCCGCAAGCAGTTGTGCTTTATGGCATTTCCACTTTGTCTTTTTTCTCTTTGCCAGTTGTCCGGAGACCTGTAGACGGCATGGGAAACGGCTTGGGAGAAAGTCAACTTTGTTGTTCCGAGTTGACAACGTGGGCGGTTTGCGGTATGGTAACCGGGCGCACACCCAGAGTCCGGACGCTTCGACAAGGACGTGAGTTTAGGATGCCCTCCTTAGGCCCCTGCTGTACCTGTGCCCTAGCACCTTCCAAAGCAACCCCTGAGAGCTAAGCCCAAGAAAAGTTAGTGACCTTTGCCCCATCGGCTTGTAATGGGGGCCTGCCATTCTGTCTCTCTGTCTCCCGCTGCTTCTGACCTGGGGCAGAGGACTGCCCTCACCCTCGCCCCTTGCACCCCACCCCCTCCATTCTGGAATTGATAAGGAACGAACCTTGTGATTACTCCATGTGAGTCTATTGAAACTATACCTTCAATCAAAATGGCCCCATGGGTCCCACCTCCCCAAAGTGGGAGTCCGGATGCTAAGGGAAATCCCAGTGGCCCTGGGTGGGTGGCTTAATTCACTGCACCAGCTGAGGGGCCCCCACGAGATGGTAACTCAGGCAGCACGTGCTACACAAAGAAAACACCCCAGGCTTCGCTGGGGCCGATCTAGATGCAGGTCTGTTGCTGTCGCGCTGGGGAACCTGGAGCGAGGTGGGCGGGTGTCTGCTGGGACCAACGATCTCCTGAACAGATGCTCAGTGTCAGAGAACCATGGCGACGAGAATCGGTGATAAATGAGGGAGAGGAACTCGCTTCACCGCCCTCTGAGTTTACTGTTCTGTGGGAACCTCTGTAGCTGCCGCGTTTCCAAATTAGACAAAGGGAAGCCTCTTCCCCCACAAACACATGCCAGGCATTTTCTGGGGGTGGCCTCTGGCCTCTAGGCAAATTTCTGAGCAAGGTGCACAAGCCATGCAACCGTTAACTGTGGAAGGAGGAAAGTGTCGCAAAGCCTCTGTTAGCAGATTTTCTCTCCCTTCCAGCTAAACCCTGACACGAACACATTGAATAGATGAGGGTGACTTTCTTCTTTTTTTTCTCAACTGAGCCCATCAACTTTTTGTTGCTTACCAAACCAGGCTATTAAAACAGAGAGAAAATTTAGCAGTGGGATTCAGAGAAGCTTTTACTCAAACTTAATATTTCCCAGGCCCTAGTAACATAGGCAATAATTTTAAAGGAAAATATGGCCTGATTGTGGGGAAGGGATCTCTCAGAAACACAGGAAAAGGACTTTTGGAACCTCCCTAAAGCAATAGCATGAAAGTGATTTAATAGCAACACAGACTAAATTCCCAAGGTCAGTAATTTCATTTCCCATCATTTCACAGAATAACCATCTGGAGGATTCACAGAAAATGAAAAGCCCCCCGTTGAGTCACTAACAAAACTTTTTTTTGCCTACAGACCAGAAAAACATGAAATTTCCAACCCCTTTACAATAGCCCCTTCCAGTAATGATTTACTCAAATATGTCCAAGGCAGCTTATTGTGATGGGGACAGAAGGAGCGTGACTTCTGATCCAGTTTAATGGGCAGAAGCAACACGCTGGCGGACTCCACGGCATCTTAATGTGCCACCTCCTGCCGCCCCCAATTCACATATTGTCCCTGAAGGGAAGCAAGGGGCAGCCACTGTCTGGATAATGGCATCAGAAATTCGTGACCTTGGGGGGAATGAGAATCAAGCTCTTTGTTGCCTCTCTTCTCCTCAGACTCCTTTCAGCTGTGTAGGACCCGCCATGTTGCCGTGACGGGTGTCCTTCAGTAGAGTCACAGAAAGACTGACCCTCATGCAGCAAACATGTCGCAGGCGAGAACGTTCACAACCCCAATGCGTGTTTTGCTTTCTCACCTCAGGTGGGCAACTACAAAGAGAAAGTTAAAATTTAAGTCACAGGAAGTGGTATGTTCCACCCTGTGTGTGAGATACTGTGCCAAACTCTGGGGGGGGGGGCATTCATGACTTCCTTGAAGGCTTGAACATCACCCAACACTGATACGGCATCAGAATCAACATAGGGCTTGGAGATTGAGGTTCGCATGGCAAACTGAACCTTCTTATGTAGGTGGGCTCCTGAGACGCCCAGCTCTGGCCTTGAATCCTAGTCCTGCCTGTTAGTGAGTTAAGTGCTCTTGTGCGGATTAACACCGTATATTCCTCTGTCAAGAGATGAAAATATACTGAAATTCGGCATTGTCCGATAATTAAATGGGGTAACGCAGGTGAAACATTTCACGCCATACCGGATAATACCAAACTCAAGAAGTGCTATTAACTTTACAATTTCCTTTACTGCTGCGGTTCTAGGAGGAAAGGGCAATAGCGGACATTCTATTATAGAGTTAAATAAGCACCACTCAAGTTCTCTGGTCTTCCTGCAATCGATACCCGGTGAGGTATTGCACCTAAAGCAAGGAATCCCATTCCTTCAAAGGCCAAACTCTGGCTTATGGAAATTTGAAACTATTTGAAGCCCAAGATGAATACGATGTATTTTGGAGTGTAGAATCCTACCATAGCAAAGGCTATGGTCTCTTTCCATAACAGAAGTGATTCAGAGGATGTAAAAATCTTTCTTTAAAGACAGAATATTAAAACAGAAGAAAAGTTTGGAGATCAGTCCAGCCCTTTCAGTGCCCTCCCTCTCACGTGAGGAGGTGCTCTCTGAACGCAGGTGCACGGCTCGAAGGGAGAACGCGGTTGATAGCCTTAGTTATAGACGAGACGCCCTGTGACCTGACACAACGACACAGAGAGGGCGGGGGAAGCAGAGGGAGAATGGGGACAGCCCCAGATGTCAAGAGCAGCCGAAGCGGTGCACCTTTCCCTGGGGTAGCTTTTGGAAGACAGTGGGGGCTCTTTGGCATCAGATGGTTCTCTTCTAAGTGTCTTCAATTTAGACTGTTTCTGCTCTCGTCTGTGTTACATCGAATGCAATAATCAATGAAAAGCGATTCTTATTTTGTAGCTCTTCCTTTATGTGAAATCTCAAATCTCTTACCTGGGGCGCCCTGGGTGGCTCAGTCGGTTGAGCATCCAACTTCGGCTCAGGTCACGATCTCACCGTGAGTTCAAGCCCCGTGCCGGGCTCTGTGCTGACAGCTCAGAGCCTGGAGCCTGTTTCAGATTCTGTGTCTCCCTCTCTGTCTCTGCCCCTCCTCTGCTTGTGCTCTGTCTGTCTGTCTCTCTCAAAAATAAATAAGCATTAAAAAATAAAAAAATAAAATAAAATCTCTTACCTGCTACATCAGGCGATGTAGATATAGACGTAGATGTATATATAGATATAGATATAGATGATATCTAGATATAGATATAAATATAGACATATAGCTATATAGATATTCCATTTTCTTTATCCGTTCATCAGTCAGCTGACACTTGGGTTGTTTTCATCTCTTGTCTCTTGTGAATATTGCCACGGTGAACATGGGAGGGCAGGAATCCCTTTGAGGTACGGATCTCATTTCCTTTGGACATGTACCTAGATGAGGGCTTGCCGGATCATAGGGAGGTTCTATTTTTAATCGTCCGAAGAGCCTCCACACTGTTTTCCAGTGGCTGCAGCAATCACATTCCCACCAACGGTGCACGAGGGGTCCTTTGTCTTCATATCCTTGTCGACATTTGGTATCTTTTGTCTTTTTGTTGATAGATGTCCTAATAGGTGTGAGGTGGTATTTTGTAGTTTTTTTTTAATGTTCATTTATTTTTGAGAGAGAGAGAGAGAAATAGAGTGAGAGTGGGGGAGGGGCAGAGAGAGGGAGACACAGAATCGGAAGCAGGCTCCAGGTTCCGAGCTGACAGCACAGAGCCCAACGTGGAGTTTGGACCCACAAACTGTGAGATCATGACCTGAGCTGAAGCCAGATACTTAACTGACGGAGCCACCCAGGCGCCCCTAGGTTGTTTTTTTTTTTAAATGTTTATTTTAACAGCATGAGTGTGAGCTGGGGAGGTGCAGAGAGAGAGAGAGAGAGAGGGAGAAAAAGAATCCCAAGCAATTTCCATGCTGTTTGTGCAGAGCCCAACTTGAGGTTCGAACCCATGGACTGCAAAATCATGGCTTGAATTGAAATCAAGAGTTGGACGCTTAAACGACTGAGCCACTCAGGTGCCCCCAAATTTTAATTTTTTAATAATTTAATGCAGAAGAGACATTTCATTGGTAATTATTCTGATGTATTATTTAAATACTGAGTTGTACCATCTATATATTTCTATGGACTTTTAACCGTTTAAATTAATTGGTTCGAAACTATAAAATTCTTAATCTAAAAATCTTTTGTTCTGAAAATAAAATTTAGTACACTGCCTCAAAACATCATAAATGAATAAAACAGAAGATTTCCAGCTATTTTTAAATATCTTAAAATATAGGTAAAATATTGACCAATACTTTGTAGTATAAATGTCAATTTTAATTTAATTTTTTTAATGTTTATTTTTGAGAGAGAAAGAGACAGAGTATGAGCAGAGGAGGGGCAGAGAGAGAGAGGGAGATACATAATCCAGGCTCTGAGCTGTCAGCACAGAGCCCGACCACGGGCTCAAACTCATGAACCCTGAGATCATGACCTGAGCCAAAGTCAGATGCTTAACTGAGCGCCCGGGGGGGGCCCCAAGCCACACTCATTTTAAAGTGCATCTTTTGTCTAAGTGTGAGTGGCTCCGACTGCAGGACTGCTCTGGTGCTAGTGTGCCAGGGCTGCTGTAACTAAGTAGCCACTGAGCGTCTTAACTAGCAGAAGTGAATTGTCTCTGGTTCTGGAAGCTGGAAGTGTGAGATCAAGGTGTGGGCAGGCCTGGTTCCTCCTGAGGCGGTGAGGGGAAGGTGACACTCTCCTGGCTTCTGGTGGTTGCTGGCGATCTCTGGTGCCCCTTGGCTTGTAGACACAGCTCCCCTGAGCTCTGCCTGTGTCACACGGTGTTCTCCCCGCGTGTGTCTGTCTCCAAATTTCCCCTTTTTCTGAGAATCCCACTCATAATGGATTAGGGGCCGGTGGCCTCATTAGAACTCATTACACCCGCAAAGGCCCTATTTCCAAATAAGGTCACATTCTGAGGGACTGGGGAGAAGGGCTTCAACATGACCTGTGGGTGGACATACTCAGCGCATAACAGGTATGAACGACACGGCATATGCTGAACAGCTTCTGTGACCGTCAAGAGCAGTTGGTGGTGACTGGGGAACCTACTCTACCTAGCAGCACGTTCCCGAGGGACCAGGGCCCCAGCCACACACGCGGCACGACATCCCGCCACCCTGGTCTGTAAGCACACAGGAAATACCTCAGCATCGCCTCATGGGCCCCCTTGGAGGAATTCACGTCCATTCCGTTTCATCCCAGGCTTCCTTCAGAGAAACACGAAACACCAAGTCCCGACTTGCTTCACAGTTCTACTTGCGACACATCCCTTGGGCATTTTGAAGGGAGTTTCACAAGGACACGCTTGAAAAACCCACGTATAAAAGGTTGCTTTGTGGAAATTAAATGATAACCTCATCATAAATCCCTAATTAGGTGAAAACGGGCTGTTCTTACCGTCGTCTGGTGTATGAACTTTTAAATACACTCTGTCTAAAACTTTATGGGAGTGCCATCTATGTCGTGAGCTCTTTTGTGCCATGCTTATTTTAGGAGGGAAAAATTGTACGGAAATATGTGATCTATAAAAGATCTTTATTACCGGTGTAACCGCTGCCTCTCACCAGGGCTGCGATTCTGGGGACAGACACTCAGACTTCAGACACACGGAGGCAGTCCCTGGAGCACAGGTAATTCAGGCCACCACCCAGAGCGTAGTCGGTTAGGTAACAGCTCAATGAAAACAGAGATATATAATAAAACGAATTAACCTTTAACCAGTAATGACCCTTAGGGGAAACACAGTGTGTAAATCTCTATATCAGTTTTCTTTCTGTTATAAAAACCCATGTGATTTTCAAACTTAATAAATCAGAACCCACTTTTTAAAAAAAAATTTTTAGTGTTTATTTTTTGAGAGAGGGAGACAGAGTGCAAGTAGGGGAGGGGCAGAGAGAGAGGGAGACACAGTATCCGAAGCAGGCTCCAAGATCCCAGTTGTCAGCACAGAGCCCTACGTGAGGCTCGAACCCAGGACCTCGAGATCATGTCTTGAGCCGAAGTCAGTCACTCAACCGACTGAGCCCCCCAGACGCCCCTAAATTAGAACCCACTTTGCAGGCAACCGGGTAATGTTAGGAGTGTGACTCTGGTTAGGATTTCAGGGACTCTACAGAGAAAATAATGTTGCTGAGTTACGTTGTGGGTGTACGTTTGTGTATATTTAGGATTCCTCTGGTCGGGTGCAGAGTTTGCCGATTCTCACTGCAAATACACCCGTGGCTCTTTTATTCATTCACTGAAATAAATGCAGCAAGCATCGTTAAGTGCAAGGGGTAAAGACAGCTGGCTTTGCAAATCCTAGGCCAAAGGGAGGAAGTAAGCATCAGTGCATCAACTAGTCAGTCAAGTTGCTGTTGGTGATAAAAGTTTTACCACTTCCCTGGGTTAATGGACTCCTCAGAATCTCCCGTCCAGCTGGGCTAAATTGAAGTGGGTTCAGACAAGCATTCGTTCATTTTCTCCTTGACAACAAACTGGTTTGAATCGTGCAAGCCAAGACCCCCCCCCCCACGCTTACCTTTTTTTTTTTTTTAACCCAAAACAGAGATAGAAGGTACACATAATTGTGGAAATTTCAATCAATATGGCTGTGTGTGGCACAATGAATTGTAGATATAGCTACCCTGTCTTTCTAAAAAAAAAAAAAAGGAAGCATAGATTTCATCAAGGACCTCAAAATGTCTTTCATCAATTTTCAGAGGACAGGTTCCCCCAAATTCCAGAAAGGAAAGCCATTCCTTGCAGGCTCACGGCCCGTGTGAACGATGGAAGACACACGATCGCCTGTTGGTTCGATACGAACGTGCAATGAAAATCGGAGTGTTTTAGATAACACTTTGTCCAGAGCAGAACTCTGGTGTATTCAAAGTTAGATAGTATCATGTTATAAAGGTAAAGAAAACTCTCCAGGGGCAAGCATAAAATCATGTCGAGAAAGTATTAGTACATGTTGCATATAGATCTCAGATTGAATTTTTTTTAATTAAACATCTAAGCAAATTGGAACTTTCATTTTTTAAATAATGTATTTCCTGAGTACTGTTCGCCCACACCACTGTCCCCGTTTCCAGCGTACGGAGGGGTCCCTGGGAAGTAGTTTCCTGTTTGGGACTCCCCTCCAAGCCTGTCTTGAGGCTGTGTGGGGACGTGAGCCTGCTCCTGCCTGTGGGGAGGAGGGGAAGTAATTGAAGAATCTCCTAGTAACTTCTAGGCCAAGGTGGGACTCTGCAATTCCATCCACCTGCAGAATGGGTTCACGGGACTCAGGGCCCACGGAGGCCGAAAAGGCATGAGATGGAAGAACCTCCCTCGGGTCCCCAAGCCTTGCTCCGTGAGCAGCACATGAGAACTCCTCCGGGTTGCCAGCGAGGCCGGGAAATACAGGGCCCAGAATCCCTTTCCTGTATGGCGCCAGGCTAGAATTTACCAGAAACAGGAATTCAGTTCTAGCTGGACACCTGGGCAGATGTGGGTTTCCTGAAGCTTCCTGGCAGGCTCTCGGGGACCATCCCTTTTGCTAACCTCGACTCCTGCAGGTGGAAGGCGACCACCCGAGAATCTCCAGCACTGAGGTGCCTCCCCAGTGCCATTTGTCAACCACTCACGTTAGAGCCTCTGGCTGAGACACCGGGGTGGCTTCCCTGGCTCCGTGGGCATGTCTGGATGGTTGGCAAACACATAAGACTTAATCGTTTATGAAACTCTTAACGCCTGAGATGCTGAGCATAACTTCTGCTAGCTTTACGTAACGCCGCAAACCATGAACACAAGTCTGTGTGTCGAGCTTTTGGAATTTTGGATTTATTGGCCAACGCTCGTTCTTATGATGCTCAACATATCTTTCTTTTTTTTAATTTTTTAATGTTTTTATTATTTTTAAGACAGAGAGAGACAGAGCATGAGTAGAGGAAGGGCCGAGAGAGAGGGAGACACAGAATCTGAAGCAGGCTCCAGGCTCTTAGCCGTCAGCACAGAGCCCGACGCAGGGCTCGAACTCACAGACCGTGAGATCATGACCTGAGCCGAAGTCGGTCGCTTAACCAACTGAGCCACCCAGGCGCCCCTCAACATAATCTTTTGACCATGTTCTCTCTTTCTTAAAACACAGGCTTCATTTATATTAACACATATTATTTGCATTTTTCTCTAAGCCACGTCCGTACACTTGTCGTACTGATCGACATCGTTTATGGGAAACTCCCACCTCCATTCTGTAGACACGATGCCAGTTCTTGAAACACACAGGCCCACTTAGTATTCTTAGTTTACAATCTCTTTTCAGTTTTGAATATTAATGAGATAAAGTGTTATCTTAATCCTCAGTACTTATGTGGGATCACTCTGTATAACAGCCAAAACTAATTTAAAGGATTTGCCTGCGTAATCCCGACGATGCTCCTTCAAGGCAGAAGACGACGGGTTTGTCCATGACTTTCTCTCAAATTCCAACTTTCTAATTTGCATACCAGGAAATAGGAGGTCGCCCCACAAGCCAACATATCTATAAAAATATTGGCTGGCAGAAAACCAAAAAATGTGTGTTGCGTGCATGTTAGGAAACACACAAATAAATGATGAATTTCAGGTTTTAAGTGTCCAGGGAAAGCCGGACTGTGTGGGAAGTCAATATAAGGGAATCAAGCACAAACACTTTCAAATCAATTGCAGATTCAGTAAGTTGCTAAGTACAGAATTAATATAAAAATCCTAGCCTAAGTAAACATAAACAATAGTTAAATGTATGGGAATGAAAGACCTCATTTATGAGAATAATATAAGTAGATAAAATAATTCGATATAAACTTGACAAAGCATGTACACCACGTAGAAGAATAAACCTTTTAGATGTTACTGAGAGATACAGCAGAAGAGAAACGGCAACGCGTATCTTACTCCTGGTTGGAAAAGGAAAATGTGTTAAGAAGCCAGTTTCATAAACTAGCTATACAGAGTAGTCAGTGGGTACCAATCGATGCATAAGCCATACTGGTTTTGCCATCCATGGGCTAACTCTAAAATTCTTTGGGAAAACGAGCGTGCAGGAATACATGGGACACTTCCAAAAAGGAAGAGTAAAGAATGCAGCGCCTGGGTGGCTCAGTCGGTTAAGCATCTGACTTCAGCTCAGGTCATGATCTGGCGGTTCGTGAGTTCAAGCCCCACATCGGGCTCTGTGCTGACAGCTCAGAGCCTGGAGCCTGCTTTGGATTCTGTATCTCTTTCTCTCTCCCTCTCCCACCCCCACTCATACTCTGTCTCTCTCTCTCTCTCTCTCTCTCTCAAAAATAAATAAACATTAAAAGAATTAAAAATAAAGAGTAAGCAAGATGAGCTAGTTCTACCAGATATTAAAAAGGTAATAATGATTGTAATCGACTATACTATATTACATATCTCAGAGATTCTAAGAAACTAGATTTTAAATGTTCTTACCACAAAAAAGAAATGACAATTATGTAACTGATGGAGGTGTTAGCTGGCACCGCGTGGTAATCCAGTCGCAATATACCAGTGTACCGAATCAACTCTCGCACACCTTGAACTTACACAAAGTTGTGCGTCGATTATGTTTTAATGAAAAAGTAAGAGATAGCAACACTAATTCAAATAGTGTGATATCAGTGCACAAAGAGAGTGTACGATCAATAGAACATATTTCAGAATCTAGAAATAAACTAAAACGCATATAGGTATTTAGTTAAAAAAAAAAGAGTTGTGCTTTCAAATCAATGGGAAAATACAGATTGTTTGTTTTTTAAGGTTTATTTATTTTTGAGAGAGTACAGGTGGGGGGAGAGCAGAGAGAGAGGGAGATCGAGGATCTGAAGCAGGCTCTGTGTGAGTGTGGGCGGGCACGCATGTCCTGGGCATGGGCGCGTGTGTGGCACTTAACTCCGGGGCATGGAACACTTTGAAGAACGTGACCTAGCAGGCTTCTCCCCACTGCCGTCTTTGGTTTTTTGTGAACTTCCCCACTGGTTAAGACATTAAAGGCGACTTTGCTTCCAAGAGTTGTCCAGTAGTTTGGAGATTCCTAGTTTTTGTTTTGCTATAACCTTTCACCATTTTTAGGTCTTTTTTTTTTAAATTATTGTTTATTTATTTATTTATTTTGAGAGAGAGAGAGAGAGAGAGCAGGGGATGGACACAGAGAGAGGGAGAGACAGAATCCCAAGCAGGCCCCGTGGCTCAGTGTGAAGTCTAACTCTGGGCTCGATCCCACCCCCATGAGATTATGACCTGAGGGGAAGTCAAGAGTCAGAAGGTTAACTGACTGAGCCCCCCAGGATCCCTCCCTCCCCGACCCCGCATATTTTGGTCTTTATGTCTGTTAACCTTGTGTGTCACAAGTAAAGTGAGGAGTTTCCCTCCCTCTGTCAGTCACTGCGAAGGATCGTTGCTACTCCGTCATGATATCTGCAAAATCACTTTATTACTTAGTTCTGTAAAGTACGTAATTCTGACTCAGCCGCATTCGTGAACGCAATTAAACAGCACGTGTCCAAAACACGACGGCGCATGAAACCCCAGCTGTTGGCCGGCAGAGAAAGAAGCTAAGCAGGCATCTCAGGCCAACGGCATTGTCCCCAAATAAAGCCGCATGTCCCTGTTCAGCTGGCGTCTCCTAGCGCTGTGGATCCACGAGAGCAAACCAATGGGATGCCAGAGCCTGAGAAGCTTTCGGTGCTGTGAGAAGCCCAGAAACTTCTGACACTCAATTCCAAGGCATAATGGTATGATTTTGGAGTAATCGTTACTAGTTATTAAAAATATTGCCCCACCGGGATCTTACCTCAATGATGTATAATGGAGCTATTACAATAGCAGTAGACCATTCTTCATCAGACTCTGACAACTCAAGTGCTCTTACTTACACTGAATGCCAATGTTCTGGGTTAGTAATGGCTGAATATTAATCTGAGGAAAGCATTATGGCACAGAGCCCTCCGTCTGCCCAGAACTGTAAGAAAGCCATAGCTTCCTAATGAAGTCATCTGGGGTAAATAAATAAGCAGGTAGGCAGGCTGGCTGAGTAGCAATTGCTTTTGCCTCGCGTGGATTTTCACCCCTCTCCATCACAAAAATTTGGAGCCACCGTACTGGGAAGGACATGGAAGTCGTTCGCAAAGACCACTGGCTCTGAGCAATATGAGAAATACACCAGCTGAATTTTAGAGACAGATAATCGTCTGATAAATTTTGATATGTTGACTCCAGTGGCAATGAAGGTGACCATAACGTGTGTGTGGAAACCATCAAATGCCGTGTCAGTTCTCAGTGGAAAGGTGGGAACATTTCAGGGGAAATTTATATGTCTGTAAGCAGAATTTTAATCTGACCAATGGGAGATGGTTAAATCCTAATGAATTGTTACATGGTAGACACATGAAAATTGAGAAGATAATGTAAGAATTGAGAAAAGTCTGTGGCTTAATAATTATTGAAAAACAAAGCCGCAGTTTTGCTTTACTTTATGAAGGTTACACAATATGTGTGCCTAGATGTACACACAGGAAAATCAGGTGCCAAAAATAAAATTCATGATCTACATTTAGGAATACTTTAGAAAATATTTAATTTTAATTTCCATAAAAATATATTAAAACATAATTTTTTAAATGTTTGTTTATTTTTGAGAGAAAAAGAGAGACAGAGTGTGAGCAGGCTAGGGGCAGAGAGAGAGGGAGACACAGAATCTGAAGCAGCCTCCAGTCTCTGAGCTGTCAGAGCCTGACATGGGTTTCGAACTCATGAACCATAAGATCATGACCTGAGCCGAAGTCGGACAGTTAACCAACTGAGCCACCCCTATTTTCTAAAATATGACATGATTTTTATAGGATTTTATCTTATTACTTTTGGAAAATTGGAAAACTGACTTTCATGCATATGGAACAAGCCAACAGAGATGCACGTGATAAGATTGCGGAGATCTGAAAATGGTTTAGCGACTCCTTACATCCTTTCCAAGGGAAAAGTATCTCCAACCCTCAGCCACTGCTGCCCCTGGGCTCAGGCTAAGCACTGCGTCTCCCTACCTCAGGCAGTAGTGCAAGCACTCCTAATTGCTAGGCTGTCGTAATCCCTGAACAGGATAACTCAGGTAAAGCTCTCTGTGGAATGGCAGAAGCATTACTGAAGAAAGATGAACAATTACAATTAATAGGCTTTTAGAAACTGCTTCTATCTGGACACACTATCTGTCTGACTATACAAAAAACAAACAAAAACAAAACCAAAACAAAACCCCAAGCTAGTTTTGGCCTAATTTAGCAACGGTCAAGCAGTATACTTGGCAACTGAGTTTGGTTAACCAAGTTGTCCGGGAACACACAGTTGGTGCCTGGGCCAGACTCTGCATCTGCAAGGAGTACCCCATGATCCCACCAACACCCGTCATGGCTTCCAAGGTTGGGCAAAGTCATTGCAGCAGGTGCTCCTGAGGATAGTGTATGGGCACAGCTGAAGGAGCCCCGTGTGACTCAAACAGAAGCCCCCCATCAAACCTGATGAAGCCAGAGGGCAGAGTTGGAAGAGGAATGACCACAACTGAATGATGAACTTGAAACCCCTATCACAGTGTAATCGGCGGCCCATTTGTAACGCCGTCCTACTTTATTGCGTATTCCATTCTGCACAAGGTGAGATTCAACAGGCACACATAACAATGTCAGTCTGGGAAATTGTTTAGAAGACAGAACAACTGGATGAGTGAACAGCTCGCGGGCTGAGACAGGTAATTGTGTGCCAGCGATGCATTAAACGGGGGCATTTACCCTGGTGGACTCCCTTCCTCTCAGAGCATTCAAGAGAATGACGATGATCAAGATGTGCCGAGTATATATATATGCCAGCTAAATATTCCACATTAACTCAATGTAGTATGAGAAAACTCTACGCCCAGCAGTGAAAGAGTCGCCGGTGAGAAGCAATGACTTTATTCCACTTACGTTGTTTATTTACTTACCCCAGATGACTTTATCTTGGGTAGAGTGCCAAATTAATAGGGCGTCTTAAGCACCAGTCTCTCAGCAAAGTCAAAAGTGCAAAGGAGATTTTACACATTTAGCCTCATTCTGTGTTTGACTAAGGATTGGTGCTCTCAGCTGCTCACATATAAATGTCCCCTAGGTCAAGATGATCCTGCCAAAGGTAAATCGCCTCGTCTGATTCTGCTCAACGGGGGATGTATCTGCCTGCAGTTACATTGATTGGAATTTGGTTTTACGATGTTAAAAAAAAAAGGTGGCCTTGAGAGCTCTGTTCTCCTTCTTCCTTCTCCATATTTACTTATTTGCTTTTCAAGATTGTTCCCAATAGGAATGTGACCTTCCTGAGCCTGTGGCGAGATAAAATGCAGTGTCCCCATTCACAGAGCCCAGAATGAATACAATCAGAAAAGGCGATTCCAGGAGGAATCAAAGCTCAGAAATCCCGGGCCTCAGTTTCCTGTGGTGGTCAAACCTAGGGGCGTGGCTCATGGTAACCGAATTCAGGAGAGGCTGGTAGATAAAGTAGTTGCTGATGAAGGGCCCTCAGGGTCTTCTCCACCTGCCCTCTGCCGTGCTCTCCCTCCTCTGAGAACTTTGGACTAGCTCATGGGCCTATAGGCATCACCCGATTCCCTTGAGATTCTGTTTCGTGGGATGGGTATTAGTCTCTCCCCTAAGTGGTCGCAGAGCATTTATGGAGGCCAGTCTAAAGCGGGAGGGTGGGGGCGCCTGCGTGGCTCAGTCGGTTGAGCGTCTGACTCTTGATTTCAGTTCAGGTCATGATCTCACAGGTTGGTGGGATTGAGTCCTGTGTTATGCTCTGGGCTGACAGCGCAGAACCTGCCTTCTCTCTCCATCTCTCTCTTCCCCTCCCCAGCTCATGTGCACACTCTGTCTCTCTCTCTCTCAAAATAAATAAATAAACTTAAAAGTAAAAGGTGGGTTAAGGGTGGAGGAAACAGCTCAGCCTACCCTGGACCTGCCTGCGGCTGGGCATATGGTCCAGTCCAGTTCCTCACTGGTGCTTGGCAGGTTGGCTTGATGGTACGACTCATGTCCCCTTATCATGTCTGTCTTCTGTGGGTCTACACGCCTGGATCTTCTTCAACTTGGCCATGGAGAAAAGATGACAGGATTCGATCTCCCTGACCGCCAGCATCCTGTACTTCCCTTCTCTACCCACCGAGCATTGGCTCACTACAGAAAGCGTCCCTGGATGAAGGTGAACTCAGGTGTCCCGACCTGGACTCGCTTCCAAGGGTCAAGGAGCCTAAAAGCCCGACAGTATGATCACAAGGTTAAAACAAATTTCTAAGGATATTCTTAGCAACCATGCCTTCACAACATCTATAATCCACTTCGAACAAATTAAATCTTCCTGATCATTAATTTTTAAGAGGTCTCAGGGATCAGGTTTATGTGTCTATTTTAGTTTTATTTTTCTCCGCACTATCTCAAGCCTCTACTTCTTCTAGGTAGAATTCAAAAGGAGAAAATGAACAGAAAGCCCAACACTGTTCTTAGAATCTTCCGGAGACTTTAGGCTGAAACTTTGTGTTCTATTAATTTTGTTGGAATGGGTTTTGGATTTAGTCTTTTTCAGAGAAAAGAAGTAAAAGTGAAATCTGATCTTATGTCAAAAATACATTGTTCTCTCAGCCCTTTTTATGTCTTTGTGATGATCGGATTTTTCTGATCTTTTCAACAGTGCTCTTAATATATTACAGAATAAATCCAGAAATGGAAAGTTTAAATTTAATAGCTGACACCAGGAAAGCTAAGTATTCATAATACAGGTTACAATGAAACTGACCTGCCTCAAACCTTGCCTTGAGCGGCCGGTATCATATTCATCAGTTATAATTCACTAGTTCCGAAATTGTCCTGCTTGTATTACTTTTCTTCCTATTTGTTACAACCGCTCTAATATAGCAAGCTCTGAGAAACGATGTTGGATCTTGACATTTTTAATATCCCTGGGGTACCTCTCTAAAATGCATCTGAATTCGGATTCAATTAATTACGTGAATAACACAAATGCGAAAATAATTTCCTGCTCTTGATATATTAAACTCAATAGAAAAACCTCAGCAAGAGAGATGGAGTGAAATTAGGTTCACATTATTATTTTAGAAAGGCTCATTTACTTTGGCCCTTTTTAGCTCAATCACCGGAACTGAGCCGATATTCACTGATATGATATGATACGGCGTTACCCATGACAGCACCATGCGTGCACAGAGGCAATGCTTTCTTGGGTAAATTTTCCCTAAGAAAAACCTTTGTAATGGTCATATTGCTGACTAATTTAATTTTAATTATAACTATAGGTAGAATATATACATAATATATAATGTATATACATGTTAATGTTAGACTTAAAATATATCGCTTATAATTTTAAGAAAACTGTATATATAATATACGATTTAGTATATAGTTAATATATGTTAATATAAGATATCATTAAATGGAAATGGCTGATAATCTGAGGCTTTTAAAGATAATTTTAACTAACAACATAATTTGAAATCCATGAATAATTTTGCCAGTAGGCAATTATAAGAGAAAGAATTTAAGTAGAATCTACTTTTATAAAACGTAACAGTTGCTAGATAGCAAGTTATAAAATATAAGTGAATGTAAAATAAATAATCTATATGTTATTAATGGACAAAATAAAAATAATATTAAATGATTATGATAGCCCATATTTGTTGTACTGCCATGGAAAAATCTTTTAAAAATATGTTAAAAAATAAAAAGCAGATATATTAAAATTCATAAAATTATGTTTGTTTACATATTTTACTTATACTCATGACTAATTTATTACAACTTTACTTCCCTAACTATAATGAAAGCAAACTCATCAATAATATTTTCAAAATTTATTTCTTTGCCTTTTCCAATTTCAGTTGAGAGAATCGATACATTTGACAATTTCCCTTGAATAAATAATGGACTTAAATAAGTTTAAAGTAAATATAGCTACCCGAATCTTTCTTATAGGGCGTCGCTGTACTGTTAAAAGAAATTCTGAAGTCTGCTTTCAAATCTGGATAAGATGGTAGTAAACAAAGTTTTCACATCAGATTTAGAAGGTCCAAACCTGATATCGATAAAAACAATAAAAAACAAAATCATGTAAAACAGTTATACGATAAAGTCATGAAATGCAGTTTGATAGCAGTCGTGATGAACAACTTCAATGTAATATTTTTATAACTAGAGGCAGGAATATGGGTGATTGGGACTTATTCCGTATCCTAACAAAAATTCTAAGCGTGTCGTACTGTTTGCCTGGACTTTTGTTTGTGACCTCTGCTGCCAAAAATGAGCAGACATGCTATAAATCCTATAACCCTGGCCTTGAGATATATGGTGGACTTAACCACCTGTGATAACTGGGAAGCTATATAGGCATCTCAGGAATCCAAAACTCTTGTAGGGTCACCAGATTTAGCCAATAAAAATACAGGACACCCAGAGCACCCGAGCGCCTCAGTCATTTGAGCCTCCAACTCTTCATTTTAGCTCAGTTCATGATCTCGAGGTTTGTGGGATTGAGCCCTGCATCGGGCTCTGTGCTGAGAGCCCAGAACCTACTTGGGATTCTCTCTCTCTCTCTCTTTCTCTCTCTCTCCCCCTTCTCTGCTCTCTCTCACTCTCTTAAAAAAATAAACTTAAAAATATATACAAAATTGAAATAAAATTTCAATTTCAGATACACAATAAATAACTTTTTGGTATAAGTATGTTCCATGAGGTATTAGGGACATATTCATGCCGAACAGAGATCCGTCGTTTATCTGAAATTCAGTCTTACCTGGGCATCCCCTATTTTCTCTGGCAATCATAGGGTCTAGAGGAAATGCTTTCAGAACTAACACGCTCCTTGTACGTGTTGGTTCTCATTAGTTCATTTAATAAAACACTGGGAGGAAGAGGTGGACTCACAAGGCAGCTGGCTTGTTTGCAAATGGAACTGGGAGGGAATATGGAGAGAGTGTTATTTTCAGGGTCAGAAAATAGAACTGGCCCTTAGAATAGTCCTGAAGGAAAAGAGAGAACTAAGCCTGTAGCCAACATGCTTTTTCTAAAAAGGACTGAACAGGGGCACCTGAGTGGCTCGGTTAGTTAAGCCTCCGACTTCAGCTTGGGTGGTGATCTCACGGTTCCTGAGTTCGAGCCCCACATCAGGCTCTGCGCTAACAGCTTAGAGCCTGGAGCCTGCTTCAGACTCTATGTCTCCCTCTCTCTCTCTGTCCTTCCCAGTTTGTTCTCTGTCTCTCTCTCAAAAAATAAATAAATAAAAAAAAATAAGAAAGGACTGATCATATTAATGCCTTCTGGGAAATCCTTTCATTCGTACAAAATCATGCCCAAGTAGGTACAGGCAGGAGGTTCTGTGGTGATAATTCAAGATAATATCCTTTCTTCTTCTTAAGATACATTTACAAGCAAAAATAGGAGTGTGTCAAATTCTTCTAAACTATTTTTCTCTGATATTGCTGAAAGCCCAGAATTTGATAATTAATCTCATGTGTTAATATCGGAGTATGACATGGAGGTGCAGCTTAAACATGAACGTGATGTACAGAGTGAGCTCTTTAGTGGTAACAAGATTTCCTCAAGTGTTTGAAGACTCAGTGTGTTAGGGCTCTCCAGAAAAGCAGAACCAATAGGATATATGCAGCTTGATGGAAAGGGATTTATTATGAAGGATCGCCTCACATGATTATGGAGCCCGAGAAGCCCCCCTGCTCTGCTCTTTGCAAGCTGGAGGCCCAGGAAAGCCAGTGGTTTTATTCCAGTCCAAGTTCAAAGGCTTGGGGGCCAGGGGTATCAGTGGCGTAAGCTCCAGTCTGTGTGACGTGGAAACCAGAAGCTCAGTGTCTGAGGGCAGGAGAAGATGGCTGCCTCGGCTCAACCCTTCCTCCCCCTTTTTGTTCTCTTCAGTCTCTCACGGGATTAGAAGATGCCTGCCCGCTTGGTGAGGGCAGTCTTTTTTATTCAGTCTACCAATTCAAATGCTAATTTATTCTAGAAACGTCCTCATGGTCACAGCCAGAAATAATGTTTTATCAGTTTTCTGGGTACCCCTTGGCCCCTTAGGTCAGTCGAATTGATGCATAAAATTAACCATTAACTCCGATGTGGCCATTAGTTCTGAGGAATGTTCTTAGAATTTGCATGGACAATAATGCTGTGTGAATTAGATCATTTCCTACAAATTTGGGAGAATAATGTACGATACTCAGTACACTCCTCACTTCGGCCATGGTTTCTCTTTTATGATTTTTCTCTCTTTTTTTAAAGTTTATTTATTTTGAGAGAGAGAGAAAGGGGAGGGCGGGGAGAGGGAGAGAGAGAATTCTGATGAGGGGCTTTGTCCCAGGAATCCTGAGATCATGACCTGAGCCAAAATCGAATCAGATGCTCAACCCACTGAGCCACCCAGGAGCCGCGATTTCGCTTTGTTCTTAGTGACAACAGTGTTTGTTGACAATCTCAGCCACGCTGGAATATACGTTGATTCCAAGATCAGTCCGCACGTACCCACCTCCTTAAATTTGCTCCCTCCAGCTTCCCCACGTGACTAAGAGCAAGAGCCATTTCAGTTTGAGTCCTTGCTCTTGGCCTCACGCTTCGTTCAGTCTAGAGTAGGGTCAGGAGATATACGTTGGACGAGCAAATGAGGGCATATTTTTCCTCACTGAATAACTGCCCGTTCTCCAAAGTCTACACTCGTGGAATTCTATGTCCTCCTCCCAAGCTAGCCCTGCCCCGATTTTCTTCATAAATCATTCAGAAATCTCTGCTATCCTCAGGAATCTTACTATCCAGTGACTCTGGAATACATGAATAGCTGAAATAAATTATCCAGTTTTGTATTGGCCTCGATTTTAATTGAACTGCTGCTAAGTACAAGCCTTAATGAAGATTCATAACAGTAACAATAAAAGCCAACATTAGGCTTGTGTCATGTGACCTTCAGAATGAAAAGTGACACTTTTCCTAAAAGTAGGAAAGTCCACAGCTAACCAGAACTTTAGTAATTTGTGGGTGAAGGTGTTAGGGGATTTAACAGTCCAGTGGGAGAGATGGTGGGTTGAGAAGTGCCTGGTAACAGCAGTGTGCCCCGGGCGAGGCTGAGGGTGGAAAACGCCTTTCTTCCACCTGAAGTCCAGGGTGGGTGGGCAGGAGTCTTCCAGGAGAAGGCAACTCATTTGCCTCTGTAGCTGCTGCTGTTGGACCCTCATTGTCCTCTGCATGCTCTCAGGTTGAGATTTTAGGGGGGAAACTGAGGACAGTGAGTCGGGACTGCTACACAGTTTTTACCTGCAGCATTATTTCCCGACTCTATCACCATATCTATTAGGCACTAAATAAAACATCAGATCTCCAAGTTCAGAGATGTCTACGTGATACCACAAAAGTCTAAATTCCCAATTCATTTGGGCCAAATCCCATCAAGTGAGCACCGGAGTACCGCTCCTCCCATTGCGGCTGGAAGTGGTTCTAGCCAAGGTACCGTTTTGACACATGCCTTTGTGATTTGTTTCATTCTAATTTCCATACATGTGGCCATACGCTTCTGACAAAGACACTACTCACTGACGCGTCACAAGGCAAAGAATAAATTCAGGTTTTAGATAAATTTGTCAATTTTGAACTGTCTCGTGCAGACATTGTCTGCAAGCTCTAGTGGTTGATATAGATAAGGAATGCACAGTTCCAGATAAATCCTTTGCCCAGTTTTTCCGTGTACCTACCA
The DNA here is from genome assembly GCA_030068075.1 of Paguma larvata. Lineage (NCBI taxonomy): Eukaryota > Metazoa > Chordata > Mammalia > Carnivora > Viverridae > Paguma > Paguma larvata. Next base: position 5,561,501 of record CM057826.1, read on the forward strand.
TCCATTATGTTTAAAAGAAAAGCCTGGAATCCAGACGGGCCATCAGAGTAATACTCCATGCGGCGCCCGTCTCTCACTGTTTCTCGTGATGGTCTCTTCTCTGTTTCTCTTTGTCAGTTTCTGTTCTACCTGAGGGTATGGTGAGCGACGACCATACATCTTTTCTTTCCTTTTGAAATAAACAAGATTTCTCATTAGCAACTGCCCACAATAATAGACCTCAAAGTGTTCTTTCTCACTGACATAAAAATAATTCAATCTAGCCAACGCAGACAGATGTCTGTACACACATTCCTTTCTACTGTTTTATTTTCCATCATGTAACGTTATTAAATATCCCAGTTTATGTTTGTACCCAACTTAGTATACTGTCAGAGAGGTTTAATGAAACTGTGAATATTTCTGCCTGTATTCGGGGACCACGCTGAGTTGTTTTCCAAACCTGGCCAGAAGGAAAAAATTCTCTGCAGGTCAAATCACAAAAGGATTAAAAGAAAGACTTGCAAGGTGGGTGACAGAAAGCATCATGCACGGAGGGGGACAGGAGGATAGTGATCCGGGCTCTGCTCTAGCTGACTGAAGGAACCAAGGTCGCTAAATATAGAACGTGCCCATTAAAAACGGGCTTTCTAAGAGAATGCATGGCCCCTTGCAGATTCATGGTGGGTGTCCCTCTGGGGTGCTCTAGGTGAGGTTGCAAGGGTCTTGACAAGAGGGTGAGGTATTACAAAATTCGATGCTGTTATGGTTCCTGACCCTGTCCCGTCAGGCATTCCCACTCTGCTCTTCAGCTGCATCACGATCAAGTCTATGTACAAGGGGCAATAGACAATGACAGTATCATTTAATTAATATCGAGACCGCAAATAATCCAATAGAGAACTTTGGCTTAGCCTCAATGATGGACTAGGACTTTCATTATCGCTTGCTCCACATCCAACATTTGGAAATGTCCCACCCTCTTGTTGGTGGTTGGGTAGAATGGAGGCGGGGGCAAGTCGATGTCCCGAGGGGTCTCTGGGTCTGCTTACCCTCCAGACAGACCAAAGTGTATGGGGCCAGGGTGTATGTCCTTTATGCTCAGTGATATTTTTGTCAGAAATTGTGCTTCGGCAAAAGTTTTGGAGTTGAATTACTTGGACTATAGATAATATAATATATCAAAATAAAAAGGCAAGTAGATTACATATATGTCATCTATTTTTGTAAAAATAACATTATCTATGTAGTGTATAAAACAGACACAACCATAATCAATCACACATAACTAACTGTACACATGGAAACAATTCTGATGTATAAAACAAAATATAAACTGTCAGGATTAGTTTCCTAAGGGGAAAGAGTGCTACGGGGTACTCTCTGCTTTATACCTCACTGTATTGTTTGATTACTTTAGTATTTATATCTATTACACTAAGAAAAAATAACAAATTGTGACGTAGATCTGTAATTTTAAAAAATCCATTAAATTTGTTGAAATATTGAAAATACTATTTCAATTGGATATGTCTTTGGACTTGGTAGTGATAATTTCAGAAGGTGTATATGTATCTTCTAACTCATAGAGGAAGGAAGGAAGGAAGGAAGGAAGGAAGGAAGGAAGGAAGGAGGGAAGGAAGGAGGGAAGGAAGGAAGGAAGGAGGGAAGGAAGGAAGGAAGGAAAGAGGTAAGGAAGGAAGGAAGGAGGGAAGGAGGGAAGGAGGGAAGGAAGGAGGGAAGGAAGGAAGGAAGGAAGGAAGGAAGGAAAGAAATATATCCAGATTTTTACGTGTCAATCATAATTTAATAAAGTGCTTTTGAGCATACTCTCATTCTCTTATCCTGTGATGATGATTGATGTTTATTACACATTATCCATTCATTTACTCAGTAGAGAACTTTGTCCCCTAGGATCTTGGTAACAGAGAGACAGACTGCAGGGGTCATGAACTATCTCTTCGAGCCATGGTGAATCATTCTACTCCTGGGAAATGGGTCATAAAGTTGAGATACACACTGATTTCATATTTCCAACTTATCTCTGTGTTCTAAGGACAATAAGGCACAGAAAATTCAATAATACAAAACTCAGACAAGGAAAAATTCTAGGACTTTTGCATGATTGATTTCCAGAGTGAGTACATAGGAATTAACTTCAAATAAAGTGCTCTAAGACCTTTATTGCTTTTTCAGGAATATATTAATATCACAGTATTTTAGTTCCCCCTCCCTCCTTTCTTCTATTCTTTCCTCCTTTCCTTCCTTCCTATTCCTTCCTTTATATTTCTGAAATATGTCTTTCTTTCCTACCTCATATCCTGAGGCTCAAGCAATGACACTAACGAATATTTTCCTTGCTTTTTATGGGAGTTTCAGTTTTGTGATAGCCACTGGATGTGGTATTTTTTTTCCTCTAAATTGTGAACAGGTTGCTGAGCTGTTCTGTGACAAACGGCTTTAAGTGTGGCAATTAAACCTGGAAATAGCTTGCTCATTTTGCCACTGCTGACTCTACAGCCCCAACTGGGCATAGAATGTCCTCTGTCATTGGGGCGAGTCCTCTCCCTTCAGTCTGTCAAGTTTTCAGCGTCTTTCCACTTACCTGCGCGGTAATGGCCCTAATATAGCTGGTTTTAACAGCCGCACATTTAAATTTTATGAAACATACTAAACAGGATAACAAAGGAGATAAAGAAAAGATATTATATAGAGTTGAACACAACAGAAGAAACATTAGTAGGAAATTTGAGCGAAATTTAAAATTTTTTTTCACGTTCCTTAAAAAGATAAAGTGATATTCTAGGTGGAATTTGTTTACACAAGAGGTGAAGCTTTAAGGTCAACCGAATGTTAAGAATTTCACGGAGAGACACTCTATTTCACAGATAGAGACACTCTATCTAATGTAGAGCCACTCAGTTAAAGACAATATTGTCTTAAATACTTAAAGCTACTTTCAAAATGGGAAGAAAAGACATTGAGGGAATTAAAAAAGAATGGTTATGATCATGTTCTCAATCAGGAGATAAGATGAAAGAATAGTCTTAAGCTAGAATTGAGAAAATTTTAAGATTTTTACCAAGACATTTAAAAGGTTGATGGGAATTCCTCTTCCCTTTCAAACGTCTTTACATTCTGGCAGAAAGCCGACTGATAGTAGAAGTTGAGTAGTATTGATGTCTCTCTAATAAGTATTTAAATATTCATTGTGATTTTAAAGAGATATTGAGGTCATTCGTAAGCATTAAGGACGTTCGTAATGATGGGAAATAAGACACATACATCAGAGGATGTGGACAGCAAACGAATTTTCTAAACGTTGTTTGGTTTTTCACTCTTGGGCTGACTGGTTAGCAGACCATCCAGGCTACTCAAGTAAATAATCAGTTCTCCTTGGTTAGAGACAAATGGTTGTGGGTTCGGTCCCGTTTATGTTTTTGCCTTAACGAAACACTAATCCCATTTATCAAATAAATCTTTTGTTCTTGTGTCCATATTTATGTATCAACTTGTAATACCGTTGTTAAACCATTATCGGGGGAAATAATACATATTGGCTGATCTTAGGTCTCAGTGACATCAGAGAAATAGCCCAACTTTTACATAAATGCCCCTAAGTTCCTGAGTTTACCATTATGGGTTAGATGTTTTGCTAACTGGAAGCTCTCATTTAAGAAACACATTTTAATACCGTTTTAATTTTAAGCATAATCTGAAAAATTATCTTTGTCAATTTTCACTAAATATAAAGTTTCGGGAACCCAAGTTGAGCATTGATTTAGTCGAGTCTGTGCCTGTCTCCTCTGAATTGGAAATCACTTCAGGATTCCATGTGCAGCCCTGTCACTCAGCTCTGTTTCCATACAGAAAATTAATATTGAAACATCGTACCCAGGAGACTCCTTTAATTGTGTAGGTCATGATTTTTTAGTGAAAAGAACTGAAATATATTGGATCGAGCCAAGGAAAATCTCAGAAAATGAGATATACCTTATATAACACTATGGTAATAATCAACTGAAATTATAATACTGCAAGAGATTCATATAGAATTCTAATTTAGTGAAATTCTCACCCAGGTAGAACAGGGAAACTGTATGACCTCTTACCCTACCTTCCCTGAAGATTTGTTCTCACCAGTTATTTTTTAAACCACAACTTCCATGAGACCAGAGTGTGATTTTCTAAGCTCTTCGAGTAAATTCTCGTATCTAACAGTAAGGATGAAAATAAGACATTGTAATCAATTTTGTCCAATGTGTTCTACATAAATGAGTGTTCAAGATATCGTAGATTTCCCTTTAATAACTAATGTGAAGAAACTTAAAAACATGATGTGCACATTGAGTGAAATAAACGCTGTGGGTTCAGGGGATAGGTACAGATAGGATCATTGCATTCGAAAATTTATTCTAGCCCTTTTGACACTGGTCTGGTAATTATTCTCACTGGAGTCTAAGTTCTTGAGATGTTTTCGAACGGCTACTGGAGTTAAAGTGTGCAAACACTAATGGCTATGGTTTGCCCAAGTAATTAAAGCCAGCTAAAGAATCAGGCCAAAGGGCTTAATTTTAAGCACCTATCCAAACTTTCAGAACCAAGGACTCGGAGGGGGTGACCCTTGAGAACACTACTTTGTCGATGTAGACGACTGTATTAATAATTTGGCATTTACAGGGCATGTATTTTACTCCAAGCACGATGACCCATGATGTACAAAATCATCACATTGAATCCTTGCTTTAGCTCTTTATGAGTGGGGTTATTTCTGCACCAAAGCCTGGTGAGCACACACACACATCACCTGCTGGGAAGCTGGCTCACCAGTTGCTGAGCCCAAGTCTGTCCGACCTTATGGTCTGCAGTCTCCACCCTGGGAGGGGGAGGGTTTTCTAAGCTTTTCAAGTACAATCTCCTGTATCTATCAGTAATGATGAAAACAAATCATTCTAATCAATTTTGTGGAACTTGTGTCCACATTTGTGGCTCACCTTCAAACAGATCAGCTGAGCTGAATGTTTTCACAACGACGAATCTGAAAGCCAAAGTTAGCGGCCGCATGGTTTTGGCGCTGGATCGATCCGCAGCGATTTTACTCATTATGTTTTACGGGGAGAAAAAATCCTCTTCTTTTCACTACTTCCTGTATCTAGATCAGACTAAGAGAACGTGCATGTCTTTGCCAAAGTAAGTACGATTTCTATTAAGGGCATATGAAAATAATTGCGAAATATCTGAAACCACTCCAACTTCAGCAATAGAGAGCTGGCTGACTAAAATATGGGTCATCCGCAAGATGAAGTACTATGTTACCGTTAAAATACATAAGGAATGACATTTAAGTGAAGCTGTGGACCGATTTCCAGGTTGAATGAGAGAAGCGCATGTAGTTTGCTCTGTTTTCCTGAGGGAAATGGAGATCTATCTATCGATCTATCATCTATCTACACATATATACACACTCCTCACAAGCACACACATATACATGTTTTCATACATATACACACTCAGTATATAAACAATACACACTCGCATGCACAAATGTACATCTATGTACATACAGACATACCTTTTTTTTTTATGTTAGAAAAATAAAGGAAGGGGGTGACTGGGTGACTCTCTCATTATACGGCCAACTCTCGATCTCAGCTCAGGTCATGATCTCACGGTTTGTGGGTTCGAGCTCTGCTGCTTAGGATTCTCCCTCTTTTTCTCTCTTAGCCCCTACCCCACTTGCATGTGCACGTGAGTACATGCTGTCTCAGTATAAGAGAATAAACTTAAAAAAGAAAAGAAAAATAACAGAAGTGTATAATGTAAAATTTTTTTTAATGTTTATTTATTTTTGAGAGACATAGAGACAGAGTATGAGCAGGGGAAGGGCAGAGAGAGAGGCAGATACAGAATTTGAAGCAGGCTCCAGGCTCTGAGCCATCAGCACAGAGCCTGATGCGGGACTGGAACTCACAGACCACGAGATCATGACCTGAGCTGAAGTCGGCCGCTTAACCAACTGAGCCACTCAGGCACCCCACTGTAAAATTTTAAAGAGAACAGTTACCAATGGGAAGGATATAAGGTAGAGGGGACAGAGAGGAAGATATATCTTCTTTTGTAGATTTAATTTTAAAACCAAATGAATATTTTACACAATCGTAAAACAAAACGGAAACAAATAGTGATCAGCAATTGAAAGCAAAATGAAAATGAAAATGATGGACGTAACTGTGTATTGAGTTGGTGGCATAATCACAGGGAGAAACTCTTTTAAAGAATTTTTTAAATGTTTATTTTTGAGAGAGAGAGAGAGAGAGAGAGAGAGAGAGAGAGAGAGAGAAGGAGAGAGAGCGTGAGAGGGGCAGAGAGAAAGGGAGACACAGAATCCGAAGCAGGCTCCAGGCTCTGAGCTGTCAGCACAGAGCCCGACATGGGGCTCGAACTCACGAACCGTGAGATCATGAACTGAGATCATGACCTGAGCTGAAGTCAGACGCTTAACCAACTGAGCCACCCAGATGCCGCTAAATAACTTTAAAGTAGTCATTTTATCTGATTTAAAGTGATTCCTAAGCAAGTATGAGAGAAGGAAAAGGGGAGATACCTTTATAATACAGGAAGAGAGTTGAATGTGAGAATAGCCAGAACAAGCGATGGAGTTAGGGCAGAACATATATTCACATACATATACATATATACACACATACATATATATCTCCTATATACAGAACTCATTACCATATATATACACACACATATATTATGTATATAATATCTACATATCTGCACACATAAATACCACCTATATATAGAACACATATTAACATATATACACACATATATTCTATATGTAGCAATATTTACATATATATACATACACACACATACATATATACAACCTAACACATATTAACATATATCTATATATACACACACATATATTCTATATGTAACATATATTTACAAATACACATATGTGCACACGGAGATATACATCAAATATATGTATATTTTGGATGACACTATATAGTTTGGATGACATGAAAGCAAGAGTGATTTTATGCTGATGACTGGCTTATGAACAGTTTGACTTTTGGCAAGTAATTTAATCTCTCTCGTTTGTCAACTGTGAAATAGCATAAAATCTTGCTCACAAATTTGTGATCAAGATGAAATTACATAAGGTACCATCTGCTGAGTGCCTAGGAAGGGGTCTGGCTTGCATAATCTCTCTGTAAATAGAATCCTTGTTCTGTCCTTTTTTCCTTCGATCCATAAACCAACACACGGTGGCTGCGCATTTATCCGGCGAGTGAGAAGCACCGGGACGCACAAACACAACTCACCTTGGGTCCAGTGGGTCCTGAGGAGGGCCGTGGTCTTCTGAGAGAGTATCAGGCCAGCTCAGCCTAATTGGTTACCAGATCCAACCTGTTGGCCCTTCTAGGATTTCCATCTCAGCAAAACTCACCTTTCCATATCAACGGTTGTGCTTAGGTTTTACTTCTCCTGCTCCCGTACAGCGACATGTGGTTACTGTATCTCGTTTAATCCCCCAAAGCCTAGCAAAGGATTTACTATATCCATTACAGAGTTGGACAAACAACTTTTAGATGTTAAGTGTTCTGATCAGACCCCAGTCTTCTTATCCTGGTTGGGTAGGACCTCTGGTGCTGGGTGCCTGGTTCCTGGGTGAGGCTGACGTACCCAGGAACATGGGGCTGGTTGGGCTGAGCGGACCCTGGGGCTTGTTTCTCCTCCTAAGTGGCTCAGGGGCTGCGTCCCTACCATGTGGGGCTAGACTTTGGCTGGCTTTAGAATTTGATTTTCTTTCTTTTTTTTTTTTTTTAAATTTTTAACGTTTATTTATTTTTGAGAGACATAGAGACAGCGTGAGCAGGGGAAGGGCAGAGAGAGAGGGAGATACAGAATCGGAAGCAGGCTCCAGGCTTTGATGAGCCAGCAGCACAGAGCCCGACGCGGGGCTCGAACTCACAGACTGTGAGATCATGACCCGAGCTGAAGTTGGCCGCTTAACCGACTGAGCCACCCAGGCGCCCCAGAATTTGATTTTCTAATAATTTCTTCAAATTCAGTGTTCGACTACGTCATTCAGTGTACTAGGTGTCTTTAATTGTTTTTCTCTAATTCTTTATAATTGATTTTCATTATTTTAAATCTCCTTCGTTATCTTCTATTACATTCAATTTCACAAAAATCACAAATAGTTTTTTATAAGAACTGAGAAGAGTAGAAGTCTCAAAAACAAACCCAAAATACTCCTTTTCATTTCTTTTATTTGCTCTTTTGAATTGAAAAGAAATCACCAGGTAAAAAGGTTTATAACTGAAGAAAAACAAGGGGCACCTGACGGCTCTGTCGGTTCTGCATCTGACTCTTGATTTCGGCTCAGGTGATGATTTCACAGGTTCATGGATTTGAGCCCCGCATAGGGCTTTGGACTGATAGCAGGGAGCCTGCCTGGGATTCTCTCTCTCTCCTTCTCTTTCTGCTTCTCCCCTGCTCATGCTCTCTTTCTCTCTCTCTCAAAATAAATAAATAAACTTAAAAAGAAAATTATCAATATAATATCCTTGTGTCGTATGTAAAAATATGAATATGTATTTTCATGATGCTCTTTTCTATCTTTTCTATGGGGGAGAATTTCTACCGCCGACTCTGTTAGAATTTATATTTAAACTAATTTCAACCACTGAAATAGGGGATACTGGTTAACATCAAGGCACTAATAAAAATATAGTTACCATGAATTTATGGTAGTTAATTATAATTATTCTCATTTTATAATTCCCTAGGTGTAATAGAACAAATCTATTCGTTTATGGTACCAGGACAGGCTGTAGCTCTGGGAATACCTGGAGTCCATGGGATGCAGATTCTGGGAGGCCACGTGCCCCCCACAGTGAAGAGTCACCGCCAGGCTCGGTCCTGACACAGCATCGGTGGGAGCCAGCCATGCCCAGGCCGAGGGCAGCCTCTCTCTACAGATGAGCCAGCTGGTTGGGCGCCGGGGGGACTTCAGAGCGCAAATGTCACTCTACACCAGAGCTAAATGAATTTTAGATGTGGCAGCATATATTCTGGCATAAGACTCTTTAAGTCAGAGTGCCTGGAAAAGTTAGTGGATCAGCTTTAGTTTATTATTCAATAAAATTTTGTCTTCCTATTGTCGGGTGGAAATAAGACCTTGTCAGAAAAGTACGTGCTGTTATACCAATAAAGTGAAACTCACGACTGAAAATTTATGGGGTCTGTTAAATGGTGCCTGGGACACAGGTAACATGGGAAGAAGGCATTTAAACACATATCTCACACTAAAGGAAAATTTTTATCAGGAGGTTATGTGTCTTTCTATATGAGGGTATTCTATTTTTTAAAAAATTCTCATTCTCATTTTCCCATGGCCCCGTTCTCTTAGATTATGCTGAATGTTACAGATGGCCCTGTGTCTCAGCGCCATGCCACTCAAACTCTCTAGTAAAGGGTCTCCAAAGCTTCTCAGAAATCAAAGTTAAAGCAGACACCATATTTTCATTCATACTTAAGACCTCTTCTCATTATTCATTTTCATTTTGATCAGCTATCTTCCAACATTACACGGTAGAAGCGTTCTTTACATTTTAGGGAGTTGGAGTGATGGCAGATAGATTTTCTAGGTGTGTGACAGATTGTCAAAATTTCAGTATATGGGATGACGTGGCAAAACATGAGCCACGCCATTTTTGAGAAACCGCTGAGTTTTTTCAATTTTCATTCAATGATTCCATGCCTTACTGCAAAGACAAAAAGCAGCATCTCTGATTTCTATAAACGTGACTTTTATATTGTGTCTCTTAACATCTTAACAATAACATCTGACTATGGTTGGAAAAGACGGAGAAGTTATTAACAGTCTAGCTCACCATTGGTCATCTCTTTGGTGGGAAACAATAGATCTGCCATATTTTGGGATTTCTTTCTGTGATTGTTTCTGGAAAAGGTGAGGTTAGTGTAGTGTTGTTCATCATATGTAAGGACAGACAGAAGCGGAGGACATGTGGCCTCGTGACACTGTTTTGTCAACCTTCCAGGAGATAAAGGAATACTTCCAATCTCAAATTCCATGACAAGTCCAAAGCCTTCACAATTTCATCAGACACCCCGAGACCTCCATTCCCCTGGCCCCAGGGTTTGGGGTTCTGCTCTTTCGCCTTTGTGGTCTCCAGGCTGCTCCTTAGTGACTCAGACTTCAGCCTCAATATTTCTCCAAATGGGCCTCCAAGAGTCCCCTCAAATAAAGATGACTGCCAACCAGGTGGACCTCAGCTACACCTCCATAGGGAATTGGGGGGAGGAACTTGACACCAAATGGCATAGGAAATGATCAACAGTTCCACCTGGACATTTTGGTGCTGACTGGTCTCATTCTGACGCTGAATGGGGCTGCTCTCCATTCTTCGTCTACCGCGACAATTGCTAAATCGCTTCATGAATGGATACATCTATTATGGGTGTTCATGCACAGGCATGAACTTGTCTTCAGTTGTATACATTTAAAACATAAGACATTGTCATTTCTACTTGGGGAAAAGTGGAAAAAATAGACTTTTTGTAAAATTTAGTCAACCTACATGTTTTTTGCTATGATTGCCTTAGCTAATGCTAACTTCACTGTTTAACCTGGAAAGTTACAAGTTACTCCATTCAGTCCTTTATCGTGCCTTCCACACTCACTTATGCCTTTTAATACAGGCAAACAAAATGTCATGCATTTGAGAAATCTGTCACTAAAACAGACTGTCCGACTGTGGCTTTATTGTTTTTTATATTACTCTAGAGAAGTTTAAAGAAAGATTTGGAAAGAAATAATAAAGAGCTCACATATACAGTTGTCTCAATAAAATATTATTTCTCTAAAAATAGGCCTTTTCGGGAATATGAATTTCATATAAAATGTCTACTTTACTGAAACATGTATAATATTTTAATGTTTATTTATGTTTTAGAGACAGAGAGGGACAGAGCATGAGCAGAGGAGGGGTGGAGAAAGAGAGGGAGACACAGAATCCAAAGCAGGCTCCAGGCTCTGAGCTGTTAGCACAGAGCCCAACTCGGGGCTCGAACTTACAAGCTGGGAGATCATGACCTGAGCTGAAGTCGGGTGTCCAACCAACTGAGCCCCACAAGTGCCCCAAACATGTATAAGTTTAAAATAATCTACCTTAGATACTGTATGTGTTTTGGGTTTCACTCGTTCTTTTAGATAAATGTTCTCTTTCCCTCAAATGCAATACAATGGAAGATTCTGTGGGATTCCAATACATGAGCAACAAATTCCTCTGGAAGCCCAGTTCCACACTTAAAAAAATTGTTCAGATTATATACTTTATTCATGTTAGAAATCTAACGGAAAGTACACGTTCGAACATGCATTAACAGAAAGAAAATCATATATCCACACTTGATTTATTTTTCGTTTGTCTTTGACCAGCCAGCTCATATCAGCATCTAAGAAACTGTAAAATAAACACAGAGCAAAGTTCTCTCCAGTAGAAGAGGCGAAGAATGGGTAAAAGATGCCTTCTATTTCACATATTATGTATGGTCATTTTTTATGTGGTCACACTCTAACTTCAGCAGCGAAAGAAGAGTAGGAAGTTTGCGTGGATGAGGTGCACAGGGGTTCCCGGGAGCCAGGGGTCTGAGCAGCCTGTCCCGCCTCCATCCCTGGGAGACCATGTGGAGTGAACACAGAGCCTCCTTTCAGAAGTCATTGAATTCTGAGCTTGGGAATTTGGAATCCATCCGCAGGTCTGGGGGAAATTATTAAATATATGGTGTGGGGAGGTGATGATATCAAAGCAACACCCCAGAACGACCAGGCAGAGCTTAAGAAGCAGGAGAAGAAGCAGAGCAGGGGGAGGGCAGGGGGACTGAGGTCCGTCGGCCAGTCCATCAAGATGGAGAACATTTCCCGATTTATTTGTACAGTTACTCTCAGCTCGTCCTTTTCAGCGTCTTCCTCTGAATTTGTTTCACACCGACCATAAAATGGTAGCGTCTATCTATAATTTACAGGTCAATCAGTTCAGCCTTACAGTGAGGGATTGCCAACCACTCTTTCTGGAGGTGATTATGACCGGAAGGCGCAGGTTAGGTCAGTGGAGGAATGATGGAGAGGACAGGACACAGGCAGGAAACATTCTCCAGGTGGAGGGAGTGACTTGACTAGAGGCAGTGGTGAGAGTGGAGGTGCCCAACCAGACGAGCACTGGGAAGCCCAGAACTGATACCTTCTTCTTCTTTTTCTAAAATAGCAGACCTTTAAAAATGTTTATTTATTTATTATGAGGTGGGGAGAGTCAGAGTGAGAGAGGGAGAGAGAGAATTCTAAGCGGGCTCCACGCTCAGCACAGAGCCCAACACGGGGCCCCATCTCACCAAGCGTGAAATCATGACCTGAGCTGAAATCAAGAGCCACCCAAGGCACCCAGGAACTAATAGCTTCTTAGAGTGCAGGCTGTCAAGACTCCTTGATCACGGAATGAGATGGTTCTTCTGTGTTCTTCTTGTACAAATTGTTAAAAAGCAGCAAGTGAATGCGTTTACAAATGGGCACACCTCTCTTCGCACAAGACAGGGACGCAGTGATTAGCTTTACCTAATGTCCTTTTAAGGGTTTTTGGTCTGTTGTTTTCTGTTTGTTCTGGTACATTCCAAAAACTAAGTCAGATATATTAAACTCTAGGAAAACGCACTTAGCCTGCACTTGGTCCTTCTAGGAAAACAAATAACAAAGCTAGTTAAAAGACAGCCGATTTTTCACGTTAAGAAGGGATTTTGACTTTGGCTGCTTTTGTGTGGTGAACTCCCCCACTACCTCAAAATACACCTCAATTTAAAATACTGTGATTTGCATAAGATTCTTCAGAGGTAAGAGATCCTCCACCACTGAGTCTCCAGGCATGAATGAATTCAGGATTCTAGTTTAACTACGAGAGGGCACTAAAAATCGTGCTCACTGCAGAGATCGGTTGACCCGCATTTTTTCTCTTCTAAGGTATCACATACACACATTACATACACACATTACAAAAGATGGCTTTATAAGGGAAAAACTAATAAAGCTGGAATAGTTCAGCTGTCCGTTGAAAGAACCAGGCGGGTGTTGATGCTATCAGAAAAGAAAGCACATTAATTCGAGGCACAACAGAATGTTTCTGACAACAGGAGGAAAGACCTACGTGGAAACAAACCCTGTCACAGTGATTTTTTAACTATCGGGACAAGATCGAAGACGTCTGCTTTGCTTCCCAATTCCTCCAAATTCTGAGTCTGACTCCACCCCAGACGTGAACCATTACAACAAAATGAACACATAATCTTAACTATCTCCTTATCAGTGACCTCATACTCCTCGACTCATGCAATTGTGAGTCTCTTTTTTTTTTCTTCATCAGCACCTAACATTTCTAAGCTGGGCTCAAACAGTTGTGTGGTTTTAGCACAGGCAACAGCTCGGATTGTTGGAAGCCTGCACTTGACCTCTGTGGATGGAGACATCCATTCCCTACATCTAACACTAAAAGTCCACCCATAAAACATTTCATAGGGCTGCCCTTCTAGAACTGTGCCGAGAATGTTCCAATTAGGTTTTATAAGAAACTCTTGCTGAAAAAGGTCCCGGAGCCCACCTTCCCTATTTTTCTCATCACAGTGTCAGGGAAGGGTTTGTAACGTTATCATTCTGTAGAATGACACTTCTCTCCAGGCTTTAAAAATTCTATTACGAAAGGCACCAATAAAGTTTCACTGCAAAGGAAAAGTAAAAGAACAAAACATGTCCACCCTTAATGCTGTCCCAGAATTATGCCTTCAGCAGCAATATTAGTATCGTTTCTACCTTATGTCTTGGACATTCTTTGGGACGGCTAGGATCAAGGCTGGGGTTAGTCTGCTTTCTTTTTAAAGTTTTTATTTTAATTCCAGTGATTTAACATCCAGTATTATATTAGTTTCAGGTGTACGATATAGTAAGTCAACGCTTCCACACATCTCCCTGTGGCTATCACAAGTGCATTCCGTAATCCCCATGGCCTATCTCACCCTTCCCCCCCCCCCTCCCGTAACCATCAGATTGTTCTGTATAATTGAGATTTTGTTTCTTGCTCTCTCTCTCTCTTATTTTTTACCCTTGTTTGTTTTGTTTCTTAAATTCCAAATAGGAGCGAAATCATATTGTCTTTCTCTGACTGACTTATTTTGCTTAGCATTATAATCCCTAGCTCCCTTCAGTTGTTGCAAATGACAAGATTTCATTCTTTTTTATGGCCGAATACTATTCCATTGTGTATATATATCACATCTTCTTTATCCATTTATCACTTTGAAGAAAATAATGAGTCCTGATTACCTTGGATAAACTCCAGGAATGATAGTGGGTCAATATGAAGAAATGTATTAATATAGTCCATCAGATTAATAGAGATAAAGAAAAAAATCCTAAGATCATCTACATAGATGCAGAAAATGTGATGATTTTCAACTTTAAACACATTTAAAACACATTTATATTAGAACACTCAATAAAATAGGAATTTGGTATATCTGTTGGCCTGTATATGTGTGTATATGTATATGTCAATACACATATATAATATTACACAGAAGAAAGTAATTAAAAGGTACAGGATTTAGAATAAACAAGTAGAACTGTATACATCTGCAGGTAATATGATTTTATATTTTAAAGATACCCAAGACACAATAGAAAATTAATACAAATAGCAAGGTTATTTAGTGAAATAGTATGTTATAGAATTAATAATCCATTTGTAATAATCAATAGCTATGCATATGAATATATATAAAGTAAATAGAAAACATAATACATTCATCAATAATATCACAAATTAATACATAAGCAAGTAAAATTGCTAAGCACAAAGTTAAACCTGAAACTCTAAAATCTCTTAAAGGACATGAATTATCTGTGAACAAACGAAGCCATTCCATGTCTACCGTCCCATTAGACAACTTGTGAGAATATGGCCCTCTTCTCATACGCCGTCCCACTGGGTCTCTGCATGGCCCGCTTGAGAACACAGTAAGCACTCAATAAATCTTGTTGAATAAATGGATGACTGGATGCTCATGTGTAAATACTTCAGCACTGAAGTATTCGGAAAATGTCAAATGATTAAAGTTTTATACACCATAAAAACGCCTGGCACCGTGTCATTGAGATTTCCTTGAGATAAGAATTGTTCCTGCAAATCTGTACATAAATACCTCATTTGGAAAAGAAAATGATGGGGCATTACCAATTATACATGTTTTGCATATTTGCATACTCATAATGCATATTGCACAATAATTTCTTCCGTATGTAATTAGTTTTATTCTAAATTTCCTTTAGTAAGTAGCTTTGTTAAGTTAAAATATTTCTCGATTGAATAATAAAATTTAACCTGGTTTACATTCAACTTTCTGGTGCTATGAAGTCTAAATATTGAGATTATATCTCTCAGGGTGTCCTGATAAAAGCTTTCTTGGAAAATGATGCTGTGGTTGTGACTCATTGTCCATGAATCTCAACCTTCTTTGGTAGTTATTTAAGAGGTAATTAATGTTGACGAGATTGGAAGACAGAGCTCAAATTCCATAAGACTAATCCTCTTAAAAGTAGGCGCACAGGGAAAGGTCACGTGAAGACACAAGGAGAAGGAAGCTAGCGGCAAGCCGGGAGAGGGCTCTCACCAGAGACCAACCCTAGATCTCAGGACTTACAGCCTCCGGAGCTGTAACACAAAATTTTCTGCTGGGTAAGATTCCACCCAGCCTTTGGTATTGTGTTATGGGAGGTGAAGCAAAATAATACAGATTTTGTCTTCCACCTCACCAGAAAATCGGTCTTATGAGAAAATTCGTTTTGATTTTTTTCATCATTTCATGAATGTTTATTGCTCAAAGCCTTAGTTTCGCACACTGGAGAGAAAAAGCAGATTGAGGTCTCTGTCCTTCAAGAGCGTAGATCCTGGGTGAGAGCCCGCCCACAGGGCTTCTTAGCAGCCTCCATCAGCCATTCCCCCGCATCCTAACTGCTAACTGAAAACAGTGTTATCTCACAATACAACCGATTTGAACTTCAGCATCCTACTTAACGTAGTATCACTACCAAAGGATGGGATTCAGAATGTTCTAGGAGAAACTCGCTGGTCCAGGGCTATATACAGAGAGGCCCGGGAAGTCAGACGGCTTGGGAGCACTAACCACACCCATACATTCAAAGAAAAAAAATTCACAAAAGTCATAAAAGAAAGTCTCTGTGTGCATTTGCGTGCACAGGATAATAAAGAAGCTAAGTGGGCCTTGGGGCGCCTGCGGGGCTCAATCTGTTGGGCTTCTGACTTCCACCTAGGTCATGATCAAACAGTTCGTGAGTTTGAGCCCCACGTCGGGCTCTTTGCTGACGGCTTCAGCTTTGGATCCTTTATCTCCCTCTCTCTCTGCATCTCCTCCGCTCATGCTCTCTCTCTGTCTTAAAACTAATATATATCATATAATATATATCATAGCTTAAATATATATATATGTATATATATATTTAAAGAAGCTAAGTAGGTCTTATAAAGAGTATTCAAACTTTGTGTACATTTATGGTTACCATATCATTTCTAAAACCTCAACAGCTGTCAGATTTTACTCTCTCGTCAAACTGTGAGACCTTTGTTTACCTTATGAACTCACTGATTCAGAGCCACTCAGTACCTGCATTGCATACGTCTAACTCACTTTAGGGGGGGCGCTGTGCACCTGTGGCCAGGGAACATGCATTGCATTTAACTTTTACCACTCACTCACCCGTCTGTTCTTTTCCCAGCAAGTTGCTGAGCATCCAAGAAAACGTGAAATATTCCGCCCTAAGTTAATTGAACCAAATTCATAATGTTTGTCATTTTTTTCTCTCGTTACTCTTATTTCTCGTTTCTGAACGACCAACGATGGTCTCTCTATCATTTCCACTACATTTTTCAAAAATGGCAATTTCTTACTATTTTTCAGTGAAAAAGTATTATCTTATGAAACATACCTGATATCAATTAAGCACAATCAACAATACCAACCAATCACATCTTTTTTATTACTGTCAGTAGTCATATATTATGAATCCACCTGACAATGGACCTACCAACAATGCATTTAAAGTAGGACGTGTTCCTGGCATCTTGCTTGGAGCAACGAAAGGTCATATAAAAACATTGTCATAATAATGATTGGCTAGGAGACTTCCATTTCAACCAATGAGTGAAAACTAAGTCTTGACTACATTGCTTCCCATAGTATTTCACAGTTTTCTGTTTAAAAAATTTTGGGGTGCTTGAGTGGCTCAGTCGGTTAAGCATCCAACTTTGGCTCAGGTCATGATCTCAGCGGTCTGGAGTTCAAGCCCCACATCAGGCTCTGTGCTGACAGCTCAGAGCCTGGAGCTTGTTTCAGATTCTGTGTCTCCCTCTCTCTCTGCCCCTCCTCTGCTCATGTTCTCTCTCTCTCTCTCAAAAATAAAAAAATATTAAAAAAATTTGGTTTGTGTGGGCAATCATTAACTTATGTTTACTTTTTTACTATTAATGAAAATTACAGAATGATAAAATTCAACATCTGCTACATAAACAAAAAAATAAAAATAAGGGATCAATTAAAAAAACAAAGGGACCCCTGGGTGGCTCAGTCAGTTAAGTGCCCTACTTTGCCTCCGGTCATGATCTCACAGTCCGTGGGTCCAAGCCCTGTGTCAGGCTCTGTGCTGACAGCTTGGAGCTTGCTTTGGATTCTGTGTCTCCCTTTCTTTCTGTTCCTCCCCTGCTTGCACTCTGTCTCTCTCTTTTCAAAAATAATTAAACATTTAAAAAAATGAAAAAAGAAACAAAAAGCAAACGAAAACAAATTTAGCAAAATATACTATCAGACAGACCCTAATTCAAGATCTAAAAGAAAAAGCATAATATTTTATTTATTAAAATAACAATATTCTAAAAAGTTTTCACAGTCATTAACTTTATGCAGTTATCAACCTAAGATTAAAACATCGAAGACATGATTTAAGAGAAATAAAATGAGATTTAGCCAAAGGCGCAACAGATCTTTCTTGGGAACCCAGGTTAATAAATGATGCAAACAAATTGAGAATACAGAGGATTCGAAAAACACTTCCACCTGGTAAGCAAATAGCATATATTGTTATTTTATATTCAGTAATGTAAGAACGAAGTTGACTCAACATGTAGATGGTTGAAAAGAACTGATCGCACAGTTTTCTTGCAATCGAAAAAAAGAAAATTTCTCAGGCTGCCATCACTGGGTCACACACGATAACGCTTGACTATAACAAAAAGGTAAGAAAAAATATTCTGAAATTTATAAACTTATGCGTTTCAAAATAGCTCTTTCTACAAGAGAAATTCAAGTGAGAAATTATTAATTCACTCATAAATGAGCAAGAATTAGAACACTATTTCTCAAAATCTTCAAAATTTTGTCAAAGCAGAGCACAGTGGAACATTTATCATTACAAATGCACTCACTACAAAACACTGAAGAATGACAAGGAGCTAGGACAGCAACGTAAAAAGCTAGAACATAACATGAATAAAACAAAAGAAAAGAAGCAGTGTTTCAAAATGGATATTGGTTTTAAAGTATGTGAAAATGAAAGGGACCTAAGAGAGCTAAGATGTCTGTACACATAAAAATAAAATCTCAATACTTAATGAACAAATATTGAGACTTAGTAAAAGGCAAGAGTTAATAAAATGATATGACTTTGATGCAAACACAGATAAATAGACTGATGGAAGAGAACAGATTTCATGCACACACACACACACACACACACACACACACACACGACAAAGGTGATACTTGAGAACAACAGATGAAGGATGATTTTTTTCAATACATGGGTCCTTATCAGTGATATGTCCATACAGATTAAAAACAGAATCTTGGCCTTTATCCTATACTGTAGACAAAATAAATTCCATGTGAATTAGAGACATAAAAGTGAAAAGGAAAACAATGAGTCTTCTAGAACATAATGTAGGAGAATATTCTTATCTTTGGGGGCACAGTTCCCTTAAACAGATCATGATATTCGGGAACCATAAGTATAAAGATGGATGATATTCAAATTAAGAAAGTGTCTTATTAAAATACACTATTAAGAGTGTACAACAGCAAGTTTAGGCTGGAGAAGAGCTTTGTGACACACATAACCCACAAAGAACGAGTACCCAAAATATAAACGCATCTCCTGTACATCAATTAGGAAACACATTTCAATGCACTTGTATCATTTGAAAAAGCAGCCCTTGTCCAATTTCCATATCAAGAGCATAAAAGCAAATCAAACCCCACAACCAGAAAGTGTCTCTGTGGGTTATCATTGGCTAGCGAGCCCACAGCTCTCCCAGAAGTCTTTTTGTAAAAATTGCATGTGAGAGCCGTAAGTCATCCGATGACTTAAAGGAGCTAATATTTGCAATTTTGCAGATGCAGTCTGGATTTATGTTCTTTAAGGTTCTGTCTAGTTGCTCCATAGGGGGAGAGTCTAGGCACTCAATGGAAGGAGCAAGGAGACCGGTTGGCGGTCCTTCAGGAAGAGACGATGGTACCTGGAGGTGGATTGGACGAGGGGAGGGGAGGAAAAGCGGCCATATTTGGTCAATGTGTTATAGGAATAGTGGACAGGACTGTTGAGGCACCAGATGTCAGTGAAGACAAGGGTATTTAGCGCAGCACAAGCTGTTGAGACTCCGTTTCCCCACCAACTTGCATTTTATTATGAATGCTTTCAAACAGTAAGCAAAGTTGACACAGTTTTCTAATGGAGTCTCTCAGAGCCTAAACCTATTTTCTGCCATTAACGTTTTACTCTACTTTTCTATCAAATTCTCACACATGTACCAACCCTTCTATCTTTTCATCAAATCATCTTTATGCCTTTCAGAGTAAATCACAGTAAATACATCTTCTTAAATACTCTGCGTGCATATAATTAGCTAGATTCCAACATTTGTTTATATTTTTATATAAATTTCCATGAAATGAACTGCATAAATCATTAGTGTATATTTGCTAAATTTTGACAAACGCCTACATCTGGGAAAACATTAATTTTTTGGAATAGGATAATGAGATGCTACAGTTCATTATGAGTGCATCAGCTTATATAAAGTCATAGGTAATTGCTCAAAGACATGCAGCAGAGTTGGCAGGGAAAACTAGAATCAACGCATGAGAAAACATTACCTAAAATTCAGTAATTTAAATAGCCACCTAACAGTGGGCATATTTTTTCAGCTATTTTTTTATTAGAATGATAAATGCAATGGCTTTTCAAAAATTACTAGAATTCCATGTGGACAAGATAAGGTTACTGATTTGATTTACCTGTCAATTACTCAATATGTTTAGCCTATACAAGTATTTTTAAAACTCAGGTTAATGAGACATAAAGCTTTAAAGAAAGCCAACAATTCTGCCTACACTGAATGCCATAAATCATAATCGTAATATTGGCTTAATAAAACCATATAAGCGATATATAACTACCTTGTTCCAAAAAGGAAAACAGCCCCCCGGGATGTTAACAGTGTTAAGGAACTCAGTTAGCTATATTATACAACACAGGTGGTTTCTTTTTGGGGGTGCTCGACTTAATTTTAAAAGTATTCCTAATTAAAGTAGCATTACGAAAATGTTCAATACAATTTCTTCCCAGTAAGTAGTCACCTTCGGCATCATTTTATGTGATTTAAAGACAGCCACGGATGACCCTGACATTGGCAGCAAAAAGCATTTCATGATTTTTCATACAAGCTAGTAAACAGATGTCAAAAAACATAAGCCTCTTTTTTAAAAAGTCAAAATGGTTTCGCTTGTATCAAATCCAAGAAACAAAGACCTCAGTATCCTTCTTGAGAAAAATGATTTTCTCTTGGTCACGGATCTAACGGAAACGGTTTGTTGTAAGTGAGGTAATTGATTCCAAGTTCAACGACTCATCTGAGAAATCGGTCATCAGTAAGTATTTACTGGAGTATTTACTCCTGTATGGGGCAGGGAATTATTTGATTTTGAGACAACTACCCCTGTGCTGCTGCTTCTGGGTCTGTTCGAGATGAGGGGGCTGTGTCCAGGCAGTCACAACCGGGGGAATTCATCCAGACACGATGAGGCTGTACTTCACCTGAGTGCGCAGTCGCTCGGTCTCTAGGACTCTATTTCCTTTTTCCGTTTACGCATATTTTAACCTGTATTCTTGCCTGGACTTGTGATGTATATTAAGCATAGTTTTAACTTTGGTTAATTAAAAAACATGATGTCGAGATTCTGTATTAGAAGCTGGTATTTTTTTGCACCGCTAGACTCCTTTTGATTCTATATTTTAGATATGGAGGGGTGCCTGGTTGGCTCCGTTGATAGAGCCTGGGACTCTTGATCTCAGGGGCACGAGTTCAAGCCCCACCTTGGGCATGGAGCCTACTTGAAAAAATAAATAAATAAAAATGGAGACGTAAAATGAGGTTTAATATTGTGATAAGAAGAGCAATAACGCCTTTGTTAGGAAAAACGATGCTGGCAATTTTCGACAGTTTTTCCTTCCTGTAGCTGAGAGACACAGATCATGCGATGTTCCCACAGTTTTCTGCTCAAAACTCAAAAACACACAACTTCAACAACCCCGAGAGGCTTGTGGAAAGGAGGTCAAAGTTAAATTTTTCATATTTTAACAGCCTGGACCAAACAAAATGGTCTATATCATCATTTTCCTCCTAAGCACTGAAGTTTGGAGCCGTTAATCACAGCTGAGATTTGCAGAGAGGTCCTGGGAGGTTCATCATGAAGTCATTTTAAATGTCATCCTGGGGAAATTAAGAGTCTGTCTTAGCATCTCTGAGCATGAGATAATCAGGAAACGATGAAGGAAGATAAAGCAAAGCCAAGAACTGAAGACTTACAGAAGAAGCGTGGGAATGTCTTCTGGAGGAAATAACGTAACTGCTGCGAAAAAGTCAAGTACGAACAAGCCTCCCACCGTCTAGACCATCCGACGACCCCATTGTCTCGTTGCTTTCTGAGATTGCAGTTTATTTTCCTGCTTTTCTGTTCACTCTATTTTTTTTCTTCACATTTCTTCGCACTTTAATTTTTTTTCAATCTTATTGAGGTATAACTGATTAAAAAATTGCAGGTATTTAAAGTAGACGTTGTAGTGGTCTTATGTACGTATACGTTGTGGTCTAGTTCATTAACACGTCTGGGCACCTCATATATTGATCTCTTTTTTGGTGGGGCGTTTTCACTTACACCAGTGTAGTGTTCTTAACTATATCACCGTGTTTTACATTAGATCTTCAGTACTTATTCATCTTATAGCTGAAAATTTGTACCATTTTACCAATGGCTCCCAATTCCCCCCACCATTCAGCTCCTGGGCAACCACTCTTCTACTCTGTTTCATATGAGACTGTCTTCACTTAGCATAGCGCCCTCCAGGTGCATCCCTGTGGCCCCAAATGCCAAGATTCCCTTCCTCCTCGGGGCCGAATAGTACTCCCCTGCACGTAAACACCACGTGTTCGTCATCCATTCATCCGCTGGCGGGCACTTCGGCTGCTTTCATATCTTGGCTACTGTAAAGAATGCTGTAATAAGCATGGGACTGCAGAGATCTTGTTGATACCCCATTTGTATTTCCCGGGGGATCGCTGGACCCTACCACAGTTCTGTTTTGAAGTTTTTGAGGAACTTCTTGCTGTTTTCCATAGTGACGACTCCAATTTACATTCCTGCCTAGAGAAGTTATTTTTTTGACATTTTAACTGCAAATAACAAGCCAGCCAAAAAGGAAGGAAGGAAGGAAGGAAGGAAGGAAGGAAGGAAGGAAGGAAGGGAGGAAGGAAGGAAGGAAGGAAGGAAGGAAAGAGGGAGGGAGAGAGAAAGAAAAGTGGTGCACAGAGGGCCCCACCATAGATGACTACCCTGTGATCCTATCACCATGCGCCTCACTCTATAAAAGCCAGCACTCCAGGTCTGGACTTAAGGGAGAAGCTGTGGAAGATAGTTGCATTGGGTCAAGATCTTTTGTCTATCCAATGCCATTGCAAGTAGAGTCATCCTGAATACAACTCTATGTAAACAGTATGGAGAGGCTTGGTTGGTTTTTCAGTCTCCAAGTGCCTTCTCGGGCTATAGGATACATTACTGTTTCTCCTCCGCCTTCTATCAGCCGCTTTGTTGTAAAGAGCGAGGGCATCCATTTGACGGAGAAAGAACTGCCAAATCTTCAAGAGGAAGAACATAACTGGAAAAGCCAAACTTATATCCTAGTAGCTTTTACTTTTGTGGACTCTTGCTTTGGAACCCTTGGCAGTTAATGAGTTGAATAATGATTTCTGTATTTGAATCTAAAATTTGATGGCAGCATTATAACAAAAACTATGATTTGGTTTTTAAAATAACTACTGGTTATTTAAAATAATTATTTTATAACGTTTTGCAAACCCGCTTCCATAAAACAGTCAGTAAAGCTTCATAAACTATCTTTCCCGGAAACTATTGTTTCCTGGATTATTTATTGAGAAGATAAACCCACAAGGTTTACAATCTTTATTTTTTTATAATGCTCTTAAATGGTAAACTTTTTGTTTCCAATGAAAACATTTGGTTGAATTTTAAGTAACAGCCACGTCTGTCCTTTACTCTGGTATCATAAAGAGAAAAAAAAATGTTTGCTGTGATAACACTAACCTCAGTAGATACTGGTTGTGAAGTTTCAGCGGAATGACCATACTCCAGTAAAGTAGTTTTTCAAGGTAAAGTGGTTTTATGTGTTTCAAATGTCTTTCACATTTCACAAAATTCCTCCTTTCCCCAACAACACCTCCCAAGCACACCACTGCTTACCTTTTCCTGTCTAGCAAAACCATATTTAGTATAGTCTTGACCTCATCGGTAGCGATTTCTTGCGTCTCCATAAAGAAGCAGTTAGATTCTAATCTGTCATTTTTAAATGTAATGAAGCAAGATGTGCCACTTTGTCTCCGAGGCACCTGCGGAAGCCCATTTGGACATGCACTTAGCCTTTGGGCATCCTACTTTTGGGGCCCCCGATGACTCAGTCAGTTGAGCGTCTGACTTCGGCTCATGTTGTGATCTCTTGGTTTGTGAGTTCGAGTCTGTCTCTTTCTCTCTTTGCCCCTCCTCCCTCTCTAAGTATAAACAAACAAATAAATAAGATGGCTTTTGTTGAAACTCCATTCAAATAAAAAAGACAGCAACATTTTTCCTGATTAAGACACAAAGCGCTATGTCGAATATAGTCATGGAGAGAGTCTATCAGTCTCCAAACATTATCATGATAAGGATGTTACATGGAGTATGGACTGATTTGTTGTGAGATACACTAAATTATTTTAGCAGCAAGAGTCAGAAATGGTTATTAATAGTAGCTTAATGCCTTTAATGTTTTTTTTTTCCTGGCAAAACAATCTTTATACTAAAAATTGCATTGTTCGATGGGTTCATGGAGCAGTAGAAAGAACCTTGGGGATCTTTTAATGAATGGCTTTTACATGGAGGATTATGATGCTACTTTTCTGTTCAAAGTTCATGGCACTTGAGGATTATAGTTTGAGACTAGAAAGTAAAGAGCAGGGGGACTGAACTTTAATTATTTGTTGCAGGCTGTGATATACTTTTTTGGCTAAATAAGTAAAAGTTTTGATACCTAGAATTTGGTGGGAAAATAAAGAGTTGTCACCTAATGGGGTGTATTCATGCGGCCCACCATTACCCCTAGAAGCCTATAGGCCTTATTTTTGTTTTCTCTTGAGCCAAGGTATCATTCAGAATCAAAAGCCAAAAGACCCTTAGACACCAGAGAGTAGAAAAACTGGTCCCTGAGAATGGGATGCCCAGAGAGAGACAATCAGCTATGGAGTCCAGCTACGCTAAGGGAAGACCAATCCAAAGAGTAGTTTCCCAAGTTAAATACCCACAAGCCCCCTAAAGGCTAGCAAATACACTGCTCGCATCCACTCTCTGCTCTTGAGGCCAAGGCTGGACTGCGTTTCCTAGGCTCCCCAGTTAGGTGTTCTCCTTCTGGATGGCTGGCATGGTGGGCTCACAGAGCCCGGAAACCAGACAATGGCAGCAGAGCCTCTGAACAGCCCTAGACTGTGGAGCAAACAAGTAAGACATCTCTATTGTTCTAGCCTTTGCATTTTGGGTCCCTTATTGTAACCACAGTTTAGAATACTCTAATTATAGCATAGCAATGAAGCCTCACTTCAGAAACGAGTTGCAACGAGTCACATTTGGTTTTATTTAAAATAGTCTGCTTTTTCAGCTCCTGAAGGTGCATGTGTGTATTTGGTGAAGTGAGGATGATAACTTCCTGAAGGGGCTCTTCCGGGCCAAGCATGGCCCCCCAAAAGAGCCCCCAAACAGCAGCCTGAGGGAAGCTTCCAAAATGGCGTCCCATAAATCTTAAAGTCCAAGAGTACTTAACTCACAGCTTTGTCCAGGTCTTGAGCTTCTCCTTGTGGTCCCGCCTCCTGTCACCTATGCTGTTTGTGGCAAACAGGCTGAATTTCTTCCTGTTCCCAGACCTCCCGGGGTTGTTTTTCCTCTCTTTCTTGTTGCCTGGACACCTCTCACTGACTCTGCCACCCTCACTGCACCTCCCCACTCGTACATGACAGTAATAACTGCTTATATTTCGCGCAGTTGTTTGCCATTGACCCTTCCCTCATGGCCTTGAAGCTCTGTGGAGGTAGAGTTAATGTCTCCTTATCATTCCCTGCAGTTCACATGCTAATGACAGACGCTGGCAGCCAGTGGCCCCCCAAAAGTCCCTTCAAATATGAGAGTTAGAGGCCTTGTGAGGATCATCCCTTTCTCTCTGGGGAACCGCAGGCATCAGTACCCTTCAGGAAGGGTAGCGATCCGGGCTGTAAAGCCTGGCCTGCCAGCCAGAGTCTGCATGTTTTGACCCACCCTATGCAGGGAGCAGACCCTACTCCTTCCTTCAGGGAAGCTTACTTGAGAGGCTCTTCATGGCTGCATTCGCTCTAGGACGAAGGGGACCGTGGCGTCCAAGCTTACACCCTCCCTGCTGGTCTGAGCATTCCGAGAGCTTGCTGATGGGATGGGGCATTTTGCTTTATTGTACTCTCTTTTCTTCAATATTCCCTTTCTTCCTTGCCCTTGTTATAAACTTGCTGTCTACGTGAGGGGCATGACAACAGAAGATGAAGGCAGAAAGAATCTCCTCTGATATTGATTTTCAACATCTTACACTCTGAGGGCTGTGGAAGGGACTCCTGGAGCAGATGCAAATCATGGGAGAAAACACCAGGTGAGAGTGGAAAACTACTTTCCAAGCTGGAGGCAGGGAGGTGGGAGACGGATGAGACAATGGTCACTGGGGGCCCGGGACCGGGGACTGAGTTAGGAAAGGACAACCCAGAGGGGAATACTTTCAACAAAGGCAGATCTCCTACCCCTCTCCCCTAGCTTAACTGGGGTTAGTGTCTGCTCTGGCTACCTGAGCTGCTCCTTCACGGTCTCCGGAGATGCTTCTTGACGGAAGCCAGTGTGGCGCTAATTCATGGACCATAAGGAATAAAAGCTGAGCTTTCGCTCAAATTCACTCTAGGGGTTGGGCAATGTCCCAAGACACTGGTCACCTTCCTGAGAAGCAGAAGGGAACTCTACATAGCTGGCAGAGCGGTGGTAATGCCGGACCTCGATTTTGAACCAAACCGGCACCAGCTTGAGCCCAAATTCCCTCTGAATCTATCACATTTATAACTGACTACAGGCCACTAGGATGAATATCTTTAGCTGAGGGCTGTTCTTCAAGAATCCAGCCATTGCATCCAACTTCGGCTTTACAGATGCACATGGATTTGTTAAATG
The DNA here is from genome assembly GCA_030068075.1 of Paguma larvata. NCBI lineage: Eukaryota > Metazoa > Chordata > Mammalia > Carnivora > Viverridae > Paguma > Paguma larvata. Next base: position 5,588,468 of record CM057826.1, read on the forward strand.
AAGATTGATGTTCTTTTTTCTTCTACGTCTCTGTCGCTATTTGAATTTCCTGTACTATTAGCATGAAAGTTTTATAAGCCATCGAACAGGTAAATTGGAAAGGCGAAAGGAACTTCTCCAGAAATTGATGAAACAGTCATTGTGTTAGGGAACATGTGAATTTTCAAGATGGTTCTAAAACAACTTCTCCGGACATCAAGCTTGATCGTTTTACATCCTCTCTGAGTTCTGAGCTAACTCAAGTGACAAAATACTGCAAAATGGTGGGAGAACATAGCCTCCTGTTACAGTGAGAGGGCTCTGTCACCTCCTACAGGAAGCCAGTTGCCTGGGCTGTGGGTGGCTCACCCCCTAAACAATACCAGCCATAACAAAACACCATTCTCTTTTGTATCTTCGATACCTGCCATGACCCTAATTCCTCCTTGGTGAGCTTGTCTTAATATTCATGATTGATGGGGCGCCTGGGTGGCTCAGTCGGTTCAGCGTCCGACTTTGGCTCAGGTCATGATCTCGCGGTCCGTGAGTTCGAGCCCCGCGTCGGGGTCTGTGCTGACAGCTCAGAGCCTGGAGCCTGCTTTGGGTTCTGTGTCTCCCTCTCTCTCTGCCCCTCCCCTGCTCATGCTGTCTCTCTCTGTCTCAAAAATGAATAAACATTAAAAAATAAAAAAATAATATTCACGACTGAGTTACACAAACTGTCTACACCTTCTGCTGAGCTGCACAAACTATCTACACCTTCTGCTTCCATTTGCGTACTTTCTCCCACATCCTTAATTCGTTGCCGTCTGCCTTCTGTCCCTCCTCCCAGTGGAATTGTTCTAATCCTGGCCACCTATGAGCCACGTATCTTTAAACCCTATGGACGCGCTCTTTTTTGCAATCTCGGCTACTCTGCCCCTCACTCTCTTCTGTGGATCCTGTGCTACACAACCTTCTCTGTCTCTTCGTTAGCCTCCTTCTCATCTCCCCCTCAACAGATGTTGTCATTCCAAAGACTTCGATGCTGATCTTTATTCTGTCCCTAGATGCTGTCATTGTCTAATCTCAGGCAACTCCCTACCTTCAGCCATTCCATGAGAATCCAGGTTTCTCGATAGTCCGATATCCTTATTGGAAGACACGCATTCGCTTTTCTTCTGCACATCTCCATTGAAACTCAAACTGTTTGGCACTTGGCTCATCATATCCCCTCCTCATTGCTACCAACTCCATGCCACTCCATCGTGGATTCCGATTCTGTTTCTACCTTACACTAATAGTGTTCCTTCCATCCAGGGTAGGAGCAGACATATTCTTTCATCTCTGAGCTCTCAAGGTCCACCACAGTGCGCAACTTCATCAAGGGACTTTCATGTAGATGTAATGGCAATGGCATCCCTAGTTTGCTCAGTGCACAACCTGCACAACTATAGGAGGTGTGCCGATTTCCTTCTCCCTCGTTACTAACCCTCAAACAATCACCAAATACGTGTAACTCTGCTTCTGAAACATTTGTGGCACCTCTCCTGTTGTGAATGGTGATCATAAGGGGAAACAGAGCATTGTCTGCTTCCCAGGAAGAGGGGAGGTCTTGTTCATTAGCAAGTCCCTGATATCCTGCCAGTACTGAAAAAATTGCTACTAGTTGGATAATTTCTATTATTCCTTTAGAAACTCAAATATGTATGATAAAAAACACACGCACAAGAACTTAAAACCCTGTGTCTTTTGGTAGTCTGTGATTTCTGAGACGAGTTAGATGTTTAAATGGTCTTTTTTCAACTCGATCTTGAAAAAAACCAAGTTTCTGAAAAGTAATAAAAATAAAAGACCTCAGAGTCTTAAAAGTTACATTTAATGACCTCCCAACTCAAATCTTCACTAAAAATAAGTGTTTTTGCTCATGCAGAGAATGGTGTGACAGCTTTTCTGAGAAAGATAAAGTGGTTTCCTTTTTTATTCAAAATGTGCTTCTCATTGAAATCCTTAAGATTTAATTTCCATGCGTGCCAACTGGGAACCAGATTAATAAACAAAAAGATTCATCACCGACTAACTGTGGGAACTTAGCAGAAATAGCCCAAAGACCCAACACTGTGGGAAGACATATGGCATGTTATCCTATGACTATATTGTTTAGCTTTGTTTTTTTCTGTCCCAAGGGAATATTTTATATTTTCCTATCATTTCTTTTTCTTACTTCCTGTCATAAATTACGGCCAGGATCTATAAATGGCCAAATATAAAATTGCATCCTTGCCGAATACAGGTTCCAAAAGGAAAATATATCCCTACCTTCCAAAGTAATGAAGCACCTCTCAGATGATAATACATAATTAGAGACTCCTGGATATTTATTTTGACACATAATTGTTTAAATCAATGTTGGAATCTATAAATTGCTACCTTGGGATAACCTAAATAGCTGAAAATGTGTGGGTGCTTGGTTTGGCTTCTGATATTACTGTATCCCTTAGATTTTGATCAGAGTTTTTCAGAGTCTCGGGTCATAGTCAGGCTTTATTTTTTTTAATGTTTCTAGTTTTTATTTAAATTCTAGTTAGTTAACATATAGTGCAGTTTTCATTTCATGAGTAGAATTTAGTGATTTATCACTTACATAAAACACCCAGTGCTCATCAGAAATCTTTAGATCAGAATTCTCGTGGTAATAGACTCTCTTTGGAAAGTAGGGGCAGTCCCCAGCTGTGTGCTGAGAGGATAGAGTGCAGATGCCCAATGGGCATCCTGGAGTCTGATGGCCTCTCTCTTCTGGAAGTGGTGTCTGTACCAGCAGGGAAGACCTACATGGCCCAACTAGAAAGGACATGAAACCCTGAACAATGTTCCATTGACTATAATCCATCAGGATGAATGCATGCTTTAGAATAACACTGTATAGTCAGAATAGGATGCCTGCCACACACACAATTTAAAATTTTCTAGAACAAATAAAAGAAGTAAAATTATTTTTAATAAGATAGTTTAGCTAGCCCTATTTGTCCTGAATATTATCATCTCAAGATGTAATAATTTAAGCAAATTATACATTTGTATACATTTTAACTTCTTTTCTAGCAAAGGCCTCACAATCCAGTGTGTATTTTATACTTATACCTCATCGCAATTTAGGCCAGTCACACTTGAAAAGCTCTATAGCCAGGTGTGAACAGTGAACAGTATCCTGAAGAGAGTAGATCTAGACATTCGAAGATAAGGGCATGGTTGGGACTGGAATGATCAGAAAAGGTTTCTGGGAGAAGGACAGTCTTTACTTTTCTGGTTGATTTAAACTAGCAAGTGCATTTTCAGGGCATGTGTTTGGGGTATGATAGTGGCTGAGCAAAGGTAGTGGCTGATATGTGATTCAACCTTGGTTGAGAATTGCTGGAAGGAGGGTTGTGAAAAAATGGGGAGTGTAGAGAATAAGGCAGCATGAGATTGTTGCCTAACAGAGTTACTCAAAATTTATGTGTCTTCTATGTCTACAGGACACTTGCAATGTTTTTTTAAACTTTTTATATTAGATTAGTTTATGTTGATACAGAAATTGCAAAGATATGACCCATATACACGTCACCTCACAGTTTCCCTATTATTAACATCTTACATTGACTGGTTGTCAAAATTATAAACCAATATGGATAAAATATTAACAACTAACATTTGTATATTACTCAGATGTCCTTAGTTTTTGCCCATCATCTTCTGTCCCAGAATTCCATACAGGAAACCAGATTTCGTTTGGTTGTCATGTACTCTTAGGCTTCTCCTGGCCGTGATAGTTTCTCAGACTTTTCTGGTTCTGATGACTTTGGCTTTTGGGGAGTACCTGTCAGGTGTTTCGTAGACAGTCCCTCAATTAAGACTTGTCTGATGTTTTCCTCATTAGACTGAGGCTGTGAGTGTTTGGGGGGAAGACCGCAGAGTAAAGAGCCATTCTCATCCCATACCAGGTCACCTGCTGTCAATACGAATTATTGTGGTTGGTGTTAACCTTGATCCCCTGGCTGACGTAGTTTTGTCAGATTCTCTGCCGTAAAGCTACCATATCTCCTCCCCTTTCCACTGTGTACTCTTTGGAAGTCATCACGTGCAGCCCACACTGATGAAGTGGGCCGTCACGCTTCACTCCTTGAGGGAGCAGTGTGTATACAATTATTTGGAGCTTACTCTACACGGGATATTTGTATATTCTCCCCCAACTATTTATTGATTCAATCATATCTTTATTTCAGTATGGACTCATGGGTATTTATTTTATAGTTTTGGCTAAGTCCAATACTACTTATTTATTTTGTTGCTCATAGTTTTCCAGCTTTGGTCATCGGGAGCTCTTTCAATGAACTCCTGTCCTTTTGACACAACCCCATCACTGTGGGATTTTTGAGCACTTTCTTATTTTCTGGCATGGCAAGATGCTCCAGACTCATCCTCTGTATTTCCTACCCCTGACTCCCAAATCAGCCATCTCTCTAAGGAGTCCTGGTTCCTTTTATCGGTGAAGGGTATTTAGAAAGTAAAATCTGATGCTAGATATGCTCATTGGGATGGGGTGTTGTTGCTTCTAGTCACCCTTAGCTGAAGGAGCAAGGAGTTATATGAGTGTATACTGATAATGTGTATATGTACACATCAGTAAACATTTCTATGTGTATCCATCAGTATCTATGTTAAGTTAATCATGAGTTCCTACCTACGTCCAACTCCAATCAGTTGCCATGTGGATTATTCTAGCCTTCTCCCCTTCCTCATTTGTAACCTCCCATATCAAGAGTGAGAAACCTAGCTGCCAGCACCTGCCATCCATTCACTTAATCCTTCAATATCCATCTACTTGTACAGTAGTTTTAGAATTGTTGATCTGTACCTGTGAGGGAAACGACTTTATCAGCTAGAGGGCAGTGTTTATGTACAGTGCCTTTTGCCTTTCATGTTAAAGAGTGTGCTAGTTTCCCAAGTTCTCTGGGTTACTACTCTTCCCTCCCACTCTCTCCAGGGACGCTGTTTCTTGTGTGTCATACATTCTGATTCTTCTGCCGCATTGTGGGATTCTCTGAACTTCTAAATGGTTTCTTGAAGTTGGCGGACATTAAGCTTCTTTGGGCGGTGAAGTTCTATGGGTTTTGGCAAACGCATTGTGTCACTTGTCTACTGTTAAAATATCATTCAAAATAGCTTTTTGCCCTAAAAATCCCCTGCATTTCACATATTCAATCCTTCTTGACTCCAAGCTCTCGACAACCACCGATCTACCGTCTTTCTGAGTTTCCCTTTTCCAGAATGTCATGTGAGTAGAACCATTAGTAAGTAGATAGCCTTTCACAACAACTTCTTTTACTTAGCGTCGGAGGCCTACACAGGTTTTCACATGGTTCGAGAGTCGATGCGTCTTAATTCCTGAATGGTATTTTATTGTATGAATGTTCCACTGTTTGCTCATCTCTTTACCTGTTAAAGGAACTTGATTGCTTACATACAGTGTTTGGTGATTGTAACACTGCCCTAAACATTCATGTACAGATTTTGTGTGTACATATCAGTTTTCAAATCAAACCAGTTGCTGGACTGTAGGGTGAGACTAGGATTAACTTTGTCCAAAACAACCGAAGTCTCCCAAAATGCCAGTCTCATTTGCTTTACCACAAGCTACATCATTGCCAGAAATTGTTACCATCATTTTTTTTTTTTTTAATTTTAGCCGTTCTGACAGGTCTAAAGTGATAACTTGGTTGTTTTTGTTTTCATTTTACGGTTGAGAAATGGTATTGAACATCTTTTCATATGCTTTCTTGCCATCTATATACCTTCAGTGGTGAGATGTATGTTCAGATCTTTCGCCCATTTTTTAATCAGGTTGTTTTTCTGTATTTGAGTTTTAAGGATTCTTAGTATATTTTGGATATCAGTCATTATCAGAATATATGTTTTGCAAATCTTTTATCTTAGTCTATTGCTTGTCTTTGGATTTTCTTATCAGTGTCTTTGCAGAGTAGACATTTTAAATTTTCATAAGGTCTAACTTATTATTTTTTTTTGTTTCATTAATTTTGATTTGGCCTTGTATTTAAGAACAGTTCAGGGAATCCAAGTAGACTTTTGTCCTATGTTTTCTTCTAGAAGTTGCATTTTGAGTTAATTTTTGTGAAAGATGTAAGGTCTTTGTAAAGATTCTTCCTCTCTCTCTCTCTCTTTCTCTCTTTTGGCAATTAGATCTTCAGTTGTCCCAGCACCATTTATCAAAATGACTATTTTTTTCTCAACTGATTTGCCTTTGTACCTTTCAAAACTCAGTTGACTGTATGCATGTGGGTCTATGTCTCATCTCTATTTCTTGTATTTCTTGTGTCTTGTATTTCTTACACAATACTCTGTCTTAATTACTGTAGCTTTAGAGCAAATCCTGTATGCAATTCCTGCAACACTGTACTTGTAATCATGTTTCAAAATAGAAAGTTTATGGCAAGCTTCTTTTAAATTAGGGGGAAGTAAAAAATAAAAACACTTAAACATTCCTCATGTCTTTAATTCTATAGTTATTTTCCACAGTGACAAGAAGAAAATCCAAGCAATCATTTTTTATAGAAAGAAAATCAATGAGGTTTTTTTAATTGTGTGTGTGTGTGTGTGTGTGTGTAAGTCCGAAATATAAATATCTCCAACAAAATTTGTTTATTTTATTTTATTTTTATTTTTATTTATTTTTGAGAGCAGGAGAGACAAAGCATGAGTGGGGGAGGGTAAGAGAGAGAGGGAGACACAGAATCTGAAGCAGGCTCCAGGCTCTGAGCTGTCAGCACAGAGCCCGACGCGGGGCTCGAACTCACAGACTGTGAGATCATGACCTGAGCCGAAGTCGGACGCCCAACCAACTGAGCCCCCCAGGCGCCCTCTCCAACAAAATTTAAACTAATTTGTGGATGGGTGCCTGGTTAGCTCAATTGGTAGAGCATGTGACTCTTGATCTCAGGGTTGTGAGTTCGAGCTCTATGTCGGATATAGAGATTACCTAAAAGAAACTAATTTTTGGAATGTGGATTTATGAATATTTACTGAGGGAAGCAGCAGTAATGGGTCTAAAAGTGAGTGCAAAGTAACTGTAAAGGTCAACACATAAATTTAAAACATTCCAGAAAAAGTAATAGAAAATGTAACACAAACTGAGATACTATTTGCATTAATATTAATCTATAAGCTACCTAAGATTACTTAGGGTTAAAACTCATTATGTATAAATTGTAAAAGTCAGTTAAGTTACACAAAGAGTGAATAAATGGAGAAACACAACATTGTAAATATATCCATATTCCCCAAATGAATAAACTTTCATACAATCCACTAATAGCCACATGATAGTGGGAGATATTGGACAACATCTTTCATAAATATATATGAAAATAAAGAAATAAGACTCACCTAACCTTGCAGAAAAGACTATTCTCTGGCCATAGTGATGGGGACAGAGCAGTAATTTTAAAGCAGGGCTTCCCAACAAGGGACACTTTTGTAGTTCATGGTACATTTGGCAATTTGAAGACATTTTTGGTGTCACAACTGGAGAGAGGGGTGAGTTCAAGGCGTATAGAAGGTAGAGACTAGGGATGCTCTTAAATACTCTATAACACACAGATGGTCCCCACAACAAAGAATTATCCAGCCCAGAACGTCAGTTACGCTGAGGTTGAGAGATCCTACCATAAAAGAATAGAAAAATGGACCATATCGCAAACAGATAATGGAAAATTTGGCTCACCCTATACAGAAAATAAAACTATATCACTACTACACAGATTAAGTTTAAAAATGTCTCCAGATGGATTAAAGATCCGAACATAAATGACAGAAATAGGACGCCATTGTAGAAAAACATACGGTCTATTTTTTTTGGAAATTCTTCCTAATATGAAATCAGAACAACCCCCATAGGAACATTTGATAACAAAAACTTAAGGATTTATGTGGTTGCTTCTTTGTTAAAACCCATCAGAGGTATCTCAGTTTCTACCAGATAAAGTTTAAAATTTCGGCCCTTTGTCCCTGATGAAACATGGTCCTACTTTCGAAATACTCCATTTTCTCTGCCCCTCTTGGCCCCTGGTGGGGAGCTAGTTGCTTTGCATTTTATACAGGCCGAGCTATCACTGCGCTTACAATCACTTAATTCACTTTCTTTCAAAAGAAGGCCTTCTTTGCTGGGGTGCCCGGGTGGCTCAATCAGGTAAGCGACTTTTTAATTTCAACCCAAGCCATGACTTCATGATTTGTGAGTTTGAGCCCGGGATTGGGCTCCATGCTGACTGTGTGGAGCCTGCTTGAAATTCTCTCTCCGTGTCTCTCTCTGCCCCTCCGCTGCACATGTGTGGGCTCTCTGTCCCTCAAAATAAATAAATAAACCTTAAAAAAAAAGTCCTTCCCTACTAGACTGTGAGCTTCCTCTGAGACGGACTGTACTCTTTCCATTCTTACCCCAGCGCTGAGCACAATGCCTGCCACAGAGCAGGAAGACCCTTGCTTTGATTAAATGAACGGATAAACCTCTGCCATTGACAGATAATCAGTGTTCCTCACTCTCAAGGCTGCCTAGGATGAGCAGCAATCAGTCACGTGACCGCAAACTCAGATGTATTCAGCAAAAGTTCATTTCTACTTCTTAATTATCAGAGACCAATAAGAGCCTCACCAAACAATGACAAGTGAAACATTCTGAAATAAATATAATTGAAAAATGCAAAAGAGGAAACACTACTCCTAGAATCAAATGGACCACAGAATGTACTATGTATCATTACAAATTTTACAAAACAGTTAAAATCATGACATATCTCCAAGTTGAAGATACTTCAGTGTTTGTTTTCATATGGCTTGATCATGTAGATTTACTTATCTTGAACGCTCTACCTCAATCCCCACATTCATTTTTATTTTAACCAGAGATGAATTTTCAGAATCTTATCTTTGGAACAAAGATATGCGAAAGTCGATGCCCATGGTCCTGTTTGCGCCTTAGCTAATGTTCATAGCAAAATCAGGGTGCATTTGAAGTTCCAAAGGGGAGGGGCTAGTTAGGTTTCCATTTAGAATCTTCAGCAGTTCTTACAAACAAACACTTACTTTCCAGTTCAAGGAGGCTTAGCCGGCTTTACCATTGCCACAGGGTAGGACTCCTGTCATGGCTTCGAGGCAGCCTTTGTGGTTCTGTTTCACAATGATTGGTTTTACTTGGTCATGAGAAAAACTCAAACACTTAGGAGTTATCCAGCAAGCCTTGTATTTTTAGAACACCCAGTTTTCTTCCAGCAACGGCTGATTCAGAGCAGGCGGGAGAGAGAAGCCCACTGGCTCTGGGGGCTCCAGATCACGTTTATTCCGACCGTTGCAAGACCTACCAATGCTTGTGCAAAAGCCAAGTGATGCATCATGCAAGTTCGTTTCAATGGGGGTGAGTTGCATCACATAACTAAGCATCTACTTCCCCTCCTGTGCTAATTTCCTGTAAAGGCTTTCTTTCTTACTGAGATTTCCAAGAAGTTAACCTTGAGGACTGCATTAGAATTTTCCCAAGGAAGCAGGTTCCCAGCCCTTCAACTGGGGTCAACTGTGGGACCCGGCTGATGGTTTGGAAGGTCATTTTATCCAATATGAGTTGTGGGGGCTTTTCTTGGCCAATCGTGGTCAGTCATTCAGCTGGACCACATAGGGGAGCTTGTGGAGACCTACAGAAGATGGGGCAGACTATGGTAAGGAGACGCAGCATGGGAAAGAGACTTATGGAGCTCATGTGGGATTTCCTGGGAAGGAACACCATCACGTACCCAGCCGATGGCGCATTGCAAAACTGGAATTACTGCCAATTCCAGCAGTGGGTAGAATTAAAGGTAATACAAATACTGCACTGTTAAATACCAAAAGGTCAAACTCTGGGCTTTATCTCAGATACTGTGCCTACGGAATGTCACATAGGCCAAATCTCACCCCCAATTTATTCTGAACTTAAAGGCAAAGTATTAGTCACAGCAAGATCTGACATATCCCATTGCGCCTTTATCATGGAATTAGTCTTTTCTGAGTAAAGTAGGAAAAAAACAAGACCCTAAGCTCTGAGATACTGAGATCAACATTGCCTATACATTAGTGGATTATTCTGGATGTTGGTTCTCATGGTTTTGTTAACTGTGACTTACTTTTTCACCACAGCTTTGCTTTCCACCACAACGAAAAATAAAGTCAATCAAATCTCCAGAAAGAAATTACTCCTGAGATTTGAGAAGCAGTGGACATTTTCCAACCTCAGGAGAAAGCACCTATAGAAGTGGTAGCACGTCTATAGGCTGCATATTAAGAATTATTTGACTGTTGAATAATAATGAGTTGGAATTTTGAGGACAATTTTCGGCTAATGGAGTCATTCTGATGTATGACTTCTGGGCAAATCCGATGGCAATTCAGCAACAGAGAACTAACTCTTCTTTTCTCTGAGACAATAAGCAGAGGTGAGTCCTTTCTCACTGCCTTGCGGGAGACAGGGAGACAGAACCAGAGACAGCTTACCACTTGGGCGTACCAGATGGCCTGTGTGGTTAATGGTGACGTCTCAACCTTGCCCAGCCGTGAATGGTCCACCGTGTCCAGCATCAGAGCCAGTATACATCTCGCCTAAGCCGGGCACTCCCACATGGGCACAGTCTGCCTGAACTCCCAGCCAGGGGGTGCACTGTGCAGCATTAGGAAGGAAGCCTGAGAAGTCTCTCCCGGGAAATATGGCCTCCCCACGGAATCAAGTTTCCTTGGTCTGGTAAAGAATCCAGAAGATTCTGTCTGGAAGGTACAGACCTTCCACCCTCACTGTCATTAACCTCCAGGACTTGTGAGCTGGGATAAATCTTGAGGATCACCACTTCTAATTGGCCCATTCAAAGATGGGGAAATGGAGGCCTTGGGAAACTAAAGGGTTTTCTCCTGGTTTCTATGTTGAGTTCAGGACCACAGTGCTTGGGATGTGGTTCTCAGTCCACTGACATTTTCCCCCAACACACAGTCTTGGGCATCAAAATTGGTGCGCTACTTCAGACTAGGAAAGATGTCTTTATCATCAGAGAAACCCTGAAAGCAGTATCTTTGCTATAAATTACAATGCAAGGGCAATCTTTATCCTTGCAAAACGGTAAGTTTACAGGCTTAGGGATGGAAAAACAAATAGATGCAACCAAGAAATGAAACAAATTGTCCATAGTCTGAATATAGTAAAACAGTTGTGACTGAAAAAGCTGTAGGGGTGAAAAATTTTTCCCTTTTCCCTTCTGGGTTCTTTGGCTGTTCTAATAACTAAGTTGACATAAGACAGATTAACAGGAAGAAAACAAAATTTGTATGTTTGGGATCCTCATTACTAGCAGTGAGGTAATTGACGCTTATATTCCATCCTGAGCTAAGGAGAAGGGGTCTTGACGGGTGGCAGACAATTCACCGGAAGCTGAGAACAGATGTTTGGTAAACAAATGTTCCCATACCATGCAGATAAGTCCTTTGGGTATAAAATGTTGTTTTTAGTAATAGCTGTCTTCCTGGTAAAGGTCTCTTCTCTAAATTCTTTCAGGCACTGTAGGGGGAGGTACGAAACTCTTCCTGAGTCTGCTGAATGCTGATGGATTTGAATCAGCTGATGGAACACTGGTGGCTTGAAATTATCCACATACCAAAGCGGAACGTTCTGGAGTGGCCTATTCTGCCTCCCTCAAAGCCACACATCATGTCAGCCAAATCCCTTTTCTACCTTGAGCTGTAAGGGCAGAGGCAACCCATGCCTCTCTGTCATGACACTCCACACTTACCCGAGCACCTCCAACCCCCTGATCGCTTCCAGACGCGGAAGCTCTGAAGAGACCTAATCCTCTCTTTGGGAAACTCATCCCACCCGAAGTGAGATGTAAGGGAATGAGGTGTCCGTCTTACCCCCACACGGCTCACCTGCACGGAGAAGCAGCATCTGTTTACTGATGGGAGAATCCACAGAGAATGTTTGACATCTCCCCCCATCTCAGCAAGAACAAGCTCGTGTCAGTCATGAAACTCTGAGCCTAGAAACATAATTTCCACACCGAGCCAGCTAGTTTCCTTTTTTCCTGAGCCATATGCTCACTTCTTAGCTGAAATATCCTGTGAGTGGTTGTCAAGAACTAAGATTTGCTAAATTTGTGTATTTTTGCTTTTCTCTTAGCTCAAATTAGAAACATATGTTCACTACCTCTGCCTACAAATAGTTCAGCATGAACTGTTTTCCTCATTCGATTCAGAGCAGATCAAGCAGTTATCATTTCAAAGTCGACCTGCAAAAAAATGCGACATGCACAACTTATTTTATTAATTGTGTTTCTTTGCAAACCAGCAAATGAACTCAATTAACTGAAATACGGCCGTGCGTCTTAGTGCCTTAATTAGCGCTGCCTTCAGGTAGGAGATGCTAATGGCGTCATTAAGCTGCGGAAGCCACATGAAGAGCCTTCAAGACCCAGAGTTCATGTTTGAAGTAGGGACCGATAATGGGATCTGGGACTTTTCATCTCTAGAGTTTTGTCTTTAATGGGACCATGACTGCAGCCGAGAATAATTGGCATCCGAAGACAGCTCCCAGCATGGTCTGAGGAGGACTGGAGGAGCTGATACAAAAGTCTCTCCTAAGTCAGCCCAGCTGTACTGGGTGCTGTCCCATAAGGGTGGCGGATCGGGAGCAGTGAAAGGGACCAGAAAGCTCAGGGGTCATTTAGGGCCACTTAGAAAGGGAGATGGCCACATCCTGGTTCAAAAGTGATGCTAGAGATTGATGGGGGTGTATAAAGAAAGCTGGGAGTCGGGTGACAAAATAAACAGCAGGCGTCATGGTATTATAGTCTAGGAGTTGAGAAGAAAGGGAATTTAAGTTTATCATCTATCATGTGCCTAGCTCACTCTCTCTCTCCCTAGATAAATAAATATGGATATAAAGATATATGTGTCTACACACACTCACATATTTTATATATAAAATATATAAATACATATTTGTTTGTACATAGATACATATATGTACATACGTGTGATTACCTCATTAGTTCTCACAGAAACCTATGGGATCAGCATTTAAAGAATTTGATCAAAAAATTGAGGCTTACATGGTTGTTACAACTCGTGCAAGATTCTGCAGACATTAAGTTCACAATGAGAATTAAATCTACCCATCTATCTATTTATTATCAATCATATCTATCTATCTATCTATCTATCTATCTATCTATCTATCTATCTATCTATCCATCTACCTATCCTTCTTTCTTATTCAATTATCATTATTCTATCTTGTTTCCACACTCTAGAGTGGTACCTGGCACGGGGTAGGCTCTCAATAAATTGTGCTGACCAAACTGCCCTTTGAAAACCCCAGTGTCCATGTTCATCATCACATCCCCATGTCTCACTGGAAGAGTTTTCTCCCGTCATTTCTGCCCCAGGTTTCTATTTCTAATGACAGAATTTCCTTCTGAGGATAGGGGATGTTGGGGCTTCCATGCTCCTTCCCTGGAAAAGTCAAAGACCTGTGTAAACAAATTCCTGCTTATGAACCCTGCTGACCTGGTCCTTAAGAGGCAGGACCGGTGACACGATGGGTGAGAGAAGAAGAATCAAGGGCAGAAGGGCCTGCTGTCTGGGTTACTCAAGATCCATGATCCACTGAAGAACGTGCAATACCAAAGCCAGGTATTGGTATAAACGAATTCCTTTGCAACTAGTTTTTTCCTTGACCTTGGAGAGGCAGGGACGGGTAAAGAAGACGGGGTAGAGAAGAAATGATTGATAACGGCATCTGTTTTCAAGAAGTGTGTTGTCTTTTACTCATTCATTGGCTCCGTACATTAACCGACCGTACCCCATCCTGCTGGGTGAGAAAACAAAAACAAAAACAAACATAGAGTGGAAAAAAGTCCTCACTGCCTTCTAGAAGCTTCTATCCTAGCTGCCCCCTGTGTCCGTCTAGCTCAGCACAGCCAGCTCTCCTGTGCACCATACATGGTGACACCAGTCAAAGTGAAGCATTTGTGGATTTTTTGAGACTGAGGCTCTTCATTCCGATATTACCGTCAGTAACTAAAACCATAGTGCTTTCCGAGTGCTGGCATTATCTCACAGAAATCCTGTCACTATGTCCACTTTACAGATGAAAAATGTAATCTCAGGTCTTATCTCAGATTCTCGCTGACCCTCCAGCTCCTGGTTTTACCCCCAGCTTTGATCCCTCCCCTTGAGCCCTGACACTCCTTACGGTATCTTACCGAGCTCACTTCCCCACTTGGGGATCCAGTTTCCACGCACCCCTATTGTGGATTTCCCCCACAAGCTTCAGGAGGAAAACACACCTTTGCCTGATCCCCACTTGCAGAACGTCCCATGATTGACTCCCTACACCTCCCCTTCCTCACCGGAGCAGGAGACTCTGCCATTTAGAAGTCCAATGCGGTATCCATTGCGCCACAGAGCCAGACTCCACCATTTATAGCACGAGTTACAAGACCGACACTTAATACACGATTGTGGAGTTGTTCAAGCAGTTTACAAATAAAAGCTAAACTAAATATAATGCAGAGGAGAGGCAGCATCCACACCATTTTCTGCAGCGATTGGATAGAACGTTACGGAGAAAGAGAACACTACCGTGTGCGGTGAAGGGCAGGAACCTAATGAACACGGCAAACAGCCCACACTCTAACGCAAGAGCAAGTGACGGTGAAAGAACAAGTCATCTAAGACAGATGGAATCTGGAAGGGCTTTCTAGGAAAGGTTTTCACAAAATATAGATTGAAATGGTGGAAAGAGTCCAATTCGCCGTACTGGTAAATTCTGTGAAGTATCTAGCATCCTTTCTTGGATCTCCTATTTCAAGCCACTACGTAAAAGCCTGTGGAATAATTTAAAGAAAAGGTTCCCCCTATTATTTATGTAGAAGTCAATATTTTTAAAGTTTAAATATTTCAGGAAACAGTTTCTTCCGATTTATCAGCACGTAAAACACACAAAACATTGAAGAGACTTAGTTCCCAAATCCCCACTCATGATAAGGTAAGCTAGAATAACCCTGATGTGACAAGGGCTAGCTACTCTTGTACGGAGCAGCTGAGGCGGTGAGTGGGTATGGAGAGCACTTACTAGTTTCTCTGCATGTGACACCCAGGGTAACCGGGAACCATTACCCAGTTCGGTATAATAAACGTTACAGGAAGTCCTTCTGGCAAAAGGAAAGTGATAACGGAGGGGGTAGGTCTCCCAAAGGAATGAAAAGCGCCGGAAATGGTAACCGCATCCATAAATACACAACGCTGTCTTTATGTCTCCTTAAAAGATAATGGGTGGTTTAAACAAAAAGTAACCAAAAATCATATAGAGTTTATAATGCAGGTAAAAGTAAAGTATAAAACAACGAAGGGATAAAGCTTGGGAGGAGAGATACCCGTGAGCAACACGGGTGTGATCTCTGCAGCTCTACTTACTTACGGAGTTTTTTTCTAGAAATACAGGACTATAAGTGTATTTTCCCTTTCTTATCATTTTCTTTTTTAAAAATTTTAATTTTTTTTGAGAGAGAGAGAGTGTCTAAAACAGGCTCTCCACTGACAGCACAGAGCCCAATTTGGGGCTCCAACTCATAAACTGTGAGGTCATGACCTGAACCAAAGTTGGATGCCCAACTGACGGAGTTAGCCAGGTGCCCCCCTTTCGTTATCATTTTCTTAATAACATTTTCTTTTTTCTAGGTTACTTTAGGTTACTACGGTACATGATACATATAACATACAATAATATTCAATAATACTAATTGACTCCTCATGTTAGCAGTAATGCTTCTGGGTCACAGTAGGCTCTTAGTAATTCAGTTTAGGGGGGGTCAAAAGTTGTACACATTTGTGCCCATGCAGGGGGTTGACACCCCCTATCTTCCAGGTTGTTTCGGGATTGATTTTATGCTATTGTGGGGTTTTTATGCTATACCAAGTGGTAAAATATCATCTGAAGAGTGTCTGTGCTACCTTCTACATGCCCCACTCAAATTACAACAACAAAAATGTAGTAAAGGAGAAAAAAAGAACAAATCACAGATGGGCAAAATAGTAAGCAAAAAGCGACCGACATAGACTTAACTATGTCAACAATCACATAAATGTCCATAGTCCAAACATCCAAATTACAGGGAAAGATCGCCAGATAGTATGCAAAAGACTCAAGTAGATGCTGCCTGCAACAAATTTAAATAAAATGGCTCAAATAAACCAATGGAAAGGAAAAGAAGTATGCCATGCTTACATGAATTAAAGGAGAGCTGGGTTGGTTATTTTGGTTACAATGTGTGTTTCAGAGAAAAGAATATTGTCAGATATAAAGGAAGCCACTCGGCAATGACAGCAGGGCGATTCGTCAAGAAGACTTGATGAGTGTGAGCACTTCTGAGCATCGTATGCTTGGAGCAGTGACCCGGTCGTGTAGACTTGGTCAGACTGCAGGGAGCTGATGCCTCTGGTCTCCTACCAGAGGGTGCGTTTCTGGGACTTCGAGAGCTGGGGGGACAAAGGAGACTGGTAGACCCAGCATGCTGTCCAGATCTTCTAAAATTATTCTCCTGTTTCTGGAAAGCTCTCTTGCCCCCAAACATGTCTGACGCTCCCCAGTGTACGATCGCACCGTTTTGCCTTTTAAAAAGCATGAACTTCCATGATTTTGCCAAGACTGGGAAGGGCAGCCTCTTCTTCCAAGGATTTGCAGCTGGGGTCTCCAGGAAATCGATTCTCTTCTCAAACAGCTTTCGCTTAGTCCTCATCTGCGTTCTGTGTTACAGTCGGTGTTCAATTAGGGGAGCAGAAGCACTGAGTTATGGGGTGAGGGGCTTATTATTGAAATCAGATTTGACACAATTATGAAAGAATCTGGAGAAGGGAAACTCTGAAAAGGGAGAGGCGGCCTAAGACGAGACACCCTCTGGTCAGTCTGAGAAACCACGCTCATCTGATACTGAAGTCGGCTGCTGAGTGCTGCTGCTGGACCAGACACCCACGCGTCCTCCGAAGAAGCAGTCTGTGTGTCCTTAGAAAGAGCAAAGCAGCTTCCAACATTCAGGTGGGGCCTGGCGTTATCAGCCAGGCCTTGGTGTTCTCGTTTTGGACATGAATGATTTCATCACAGAACATCAATATAATCATGGACAAAGACAGAAAAAACAAAGAGCATCTGTGATCATATCTAAATGCAGGCAAAACATGAATACCATCCAATCCACCATTACTAACATGTCCTTCCCCCAGCTAATATAAGCGATTGTTTTTCTGTATCAGCTATAGCTTTCGCCTCACCTTAGTCCGCCTTCCCTGTAGGTAAGATTTATTAAGATACCACTCATAGGATCATCCTTACTTTTGGACTGCATCCAATAGGGAGCAACAGAGAGCCCCACTTCATTAAACTGTCCCAAATCACCAACCAAAGCCTAAATTCTATAAGGTCTTTCTAACACCTGCATCCCAGGACACGCCGGAAGTCCCCCGTGGTGTGCAGAAGCCCTCACTGCGGTAAGTAACAAGCTTGTTGTATGTTCAAGTATAAGTCATTTCTTGGACCGAGCTATATGAGAGAAAAATATACTTCTATCATGTTAACGCACCAGAATTTGGGGGTGTACTCCCGTTCCCTTTTTAGTGTTTCCCTACCGAACAATGTGAATGTGGCCTTCCTTCTTGAAAGAAATATTTCAACTCACGTTCATTCTTTTCTTTAACTGACAAAAGTTAGAATTGTTGGTTTTGCTTAAGAATCCTCACAAAGATGAAAAGTTAACTAGCACGCGCTCTGCGGGAAGGGGGCTCAGATTAAGTGACGAAGCAGGAAACCCTAATCCTTTAAGTCAAAACTGGGGGAACTTTTTCTATAAAGGGTAAGAGTAAATATTGTCAGTTCATGGACCTACATAGACCTCCGTTGCATGTATATGTGATTTTAACAACCCTTTAAAATGCAAATATCATTCTCAGCTCACACGCTGCAAAATGACAGACCTTCAACCGAATCTGGCCCATGGGTCAAGTTTACCAGTGTCTGTTCCACGTGACTGCAGGATGTGGGACATGAATGTCATCCTGATGAGTAAGACCCCTCCAGGGGCCATGACTGGGGGCACTCCACTTTAAGGCTATACACTCCTCGAAGGCAAGAATCTTGTTTCATGCTTTCGTCTAAACCACTATTTCACGTGATAGAAGGCTTTGCATTTATTCCATTTTGACTCTTCTATCGCCACGTGCAAAGCTGTGTGTTAGGCACACCAATCTTAACTATAAAACCCGTGTTCCTCCCCCCAGATGGAACTGAGTGGAAATGAACAAAATTTAGCTATTAAACTTGCGTCATACCGGCAAAATTGCAATAGTAATTCCAGAAGAGAATATTAAGTATTTTATAATCTACTATTCTGTCATGGTACTCTTTCTAGTAGCAATAGTCATTGCTGTCATCGATGCTATCATTGAATGCCAATATCGCTTTCAACTGTTAATATTTAGATGTGGAAGATTCAATGAGAAAAAAATAACACTTGTTTTTTTTTCCCCCACTGACTTGATACATAGAGAAACAGAGTAAAAATTTTGTAAATTTTGTATGAGGCTTCTACTGAATAGAAATAAAAAAATAATATAAATTCTGCCTTAGATCTGGTGATGACTACTCAAGATATATTTTTATCTTCTCCAACTCATTCTAAGACATAGTCGTGTATCCAACAATCCTGCACATAAAACTTCCTTCACAAAGGTTGGAAGTTGGGCAAGTCTGGGTTCCCAGAGAAAGTTGGGGGCTAAGAAACAGGAGGAGCCATAGTGTCCTTGGTCCCCTGAGTTATGATTAAGTTCTTTGTATTTAATGTCTGAATATCCCTCCTACTAGAATGAATGCATTGCAATTCCATTGTGTGGGCAAAACCTACAGCATCTGGTTTGTGTTTGCCGATGTGTGTAACACAAAAGCTACCTTGAATATTAACACACCAATTCTCATGCCAACATCCTTCAGTTAGTTTGGAAATTGGGGACCGACCCAAAGAGCGCATGCAGATTTGTGACATCATAATGGATTCTGAGTCTGTATGATTAATGAATAAATCCCTAGCAGATGTGTTTGCTGAACTAAGGTGTGTGTATGTTATTTGCCTATTTTATTCTATGCATCTTGTGTCAGGGTTTTTCAGTTCCGGCTCTGTTAGTAACCACCTTCGAATGGCTACAAAGTCCCCTAAGGAGCTTGTCTCCCTGTAGAAATACCTCCATTAAATTGAATCCCAATTTTCATGTGAATAAATACAGCTGAATAGATCCACAGTGAAGGAAAAAATATGATTATACCAAAGAAACCCTGTGTAATGAGATCAACACTAGCTTTGCACTTACCTGGTATTCAGGTTCTCAATGATAATGGAGTGTGTCCAGAGCACACATTGCCAAGCTCGGTGGGAATAAAGATCTACTTCTAGATTTGAACTTCTTATGTGTCGACTGTGTCCACGACGCTCCTCGTTTGCTTTGGAATTTCTCTTTCTCACCTCTGTAGCTGACCCTCTCAGGACATAATTTTCCTTGAATGCACAGTGTGCGGATAGAGATTTCTTCTCTCTATTGGGGTCTCTGAGATGGTTATCTGTACGTGGAAGAAAACGTCCTGTGTTCAGAAATAGACTGTGGACAACAATCCTGCCAGTTTGTACCTAGAGAAATTCTCACTAAAGGCAAAAGATTTTTACAGAGATACCTTGCTTATTAAGAGCTCCAGTATCATGATGATGGTTGCAAATTTCACTGCATTAGTCATTAGAATGATTCTACACAAAGAACCACACTCACCTCTATGATGAAATCTATGCTGAAATGTCACATTTCAAATGGCAGTTGAATAGTTATTTTTATAGAATAAATTATTTTTGGTAAATAGCTAATACCACTGCTAGTCTTTTAAGCCTCACTGGTTAAGACACAACTTAAATGCACTTATTTAAATATGTAAGAGTGAAAAATTATATAAGAGACAAACACACACGAATACTCTAAATATATAAAGTAGCTAAGTTCAAATAAATAAATCTATCAATAGAAGGCAGCTAAAATTTATCAACTTCTTTCTTAAACTAGATACCTTTCTCACTTTCCTAAGTAGGTGTTCTAAATAATAACAATAATTAAAATAATTTATGAGAGCTGCATTTCGGTTTCATGGATGAGAACTTTATTATAAGGGAAAAGGAATATAAGGAATTAAACAAGTATAGGAAACACGAAGAAGGAGAGAAGTAGAAAAGGACAAAGAAGGCTTAATACATCAGATCGGGTGCTCGGAACATCCAACCTTCTGACTCGGAAAGCCCCATGCTAAACAGGCCAGTAGGAGTCCCGACTGAGGGTCCTGGGAGAGTGTCCTCCCCTCAGGTGATACTCCCAACTAGCTACTCCCACCAGGGCAATATATATACCACCCGTGTTTGATCTATGGTTAGACGTTAAGTTTGCTTACTAAGCGCGGTCCCGAGTGAGCTGGTTTTTCTCTGCTTTTCTTACCGTATCTCACAATCACAGGAACCTGGGTAGAGTCTGTATATTCTTCTTCTCTCCCTGATCCATTCAGGGGGCTAGCCTGGTCTGCCTTAAGGTGTGAGGCAAGTTAACCCCTCTTGACGTCAAGAACAGAAGGGCCAATTCTGATCCCAAGGCCAGATACGGGGCCCCATGATTAGTTGACAATCCAACTAAGCCCCCCTATGATTGTGTATATGCGACTCTAGGCAGAAAATGCGTGACGAGTCACACAAACTACTTCTAAACAGGACAGCATGTAAACAGCACACACTTTCCTCCAGTGTCCAGATACAGGGCCCAACTACTGAATCATCTTTTGGCCCTTCTCCAGCCAATTTATGCAATTTTGAGAATCCCCTTTTCCTCCATTCTATCGACATCACTCTGATCATTATTCTCTCCCACATAAGTTCCTCCGAAAGCCCCTCAGCAGTCTTTGCTCTCCTGGCCACACTCAACCTAAATCCACACGCACACTGCCACACTTCCTCCGTGCTCCACTGAGTCATTAGACATTTTTGGAAAGTTATCTAATGATAAGGCACCGTTCTTCTCAGGCACAATAGGTGGGCCATGCAAGGTGCTTGCTGTTTACATCTCCCCCTCTGTGGACTCTGGGGGTGTGCGACTTGTCCCTAAGATTTTAAGAAACGGCTCATGTAGAGGTCTGTGTACAGACTGGTGGCCCAGTTCTCCTCCGGACACAGATCAGTCAAGGTTGCTCTGTCTCAGAAAAGGGCTGACCATGCCAACCTGGGCGATATCATCCCCAAGGGGACGAAGATTAGTGGGAAGCAAAACAGAAATTATGTATGTAAAGCATTAAAATTAATGAGGTAATAAATAAATAAAGGAATAATTAATCTTAATGGTAGTTATTGTTCGAATGTCACACATGGATCCGTTTTCAGGCTGAAATCTTTTTCTTTATTTTTTTTGATGTTTATTTGATGTTTATTTATGTTTGAGAGAGACAGAATGAGAGCGGGGGAGGGGCAGAGAGAGAAGGAGACACAGAATCTGAAGCAGGCTCCAGGCTCTGAGCTGTCAGCACAGAGCCTGACTCAGGGCTCGAACTCATGGACCTGGAGATCATGACCTAAGCCGAAGTCGGATGCTCAGCAGATTGAACCACCAAGGCACCCCCGGGCTGAAATTCTTACTTCCATTTTTCCTTTTGAGCCACAAAACAATCTTATAGGTATTTAGTATTGTCACCACTTTACAGTTGAGGAAACTAATACTCGGAAGACCCAAGTGACTTATCGGTGAATTAATGTCTGAAAGTTAAGATGGTCTCTTTGATTCGAGATTCTGTAATCTTACCCAGTAACATCCCCCAATGACAACCCATTATAACCACCATAAGCAGAGTCCTGTGAGCGATGTTCTATCTTCTGGGTGAATGCATCCCTGCGGTCCAGGGAGAGAAAACTTTGCTCAGAGAGAGTACTCACTCCCATAGGGCACATTACAATGAATGTCAGAATCATGGTCCATAGTTGAATTTTAACTCTATGGACAAGCAAAAGTTTGTTTTCAGGGATTGAGTATACCAACCATCAACTATTTACATCCACAATGTATTAACATCCGCACATTTCTGTAATTTCACAGACAAGGATTCATCAGGTAAATGCTGCTTGTTAGTCCCTGTTAGATCAGCAAACACTAAAAGGCAATCGCTCTTCTGTGCTAGCCCTGCACAGGCGAGACTGTGCTGAGGGGGAGTCATCCACACCAACGCTGGCAGAGGTGGTCCCGGAAAGCATGACCCAGCAAGGTCTAGAGAGGAGTCAGCGTGGTCACCTGAGTCTCCTTCCATTCGGTTCAGATGCATTAAACCCTCAGCTTCCCAGTGCAGGGGGGGCTGTGTCCTGCACATTTCTCCCTCACTTAGTGGACAAATTGTACCAACGTATTCTTCATAAAGAGGTCTGCACACAACCAGGGACTGCGGTGAGGATTTCTTTTCCCGAAGGGTCAGCAATTGAGATGAAAGACCTTGAGGAGTTTTTGGATTTCACAGGACCCTCACCTCTGAGACATCATGACAAATCATTCTCTCTCTTCACTTTGGTACTGACTTGAGTCGTGACCTATTCACAGGATGGTTGCTCAGAAAAATCTAAAATAACAACTGCAAATCTCTCTGTAAGGCTCACAGACTATTTAAATTATTTTTTCTCCTCTTTGGAATCAATAGAACACCATTTGTATTTCTCCTGATTGCTTGGGGGTATTTGAAATATACCCAGGACATCCAATCTAAATACCAGTCTATAGCTCTGATTGAAAATATTGTTACTTAAAGGAGTCAAAATGGCTCATTAAAAAAATGCACTTGCTAAAAGTCCCATCTGGGGCTTCTTTTCAAAGCAAGAGGGAGGAAGCTGATGTCATCACCACAACAATGTTAACTCAAAAGTCCTCCTCCTCTGCTTTGTTGTAATTTAATCTTTTAACATCAACACTTAATATTGAATCAAGTGAACAAATGAGTTCATTACATATGAGTAAATCATTACGTACCTTTTTGGGGTGCTTTGAGTTTGTACATTGTCTCCATTAAAATAAGCTACATCTGTCACCTAAAGGGTTAAAACGAAACTTCTGAGAAAATAAGCTTAGCGGTTAAAATAAGCATGTTCTTTTATTCTGAAGTCCATTTTCCACTCTTTTCAGATTAGCTTGGGGTAAATTAATAATCCGCATCCTGCTGGGAGGCCTTTCCTGATTACTCGCTCTTCTCCCCTCTGTTCCTATTGACACTGACGGACCTCGAGACCGAAAATAGATACTAATTATTTTCCACCTTTGCCCCCCACTGTTCAAGGCAGCGCGCGATGTTTTGACTGTGCCATTACAACTGAGCTCAGTAAAGCCACAGAATGGGTGAACTCAGGAGAGCTAAGATTTTGTTGAGTTGAACATATAAATAACATAAGGCACAAACAAGAAAACAAGTATTCTTTAGGAAATGTTACCCACTCTATTTTTAATTCTGGGCGAAGAAAGACGAATCATGCTAATGAGTACCCTATAGAGGGTAACACCTGTCCCGGTGGTTACAGGAACACCCATTCTTTCCTGCCTTTTTGTATGTTAGCACCACTAGCAAGTGCTTAACTCTTGGGCCCCATGCCCAGTCCTAAAAGAAACTGGATTGACTGGAGAAATTAGGTGAAAACTAGGTGCCACACTCAACAGGCACCCGTGCTGATGGAACTTGGTGGAGATTTGAGATTCCGGAACCATCTGCTAACCCAACGGCCCCCAAGGACAGCCTCCTGCCTCTACGTGGGGAAACTTGGGAGCATCATCGTGGACCTATTGAGTGAAAAATTAGTTCCCGACAAAATAAATACTCCTCATCCTGAAAAAGAAAGAGAGAAAACAAGAAAAAAAAACAAAAAAAAAAAAAAAAAACTACCAACAGTATGCAAAAAGGGAGATCAGATGACTGGCTTGCAACAAGGAATGTTCTGTGGTGTGAAAAATAAAATTATTTTCTCTACATGGTATTAACATGCAGACAGTGAATTTTAGCACGTGTCCTGAATGACCAAGTATCATGAGTTTTATAACAGAATTTACAAAGCAATTTTGGATTGACAATCAACTTCTATATAACATCCCTGTGGGATCAAAAAGACAAATATTTTGCTCCTGTTATAGAAGAAGAAATCAAGGCTCAGAAACCTTCAGTAATTACATAAAGTCAATGGTTTAAAAATAAGAGAACTGAAACCAGGCTGCCGGACTCCTAATGTTTACCCAGACCTTTCCTTATGCCGCGTGGTAAAGCTGTCTCAAGGCAAAATACATCCTTGGCCCTTGCAAACGAGGTGCACCCACCCCTGCACAGTCAAAAATCCATGTATAACTTTTGACTTCCCCCAAAATTTAACAAATAGTCTACTGTTGACTGGATTTATGTTAACGATAACATAAACAGTCAACTAACATATTTTGTGTTACATGTATTATATGCTGTATTCTTACAATAAAATAAATGAGAAGCAGGCAAATGTTACTAAGAAAATCATAAGGAAGAGAAAATACATTTACAGTACCTTGCTGTATTTATTGGAGAAAAAAGCTGCATATAAGCGGAATGGTGCAGTTCAAATTCATGGTGTCCAAGAGTAAACTACATAGTCAGTGTGATGCTTAATTTTTTGTGTTAACTTGGCCGCACCATGAAGAATCCTATTATCGGGTTGAACATTATTGCAGGAATTTCTGTGAGACTGTTTTAGATGAGATTACCATTTAAGTTGGTAGACTGAGTGAAGCAGCTTCTCTCTCTCTCTCTCTCTCTCTCTCTCTTATTTGTTCTGTTTCTTTTCTAGAGAACTCTAATACAGTTGGTCTCTCTGAATTCTCTGAATTAGCAAAATTCTGATTTGTAGTTGGCATTAAGTTTCATCATTTGGGATTTCACAAGGCCAAACAACAGGCGAGCAAAGTTAGGTGCATTTATGTCTTATTTTAACACACAGAAAATTGCATATAGCATAAGGTAAGGCTTCTGTCCTGGTTAAAGAAATAGGATTATCTCTTGACCAGAGTTTTTTAATATTTTCATTTGCGTTGTCATTGTCTCTGAACTAATTTTGAAAAAATAATTATCTGCTCAAAAATTTTTATATAAGCATCTAAAATTTGTTAAATACTTATAAATATTTGCGAAGAATGTGTATTTCTTGTGTTACGTACTGTGTACTGCGATTAAATCTATTTTCACCAAACTGTTGGAAGTGCAAGTTTACCTCATTCCTTAGAGGAAAATGTGCAGACGAGCTGACAGGAAGTCCTCAAGTTTGCCAAAGCGGATTTCTATCTTTCCGGAAAATAACCTCAACTCAGGTTTTAGTTCCAATAAACATGATAATAGATAGCACACAATGACTTTATCATCTCTGAATTCTATTTTGAAGACAGGAAGATAGACAGATTGATAGATAGATAGGAAGATAGAGACACAGAGCTTCCCTGTGACTTTTTTTTTTTCTTACTCTGCCTTGCCAGATAAGGTTTGACTCTGTGAATCTTTCTCACTGAAGTTTCTCTTCTTTGCTCTCCTGGGATTCTTCCTTAGAAATGGAAATTCTAGACCGCATCTGAGGTTGGGGCCGAGTGGTTGGCGCAGCTCAAAGCCACGGACCGGAGGAGGATGGGATGAGCGAGAGCTTTGCCTTCCTCCGTAGGGTGGGGGAGCATCATTATGAAAGGGGAGGAGAGACAGAAGAAACAGCCAACCACAGGCCACCCAGGTGCATGGAGTTTCGGACACAGCCCACGGGACTGGAGGGTCTGGAAGTCACCTCCCTAAAAGGGCCTGTAATACTTCTGCAAGTTCAGGAAATGGTAGCCGCTGCAGAAGTACGGATAGCTCACCGGGACACCTGTTCTTACCACTGTCAGCAACGGGTGCGCCCCTGAAATCTGCAAGGTGCTCCACAGAATAAGGGTCCCAGGGCCAATAACTGTAGTATATTACAAAGAAGCAACTGAAAGTGTCTATTACATCATGCTGAAAATACAAAAAGAAGGCTTTTAAAATACTGATACTAAACCACAAAGACTCCTGGAAGTAAAATTACATATCGACTTCTTTATATATATATATATATATATATATATATATCCTTAATATAGATTATAATTATATTATTATATCATATGTAATATATATAATATCCTTAATATAGATTATAATTATATAATATATATCCTTAATATATATGTGTAAATCCTTAAAAAATATTAGCAAATTGAGGTCAGCAAGTTAAAAAGAAAAAGTATAAAGCCAAACTAAGTTTATGGCAAGAATTCAAATGTGGTTTAACAAGTGAAAAACAAAAAATATAATTAGCAATAATAGATTAAAGGAGAAATATGAATATCTTGCTAGATGAAGAATTAGCCCCGTGAAAGTCCATACCCATCATAATGAAAGCTTTGCCTCCTGGGAATAAAAAATGTTTCAAGGAAGTTTATACAATTCAGAGAATGTATAATCCTTACATAAACAACGTAAAGAAAACATAAGGAAAGTTAGAAAACTCATTTTGTGAGGTATGGTTATAATCTTGAGAGCAAGAATAAAATAAAAAAAAATATGGGCCACTTTCATGTATAAACACAGAAGCAAAAATTCTCCATATAATATTAGTAAATTAAATCCAGAAATGCAAGTAAAATTAAACATTATGATTAGCTTGGGCTCTTTCCAGGAATTGTAGAATGTTTTAACTTTTAAAAAGTTTGATGTTATGTTTTTGACATTTAACTAATTAAATGAGAGAACGTATAGGATCGTCTGAAAATATGTAGATAAATAAGATTCGGCAACCATTTAAGATTGATAAACTTCTTGACAAACTAGAAATAATAAAGAACTTCTTAAATTGTAACAATATGGCTCCCCAAACTGAAAGAAATAGTATCCATAACATTAAATCCTTAAAACGATTCTCATTAAATTTAAAATCAGAACCATTTCTGTTATGCAACCATGTGCCTAGAGTTCTTAGCCTGAAGGAGATATAAGTATATTGGTTAATTACAGAAGATATACTTGGTAAATGTAGAACAATTTTAAATATAAACAGACTATTAGGGTAACTAAGAGTTTAAGCAGTGAATTTTGGCTATATGATTAGTGTAGGAAAGCAAATAGCATTCCTAAAATCTGAAGTTACTAAATTAAAAATAATTTAACAAATAAGTTCATCCAGAATAGTTGCCAAATTCTTCAATAGCAAGGAGAATATAAACATGTTTAAGGTCTTTATGGATAAAAATTATAAAATTTTATAAAGTATTAGAAGTATTGAAAAAAATTAATGTAGGCATATACCATTTTCATGGATGAGAAGATTTAGTATTTTAATATTAATTGTCTCTATATGAATATACAAATTAAATGAAAACCAGTTAAATCTTAAAGGAATTTTCTATGTAACAACCTCTTTCTAAAATTCATTAGGTGGGAAAATATATCCAATATAATGATACAAAGTAATATAGAAATCTTGGTTGCCCTTCTGGATATCCAGTGATATCATAAAGCTATATTGTTAGAGAAAAAGGTTTAGAAATTTTCTATCTATGATGGAAATCTGGTATATATGAGACATTGTATCTTGAATCTGTGAGTAAATGAAGAAATACTTCAGAGGTAGCATTAGATGAATCCACTCTGCACATAAGACATAGTATAAACATAGAAGAAATTAAATTGGGTGCATACTTCATACTATTATCAACATTAGTTCCAGTATATCAAAGTCGTAAATGTGAAAATAAGTGTAACTTTTACTAGAAAATTTAAAAAGCTATCTTCATAGCCTCAAGGGAAGTATATCTTAAATTAAGACATAAAATTTAGGCTAGGTATCTTAAAGTTAAATCTTGATAACATGACTCTTAAAATTAAATCCAGCATCTCTGTAAAAACAACAACGACAACAACAACAACAAAAACCCACCATAGACAGGATTAAAGAGAAAATCACAGACTGGGAGAAGATACTAAGAACATAAGTGTAGAGAGAGTTATTATCAAGAACATATAAAGACTTTTAACATTGGAAAAAGGGGCCCACTCTACAATTTACTTGTAAAAGTTAAGTATTAGCGTTCGATTAACATGAAAAAATCCTCAGCCTCCCTAGAAATCAGAAAAAAATTGCAACAAAACCATCAGCTATTTCAGATTCATCCTATTAGCAACGTTAAGAGTTCTGATATTATAACTTTTAGCAAGGATACACAGGAAACAAAAAAAGAAAGCTTGCATATTACTTGAGGAAGGATCAGTAGGTAAAATCAAATTTGGGGGCAATTCAGCAATCAATCCCCATCGCTGAGCATGCTAACTATGACCTAAAAATTCCATTTCTATCAATCCATCCTTGAGGTGGAGAGAAAGGAGATAAAGCAAATATGGCCCTTGTTGCCACTGTTGTGTTGGTTGTAAAGTACACGGAGGTGAGGGGTATATTCTCTCTACTATTGGGTATGGTTATATTTTTTTCAGAACAAAAGTAGTTTTTAAAATGAAGGGGCGCCTGGGTGGCTCAGTCGGTTGAGCGTCCGACTTCGGCTCAGATCATGATCTCGGGGTCTGTGAGTTCGAGCCCCGAGTCAGGCTCTGTGCTGACGGCTCAGAGCCTGGAGCCTGCTTCACGCTCTGTGTCTCCCTCTCTCTCTGCCCCTCCCCCACTCATGCTCTGTCTCTCTCTGTCTCAAAAATAAATAAACATTAAAAAAAATTTTTTAAAAAATTTAAAAATAAAATGAAAACACCATTACATTCTACTGTGTTCGGGATTTCGCCCACCCCTTTTTGGTAAATCCAGATGAAAAAGCCCAGGATTATGCAAAACACAAAGTGGCAACAGTGGTAAATAAGCTATTTTTCCACTTACTCGCCCTTGAAGTGCTTAAGGAAGAGGCTTGCAAGTCGCGTGCTTCCCCGTCACAGAAACATATTCCTTTGGAACCGATTTTTTATTTTGCCTTGGAATTGGAACGGGCCACTCCCTCCCCTAACTAATGTACCTGTCATCAGTGAAAAGACATTTTCCGAGTCAAGGGCTTGAGCCAAAAGCTCGATTTCTATAACATGTCATATGCTCCTTTGCTAGCTGAAAATAGGGCATTTGTTTGTTTTGTGTGTTGTTACGTCTCCTGTGCCAAGATGAGTTTCTTGTGCCCAGATGATGCGCACTGAAGACCTGATGCATGGGAAGGGTTGTGAAATGTAGGATTCCTCTAGTATCATAAGTGATCCATTCCCCTGTGTGTGTGTGTTATGTAAAATTCCCATAAAAAATCAGCATTGCAGGTAAAATACAAAAAAAAAAAAAAAAGGACTTTCTGAGAATACACTAATCTTCTTTCTTACAGCTGCTTAGGAATTTGCTTCTACCGGGATCTCCTGAAAAGCAGGGACTCCTTCACAATTGCCTGTCTGAAGGATGGTGGGCTGAGATGACTTTCCTCCAGTGCCACGGAGCACTGGGTCAAGTTTGCCTGCAGGAGACTTCAGTCCCCGACCTTCCGACCTGCATTGGCAGGCGGACCAAGCAGACCGCGTGTCGTCGGAGAAAGACCCGGAGTGGAACTGGAGACGTGTGGGGTGCACACTGGAGAGGAAGGGCTGTGAGCACAAGCTGAGTGTGAATTTGTTTTAAACCACCCACTCTGGTTCTGCTGGGTTCTGGGACAGTCATCCCGAGTGCCCAGGGGACCTGCCACAGGTCACCGCTTGCATGATTCGGATTTGTTTACTGCCACCATCAAGTCACTTTGGCGCTGAGTCCCTGAAGCCATAACCAGCCGCAAACTCTATGAGAGGAGAGTTGATGAGCAGGTGGCATACTTCGCCTCTGCTGCACTCGCTAAAGATACCCTGTCATTTCTTGGTCTGAGTGGATGCGAGTTGCAGTAACTAGCTCTTTAAATTGGAAAGGATTGGGGCGCCTGGGTGGCTCAGTTGGTTGAGCGTCTGACTTCAGCTCAGGTCACGATCTCACGGTCTGTGAGTTCGAGCCCCGAGTCGGGCTCTGTGCTGACGGCTCAGAGCCTGGAGCCTGCTTCGGATTCTGTGTCCCCTCTCTCTGCCCTTCCCCTGCTCATACTCTGTCTCTAGGTATCTCAAAAATAAATAAACATTAAAAAAATTTCTAGAAAAAAATAAATTGGAAAGGATTTCCTGAACTACCAGATATAATGAGCCCTGAAGGCATCACCCTGTGTCAGGCCCCTGTGTCTTCTAGTGTTTACCTCCCACTTTTTGGCATGTGACTCGGTAGGGCACACAGGGCATCCTGCGTTTCCGTCTGGCTAGCATGCTGTCATCAATACAGGGACACAGCACGGCTTTCCGTGCTAGGTCAATAGAATCAAGGTCACGGTCTACATGTTTGCAGGGAAGATGGGTAGAGAAACGAAATCGTGAACCTAGCCGAGGGTGACGCACGATTGTGGGTGGCTGGAGCTGTCCATCTTCAATGACGATGAATTTTGATCCCCTTTCTTGATGAGAATGGAAAAGAATGCTGGTATGTCCAGTATTTTTTTTTTTCCTGCATAACCAGCCAATCCAAAATGTAGTGGCTTGAAAGAACAGTTTAAATTACTTCAGATTGTGTGGATTAGTAATGTGGGCTGGGCTTCTTTGGCGGAATCTTCGATCTTTCCAGGGCGCGTTCATGCGGCTGCGGGCAGTGGCTGGGTTGCTGCAGGTCTGACGGTCTACAGTGGCCGTGGCCGCGTGGCTCTCCTCTGCTGCACATTCTGTCTCATGCTGTCGCAGGCCAGCTCACCTAGAGGCGGAGAAACCCAGGGCAGAAGCCGGGAGATAGAAAAGGCGGCGGATGAGCTGCTGCCGGGCCATCACGTGGTGGAAGGGGAGGGGGGCGTAAAAGATGATCTGCTCCGTGGGGGAGCGCCGGGGGTGCCCCCACGCCTTGAGGTAACGCTTCCTCGTGAGCTACATCGGCATCACGTTTTCTCTTTAAAATTGTTCAGGCCTTACTAGATGGACAGTCTTAAGGATCTTCTCATTTGAAAATAAAAATTGATGAAAATTAGACCAAAAAATACAGAAAATATAGAATGCTTTCATGAATAAAAAAGAAGTCAGGAAGGAGTATTAGGGGCGCCTGGGTGGCGCAGTTGGTTAAGCATCTGATTCTTGATCTCGGCTCAGGCCGTGCTCTCATGGTTCAGGAGTTCGAGCCCCACATTGGGCTCTGTGCTAGTGTGGAGGCTGCTTGGTCTTCTGTCTCTCCTTCTCTCTGCCGCTCCCCTGCTTCTGCTCTCTCTCTCTCTCTCAAAAACAAATAAATAAACTTAAAAGAGGAAGGAGCACTAAAAAATTTACAAATGTAAACTCCCCCGATAATATGATATTATTGCAACACAACAAGTTTGCGTTCCCAGGACAGGTTCAGAGAGGTAGCGAACAGCTCCAAACTCGGGTTTAATGCAACCGAAGTCACATCTCGCAGGCAAAGTCGTCCAATGGGTTGGTTTGGCTCAGCGAGCCTCCTCGGGGTGATGTAGTTTCCCAGACCCTCCTCCAAGCCCTAGGTCCTCTGTTGGGCCATCGGCAAGTTGGGGCCAGAAGGAAGAGGAGAATGAGGAGAGGAACTCAGGAATTATCGTGACCCACACGTGGACTTGGTTTCCTCCATTGCTGCACATAATCCACCGGCCAGATCGCAGTCAATCACAAGGCTGACGCGAAACATGCATATAAACGTCAAAAAGAGGCAAAATTAGTGATCTCAGCAGGCAGCATGGGGGTCACTTAGGGCGTTGATCACCAGGTCCTGCGGGGGACAGTCAGTGGGCTGGCATAGCTCTATTCCTAACCTGGCGACGTGCACGTGATCACCTGGAAGTCATTTATGGTGCTGTATGGTTATGATTTATGTCATTTCCTGTGGATGAGTAACACTTCCATTTTAAAAGTTTAAAAAGATTTAAAGTTTAAAACACTGTAAGGTGTTTGAGAGAAAGAAAAGATAAGTCACGAACCAAGGAAAAAAAATATTTGGAAATCATGCGTCTGACAAAGACTTATACCACGAATACATAAAGAACTCTAACAACTCAACAAGAAAACAAACAACCCAGTCAGACAATGGGGGCAGCACTTGAACAGATTATTCATCAAAGGAAATAATAAGGAAGACAAAGAAAAGATGCTTAACATCATTAGTCACCAGAGAAATGTAGAATAAAAACCCCAATGAGATACCGCCACACAGCTCTCAGCGGGGCTAACAACGGACAAACCAGCCTGGCCTATTCTTACTTAACTTTGAATCTGATGCTCAGATTTTGCTCTTGGAAATAAGGGTAGAGACTGTGATGCATTTGCAGTCCGCTTGTATTACCTTTGTTCAAATCCTACCACTGCAGAGCCAAATATTTCTGTCAGATAATTTTATATGCCCACAGACTGGTTTCTAAAAGAGCTGCATTTTGGCATATGTTAAAGCCTGTTTTGAGAAAAACCCAGTGACACTCATAATTTTATCTGCGTAGGGATGTTATTGGGAACACTGTTCACTCCACTTCTAAGAGAACAGTCCTCAGGTGTTTAAGAAGCAAGACTGTGTGTGGGCGCCTGGGTGGCTCAGTCGGTTGAACATCCGACTTCGGCTCAGGTCATGATCTCACAGTCTGTGAGTTTGAGCCCCACATCGGGCTCTGTGCTGACAGCTCAGAGCCTGGAGCCTGCTTCAGATTCTGTGTCTCCCTCTCTCTCTGCCCCTCCCCCACTCATGCTCTGTCTCTCTCTCTGTCTCAAAAATGAATAAACATTAAAAAAAAAAAAAAGAAGCAAGACTGTGTGGGTGTGTCCTGGGCACCACCTTTTCCCCTGGGAGTGGAGTGGCTGGGGCAGCTGGGAGACAGGGAGGGGGCATCCCCACGAAGAACTGTGACAAGCCATGTGTCCACAGCCACTGTCCACAACATCTCTTGGGAAGATGCTTTTCTTGAGTGCTGGTGTTTTTCCCTTTAAGTAGCTGCTAAGTCATGTTAAGCTCGCTCTCATTCTGAGGCCGGGGGGCAGTGCTGGGCACCAGGTCCTTGTCTATGTTGTGCTTATGTTTCTCATTTCACTTCTATGATTTCTGCAAAATAAAATCAAGACAAAACAAAATAACATAACGTAGCATAACGTAACGTAACGTAACAAACATAGCATAAAATGGCATTGACCTTTCCCCCCCCCCTCAGTCTACTAACAGCAGAACACTCCCTGCTATCTATGTGAACCACACGGTGGAAACTAGGCAGAGATATAAATTGGCAGTTGGGAGGCCCTAGGTCTCACCCAGAGCACCCAGGACCATCTAGACATGAGCTCTCTCTGTCTCCTTGTCTCTGTTTCTCCGTCTATCTCTCCTCCTCTTTCAATCTCTGCCTCCTTTTCATGCACACACATAGACACATATCTATCTGTACGTATTTTTATGCAAATATTTCAAAGCATATATGAAATCGGGGTGCCTGGGTGGCTCGGTCAGTTAAGCGTCCAGCTCTTGGTTTTGGCTCAGGTCATGATCTCATGGTCTCCTGAGTTCGAGCCCTGCATTGACTCTGTGCTGACAGCGTAGAGCCTGCTTGGGATTTTCTCTCTCCTCTCTCTGCCCCTCCTCTGCTCGCCTTGTCTCTGTCTCTCTCCAAAATAAATAAACTTAAAAAAAAAAACATATATGAAACAAAGAGCATAAGGGCCAAACAGCTGATTGTACCAGTATAGAGCCTAGAAAACATCCAAGTCAGCTAAGGGCTTATTTATGACAAAGGTTGGGTACTGTTTAATGGTAGCACACATTGTAAATAGAGGTGGTGTAATTATGATCTAAATCTTCCTGGAGAGCCGCGCACTCCTATAATGAGGCCTGGAGAGAGATGAAGATCAGGTATCTTAGTAACTAAACCTCTGTCTTACCTCCACCTCATAACTTAAGATGATAAAGGCCAGAGAGTTAGTTCTGTGTGTTAATTAATGTTCTAGAGATGGAAATGTTTTTATTTATCAGGAAAAAAGCAAAAAGAAATGTCCTTGGCTACAGTGAGAAACTCACTAAGAAGGCAGATTCTGAGATCTGACGGTCATCTTACGTCTACCAGACCATCCTCTCAGGGATAAAGGGTTCTGTCTTTTTGCGGTGGAGAGTCATGCAGGGGCAGAGTGTAGACCAGTGAAATGGGAGGTGTGAAGGACACAGAATGTATACATACCTGAGTATCTGAGTACCTCTCTCTATATCTATGTATCTATGAATCCCTGTATCTGTGTATCTATCTATCTATCTATCTATTATCTAGATAGATGCATGCATGCTTCCATCCAAGAGATTTAAATGGCTTTTTTGGGAAGCAGGGGACATATCCAAGGGGAGAGGGGAAGGAGCCGAGGGTCCTTGTGGCAGGAAATGAGACCCCATGTTCTCAATGCCTGCTGATGCTGGTCACCATCCCAGCAGGCCATCCCAGAGCAAAAAGAAAAGATAATTCTAGAGATTCTCCTCCCCCAAACCAGGTATATCCTGGGGCACCCATGCTGAAATCCTGCTAGGAGCTTCTGGTAATACTCGAGATCCCCCTCCTATAGACCCTCCCCCAACACACACACACACACACACACACACACACACACACACACACACGCTGTGAGACTTCTCAGGGGATAAGATAGAATTTTAATGTAAATCTGAGAGTTTTGTAAAGGCAGCGTGTAAACGTTTCTAACCTATGGGTGGGTTGATGAAGAAGGATTTTAACAGATGTCGGTGGCGGGGCACACCACGGGGGCATCCTGCCCTCACCTGCCACTCCCCGCACGTCTGTCACGTGTGCCGCACAGTGGGCTTGAAGACAGTCCAGACCCCCCCCCCCGGCCCTCTCTCTGAACGATAAGTGGTAATGACATTTCGTCTCCTGGCTTCTAGACTCTCGGGAGGAGATGGAAGCCCTGGCCTTGGCCGAGCCGTGGGACTATCTTCTTTTCCCCAGAGTTGAAAGAGACCGAGGCTACATGTGACGCCCACGTCGTCCCCCAGCCAGCAGGTTTGGAATCACGGATGCATTTGATTGTGTCCCTACTGCCTTCCTCCTGGTCCTTTGGCCCACGGGGCGCACGGACCAGGTGAAGTGTAAAGAAGGGTGTCTTCTCTCTCCCGCGCAGTCATTTCTAATGTTCACTGCTCACCTCTGGACGGTGGCAGGTGACAGGTCCGCGGCCCGTGTTTGCAGAGGGACTGTCATCTTTAAAAGCCTTGGAGCGTTTGAACAAACAGCTCGATTGCCTGCTACAGGTCTCCCTGTCAGGATAAATGTCTCTGCAATCACTTCTCCAAAGCTCGCTTTTGTCCCCACCTGGGGACAGCATGGGGATGTCTGAGTTCCCGAGGAGAGGAGAGTGTCTTGCAATATTTTTTTTACAATACTTACAGGAAACAGAAGCAGCCTTTATGCACACCGAGACGCCGTTATGATCTCATAAGGAAAATTTTACCATCACGAAGGCCATTTATCTTTTAAAGTCAGCAGAGGGAAAGAGCCTGCCCAGATTTTATTGTGTTCTTTACCACAAAATGCACGCTTTGTTTAGAAAGGATAAGATCTGTCTTTGATCAAAATTACCCTCATTTCTTTCTCTGGGTAATTTGCGCAATTATTGGTGAATAAATAAAACTCTTTCTGAAACAAAGTATTATGGGCCGTGGAACATGTCAACACTGAAGAGTCAACTGAGGGGGAGTTTGGCTACTTTTGCTTTTGGACTGAGGTTTAATCCTGAGCCTTTGCTTATTCCTTTGTCTTCCAGGAGAAGAGCCTTCCAAAGAGTGTGTGCATATGTGCGTTATGTGTGTGAGCTGTGCATTTGTGTAGTTTGTGGTGTGTGTGTGTGCATCATGTTTTATGTGTGTGTTGTACGTGTGGTGTCTGTGTGTATGTTTTATGTACGTGGTGTATGTGTGATGTGTGTGCTTTATGTATGTGTGTGTGGCGCGTGTGTAGGGCGTATGTAGGTGCCGTATGTGTGTGCTGTGTGCGTGCGTGTGGCGGTTAAGGCGTATGTCTGCTGCGTGTGTCTATGATAACTTTCCCCTTCGTAAAACAAAAGTTTTGCTCCTTCTTTATCTCAGCACAGGCATCTCCACTGACAAAAGCTCCTTAATATTCAATATTCACAATATGTTC
The DNA here is from genome assembly GCA_030068075.1 of Paguma larvata. Classification (NCBI taxonomy): domain Eukaryota; kingdom Metazoa; phylum Chordata; class Mammalia; order Carnivora; family Viverridae; genus Paguma; species Paguma larvata. The sequence goes on from CM057826.1 coordinate 5,624,825, forward strand.
TCAAAGACTTCCCCAGTTCAGGCTCAAAGCTTCATTGCTACACTGCTATCACAGGGTTTCTTGAAAGAATAGGGTTTATCAGACCTGGCTGGAGTGATGCTCACACACGCATCTTCCTGCCACACGGTAAGTGTCGGCCTCGCCAAGCTGGGGAAGTCAGCTGCTGTTCAGGGCTGCACGAGACACGGATGGAGTCTGGGCAGATAGGCCCAGAGACGGCGCCTGCTGCGTAAATAATAGCAATCTTGTTTAGCATGTTTGGATTCTGCGTCTGCTTAACCAAGAATTCCGCAGGTGGCAGAAATATACTGAGTGGAATGAAAACTTGGCCACTAGAAAACTTGGGAAATGGAAACATTCATAAGCAAGAACAATTTTTAAATTGTTGACAGTTACTGTGGCCCTTGAGGTCAATTATACAACTCTCCATCATGGAGCGTTTCTACTCAAGGAGTTGCTCAGACATACTGGGCTTTAAATGGTGCTCAGGTCTTGGGCTGCCTGGGTGTCTCAGTCGGTTGAGTGCTGGACTTTGGCTCAGGTCGTGATCTCACTATTCATAGGTTCAAGCCCTGCATCGGGCTCTGTGCTGACAGCTTGGAGCCTGGAGCCTGCTTCAGATTCTGTGTCTCCCTCTCTCTCTCTGACCCTCCCCAACTCACACTCTGTCTCTCTCTCTCTCTCAAAAATAAATAAACATTTAAAAAATAATAAAAAAATAAATGGTGCTGGGGTCCAATTTATTTTTGCAATAAGGATATGTATTTTATGAAGTGACTAAAATTGGAAACTCTTTAAATATTTATTTATTTGAGAGAGAGAGAGAGAGAGAGAGAGCGCATGGATGCACATGAATGAGGGAAGGGCAGAGAGAGGGGGAGAGAGATAATCCCAAGCATCCCCGATGCTGTCAGCACAGAGCTCCATACGGGGCTCGAACTGACACACTGTGACACCATGACCTGAGCAGAAATCAAGAGTCAGACACTTAACCGACTACACCACCCAGGTGCCCCTGGAGATTCTTTAAACTTGTAATTCAGTACAGGTCAGCTGCCTGTGACTTTGCAGACAAACAAACAAAGAAACAAACAAACAAAAACTCAAATGTGGTTAGAGAATTGGAATCAGAGAATCTAACTGGTATCTGAAAATGCAAACTTTTCTCTGGACCAGAAGGTCCCGAGCACGCAGGGCAGTTCGAGTCCAGCCTGCATCGTGGGGCCGCCGTGGCCACCAGCATGTTCCTGGGCTGGTGTCCTTCTGGGGGCCTCTGTCCTGAGGTCACTGTGCCTTTTCCTGAGCCACGCTCTCCTGGACAAGAAGCCCCATCCATCGGAATCCATCTATCTGCATCGGTCACAAAAAGATGATGAAATCCCATAGCCGGCGGGATTGTCATGAACAAACAGGAATTCTCCCCCAGGACTGCAGGCCCCGTATCTGCCCCTCTGACTTAGCACCCACTCCCTGCACCAATTTCAGGTCTCAGCAGAGGACAGACCTGACCTCTTTCTGCACATGTGTCTACTTCCTCGGCCAGAAATACATCTGCTCCTTACAAGACTGTAGATACTCAAACGGATAGAAATACCAAGACTGTTAGTCAAAAACAAACAACCGTCATCATTCCCCCAGCTCTGATTTCAACTCTTCCAAAACAACACAGTAGAAACAAAGAGATGTTGGAGACTGGAGACAAAACTGTATACCTACTCTGAAGGTAAGTTTTCTTTTGTTGACTATCGTCCTCGAAGAATTAGTGGTGACCTCTGCTTTAAGATCTATGACCAAAAATTTTGTCAAATAGCGATGACAGCCTCGCTCAAACATATACAGGTTAACATGAAAAGACTCCATGTGAATAAGAATTAAATTTCTGCAGTTTAACCTAAATTTACTATTGAATGGAAATCAGAATGAACGCAGTCGACCCTGGGGTCCACCGTGTGCATTTGTGTGTCACGCCATCGGCTCTGCTGGTGGGCTGTGTGAACCTGGGCAGGACGCCCGGCCTTTCTGTGCTATTTCCTCGTCTGTAAGCCGAGGGCAGCAGGGGTGTCTGTCCAGGGCCCAAGTGCAGATGGAACTTGTCATTGAACATGGAGGGAGAGGTAGAGACAGGGCAGCCCATACAATGCACGGGGCACTTATCCATTCTTGTCGGGATGAGCCCATCCCAGAACTTTGGGTTTCTATTTATGTCTCCTTATTAACCCTCAACACACGGAATTTTCATTTTTTAGTCACCTTCCTGTCTCCTTTTTGAGACTTGGTTTCAAGACTTTCTCCCCTGGGTCTCCTGGTGCATGTCACCAGGGAAAAACGTTCGGCAAATGGTTGCTGAATGAGTGAAGGAATGAGTGTCTCCCAATCAGAACTTTCAGTGCTTCTATAACTGACCACAGGCTCAGGCACCGAACACGAGAAATCCTGCATGATCAGTCTGGGACCCCCTAAGGGCCAGTTCTCTGGAAATACACACTGGTATTGTATTAACACTAAGAGAACGCTTCCTGGCTCCCAAAACATCCTTGTGTTTTTCTGTTTTCGATTTTTCTTTCTTTCCCATGATCACTTATTTTCATCAAAACCTGTTCCTTAGATTTAGGAAAACATATGGAGAGAGCGTAACTTAAGACCAATTAAGTATGGGCACCAGGGTGGCTCAGTCGGTTAGGCGTCCGACTCCGACTCAGGTCCTGAGCTCGCAGTCCTGGGTTCGAGTCCCACCTTGGGCTCTGTGCCGACGGCCCAGAGCCTGGAGCCTGCTTCGGATTCTGTGTCTCCTTCTCTCTGCGCCTCTCCTCCATTCTCTCTCTCTCTCTCTCAAGAATAAACAAACATTAAAATAAAGACTGATTAAGTATATTTTGGAGTGCTTACTGAAAAAAATATTTTTACACAGTTTTAAAAATTATAGATGAATGCATATTCCTAGGGCACCTGGGCGGCTCAGTCGGTTGAGTGTCCAACTCTTGGATCGACCTCCCCTTGCTGGGTGTGAGATCAAGCCCCACACGGGGCTCCATGCTGGGTGTGAAACCTGCTTAAGATTCTCTTTCCCTCTCCCTCCCCTTCCCTGCTCACATTCCTGTGCTCACTCTCTCTCTCTCTGTGTCAATGAATAAATAAATAAAATTAAAAAGTGAATTAATTCATATTCCTAACCACAATTAACTAAATATGGTTAAATCTTATTTATAAAATTAGAAATAAGCACTCTAGTTTGGTTTGTATCTTGTTCGACATTAGGGGAAAAACTTTAGGGCAATAGTCACAGCGTGGAGCGCCAAAAAGATGTAGGTCTGACCGTTTTTACTGACAACAAAATTCGTAAACAGAAGGACACCGGAAATCATTTCTATACAGACACGTGAGAAATGTCATCATTTTCGTTCTGTGATTGTACTTCTGAATGTATCCACTTCTGTGAAGAAGATTTAGATATACTTGTAGTTTTTAATTCAATGAGTTTATGTTTTGTGCTAGAATATAGTAAAATTGGCATATTTGAGGCTTCAGGGTCATCAAATAGGAATAGATTCCTAACCAAGGAATCTTACGAGAAGAACATATTGCCAACACACACCGACGGATACACGTACACACTCTTTCTACACGGACGCCATCGGCAGATAAGAGTAGAAGCTTCGTTTTAAGGCCTTTGCACAGGTGTGACTCGTGTCAAGGAGGGTCCTCCTTCCTGTCCCCACCCCCTCACCTGCTGCATGCTCTTGGCCTGTCCCAGAAATAACTCCGGAGGGGGCTCACCGTCAGCAGAGGGCACGACACTAATCCTAACTCTTGTCTCTTCCAGGGGGCTTTCGGTTTCCTCATTTCCCATGTGGAATGACACTGGCCAGGGAGTATCGTAAGTATCTAGACGTGGGAAGTTTGTACGCTGCACGAGAGTCAGGAAAGAAACAGGTTAGGGACGCAGCTGGACTTTGGTGAACTGGGTGGGGTTGGCTCACAACCCAGGGAAAAGGAAATAAAAGAAGTAAGTGACATCCGAGAATTTGGAAGGGGACCCCATGCTGCCAGGGCTCCTCCAACTCTGTCCCTCCCTTCTCCTTCCTCTGTCTCTCGCCCTCTTCTCCCACCCTCTCTCTCTCTCCCTTTCTCTCTCTTATTCGTACACACACACACACACACACACACACACACACACACACACATTCAGTGTCCTTCCTTCAAGCCCAGAAGGAAGTTTGCTAGGGTCAAGTGACAAATAGCATCTTGTCGGAAAACGAAAGCACACCCAGATGATGAATGATGGCAAGGCAGGCACAGAGAAGGCAGAGCAGCGTGTTGCAGATGAAGAATTTAAAAAAATTAGATCTATTTAATTAAAAAAAAAAGTCCTTGCCATAACTAAACAAATAGGAGTGCCAAACAATAGCAAAAATCAAATCTCGTTTGTTATATTTATTGGCAATATAAAATCTAGCCAGTGTCCTGGAGTGCAATTACTGCCCCCCCCCCCAATCCCCAAGGGGAGAGAAAGCCAGCAGTCGCTCCTGGCTCTCTTGCTCTCACCACCTTGCTCTTACTTGGTTCTTCCAACTAAATTATAAAGGGAAAGGGAGCGAAGCGAAAGGAAAATTGCTCAGAAAAACCAAAGGCACTAATGCATTGTGAATGAAGGCAGCATTCTCCTTCAAACCTAACCTTTCCAGGCCTCCACCCTTTCTTCACGGGACCCCGAGCGCTGATGGCGGGGCTCCTGGTGTGCAGCAGGCCTGGCTCCCGGCCGGGACAGCCGACAGAACCCTCCCCGAGGCGGCCGAGGGTGTTTTGCCACGGGAAGTCAGAGGTCCTGTGTTTCCTCCCGTCCGGTCCCAACTTCTCTGGTCTGTGTCCTCATCTGAAAGTTGGGATGAGATCGGCTCTGTCTCTGCCCCTGGAGTTAAATGAGACAAGGTAAATAAGAAAGAAATTAGGAGATGTGTTATGCGCTGAGCCATGTCCCTCGGATGTCTACTCCCGAATCATAGTCGGAGACAGGGCCTTGACGAGGGGACGCAGTGACACGGAGGCTGCGAGGGCGGGTCCCCGGTGTCCTGCTCGGTGTCCGCGTGAGAGGAAATCTGGACAAAGGGAGCCCAGATGTTCAGTTTCAGAGGGGAGACCGGCACGAGGGACCAGCCGGAGCAGCGTCCGCCCGCAGAGGAGAGAGGCCTGACGGGGAACCACACCCGCCAGCACCTTGACCTTGGACCTTGGCCTCCGCAACTGTGAACAAATGAAGTTCTGTTATTAAGACGCCGCCCTGTCTGTGGTGTTTCGTCGTCGCGGCCGTGGGAAATGATTATAGGAAGTGAGTCATTATACAAACATGATGGATGGTGTGAAAACCACGCGCGTCTGACATGTCACGCAGGGGCGTAGGGACGTCAGGGCAGCTGTCATCACCTTCGTCTCCCCGGGAAACACACCACGCTCTCCTCGGGCGTCCTGACTTCAGCTGAGTGGAATTTGCTTGAGAGGAAACACTATTTCCCGCTCTCCGTTCCCTGGCCTCCCCTCACCTAACCCGCCGGCCCACTATCTGGCCCCTAATTACTGAAAACCAATTTTATCACCTTTGGCCGTGGGATGGATGGCAAACCTGAATAAGATTAAGAGGAGATGAATATTTATAAATGAGAAGGGCAGAGGTTAACCACGCAACTGAGCATCATTACATATCTTTTCCCTTAAAGCATTCAATCTTTTGTGGGTATTTTATACTTGGTGCGAATGTTAAAAATGTCAATATTTATGCCAGCCATGCCCCGCTAAAAAGGAATACAAAAATTATGATTTTTTTTGCGTTCTGCAATACTAATTTGAAACACAATGTCAAAATAAATTTATAATTATCTAGATATGGAAATGCCTTTGCCCCTTGAACTCCCTAAACTGCTAAAATGTGATTTATTTTTCATTTTTCTTGCTGCCTAAAAACCTTTTAAAATTTAATCTTTGTTGTTTTCCAGAAGATGGATGTCTTGGGCCGTGGATTCGGATCAGGAAAATGAGCCCCTCGTGTCTCCTTGTCTATATTTCATTTCCACCTGGATTGCCACCGACAGTTGCCCCTCTCGGTAACCACTGAAAATTAATTATCAAGCCTCCCCCCCCCCCCCACCAAATCACGGGTTTGGGTTTAAATTCTGAGCCGAGAGCAAAATCTTTCCAAAGATTTCCATCAACCAGGGAAGCCCTGCTGTGCCCAAAGGCAAGTGATTTATTTTTACCCTCTTTCCATATCGCCCCGCAGGTAAGGCCTCAGAAATTAATCTAAACTCCATTTTAGAGTCCAATGCCAAAATGCCAAATACGGCAGGTGTCCAGGGGTCCCTGGGCAATGAGGTGGGAATGAAAATGAAAGAATATGAAACAAAAACCTAGATGGGTCCGAAGAGCTAATGGTTATTTTAATTCTCTATTGCATCAGTTATTGTCTTTTCTTCTTCCAGGTTCACCGGGCAAGAGGTTAAGATTCTTTTTCTTCCTTTGGATGCCGAGACCCTGAGAGGCGCGGACACTGATCCTTGGTGTGCCACACCCCCACTCTCGGCCCTGACCAGTGCTCCCCGGGGCATCTGAAATGGCTTTCCTACAGGGAGCACCTCATGAGTGCCTAAGAACATTAGCGTCGGAGGCGCAGGGGGTCAGGTGGGCACCCGGTGCTGGGTCCTCAGAACGGGAAGAGATGTGTGTCTCGCAAGGAGAGTGGATCTTCGGTCCATCTGAGATTTTGGCTCAGGTCATGATCTCATGGTCTGTGAGTTCGAGCCCCGTGTAGGGCTTTGTGCTGACAGCTCAGAGCCTGGAGCCTGCTTCGGATTCTGTGTCTCCCTCTCTCTCTGCCCCTCTCCTGCTCACACTCTATCTCTGTCCCTGTCTCTCTCTCTCAAAAATGAATAAACCTCAAAAAAATTAAAAAAAAAAAAACAACCCAGATGGTGCCACCTCCTCTCCTTCTCCAGAGAAGAATCCATTTGACTTGAAACCACAGTTGCAAGGCCCCTGTGCCCGAGAGCAGAACGCACGGGACATTTTGCTGTGTACTCCGCTGAAAATCCCTGAGAGACACGTTTGTCTTCTCACAGATTGTGTTCTCAGAAAGCAGACGCTGGGTTTGAGTGTGGATAGCAAGATGCTTCCTGGAGACCAACACCTGGAAGAGGGAAGGGAGGAAGCAAGATGGGCGGAGGAAGAAGCAGCATTTTCGATGTCGGACTGACAAAGCACGCCCTCTTCTCTCCCGGCGGGGAGCTCTGGAATGGGCATGTCCTCCAGAGCATCCTGGGTCAGGCTGGCAGGACCAGGCTCCCTATGTGTCTTACATGGGTCCTCGGTGAGGTGACCGTCTGCACCTGGCAGGCCCTCGAGGGGCCCTATCTCAGGAACCTTCTACTAACCATGGGCCCCGTCATCAGGCATCGAGTTTTCCATGAAGGAGACTTGAGGGACAATCAACCCTCTTCAACAACCTCCTGTCAGACTGTCCATCAGCCTTCGCCTTCACAGGGTCTGCAGCTCCTCTACCTTCCTCTGCTCTACTGTGTGGAAAAGCACCGCTCTTTCTCAATGCCCAGTGGTTAGCAAGCAAAAGGGACCCACCTGTCCCAGAAGGCAGTGCGGGAATCATATTCGAACGTCCCCTCAGGGCTCTCACTCCCGCATCCACTGGCTTATGAAACATCGATTCCAAACAGATGCACTGCTGTGGACGTTCTGATAAATACTCCCCATTTCCTTATAGCTACATGGAATAAAAAATGTCGGTAAGCAAAACACATGAAGAACTTCACTGGATGAGTGAAAGCCTGAGACACACAATGCAGTCAATAGCCATCACAAGGGTCTCGGTGAAGGGACAGGGTGACCCGGCAGCGTTGAGAATGGCCTGTAGTTTCAGGGCATCTGTTTCAACCAGTGGTGTAGCAAGGGACCCATTTCACCCTCAGGGGTCTGAAAGGTGAATGGACCACGGGGCTGAACACTCTTAATGGCCATTTTGAAATGTCACATGACTTTTCGGATCTGCTGTGAAAAAAATTATTTCAGAATTGTTTCAATCCTAAATATCAAAAATAATTCTTCATATTTGAAGTCCCTTTTAGCAGGAGCCAGCTCGAATCTCAGGTGGGTTCCTCATGTTGCCTGCGAGGACACCGCCCTGCTCCTCACCGTCCTGAGCGCTCCCCTGTCCCTGTCTCTCACACACCCGCTACAGTCACTGGGCACTGTTTTTCTTTCTTTCTTTTTTTTTTTTTTAAGGTGTCCGCACTGAAGACATTCATGCTCTGAGAAAACAGTAAGAAATGGTGGATTAAAGAACTCTTTAATTTTGGAAAAGGAAATGCAAAGGAAAATATGATCTCACATAATGTGAATGGCAGATAAATCAAGAATTAACACGGGGCGCCTGGGTGGCTCAGTCAGTTGGGTGGCCGACTTCAGCTCAGGTCATGATCTCGCGGTCTGTGAGATCGAGCCCCACGTCGGGCTCTGTGCTGATGGCTCAGAGCCTGGAGCCTGCTTCCGATTCTGTGTCTCCCTCTCTCTCTGCCCTTCCCCTGTTCACGCTGTGCCTCTATGTCTCTCAAAAATAAATAAACATAAAAAAAAAAGAATTAACAGGTTCTATCATGAATAAAAGTTAAATTTCAGTTTCACGTTGGGATGGCTTTGCTCTTCTTTTCATCTGAATACGTCCACTTGGAGAGTTCAAAGACTTAAAACGATAATCACAAAGAAATTGAATGTGTATTTTAATTTTTTTGTTAATATTTTTATTTATTTTTTGAGAGAAAGAGACAGACAGAAAGTGAGTGGGGAAGGGGGATAGAGCGAGACACACAGATTCCGAAGCAGGCTCCAGGCTCTGAGCTGTCAGCACAGAGCCCGACATGGAGCTCAGACTCACGAACTGCAAGTTCATGGCCTGAGCTGAAGTCGGACGCTCAAATGACTGAGCCACCCAGGCTCCCCTCTGCATCATGTATTTTAAAGCATTAATTGTTGAAGGAGACATTTTCCTGGGGAAATCATACATAAAACATTCAGAATAATGTGGAGTCATAAGCATGCTATACCTTATAAAGTATATCTTATATTTTTCAATGGACTATGACAATAGGTTAGAGGAACCGAATAAGTAAATTGTAAAATAAAAACGGCAGACCAAATTCCATTATATCAATAAGACCATTAGATATGAATGGATAAAACCATTTAATAAATGGTAGCGATGATCAGATTGGGTGGATGTTACACAAGGTTCTACTAATAGGCTGTCTGTAGGAGACACTTTAGATTCAAAGATACGAATAATTGAAAGTAAAAGGATGATCAAAGATAAATCAAGAAAACCACATGCACAGGAGAGTTGGAGTGTCTACACTGGTATCAGACAAAATAGCCTTGAAACCAAAACGTGTTCCTGGAGATAAAGGGAATTTTATAATAAAAAGATTAATGCATCGGGAAGGTAAAACAATAATAGACTGCACCCTGGAACAGCACCAAAATGTTCAAAGTTAAAACTCACACAGTTTTAACTTTGAAGGGAGACACAGATGACAACTCAGCGATATTTGTGGAGATCACAGCACCTCACTTTCAACGATGGATAGAACAACCAGGCAGAAAATGAGAAAGGAGACAGAAGACTTGAATAACACAGTACGTGAACTGGAGCTAACACGACTGCAGGCCACTTTCCCAGTCACAGCAGAACGTACAGTTTTCTGTAGGACAGACGTACGAAACACTGTCCAGAATAGAACGTATTTTAGGCCGTAAAAGATACACTCAATAAATTTGAAAGTGTATCAGTGATACAAAGTATGTTCTCTGGCCCCAAAGGAATGAATTTAGAAATCAACAACAGAAAAATTTGGAAACTCACAAATATGGGGATATTAACTAACACATATCCAAATACGTAATGGGTTAGAGAAGAAAGGAAAAAGTTCAATTAGACAATATTATTTTTGTAGAGTTGAGAAGATGTTAACGGGGTGGCCTGTGGTTTCTTCCTGGCTGTGATGATGGTTACACCTGTCCGTGAGTACTGGCAGCCCCTTGCGCTGGGACCTTGAAGTGGGGGAATTGAGTGGCGTCCAAACTGTAAGGTTACGAGTCGCTGATGAATAAAAGTAAGTCCGCCAAGGCAAGGTGAGGTCTGAAAATGCGCTTTATTGCAAGCACCCTCCCGCAGGTTCGCCGACTCACAAGAGAGGAGTCGGGGAAGTCGCGCCCGAGATTGGGGCTGGGGGTTGTTTAAGGGGTTTGATGCTGAAGCTGGCTACTTAATTTTCTCCTCCTTTTTTTATTGGAGAGTCTGTCTGCCTGTCAAAGTCCCATTGGTCCGCCAGAGTTTAGGGCGGAGGTTTAGGTATCGGATTTCCGAGAGTGACTGTCCCTCCTTTGTGGTTCCGGGGAGAATGTCGGCCATCTTGGGTCAGTTTCCTTTGTCTCCTTTGTGGTTTCTGGTGAGAATGTCGGCCATCTTGGGTCAGTTTCCTTTGTCTCCTTTGTGGTTTCCGGGGAGAATGTCGGCCATCTTGGGTCAGTTTCCTTTGTCTCCTTTGTGGTTTCTGGTGAGAATGTCGGCCATCTTGGGTCAGTTTCCTTTGTCTCCTTTGTGGTTTCTGGTGAGAATGTCGGCCATCTTGGGATCCCTTCTTCAGGTTTTTCAGGGATGTCGGCCATCTTGGGTCGGCCTCCATTGTTAGGAGCCTTCTCTTCGCCCTAACCCAACACAAACGTTATCTTAATAAAGCTGTTTAAAATAAAGAAGGTAAGCATATGCTAATTATCGATTCCACAGCTAGTGAGAAGGTTACTATTTCTTCAGAAACAAAAGAACAGAGGGAAATAGTTCAGAAATTTTTTGCATGCTTTCCTGGGCTTTAGTGGATTTTTTTGAAAATACTGAACTGATTCAGGGAAGTATGGAAGTCCAAGCAATATCACATTTCCAAGAACACCTGTGGAATAAGATATTAGTACAATTCAAAATAGAGAAAAATGAAATGAGAAAAGACATCCATGAGAAACCGGGAGTGTAGTTTGGTCATGTGTCTTTGCAATAGGATACACGTCACTGTGTCTTCAGAAACCCTCGTGCACTGAACTTGATTTCAGTTCGCCTAGACGCGGCCTGCTCCCAGCTTGCTCGTGGAATCAGGCAGCGTCCTTCTCTGGAGGGAGGAACGTTCAGGCCAGGTCTCCAGTGTTCCCCACAAATAAATTTTCAGAGACTTTGACCGGTGCATGGAAAGAGAGCACCATGAGTGAGAACCGGAAGAAACATGACAACAGACGTGGGCCTAGGGAGCCTTGGGTATTGGATTTCCCAGGCACAGCTTGTAAAAGCCCGCTGCTTACTCAATGTTAAGGAAGTGAGAGTAAAGCTTGAAAACAGCTGAGGCAAGTCTAAAATGATACTAATTGTTTCAAAAAACTTGCAAAAGAACTAAATAGGATGTCTGTGTGGGGGTTGGGGGGGAGACAACTGGAGGATGTTTTGCCGGGAATAGAACTTTCTTCAGTGGCCTTTGAAAATTGATACCATCGGTGGGCTTAAAAAGCTTGCAATCCAAGCCATATTGTGGTCAGCTAGCCGGTCCTTGACTCCACCCGTATGATCAACCACAGCCTTAAGTCAGAGAAATTCATCAGCGGCATAGACACTACACGGGTGGGTCAAGTTCCACAAACGAAGTTCTGCAAATGAACGGTTTTGAAGGTCTTCGACCTTGTTTGTGGGGTCATCTTCCTATTTCTATCTTAGGTTGAGCAGGAAAGCTCCGAACGTCACTTCCGAATAACAGCACTGGAAGGTGGCGAGGGAGCAGGGAAGTGTACGGGTCAACTATTAGAGGGCCCAGGGATCCAAGAAGGAGCAGAGGAGAAAAAGTTGGCTTGTTTCCTTGGTTTGAAGCTGCCTCTACTGTTACGCGTACTATTAATATGCATGTACATTGGCTGGCTGTAACCTTGGATTTATTAAACGTTTTAGTTATGTTAATCTCTTAAAGGAATGATTTCAAAAAAGCAACATCAAAATCTGATAGTCAACACGACTGCAAAACAGTAGCTATAATTGTTTTATAATGTAGCTCTTAAAATTTTTTTAAAAAATATTCATTTATTTTTGAGAAAGAGACAGAGTGGGAGAAGGGGAGGGGCAGAGAGGAGACACAGAATCTGAAGCAGGCTCCAGGCTCTGAGTTGTCGGGACAGGGCTTGAACCCACAAACCCTGAGATCATAACCTGAGCCAAAGTCAGATGCTTAAGCAACTGAGCCAACCAGGGACCCCATAATGTAACTCTTAAGGCATGTCCTCTTTTAAAATGTCACCCAAGGAGGGACACATGGGTGGCTCAGTCAGTTGAGCGTCGACCTAGAGCCTACCTCGGATTCTGTGTCTCCCTCTCTCTCTTCCTCTCCCTTGTTCATGATCTGTCTCTCCCTGTTTCTCAAAAATAAACATTATTTTTTTTAATAAAAAAATAATATAAATGTCACCCAGGGAGTTCTAAAAAAAATGGATCCGGACAGGATTTTCAGTCAGAGGCCAAGGTTGAGTTCATTCTTGCCAATAAAAGTGTAATTCCATTAGAAATTATTGGAGTGTTTTTCCTTAAATTTAATTGTTTTTAAATATCCCAGTAAGCATCTTTAATAACTGAAGGTGAATGTGAATTAATAGATCTCTTTAGAATATTATTCTCAAGGGGGAGCCTGGGTGGTTCAGTCGGTTAAGTGTCTGACTTCAGCTCAGGTCATGATATCAAAGCTAGTGAGTTCAAACCCCCCATCAGGCTCTGTGCTCAGAGCCTGGAGCCTGCTTCAGATTCTGTGTCTCCCTCTCTCTCTGCCCCTCCCCTGATCATTCTCTGTCTCTCTCTGTCTCTCAGAAATAAACATTGAAAAAAAATTAAAAAAAAAAGAATATTATTCTTCAATATCTAAAGTCGATAATCTTTTATTCTTCACTACTGAGTAAGATAAAGGCAAGATCATCTGAATTATTCCTACAATGTTCCACACAAGGGGAACTAGATATAGGAATTTCTGTTTCTCGTTATCATTAATTAACGAGTAAAATTAGGTCACATACTGTAAGATTTTGTTTGATATTTTTAGAATATTCGATTGTCATTTTATAATCCCTTAGGCTGGGCTGAAGGTTACTAAAGTTATATATTAAAATACACTAATCTTCATGTAAAATTAATACTGTATGTAATGATACTTGAAAATTAAGGGAAGCGATTTCATATATAACTCCGAGAAATACAAAACCATAATAATTTCAGCTACAAAGTGGTTGGTTGAAAGCCTCTAAATCGTTTCCCCTGAATAAATGAGGACACATTAGGTGGGAATACAGTAGATGGAAAACTGGAGGGATGAGGAGAGAAGGGCGATTATACAAAACCCACCAAAACCCACTGACGGCTGTGAAATCGAGTCCGGTCAAGGCAGAAGTGGGTGCTTCTCAGAGGGGCTGAGTCTACTGCAGCGAGAAAGGGTAGTTTCTCCTTAGGATCACTCAGCAGAGCCTGCTTCAAGAGCTCACTGGCAAAAGAAGACATAACTCAGAGGTAAGGGGCAAGCTTACTAGTCAGGTTAAATCAAACACAACAGCCCAAGTCAAAGAGGGAATAACAGGAATCAAATTTAAGAAAATCTTTTATATCCTGAGAAATGCAAAGGATAATAATTTTCTGTATTTTTCCTGGTGATCTAAAGTTTCTGCTTCCAAGACAGTCCAGGGAAGGGACTTATGTAAGTTTGATCAGACGCAGCGCAGAAGGTTAACGAAAGACAGGAACCTTATCCACGCCTTCCTGAAGTTTCCAGTAGCTCTCTCTGTATCCCTTAAGGGGCAGAAAGGAAGAAAATAAATATTTGCGAAAATGTTGTCATTTTGGCCGACATTAATGATCCTTTTAACTCCCAAGAAGCATTTAAATAGGCCCTGTTAGCTTAATTTTACAATTTTGGAAACAGAGACTCAAGAAAAATGTAACCTTATTGAGGACTCAAGGCGAAGACGGCTTACAGCCCAGAGCCAAGCCCAGGACTGTTGGCCTCACACTGATCGTATTGATCTTCAAAGCAAAGAAAGCCCATAACCTCAGCAGAGGCCCCGCTTCGCCCTGGGAGTCCCTGGGGATTCTCTCCCAGAATCAGCGCCTCGCCCTCCATCAGCGTCCATGTCTCCTTCACCCTGCAGCTGCAAGTACATGGGAAAGATTCCCATCAAAATCTGCAGGAGACACCCTTCAGGCTGGCCCTGATGGCCTACTGGGGACACCAGTGTGACAGATGACACCAGTGCTGTGGGCTGTCACTACTTGTCCCCAGCTTCAGAGACACCATTCCCTGCAGTGCAGTTTTCCAGGGAATGACAGGCGGGGATCGAGGTCATGGTTCAGAACTCCCTCCCTGGAAATCAAGCCGGTCTGGGGACTCACCCCCAGAGACATCATCCCGAAGGTGGGCCTGATGCGCTAATGGAAATGAGCGTGTTTCAGAGAATTTTCAGTATGAATACAGTGCTTTTCATCTACACCCAAATCGCGTCCAACCACATCTCAACTAAGATTAAAACAAGACTTCTGTCGTATGGTGATAGAGCCGCTGTTTCTAGATTCCCAATCTGCTGCAAAGTCCCAGCTTCTGTTTTTGTCACCTGGATGGGGTGTCCCCATTCCGTGGGTTCCCTTTGGTGGGCATTTAGGGTGTTTAACGAGTAGCTGGGCTGGGGTTTTGCTGACTTGCACTAACCATTGTGTGAGGTCAAGCGCTGGTCCAAGGTGACTCACCGGCCAGTGGGGGGCTCGGCTGTCGACCTCTTGAACGGCCCAGCACAAGCTTCCTTATCTATCACCATTTTATCTGCCTCTTCTCGGGTACTTGAGGTACGGGTATTCAGTTTCAACTCTGGGACTGTTCAATTCCCACCAAATGAACAGTGGAACAGACAAAGAGTCCATCTTAATCACCCCTTTGTGAATATAGAAACTCTCTGTAAAGGGTGGGGCGTGGGCACAGAGCAGGAGACCAGGAAGAAAGGACAGATGTTTGTGGAGCAGCGGTTGAAAGATACTGCAGATTCAACGTGGAGCCTCTGCCTCCCGACGTGCCCTCCTGGCACTGGTGATGCCTCACTCATGTAAACTGATCAATGTCTCTGAAAATTTATTTGGGGCCACACTTGAGACCTAGTACAAACGTTCCTCCCCTCAGAGAAGGATGCTGCCTGATTCCACGAGCAGGCTGGAAGCAGCCCACGTCTAGGAGAACCTAAAACCAAGTTCAGTGCTCAAGGGTGTCCCCTCTCACCTGTCCATGTGCAATGGTGCAATCTCATTTCAACAGGAAGGAATTCATCCTCCCTCTCGGGTTGCTTGGGGACCCCTCATTCATCTCCCCTTATCAAGTAGATACGCCAAACGGTTAATCTCCCCTCACCTTTTCTTCACAACCTTGCTGGTCCAAACACATCAAGAGACTCAGCAGAACAAAGATTCCTTTGGTTCTTGGATGGGGACACGCCGTCCTTCTCTGGGTAATAGAATACATTTGCTGTTATCCACACAATGTGGCAGACAACCTAAACTCTCAGTGTCTTAAACATCTAAAGCCCCCAACAGACACAGTTCTACAGAGATTCTTAGCCACGGTCCGTCTACAGAGTACGCATCTGATAAAGACATTCAGTGGCTCTTCCAGGAGCACAACTACTTTCTGCAGTGGAATGTTTCACCTCACAGCTGGAAGACCAGTAAGGAGCTGTCAACTCATTCCAGAATGGACAGGGGAGGGCAGGATTCCTGGAGCACAGCTCTGCCCTGTGGCAACTCTGCTAGAAACCTAGTCTCCAAGAGATTCCCAGGGTTTTGAAAAGATGTTGTCACGTGTAACTTTTGAGATAAGTACTTAAGTCACAGAATAGTTGTATTTAAGTTTAACAAAATGTACTGGATTCCAAATATATATGCAAGTGTTTTGGTCATGGTTTCTATGGAGGAAATATGTTTCCTCAGAGCAAGGTAATTATAGCAAGCCTTGCCTTTCAAGTAGAAAAAGAGACAAACTGACCTACTAGGAAACAAATTCAGCTGGTAGAATTTTTATTTCACATAAACTTAAGTTTCTAGAACATTCCATGTCTCAACTTTGACCTCGTACCTAAAGAAAATGAGGGAATAACAACTTTACTGCTCCCCTGAGAGCTGCCACCCATGATGGCAGCCAGTGGCTCAGAGCACTGGCAGGTGGTTACACTTAGGTGTTGTGTCGTTGACTTCTTTACTCCAAGGAGGTTCCATTTGCTTGAGTTGGACTTGGTTTTATTGGGGCTCATCCCCTTTGTCTTGGACAGTCTCTGCCTCTCCCTCTAGCCCCTGCAATGCAGACATTGTCTGGGCTGCAATTGGCATCCAATAAATGTTTGCCATGGAAGTTTGTGAAACCATTACCTAGAATAAGACTCCATGTCGTAAATTATTAGGTATGATATGCCAAGTCCCCGGAGGTAATTTTCAGTGGAATAGAATTGGGTTCTCCAAATCACGGTCTGATAACTCCATAAACAAAAATCAAAATAAAACACACTTGGCATTTTCTTGATAGCTTGGCTATGCATTCAACCAGTGAATTTTAAACCAATCAGCCAGTATGTACTGAGTAACAATTGCATGTACGTTTCTGTGTTGTAAAAAGGCTTGTACTGTCTAACAAGGAAACTTGGCGAAATGGGATATCAATCATTCAAATCAACATAATTGTTTTATAATTCTAATATATTACATAGGATTATCTATTCTTTGAATGGTAGGACAGACCATAAGGATACTCACATAGATGAAACGCAGAATTCTTTGTTACTTACAGTTTCAAACAAAGGAATTCTGCCACACGGGGACCAAGCTGGGGACCGAGTAACCTGGTGCCACCAGCAGAGGGTTGGTACGGTAAACCAGGTAGATGTGGCTAGGCCTCACTGGCTCCCTGGGAATTGCCTAATTTGAATGATTCCTTAGGGACGTTGGACTGGTCCTGGCTCTTTGATTGGCTACAGGGATGTATTCTGTGTCTTTAAATGAAAGTGAAGTGGAACTAAAGCCATTCCTTTAACAATCGAACTTCGACAAATCTCTTCAATAACACAAAGTCTTCATGTCTTTTTGGGTCATGCATGCATTTTCTGGGAATGCATGAATTACAATATTTCAATGACCAGGTAGAGAAAGAACATAATCATAGGGGCTCTTTGATTTCACGTTAAATGTTGCTACTGGGACAAAAACTAAAATCTTGTTCAGAATTGGGATCAGACGAACCAAACACACGGAGTGCTGCAGACTCTAAAGGCACCTGTTGACAGATTGCCGTTGTGACCTAGTCATCCTTTGAAGAAGTGAGAATTTCAATGGCTCCTCCAAAGTCACTGACAGAGTGCCATACTTGTCCAATGACACAGGACACAAGCCAGAATTTAACAGTCACTGTGCTTGGGGCAGATGGTGTTTGGCCGTGGAATTAGGGCAGTATCATCACCCTATCTGACAAATGCAACTCGACACCCTCCTCAGCTCTGGTACTAGAACTCTCTATTGATTGGCTGTCTATAAATTCACTAGGAATTTGTGCAAATGTTGGCTTGGCTTTTCAGAGAATAATGTGCCCATATATTTGATACTGCTTAATTAAGTTAAATACTATTCACTTTTTAAAGTGCGCATTAATGAGAGACATGAACACATTTTTTCATAGAAATATTAAAATAACTTTTCTCCTATTAGTTCTCAAAAAAGTATATATCACTTTCCAAATTTCATGTGTCACACCAAATAAATATAAGATTATTTTGGAAGAAATGATGTTCTCAGTTTACACACATAGATATATATGGGGTATATATATAGTGTATACATACACATGCTTATGTCTGTATGTATACATGGTACACACACACACAGACACATACACACACATACACACACACACTGGTTCTGTCATTGGAAGAAAGTGACTTTAACTCCTCTGGAATTGATTTTTTTTTTTTTTTAGTCCAAGTGGCTGGATAAGATGGTCTGTAAGATTTTATTTAGGTGTTACAGCCTTGATTTATTAAAAGGAGAAATGAAAAAGAGAGAGGGGTTTAATACCCAGTGGTTATACAACATCTCTACTTATTACATTTTAATTTGTTAAAAGAAAGAGATACTAGTTGATATCCCGTCTTCGCTAATTTTTTTCAGAGCTCATAATCTGATATATTTGCACAAAATGAAGTGGCGAAGCTGGCTCATGACCCTTTTGTTGTAATATACCTTAAGGAAATTTTTGATTAATCTACAAGCCCCCAGGGCAGATGTGAACAACATACTGAGAGCATGCGGTAGGAGGGCTGATGCATTTGTGGTCTACCGGCCCTAACCCCTTGTGAAAAACAAGAAGAGTACATGCAGTAATTTTAAAACAATTTAAAAAAGAGTGCCAGAGTCTCTTAAGCCTTACACTATTTGATTTATCTTTAAAATATCTTTCCAATTAAACATACTGATACTTGGAATTAAATCAAAGCCTCGGATGGTAGGCAGTATGTTTGCTTTTAGCATAATTTCAAATGCAGACACCTCAGATTTGCCAGTGGCAACTGAAGATTTTCTAAGATCAAAACTTCACGTATTTGAGAGAAAGATATAATTCCACAGAGCTCCTGTGCAAGACGCAAGGACAATTAACGTCAAGCTATTAACAAAAAGACAAGAGATAAACTACGTTGGTGAGATGTGGAGAAAAGGGAACCCTTTTAAACTGTTGGTGGAAATGTACATTGGTGCAGCCATTATGAGAAAGAGTATGATGGTTCCTCAAAAATCTACACATCTAGCAAGTGATCCAGCATTTCTACTTCTGGGTCTACACCGAAAGGATTTGAAATCGAGATCTCAAAGAAAGATCTGTGCTCCCGTATTTATGATGGCGTTCAGTGTAGCCAGGTACAGAAACAACATAAATGTCCTTCAATGGATGGATGGATAAAGAAAATGTAATTACACACACACACACACACACACATACACACACACAGAGAGAGAGAGAGAGAGAGAGAGAGAGAGAGAGAGAGAACTATTACTAAGTCATTAAAAAGGAAATCTTGCCATTTTTTGACAACGTGAATGAATTGGGATGGTATCAAGCTAACATAAGCCAGACAAAGATAATTACTACATGATATCACTTATATATGAAATCTTAAAAAATAAAAATAAAGCCAATTTCATAGAAACAGAGAATAGAATGATGGTTACTGGGGGAAGGGGAAACTCAGGTGATATAAGTCAAAGGGTATACATTTTCAGTTATCAGAAGGATAAGTTCTGAATAAATAAGACTAAGTAAGCACGGGGACTGTGGTTAATAATGCGGTATTATATATTGAGGTTTACCGAGACTGGATCCTAAGCATTTTCACCGTGCACACATAAAGAACAGTTACCTTCAAGAAATACAGACTTGAGACCAGAGGCAGTAAAGTACACAGATGATCTCTCTTCGGAGACCTCCAGGAGATTTCAAAGTAGCAGAGACAGAAGCGATGATTTAGGAGGCCCGCCCTTCATCTTCCCGCCTACAGAAACAGTTCTTGGATGAGGGTAAGAGCTGAAAATTTCAGTTTGCCTAACAGTCTCTTACTAGCTTTTATCATTATAAGTCTACATCGTTATGAAATACTCTTCAGCCCCCAGAAGGGGTTTATTTACAATTCGAACACTATTTCCCAGCATAGCTTACCCTGGCAGGCTAGCAGGACTGTGCTTCTTAGGGGCTCTCTCTACTCTCAAGTGTAGCTCTGCCAAAACGTGCAAATGTGTAGATGGATCTCCAGGTATTTGTCTTCACGTCCCCAGAAATAACGCAGTGCCCAGCCCAGAGCTGGATGGGTGATCCATACATCTCGGAATGGCGGCCTTGAAGATAAAGTGTGGCGTCTCACACTTTTGTGGCGTCTATCTCCTTTGCACCCAGTAATGTGCTGAAGTCCTGTTTGACTCATAGGAAACACGACAGCTGATTGCTCTGTTTGTTCACTTTCTCAAATTATGATTTTTGTTCATTGAAATGCAATGAAAACACAGCGTGTGTCCTCCACCTTCCAGCTGTTCATCCAGTCCTCTCGATTTGTATATTCAGGTTCCCAGAAGTCTGGAGCTCCAGCTCTGATTTCCTAGGAGCGACATGTGCAAGGCTTCATCACACTTCCTGAAACAGAAGTGGGGACAACACATAACTACTCAACACCGTGCCGTGTCCGGGCACAAGCGGATGTCCATGACACATGCCGTGGATGCCGAGCACTGTCGTATCTGATGAATTTTGTTGATACGGAAAATGAGAGAATTAGGCGAATTGGAACATCTCCTCAAATTCTGGAATAGACATAGCTTTAGGATTCAGAATATAACGTTGCCATAAAATACAAAGATCTATTCGCTACAATTGTGAAGCCTCTGGATTAGGCCAAACCAAAAACCAAACAACAACCACAAAACAATTAACCAAACCAAACCAACAACAACAACAACAACAACAACAACAAAATGGTCCAGACTTAAGACCAAAGCAAGTAACAACTCTTAAGCTTAAAATAAAATGTTCTCTCCCATCTATTCCCAAACCACCTCCTCAGAGTAGGAGTGTAAGTTAACTTTCAAGAGAGGCTTGTTCATTTTTCTGTGGTGTCATTAACACAGTGTCCACCGGATAGAAATCAGATTTGGCTTTGGAGAATTTGAGTGTCTAGAGTCCTCATTGTGTCTACTTTTGTGCATAATCAAACATAAGTTTTCTAATGAAACGGAAGATAGAAATGAGAAAGGGCTCTGATAAAATATGAAGTTGATACACTGTTAGGTATTTGTTAGTCACTTGTTAATTTTTGTTTTTATTTGAGGGACAGGGGTGGTGGAGAGGGTAGAGAGAGAGAGAGATAGAGAGAGGCTCCATGCTCAATGCAGAGTCAGACGCAGAGCTCGATCCTTCCACTCTAGGATTATGACCTGAACTGAAATCAAGAGTCAGATGCTCAACTGACTGAGCCACCCAGGCAACCCCATTCATGGTGCAAGAATTCCATTTAATTATCCAACATACGTATAGAACACTCCATCTTCATAGACTGCACTAAGGAGAAAGACAATGGTCCTGTGACATCATAGAAGAGGTGGCATATTTTTAATGTTTATTTATTTTTGAGAGAGAGACAGAATATGAGGGGCGAGGGGCAGAGAGAGAGGGAGATACAGAATCTGAAGCAGGCTCCAGGCTCTGAGCCGTCAGCACAGAGCCTGATGTGGGACTTGAACCCACAAACCATGATATCATGACCTGAACCAAAGCCAGATGCTTAACCGACTGAGCCACCCAGGAGCCCTGAGGTGGTAGACTTTCAATGACCCGTGGGAACTCCTTCCCCTGGACTACCGGAGACACGCTGCGGGGAGTTTTACAGGAAGTGAGAGATGGTGGCGGTGGGTGTAGAACACAACAAAGGGAACTGATCCCGAGAGAAATTGCTCCCATGACTGAGGCCAATTGACTCCCTGCCCCTCAGAGGTACGGTGTAGATGTCGGACACATGTGCAGCGGCAGAGGAATTTCTGGGCCTGCTATTGAACAAATGCTCAGTTACAGCTTGTGTAGCTTGAATGTGTTAGTGACATAATGTGGTCGACGCAGGACTTGCACATACTGTTCTCCAAGCCCACGCTTTGGAAGGACATTGGTTTTGGAATCTGAGAAAACCCGAGTGAAGGAGCCAAGAAAAGATCACAGGAGAAAGATTCGCTGTGTCTCTGTTATGAAGATGGAGATGCATTTCTTTTTTGTTTTTTAATTTTTGTAGTGTTATTTATTTTTGAGAGACAGAACGCGTGCATATGTGAGCAAGCACAAGCAGGGGAGGAGCGGAGAGAGAGGGAGGCACAGAATCCGAAGCAGGCTTCAGGTTCCGAGCTGTCAGCACAGAGCCTGACGCGGGGCTTGAACTCACAAACCATGAGATCACGACCCAAGCTGAAGTCGGCCACTTAACCGACTAAGCCACCTAGGCGCCCCTGGAGATGCATTTCTTTACAGCACAGAGAAGGCAGTGTGGTGACGTCCCTGCATAGCTGATGGTCTCCCTTCACATACAGAAGTCCAGGGCTTCCCAGGCAAAGAGGGCAAACCAAGTCCATGTACGGTGGATACCTCCTCTTCCAGGTGCGCTCATATCCTACCACCTGAATCCTAAGAAGGCTACGTCATGCGTATTTGCTGTTTTGCCTAGTTCAATTTTCCTTCTGCCTTTGTCTGGTCATAATGCCTCAGTCTTCAAGTGAGAAATAATCCCTTTCTAGGCTGAACTACTTTCTCCACTTTTTATGGGTCTGTGGGGGTTCCCGGGATTCAGGACTTTTAGTGAGAACACTAGGAAACTCCAGGCAAATCAGGAAAAATCCACAAGCCTGCATCTCCAGAGCACGTATAGTAAGAACCTTCATCAGATTGTTCCCTCCGCCCAGGTTCAGAGGGTGGCAAGTGATGCGCACTAGGCCAAATCAGAAGCTCTCTCTTCTGGAACTTGAATCTTGGCTGGGAGAGAGAATCCAGGACAAAATATTTGTAACTCTGCACCCTGAAGGTATTGTCCTTGTGTCTCATTTCCCAGGACGCCTGTGTTCTCTGGCTCTGGAGAACACCCCCCATGGGACAGGTGTGGGATTGCACTTGGCCTCCCCTAGTGCTCCGCCTCCAGGGAAAGTGCAGGCGGTCCATTGCTTTGAATTATCCAAAGATGAACAGAGGATACCAATTAAACTGAACTTTGTAGACTTGGACTCGTCCTCAGGTCTATTCTAAGAGGCCAAGTATCCCAGACTGGACCTCAATCCAGGAAAAGTATCTTGACATTGGCCCTTAATTAATCAACTCACCCAAATGCAAATTAACAGGAAGCCAGCTGCACCTTCACAGGAGTTGTTTTTTTCAGACACGGGGCTCCCTGCAAAGAGTTGGGCCCCAAACCCTGGGCAAGCAGGTTTCTAGGTGGTGCTGTTCCAGAAGGGACAGCCTCCCACTACATCTCTCCAGAGGGTCCTCGGAGAACAGCAGACAAGGGAGGGGATGCCAGTGGGGGAGGCGCCACCTCGGAGCCCCTCCTGCCAGGGCCGTGGGTCCCGCTCTTCTGACCCAGCAGGATGTGACGTTGCTCAGGACCCACCCCTGTCACCTTGGTGTGCAGGCTGTGTCTCCTTCTCCTCTTTCCTGATGACACAGCAACTACACACCGGGTTTGTGGTACCTGCTGCCTGTGAGAAGGTCAAAATGGAGAGAAAACCGAGAAAGGGTCTGAGGTTCGTTGACGAAAATGTCAACATCTGTTCAGTATTTGTGGTGGATGCGTGAGGATGGGAGGATATTATTCTCTGCACTTTCTTTTTTTTTAGATTAATTTATTTAAATCCAAATTAGTTAACATACAGTGTGGAATCGGTTTCAGGATTAGAACCCAGTGTTTCATCACTTATACATGACACCCGGTGCCCATCCAAACAAGTGCCCTCCTTAGTACCCATCACCCACCTAGCCCACCCCCCACCCACCTGCCTTCCAACAACCCTCAGTTTGTTCTCCGTATTCAAGAGTCTCTTACGGTTTACCTCCCTCTCTGTTTTTCCTTCCCTTCTCATGTGTTCATCTGCTGTGTTTCTTAACTTCCACATATGAGTAAAATCATATGGTATCTATCTTTCTCTGACTGACTTATTTCACTTAGCATATTACACTCTAGTTCCATCCACGTTGTCGCAAGTGGTAAGATTACATTCTTTTTGATTTCTGAGTACTATCCCATTGTATATGTACACCACATCTTCTTTATCCATCCATCAGTTGATGGACATTTGGGCTCTTTCCATGCTTTGGCTCTTGTTGAAAGCACTGCTATAAACATTGGGGTGCATGTGCCCCTTCAAATCAACATTTTTGTATCCTTTGGATAAATACCTAGTAGTACAATTTCTGGGTCATAGAGTTGTTCTATTTTTAATTTTTTTTAAGAAACCATCATACTGTTTTCCAGAGCAGCTACACCAGTTTGCATTCCCACCAACAGCACAAGAGGGTTCCCATTTCTCCACATCCTAACCAACATCTGTTGTTTCCTGAGTTGGTAATTTTAGCCATTCTGACAGGTGTGAGGCGGTCTGTCATTGTGGTTTCGATTTGTATTTCTCTGAGGATGAGGGATGTTGAGCATCTTTTTATGTGCCTGTTGGCCACCTAGATGTCTTCTTCGGACAAGTGTCTATTATTGTCTTCTGCCCATTTCTTCACTGGATTGTTTCTCTGTGTGTTGAGTTTGATAAGTTCTTTATAGATTTTGGATACTAACTCTTTATCAGATATGTCATTTGGAAATATCTTTTTTCCATTGAGTTGTCTTTTAGCTTATTATTTATTTTGGTACTAAGTTTATTATTCCTTACACTTTCTTATATTAAAAGCATTTTTTTTGGAAGTTACTCAATTAAAACACTGTTACCCCTATAGTAAGCAGCTATACATTATAATTCTGTTATTGGTAGTCCATTCTTTCTGTCTGATATAATAACTCCAGTTAGAGAAGGCTTTAGTTGTCTTTCTCATTCATAAAAAAGCAAGTGGTCATTTATAATTCGTAACAAATATATATATATATACATACATATGTATATATATATATATATTTCATGCCATTAATCTTGGCCAAGAATTATAATAATAATAAAAAAAACCCAAAACCACTCTTTCTTCTTTGCAAAGTGACCTCACAAGGTGACAAGGTCGATGGTCATTTGCTTCTTATCTTTCCCTAATTAAAGATGGTAATTTTCCCTCACTCCCTTTAAGCTTCTAGAGAGATTTTTGGTGTGCTTTCAGTGATAAGATTCAGACAGAAATCAATTAGCCAACTGTGCCAGTCAGTTGTAAAATAATACGAGATAACCCACTGCTCGATTGTGTGGATGACAGATGACAGCAAAATCCAGAGGAATCAGAACAGGCAAGGGCCTGAGGAGAGGGGAATGTTTGCAAAGCCACACCGACGGGGCGGTCAGGAATTATGTAGGTAGCACGAAGCATCTAAAGAGTTTGAAAATGCATTTCCGGTTCATGGATTACCGACCCCTGGAGTGAGCAAAACTGGGGAGCACGGATTCATTTATATCATAGGGAAGCATTATCGGCTGGTTGGGCTGGGGTCTCATTAGTACCTACAGTTACTCTTTGAGGACAAAATTGCTCTGCTTGTGTGCAAACATGGTGGGAGAACACTGCCACCCAAGTAACTGCTTCGTTGTGATGTCGAGGGCAGCCCGGCTGAGGAAGGTCATCTTCCCATCCCACACCTTGTTCTTCAAGGGCATGGAAGCAAATGAAGACAAGCCAAATAAGAACACACGTAGGCTTGCTGTGGCAAGGGCATTGGCCACCATTACGTGTGTTTGGAAGAGACTCCAAGGCAGACACAGGGGTTGAAGGAAAAAACTCTGTGGTAAAGACAGGGAAAGGTGCAGGGGTGTCCTGATTGGAGGCCGTTGGCATGGCCAAGCTGAAGGTGGCCAGACCAGAAGTGGGGCCCTAGGTAACTGATTTGGGGGATATATTGACTTCCTCTGTTTGCTTCTGACTTGGAAAGGAGACACAACAATTTAGGGAAGCTGTTGGTTTTTGAGTGCTGGTCATTCCGAGCGGGATGCTGAGGAGGTCTGAGTCAGAGTTCTGTTTTCAAATATGGTATGACCATCGCCCACCTGTATATGCAGTCCCTCAAGAGGAATGAAATTTATCACGATTCTTTTATAAAATATGAACAAGGCCCCCCACGGCGTCCCTACTGCATTGCGCACACATACTTCCTTAGGAGAAGCTGAAGGCTGATTCCCAGTCCAGTCTGTCTAGAAAAGCACTGTGACAGTCCCCTATAAGGCCCCAGCCTAGAAGGATGACCTGGTTTCAGTCCCAGCTCTGCCGCCTCAAGTTTAAGTCCGTCACCTGTAAGATGGGGATTGTAGTAGCTGTCGGATAGAGTGGTGATATCAATAGTTGTATTATTATCAAGTATTGGTATTATTATGCAAATGTAGGCTTGGAAGCTGAAGGAATGACAAAATTTGGAAGCGGCCCCGAAACTGGAAAGAGACAGCCAGGGGACCATGTCTATCTGCAGTCAGATGGTTCTCTCCCCCAAGGTCCACGACTGCAGATAAGAGCAGAGCAGGGAAAGTATTTCTGCAGAGCTGAAGGCCCTGAGCCAATGTGCTCGGTGCTATCGGATAGTTCAGTCTACAGGGACAGTGCAGTGTTAAGCAGGACCCAAAGTTTATAGAACACTTATGTGACTCAAAAATAAAATAAAATTGGTGGATTTATCCTGAGAGTGCTCTGTGCTAGGTGAGGGAATAAAATGCAAAAAGATTTGTAGGTAAGAAGAGGTTTTAACCCCATTCAAACTTCTTTGGCTGCCTCCTTTATACTCCTGCAAGTTTGATCTATGTTCAAGAGTTTTACTTGCTTTCAAAGCCATAGTAAATATTACTGAAGTGTGTAGGCTAAATTTCTTTGAAGAAGACCATTTACATCTAGAAAGAGACGTAGAACACACTGTACAACTCCAGTAAGCTGTTATGGGAATGCTAAACGGTGAAATTCGCAAAACCTAAAAGAACAAAAATCGTTCTCTTAGGCTGACTCCCTTCCAAAGCTGCTTTGTCCCTCCCAGGGTGTTTCACGAGGGGCTGGTGCCTGAACTCAGGTGATCCGCCCAGGCACACCCAGTGCCCAAAGGAACAAACCGCTCAGATTCAAATCAGACCCTGGTTGTGGCGTTTGAGGGTAAGAGGAACCCTGTCCTGATTGTTCTAGAGCCTGTTCCACCGAAGAGAGAAGGGCAAGATCTATACGCATCTGTCACTGCCTGCATCCAAACAATCCTGCCACGGTCAAGGAAAGGTGCCGTATGGAGAGACCTCTCAGGACTAGCGCTGCCCAGACACCGGAAGGATACATATTGGCTTGGGAATTACTTCCAGTTGGCCATGTGCAGGTGTGAGCGTTTTATGTGCACTGAATCTGAACCACTTTATGTGGAAGGAGGATTTTATGAAGGAGGATTGAGGGTCAGAGAGATTGCGTAGATTTCCCTGAGCCAAATGAGTATTTAAAAAGACAGAAAAGAATACTATTAAGAATTATAAACACAATAGAATAACGGCATAATTCAAGAGAATAAAAAATAGTACTTTCTGCAGTGAATTTGAAAATCTCTATGAAATGCATTTCATAAGGATATAAATTTATATTAAATTACACATACACACACATCTATAACCACACATATGCACACGTGCACCCAGACACATACACTCATACAACTGCATGAAAGTCTGAATGACTTCTTAACAGGCATGGAAGGAATTAAAAAGGTTATCAATATCATTGGCGATATAGATTGTCGATTGGTCCAGGCAATGCCGGCAAATCTATTTTGAGAGTATAATAAAATAAATGAGAATTAAATGTTTGTGAGACACAGATATTTCAAAATTAGAAAAATTCATGAATGTAAGTCATCTAATTAATAGTCTTCCCCATGTTTCCTTAAAAGGATGGTTGATAGATACCAGGCTATTTTAATATCCAGTTCATAGACAGCTTGTTGCTTATTTTGTTACTAACGTGCGTTTAGATGTGAGAGCCTCAGCTAACCCAGCCTCAGCTCTCTGCAAGACGGGAGTTGCTTATGGACTGTTTCCCAAGGCGACACTTGAGTGTCCCCTGACAATTACAACTCTGGTAACTGAGTTCCCCAAATGGTCAATTTGCCACGCTCGCTTCATTTCAGAATGCCATAAAGAGAAAAGTAAAAACGACCCGAATTCCATCTCCTGGAGATGAGTGATCTTACGGTAGGGTCTAGTCAGTCATGCTCACCGTATTTCAAGGGGGACAAAATGACTTGTGCTTGTATTCTCAGCTGGTCCTCAGATATGTCCACTCAATCGGCGGAGGTCTTCGTCCATGCGTAGTAAGCTCAAGGCCTGGGCACTCCTTCGCGGAGGGGAACTGATTAAGTAATTCGTAGGATATGCCTTTCAATAAATGAACTCCCTAGGGACATAGAAGTTTTGGTCAAAACATGATTAATTGTTTAGTAGATACGGTGTCGGAGAGCAGACACACCGACAACTGGAAATCTGGCCGATATGTGGCATATTTGGAGACACGCTTGTCCCATAAAGAAAGAGATCAACTCTGTACTGGAATTCACGTACAGGCACACCGTTTGTGCTTCGAGCGCGTTATCTGGTTTAATGAGGGGGGTAGGGTTTCCCCAGCATGAATATTCAACAGTCCTAGAACATGAAGTCGATGTAGGCTGTGGACACGGAGGACCCGCACGGGACTCTGCAGACTCAGTTCCAAACTCAGCCCCGAGACACTGGAGCTCCCGCTGCTTTCCCCAGACACCGGGATGCGGGAAATGGAACCTAGTGATGGAAATAAAGTGTGTAAACAAGACACTTAGTAAGTGGTGGATACAACCCAAATTATTGGTAGAGGCTGTAGTGGAATGTCCACCAGGCAATATTGTAAGGATGTAAGGGAACAGACACCTGCTATCAAATAAGGGATTTTTATTAAAATTCCATTGGCTGGTGATGACCACTAACAACAAACTTCAGAACGGATAATGACATTGCAACGGGAGAGGAAAAAATATGAAATGTGTTAGGTACATTTTCAAATATAGTTAAGACCTGAGAACTTCACTTGGAAATACTTAATTGTGATTCTATTAAATCTTTTACTATTTTTGACAGTGAATTCAGCAAGCCACGAAGCACATTTTTAATCTAACAGAAAGGTTCAGCAAAGAATAAAAAGTACAGTGTCTATAGAAATCATTTTCTTTCAAATTGTCCTAGCAATAGAACAATAAAATGTAATTATGCGAAATGAGTTACGTGCGACTTTAAACACCGTCTGTGGAAGATACTTCCGGACAGAATGCACGGGAGTATTTTTCCGCAGTGCACACATACCACTCTGGCCAGTTTACTCAGTTCTCCTCACATCCAGCTTTGGAACAAATGATGCAGAAGTATCAGTCACTGGCATGAAAATCAAGCAATTTCAAAAACAAAGGGCAAACCCATTCGCTCTGCACAGAAATCCATAAGGAGGCAGAACGTGAGTACAGTATCACAATCCAGGTGTTTTGAGAGGCCAAGGTTTGATGTCTTCTCTCCCTACTGCCCTGAGTGTCTTCAGAGAGTGATTAGGACTCCTGGTTTATCCTGTGAAGTTGGAGGAGAACCCAACACGCCCAGAGCCTGCCATCCAGATTCTAGTTTCTAAACAATGTGTTCTGCTGAGAGGAACCAGGACTCCTCGGAAAGGTGGCTAATTCCAGAGCTGCCCCAGGAAGAGGAGCAGATTTGGAACATCTTATTGTACCTGAAAATAAACAGGTCCTTAAGGAGTCATAGGAAACTATCAAAGGGAGTCAGGAGAGAGAAGGGCTGCCTTGGCCCAATCTGTGAAAACCTTTGCATCCAAATAAATATTTATGATAACAGACAATGGCCCATTGGATAAAATTAAAATACGTGCATTGGGGTGCCTGGGTGGCTCAGTCGGTAAAATGTCTGACTTCAGCTCAGGTCATGATCTCACCGTTCCAGAGTTCGAGCCCTGCGTCAGGCTCTGTGCTGACAGCTCAGAGTCTGGAGCCTGTTTCAGATTCTGTGTGTCCCTCTCTGTCTCTGCCCCTCACCCCACTCATGCCCTCTCTCTCTCTCTCTCTCTCTCTCTCTCTCTCAAAAATAAATAAGGGGCGCCTGGGTGGCTCAGTTGGTTAAGTGGCCAAATTCAGCTTAGGTCATGATCTCACCGTTCCAGAGTTCGAGCCCCACATCAGGCTCTGTGCTGACAGCTCAGAGCCTAGAGCCTGCTCCGGATTCTGTGTCTCCCTCTCTCACTCTGCCCCTCCCTCACTCATGCTCTGTCCGTCTCTCTCTCTCTCTCAAAAATAAATAAACATTAAAAATAAATAAATAAAATAAAATACATGAGTTGATCTTGATATGAACAAACACATATGTAGGGAGTGGCCCGTACTGTGAACTTCGGGTTGGGGGTTATCAGGATGTGTCAATACATGTTCACCAATTGCAGCAAATGTACCCCTGAAACAAATCCCCCCCCACTCTGGTGGGGGAGGTTGACAAGGGGGTGGAGGGGTGGGCTGTGCTTGTGTGGAGGTCGGAGTATATGAGGAAATCTCTGCACCTTCCCCTCAGTTTTGCTATGAAGCTAAAACTGATATTAAGAAGTGAAATCTCAAAAAAAAAAAAAAAAGAAAAGAAAAGAAAGGAAAAGAAAAAGGGAAAAGGAAAAAGCTTACCGTCACCAATTTGGGCAGAAATTTATATTAAGTGCTCCCTGAAACGATAACCCACCGAGAAGTCAGCAGGTCAAAAACACATCAAATCAGACATATTAAAGATATAAAAAGTAATTTGGAGTCAATACCTTCATCACTTGGTGGTTATGAAACTGTTTTTTGCCAGTTACGTGTCCCCAACCATACTGGGCGTGGCGGCGGTCTGAAAAGCAAATAAATCTTGACATCGTGGTTTTTCAGAGATGATGGCATTTTTCAGGCTGGGGTCGCTGAAGTAGCAAAACTCTCCCGTGGTGAAGTAGCTACTAGGTGCTGAAGCTAGTTTCCGTGAGCAGCTGTGGGGCCAGAGCAGGTTATAACGGGGATAGTTTGCAAGGATTCACTCAAGCTACAGCCTTCGCAGCTCTGCATGGACTCATGTTGGTACGTGAGAGGTTGCAGGGGAGACGGGCAGCTCAGTGGTGTCCTTGCCCACCTTGGCCATGCTTCCTGGCCATGTGTTTCTAAAAACATGAAGGAGAAGAAACAACAGCTTAATCCTCTGGGGTGGAAGTGTCCCAAGGCTGGCTAGATTGGCTTCAGGGGACCCGTTATCCGGGTGCCTCCAGTGGGGAGTCCTTGTGTCCTGGGTCTCCTGGAGGCTCCCCAAGCACAGGGTGTCAGCGCAAGGAGCAGATCTTGGTGATCAAAGTGCACCCCCTCGACTGCTCGGCAAGGTCCTGGCAAGGCCAAGGACCTTCCTCAGTGTTCTCGGTGTCAGCAAGCTTCAGGGCAGGAGCCCAGCGGGGAACACACCTGATGCTTCCAAGATCAGGACGCTTCTCAGGCTTCCTGATTTTCGGATTCCCGTCAGTAGTATTTTTGAGGATTCAAAGCTTCCCATCATTTGATTAGGACATTAAGTACACCACGTATTTTTCTTGCCGTTGTAATAAAAATGCTTTGCCTGCTGATAAGTATCACTGAATTTTCCCTGAATAGTCACTGAATGCACCTAGGCCTTGGAGGACCTTTCCAAACCTTTGAAGGCCATGTTTTGGGTGGGTTCCTTTCAGGGAGACTTGGTTTGCAAATGATGGATGCAGGTCTGCAGGTGTGAGCAGGGGCCTCAGCAAGACGGTCGCGTGGGCTTCCCTTGGGAGGTGTCGCTGGGGACGGTGATGGGGTGACAAGGACATCAGCATGGGAACTGCTCCAGGTGGGAAGACGACAGAGGGAGCTGAGTCTGGGCTTCGTGGGGACGGTCAGCCCCAAGCCCTGGCTGCTGGGAGGCGCCCCTGTGCCGCTGGTCACACTGCCGTGAGATCCCAAAGCAGGCAGCCCTCGAGTGGAAAGGTCCACGCTGGTTATCTGCTTCGCAGAGGGAATGGCCGCAGAGGAGAAACCTGAGGAAACAATTTATGCTAAACATTCAAAGCCGCTGTACTTCCGCGTGTGGGCAATTCGTTTGCTAACTTTGGTTTCAGCTTTTTCCGATACACAAGGACGAGGTGGATTTCACAGATCTCTCTCCACTGTAGAATTACGGAGTCTAAGGGCTAGGTCATAAATAGAACTATGGCGGCCTAGAAAATCAACTATTTTAAGCCCGAGTCTACCATGGTTTCCAGGATATTGGGGTACCCGTGAGAAGAGGGAGGACTGACGAGTGCCAAGTAATGGAAAGAGGAAACCATAGGGTCTCACTTACTAGTTTTAAAGTTAAACTTATTTGGACAAAATTGGAACTGGTATTAGAATCTAACGAATACAAGTGTGAGCTTTGGTAGAAATATTAACGTCCATCTCTGTTCTATGGTAAAAAAAACAAAACAAAAACAAAAACAACCAAACAACAACACTATTATATGGTAGGGATTTTACATATTGTGAGAGAAGAAATTCAGCTGCTCCTAAACAGGAAGGTTCTTTTCTATATATTTAATGTGATCTTACATTCCCTGATAATGAATTTAAATTACAAAATGCCTGTCGCCGAGAGGGGAAGTCTGTTTGCTCTCCAGAAACACACACTCAGTATTTGTCAGATAGCCTCGTGGGGGCGAATGAAAATAAATCCAGGGAATCCAAATTGTATCATGAAATCCCATTACATGATTGCAAGGGCTGTGTGGTAGGTTAGAAATGAAGAAGGACATGAGCAGAAATATTGTTATTATGCTGATTCGATTTTCCCTAATACTCACTTTTTAAAGTGTGCAATCGCAGAGATCTCCAAATAAATGAGCGATCTCCAAATAAATGAGCTTGGCTGGAATATAATTCCTGCGATATACGGTAACAAAGGTCTCTGTTCTTATTATTTCCATTTAAATATATATTAGATTAAATTTCCAGTTGACCTGCTCTATCAATAAATGAATAAATCCAGAGATATTTCCCATGGGCAGCCCATAGGTTAGATTATTTCTATTGTAAAGCAGATGGAGAAAAGCTTTACATATGCTTTATGCATATGTAGAGGGTGAGAAGGGAAAGAGAGAAAAACCATGATTATTCCTAATAAGGACTGTTAGGCGCAGCCGAGTAAGAGGTTCTCAGCCAAAGACCGGCCAGTCAAGGCCGTGTTGCCGTGTTATCCAGTGTTAAGGCAGGAGCAGGGAGTCAGGTAAATATTAAATTTTATTCCCCCATTCCGTGGTCTTTGTGACGAATACCATCTTGGTCACTGTCCATATCCTCAGATGCTCCTGGCTCAACCCACCTGGCCGCTTAAAGCTGGTCCTGGTCAACATTTTATAGCAAATTCATTACTGAATGAATAAAATACTCTATTTGGATTCAATGGACTTTAAACAGTAGATTCAACGAACTTTAGAGATAGACCAAAAAGCTGGAAAGGGACTACAAGGGGGAGTGGCTGTATTAGACACCCACTGTGAAGACATTTGATGCTGTTTAATATTCCTATCTAATATCTTGATGGGCGTTGGTCATTCTCTACCAGAAGTTCAGTATTGTGTTATTTACAAGACCAGTTCTGCGTGATACCAGGCAATGAATTGTGCTTGACTGACTTTGAAGAATTAGGGCAGGCTCTGAGTTCACTGACTTGGTGGGACCCCTTTTGTTTCTCAGGAGATAGACTATCTCTAGTCCGCAGATAAAAATAAAGTTTCCAGTTCTGTCACGAAGTAGTTGTGTGATCTTAGGAAGGCTAACAGGGAGAACATATGTCCATTGCCCCGTTTTCCAAGACTTAGAAATTATCAGATGAATTTTAACTATGGGTGGACCTGTGCAAAGGAGAGCTAGACTGAGGAAGGTGGAGATGGGAGACAGAAGTGAGGTCCCAGGGCAGCCAAGTGAACAAAGATTGCAAGAGGTGGAGGAGGTTGTGTTGGGAGTCGTTTTGGGCTCACAGGTTGAGACCCCTCCCTGTGTGGAAAAGGTTGAAGCAAAGCTCCTACCAGCCAAACTGGCACCTACTCTTACCTCCTTCTAAATAATCTTTCAGGCCTGGATTTCTTGAACTGCTCTCGTTGGCCTAAGGGATATAATGCTCTTTGGGTTTATGGCACATGGAAAAGGGGACCTGGTCTTGATGGATAAAATCTGAATGAGAGTAACCTGGCCAGAAGTAACCTCAGGGTTGTCTCTTGGGGACAGGTTACACAAATTGATCATCCAGAATAGCAGTTATGAGTTGGCTAGAAATTAGCAGACATTAGGCCCCAAGACTCCTTGAACCAAACTAGATTTTCCCTGCAGGTATCGCATTGTGTTAATCACCCCCTCAGCCCCACCATAAAACCTCAAGGCACATCTCGTAAAGCTTCTCTCAGCATTTGGTTAACAGACTCATAGGAGAGATTGTAAAGAGACTTAGGACCTTCTCCGGAGGTTGGCTTAGCCCAGAAGTTAGAAGCACTGTTTACAGATAAGGTACAAATAGTAGCCAAACAAAAGTAGCTACACATATCTTCACTGATCAACAACAAACATTGAGCACCTCCCTGAGGTTAACATTTCACGAATCCTTTTGCTGTTCCCATCCCCACGCTCCCTTATAATAAAAAGGCAATAACAAAATACTTTTACAGAAACTGCTGTTTGTATAAAGAACAGATAATCATGAGCCCTTACTCATGGCTCACTCACTCGTAAAGGAAAAGAACTTAGACAAGCATTAGAGATCATGTCTCTACCAAGCAAATAATACCTCCTCCATCATGGTTAAAGATTATGGATAGAATGTCTCCTAAACTATCTATAGATGGTTAACATAGGTCTTAAGGCAACAATGTATGCGCCCTCTGTTTACCGAGGGCTACGACAACCCTGCTCTCTTCCTAAAATCTTTATCTTGTTATTTCCTCTGCTCTGCCTCAAAAACAATGTGTAACTTTGGAACAAAGTCATAAAAACAATTACTGCCTAATCTAAGTCTGAGGGATTCGCAAGTACGCCAACCTAAGAAAAACTGTAAATGATGCCTTGTCACTGATGTATTGTCACTCGCTACCTTTAAAAACAAAGACACTGAGACTAGCAGGTCGGAGATGCCAGAGTTGCCAGGGCTGCCTGCTTGGTCATCAGACTCCATCTCTCATGGCTCTCTCACTTCATTTCGCCTGACCGTCCGTCCATCGTGGACCCCTAGATTCGCCGGAACAAGGACCCCGGCAAGGTTGAAAATGGGCAGGAGGCAGGCAGGAGCCCAGGAATGCTTGGAACAGAAACAAAGAGATGTGTAAGAATAAGTCACCTGCTCTCTCCCTCCCCATTCTCCTCAGTCCCTGTCACCACACTCCCAGGCACTGAGTAGGACACAGAGCAGGTGGGGGCAACAAGGAATAACTGCTACTTGGATAGGTGGAAATGTCTTGGCCCGACGGGATACAGGGGTCAACTGATTCCAGGCCCGATATCAGCAACAAATTCTATTATAGCAAAATAGACTCTTGAGTGGCCAACCTACTGCATTCAGGGCTTTCATAAACTTTGTCATTTAAACTAAACATGTGTGGCTACTTGTAATAGAACTGGGTAAAGACAAATGAAGGTGGACTTCAGTTAGACCACAAAATCTTTGTCCTATAAGGAACCGGAAAGAGCGTTCTCACCTTGACCTGCTGTGAAGTCAGCTGCTGCTCATCCTGGAGGCCAGAGGGTTCTTCTGACCCACGTAATGGTTTCTTCGAGAAGGGGCCATTATCGCTACAAGAGAGGAAGGGAGAAGATTCCCCACTGGAATGTTCTCAGTTGTCCGGCGGCACTACCCCACTTTCCCAGTCTGGAAACTCAATTTATTACCATGCCTTTTCCTTCTTTCTTTCTATCTACCTTGTCTGTACTTTATCCTCACTGGTTCACCAATCAAACATAAAATGAGGGCTTATGATTGGTCAGACCCAGAGTGAGACTCTGCAGTTTCAAAGGTAAACAGAACAATGTTTCCTCTGGGTGGGGCGATGGCCACCGCTACTGAGGGAGACATTAAATGGGTTTTCACGTTCCTGGGGCTATGGGGTGACAGCCAAAGGCAGATGGCACTGTGAAAAAACATGGAGGGGGGGTGCCCAACGAAATCTGCCCTGGCCAGGACACCTCTCTGCATCCTACGGTGATGCCCCTTAAGGCTGAGGAGAGCTTGTCCAGGTGAAGGAAGGAGGGTGACCAGGGAGAGGCAGCAACCAGCCTGTACACAAAGGAAGGAGAGAAACTGGAAATCCTTCTACTTCTATGTCCCTCCCTCTCTCTCTCTGAATCCCCTCCATCCCTACTTTTCTCTTCCTTAAAGTTACTTTATAGTTATATTAATTACTGCTCTCATGAAAAGCATGATTATTCCATTATAAGTGATTACAAGTATATTGATATTTTTAGCATGACTGAAATGCTTGAAATACTTCCTTATATTAAAAAAGTTAAATGTTTATTCATTTTTTAGAGAGAGACAAAGCCTGAGGAGAGGAGGGGCAGAGAGAGAGGGAGACACAGAATCTGAAGCAGGCTCCAGGCTCCCAGCTGTCAGCCCAGAGTCCCCATGTGGGGCTCAAACTCACAGACAGTGAGATTATGACCTGAGCCGAAGTCGGTCACTTAGCCACTGAGCCACCCAGGCGCCCCTACTTCCTTATATTTTAAAATCTCAGTTCTGGTTCAGCTTATTTTGATGTTTGGTCTTAAGAGGCCTTAGCTAGAAAAAGCTGGAAAACCGCCGTGTAGATCCACAGGGAAGGAGTGCACCGTTGGATGCCCTTCCTTTAAATTGCTTTTCAAAACTGTCCGTCAATTAGACCAAGACTTTTGTGGAAATCTGGCCAGCATGCGTTCGCCTTCCCTCTGCCTCGCTTCCTTTTGCGAAACTCCCTTTTGCTTTTAACCTCACACGTGGCACCTGGACTTCAGGGGAAAGAACTTTCGGCCCAAGCCTGTCCTCTCCAGCACTTCTCAGTGTTTTCAGCTCAGAACACCCTTGGGTGCGCTCCAGTGGGAAGGTCTGATCCCCGGAAGCCATGGTGGACTGGCTGATGGGGAGAGGGGGGATGGGAGGGCGGGAGATGGAGGGTGCTGGGGACTTGGTCCCTTGGCGTTCACCCCGCTGTGCCAATGCTCCGACAGGGCAGCTGCAGGATGTAAACACACCCACACGCGCTGCAAAACCAGTTCCCCCTTCCCCCTGCTCTGACCAGAGGAATGGGAGCCCCAATGGGAGCCGAGAAGTAGCAGGCAGAGTAGAGGCGGGACCCCAGGGAAGGGGAGCAGAGCCAAGATGAGCTAAGGAGAGTGGGTCGTGCTGTTGGCGGTGGTGTTCATTTAAGGAACTTTATGGATCGGGGGTGGTAAGCTATACTGCAGTGTCTACTACGTTACAGAGAAGGAAGGAAATAGAGAAGAAAGAAAAGGAAAGGAGAAAAAAAATGTAGAAGGAGAGAACAAGGAGCTGATCGGTGTTCAGCACGTGGCTGCCTTTGTAAGGGTTATATTTTTAATGAATCACAACCACCTTCAGCGCAAAGCGTTAATAATCCGTGGTTTATAGCTGATCAGTAGTAAACAAAGGATTGGTACTTTACAAAATTACGTTTGCTTTTTTTTAAGTTTATTTATTTCTTTTGAGAGAGAGAGAGAGAGAGACTGTGCTGTCCTCCGGAGAGGCAGAGAGAGAGGGAGAGAGAATCCCAAGCAGGCTGCGCTAGGTCAGCAGCGCAGAGCCCTGCCCAGGGCTCGATCTCACAACCTGAGATCAAGACCTGAGCTGAGGTCCAGAGTCAGAAGCTTAACTGACTGAGCCACCCATGCTCCTCAAATTCTGCTTTCTTTTTTTTTTTTTTTAATTTTTTTTAAATGTTTATTTATTTTTGAGATATAGAGACAGAGCAGGGGAGGGGCAGAGAGAGAGGCAGACACAGAATCTGAAGCAGGCTCCAGGCTCTGAGCCGTCAGCACAGAGCTTGATGCGGGGCTTGAACTCACAGATTGTGAAATCATGACCTAAGCCGAGGTTGGCCGCTTAACCGACTGAGCCTCCCAGGCACCCCAAATTCTGCTTTCTTATCTTTAAATGCTTTAGGCTGTAATCCTTAAAGTTAAATCATGGAAAAGGACACTTATGATTTCCACTACAAAAGTGATTAATATTCTCATAAATATATTACAATAAAAAATTCACAGAGGCTCAAAAACATGGAACAGGTGGCTGTTTAAAGTTTATTTATCTATTTTTGAGAGGAGGGAGGGGGCATCGGGGGAGGGGCAGGGAGAGAGGGAGACAGAAGATCCAGAGCGGGTTCTGTGTTCGCAGCGGACAGCCTGCTCAGGGTCTCACCTCACAAACCCAACCATTAGATCATGACCGGAGCCGAAGTCACTTCACCGACTGAGCCACCCAGGCGCCCCAGGAGCTGCACCGTTTAAACTTCCCGAACTCTGGTTCCTAAAATGATGAGAAAGCCCTGAAGGACGAAGATATTTAATGTATGCGGAAGAACTTAACTTGCCTTTGCCTTTGTATACAACATGGGATCAGATACTCGCTTTTAAATTGTAGATTGTTGGGAATCTTTTGATTCTTTTATACAGAATTTACAAAATTAAATTTAAATGTTTCTGGAGAAACTAGAAACCACTGGGTCCTCAGTCTAAATATCACTGCCTTCTATTATCGCTGTTTATTTACATGTTTCGGACAGTCTTCACTGAACACTTGCAAATGTATGAGAAAAGGCATTCTGAATTTTACCGCATAAGAGATCGATACTAAGATTTGCGTAGTATAATCCAAACTCCGCATGGGCTCAGAAACACAGGCAAAACCAGAAACACATGCCACTCTTTTTTTTAATTTATTTTTTTTAATGTTTATTTATTTTGAGAGACAGAGAGACAGAGTGCAAGTGGGGGAGGAGCAGAGAGAGAGGGAGACACAGAATCCGAAGCAGGCTCCAGGCTCTGAGCCATCAGCACAGAGCCCGATGCAGGGCTCGAACCGAGGACCTGAGCTGAAATCAGACGCTTAACTCACTGAGCCACCCAGGCGCCCCAGAAGTAACACCACTCTTTAATCCACTAAAACTTTTGTTCCTAAAATGATGAGACCCTCCTCAAAGATAAAGATGTTTGACTGATGTTGAGAATCTTATCTTGCTTTGCATAGAGCGTGGAATCCGAGTATTACCTGATCTGTTTAAATCGTGGATTTAGAAAACTTGAGTATTTAATATCGCTTCGGTTTTCCATGTGCTCGTGCGTGCACACAAAATTAGAAATCGCTGGGCATGTATTGAGTCCACAGCCTAAATTTTTGAGAATATTAAAAAAAATAAAACTCACAGGAGAAGAGAAAGGACACACTTTTACACCAAACCCATTTTGGTCCTTCCGGCCTAAAAGTCCCTGAGCACAAGCTTACGGGCTGTGCTTTGCAAATGTTGGCCATGGTACATATGCTTTTAGGGTGACAGCCATGGTGCCTGGGCTTTTTAGGGTGATGGCCCTGGTGTGTGTGGTTTCAGGGTGACGGCTGGGGGGGGCCGCAGTGCATGTCACAAGAGCACAGAAGCTGCCTGTGGACACCCACTGTGACACCCCCCAGCAGGCAGTCTGTGGGACCATCACCCTCAGAGGTGCAGAGAAGCACACGCCACTCAACCTCAGGCTCCCCAGTAGGAGCCGGTCACTGTCCCATCCCAAGGGAGCACACCTGCACATCCCCGCCGTGGAGGCCAGCGTGCGGTACACACAGCCCCTGAATCTCTCGCCTGAGAAGCGGTGTCCACAGGCTCAAAGCTGCATGTATGTCAGCTTCGCGACACCAGGCAGGCCAGGAGCTGCTCCCACCATGGTCCTGCCCCAGTTGGAGGAGAAGGGGGCCCACGTTTGGGTGGCCACAGTGGATCCGTGAGCCTGCAGCAGAGGTCCGGTAGAGGCCGAGGTCGGGACGAGAGGGGGAAACGGGAGTGGAAATTGCGCCACGAGGAGCCTCATTCCTCGACTGTGAACGTCGGGCTGTAATGAGGAAACCAAGAGCCCGGGCTCCCGGGCCAGGCGTGGTGCTCAGAGTGCGCTCGGAACTGGCGGAGGTTTGGGTCTGTCCGGACAGCCTCGGGGAGGCAGGGAGAGGGGCCGCGCCGGCAAAAGTCGAGCCGCTCTGCCATTTGACATTGAACGTGATAGAAAAACAGGGAGTCAGCTTTATCCAGGGAGGCCTTCCCTGAAAAGGTTGATTCGCCCGAAGCCCTTCATCAGAACAGCAGCGGGGAAGGCTGCCGCGCTGAGAATAAATTGGGGGACGCGTGTGCCCTTTTGCTGACACCGCACAGCGGAGGCGAGGCCCCGAGAGCCGGAGGTGGGGCTGGGCCTGGCCGGCCGAGTTCTCAGCTCTTCTCTGAAGCGGCCTCTTATTAAGGGAATGCGATGGATCCCCTCTCTCCGCCTGGGCTGCCCTGCCTTCTGGGCCGGCACCGGCCTGTGCCTCCGTGGGCGGCCCTCCGATCCGCCTGGGATGCGGGTTCTAGAGCCTTCTTGCCTACACCAGCCGGCTGAGTAACTGATCCCATCCGGGCATGCTTCAAAACGGGCAGAGACCTGCCGAGGAAAGGGCTCGAGGCCGTCTTCTTCCCCATTTTGCTGGGTTTCCGGTTCCCGCACGATTCAAAGGGGATCTGAAACTCACAGACACACACAAGCCCGTTAGGCACATTTCCACACGAGCGTACATGACCCAACAACTGGGATCAACCTTAGCCTGATGTCCAAGGTGAGACTGCATCACAGGCACTAGGGAGGGAAGGACCAGGGCGTGAGGGGAATAGCGCTAAATGGGTCCATTTCATTTTGTTAACTTGCAGAAACAAAAAGAAAATCCTCTGCAATGGCCCTCCTTTAAAATTATATGTGATTTTTAAGTGAAAGAAAATAAAATGTGTCCAGTTTCTCCTCTAATGATAGCGCACCTGGGAAACCTGTAGCGCTGCGTAGCATCTTCCTTCTCTAAAGGTATGTTTTATAAGCAGACGTCATAAACCGTAACCTCTGGGATGTCAGATTTATCCGTATTCATACTGAGTGTGTGGCTCCTGAAGATGAAGGAGACCTTTATTTACCATCGCGAAGCATGGGTTAAAGAAAGCACCGTCTGGAAAACGACGGAGGGAAGTGGTCTTCATTTCAAGGAAACACTCGCCTGATATAAAAATGTCACTGCCACCAAACGTTTAAGGGCCCCCCGCCCCCCTCAGAGCACAGCCATCTTCATGGAGCTCAGCTACCACTTGGGGTCACTCTCTCTGCGTCTCTGACATTTGTGGTGATTTCCATTCCTGTGAGGTCAAGACCCTTCCAGATATCCCAGAGTTGTCTTGTGCAGTGTTTGATAAAGAAAGATTCCCATCTCCGGGAGGATCCCAGAGGGTCAGTCTAGGAGAGAAGCTGGGAAAGTTTACCCTGGCTTTATGTGAAATTATTCAAATTTCAATCCTTCTAGAGATTAGAAACCAAGCTGGTGACCTTATGAGTTCCGAGTCGAAGTTGCTACTCTGGAATTATAACCATGAATGCCAACAGATGGAGTAGTTGCAACGCACTGGTTGAGTTTTAAAGCCAAGAGATAGGAATGTTGTATTGCTATCGCTCATATGGCCAAGAAAACGTGGGCAAGTGGGCCAGTGATGGCGATTTATTGAGATGATCGTGTCTCTACATTCTGAGGCTACACACTAGTCTGTGTCCCTATTGCTCCTTAGACCAAAGCAATCCTTCTGTGTCGTGACCACCTTGAACTGCCGTCAAACTGGGTCCCAGAGCTCTTCGTTCTCTCCGTGGGATCACAGGTGACTTCTGAAAATACTATAGCAAAAACCGCCTCAAAATACCTCCCAGCCATTCAGTGAAACAAAACCCCTTCATCACCAAATGCCACGGCGATTCTCCAAAACCTGATTCGTTCCTTTCCGGTACATCGTTTAAGGAAATAAAGCAACACAAAGCCTTGCTTTAAACCTGGACGGTAAATCCCTTTCACTTCTCATGTCAGATGCTGTTTTAGGTCTTGCAAATCGCTGTCACTTAACTAACGTGTAATAAGAAAGCGTTGCCATATTTGTTCCGAACTCTTTCCTACACAATGACACTGGTTTTAAATCCCTTCTCCGTGAAGCCATAAAGCTCCTTAGAATAATTCACTCACCATTTCTAGTAATTCTACCGGTTCTCAAAGACCAGTTGCCTGAGGACCTCCTCTTAGATGAATTTCCCTCTGTGATGTGAGTGATTTAGGAGTTAGGGGACATGGATGCCTACTGAGCAAGCAAGCTGTTGGGGCCCCCATTCTCCAGTCCTTCCCACCAGAGAGGGCGGGACTGTGCCTCATTAGCACGGGGAGCAAGACTGCCGTGAGCACACACTTCCGAGGTTCCCCACGGGGAAGCGAGGTGCTGGAGGACGTATCCGAGACGTGACACACAGGGGACCATGATTGCTCAGGGGACTCCTGGGCCTTCCACCCCAGTGCAGGTGGAATCGGGGTCCCCCAGACCTCTCCAGAAGGATAGCAGAGGTGAACAGCTGTTCTCTGTAGGCAGGAAGACCCGGAGAAAAGGAGGAGAGGGTGGATCTGACGGGGTTATCTTCTCACACTTCAGAGAGGTTACTTCTACTCTCTTGCGAAGGCGAACTTACGAACACGGTGGAGAGAAACCAGGAGTCTTACTCTGAAATTTCTGTACACATGAAAGCAAACGCCAGGGGTGGATAATAACTGTTCACCCTTGTCTATACATCCCTCCCTGCAACGGTGTGGAAGTCAGTGTAAAAGCCTGTGGCGACTCAGGTGTGGCCCTCCATCGTGGGTGAAGGGACAGTCAATCAAAACAACCCTACTCCCGCATCACCAGCCCAGTGCCCTAACGTCAACGTTGCCTCTTTGCCGGGGTCGTTCCTTGTTCCGGCGACTCTAGGGGTCCACGAAGGATGGACGGTCAAGCGAAATGAAGTGAGAGAGCCACGAGAGAGATGGAGTCTGATGACCAAGCAGGCAGCCCTGGCAATTCTGGCATCTCTGCTTTGCTGGTCTCAGTGTCTTTATTTTTAAAGGTAGTGAGTTACATTACATCAGTGACAAGGCATTCTTTACAACATACATTATTGTCACAAGACCTATGTAGTCATCTATAGGTTTATGGTATAAGGGAGCGTGGGGTTGAGAATTACAAAATGATTTGCGAAATGTTAACCTCAGGGAGGTGCTCAATACTTGCTGCTGATAAACAGTGCTTCTGACTTTTGGGCGAGGCTAACCTTGGGGAAGGTCCTAAGTCTCTTTACAATCTTTCCCATCAGTGTGTTAATTCTGAGAGAAGCTTTACAGAGATGTGCCTTGAGGTTTTATGGTGGGGCTGAGGGGAGCGATACCTGCAGAGAAAATCTAATTTGGTTCAAGGAGTCTTGGGGCCTACGCCTCAATTTGTGTAACCTATCCCCAAGAGGCAACCTTGAGGTTACTTCTGGCCAGGTTACTCTCACACAGATTTTATCCATCAAGACATCACACTCCAGGTCCCCTTTTCCATGTGCCATAAAACCAAAGAGCATTATATCTCTTAGGCCAATGAGAGCAATTCAAGAAATCCAGGCCTGAAAGGTTATTTAGAAGGAGGTAAGATTAGGTGCCAGTTTGGCTGGTGGGAGCTTTTGCTTTGACCTTTCCCACGCATGGAGGGGTCTCAACCTGTGAGCCCAAAACGGCTCCCAACACCTCTTAATGTAACTCCTTTAGGTATTCTATGGAAACACGGGTGGGAAGCACGGATTTGCCCTTCCTGACTCCCTGAAGTAGGACCGAATACAATAACTAAAATGGCTTCAGACCTATTCTGATTCAAAACTAAGAAACACTTCATATTCTACTTCCTATCCCAAATATCATGTGCAAAATAGTCCATCAGCGGTTCTGGAAAGGTATGCAATGACAACATTAAGACACTACAACCATAAAATGAAAAGGCATTTTCATGATTAAATTCTACTCTCAATATTCAGCCCCTCCCATTATCATGACTTTCATGGAGACATTGGAGTTTAAGACTTAAATCCCCTTAGAAGTCCATTTCTTTTTATTTAAGTTTATTTATTTATTTTTGAGAGAGAGTGCATGCAAATGAGTGGGGGAGGGGCAGAGAGAGAAGGATAGAGAGAATCCCAAGTAGGCTCCACCCTCCCAGGGCA
The DNA here is from genome assembly GCA_030068075.1 of Paguma larvata. Classification (NCBI taxonomy): domain Eukaryota; kingdom Metazoa; phylum Chordata; class Mammalia; order Carnivora; family Viverridae; genus Paguma; species Paguma larvata. Next base: position 5,669,024 of record CM057826.1, read on the forward strand.
CAGCCCAACCTGGGACTCAATAATGAACCCCTAGATCATGACCTGAGCCAAAACCAAGAGTCGGGCACTTAATTGACTGAGCCACCCAGGTGCCCCTAGAAATCAATTTCTTTAGATTAGTTTCAAGCATTTTTTTCTTGCAAGTTACAAGTCCAAAGAAATTAAATTCCTATTTCTAATTCTCCTCAGCCTGACACCCAGGCCTGTTGCTGCCTTGGTGAACGTTCAGGAATTTGCTGGGGTGGAAGCCTGAGCTGCTAGGTCTTATTTGAGTTGTGGCTTTCCCATGAAGAAACAAATGCTTCCGTTTCCTCTGCCATCAACTATCCAGGTGTGGCACCAGCATCTTAAACTTAGAGCCTCACAATGATCTGTGCTCTCTGTCACACCCGGATTTCAACTGCTTTGCATTTTCAAAGGCACGTATGTTGTTCTTCCCAATGACGCCTTAAAATCAGTATGTGGAAAATTTATTTCTCCCCTCCAAACGCATTTTTGCTTTGGCTGTACCTGCTCACTGGAATCTGTGTGGCTCACCACAAGAGTGTGTGAATGTAACGTGACTCACATTGTCCCTGTCATTTCTGTCAAGCTGTGGCAGCCCGCCCACCCAAGCCCCTGCCATGAGGGGTCCCTAAAATCCATCCTTTTGGTAAGATTCCAACGGTGTTTTCCTAAGGTCTGAGTAATCATAGCTTTGTTGAGGACAAATAAATAGCCCTCCCACCTTTTGGGTTAGCTCGGGATCTTTAAGACGTAGGCTTCAGGATGGAATTAAACATGCGAGAGATTTATCAGGAAAAACTTCTGTGAAGCTAAAATGCAGTCAGAGCCATAGAGATATGAGCCGAGCCCTTGGAAATGGAGGCTGTCTTCCAGGAATAGAATTAATTTTAAGGGGGAAGAGTAAATGATCCAAGATTTGGCCCTTCGACTTCACCATTTAAAGGCAGAGTAGATGAAGGGGATCCTAAACAGTGAGTAGGGAGACCCCTGAAAAAAATCCTAGAACCAAGAGGGAGTGATGTCACAGAGGCCAAGGTCATTAGCAGGGTCAGTTGCAGTGAGGTGAAAACCAAAAAGTGACCATTGTAGAACAACATGGAAACAGTCTTGAAAAGAGTAATTTTCAAGAAGCAGGAAGGGCACACACTGGATCGTGGTCAGTTGAGGAGCAAAAGGAGGATGTGAAAGTGTGGGAGACCCTTGTAGAGAGAGGACTAGTTAGAGAAACCGAGCTGTGAGGGGGTAGAGGAAATGCGTCTTCGAAGGGATAGACGGCCAGGGGAGACGTGGGGCTTTGTTTCAGTTTATAGAGGACAGTACTGGGACACGTTGACAAAGCTGCCAGGCATAATCTGGAAAAGCATGGAGACTGCTGATACAGGAATGAGAGGATGGCAGAAGGAGCAATACAATGTTGAGAAGAGATAGGACCTACAGCACATCCGGAAATATTGGGTTCTGATACAGGAAGGACCAGTTTATCAGTTGTTAGGGGGGGAGAGAGGAAGAGGGTTGCAAGTGTGGGCGGGTGTATGGGGTGGGAGGGCACAGTAGGAGGTCTCCCATCTGTTGACCTCTATTCATTCTGTGAAGTATGAGGCAAGGTTATCCACCAGGGGTGTGAGGAAGGAAAATTTATGACATCCCACCTACAAGAGGGGAAAACCAAGGATAATATATGAAGGTAGATGTACAAGGTAGTCGTGCCCATATGAAATTGGAGATGAAAACATTCATGGGATACCTAGCTGATAGGTTGTGGGCTTTTCTCTGGTGATGTTTAGCTGCTCCCAAGAAGGGTGCAGATACCAGATGGACACATTCGTTCAGGCTGGAGGGTTGCCATTCAAGTAGGCAGGAAAAGAGAGAGAAGGGAGTTGATAGAAGATGATGGATTTTAATGATGACCCTCAGTTTTATAATGAAGGAAGGGAAGGCCAAAGGCGTAGTGAGGAGATGAAAAGGTTGAGTGAACTAAAAAGTACATTAAGGCTCAGAATTTTCCCAGTGGAATATCCTTGGCCAACATTTGTTGGTGGTTAGAAACTTGTGGTTGGGGACTGAAATGTCAGAATTGATAATTTTCTTTTTTTTAATGTTTCTTTATTTTTGGGAGAGAGAGAGAAAGCCAGAGACGAAGCAGGCTCCGTGTTAGCATAAAGCCTGCGGTGGGGCTCAAATCACGAACCATGAGATCATGACGCGAGCCAAAGTTGGGTGCTCAACAGACTGAGCTGCCCAGATGCCCCAGAACTGGTTATTTTCTGATGGAAACCCTGAGAGAAAGTGGCTGAAACACATCGTAAGAAAGGTCATGGAACATGAGGAGGCATGGCGCTTCAAGGTCAAGGTGTGAACAGCAAGTCCATGTGGATCATGGGTGGTACATCTGTGTGGGTGTTGGAATCCAAGGATCATGCACGGATGTAAGTAGGAGGTATGATGTAGATTTGGAATACAGAAGAAGACAGCGATCCAGAAGCTAAAATTTTTAACGAATGAAGGGAGTGGCCGGGACAGAGCTGGCAGCAGAGAGGAGGAGGTAAGGCTGATTAATGGTGTTAGTCTCACAGGAGCAGGGCTTGCGAACTCTGGAGATAGAGTAATGGTATGGAGAGAGCACACGGAAGCAAGGGGAGCCTGATGCCTTATCCTGGCCCTCAGGGATGGTGGGGGTGGGGAAAAAACAATCGTCTGTCTTCTTCTGTCAGTCTGCTAGGACAAACTACCCCAGGCTGGGTAGTTTATAAACAACATAAATTCTTCTTCACAGTTCTGGAGGCTGGAGAGCCGAGGTCAGGACACCTGCACAGATGGGGGAGGGCCCTCTGCTGAGTCACAGGCTTCAGGTTGTGCCCTCACATGGCACAAAGGGCTAACTCTCCAAGAGCACTTTTATAAGGGCACCGAGCCCATGCTCTCATGACCTAGTCACCTCCCAAAAGCACCACGTTCCGATACTGGCACCTTGAGCTTGTGAATGTATCAATTTGGAGGGACCCAAACACGCAAACCGTAGAATCTTGCATTTGAGAAGTGGGCAATGAGGTTTCAGAGCGAGGAATCTAGAGGGTCACAAGTTATTTCAAGAGGTAAAAAGGTAGACGGGAATGTGGTACCTTGGATGGAGTGTCTGGAACGAAAAAAAAAAAAACAAACAACAGTGTAAAAACTAAAGAAGTCTTTAGTATATATGGACTTTAGTTATTAATAATGTATCAATACTGGTTCAATAATTTTAACAAATACACATATGAGTGTAAGATGTTAATAATAGGGGAACAATGCAGACTATATGGAAACTGTGTACTATCTGTGCAATTTTTGCAAAATTGCAACTTTCTTATGAGCCCTAAAACTATTTTAAAATTAAAATTGAATTAACAATATATCCCATAGAAACATAGCCAGTATTTTTTAGAACATGCAACTTGTAATGTATAGACCAAACTCAACGCACGATCGAGTTAAGCGGGGTCAAGAGCACTGCTATTCAAGACCAACGTTTTATTTATTATTTTATTATTTTTTTTAAACTTTATTTATTGAGAGGGGGAAGAGAGAGAAAGTGAGAGCAGAAGCTGGGGAAGGGCAGAGAGAGAGGCAGAGAGAGAGGGAGGAGACAGAATCCCAAGCAGGCTCTGCACTGTCAGCATGGAGCCCGATGTGGGGTTCAAACTCCGAACCGAAAGATCGTGACTTGAGCAGAAATCAAGAGCTGGATGCTTAACCAACTGAGCCACCCAGGCACCCTAATGAACAATATTTTAAACTTTGTAAGTCTTGGCTGACTTGGTTGGTAGAGCGTATGAGTCTTGATCTTGGGGTTGTGAGTTCGAGCCCCATGTTGGGTGTAGAGTTATTTAAAAACCGAATCTTTAAAAAACAAATAATTAGACCTTGTAAGTCTTACTTCTGCACAGGAGATCTCGTGCACTCCCTTCTCCCCTCACTGTTCTTCTCCCCCTAGACCACAGACCTTGATAGAAGCACTGGGAAAGGAAGAATTTTCAACCATTTCTCTCACCACAAAATTTCAAAAACCCTTTATAAAAGCCAACCAGTCTTATATTGCTGATGACAATAGATGTTAGATAGACAGATGATAGATAGAGAGATAGAGAGATAGATAGATAGATAGATAGATGCTTGATGGATGATATACAGATGAGAGATGGATGGATGGATAGATAGATAGACAGACAGACAGATAGGTAAAAGTGGATGGATGGATAGATAATGGATGGATGGATAGATGGATGGATGGATAGATAGCTAAAAGTGGTTGGATGGATAGATAGATAGTGGATGGACGGATGGATGGATGGATGGATGGATGGATAGATGGATGGATGGATGGATAGATAGCTAAAAATGGATGGATGGATAGATAGTGAATGGATGGATGGACGGATGGATGGATAGATACATACATACATAGATGATAGATAGAGACATAGACATACAGTTCTGCTTTGATCGATAGCAATCTGGAAATATATACCAAAATTACAAATGCACATGGCCCTTGATCAAATAATCTCAGTCCTGAAAATATTCTCCAGGGATTCTTACATGCATGCGAACTGATGTATGTGCAGTCTTATCTTCCACAGCACTGTCTCTACTGGCCAAACGTTTGAAACATAAATGTTCATCAACAAAGGATTAAAGAAGTGAACTCAGCATGCAACAGAATACCATGGGCTATGAGGGAGAATTGATCACGTTAAGGCAGATGTCTGTGTGCCTACGTATGCATGTCATGTGAACATATCACCCAAGCTAATGCAAACTAATGAATGAACCAACTGCCTACAAGGGGAAGGAGGGGCAACAACGGAGCTATGTGGAAAAAAGCCATTAAAATGGTCATATTTCAAAACAAAATGGATGTGTTTCAGTTCCAGATATAGAAGGCAGTGTGCAAATTCTTCTTTAAACAGTATTTCCAGTTGGATTAACTTAAATAAGTGTGGCAAATACGCTCGCACTTCCTGTGGTGCCATCTCAATACAAATTTTCCACTTTCACTTTTCTTTGTTATGAAAAATGGCTTTAGTTCTTGGTTCCCTACCTTGATAGTTAAGAAGTGTTACATCTTTGTCAACTATTTGCGGGGATCTGTTGAGCCAACTCTGAGTGAAAAAGCAATAGGATGAGTCAGTGGCTTTTAAATTCCTCATATAGATTAACAAAATGATTCAGAAAATAGTGAAAAAATTCAGTTTTGGGAATGCTAAAATCTCTGAAATAAGTAATTATATAAAAAAAATAAAGGGTCCGAACATAGTTTTAAAGATACAGAGAGTTTTCAATAATCCTGGAGAGAACATGATCAGAAATTTCTATAAGGGGATAATGAAAAAGGGAAAAACAGGAAAATGATGAAAACGTTAGAACATGAGCCCTTATGTATCTTCAGAAGATATGTTTACACATGAAGAAAGCACCATCAGCTAGCTCCGATGATGTGTAGTTAGGACATAAAAGATCCTCGTTATAATATCTTCCACTAATTTCATAAAAAAGAATAAGCTTTTAAGACTAGCTGTTCCAAAAAAATGAATAGAAATGCTATAAAAATAACTAGAATGAAGGAAAGTAAGCCTGTAAGTTATACTTGGGAACAATGAAGTCTTCTTCATTATTCTTCTCCTGTCAACTAGAAGTCAGGTCGTAAGAAATGTCTTTGTGAAGGCAAACAGAGGGAAGTGGAGGTGGTTTAAACAGAAAATAAACTGTGACATGTCAGTATGGCTTTACCTGCAGTCATGCTGCATGTCACCATGCTGAGTGTCCGACCGTGCATCCTGGGATGTGCCGGTGAGGGTGGCTCCCCTGCCTGACCGAGTAAACTCGCGATTGCAAAACACAGAGGCTCTGACTCACGGGGCTAGGAGAGGCTTCCTTTCGGAAGTAACACTTGAGATGTTTTGGAAAAGCACCCGACGTAGGGACTGAGATGAGCAGTAGGCAAGGAAAACACTTTGTGAGCAGAAGCCGTGTGTGTTGAGGCTGCAGAAAAGGGCAAGTCTGAACATGTGGGGAAGATTTCAGCTTTGATGTAACAGGGGATGAGGGTGAAACAAGCAGGAAGGGGAGAGAAGAGAGTCGTGTTATGTAAACATCCATAAAAGCACGATATTTTTTTTTTTAAATATAATTTATTGTCAAGTTGGCTCACATACAGTGTATGCAGTGTGCTCTTGGATTTGGGGGTAGGTGTCTGAGCATAAAACCAGGATCTTATTCATGTCGTCAAAAAAGTCAATAAGGTTGGGTTAGCCAGGACACAAAAAGCGGCAGTGAAAACAGCACGAGGGCTCCTGTTACAAATGGAAGACACGTTGAGGGGCAGAAGCAAGGCTGTGATGGTGAAAAGAGGGAGGAAGAGCTAGTTTTGAGCGGTACGTAGGAGGTAAGATCAGCGAGGATTGGAGACTGATCTGATTTGGGATGCGAAAGACGCTGGGGGAGTCAGGAGTGATGTCCCTAGACTGGGTGCCATGTACCGAGATGGGGCAATGCAGAGGAGGGGTCACCACATGTGGGTGGGGCAGAATGGGAGGGGTCACTATACGGGTGTAACACAGGGGGTGTGGGGATGAAAGATGTAGGAAAGGGGGTGTGAGTTTCACTTTAGACATGTCTAATGTCAACCTACTGTGGGACACTCGTGTAGCAACTGTGAAATGATCTGGAAGATACTTCGATCTGGAGCCGGGAGGGTAGTAGTTTGAAGGAGGGGTTATAAGATCATGCATTAAAAATATGAGTGCAAAGAGGAATGGATCTAGGATGGAACCCTCAGGGACCCCAATATTAAAGGTAGAGGAAGAGGGAGGAAGAGTCAGGAAAACAAAAGGAAATCCAAGGAAAAGAGGTGCGAAAGGTATTAGTATTCGAGAAGGAGGGATGGGCCGTCATGGTCGAATCCTGCTGTGCGTTCACGTGAGATAAGTCAGGGAATCCAGGAGCATCCAACAAGCCAGTGGTCGCCAGCGATCTGAGAAGGAGCAGATCTCATGGGGCCCCGCGGGAGTGATGAGGAGACTGAGGCACTTGGAGATGACAACACACGAGAACTGAAGCAAATGCCTTGGGCAAAAGGCAGGACAGAGAAGGAGGCCTGTCGGGAAAGTTTCTGAGACGGGGATTCACAGGTACACACGAGTAGGCTGAAGTAGACCAGTGAGCAGAGAGGAGAGGTTGGAGATCCAGGCAGAGTGGGGACAGTTCCTGAAGAGGCAGAAGGAGAGGGCGCCAGAGCACGAAGGTGGAGGTCGCTCATTGACTAGAGAAGAGATTCCTTGGACAATTGAGAGTAAGGGAATGACCAGAGCAGGTGCTGGTAAGTGAGGGGTTGATGGGGAGTGAGGGGAGAGGAGGGCCAGGTTCAGGAAGCTCGTACTAAACCCTCAGTTTCCTGTATGGAATTGTAGTTGAGGGAACTTTTGGAAGCAGATGTGGGGTAGAGTAGAACAGTGAGGAATCCTGACATACAACTTTGGAACCGTTTTTAATGGGAAGGCATAGAGGCAGGCCACCCACCAGCACGCAGCACGATTGCCGGGTGGCAGGGAGGTTGGAGACCTTGAATGGTTAGGGTCCCTAATCTGCAAATGATTCTCTCCAATGGTGCTCACAGACCTGGGACTGTGGGGGAAGATTCAGAGACTGGCTAGTCAGAGTTGGGGTTTCCCGTTGGTGGGGTGGAGGTTGCATCGAAAACCCACGGAAGTCAGAGAATTGAGGTAGTGACCAAGAACGGCTGACAGGGGGAGGCATACAATAGAGAGGGACAAGTAAAGACATGAGGAGACTGAAGAAAGAAAGGAGGACAGGGGCTTGGGCATTTAAGTAAATTTAGAAATAATCTGGTGGAGAGGGGTACCTGGGGGGCTCAGTCGGTTGAGTGTCTGAATTTGGCTCAAGTCATGATCTCGCGGTTTGTGAGGTCTCGCCCCACATCGGGCTCTGTGCTGACGGCTCAGAGCCTGAAGCCTGCTTGTGTGTGTGTCTATGTGTGTCTCTTTCTCTATCCCTCCCCTGCTCGCACCTGTCACTCTCTCTCTCTCAAAAATAAATAAAAAATTTAAAAAATATTTTAAAAACTTGGTGGAGAAAAGGGAGTAGGGAAGCTAAATATATTTTAAAAGTGTGGCTTAAAATTAATGGAGTTAAAAAGTTGCCCGGATATGTTTCCGTGAGTCCCCAAATGCAGCTGAGACATTCAACTCGGTCCACAATCCTGGCTAGTGGGCAGCAGGTGACATAACTCTAGCCTCTCCAGGGACAGGTCAGCCAGGGACTATTCGCGGGACCTGAATCATATTCCCTTCCCAAGAGTGAGTAAGAGTCACAGATCGCAGTTAGTCAGTGACAGGTGCTGAGCTGAAAGGTTACGTGGGGTTGTCAGCACTACAGCAAACGAGGGGTGATCAGGGGAAAGTTCTGGGACCAGATAGATGAAGGGCTAATGATTTCCCCATCCGATCTCCAGCCTCCACGTAGCCCAACAGAGTTAGATCCATCAGGAAGCTATAGTTTCAGGCTCCCTCACATGCATGGCCACTCCTGAGGCCCTAGAAATGTGTTCATGCAGTGACATGTTTAAGCAAAATCCGTAAGTGAAGATATGTCTACTACACTTCATTGAAACAGCAGTCTCTTACTACTTCTCTTCCTTCCAACACACTTCACTGCGTGCCTACTTGTTGTAGAGACTATGGAATCAGCTTTGGGGGGTTTGACTGTAGAGTAGGGGTTACATTTCATCTGGCTGTGTTGGGGTATATTTACATGATTCATGTTGGGTCTGTGTACAGTTAAATTATCATTAGGCATCACTGTGTATGAAAGGGCCCAGGAATACGTGTACCAGAAGCCATGACCAGAAAGCACAGGGCCAGCGGCCGTACGATGATAAGAACTGGTCCAATGACTCCAAGATCAGAAGTGGGTGAGTATTAAGGAGGAAAGGAGGCTTGAGTCATACAGAGCCAGAAGTTAGTTTGAGGAACATTCTTTCAACCATCAGATGTGAAATAATTTAAGCAGAAGATTTGGGGCTCACCTAGGTCTATTCAAAGAGGGAAGGTCTTCCCTCTCAGGAATAAGTTCAACAATTGATACAACATACAAAACTGTAAATACATTATAAATATTTTCCCTTTAAAATTTTTTTAAGTTATTTATTTTGGGTGAGGGAGCAGTGGAGGGGCAGAGAGAAAGAGGGAGAGAGCGAATCCCAAGCAGGCTCCTCACTGACAGCATGGTGCCTGAAGAGGGGCTTGAACACACGAACCATGAGATCATGACCTGAGCCGAAACCAAGAGTCAGGCGCTTAACTGACTCAGGCGCAGGTGCCCCTGAATATTTTCCCTTTAAAATGGAATTGGGGGCGCCTGGGTGGCTCAGTCGGTTAAGCGGCCGACTTCAGCTCAGGTCATGATCTCACGGTCTGTGAGTTCGAGCCCTGCATCGGCTCTGTGCTGACAGCTCAGAGCCTGGAGCCTGCTTCGAATTCTGTGTCTCCCTCTCTCTCTGCCCCTCCCCTGCTCATGCTTTGTCTCTCTTGCTCTCAAAAATAAATAAAACATTAAAAAAAACATAAATAAAATGGAATTGCACAAACTAGAAGTTCTCAAAATCTGTTTGTATATAGCACAGAATTATGTAGCTTTACTATAAAGAGCCGGTATGTCTTTAATGGCTCATATACGAGAGATTGGCTTGGTAGAGATTTCCCCAAATTGGGCAAAATCACAAATCTGACCTGGCATTACAAGCACTAAAGACATGGTGATGCCTGGGTGGCTTAGTTGCTTAAGCATCTGAGTCTTGATTCAGCTCAGGTCTTGATCTCAGGGTTGTGAGTTCAAGCCCTGCATTGGTTTCCATGTCCTAAAAAATACTAAGACGTGAGGCTGAATGAAAACTTTAAAGCTATCAATACCAAACTTTGATTACCTGTGCTAGAGGAAAGACTGAATTATTCTCAACACTCTAGAAAGACAGTCGCAAAATTGTTGTCATGGAAGAGGTGATTGAACACTAAACAGTCAAAGATCACAAGAGAAATATCCTGGAAGCATGCTAGATGATTATAAATAAAACCTCGTGTTATTATGATTGTCATAGATCTTGAGTATTTTGGGTCTAGCATTTTAATATTTGTAACTTGTTATTTCTTTTTTCATTCCATATAAAGATTTATTTTTGTTGCTGTTTTCAGATGCTTTGGTGTGTACCACTTTTCTTTAGGAAGTCTCCCAAAATAAGCAAGCTCCAGGTCTTACCCCCTGAACCCACCTGAGATCTGACTTATGAATGAAGTTCTCAGGGGGCCAAGGCCCAGTGGGGTAACACAAGCCCTCCAACGAGATTCTGGTTTGGAATCTATAAGAAGGGACAACTCATTAGAAGGTATTACTTCTGACCTCATGGTCCACATGGAATCCTGATCCACAACCCAAATGAGGAACCCATCAGGAGAAGCAGTGGCTGTCTGATTAGGAGGAGGATTTTTTTAGTGATCACTTTTTCCAATAGCTTACCTTTCACCATTAGCTTAAATCCACCAACCATCTCAAAATTTTCCAGGAAGAGACATAGTACCTCAGTGAGTGGATATGGATTTTATATTTGCAGGCACAGATAGTTTTATTCTGTGTGTGATGGCACACAGGAGAATTTGTCAACATGAGTTTTTTTCTTTACATATGAGTATTTTCGTGTTCTCAAAATTCTTAGGCTTTCTTGGCTTCTTACAGCAATGGTATCATGACACTTGGGTGTGTAACGTTGTTGGGTACCAATAGAATCAGGTGGTCCAGTCACCCAGGTTGAAACTACAGTTCAGTGTGTTAAATGATGATATTCCCTTCCAGGCAGAAGCCAGATGTGTCCGTAGCAACCCTGGGAAAGAAAGATCTATGTTGGCTGAAAGGACTTTTCTTGCTATAATTGAGAAAAGTCACTCATAGATAAAACATTTAGTTGTCTCAGTCCCACTCTGGGATCTGGAACTTCGAGTCAATAGGACAAATCCATTGAAGTATGAGAGACATAATTCAATTCCTTTTAAACATCATTGGGGCTTGTTTTTAGGTCTGAAGCAACCCACTCACAGAGCAACACTGGGCAGGACATTTAAGCTGTCTAGTAGTGAACAGTCCTGATGACGAATGCAACTTCACCGTGAGGGCGATGACAACAATGTTCAATTGAATTAGAATCTCAGGGAGGCCGTTTCCATCAATAATTAGTATGTTGTTGGGTCGATACGAGAGCTGGGTTGTAATCAATATTACATCATAAGGCAGTAATTGCTGAGCACCTCAATGCAATTTGGAAGATCCGAAGTGGATTGTAATATTTTATCTCCCAAAGCACTTAGGTCAGCGTTTTGCTGAGAGATGAAGTTGTTTTTTATAAATGCTTAGTGAGCTGCCGAGGACACAGAGAAAAACATGACAAAATGGGGAGTACATTTCCTGTCTCCTGGAATGAAGTTTTGTGCCTCGTCCACAGAGCATTCATTACTACTGACTCTGTCAGCCCAGGTCAGGCTGTGGGGACGCAGAAAAGCACAGCCATGATTCTCAAACAGCGTGCCCGAAATAGTAGATAGACATTACCTGAGAACTCGTTAGAAATGCTAATTCAGGGGCGCCTGGGTGGCTCAGTCGGTTAAGCGGCCGACTTCAGCTCAGGGCATGATCTCACGGTCTGTGAATTCGAGGTCCGCGTCAGGCTCTGGGCTGACAGCTCGGAGCCTGGAGCCTGCTTCAGATTCTGTGTCTCCCTCTCTCTCTGCCCTTCCTCTGCTCACGCTCTGTCTCTATGTCTCTCAAAAATAAATAAACGTTAAAAAAAAAAAAAAGAAATGCTAACTCAGAGGCGTCTCTCCTAGACCTACTGACCAGGCAATTCTGGAGTTGGGGACCCTCAAACCTGTGTCTTAATGGGCCTCCCTGGTGTTTGTGATACATGCTAACCTTTGAGAACTGATGACATAGACAATAATGAAAATACCAGATGAGAAGGAGGCTGAGGTTGTGCCTAGCCAAGTGTGCTGTCACCACTCAGAAAGACTGAGGTTTCCAGATAATGATCCTAGAAACCCAGGCTAGGGCTTACGTTCTGAAGGGAAGGCAGACAAATACATCATTCCGTATTTTACCAAGAAAAACATACGAGCTGTCACAGACTCCATAAGATCATGGGGGAATTAAATGGTGGATAGTTCAAGGAGTTGGCATTTGGCTAAGACAGGTGTTAACCAGGGGACGTGTAGAAGGAAGTGACGCAGGTAAAGGGCAGTTGTGTTGAAGGAAGTCGGTCCTAGGAAGACATGCTGGGAGCTTTAAGACACAGAATAAGAAAGGCCAATCAAGATTCATGAGCAAGACATGAGCAGTGAGAGATGAAGTTGACCTATGGATCCCAGGTGAGATCTTGGATCTTAGACCCCAAGATTTCTGTCATTGAGAATGCAAATAATAATAAAGATGGAGATAAGATGTTTTTTGTTTGTTTGTTTGTTTGTTTTTTGTTTTTTTTGCTTTGCTTTTTGATGTGATTTTGGTGACTGCTTAAAATATATGCAGTGGAACAAAAACGGAGTGGAAAGAACAGTTAGGGGCCAATAGCATTAATCCAGGTGATAGGGGTTGGAATCAACCGATGGTGGTTTGAGAGAGTTTATCACTTCTAAAAAATACACAGGAAGTAAAATCAATAGGACTCGGTGATTAATGGGATTTGTGACATGAAGAAGATGGAGCTGTAAAGGGCAATTCTGAATTTTCTGGCCTTAGACACCAGACGGATGGTGGTTCCATCAATCTTTGTAAACACGTGATTGTAGAGGCTTAGTTCAGTGAGGTACAAACACAGAACAGATTTTGTTCGAATAACTACCGCCAACTTTTCCCTTGTGAAACCTGATTCTTACCTCGCCTCTACTCATTTCTCATTTTTAGACATCAGAGAGGAGAAAGTTCTCAATCAACAGGGTAACAGTGTCTTAATACTTACTCGCATCAGCTTTATTCTCCATCGGGCCCAGGTATTAAACCTTATCTTTATTTTGGTGGAATATTTCATTACATTTTAGGACTGCGACCCTCTCTTACTGCCTTCTGTCCAATGAAGCCAGGAATGGAATCCACTCATGCGTCTACCGGCATCTAGGTGGGATGGGAGGCTAGTGGGGGGTCTCCCCTCTCTTGATGATTGATTCCGATCTAGAGCGAGTGAAGCTAATTAAACTACTTGCATCTTCATGGCCGTGTGGGGCTGTACAATATGGACCCCTGAACTGGCCTCCCTCTTGGTTTAAGTGGGCCCTTCACAGTCTCTGATATTTGCTTTCTGATTTAAAATATGGTGGAGGCCCAGAGGAGAGCCGTAGCTTGCTAACTCCCAGCCCCCATCATCAGTACAAAAGCCTTCCTCGATGATTGGTTACAAGCCCCCACATTCACATGGAGTAGGTATTCTGAAGCAGCCTGCATTTCTTTCATGTAAAGTTTATATTCACACAAAAAAAGTGTGTGAGGGGGGCCTGAGTGGTTTAGTTGGTTGAGCTTCCAACTCTTGATTCTAGCTCAGGTCATGATCCTAGGGTTGTGGATGGAGTCCTGCACTCAGTGTGGAACCTACTTTAGGTTCTCTCGTTCTCTCCCTCTGCTGTCTCCCCTGTTGGACTTCTGTCTCTCACTCTGTCCCTCAAATAAAAATAAAAGAAAATAAAGTTTCTATTCACACAAATAGAAATGTTTTCACAGAAGTAGGCTATCGATTAGAATATACCTATAATGAGAGAAGGATTTATTCTTGGGAAAATTGTGAAGTTTTGCCTACAAAACTTCCAGGGTATTGCCTACAATTGCTCCGTTCATGGGCACTGAGTGTTCTGAAGTTTTAGACTACAAATGTCCTGTCCTCCTAGATAACTGATTCCTCAAACTTCCTTGTAGGGACAAGAGAGATGCGAATTAACCAGTTTCTATAATTGAAGAAGAAAGACACATTTTAAATGAAATGTGGGCAAGGGAGAAGGCTTGAGACTCGTCAAGAATTTTTTTCTTTTTAAAAAGTAACAAAGGGAGACTATATCCTACAAAGTATCAAAACATAGTCTAAAATTATAGTAACTAAACTATGTTAACTCAGAAAAAAGGAGTAAAAGAGTGGAACAGAAGAGAATTCAGGAGCAGAGTCAGATAAAATATGTTTAAAATTACATAAGAAACAGCATTTCAAATCATTAATGAAAGTATGAAAAACCTACCAATCTGATAAATAAAAAGGTATATACCTACTGTATGTCAAGAACCAAAAATAAATTTATATGGGTTAACAATTAATAAAATAACAAATGCATTGGAAAAGAATACAGAAGTTCACTTTCTAGTCAGAATTAGAATTGTTTATTAAGATCGAAACCCTAAAAATTAATGACAGTGTCACTTTTTCTTCATGTAAATGAAAACCTGAAATCAAAATCGAACGAATTACTTTAGAGAGCCAATCATGTGACCTAAATACAAAGTCGTAACAGGAAGAATGGTGTACAAAACCAGCCATCAAAAGCTACACATTTGTGATTTTGGACACACCTTTCTTGTTTGCTTGTTTGTTTTGTTTGTTTTGTGAGAGAGCAATCAGAGGAGGGGCAGAGAAAGAGAAAGAGAACCCCAAGCAGGCTCCGTGCTCTTAGCAAGGAGCCCCACTCGAGGTTCCATCTCACAAACCATGAGATCGTGACCTGAGCCCAAATCAAGAGTCAGATGCTTAAAAGACTGAGGCATTCAGGGGCCCCATGGACACACTCTCCTTGAGGCTTACAGGCACTGGAGTGGTAGACTTATGTCTTCTTGGTTTCATATGGTCAGGAATACCACTCCAAGCTCCTGTGGGGGATGAAAAAATATTTCACGCATTTACATGGTCAGTATCAGTTTTCTTAAGGTATGGAAATTCAAGTGGCACATGGATGGGTCATTCGGTTAAGTGTCCGACTTCGGTTCAGGTCCTGATCTCATGGTTTGTGGGTTTGAGCCCCACACCGGGCTCTGTGCTGACAACTCAGAGCCTGAAACCTGCTTCGGATTCTGTGTCTCCCTCTCTCTCTGCACCCCCCCCCATTCATGCTCTGTCTCTTTCTATCTCAAAAATAAACATTAAAAAATTTTCTTAAGATATGGAAATTCAATGCTGAATATCTACTTGAGGATGCACTTTTAACTTTTAAGCTTTTTAACAACAGAGGAGTTTATTGCAAAATAGGAGTGTTATCAAAAAACAAAAGCAAATAAACCCTAAATCCACTGTAGCGACGGGTGTTAAGATTACTGTCCCCCACCTTTCGGGTGTGTTTAGTGAGGTTAAGTCAGTTTTTCAGCGTCTGGGCTCCTTGAGGAATGGAAAGAGAGAAGCCAAGAGCTCATGAGATAGAAGGTCAGCTCAGGTAGCTCTCTCCTAAGTCCCCCACCCAAACCATCAACTGCACCTTCCCACTATCCGTGTCGGGAGGGGGCTGCAGAATAGAAGTGTTTTATCATCACTGCAGAATGGTTTGAGGCACTGGAGGGCAAAGACTGAAACTAACATTTACTTATTTGTTTACTTATTTGTTTGTTTAGTTAGTTAGTTAGCTAGTTTAGTTAGTTAGCATTTTCTACTATGGATAACAAATGGCAAAAACGCACCCCATTGATGTTCCCCGTTCAGAACGGAGAGGCGCTGTGACTGCCAACAACGAGGAGAGAATTTTGTTTCAGGTAGGACAGGGGGTAATGACAGAAAGGGGAGGTCTCCCTGCCTTGACCAGAATAGGCGCAGAATATTTCAGTGACCTTAAAAAGAATTTTCGACATAACAACTAGGTCACACAGCTCGAGCGATTTATTCTGGGGTATAGAGAAATTTTAGACAAAAAGAAGATGTAGTTGAAAAGTCATTTGTAAAAGGTTCATCAGTGCGATGAGGTACCTTTGTACCGTTGTGCCATCAAGTTGGGTTTTATCCTCAAAGAGCACTGAAGTCCACTTACTCGCTGAATCGAATTCTATTCAGCTGGGACCCTGTGCCTGAGTAGATGTGTGTGAGGGCGCTCTGATTGAAGCCTGCCTCCGTGTCATGCTCACATTTTCCATCCCCAAGCTATAACCGAAATCCAAAGTTTCGATGCGAGTCTTTGTCGCTTTCATCCTCAAGGTAGGTGTAGAAAGAGATGCTGGAATTCAAAGACTTTATTCAATGTTTTTTCCCCTAAAGAGATTGAGAACTACTTCTAATCTGAAAAGAATCCCATGTGAGGTCAAACACAAAGCACAATTTAAAATTTTTTTGAGGACTTAAACCTCATGAAAATTCTCATTTTTTTCATGTTTTACCTCTGTATGCCTGGCATATTTATTTGTCAAGACCTCTTAGAAGTGAATAACAGTCCATTAGTTAATCTAAAAAAAATCTTCAAATCCAGGAATAGTTTATAACTCATGAACTTCTGAAATCTTTTGGACTCACTGAAAGCTGATCGGGATTAAAAAAATTTGTGACATGTAGTACAGTTAGCCCTGTTGAAATTGGTGGAATTAAGGTCGAGATAATTCCTACAAGGGAAAGAATGTAGAAACATTCCTGTATTGTCGAAGGTGCATTTGATGGGAATTAACCAAAAACTCAGTTTCCATTCCAAGCTAATATCTACTAAGTATTGCATTTTCTACATTCCAAAGTGGTTCTGCATGGTTTACATATATTATCTCATTTATTTTCAGAACAATAACAAATCAGAGGTAGTTTCCCCTTTCTACAAGTGGGGAAATTGAGCTTTAAGAGGATAAGTATCTTGCCTGAGTTAAGACTTCTGGTAAATGGCCTACAACACAGTGCTGTCCTTGGCCCTACCTTAGTTTTTGTTTTTGTTTTTGTGTTTTCAATCAGTAACTCCCAAAAGTGGAATTGTCATAATAACCCAGAAAAAAAAAAAAGGCAGAATTCCAGAGCTAAAACTTGAACACTCACATTCAGTTTTAGTAGAAAAAACAGCCGTCAGACTTTTAGGGATCCAATGCCACGCCCAAGGTCAATCCTCATGTGGCTAGATAAAAATCTCATTTTTAGTCCCAACGGTAACACCATTCCATTTTGGCCTGAAAAATGAGACCATTCAAGAAAATTAAGCCTCCTTACTCTACTTCCAAGTCAACAGACACATCTCTTATTCTCAAATACACATAAGGGATTTTTTAAAAAATCTAATGGACTTTAAATGTTTGACCTCTATACGTATCAAAGGGTAGAATTTTATTTTCCGTGGAGTCTAATGAGAGAGAGAGAGAACATGCTGAGAGATTATGAAGACATAACAACTCCCAGTCTGCACAGGGGCTATGAAACTGGAAAGGCACACATGGGCATTCTGATGTCCACTGAGGATGTGTTTGTCTAGGGCACATGACTTAGTCCCTCACAGCCTGATGTCCCTGGGCGGCAGCGGGAGACAGCTCCCAAAACAGGTTAACCCAACTAGCTCTCCTCCAAGTGACACGTCTGGACACTAAATGCTCCTGGGATTACTCTACACTGTATGCACAGTAGGCCTAACATTGACACTGTGAGAATGTTTCCCCATTACTGCGTCTATCAAGGTTGAGAGGCAGGAGGAGCCCTCGTCTTCTCCATTTACAGACAAGGAAGTTGAGGTGCACAGAGGTAAAGGTACTCGCTTACGGCACCCTGTTCTGTCGCGGGCTCAGAAACATGATCTGGAACAGAGGCCTCTGTGCTTGGGCTGACCTCTTGTTAACCATTCCGTGGGACTCTCCAAAGAGTTGCCCTTTTAGGGTTGTTCCTGCCTCCTTGTGTTCTCATGTGCTTCTCATGTTGGGGCAAAGATTGTTGGGATCATTATTAAATCCAGGGTGGGCTTGCGAATATGCATGTGTTGTAATCCCAACTGATGATTAACTTGGCTTCATGGAAGACAAAGGCTAACCCTTACTTTCCTTTAATTGTTCAGGCTCTTAACGGCATAAGGTCTGCCTTGCATATAGTAGGGCCCTTTCTACTTACTGAATGATAATTAATATTATCTTCATAATGAATATCATGATGATATTGTCTTATTCATTGACTATTTATGTAAAGGCTTTGGGAAAGTCTCACTACTTTGAGCCTTGATTTCCTCATATTTAAAACGGGGCAGGCACGGCCCCCTTGTAGCATCTCCATGAGACCTACAGATGATATATGTGAACCTCCAGCACGTGGGAGATAATTAATAAAAAGGGGCAGCCGTTATCACAGCACCTTGGTGATTATTTTATAATCATCATTGTATTCCCATCAATATATCCTCTGTTCTCCATGGAACTTCACACACAAATAGAAATATGATCAATATTTAATAATGGAGCTTAATAAATGCATGTTAGTTGATTAATTAATTGTCAGGGAATGGAGGCAGAAGAGAAAAATCACCAGCCGAGCTTCGGGCAGAAGCGGCCCTCTCTAATCCATCTTCTAACCTTCTGTCCATCCCAGGTCGACAGTCCTGCCTCCTTAGCGCATGATTGATTATGGACTTCCCGGCCCAAGGGCTGTCCAAAAGCAATCACAGAATCTTGTACCCCAGAGATTGCCTCAGCTCTAAGATCCCAAAGGCATGAGAAAACCCTGAAGAGACACATTTCAATTATCATGCAAAACAATATGAGACCACATTAAAACTATACTACACTCAACCTCCTGGGAGGGCGGGTCTACAGACTCAGGATTAGTGTTTCATAAGACACCCAGGAGGAGGGAGGAGAGTTTGTGCACACTAGGCGTACAGAAGGACATCTTCTGAGACGTCACGTGCCCTTGTGCCACGGTTTTGGGGGCAGGTCCAGCGGTGAGTCCTCTAGGGTAGCTGGTGGTTGAAGTTGGCTCTTCCATTTTTGCTTCACATGATTTCCATTGAAAAGCAATGGAATGCAGCTGGAGAACTTCCCAAGTTCCTGTTAAGGAATGATGTGAGGTGTTAACCATGTGATTTAATAAAATAAGAAAATAATCTTTTCTGGCCGTCACTCCTTAAAATATTCTTTAACCTGCATTGCCTCCTTGACCTCTAAATAGCTTTTCCCATTGAAATCTATATTGCGTTATTAAGGTTAGATGTTTTGTTTGATAAGGTTTTCGTTTTAGCTTTAGGATCCTAGAAAGTTGAGGTATTATGGAAATGGTTTCCTGATTTTCTGGCTTTGATAGTTTCTTCATCTTGCCATAAGAAAGAAATATTATTTTTTAATTGTAAAGACACAAATGTAAACATCCAGCCTGTTTAGAGAGGTGTCGTGTCCCACATATGTTCGGGACAAACACCAAACATATTTAATATTTTAACTTCATGTCTAGAGAACACTCACAGAGTCTGAAACTCAGTGAACACCTTCCTGATATTCTGAACACCTTAAACATGAACACTTCCTCAGAAAGAGGTAATACTTCAAGACTATCCCTTCTGGCTGGGCACTCTTCATGTTCCTCTTTATGGGACTAAGGGGTATAAACTTTGATTAGTATGAACATTGACAGAAGTGCTGGGAGTTGACAGAGTCAGGGGACAGCCCAGAGGGCACAGAAGAAAGCAGACAGCCGGCCCCTGGAGCTCAGAGCTTGCCGACCCTAAGCACATGCCTGAGAGATGGCCTCGGAGGGACGCAGAGAATGTGAAATTTCACGGCCTAGGAAGTGTGTATATGGAAATAGGCTAAGCTGAATCCAGCCAGTAAATTTGCATTGACGTAATTTACTTTCCTGACTGGGAAAATCCAAACCAAAAGAAGGTGGAGGTGGAGAGGGATGAGACTGAGCCCCAAATTTCTGGTCAAAAAGGCTGGAATCAATTTGGGGCTGACTCAGGTCATGATCCCATTGTTCGTAAGTTGGAGCCCCATGTCGGGCTCTGTGCTGACAGCTCAGAGCCTGGAGCCTGCTTTGGATTCTGTGTCTCCCTCTCTCTCTGCCTCTCCCCCACTCATTCTCTATCTGTCTCAAAATAATAAATGAACCTTAAAAAAAAATTAAACGAGGCAGGGATTAATTCTGAAATACGGGAGCAAACCGAATGCCCTGTCTGCCATCATGCAGAGAGTGACCAGAGCGTTTCTGGGGAGGGCACATGGGGCCCACACACACGTGAGCCCATCAATCACCAATCCATTCAGTTGGTGCTGGGGGTACCTCCATAAGAAACTCTGACAGCAGGAGTGTCCCAGAGACGCCATGACGGAGACGCACGTACTTTTCTGAACTGATCCTTCTACAAAGAGTTGCTGTCCCCACCTACTCTAATCATGAATTAGCCTTAAAATCAGCCCAAGGAGGATTTCTGGGATATGCATATTTCCTACATCCTTATCTTGGATAAAAAAACCCCAACAAACTAAGCACTTGGAGGTCAAAATAACCTTGTTCTAAAAGACAATAGTAGCACTCTGCATAATTCCCACTACAAATAAAGGCTAAATGGGAGGCGTCACTCAGTCTGAGAGCCAACGGAGGCTGCTCACGAATTCCAAAATTAGGCCAATTTCCCCGGCCAGTTCCGTTAGCGTTGGACTGGATGTCCCGCTGCGGGTCTGCCCCATGGGACGTACAGAACGGAAGAGCTGAGGTGACCTCATGCTCTCCCTGGACAAACCCACCCCCCAGGCAGGAAAGGACAGACCCCAGCCCAATATGCCTAGTGTGCTCCAAACCGACCAGGCAGAGGGGCCCTTGCCTCTAGCCAAGTCGGATCATCAGTACCCTCCCTGGGCTCCATACAGGAAATGAACGCCAGGAAGCGGAAGCAGTCTGTCCCTGACGATCTGGACATACGGACATACAATTCAACCAATGTGGTTTTGACATGGGAGCTTTCACATGCTGGCAAACAGAAACATTCCAACTGTATTAGAAAAATAAAGGGAGGTATCATGGTAGCACATGTTATATGATGTATCGAAGGCTGAAATAATGAGGAGATGATATGAAAAACTTGGTTTAGATAAATTATGGGTTGAGAGTAGTCAAAGGAAGGGATGGCGTGTCCTAGTTGAAATCTAAAACGTATATTCTGGGGCCAAGAACAGATGGACAGTTTCTCTGTAAAGAGCATATGGAAGTATAAACAGACTGCCAAATATATCTGAAGAAAAGCACCAAACTCGGCCTCGCTTGGGGGAGAATCTGCGCGAGAATTATAGGAGGAAAACAGCCTTCTTGAAAACGGCTGAAGTGGACCTGTCTTTGAGGGACTGAGGGAACAGGTGGCCCTGTACAGAGCTGATGGCCCTAAAGGGTCTCAGCCTACCTTGCTGGAAGCAGCTGGCTTTCCCCTACTCGAGCCACCTCCTTTGCACACCGACAGACAGAGGGGATTTCTGCTTCTCTGGGGGAAAATCCCCACCCTTTTCGATCCTTCTTACCATCATTGACCCCAGGTGACACTCTGGAACTTCTGTATGGGAGGAGCTTAGAGGCAACAGTCCAGATACAGAGAGGTGGTTTAGGGTTTTTATCTTGAAATATTTTTTGGAGCCACCCTTCCCCCACATTGTTGGTTTATTTGGCTTGGTATTTTTTTTTAATTTAAAAAATATAAATATTCATTTATTTTAAGAGAGAAAGAGAGAGAATCCCAATCAGGCTCTGTGGTGTCAGCACAGAGCCTGATGCATGAGCCACGAGATCCTGACCTGAGCCAAAATCAAGAGTTGGACACAACCGACTGAGCCACCCAGGCGCCCCTGGCTTGGCATCTTTGAAGCTGTTTCTTGATTCCCTCCAGATAAATACCGTAAGAAATAGACTGCTAATCAGAGTTAAATGTATTGGTTTGTTGCAGGCAAGGAAGACCGTAGCCCTTGGAGGACCTTGGAACTTCTCAGTAAGAGGAGCTTGGGAAAGGCTTTGGGTTTGCATAGGCGGCATGGGGTGTGTGATAAAGGAATTGCATGCAATTTTGCTCCGGATGACTGAAGCCAGAAGGCAGAAGTGATTCCCTGATTTTCCATGGGTTTCTCAATGTGTCTTACCTCGGAGGTGAGTGGGAGAGGGCAACGTTTGGTCATTCTCTGTGGTTTGGGCAGCATTCTTATCTTTTCAAGTGCGTTTTTGTGTGTGTGTTCGGACACGACTACAGAAGGGTGGTGTATTCTTTTTGGTCCGCCATGGTCACACACCTTGTCTGGCGCCGGTGTTTTGTGAAACTGTTTATGTTCAGTAGGAGATGCTCCTGCGTTCACTGATAAAAACACACCAGCTTCAAGATGCTTTTTAATTGTTCGAGTTCATAGTGACTATGGGAGGAGCAAAGTCTCTGCAAACCACCCAAGAGAACTCTACTTTTTGACATCTGAGCAACTTATTATATCATAAGACACATTCTTCTTCGTCTCGAATAGCAATAATACCAACAACACCAGAAGAAGAAGACCGAGAAGAGATGAAGAAGAAGATGAAGAAGGAGGAGGAGGAGGAGGAAGGGGAGGACAAGAGGAGGGGAAGAAAAGAAGATGGGGACGGCTACTAACTCACACGCTGGGAGGTGCCAGTGGAGCCACCTCCATACACACTTTTCTGGGCTGTCCCAGAACATCCCTTTTGCTGCCCAACCATGAGTAAAGTCCCTTGTAGCCAAACAGCCAATAGTAGCAGTGTCTACGATCAGTGTCTACTAGTAGATCGTAGTAGTGTCTACGATCACAGACACAGAGAATCAAGATGTTGGCCTCCTGAAGGCAGGAGGGAATTAGGGAGAAAGTGGCATTTAAGGAAGTTTTCCTAGTATCCTTTCTCACGAAGGAAGGGCTTCTCATCAATTTCAAGTACCCAAGAACCAACTCTAGAGATGACCCCTAGAGAACCATTGGCCCCATCCTGCAAAGTCCGTGTTTACGTTAGACATTAGGGTCCCCTCCGCCTGTACTCGCAGACTGATAGCTTCATTCTCCGGGAGGGAAAACGGCTGTCAGCACAAGTAAATAAAACGGTGAGAGTTTCCAGAAGCAGCATGGCGCACAGCAGGCTAGAGGAAGTTTACAAATCATTAGCTTTGTTTACTGTATAAAAATATGCAATTAATTCACGGTAATTGATCTGAAAAGGAACATTAGCGAGGATTTATTTATGATGTTCAGCTTAAAATCATTCCCCAAAAGAGAAAGATGATATTTGAAACGCTCAAGGACCAGGGACTAGCACACCTATAATTTTGTATCTTGAAAATCCAAGCACACGCTTCTTGGCCTCTTACTCTGTTTGTTTTTCTCTCTGCTCTCCAGCCCCAGCACTTCCCAGACATTCTGGAAAGGGGGAAGTTGCCTGTAAGTGCCTTTTGCACCACCATTAGGTGCCCCCAAAGTATTCGCTTGTCTCTGGAGTGAAATGTCGGAGGAGTCTGACCCCAGCGTCTCGCAGCTTTCCTGCTGCTCCTGTTGGAACCTGCATGCATTTCCCTCCACTCAGTACAAGCTCTACTGCTGGCCATCGATCCCCAGTCTAACCTCTGTTGCTCTCGCATTTCTCTTTCCCAGGGCGGCCGGGGTTCCTGCCTGTTCGAGATTGTCATGAGTGGGAGTCCTTCTCTCCTTCCCCCCACCCCCAGTGGACGCGCCCCATGCTCCCTGGCACACATAACGTCCACCGCCTCCTTACAAGGCAATGCCCTTGGCGCCTCTCTGCTTCGCACATACTGTTTCGGGGCGGGGGGGAGGGACCCTTAGCCATTTCTCATCACAACACCCTACTAACTCCCAAAGACCCAGGTTGAATCCACCCACTCTGTGAAGTCTTCCCGAAGGCTCCCAGACTCCCTACCTTCTGTCTCATGGCGCCACTAAGGGTTCCTTAGAGCACTGAGCACATTTGCCATGATTACTGGCTCACACGCCTGTCTCTGCCAAACCGTAGATAAGCTCTCCACGGTCTGTGGGAAGACACACAGGGTTCAATATTCTACCTGAAATACGTTCTGCCCGTGACTGTCTACAGCAAATATTTTGTGTATGTTTTTCTTCTACCTTGTCTTGTCATAATTTAAATGCCCCTCTCTTGGACATTCCAAAATTTCAACGGGTTTCTGTTATTCTCTCTCATTTTATTTTCATGATGTTTTGTCATTTCTTCTCAGATTTCAAAGAAGCCTCGTCTTTTTTTTTCCCCTCTCACAAACTAAAATATTTTAGAAGTGAATCAGAAAACAAGAGACCCACAAATCCAAAGTGGAGGTGACAAAGCAGATATTAAAAGATATTCCAAGTTTGAAAGGGGTGAGGAGGTTTATTTACATCCTAGAGTGTTAGCTCACAGAATTTATTTCTTAGCAGCAGTAATTTTGGATGAGAGAGAAGCCCCATGCAAGCTGAACAGGCCAGAAAAGTTCTGCTGAATTTTGGAAATCTGTCTTCATTCTCCCCATCCTTTTTTCTTCAGTCTTCACTTTCCCAAAAGAGGGGAGTATACCAGATATCGGATCCCAAGTTTTTGTAAAGACCAGAGGTTGTTTATAAAGATTAGAAAATGGAGAGGGGCGCCTGGGTGGCTCAGTCGGTTAAGCATCCGACTTCGGCTCAGGTTGGTTCGTGGGCTCGAGCCCCGCATGGGGCACTGTGCTGATAGGCTCAGAGCCTGGAACCTGCTTCAGATCCTGTCTCCCTCTCTCTCAGCCCACCTTGCCTCACCCAAATGAATAAACATTATTATTATTATTATTTTTAAAGAAAACAGAGAAACAAAAATCTCCTTTCCTTCAGCTAACATGTTCGCCATTTCCAAACATCTAGAAGAGGTTTTCTTGACTTTGGCACTATTGACATTTGGCCTGGGCAATTCTCTGTTGCCTGGTTGTCCTGTGTGTTATAGGCTATTCAGTGACATCACTGGTCACTACCCTCCAGATGCCAGTGACACCCAAGCTGTGACAATCAAGTGTGCCTTGGGGCACACAGTCAGCCCTGGCTGAGAACTGCTATTCTAGAACACAGTTCCCAAATCTGTGCCACGGTTCTTTGCACTCTGTAGGAACCACCAGGGCACCTAAGGCATATCTTTAATTATCTAGTGAAACTCAGCAATGTTTGTCTGACACCACGGGACCTGCTGGTCTGTGATAGTTTACAATTTTAACATTAAATTGTTATATTACTTTTGATGTCATCCCACATTTGTAAATTTGGATTCACACACACACACACACACACACACACAAAAAAAAAAAAAAAAAGCAAGCACTGGGGCTCCTGGGAGGTTCAGTCAGTTAAGCGTCTGACTTTGGCTCAGATCACGATCTCGTGGTTTGTGAGTTCAAGCCCTGCGTTGGGCCGTGTGCTGAAAGTTCAGAGCCTGGAACCTGCTTCGGATTCTGTGTCTCCCTCTCTTTCTCTCTCTCTCTCCCCTCCCTGACTTGTGCTCTGTCTCTGTCTCTCTCTCAAAAATAAATAAAAAATTAAAGAAAAAAAACATGTAAAAAGCAAGCACTGAGTAAAAATCAATGTGGAACAGAAAATTAGAATTGCAGTATCCGATATAATTCCAAGGATTAAGAATTTGTTCAATCGATAGGTGCTAACTAATCAGAACTTAAAAGCTTACAAAGTTGTTTAGATTTAACTACAGAATTAGCTGAATTGTAGGCATTTCTTTTGGCCTAGGAGTCCGAATGGACACGTAGTTGAAATGCTAAATGTACCATGAACCAAGAGTTTGGAACCTCTGCCCCAGTGCAGAAGCGTCCGGCTCCACCTAATACAGAGTAAGTAATCACTGTGTGTACATGTTTTCTTTCAAATTATGGTTGGTATAAAACACTGAACACAATTGTTTTTATGAGAAATATTTGAGGGAGCTTGGATGTAAGCAGGTCCCATGATTCTCTTTGCCAGTTCATATGAAGATGAGTTGACAAATTTTGGAATTATGATGGAGACTGAGGACATTTTCATGGTGTTTTC
This sequence comes from Paguma larvata, assembly GCA_030068075.1. NCBI lineage: Eukaryota > Metazoa > Chordata > Mammalia > Carnivora > Viverridae > Paguma > Paguma larvata. Next base: position 5,695,037 of record CM057826.1, read on the forward strand.
AAAACTACTGTAATTGACAATCTTTTTTATTTTCACTAAATAATGCACATGATATTATAGAGCCCTTGAGCCATGACCTCCCCTTTGTCCAAAGTACACACTTAATATTTGACTTGGTATTCTTTCTTTCTTTCTTTCTTTCTTTCTTTCTTTCTTTCTTTCTTTCTTTCTTTCTTTCTTCTTCCTTCTTCCTTCCTTCCTTTCTTTCTTTCTTTCTTTCTTTCTTTCTTTCTTTCTTTCTTTCTTTCTCTTTCTTTCTCTCTCTCTTTCTTTCTCTCCCTTTCTTTCTTTCTTTCTTTCTTCTTCTTTCTTTCTTTCTTTCTTCTTCTTCTTCCTTCTTTCTTCTTCCTTCCTTTCTTTCTTTCTTTCTTTCTTTCTTTCTTTCTTTCTTTCTTTCTTTCTTTCTTTCTTTCTTTCTTTCTAAGTAGGCTCCACACCCAATGTGGAGCTTGAAGTCATGACTCTGAGATCAAGAGTTGCATGTTCTATTGGTGAGCCAGCCAGGTGTCCTTGGTTTGGGATCCAATAATGTAGTTGTATAGTATATAGAAGCAACATTCCTTTGAAAGGAAAACAATTGAGGCATTAATTAGCAAAGTATTGTTGGCTTCGGGGAAAAGGTGATAGAAAGAACGTATTTGAGAAGGATGAGAAAAGAGAGAAGACTCGACAACTAAGAGGGGAAAACTAATATTATATGTCCTTGGCAAGTTAACAAAGAGGTCATGTAATTGCAGTTAGAAAAGAAAGTGACATCTTAACATAACAAGTGGTGAATTGGAAGAGAAAAGGATATAGGAGAGGCATGTTAGGAAAATATTCACATGCATCGAAGAAGAAAGAATTAGGAAGAAGCTGAATATAGATGGGGAATAAGTTTCTGTATCCTTACTGAGTAGAGTTTGATGCAATACTGCCCTGTCAGTAAGTAAACTGATGTGGAATAAGACAGATAAATGCATGAAACCCGACCTACCAGCTACTGATAGATCATATTTCCAAAGATGGCAGAAACATATCTCCATTCTCACACGCCTTTATAATGTTATCTTGCCACTCTTCATGTAGAGATAAAGGCAAATTCTCTTCTTTGAATCTAGTTAATCTGTGGTTAATTTGAACAATAGAAAGTGATGTCAATAGTATTCTGGGACTTCCGAGCTCAGAAATTAAATATTCCTGGAAGCTTCTGCTTTTGTACTCTAGAGGAAGCCAAACTATGTAAGAATTTGACTAATCCAAGATGGCCGTACTGTGAGAAGACCAACATGGTCACGTGAAGACCCATGTGGGACAGTACCGAGGGTGGGACCCACAATCCCAGCTAGGTACCCGGCCAACAGCCGGGACTAAGCCATAGAAGTGAGGCCATTTTGGAAACGGAACTTCCAGGCTACTTTGGGCACCCACCTGATGCCATGTGGAAAGGAGTTGAGTTGTCCCTGATGCTGTCCCTGGCCAAACTGCAAAATGTTGAGCACATCGATGTTTTCAGCCACTAAGTTTCACAACGTGCAATTTGAGGTTTTCCAGCCTCAACAGACTACGTATCCAGAGATGCCTATTCAGGGTCATTGGCCCAATTCACTGGTCTCTCGTCTCGTTCATTTGATTTACTTACGGGAGCCCCAACAGACTTTCTCGAAATCTGCCAGAGTCCAGGCAAGAAAAGAGGAGGCACGCCAGAGATTTTAAACAAGGACTATTCAAAATAGGGACTTATACATGACAGGGGACAGCGAGAAGTCAAGTGACAGGTAATCAAGGGTGGTGGTGAACACGTGAGTGCTGCCACCAGTCCTGGGGCTGATAGAGTAATGGGAACGGAGCCATCTATCTCATAGAGACCAGCCTCATGGAGTTGGGACTGTGGAGAGTGAGGCTGACCAGCAGGCCCTGGAGCCACAGGAAGAAGATTCCTTACATCCCTCCCCTTCTTTCTCTAAGTGCCCCTCATTGTCACTACACTGACTCACAACTGCAGTGATGGATTGCTGACGTGAAACACAGATCTCAACGGCACACATCATGATGCCATTCATGCAGAATTGCCCATCCCTGAAACAAGAAAGGTCTTTTATTTATTTTGAGAGAGAGAGAAAGAGAGAGACAATCAGTGGAGGAGGGGAAGAGAGCAAGAGAGAGAGAAGATACCAAACAAGCTCTGTGTGCTGTTAGTGAGGAGCTCAACTTGGGGCCCAGTCTCACGAGCCCTGAGATCATGACTTGAGCCGAAATCAAGAGTCAGATGGGTAACCGGCTGAGCCACCCAGGTGCCCCTGAGACGAGTGAGGTTCTGATACAGGTTCATTATCACATGTTAGACCTTCGCACCCCTGAAACTCAGTCCACACACAGATTCACTTGTGCTGGACTTAACTGCTGGGCACCCTGCCAGGCATGTCTCTGCAAGCCAGAGAGACTTGTTGGGGTTGGAAGTGGAGGTGCTCTCACAAGTGGGAGCCCCACTCTGTACCATCATAGCCGAGGAGATATGAAGGATAAAGATTCTTAAAGCCAGTCTTTATTCTTAATTTTCTCAACTTATCCTCACTACCTCTTTATTCTGAAATCTTCCCAGGGCATATATGCCCTTTTATGGGGCACCTGGGTGGCTCAGCCAGGTAAGCACCCCACTCTGAGTCTCAGCTCAGGTCATGATCTAGGGCTTGTGAGACTGGGCCCCAAGTTGGGTAACTCACTAGGTTTGTGAGTTCAAGCCTCACATCAAGCTTTGCACTGTCAGTGCAGACCCTACTTGAGATTCTCTCTTTCCTCTCTTCCACTCGCTCTCTCTCTCTCAAAAAAAAAAATCCCAAAAAAATGCTCTTTTTGAATCGATTGAACTCCAAGAGGTAGATGTTTTCTTGACTTTGACTCCTAGGCTGTATACCCTGAGCACACCTCCAAAATGATGGGAAAACAGCCTTACTTAATGAGCAACATCACAACACCTTGTGAGGAATTAGTCTTTTCATTTTTCCAAACTGGGTGGGCAGTGGCAGCTGGACGACCAGAAACAAGAGATTTAAAATCTTAGCCGAGGACCCAGAATGAATGAGGAACAGGCTGGGAGCCACCATGTAAACCCTTTACTCCTTAATTGCGGTCATTAAAACATGCCTCATGGTGGGGTTATTGATATCTGTATGTGTCATTCTTCAAAGGCAGTAATCACTTTACACAAAAATATAGGTCGGTCGGTAAGAAGAGCCTTTTCAAACAATTAAATGCGCTGGTCTGATGTCTCTCGGGATAGCAGGATCTTTGAGAGGAACTGAGCGATTTCATTATCGGAACACAGTGGCAAAAGGAAATGCAAATATTCTGAAGCAAAAGAAGGAAAGCACAAATATCAAACGATGAAAACGGTTGCCTTATTAAGGCATACTTGATTCATTTAAAGCAACTTCTGCATTATCTTAGTTTTATGTTTTGGTGAGGAACTGATTTTAAGAGCAAACCTTCTGTGGATCAAAAAGTAGAGTAGAAAATCTTTGTAGAAAAATTAGTCTCTCTTATTATTTTTTTAAATCAAGCCACTGTCACATTTATTTCAATATTGAAATTTACACCCATCACTGACCATTCTATGGAGAGCAGGACAGTCAAGAGGAGGAAAGGGAGTGGGGGGCCCAAGTCAGTGCTTCACACAGGTCAGAAGAGGGAGGAGAGGTCTCTGGCCCGTGGGGACCGAGCCCGTGGATATCACCCAAGACCCCGCTGACTGTGCCAGGAGCCGTTTCCCATAGAATGAAAGGCACGCACCATTTCCTCACCCCAACTCTGCCACTTCTCTTCCCACTTCAGACTCCCTTATTTCTGAACATGCATGGATTCTCAAACTCGTGAGCGGGGTAAGTGTCACGATTAAGTGCAGCAACAAAGACCTGTTTGGAACCCAAACCAGATGGTCACAGGAAAGAACGACAAAAGGAAGTTTGATGCCCTCCTGCCCCCGATGGCCTGGAGAAGGATGAGGACCCGCTCTCTGATGACACGCAGTGGAGCACTCTCCTAGCCACGGCCGCCCCTTCTCCCACCGCCCGAGATATGTTTGTCCTCTCAAGTTCGAACGACATGACTGCAAATCTGAGGGGTCCAGGTAGAAGGGAGCTTCGCGGTGGTGGCCCCGATGCAGTCTGGGAATGGCGGGTTCTCTTTGACTCCATAAGATGAGTATCTATTCCACATGTGATAATATCTCCACAGCTCGACGGCACAGTCAAGCTGTTAGCCTCGGTCAGCCTTCTTCAGGCATACGTCAGAAGGCGTCTCTTCCTTCTCAGAACGAGCATCTTCTGTCTTTTGTTTATTTCCTTAAAACTTGAAATCACGTACATTTTCAGAACAGCAAATGCAAAAATACAGAAGGGAAAAAATCCAAATTTTTCTATTCTGAATGTACGTTTTCCACAAACACAGAATATTTGCCAAATCTTTTAAGCCAGTCATGGACATAGTGGTCTAACCAGTCGTTCCAGGGAGAACGAAAGGCCTGTTTCCACCCACCTGGCGGGGGAGGGGCGGGTCTCCCTGGGGTCTTCGGAATTGAGTTAGCTGGCACCAACCACAGAAATAAAAGCCGCCATTTATAGGAATTTGTCCGTATCAGACACTAGATTAAAAGCTTTGCTTAGAGTTTCAACTTGTCACATAAAACAACTTGCCAGAGAGTCTTCATCATCATACACCTGTCAGAAGGACAAGTCTGAGCCCTAAAGGGTAAGTGGCCCGAATAAAGGGCCTGCAGTGGCTGCTCATAGATTCGGAGTCACCTGGAGCTGGCGACCTCTAGCTTTGCTGTTTCTGCGGCTGGGAGTCCGAGGACAGAACTCCAGGGAAAGGACAAGACGCAGCCAGTGGGCATGGAAGCCCTCCATTGCTCACCACTCTCAGTGCCCGCAGAGAAAATGGAATAAACCAACAACAGAAACTAAAGACAAAACAGAAAGAAAGACCAAATAGCCAGCAGTTGACACGTCATCTCCTTCTGGAACAATTACAAGTGTTTAAATGTAAGGAATTTTAATTAAATTAAAGGATTTAAAAAACTTCAAAGCATCAAATCAATATCAACTTGAAATGGATAGTTGATTTTACTCTTCTCTGTGTTAGAATACAAATATTGCTACACGCTATCAGACAAATCATCTTTTATGTTTGTCTCGTCTCTTCAACTTTCTTATATCACAGTGAAAGTGGTTGGATCTTAATGTATTTTAAGTAGTGTCGAGAGTAAACGTCCCGGCGTCTAAAAGATATGTTTCTTTTCTGTGAGTGACTCACTAATTGCTAGAATAGATAATGGTGTAACTTACGATCTTATCAATCAAACCAAAAGTCCAGATGCTTTAAAAGTGGCAGCCGATACTTTTCAAGAGTGAGTTCCAAAAAGAGCTGCGGAAATTGCAGTTTCAAGTGACTTACACAAAATCCAAAAAGCAAATACATTTGCCAAATATAAAGGAAGAGCTAAAAGTGTTCATGTGGCAATAATCATTGCCAAAAAGTGAACGGAAAGGTAATCCTCTCTAAAAATGACTGGACCTTGGCCGTTCAGATATTCGTAAGCATTCTAAAGTAAAGTAACACCGCTGAAAAATAATTCACGGCAGTTAAGAACAACAGCCTGACTCCCCAAGGTGGCATTTCTCAGCTACCCTTTGGTTTCTCATCATTGAGGTATCGGCGGAAAGAGGATTAACAATATTACTAAAAACTAGCTTCAAGGTCTGGACTATTTTTCCTAGTATGACGGTTCATTTTTTTTTATTATTATTTTTAATGTTTACTTATTTTCAAGAGACAGAGACAAAGTGCGAGTGGGGCAGGGGCAGAGAGAGAGGGAGACACAGAATCCAAAGCAGGCTCCAGACCCCGAGCTGTCAACACCAAGCCGTCAACACCGAGCCCGATGCAGGGCTTGAACTTGTGAACCATGAATCATGACCTGAGCTGAAGTCAGATGCTCAACCAACTGAATCCTCCAGGCACTTCCGACAGTTCATTTTTAATGTGCCATTTCTGACACACAGAGAGAGAAATATATGTGTTCTACCAAAATATGATTGGTTTTCTAAAAAAGCATACATAGGCAGGTGGGAAAATTCGGGAACAAAAAAATCACCCACTTATATGCTACTGGAAGATTAGAGACCCTTCCCCCCACTTTCTTTCCCCCAAATGAGAAGAGTCAAGTTCTCACAAATATCTTCAAATGTAACTTTCCCGATTTGTATGCTTTCACCGGCACACGTGGTCCTCCTTGTCTCCATTGGACCTATCAGGGGAGGGCGGGCTGGGACCTCAGATGGTCACGTTCAAACTGTAATGATGTTCGAGGGTCCCCACCCTGGAGGTCGTGTTAGGCTCCGGAAACTTCCTTCTATGCTTGCTGATTTCGTTTAAAAAATTGTGTTAGAAGCGAAAAGTCAGAGTTGAATAACCCTGTGAGTCTGCACATTAAGCTCTTAATGTATCCACAGCTAAATTTTATTAGTCATAACATAAGAGCACAGCTTTGTTTTGTGCCAGAAGTAAGTAAATATGTAAAAAGGAGACAGCGCCCATGGCTCTGGTGCCAAATGTTAACTGAAAGAGGAAACATTTCAGGAAACAGAAAATCATCCACTTACAGGCTACTGACAGATTCATGCCCTCACCTTCCCAGCGATCCGGGAGACGGATTTTAGTCACATCCCTGAACGAGTGACACACGTCATGCCCGGAAGGCAAGCGCCGTAGTTTTGAACAGCTCAGCCACGTATTGTTGCCAGCGGCTTGAAAAACATTTTCTCCCCCAACTCATAGGACTGGACACAATACGATATCTGTTTCCATTTATAAAAGTTTGCTGTACCTATTTGCCTTGTTTTCTGGGAAAATAATATATCTAAATAGACTCTATGCTTTGGCAAGTTTTTTTAAGTGTTTATTTATTTTGAGAGAGAGAGAGAGAGAGAGCAAGAGAGCGAGCATAATCAGGGGAGGGGAAGAGAGAGAGGGAGAGAGAGAATCCCAAGCAGGTAGAGCCCAACTCAGGGATGGATCCCATGAATCATGAGATCATGACCTGAGCGGAAATCAAGAGTTAAACCGCTAGCCGACTGAGCCACCCAGGCATCCCGAAGGCTTTGGCAAGTTTTAAGAGCACACCACGCCTGGAATTTTCAAGCCTACTGGAAAAGAGTACTAGTTATATAATATGGCCTTTATTTCAAATAGGCTTACATTTTTACTTCCTTTATTTCATAAAAATGCTTAAAATAACCTACTCCAACCACCAAAGGTTACATTTATAACAGTTGTAAGGAAGTGAATTTATGTAGCGCTTTTCTTCCAAGACTCTCCAATGTGTCACCCACATTTATATACATTTTCTGGCCCCATCTCTGCATTTCCCTTTAGAATGTACCAGAAGTATATGAGGTCTCATATAACATGCAGATCGTAAGATCTGCAAAATGCAGAAGGGTAGACAGGCAGCAAACTCGTGGCATGCCAGATCTGGGGGAATTTCCGGTAGTGATTTCATCCGCTGAAAAGAACCATGTATGAAAGTGCATTAATATCAACCCACACGCGTACTCTGGCTATGAACGGAACACTTATTGTACTGAAAATTGTGGAAACTGGGCCAGCTTTCTTTGGCAGTACTTTGAGTGAGATTACTTTTTTTTTTAAATATTCTGAAAATATACATAGGAAATGGTTGATGGAGACACAACCAGTGAGAAACCAAAGAAGGTTAAAAGCGACATGAAACAAACCAAGTCAGAAAGCAGTAATGCTGTTACTTTGCATCTCTGAGCTTTGCTTAAAGAATGGGTTTGTTTTGTTAACAAATGTTACATAGTGCGTTTGGTTATAACTCTGAAAGAGACAGGATCCATTTTTCAAAGTGATTTGGAGACATATTGAATGGAGTTAACTGGAGAAGTAACGTGCAAGGAAACCATTCAGAACTGGCGGTTTCCCTGGCAATGAACCTGGGGTAATTTACAAACATGAGCCAGATCAACCCCGGGCAGGAATTCTAAACCCTCAGGAAGAAGTCGGGGCTCTGCCGGGCAGACTAACATGTGCGTGGTTTATGTGATTTGTGAGTTACCCCTTATATTCGCTGTGTCACATGACTTAGAATCAGAGGTAAGCGTTCTCCCTGGTTGGTTTCCTGACCTGACCTCCCTGCAAATATCTAAAACCTTATTCATAGTTGGCACTGCAGACATGCCCTCTGATCCTTCTTTGGTTTAATAAAGTATTCCGTTCAAAATGTAAGCTACACAGTGTCTATTTGACAAGCACCATGAAAACAAGTGTTAATTTAGGGGCAATATGACATGTTCCTGGTTCTGTCCATCTCTGGGTGTAATCGAATTTAAGAAACAAATAGGAGTACCCATAAATAAATTGCCTTAGGTACTGTCTTTAGTCTGTTAAAACAAAAAAATGAGGATTTCTGGCCTATGACAGTCTTGACTGATGCATTATTAGACGCATGTGTGAAACTTGGCTAAATTAAGTAATTTCCAGAAAATAGAATAAGCAATCTACCTAATTGCTTTAAATATTGGCTTTATACCAATCAACCAAGACAAACACCAGAGTCATGTGTACTTGAATTAAATTACCTTATCTCCTTAAAAAGTCTCTTTCTCCAAGTAACATAGCAAAATTATGCCCAGTTATTATCAAAGGGTATTATTGAAACACAGCACACAAGGGGCACCCGGGGGGGTGGCTCAGTCAGTTAAGCCACCAATTTCAGCTCAGGTCACAGTCTCAGTTCCTGAGTTCCAGCCCCTGGTCTGGCTCTGTGCTGACGGCTCAGAGTCTGGAGCCTGCTTCGGATTCTGCGTCTCCCTCTCTCTCTGCCCCTCCCCCCACCTCCTCAGTCTCTCTCTCACCCCCCCCCAAAAAATAAATAAACATTAAAAAATTAAAAATCAGCACATGAGGAGCACCTGGGGAGCTCAGTCGGTTGAGTGTCCGACTTCAGCTTGGGTTTTGATCTCACGGTACATGAGTTCAAGCCCCACATCGGGCTCTGTGCTGACAGCTCTAAGAGCCTGGAGCCTGCTTGGGATTCTGTGTCTCCCTTTCTGTCTCTGCACCTCCCCTGCTCACACTCTGTCTCTGTCTCAAAAATAAATTAACATTAAAAAATTAAAAAAGAAAACCCAGCACATGAAATTCATGAGGGCATTTGTAGGAAAATATCTTAGGGCAGAAAAAGTCCCTCTGACCCTTGCTGACTGAGTCACCTCGGACATATGCTAGCACAGGAAGGACTTCCTGGACTACTTGTGGGATCCCCATACACAGCAGGGATTGCGGTAACCCACAATGCCCACGTTTAGGTGCCTTCGAACCCCAGCGGTTGACTTTGTGTCTGGGGTGGACCGATGTGGGTTCCTATATTGTGCCCTCCGTCCTCACTGCCGCTGACAGAGCCCCGGCCACCTGGGGCTCGCCTGACAATCAAACACTTGTACATACACGTGGCCACTTCTGCTCACGTTTTATTGACTAAAGCAAGTCACAGGCGGTTCCTAATTTGAAATAGGAGAGCAACTTTTCCAAAGGAGGGGGATTTGGAAGACTGGCGAACAGTACGGATGACTACCCTCCCCCCAGGATAAAGCATCATGGGACGGGCTGTTAGTAAGTCAGGTCTAGGAAAAGCTGTGATTCCCGCCCCTTCATGGAATTAAGATTCTTTTTTTTTCAATAATGAGAATAATTTAACTTCTCTCTCTCTCTCTCTCTCTCTTTTTAACTTCTCTTCCAGGATACTCAGTCTTGAAGCTCTGTTCTTGCTTCAATTATGAGACCTGCGATTTGAGACTATTTCCATTTATATTTATATACATTTGTTAATATATAAAATTTTATATGTACATTTAAAAATACATATATACAAAGTATAAACTTTATGTGATGTGTATTTTATCACAATAAAAATTGGAGGGGGGGGGAATCACCCAAGAGGAGTCCTGCATTAGGAAGCAAGAGCTTCTTAGCACCCTCGCCATGCCCGTTTGGTGGGAGTCTCTGGGAGTGAGGCCTCAGCGTGGAGTCTGTGGTGAATGCCAAGGTCTCGAAACCAAGCTTCCAGCCTACTGTGCTCCTCACAGCTTGTTTTCTTAGCGCGAGACCTGAGCGGGGCACCCCCATGGCTACCACAGGGAGTTAACGTGGGGTTTCAGTAACCTATGACAGGCATTGTACATTACACGGAGATGTATACATGTCAGATTGTAAGTAATATAAATTTCAAGTAAATGTAACCCGCAAGCAAACCCACAACGCACAGCTGGTAGAAACCGACCACGAAGTCCTCCCCGTCTGCAGTGAAATGAATAAGCAAGCTCACTCATATTGTTCACCTAACTTTTTGCAGCTAAAAGCACTTGTCTTTTTTTTTTTTTAATTTTTTAATGTTTATTTAGTTTTGAGAAAGAGAGAGAGAGAAACAGAGACAGAGCATGAGCAGGGGACGGACAGAGAAACAGGGAGACACAGAATCCAAAGCAGCTCCAAGCTGTCAGCACAGAGCCCAACGCAGGACTCGAACACACGAACTGCGAGCTCATGACCTGAGCCAAAGTGGGACGCTCAACCTACGGAGCCATCCCGGGGGCACCAAACGCACTTGTCTTAAAGCAGAATTAAAATTTTTTCCCCATGAATCTTTTTTGAGCAGAAAGTGATCTGATTTTAAAATGGACACCCTCATTGTTTTTCTCAAAAATTACTCTTGGCCACCTTTGGGAATCGATCGTTGGTGTAAGTCACCAGACTCTCACTAAAGTGTTTGAAATTTCGTGCAGAATCTATACTTTTTTTTGCTTTAAGGATTTGCAATTCAAATGCTCACCTTTTGAGGTATCTTTATGATGACACATTCTCTTAGCAAATACAATGACCATATGTGGCTGGAGAAAAAGTAGTTTTTAATAATAATAAAAAAAAAGACTGGTTCTTCCTCTCCGGGTGATATATTCAAGCTGTGTGACTGAATAATAGCAAGGGACAGGGAGACATCTTTCCAGATGGCCCCTCAAACCCTAATAAGCCTGAAATGTCATAGAATGTGGCTTTGCGCCTGAGGCTTTAATGTCACTGAATATTTTGCTTGCTTTCCACACCATGCTCTTCTTAGAATCATTCCTGACTTCACCTTCGATTGTACCAGCAGGAAAAAGAATACTAGTTTAAATTTTTTTTTTTACATTTATTTATTTTTGGGAGACAGGATGAGACAGAGCATGAGCGCAGGAGGGGCAGAGAGAGAAGGAGACACAGAATCTGAAGCAGGCTCCAGGCTCCGAGCAAGCGTTCAGCACAGAGCCCGATGTGGGGTTTGAACCCACAAACTGTGAGATCATGACCTGAACCGAAGTCGGACACTCAACTAACCGAGCCACCCAGGCACCCCAGAATACTAGTTTAAATAAAAACTCAAAGTCCCTTTGTTTAAAAGCTCCGGTTAATGGCGCAGGGGGTAAGAAATGTTTACGTAGAACAGATGACGCTCTAACACCTAGACCCTCGCACTTGCACTCGGCATTGGTCTGCAGAATCCAAATGGGTTGAACTTCCAGCAGTTTCCGTGAGGAAGCCAGACGACCCCAAAAGTGAGCGAATGATTTGCTTTAAAGCAATGTTTTATAATCCCGATATATTTCAGCAACTAACTTTAAATTGTGGGTACTGATGCTTCAAGTAATAAATATTGTGAAAGCTGCCTGTGGGTTAAGTGGGGTGTGTGTGTGTGTGTGTGCGTGCGCGCATGTGTTCACGCGTGTGTGTGTCAGTACTAAAGAAATCTAGTGTATATCCTCATCCCCAAACACACATACATTGGGATCCGACCACTTCACTTCATGTTGAAGTGATTCCAGAAGCTGGTCCTTTGAGACCCCTGAAATTCTTGAGGCTCAAAGGACTGGTACCCATACTGAATTACCTGATTTTGATTTTTAAGGTTTTATTCTCTTTCTTAACGGGATGCCTTAAAACCGAACCTGGCTCACTCTGATAGTTACTGTATCTCCTCTGCTGTGCTCCGGAAACCCACTGAATCAATGCGCTTTAAAACCTGTCCCTGCTGTGTGACAGGAGAGTCAGGGGACCCTCAGCGTGTGTTAAGTCATTCAGCAGACCCGAGACGACCAAACCTTCAGCCAACAGAGGGGCAAACCAAAAAGTAACCTCATTGACACCATACAACTATCCACAGATACTGGAATTCGCAGCACCATTATCTCTCTCTGGGCAGGGGTGAAAATAGAGCTAAGATGGAAAGTGGGCTGGATTTTTCCTTTATAAGAATCGGTACCTCCTTGGCGTCTCCAGCCTGAACGCAGGCTGTCTCTTTTCTACCATTTCCGGGAGTTCTATTACAGGTGTGCCCTTCCATGGAAGGCACATCTTTCTCTGTAGTGTGCTTTGGATTCTTCCTATGAGAAACTCAGCATCTTCAGGCAAGTTGAGAAGTCAACCAGGAGGGCCTGATCCGGACTTTTAGCCAAGGTCTTTGTAGGGTGGTCTGTGCGCAGTCATGACCCGCATGGACGTTGGCCCTCCATGGGCTGCTGCCCTACTGATTTATGAAGAGAACTTCTGAAGGACTAAGTTTCTGCTGAAGGGTGACTCTCAAGTAACTGGACGTGGGGGAATGTCCCCAGGGCGCTGCAAATGCCTGTGAACCAGCCCCTAAATATTTTTTGTATCATGAGCGACACAATATATGCAGCCCCCCCCCTCCAAATCAAAATAGTATTAAGTATATTTGCTTAAATGTCATAACTATCCAAAATCATGATCTTTTCCCAGCGGTGTTTTATAGAATGTCCCTCAGCTACCCACTTGTTGATTACACAGATAAAAAACCAGGGCTTACGGATTGACAACTGCAGAATTTATCACAGTATTCCTGCGTGAACCACATGTCTAAACGTTAAACCCCAAATTTGGCATCAGTTCTTTCATATTCAACCTTCCTTAGACGACTTCTTAGGAGCACGTGCCTGAGTGACTCCGGCTAAATCATTTGCCTTTTCTGCATTTTAGTTGGACAAATCACAGCGAGAATGGCTGCTCTTCATCTGTAAAAATGACAGTTTGAGACCAGTGCATTTTAGCATCTGGATGCAACTGAACTTCTATGAGAAAAAAACTCACATGAACCCCCTTCACTGGATGAGATGGGCATTAAGGAGAAATAGTTGGGTTGGCTTGGGTTGATGGAGCTGTAGTGTGAAGAAAAACAGAGCTTTATTTCCCAGCCCCCTACTCACCTGCTCTCCAGCAGGGCAGGGATGATGCCCTCTACCTCCCCAGAACCAGAACACGGGCCATGCAGGGGTGAGGCATGTCTTCCACCCGGCCAGGAGAGGAGGCACTAGGCTGACATGTCCACCATGGGACAAGCCATCTTGGGGAAAAAGATTCTCAGAGATCCACAGTCCATTTGAACCTGACCTTTGGGAATAAAGGGACATACAAGTATGGGGGAAACTTTTTGTGCTACAGAGCTACTTAACTAATCACACCTGGATTCCCGGATGTACTGACCACAGAAGCACAGTCAGACAGTAGACACTCCGAGAAACCGCCACCCTGGACTGAACCAAACTGATGCCTTACAGAGGTGGAATTAACATCTGTTAAAAAACAAACAAACAAAAAAATCAGACACACACACAAACAACAACAACAACAACAAAAACCCCACAGGCCCCAAATGGCTTCAGCTGGGCGAGGTCAAGTCACCAAACCAGCTTAACACCTAACCTAACTGTAGTCTCAACCTTCCCCCAGGAAATGTGTCCTGACTTGCCAAAAAGGAATTTCTGATAAGCACCAAGGGGGTAATCTGTCACATGGGTCCTCTCTACCCTGCAAAGGAAGATGAAGCAATTCACCTAGTAAGACCCTTTGCCCTTCCCCTACAAGGCAAGGTGATCTTGACTGAACCGATCTTTACTTTTGCTGGTAACTCTCAGGCTGTGCTCTCCTTCCTATCAAAACCTTCCAGTTCTGTACAGCTCCCCAGAGCTCCTCTCTGCTTGCCAGATGGGATGCCACCCAGGTCCTGAATCTTCTAATAAAATTAATTGCCTCTCCAAATTTACTTCTTTGAATTTTGTTTTTTTTTTTAAATTTTTTTTTTAATGTTTATTTATTTTTGAGAGACATAGAGGCACAGCATGAAGAGGGGAAGGGCAGAGAGAGAAGGAGACACAGAATTGGAAGCAGGCTCCAGGCTCTGAGCCGTCAGCACAGAGCCCGACGCAGGGCTCGAACTCACAGACCGCGAGAACATGACCTGAGCTGAAGTCGGACGCCCAACCGACTGAGCCACCCAGGCGCCCCGAATTTTGTTTTTTAACATGTCCCTTCTCTATCGTCCCGGGCCAAGTAGGAGTCCTCAGAACTACCACTTCTCCTTTTCTTAAAGCACAAATTCAGCTTAGAATAGGCCTATTGCTGTTTTGCTGAAATCTAGGCAAAGGGCATTCCCTGTGGGGACACTAGTCACCTTGCTATTTTTATAAGCTTTTTGAATTTCCAGTTCTGCTTAAAGAAAACTAGAACAATATTTACAACAAGCATCAAACTCAACTTCTTTAAATTTTTTTAAAAGTTTATTTAGATATTTTGAGAGAGAGAGAGAGAGAAAAAGCAGGGGAGAGTCAGACAGAGAGAGGAAGAAGGAGAATCCCAAGCAGGCTCCACGCTGTCAGCTGACATGGGGCTAAAACTCACAAACTGTGAGATCACGACCTAGGCTGAGATCAAGAGGCTGAGATCAGATGCTTAACCGACTGAGCCACCCAGGCGTTTCAGGAAATATTAAAATTTAAGAATAAACATGGAAGTGTGTTGTTTTTTAGGTGGGCTCCTTTCTGCCTTCACTTTTGACATATTCTGTGGTCTAGAAGCAAATATTAGGCCCACTGACTCTCAAGGGGAGGAGTTGAGAATGTCTGAACACCAGAAGGTAGGCTTCTACAGGACCGTTGAATCCTCTGCCTGATGGCAGTCGGCCTCAGGGCCCCATTGACTCCTGTCTCTCCCACATGCAAAGTCCTGGCATCAACTAGAGTCCAAAATCTTGTCAAAATGAAGTCCAGGTACAGATGACGTTTCTGAGGCGTCAACTGATGAACGTACATTAACCTACAATTTGTTAAATATAGCTCCTAGGGCAAAATTCCACTCCTGGGGACCAGAGCAGCCAGGGAGGTAATGGGTGGGTGGGATGGGTATGGGGTGACAGTCTTACACTGAGGTGGGGCCATTCAAACAAGGGGATATAGAGGGCGGACAGGAACCACCAGCCTACAGCAGTTCTGAGTTCCAGCCAGACGAGTACTGGGTTTCTTGATTAGCTTTCAAGGCCCGGGACTAACTCCCTGTGATTCTGAGCAGCATCTTTTTAGTTCCTGGTTCTGCTTCCTCAATAACCCTTCTCTTGCCACAAAAGGTGTGTGATCGCAACTGTGTTTGACAGGTCTGTTCATGGCATTGCCTCCATGAGTGAAGTTCGTGGAGACTCTTACGAGTGGATTTCCTATCCATCCTTCGCAGTGAGACAGGGAAGCACAAGGGACTCCGTTTTAGAGCAGCTCTGTCTCCGTTTTTCTGTTAGGCCTCATCCCTGAATAAGCCAGAAGCTATGCTCCTCTTCAAGGGGAAAGCAAGAAAGTTAATCATTCTCTGAGTTTTGTACCAGGCCGCAAACACCTGACAACACTTAAGAGTCAGATTCCAAACATGTTCGCGCACATTAGCTTCCAACAAATGCGTGCTGACTCTGGCATCGACACCCCCTACCTTCAGTGATGGATGGAATAATACCTGTTCATCACCTGACACTTGCCTTTGATTGGATGGTACCCTGGATTTCTGAAGGCACAAGTACCCTGGACCCTTTGCCAAATACACCTCTTGCCCCAAGCAAGCAATGATGATCCTCATTGTGTGCTTTCTAAATCTCTCAGGCTCTCCATCTGCTATTCTCTGCCATTCACATTATTCAATAAACTATTTTCACTTTCTCTGGCGTGTGTTTAATTTCTACCATGAGCGAAGCCAAGAACTTTCTCTGGCTTGTGTTTGATTTCTACCATGCGCAAAGCCAAGAACCCTCTAGGCCGGTCTTCTGGGACACTCCCCTCTAGGTCCTTGGACTCAGCCTGCCTGCATCGCTGGATTTTCATCTGCAAGGAGATACCAGGCATTAGAATACAAATGGTCACAAAAGTCAATTCTTTTAACTACAAAAAAACCAATAAAATTTTTGAAAAGATAAAAAAATTAAAGATATCACAAAAAAAATAAAAACACTAACAACTTCATTTTTTGTTGTTGTTTATTCATTTAATTTTGAGAGAGAGAGAGAGAGAGCACAAGCAGGGTAGGGGGAGAGAGAGAGGGAGACATAGAATCTGAGCTGTCAACACAGAGCCCGATGTGGGGCTCAGACTCATGAACCATGAGATCATGACCTGAGCCGAAGTCAGATGCTTAACTGATTGAGCCACCCAGGTGCCCCACTAACAATGACATTTATTAATAGATACAAAAATGTTAAATGTTAGCAAATGAATTTCCAAAACAGAGTAAAGAATAATAAGCAACATTTAATTAGTATTTATTCCAGGTATATGATAGTACAGTGGCTTATTATTAGGTAAAAAGAAAAGATCATCTATAAAATACATTTGAAAAGATTTGATATCCATTTCTATTTTTGTTTGTTTTTTAGAGTTGATTTATTTATTTTGAGAGAGAGAGAGAGAGAAAGAGAGAGAGCAGGGAGAGGCAGAGAGAGAGATAGAATCCCAAGCAGGGTGTGCACTGTCACCACAGAGCCCAACAGGCTGCATCTGCGAACTGTGAGATCATGACCTGAGCCGAAATCAAGAGTTGGATGATTAACCGACTGAGCCACCCAAGGGCCCCAGTTTGTTTGTTTGTTTTCAAGTTAAAACAGGAATGGGGGGGCACCTGGGTGGCTTAGTCGGTTGGGCAGCCGACTTCGGCTCAGGTCATGATCTCGCAGTCTGTGAGTTTGAGCCCCGCATCGGGCTCTGTGCTGACGGCTCATCAGAGCCAGGAGCCTGTTTCTGATTCTGTGTCTCCCTCTCTCTCTGCCCTTCCCCTGCTCACGCTCTGTCTCTATGTCTCTCAAAAATAAATAAACGTTAAAAAAATTAAAAAAAAAAAAACAAACAGGAATAGGATGAGATCTCTTTACCATGATTTTAAGTTTCTCAAACCAACATCACCATAGGTTACTGTGTGGAAATATTAGCCAATATGGTTAGATAAGAGTTATGAAGAATTCTCTTGGAAGGAAGGCAGTTAAACCACCTGCGTGTGCAGATGATATTTTGATAATCTAGAATGAGCACAGCTTTAACGTAAAGCTGTAGCAGACAAGAAGCAACTGAGTAAGATGTATGGCTTTAAAACACATGGCCAAATCAATAGTGTTCTTCTAGTTCAAAGCTGATAGATGGAAACATGGATTTTCCTCCTCCCACGCAAAATTCCACTGAAATGAGGTGTGTGTGTGTGTGTGTTTCATAATCACAAGGGGGAAAATACGAAAGCCATGGAGCGTTGGGGAAGTTTTGATTAATTTTTTTCAGTAACTGACATCAGGCCGATGGGGGAACCAGGGCCAAGAACACAAACCAACCCACTCCCTGCCTCCTGCTGATGCAAGACGCTCCTTTTCCCTCCCCGCCGCCCAGCAGCCGAATCACAGCACGGGGCAGGCCCGGAAAATCAGGGGGGTTAGTGAAATGACTGCACAACACCTGAGCCGGTGAATTTGCAATTTGAGGGCTGGAGTCATTTCTTATCCGCTTGGTTTCCCCGAGACAAGCCCAGGGTCTAGGACGCCATAGCTGCGGCCTTCTTGTGCTCCAGGAATGGGTCCGCAGGCCAATCAATGATGAACGAATGAGTGATTGAGGAAGGCTGCCCCCCTTCCCCACCCCTGCCCCCATATTTGTGAAAATCTCTGCGCCCAGCTCTGCTTGGGCAACGGCTGATGCGGCTCTCCTGGCCGATCCCTCCCTGGGGCTGCTTCCACCCCTCCCCTCGCCCTCCCTGCAGGGGGCGTTCCATCGCTCTGCCCCTCCATTCCGACCAGGCATCTCCCAGCTAAGGAAGGACTTTCTGCCCGTGCCCTGCCCTGTGCTCAGGCCGTAGAGCCAAGCATTGTAGTTACTTTCCATAAAGATTTGCTTGAATGCGCTTTATTTTTTTTTTATTTTATTTTTTAATGTCTATTTTTGATAGAGAGAGAGAGAGACAGAGCATGAGCGGGAGAGGGGCAGAGAGAGAGGGAGACACAGAATCCAAAGCAGGCTCCAGGCTCTGAGCCGTCAGCACAGAGCCCTACATAGGGCTCGAACCCACAGACCGTGAGATCATGACCTGAGCTGAAGTCGCCGCTTAACTCACTGAGCCACCCAGGCGCCCCGAGGGCACTTTAAAAAATAAAAGTAGATTCTAGCTCAGAGTTGTTATTGATGGGATCGAAATGATACATTTGCCAGACTCGGATTTTTTTTTTTTTGGCTGTTTCTCAGGCCAAGCAGATCCCTTGCCCTCCACCGAAGCCGTCTGCGACTTTGCCAGGAATACAGACTGTGGCCTTGTGTACAAAGAGCAACTAAGAAAGCCCAAGGCAGATGCCTCTGGAATAAAATCCACAGATACCTGTGGAGACCTGTTAATTGTAACAGAATCTCAAAGAGACTGGAAGGAAAGACTTAAGGCAAAGACAGGACACTGTGTACTTAAAATACAAGCGGGTTATCCTAAGGATTGTTTTGCAAGTAAACCCTAGGACGGAAAGGTTTATGTTTTTATACTCGCCGCCATTAAAAAAAACCCACACCTGACTATGACGGACAGGAATAGTCAGTGAGACCACACACACCTTTTTTATGTCATTCCAGGGGTAAAAGAACTCAGGATTCAAATGGAAAGTGTCGGGCGGAGAGAGAACAGAACCTTTTAAAACGGGGAGCGTTTTCAGTGATAGGTGGGTATTTTAAAAATCTAAAACTTCGACTCAGTATGTACGTAATTAAGCACGAACGAGTGAGTTCCCTTTGGGTCATTACTCAAGGCGGAAGTTGGAAATGGAGCGACTCGTTTGTTATTAGTCTAAAAAAATACTTTAGTAATTTTACTCAAATTTGAATTCCTCCAGGTCACCAAAATTAGGCTAATTCTGTATAGCCCCCTAATGCACAAAATATCTATATACTTGAAATATTACCTTGTTTTTCAAGCGATAATACTAAAAAAACAAAACAAAACAAGACAACAACAACAACAAAAACCCCACGATTTCATCTTTGCCCGTTACAGAGCTCACGGTTCCCCGGCCGTGATGGGACTCTTCTCAGGCACCAGCGACTTTGCCAGGCTGCCCTCATCATGCCGCTTCATGTTAGGACAGCTCACCCAGAGCCAGGGTGTTTGCTCGGTACTTGTTTTGATTCTGTCCTGACGATTTAAAATCAGCCGGCTACAATGAACCAAAGGGATAAGGCGGTTACTTAACCACAACGTGACAAACCTATTTTAATTCTGATCTAAAAGGAGGAACATGGGGGAGTGTCTGGAGTCTGCCATCAGCTCTTCCTACCCCGGCTGCTGGTGGGAGATTTGAAGTGATTCTTCACTCTGGGGGGGGGTCCACACAGGAAGCAGTCTTAAGTCCATGTCTCGCGAGCACTGTATTTCCCAATGCTCCTTTTTTTGGAAATGATCATTTGCTAAGTGTTTAGCAAGTGTTTATTATGTGATGAGCGTTATTTTTGAACTGTGCACAAATTATTTCATTAACGACCAGCTGGATGAATTGAGTGCTATTGGTGTCATTACACAAATAAATGGGAAAACAGAGGCCGACGGCCTTGAAATGCTTTGCCGCAGGTCATACCCGATCAGCTCTCTGACCTTCCCCCACCCACGCCTCTGTCTGTCTGTCTCTCTCTCTCTCTCAAAAATAAACTGTAAAAAAAGTTTCAACTGCTATTGCCTCCCTGTCTACTTTCTCTTCGGATTTGATGCCTGGACTTTGAACTCAAATGATCATAAGCTCTCACCCACCATAAGTGAAAAGTAGGCCAAAGAATTGAGCGTTTGCCCCAAAGATTTCAAAATGCAAAGAAATTGAAATCACTTTCCTCACTGACCTCTTAAGCCCAAATTTACATCCTCTTTACGTGCGTGTTTTTCTCCACTGTCATCACAATCTGATGACCATTCATTTATGTTTGCTACGGGAGGGTTTAGAGCCAGGCTGGCGAGTCAGCAGCTGTGAAGCCTACTTCCCGGAACTGCCCGATGGCCCGAGGCCTTGCACCGGAAATCCTGCCCCGCCTCTTCCTACATATCTACGTCCCTACACTTCCGTTCAGACATTGAGTGTATTTCAGCCACGTCATGGGTTAAACTGGCTTTTGCAGGTCTATTTAGGAACAAACCTTCGTTTACAATATTTCTCTTATTAAGAAATAATTCAGGGGCACCTGGGTGGCTCTGTCGGTTGAGTCTCTGACTTCAGCACAGGTCATGATCTCCCCATGTGTGGGTTGGAGCCCTGCGTCGTGCTCTGTGCTGACAGATCAGAGCCTGGATCCTGCCTTAGATTCTGTGTCTCCCTCCCCCACTCACACTCCGTCTCTCTCTCTCTCTCTCTCAAAAGTAAATAAAACTCACAGACTGTGAGATCATGACCTAAGCCTAAGTCGGACGCTCAATCGACTGAGCCACTCAGGCGCCCTGAATCCCCTCAGTATTTGATGTGACACCATGCTACTATCTCTTGCAAATTTTCCCTTAAAATTACCCACTGTGTTTTCTGATGGTGGCAGTTTCCCAATGCTCTAATTTTCACACCTGTGAAAAACAAATGAGTCGTGGAATATTGATCTGATCCTTGTAGCAAGATCCAAGCTTCTCTGCCTTTCTACAGGCAGTCCAGGATCCTTCCTTTTTTAAGTCACCCGTGGGATTCGGGGAAGGCAGCTCTCTTCCTGATTTTCTCTGGTTGCTGTGGTATCACGGGATTCTCATCACTGGTCCTACCCGGAATGTTGGGAGCCGTTTTGGGCTCACAGGTTGAGACTCCTCCCTGTGTGGAAAAGGTTGAAGCAAAGCTCCCGCTAGCCAAGCTGGCGCCTAATCTTACCTCCTTCTAAATAATCTTTCAGGCCTGGATTTCTTGAACTGCTCTCGTTGGCTTAAGGGATATAATGCTCTTTGGGTTTATGGCTTATGGAAAAGGGGACCTGGTCTTGATGGATAAAATCTGAATGAGAGTAACCTGGTCAGAAGTAACCTCAAGGTTGCCTCTTGGGGACAGGTTACACAAATTGATAGCAGTTACGAGTAGGCTAGAAATTAGCCGACGTTAGGCCCCAAGACTCCTTGACCCAAACTAGATTTTCCCTGCAGGTATCGCATTGTGTTAATCATCCCCTCAGCCCCTCCATAAAAGCTCAAGGCACATCTCTGTAAAGCTTCTCTCAGTATTTGATTAAGAGATTGATAGGAGAGACTGAAAAGAGACTTAGGACCTTCCCGGGAGGTTAGCCTAGCCTAAAAGTTAGAAGCATTGTTTACAGATAAGGTACAAACAATAACCAACCTTCTTGAGGCTAACATTTCACAAATCCTTTTGCTGTTCCCATCCCCAGGCTCCTTTATAATAAAAAGGCAATAACAAAATGCTTTTACAGAAACTGCTATTTGTATAAAGAACAGATAAACATGAGCCCTTACGATATAGGCTCACTCACTCACAAAGAAAAAGAACTTAGACAAGTATTAGAGATCATGTCTCTACCAAGAAAATAATACCTCCTCCATCATGGTTAAAGATTATGGATAGAATGTCTCCTAAACTATCTATAGATGATTAACATAGGTCTTAAGGCAACGATGTATGCGCCCTCTGTTTACCGAGGGCTGCGACAACCCTGCTCTCTTCCTAAAAACTTTATCTTGTTATTTCCTCTGCTCTGCCTCAAAAACAATGTGTAACTTTGGAACAAAGTCATAAAAACAGTTCCGCCTAATCTAAGTTTGAGGGATTCGCAAATATGCCAACCTAAGAAAAATTGTAAATGATGCCTTGTCACGGATGTATTGTCACTCCCTACCTTTAAAAATAAAGACACTGAGACTAGCAGGTCGGAGACGCCAGAATTGCCAGGGCTGCCTGCTTGGTCATCAGACTCCATCTC
Source organism: Paguma larvata (assembly GCA_030068075.1). Lineage (NCBI taxonomy): Eukaryota > Metazoa > Chordata > Mammalia > Carnivora > Viverridae > Paguma > Paguma larvata. The sequence continues at coordinate 5,717,341 of CM057826.1, forward strand.
TCTCGTGGCTCTCTCACTTCATTTCGCCTGACCGTCCGTCCTTCGTGGACCCTTAGCTTCACCGGAACAAGGACCCTGGCACTGGAAGAGTAAGGAAAACTCAGAATTAAACACCAGGAATCCAGCTGCAAGGGATTCTGAGGAGGAGACAAGGGAATATTCCCCGGTGGAACGTTTGTGTTTGTCGAGATTTTGTTGTCTCTTTGCCCTTGCTGGAACTGGAAAGTACTGGTGAGTGCAGAAAACCCGCTTTACAAATGGCGATACTCCCTGAAGCAACCATGTATCACACAAACTTGAGCTGGGCCGACCCCCATTCTCTCTGCATAGATCTTGAGTTTTGTCTGATATTTAGTCTACCTACAGGAGTACAATTTTAATCAATCCTATGATGGCCAAAGACAATTCTCTTTTGACTAGATGGGTCACACAAGCAGAGATTAAATTCTGGGGATCCACACGTGCCGTTCTGAGTCTTCTGTGACATTCACTGCAGGGAAGTGTTCATTCTACTTCACAATCATCTCCATGCTTTGCGTTTTAAATACAGAAATCCTTCGTGTCCGATAAATATCTCTCTTGCCAATACTTCTCATGTGAATGCATACTCTTCATTTGATGTCCTCCCCGGTCCTTAGGGAAATCTCTACAGATGTCCCTGCTTTCCTAGAAAGCCATCCATGAGAGGCCAAGGCCACAGGGGGAATAATGAACAGAATCCCCACAGCTAGGGACAGCGGGCTTCTCTCCCTTGTGCTCATCACATTAACTGTCAACTTAATCCCATTATTATTCTTAGGAACTTAACGCTTTACAGAAGTTAACATTTCAAAATTAAAAAGATAGGTACCTTCACACTACTGACTTCTGAGATGAGTGTCCTGATTCTCTACCAACTCTCCCCATTTAATTATTGGTAGGAGTCTAAAAATTATCAACATTCAAGTAATTTAAATGGCTCAAACCAATAAAATGGATACATGTCATGTACTCAGTGTGTCGGGGAGGCAGTTACTGAAGACATAAACAAGAGCGCCACCTTGCTTCTGGTCCAAAATGTGAGACCGAGCACACCTGTTTGTCCCTTCTTCTGAAGATTCTGTTAAAGTGGTAGTGAAGGCACTTCTAAAAAACGCAAAATAAGGAGGAATTCCGGACAGAAGGCTGGAGCAGACAAAAGAATGGCACAAATGCTGAGACCAAGGAAAGCTGCAGAATGACAGAGGAAGTGGCATAGGCTGTATCTCCATGTCACACAAATGACATCCAAGTCGCTCAGACCTGACCATCCCTTATCATAACAAACATTTTGTAATATTCCTTTCATTGTGCAGAAAATACATGTGTAAAAATGGTAAACTCTCCATAGACAATTTTTTTAATGTTTATTTTTGAGACAGAGAGAGACAGAGCATGAGTGGGGGAGGGGCAGAGAGAGAGGGAGACACAGAATCCGAAGCTGTGCTGACAGCTCAGAGCCCGACGCGGGGCTCGAACTCATGGACCGCGAGATCATGACCTGAGCCGAAGTCAGACGCTCAACCGACTGAGCCCCCGGGCGCCCCACCAGTTTTAAAGATGAGTATAGTAACGGCACTACAGTTGAAAAGAGGGATGCCGAGTAATTTAAAATCAATTATGTAATTCGATTTGTAAATTCTCAGGTAAAACTACACTGGAAGCCTGTGAAGGGGCGCCTGGGCGGTTCAGTCGGTTAAGCATCCGACTTCGGCTCAGGTCCTGATCTCACAGTTCATGAGTTCAAGTCCTGTGTCCGGCTCTGTGCTGACAGCTCAGAGGCCGGAGCCTGCTTCAGATTCTGTGTCTCCTTCTCCCTCTCCCTCTGCTCCTCCCCTGCTCATGCTCTGCCTCTCTCTTTCCCTAAATAAATAAACATTAAAAAAAAAAAAGACTGACGTAGCCAGAGGCTCGCATCTATGCAAAATAGTGTGAACCCATCACGGTGAAGGCAGCATTGGGAGAGGCATACGGTTTTTGCCACGTCCATACTGTAACGACTTGGCCTTTGATTTTGGAATTTTCCAAAATGATAATATTTCCAGCAGAATAAATTCATCTTCCTTAGATGTCAGGATAGATACATGTCTGGAAAAATTCCATGCTTATTAAAACTCTGTTTAAAAAATGTTCACCATATTTCCTCATAGGAACACTAATTGTCAAAAGACAACAAGAGTTCATCGACACCCTCAAAGTCTCGGGACAAGGTTTTTAATCTGAAAGTTCTAAATTTAAGTGAACTACGACACGAGGCAAGAATAGAAACATTTTAAAATATGTAATAACCATTTCTTTTCCTACAAAGCTACGTAAGGAGATGCCTTAACAAAATAAGGGAGTGACCCCTGAAAGAAAAAGAAAGGAACATAGGAAATGATTGATTTGATAAAAATAAAAGTGCAGGAAAGTCGCAAGATGATAGATAGAAGGGCACTTGGCCTAGAAAGTAACCAACTAATGTGAGTCCATTTCTTACCTCTCAGGAGACTGAAGGCAAGAAACGGGGCAGGAGGGATGCTCAGTAGTAAAAAGAGTTCCATTAAAATGTTGAGAAGCTGTGAGTTTATGGTAAAGACAAATACTGTATTATAAGAGAAAACAGACAATCACAAACAATGAAAAAACATAAATGTTTTCACGAAACCTGTATTTCCAACAAAAATAAACTAGTCCCATTCACGATACAAAGTTTTTCTTTACAAAGAAAATCAAAATAGGGGTGCCTGGGTGGCTCAGTCAGTTAAGCATCTGACTCTTGATTTCAGCTCAGGTCACGATCTCCTGGTTGGTGAGATCAAGCCCCGTACTAAGCTCTGCCCTGACAGCTCAGAGCCTGCTTGGGATTCTCTCTCTCCCTTTCTCTCTGCCCCTCCCCTACTTACCAGCCTCTCTCTCTCTCTCAAAATAAATAAACACTAAAAAAAAGAAAATTAAAATAATTCCAAACAAGGGATTAAAAGTATAAGAAATTGAAAGATATAAGGGATTTCCTGAGACAAATTTTTTTTTTTTCTGTCAAAAGAAAAAAACATGATGGTAACCAGTCACTTCAGTAAAAACGAAACATGTCAAGCTGGAGGCACACAACTGTATGAAACATGGCATAATTTTTAAGCAACTGCTGATGTATAAGAAATTCTTGAATTGATTAATTGATTACCTGTTCTTCAGATGAAGGATATCCTGGCCTGACTCTCTGTGTCCGTAAGTATTGATGCAAACCCTATCATGTTCTGTGTTTACGCAGTGAGACTCCTCTACGGAAGCCACATCAGGGAACGTATTAGAATTTTGCCGCATGACTTCCAGAAGGGTGGGGAAAGGGCCAGAAGAGTTGACTGTCTCTGATGGTTGGCGTTATGTGTCAACTTTGGCTAGGTCTTGGTGCCCAGTTGTTTGGTCAAACACTAGTCTAGATATTGCTCTGAAGGTATTTGGTAGATGTGATTAATGTTTAAAATCTATTGATTTAAATAAAGATTACTCTTGATAATGTGGTGGTCCTCACCAATTGGTTGAAGGCCTTAAGAGCAAAACTTGAGGTGTCTTGTAGAAGAAAGAGTCATGGTCAAGGCTGTAACATAAAAATCCTACGTGTGTTTCCGGTGTGCCAGTCTGGCCTGTGGATTTCAGACACAGGACTGCAACATCAGCTCTGGCCCTGGTTTCCGGCTGCTGGTTTCATCACGCGAGCCCATTCCTTCAAATCAATTATCTATCATCTCTCTGTCTGTCTATCTATCTATCTACTATCTATCATCATCATCATCTATGTATCTACCTATGTATGTATGTATTTATATATCGTCTATCTATCTATGTATCTATCTATTCATCCATCTATCCATCTATCTATCTACACATTTAACTATGTATCTCTCTATGTATCTCTCTCTCTCTCATCTACCATCTCCTCTTGGTTTGGTTTCTCCGGTGAGCTTACGCTTAGACACTGGTTTTTCCAGGCTTCCTCCCAGTGATTCGCCCCATCTGAAATCAGAGAAGTGGCTTTTCTTTTCGTCACTGGTTGCTTATGCAAGACTCAAAACTGTCAGTAACTTGGCTGCATAGCCTTCGGGCTGTGGGGGAGGGTGGGAATCACAGATCTGAATCCAAAGAAATGGAAGTCTATGTTCGTAGAATTGCTTTCCAGAAGGAGGTAGGTGTGCACGACGCAGGGAGAAGGGAGAAGGAGTTCGTCTCCCCTCCTCATCCTGCAGACGCGACTCTGTGTTTCCAGGTGCTTCTTTTCCCAAAGGGCCTTGCTTCCTGGTGGCCTTCGCACCCCACTGCCAGTGGTCCTTATTTTGACATCCCAGCCCACCTCCACCCTTGCCCTTCTTACTGGCAGCATTAATAGGTGCTGACATATACTTTAGTTTCGTTGTTTTTTTCCTTTAAATTTATTCCATCACCTTGGCTAGTCTGGCTCATAATCTATTAATCATCTCTGGGGAATTTGGATAGCTAAGATCCAAAAGACGAAGGAAAGTTTAGGTGCCTTTCTACTCTTTCCATCTTAGCTCTGTCAAGGACGTGAGCAGTTAATCCCATTTTTCCCCTAAAGTTTTGAGAATCTATGCCAAAAAAGACAAAGTATTTGGGCAGATTATTGTGCAAGCGGATTGGATTTGTACCTTCATATTCCCTTAAGAATCAAGAGACAAGTTATAATTCGTTTTTCTCTCTTGAGATTTCTCTTTCTAGGCTGATTCACTCCATCCCCTGAGTGTCTGTGTGAGGTCCGACCAAGAGGCACCTGCACTGGCTCCTCTCTCTGTCTCAGGGAAGCTAAGGTGAACCAACATGCTTCCCAGAGGTGAAGGAGAGGGAAAGTACCAGGGACCTCGCACTCTTCGCAGACAGGAGATCAAATAGAAAATTGTTACAAATCCTAAACGAGAAACAGGTGGCTAAAACTTTCGGTCAGCAACACATACATTATAGCGCTCTCTTCACATAAATCCCAGGCCTGTTACCAACAGGGCTATAATCATCTCTGAATTCAAATCACCCAAGTCTGTATTGGATTGAACTTATCTCCCTCATGGACTGCTTCTCAGTGGCAAGGATGACACTCTCAGAATTGCCCTAGAAAATATTCTTGATTCTAGACGGTGGGTCAGTTTCCAATGGCACCACCCCTTGAGTGTTGTGCACTCATTTTCTTTATGCCTCGAACATTTTCTCAGGGGATCATTGCAGAAATGCCACCATTCCCATGGCGAGGGACGTATCAGCGTGACTTTCTCTTTAGAGTCCCATATAGATTAGGAAAGCAGAAAATGCGGATTCTAAATGCATGAAATCCAGCTACATGATGTTAGTTTCATCTTGCACAGCCTCCGGGAAAGCTTAAATGGACATATGGGTATGATTTAGGGCCGTATCACTCAGACTTCAACGGGCTTGTTAAAACTTGGGTTGCTGGGACTGTCCCCTGAATTTCTGATCCGGTAGGCCTGGGGAGAGGGGGTGGCAAGAATTCTAGCAAGTTCCCAGGGCTGCTGGTCTGAGCTTCACATGCTGGAACCACTGATTTAGGGAATAATAGGCATTAAATTACATGCTATTCCTTCCATGAGATGCAAAAGAAGACAATATTCTCTTCATTATATACAGAGCGGTATTCTGCTTCTCTCTTCAGAACTTTTCAGAACCACGAGTTACAAGATTATTTGAGTTTACAGAAATTATGGAACCAACCCTAATGAGAGGCTGTCAACCATTTTCTTCCGTATTCCGGATCGCAGCTGGCAAGACAAGGCCTGTAGGGATCTCCTTCTCATGGTTCTCAGAATTGCTTGACGTGAGCCGGTGCTAAAACCACTGAATCACCACAAGGAAGTTGCACTATTCTTACCATTTTTCTCAGAGAGAGAAAAAAGTCAAGGACTTCTCTTTCTTTCCTTCATTTATTTTATTTTTTTTTCTGCAATCAACTTATGCAGGATTTTCTTTTCCCCTTTTTTGTCCAGAGACTAGTCTGACTCCTATCATACACTTTTCCATCACGTCCAAGAGTGCAGCATTCAGTTCTCTGTGTAAGGGTTCCACTTATTCATACATTCTGCCTATTGTGCTTATTTCAGTTCATGAGGGGGAAACAATACTCACAGGTTCATTCCGTAAAGAGGCGGCATTAGATGTGGCGCGGAAGAGCCAGCGCTGCCTGGGAAAGCGGACCACTGGAGGGGTGACGCCCATGCCGCCATGTTTAGCACGTCATTGCGTCCCTCTGGACTCATTTGGGTCCTTGCTTGAAAAACGTAGGTGTGATAGGGTGACTGTATAGGAACTCACAGTCTCTTAAAAGTCTGTTATGTGAGATAGGAAGTGATTACAAATAAATATAATGATACATAAATAGATACATTATAATTTACAGTAGCTCCAGGTTATACAATAATATAACCTTGAGAGCCATTTAACTCAAAGTTGGTTGGTTGGTTTATTTATTTATTTATTTATTTATTTATTTATTATGTGACAAAGAAAGACAAAACGGGAATGGGGGGAGAGAGAGAGAGAGAGAGAGAGAGAGAGAGAATTCTAAGCAGGCTTCACGCTCAGCTCTAAGCCCAACATGAGGCCTGGTCCCACTCTCCTGGGATTGTGACCTGAGCCGAAATCAAGAGTCAGATGCTCAACTGACTGAGCCACCCAGGCGCCCCAGAGCCATTTAACTTAAAATAACATATTTTGAAGTTGTCCTCATTTCCAGAGCTTTTATATTAAAATTATTAATTTTAAGTTTTATTATGCGTCTTTTCTAAGACTCAAAAATTTACCTAAGAAACAAATGCCAACCTAGATTTTAGATGAATCCACACTTATCTCACGGGCTTCAAGCTTACGATTCATGGACTGTAACCAGAAGCTTCCTGGACCCTTACACACTTAATCGAATTGAATCGAATCTAATTGAACAAATTTAAGTTCATATTTACTAGGTATTTTGAGTTTGATTGGATGTATTCAAGGTGACTATATCAGTAGGGGTCCTCACTGTTTCTCTGTTACAGTTACATAACTCTTTTTCAAAAACAAGGAAAGTTAATATCTGAAAGTGTATCTCACACAGTGAAAATGTAACTTTTAAGATAAAATGTAATAGAACTGTTAATGCATCTTACCCAGAATATTGTAAAAGTCGAATTTTGTTACCAATTTTCAAAGCCATGTTCTTAGGAACACAGTAGGCATAGAAATCCAATCAGAGCAGAAGAAAACTGTGATATTCCCGAGCCTGTAATCCTGATGTATTTGTAACTACACGGAGCTCAACATATGCTGGCTCCGTAAGCCCAGAGACGACAGTGAGAAAAATAAGTTATTCACTTCTCCCTCCCTCAGAACTCTCCAACAACAGATAGGCAAGCTGGAGGACTTACCAAGTTTTGAGTTCAGATTTTAGAAAGATATGAAACTGTGGTACGTTCCATTTGGTTATCAGTTTCTCTTTCCCTGAACACATACGGTATCTATCCAATGCTCACGTAATATTGGCATATCTGATAAAGAACCTACTTATTTTATTAGAATTGTTATACTTTGCCAAAAACGATCAAAATAACTCGGTTTGGGTAACAGGCCAAATCTTTTCCTGACAAAAATAAGATAAAATAATATGGAAGATAAAAATAATTTTTAAAAAAATGTCCTCGGTGGTAAGAAGTTGGAAAACCTCTAATATTGTCCAACTCCCTTATTTAATACATGATGTAAACTTGGGTTCATACAGATAAAATGGCTTGTATACAGAATATCCTACAGATCGGTGACCAGAGCCCCAGATTTCCTGACTTGACAGACCTGAGTTCTTAATCCTGCGTCTCCCAGAAAAAATAAAACCAAATTACTCATGAAATGTGTCCAATGACTGAGGATCCATCTCAGCGTGTATGAGTGGCCTAAGAAGACAGGTCAGTGAAATGCAGTGAAGATTGTCTACAGGATGCTGGGCCAGAAAATGGGCATCGGCAAGACAACTGTCACTGTCACAACGGACTAACAAAGTCTGGAGATGAGTTCATGGTATTGCATCACTTGTCCCGTTTTTTTTCAATGAAGCTGCTCACTTAAAATTGGTACACAAAAGTATTGAAATCTTCTGTAGCTAACATTTTATGTAGCTTCAGCCAGTAATTAAAAATATTGCAATGGTACTAGCTTAAGTCTTTATAATATAAAATATATTCACATTTACGACAAAGGTAGAGTGATTTGTGGAGTTCTGTTACTTCCTTCACATGAGAAATGTCATTCCCCTTCCAGTCAAGGTTTTCTGTGAATCCATTAACCTCAAACCATGGTAGAATTCTTTGGAAAAAGTCGTGCTCTGTGATAAAACACGAGGACTTCCCGCCGGCCTGAACTGGCTGGTCCTTACGAATGCCTGGAGTTGCTGCAAAAGAGTTTAAACCACCCAGATTCTCTGCTCACTTTGTCTTGTGCTTTTCTGAGGGTTCATCTCCATCAATTATTAATTTGCTATTACCTAAGAGATATTATCCTAGTGGTTCTGCTAATTGTTAATGTGCTTTAGAAACAGAAATCAACATTTCCCTTTTAAATATTTAAGTAACTTTTTCTAGCCAATTCCCAACATAATCAAGTAAGTCATGTCTGCTGGCAAAACAGAGATGTTTTATAAAAGGAAATACTATAGAAGTAAGCAAACCTGCGAGAGTCTTATGTCTGTTGACTTCATGTTGCAATAAGGCAGGGACTGTACACCCAAAGGGCAAGATGTATGTTGCAACCGGGATACAGAAACGACTCCAGTCTACCTTCCGGGAGGGCCCTGGCTTGGAGCGTAGGCTCAGAGGAACTCTCATCCAGTCGTATCCCTCCTAGAGATGTGGTTTTGGATTCCGATCTGTCCCAGAAACTTCTTACCCTATCTCATGAGTTCCTAGGTCCATCTGGGATATCTACATTCAGAAAACCCAGTTGTTAGACTCCCCGTCTAGAAAAAATGGCTGCTTCTAGCTCAGGATCTACTGAAGACAGAATTCTAATCTGTATCAATGATTAGTTTCTCTTTTTTTCTCTTTGAAGCTAATTTCATAAGAATGTTGTTTACAACCATCAGTGGGCACTTGTTGGGATGAGCGTTGGGTGTTGTATGTAAGCGATGAAACATGGGAATTCCCCTCTCCCCGAAGCCAAGAGCACACTGTATACCCTGTATGTTAGCCAGCCTGACAATAAATTATATTTAACAAATAAACAAATAAATAAAAAACAAAACCGTCAGTGGTATTGTCGTAATGGAGAGTTGCTGTACAACAGCTATGGATTTCACTTACATATATACCATGCTGTCGGGTAGTTCTAGAAGCCGGAGCAACCTAAAATCAGCCAGAAATCCCTCTTCGTTCGGCTGTAGAGTTGCTCAGATGTCTACTGCTTAAGTGACAGTGTGGTTGGGATGTGGCACAAGGCACAGTGCGCTCTGGAGCCAGGCCCGCCGACCTTGCACTTGGATGTTTGTTACATTTTCCTCAGCAAGCCATGCACATCACTGGAAGGAAGGTGACTCTTAAGTCACAAGACTGTTGTGAGGAGCCTTGGAACTGAAAAGGACTCGGGACTGAGCCTGGGTGATCAACGCACCCGCATTTCCACACCCTACATAGACTTTGAACAGAATTCAGCTGGGAGACTCCTCCATCGCTCTTTCACTTACTAAGCCTTTCTTGCACTTTCAATTCCGTAAAACCTTGTTACCTGCATGGTTCCTCAGACGTGCTCTAGTTATTTTTAAATCTTAAGACTTTTATATAAATCATATTTTAAAAAAATTAACCCGTGATTTTGACAGGCCCTGCGGGTTGCCTGCCCAACAGCCATCTCCTCCGCAGTACCGCCAAGGAGGTCCTGGATTGAGGGGTGGGAGGCCCACCTGAGGGGCAGAATGCAAGGGATAACGAGGTCATGCTTCCATTAAGGCAGCGAGAGCCCACGCAGGAGTTCTCGAGAGGTCCGACAACACAGTAAATGGTCAAGAGCCCCAGAGGCAGGGGAGGTCAAAAAGATTGCAGCGCCACACAAATGCAACTGCAAAACATCCATTATCTCATTTAATCTTTCAACAACCCTAAAGGGGAGCTATTCCTTTGCTGAGAATTACGAATTCCTTTCAACTGAAATTTTAAAACAAAGACTAGCCCATAGTATCAAATGTCTTCTGCCAATCAGCAAAGTGATAATTATAGAGCAAGCTGTTTCCTTTGTTTGCCATAGAAGAGGATAATATTTTTGCTTCGTACAGTATATATTGGTAGTTGGGTTTAATTTTTAGTCGCGACGTATCACCTTCTTAGAAGAAGTTAGAGTCTCTTCTAAGAACAGAGTCTTAGTTGCCAAACTTAAAGAATTTTAGCAGTACATTAATCGGTCATTTATATCGTGTTAGGTCTTACGGTAAGACGATATGTATCCGGAATTCAAAAAGAAAAAAAGGCAAAAAAGGCCTCTAACTTGTCAATCAGAAGTCATTAAAACCTTTTAGGAATCCAAGAACGTGTTCATTACCCTTGCGCTTTAAATCCGCTCTGACCCTGGTCCTCCTGATCCTGCGATGCTGAAGGTCACCGAGGCCGCAAGAAAAAGGAAAGTAAGGAGAGACTGTTTGAGGAAAACCGTCACTACTCAAAGCCCCCACAGAAACGACAGAGATGGAAACCTCTAGAAAGGCAAAACTAGACCTCAAAAAGCATGCCATCAGGGTCCAGTCGATACAGGGACAGACTCACACATAAAAGAAGGCTTGCTGGGTTGGGGCGTGATGAGCCAGAGAGCTAGCAGGGAAGCATCTTCTGCTTTTTGAAAACATGAACTGTATACTGTTTTGAATTATAGTTATTTAAATGAGTTCTGTTTAAAAGTGGTGATGTGGGGTTAAGAGTGAACTTCCAGATTTAACCTATTACACGGGCTACAAAAATAATGCATCTTCCACAGACAAAACGAAAGTTTTATTCCACCTCTACCTGGATTGTTAGATACGTAAGAAGGAATTTCTTGACCTCCTGCAGATTCTTATAATTCATTGTCTTTCTTTACCCAAAACTCTCAACGAAGCTGGAGAGGTAAGAAGTAAAGACACTGCTGTAAGTGTTGCAATGATGGCATTTGATGTCCTGTGCTTATAATGCATTGTACTGGATCTAGAAGTTAAGCAAGCGATACACATAGACATTCGGGCTACGGGGCATCAGTCAGGGGCTGGAACCCCGGCGGTGAGAGGCCACAGGTGCTTCGTTCTCCCTCCAGCACTCCACACAGCCCCTACGTGCACCTTGCTGGACCAGTGAACAGAGGATACCATCTGCTCATTCAGGCTGAATCAGTCTGCAGCTGTGCCAAAAGGGCTGTAAAGACAAAGGAGAGAAACGCTATGAAGAACACACTTAGGGACGCCTGGGGGGCTCGGTCGGTTGAGCATCCGACTTTGACTCAGGTCATGATCTCGTGGCCTGTGGGATTGAGCCCCATGTCGGGCTCTGTGCTGACAGCTCAGAGCCTGGAGCCTGCTTCAGATTCTGTGTCTTCCTCTCTCTGTCCCTCCACCACTCACACTCGGTCTCCCTTTCTTTCTCAAAAATAAATTAACATGAAAAATTTAAAAAAAAAAGGACACACCGAGAACACGCCATATATCCTTGAACAGAGCCCCAGTTAGTTGCTGCGGGCCCACAGGGTGACCCGCTGGGAAGTCACTCAAGGACAAAGTCAGTAAAGAAGAAGACAAGGGGCGCCTGGGTGGCTCAGTTGGTTAAGCGGCTGACTTCGGCTCAGGTCATGATCTGGCGGTCTGTGAGTTCGAGCCCCGTGTCGGGCTCTGTGCTGACAGCTCTGTGCTGACAGCTCAGAGCCTGGAGCCTGCTTCTGATTCTGTGTCTCCCTCTCTCTCTGCCCCTCCCCACTCATGCTCTGTCTCTCTCTGTCTCAAAAATAAATAAACATTAAAAAAAATTAAAAAAGAAAAAAAAGAAGAAGAAGACAAAATTCCACAAGCCAAGGATGAATTCGGAAAGCCCGGAAGTGGCTTCCCTTACTAGCATCCTCTTCACACTCACCTACGATTGTCCTTTTTATAAATTCTCTCCAGGCTCAAAATTGTTCTTAATAGATGCCCACTCTATTCTTCCTTTCTCCAAACCTGCATCTGGTTGACTTGTAAATCAGGTAAAAGATAAATCTTGGGGGCGCCTGGGCGGCTCAGTCAGTTTACTGTCAGACTCTTGGTTTCTGCTCAGATCATGATCCCAGGGTTGTGGGATTGAGTCCTGGATCAGGTTCTGCACTGAGCATGGAGCCTGCTTGGGATTCTCTCTCTCTCCCTCTGCACCTCTCCTATCTTAAAAAAAATTTTTTTTTCAGGAGACATTTTGTAGTTTCATCGGTGGACATAGACCTAGAACACATTCTTCCCTGAAAATGGACGTTCACATTCAGAACACAGGTTGAACGATGTTGAGGAAAACCACACAGAGCTTGACAGCTATCTCCCAACCCAGCTTTAGAACTTAGGACTATTATTTTATTTCATTATGTTGCAACATTGACACCTTTTTCCTCCGAAGCCCTGAAATACAGGTAACATAATCTTGTTGTCTGCGAACAGATCCAGAATGAAAGAATTAATGAGAATTTATTAAGAGTAAGGACAATGGGAGTAAATAAATTGTCAGGCAAAACTGTACCCACACAGTCCTCCTCTGGCGGATTTGAATCATCTCGCTGACATAAACAGCACCATTTGTATTTCTCTTCCATGTCCCTGAGATCCCCCCCCCCCCATCGTTGGATGCTCCTATCGATTTAGGAAAAATACGAGAGTAGGTTTCACCAAGGAACCATATCCCTGGGAGGCTGAAATGGTTAAAAACAGGCTTGTTGTCTCCAACTACTCTCATCCCAGCCTGGCTAGATGGCACTGTCCAGTGGGGTCACAGGAAACACAGACTGAGGATGTTACAGCCTCCATCAGCCTGGTCCCTCCACCCCCTTGGCCCAGCAACAAGGAATCACACCCATGTGGGGCTGTTACGGGAGCTAAAGTATACCTTTGTTGTGTTAACCTTGAGAATTTGGGGGTTATCCATTACAATATGAACCTAATCTCACCTAACGGAGATTTGCATTTGAATCCTAACTCTGCAGAGTACACTGCTTGATGCTCCACTAAGTGACATGAAGCCTCGCTGAGCAGACAGGAGAAGATTCCCATGGGAGAGACTGGGACTCCAGGCAGGAGGTCATCCTGGCTTTCTGGAATTACAACTAGCTTGGCAGGAAACCTGATGCTCCAAACATGTGTTTTTCGATCTCATTTTTGGTCATAATCAAGAAACGGTGGAATCTCTGTAATCAAAACTCCATTTTCTTCTTTTACCCTGCTGCATCCTGGGTAATAAAAGAGAATCTGAAAGCGAGGTTTGAAAGCAGAAAGCTGGGATTCATAAAATCGCCTCTAACCAGAAATTGGCCAAAATGATAGGGAGACACGCAGTTTCCGATTCACAGAGAGCACGGGCATCAAAGAAGCGTATTTCTACTGCGACGCATAGATTGCTCGTCTGCATGCAACGCGCCACAGCTTCTGAAGATAGAATCGGAAAAAAATTCAGAAAATAAATACTTCTGAAACATCTCTGTTTTTCTGGATTTCTTCCAGGAGCAAATTAAACGGTCAAGCTTTTATGATTTCGATCTGTTATTAGGATTCACGTATACAGGTAACTCTCCTTAATTAAATGACACCCGTAGGCCAGGCCCCGGTCTTAGAAAAGCATCTGAGCTGCCTGCCATCCCTGCTACCCTGTGAGCACGTGATCTGGGCTTGGGAAGAGCCCCGCCCCCTGCTCCACCCCCTGCTCCCACGCAGGCGCAGTAGGGGCGGGGCGGGGCGGGGCTGGGCTGGGCTGGGGAGGGGACTCCAGGTGCAGGGTGCCCCAGGCTCTAGGGTTCGCTGGTGAGGTTGGGTTTCCACCCTCTGCGTCCTGTCCCAGTGGGTCAGGGACTGAAAGCCAACCACAGAAGGCCCGGGAGCCGCGGTGGCAGAAATAAACTAACAAGGATCAGCTCATGCAGATGGAATCCGAAGTTCATTGAGTAGCTACTTGTCACGCCGCTCAGGCCGTGCTGCCTCTGCCTCGGCTCCATGCCAGGTTCCACAACAGGGGCTTCGGGACCTGCCCTCAACTGGGATGCCCCGCGTCAGCCCAAACTCCGAGGAGACCAAAAAGCGGTCAGTACTTTGCAGGTCTCCGGCTGTTCTGGAGGCTTCGGTTGGATGCCTGTGTGGCTTCCCATCTCATAAAATGACTCCACCGCGGAGTCACTCTGCACATTCTTAATTTTCTCAGCCCCTGTGTGCAATCTGTTGTCCCACCCTGTCCACGTCACCTCCCAAATATGTCCCGAACTGACCCCTCCTCCTCCTCCCCTTCCTAGCTAGGCTGGTCGAGGCGCCAGCATCACTTGGCTGGATTATCGCAGTCGCCTGTTAGGAAGTGTCCGTGCCTTAGGCCTCCCTTCCTGGAGTCGATGCTCCACGAAACCAGGAGCCTTTAAATGTAAGGAAATGTTTCTCCTCTGACCAACCGCCTACCTTGGTTTCTATCTCATTCAGGGTAAAGACAAAGCCCTTAAAATGGGCTCTGAAGCCCTGCCCTGGGGGACCCCTGAATCTTTGGGACCTCTCCTCTTGCTGCCCTCCCTCCTGATCCTTCCCCTCCCTTCCTCTGCTGTCCACAGCACCCTCCAGACTCCCAGCTTGCAATCCCGGCCTGGCTGCCGTCTGTGCCCAGAATGCTCCTTCCCCCGTCAGCCACACACTTCCCATCTGTACCTTAACCCTCTCTGTCCACCTGCTGGGCTCCATCTTTCCCTGAGGACTCGCCCAAGGCTTTCGATGTTACGTATCGACGGCTTTCATAGTTGTCCCTTTGTAGGCACGTAAGGATGCGCAATTGTCTGTTCGGTTCACCAGGCTCTCTTCCAGCGCCCAGTGCCTGGCACGCAGCAGGTGCCGCATAAGTCTGTGGTCCACACACCCGTGTCTTACCCACCAAAGGCTGGCTATCACTGCTCTGTGCTGTCAAGTCAGTGGTAGTGATTTGAAGTAAGTATTTATATTCTACTAAAAAAAAAGTTTGCATATTTCTCTTCGATTCTGTTCTTGCTGGTTTTGTTTCATAGGCAGGTGACAAGAGGGCACAGGAGTGAGATTGTCCTATCTCGACTCCTGAGAAACACGGCATGCTTGGGGCATCTGGGTGGCTCAGTCGGTTAAGTGGCCGACTTCAGCTCAGGTCATGATCTCACGGTCTGTGAGTTCGAGCCCCGTGTAGGGCTCTGTGCTGACGGCTCAGAGCCTGGAGCCTGCTTCGGATTCTGTATCTCCCTCTCTCTCTGCCCTCCCCCAGCTCACGCTCTGTCTTTATGTCTCTCAAAAATAAAATAAAAATGTTTTAAAAAAATTAAAAAAAAAAAAAAAGAAACATGGCATGCTCATCTCCTGAAAAGTTTTAGGAAGCTTGAAATATTAGGCGGGATATGCTTGGGCTGTTGGTTTTTTTCTGTCACTGTGGGGGTAGGGGTCGCTGCTTTGTTTTGCTCTGCTTTTAATTTAATTTAGTCAGCCTGCAGACGACAGTCATCAGGCATCCGCTATGCATCCAGCGCAGCGGGACAGGCGCGGGACAGCGGGGGACGCCGGGGCCACCAGCATGCTGTAAGGGCAGACTGCCGGCGTGCTTCACACACAGAAGCTCTGCTGTGCATGATCAATACCATTCCGACGGGGGATGGAGCCCCCTAGGAGGGAGGAGGCAGACCCAGAACAAATGGTTATTTTTCCTGATAGAATTAGCTACGAGGAAATCTTCCTTCCCATTTATTAGTAAACCGTCTGTGCCAGGTGGGTCATGAGGTAGAGGAGAGAGATGTGATTAAGTTCTGTTTTTCTAGCAACATCAAACCGCTACGTTGTTACATTATTAACATGGATCCTCCTGGAACAAGAGCCTTCTCCTTTCAAGTGTATGTACCGATAGTACATTAGGGTGAATTATTCATCAGGAGCTTTATGGAATACTTTGGGCCGAATGGATCTGAAAGAGAAGGTAAAGTGAGAGAGAGAGAGAGAGAGAGAGAGAGAGAGAGGGAATCAAGACCAAAAGCCAATGGGTGGAG
Source organism: Paguma larvata (assembly GCA_030068075.1). Taxonomy (NCBI): domain Eukaryota; kingdom Metazoa; phylum Chordata; class Mammalia; order Carnivora; family Viverridae; genus Paguma; species Paguma larvata. The sequence goes on from CM057826.1 coordinate 5,733,574, forward strand.
GCTCCCCAAACCCGGAGCCGAGCAGAGGGGGCGCTGGCCCACCTTCCAACAGAGACAAAGATCTTAGACGCCAGAAAAGGCTGCTTGACCCCAGAGCGGCGGCCCGGGAAGCTTTCAGGGCGACCTCTCGGTGTTACTTTCGGAAGGTAGAAACCTCAGCCCTCAATGACCCTGTCTGGGAGGGCCGTTACAGACTCCTGTTGGCGCGACAGGGAGCGAGAATCAAGCCCACTCCGCCCACCGGTCCTGCGCGCAAAGCCAGGGGGGCGTCCGTTTCCAGCCCGGGTGCTGCTCCAGGGACCGGGCCCGCGGGGCTCCTGCTGTGTGTGTGTCCCGCACGGGGACACCGAGCAAGCAGGGCACGCCGGCGCGCGGCGGCGTTCTGCTCAGCCGCCGGAGCAGTGAAGGGGACGTGGCATGTGACCGCGGAGAGCTTGAGTCTTCCTCCCAAGTTCACCATTTCCAGGGAGCCCCACAGAGGAAGGGCCGAGAAGCAGCGTTAGTCTGTTCAAGCCTGTGAAGTTCGCCTTGAAGAATACAGAGGGGTTCCCGCGATTATGGCTCTCTAAAAATAGATGGATGACCTTCGACTTCAGGACACAGAGATTAAGCTCTTCGCCCACTAAAATAAAAATAGAGTTTGTAACCTAAAAAAAAAAAAAACCTAAAAAGGGGTGCCTAGGGGGGCTCAGTCGGTTGAGCATCTGACTCTTAGTTTCGGCTCAGGTCATGATCTCAGGGTTTCATAAGCTGAGCCCCACCTCCGGCTTTGCGCTGGTGGTACAGACCCTGCTTGGGACTCTGTCTCTCTCTCTCTCTCTCTTTCTCTCTCTCTCTGCCCGACCCCCACTTGCCCTGTCTCTGTCTCTCTCAAATAAATAAACTTTTAAAAAAATGTAGAAAAAGTGTGATGTGTTATACCTGAAGGACTCTGAAGTGTTTTACTAAAATATATGATTTATTGCCTCTCTCTCAGGGCTCCAAGAATGTGCTGAAATATTCCCTAATACGATAATAATAATAATAATAATAGTTATTATTATTATTATTGCATAGAGGGCAAAAAAAGCTCCACTTACTCATTTTTTTTTCCAGAAAGAATGTTGCCACAATATTGTTTAAAAAGTGCTCAGTCTCTCTAGTAGAAATTAATGGATTCCTGTTTCAAATGGAAGTGAACGGAGGGGCGTCTGAGTGGCTTAGTCGGGCAGAGCCTGGAGCCTGCTTCGGAGTCTGCGTCTCCCTCTCTCTCTCTGCCCCTCCCTCACTCACGCTCTGTCTCTCTCTGTCTCTCGAAAATGAATAAACAGTAAAATAATAATAATAATAAAGAAAGTGAACAGAAACATTAACTACCACAAACCAACAATGCACTCAGCTCTAAATATCTGTCCCTCGCTACCGTTAGGCAGGGGTTCCCAGACCGACCTAATTTCCAGTGATTTCTGGGCAAAAACGCCTCCGGGAAAGCGGCAGACCGTTCCGCACACTTGCAGCTTCCTTTTCCTCTACTGCAGCGCCTGGACCTTCGTTTCTTCCCCGGAAGCCAAGTCTTACAGCGCTGGTATCGGTCTGTCTACACATGGCAACCGCTAACTTTAATCACGGTCCGGCAGGTGGCTGTTTGCAATCCAGGTCCGCCCACCGCCGGCGCCCCCGCGCTGAGAACTGCGCTGCCATCGCGCCCAGCACGCCGGGCCTCACACAGCGTTTTACCCTCGGAGTCAGAAAATACCCCTGCAACCCAGGCTTATTCCCCTGCCTCCTGCTCAGAGGCTTTGCCCTCTGGCGGCTTTCCAGGCTCAAAACCCACCCTCCTTCAACCACGGGAGCGAATACCCAGAGGACTGGTCCTGCCAGGGAGCAGCCGGCGGGTGGGGGGGGGGCACAGGAAGCCTCAGCTTCCCAGGACGCCGGTCACCCCAGCCAGTCCACGGCTAGTAATTGTACAAGGACAGAAGAAAGAATACGCATGCTCTGCTCTTCCCCCCCCCCCCCACCGCAAATGGTCACAAAGACAAACAGGCTTCCCTAACTCACCCCAAAAACCACATGATTTCAGGCCGGACGAGGCGCCTAGAGATGAGGCCAGCCTTGCTCCTGGTGGATTTGACAGATGCTGGGAATGCCACTGCAGCGGACACGACTAGGTGTCTCGCCAGTGTCTTTCTGCACGTTTTCCATGGTCACAGGGCCCTGAATTTGTTCGGGTCAGCGATACTCAGCTAAAAGGTTCCCCAGTATCTAGTCTTCTTTGATTTTAATTTCCAGCCAGTGATTTATTTTGGTAAAATGTGAAAATACACTATAAATGGGCACTTATGTTTAAAGCCTTTTTGTACTTCCTCTCTTCTTCTCTGCTTGGAATACAGCGAGATGGCTAGAGCTCCAGCAGCCACAGTGGAACCTGAGGTAAACTTGAGAATGTCAGCCTCTGGCTTAGAATGTCAAACAGAAAGATGGACAGAGTTTGGTTCCCTTTAGCCTAGAAGATAGCAAAACAGTTTTGGACTTTCTACTTTTATAATTTGTTTAAGTATTTATTTATTTATTTTAAATTTTTTTAATGTTTATTTATTTTTGAGACAGAGAGAGACAGAGCATGAGTGGGGGAGGGGCAGAGAGAGAGGGAGAGACAGAATGTGAAGCAGGCTCCAGGCTCTGAGCTGTCAGCACAGAGCCCGACGCGGGGCTCGAACTCACAGACCGTGAGATCATGACCTGAGCCAAAGTCGGACGCTCAACCGACTGAGCCACCCAGGTACCCCAAGTGTTTGTTTATTTTTGAGAGAGAGAGAGACAGAGTGCAAGTGGGGTGTTCTGTCAGCACAGAGCCTGACACATGGCTCAAGTTCATCAACAAGATCATGACCTGAGCCAAAACCAAGAGTCAGACGCTTAACCAACAGAGCCACCCAGGCACCCTGGATATTCCTTTTATTTTTTTAAAAATTTTTTAAAAATGTTTTTATTTATTTCTGAGAGAGGGAGAGAAATGGAGCACAAGTAGGGGAGGGGCAGAGAGAGGGAGGCACAGAATCTAAGCAGGCTCTAGGCTCTGAGCTGTCAGCACAGAGCCTGATGCGGGGCTCCAACTGGCAAAATGGGAGATCATGACCTGAGCCAAAGTCAGACGCTTAACCAACTGAGCCCCCCAGGTGCCCCTGAATATTCTTTTTTTTTTTTTAATGTTTATTTATTTTTGAGAGACATAGAGGCACAGCGTGAACAGGGGAAGGGCAGAGAGAGAGGGAGACACAGAATCGGAAGCAGGCTCCAGGCTCTGAGCCATCAGCACAGAGCCCGACGTGGGGCTCGAACTCACAGACCGTGAGATCATGACCTGAGCTGAAGTCAGCCGCCCAACTGACTGAGCCACCCAGGCGCCCCTGAATATTCTTAATAAACATGCAGCCACCACAGTTAGAGACTGGCAAAGTCTACCAGTCTTCCTCCACGTGACCTTGACGTTGGGGGTGAAAGCAGGTGACATGCGGAGTTGTGCTACGCGTAAGAACACATCTGAGATGTTTATCTCGGGAAGCATGTCCATAGTCATGTATCCTATTCTGCAAGCTCAGGAAGCAGCCAGTTCCCTGCAAGTTTCCATATTCCTAAACATAGTCTTGTCTGGGGCAGACAAGACATTCTAAAGCCAGATCCAGTGATATATGCCATCGGCCTCAAGCAACTCGTGTTCCGCAGGTTAGAGGGTGAACACAGGATGGTTTGGAATCAGGCTTTGGGGGACTTGCTGACAGATATGGGGTGACGTATTCCCAGGTCTCTTACGTCTTGCTCTTGTAAGATAGTGATTGTGTCTCAGTGATATCAAAGCAATCATTGTATCTCTAACAACATTAATATCGCCAGGGAAAATCCAGTCCAACCTTTTCAGCACTAACACAACACAGCTGGTGTTGACTAGACAAGAAAACAGCCCAAGTGCTTATGGTTACATCCATGGAGTTTAGCCTTTTGATCAAATATTACTTAACGACACGGGTTACACATTTGTGATAATAGCAACCGGCCGACCCTTGGAAAACGAACAGAACTAACACGCCCATTCTCAGTTTTTAAACATAATTTATTTCTATTAATTCAATGCTTTAAAAAACACTAAAAATGAACATGTAAAATATTCAACCATGAACCCGCACTCGCTTTCATTTTTTTCACCCTCCTTCCAAACTTGATTAATATAAATATGCGTGATTTAGATATCTCTTAGTCATAGGCCACATATAGATGAAGATTCTGATTTGCCAGATACATTTATGCCTCCCTCACCTGTGGTTTCTCTTTCCCCATTTTTTTTGGTATCTTATCTTTATATTCTCTTCCATAAAATTGTCCACTTGGTGACAGAATTAGTCGGACACTAAACAACCAAAAACTTAGCAAGTCATCCATCCCAGACTTATACTCACAGACTTAGTCATGAATAATCATTGCTGATATATAAACTGTGTGTGTGTGTGCATGCGTGTGTCCCATCTATGTGCTGGTGTGCCTATGTGCGTACGTGCATGTGTGCATTAGGATTGAGTATCACTTATGGGAGACGTTTCATATCGGATTTTGTTTGCTGGTTTCATTGACAAAAAATAAAAACAACTTATTTACTCTCATGCAAAAAAAAAAATTATAGGGATGCCCAGTGGCTCAGTTGGCTAAGCGTCCAACGTTGGTTCAGGTCATGATCTCATGGTTCACAAGTTCGAGCCCCACGTCGGGCTCTGTGCTGACAGCTCAGAGCCTGGAGCCTGCTTCAGGTTCTGTGTCTCCCTCTCTCTCTGCCCCTCTCTGACTCCTGCTGTGTCTGTCTCTCTCAAATAAATAAACTTAAAACAAAAGTTAAAATAAAAAGAATATCCAAATAGTTATGCATGACTGACCTCTGAGGTCAGTTTACAATAGGCATCGATGACAGATATATGGACCAACAAAACTTTGTTTAGAGCTGCCCACTCTTCCTTCTATAAAACACCCACTGGGTTTGAATCAGACTCTTCTCCTGTGGAGGGAAGACAAAGGAGAATATTCAAGGAGTTATCCCATCACAAACCCACCTAATAATGGATAAATTTTACTTCTAAGATTAATGGTTTCATGGTATGACGATGCTGCGTGTAATGCTGAGCTGCTACCTAAATTAAAACCTGTTATCTTCCCTTCCTGCCCACTTACACCAGGCTATGGGGCGTAACACAAACATCACCTTTATTTAGTACGTTCTTCTTTTTTTTCCCCAAGGAGTTTAAGCCATGCTTTTTTCTTATACTCCCATGGTTACAGTTAAACACACTTTTGTCTTAATAGAAGAAAGAAGTTACTTGAAGGACATTTAATTCACAGTGAAATTTCAAGCAGTTAAGCCTATGGCTTTTCCCATAATAAGAAACAAAACAGATGGACACAAAAGAAGAGGGGGAAAAAAGAGAAGAGAGGAAAACAAAGGAGAGACCCTTAATAATGGAGAACACACAGAGTTGATGGAGGTAGGTGGGAGGGGGATGGGCTTAGATGGGGGATGGGCATTAAGGAGGGCACTTGTTGGGATGAGCACTGGGCGTTGTATATAAGTGATGAATCACTGAATTCTACTCCTGAAGCCAATATTGCACTGTATGTTAACTAACTAAACTTTAAATAAAAAAAAAGTATATTCTTTTTTAATCTATCAATTTTTATGCCACCCTGACTGTTATTGGGCACAAAATGATTAAACAGCCACTCCTGGGAGATTTAGATACTGTCCAGGAAGGATCCTGGTTTCTGGGCGTTGTCATTAACAGGAACACTTTTTTGCAGTTCGAGCTCCAAGAGGAAGAGGTTCTTTCTGAAACGCTGGCTGAAAGCAGCTCTAACCTGAGCTGAGGTCACTGGAGAGAAGTCAGACACCACCCCCTTCCGCTGGCTAGACGAGGGCATGTGGAGTTCTTGAAATTCTCCGCCATTTTAATCATGTCCACCCCTGGCAAGCTCACTGCCCGTCCACATGGTTGGTTTCTGAGAGCCTCGTCTCTCACCTGTCTAATCGAAGCCTCCAGCCTCTTACAATCACCTCATTCACAGGGGGACTGACAGACAGGCTAAAGAACGCACACCCTTCACCTGGACGGCACTGATATTTTACCTGCACCGTGGTCTCCCTGGCTCCTCAGACAGAGATTCAGGATAAGTATCCCCTCTTTAGGACCTTCTCAGCATCACGGCTGCACTGTGCTCCGCGCCAGAGAGAGCACCCCTCTCGCTTTTGTGTAAGAGTCGGTTGATGTTCTCCACAGACGTATGGCTTTCACAGCGACAGCTGCTGGAGACTTAGGGACACAAGGCCTTTTGGTTTCTCTTCCGATATTACCACGTGAGGCACACCTGAAAGCCAAATCTACATATTACTCTCCAGAGGAAAATATTTTTCCAAAGCTGTATTCCACCTGGGGAAGGATATTTGTCCCCCTTGGGGCTCCTGAAGCCTTTATGTCTCTAAAAAGGGTAGGAACAATCAACTGGGATAAGGGCTTCAGGGAAGGAAATGGAGAACACTTCAGTCAGTGAAAGTAGTAGAAAAAGCTAAACCTTTGTGAAAGTCACAGCCCGAGACGCAGGCTGACTGAAGTAGACACTGAATCACACATTAGAGAGCTCCTCCCTTCCCCCGTGCCTCCCCTCCACACTAATAGGGCTCCAATGTAATAGTAGTCCGACAACACTCCGTCCAGCAGAACTCGCATTCTTTTCATGCCGTCATGGAATATATGCACCAAGATAGACCACATTCTGAGCCACTCCATGTACAAGAACAAAATTAAAAGAGTAGAACGCATACACAGTCTGTTCTCAGGCCATGGTAGAATTAAACTTAAAAAAAAAAATCGGTAACAGAAAGATAACTGGATAACCCCTCAAACATTTGGAAACTCCACAACACGCTTCTAAGTAAGTCAAAGTCAAAGACGTTGCAAAAGAAATTTTAAAATATTCTGAATTAAATGAAAAGGAAAAGATAGCAATAAAATTTGTGGGATGCAGTGAAAGCAGTACTTAGAGGCCAATATATAGCCCTACATACACATGTTACAAAAGAAGAAATATCTAAAATAAATGGCCTAACCTTGCACTTTTGGAAACTAGAGGGGGCGCCTGGGTGGCTCAGTCAGTTGAGCGTCCGACTTCGGCTCAGGTCATGATCTCGTGGTCCGTGAGTTCGAGCCCCGCGTCAGGCTCTGTGCTGACGGCTCAGGGCCTGGAGCCTGCTTCTGATTCTGTGTCTCCCCCTCTCTCTGCCCCTCCCCCACTCATGCTCTGTCTCTCTCTGCCTTAAAAATAAATAAACATTAAAAATTTTTTAAAAAAAATAATAAAAAAAGAAACTAGAGAAACAAGGGTAAAAGAAGCAGAAAAGGAAATGATTAAAAAAAAAGAGTAGAAATTCATATGCAATTGAAAACATGAAAACAATGAAGAAACCAAAAAATCCAAAAAGTTAGTTTTTGAAAAGGTTAATTAAATTAATAAACCTCTCACCAGGCAAATGACGAATTAAAGAAAGACAGGAATGACCAATTTCTGAAACAAGAGAGGGGTCATTAATACTGATCTCATGGCTTAAAGAATAATAGAAGAGTACTATGAATAACCATATGCCAACAAATTTGATATTTTAGACCAAACGAACCAAAATCTTGAAACACATAAACTGCCAAAATGTAAACAACAAAAAATAGATGACCTGAGTACCTCGTATTTATTAAAGGAGTTGAATCAATAATTAATGACATTTCAAAACAGAGACCACCAGGCTCAAATGGTCTAACTGGTGGATTCTGCCATACAGTTAAGGGAAAAAAATGAAACCAGTTCTCCACAATTTCTTACAGATTATCCTAGTACCAAAGCCAGATGAAGACATGACAAAGGAAACTAGGAAAGGAAACCAGTATCTTTTACGAACACAGATGCAAAAATCCTCAACACGGTGTTATCCATTTGAACCCAACATTTTTTCAAAAATTTTTAAAATTTTTTAATGTTTATTTACTTTTGAGAGGAGAGAGAGAGAGAGAGAGAGAGAGAGAGAGAGAGAGTAGGGGAGGGCAAAGAGTGGGATTTATTCCAGGTAAGAAAGACAAGCTCAGCATTAAAAAAATCAATCAGTGTAATCCACCACTTCAATAGGATAAAGAATAAAAGTCATCAGATCACAGGGGCACCTGGGTGCCTCAGTTAAGTGTCTGACTTCCGCTCAGGTTGTCATCTTGTGGTTTGTGAGTTCAAGCCCTGCATCTGGGCTGTTCGCTGTCGGCACAGAGCCCACTAAGGATCCTCTGCTCCCTCTCTCTCTCCTCCCCGCCCCTCTGTCTCATATATAAACAAACACTTAAAGAAATCCTCTGATCATATAAATTGATGCAGAAGAAGGATTTGACTAAATACGACACCTAATCATAACAAAAACCCTCAGAAAACTAGGAATTGTTGAGAGCTTCCTCAACTTGATACATATCTTTTTTTTTTTAATGTGTATTTATTTTTGAGACCCAGAGAGACAGAGAGACAGATATGAGCAGGAGAGGGGCAGAGAGAGAGGGAGACACAGATTCTGAAGCAGGCTCCAGGCTGTCAGCACAAAGCCCAATGCAGGGCTCAAACTCACCAACTGTCAGATCTTGACCTGAGCTTACCCGACTGAGCCACGCAGGCACCTGCCACTGTTTTTGACTAAAGACAAAGAGGGAGCTTCCAAAAGAGCAGCATGCTAGCCCCAGAGAGGGTACCATGTTGAAAGCAGAATAAACCAAAGTGCCTGATATCAAAAATGTTTACTATTTGGTATATTTCCATTCTAGTTTTATCTACTTCATTGGATTCTAACAGACTTGAAGTAGTTGGTATTCGGCTCGCTCGCTTGATAAGTCAATGACTCAGAGTTCCAGGGTGTGGAGCCAGTTTGGCATTGAAAATGACAACAACAAGACTTCCAACCATAGGCAATTCCGATGTCACTTAAAATGTCTGTTGAGGTTTAGGACCCATTTGCAATGGGAGATTACAATTCTTCAGTCACACTATGGTTTCCATTCGTTATTTTCATTGTCCTCCAAGCTGATCTTCTGATCTACAAAACACACAGCGAGTAAAGTGGTGGTATCTTAAGCCTTCCCATTTATGTGGGTTTTTTACACAGTAGAAAACTAAGGCAGAACGACTACAGGACTCATTCCTGACGCTGAGGTTCCTCTTTTACCAGAGAGAAGACATTGTTTTAGATGACTTGACACAGTTGGCAAACTTCAACAAAAGAACACGGAGTTTCTTGTGGAGGTCCCTTTTTTTCTTTTTTACCTTAAATTGTGAGGACACAGGGGGATGGGTTTTCACAGGGAGCATTTTCATAAGAAACTGCAAAAATGCAGATTATCTCATTCAAAAATCTCTCAGTAAACCACTTCATACTCTGGATTAGACGCTCTTTTCTCTGCTTTTGACGTAAATGTGTGGTTAATCCCACCACATAGGTAGGATGCAGGGACTATCTCAAGGCTTGTGCTAAAACGGAATCATTTCTCACCCGGATGCCACAGCTGCATACATATTTTTATGAAGCTTTTAAAACAATATCCCAAAAGCAGATGGGCGCTCCAAGGCAAGGGGGTCAGACGTTTTGCTAATAGATAAGATGGGAATGAGGTTTCTTTCTCCTCCCGCTAAATATGAAAAAGATAGCTTCTTGCCCAAGTGGATCCACAGAGAGGCAGCCCGCAGAGAGAAAGAGGCTGAGAGAAATGGAGAAGGAAAGAAGGAAACGAGGGAGAGGTAGAGAACAGAACAAGATTGCTCCTGAGCAGGAAAGAACCTGGATGGAGCAGGTGTTCAAGCTAGACATACTTTGAGCTCACCGTCCCCACTGCTAAATGTGCTGAACCCAGGCTTTGCGATTTTATTATTCTTCGCGTAACTCCAAATATGTGTTGGGTTGGGAGCGAAGCCTGGGAGCGAAGGGGGATGGAGAGAAAGACAGACTTCCAGAAAGTATGAGAGAGATGAGTCATATTGGCACGTGGTGCCAGCTGGCGGCCACCATAATGGTTGCCCATTTTTTTTTTTTGTAAAAAACAAACAAACAAAAAATCTCCCAATTCACCCACCACCTGGCGTCTTAGAATTTATCACCATTTATGGTCCAAGATTTGTAGAGTCAGAGGGATAACACATCAACCCATGAGCTCATTCCCTGAGATGGTTTTATCTGTTGTAAGCCCTCGTGGCTCAGGGCTGTGGGGGGGCTAAAATGCCACTCTCTGTGACAGGGTAGCCTGAGACCCCAAGGGCAACTGCGGGATGAGAGGCGAAGGGGTGATCAGGACCAGACTCACACGGTTGCCCGGGCTGTGACTCCGAGGACGGGCTGCTTAACCAGAGTACAAGCTAAGAGAAGAACTCCGAGGGAAAACACCAAACTGGCTTCACACGTATGGCTGCCCCCAGGTCCTCTGTGCACCCAGGAGGACTCTACAGAGCCTCCCCCAGAGAGGGCTCTCCCTCCCTCCCTAACGCGACAGCTGACTCAGGTCAACCCCACCCAGGGGAGAGAATTACTTCTTACAATGAGGATGAGCTTCAAGGGCAAAGCAGCTCGTTAACCTGCTAATTAAGGGGAGTAAACCACAGAGCACTTAAGAAAGGGGGCACATAAGGTCACGTTATTAAGAAATTAAATAACAGTAACCATTAGCACCTGTAACCTAAAGACGCCACGGGGATACACAATCTCCTTTGTAGGCTACCACAGAGGGCAGGTGAGGACTTCCAAGGAAGCCCAACTCTTAAGGAACAAATTTCATTGCCTGATAAACATATTGAAGGGAAAGAAGTAAAACTGAAGCAAGTAAGTTATTTTCCTAGGAAAACAGAGTCAAATGACTACCGGGATTGCTATAACTAAGCGATGGACCACTTAGGCCTTTGCACGGTGTAACTGCGGAACCAACTCTCCAAAGAACCCTGTTTGAAACGTGGAGTCTTTTGCAGACAAATCCTTTGAAAGGGGCTACAATCCATTTACCGACAAACGACAATAACCTTTAGACAAAGGAATCCACAACCGATAACCGAATCGTTGCTACAGGTTGCTTTGGGGAATACAACAAAAATTTTCATCGCCTTTTGGCACGATTTGCTCTCCTTTAGAAAGTGATTCCATATTTTCTGGTAATATTGACAAAGGTTATTGACAGAGACATAATTTTAAAAACAACTAACAGAATCGTAGTACGCAAGGTTAAATCTAAATCCTGAATTAACATCACCTTGATTCTACACTCAGAAGTTGGCGCTGTGCGGTGACAGGCGAAGACACTGGTTTTCAGAGGCTGTTGCTGGTGGTGTTTTTCTGGGGAGGGGAGAGGAAAGGTGGGGAGAGGATGAAGACGAGATCAGGTCTAGGGACAATCTGTTTTTATGATTTAAGCCCACATTGAGGTCGAGTCCAGGTAAGAGGACTTGAACTTCAATTAAAGTCTCATTTCAGGAAGGACTTCTTGAGGACTGGGGCAGACTGCCTGTTTTCTGTTGGTTAACGCTGCCAAGAGGAAAATGGGTATTTATTATCCTGTATGATTTTAGAACTGATCCCTGATAAGTCTTCAGAGAATTTTCCAGATTCCAGCACAAAGATAAGACCTTACTTAAGGTGTTTAACGCCCATCCCGAGATGTGCTGACTGTGCCAGGAGCAACGCACTGACCTGAATGAATGTTTTATTAAAACTGTCCCCAACCACCTTGTTGGAGGAAATTGTGCCTAAGGAAGCATGGTTTTATACGCTTTCTTATGAACTCATGAAAGGAACGAAGGATGATATATGAGGCACAAATAAAAAAAAAATGATGAGGAAAAGTCCAAAGTCAGGTCTCCCTTTACAGCAGCCGTGAAGAGGTAAGAGCTGGAACACAGAAAATTCTATTTTTTCCCTGTCGAGGTGGCTTTTCTGTTGTATGCAATGCTTCCTTCTTAATACTTTCGCAGTATCTATGCTAATTTTATTTAAAAAAATATGGTCTATTAAAATCCTTTTGTAAACTTCAAACACCAGTGGTTACTTCGGAGGATGGGTATGGAAACACAGTGAGAGTTTCAGTCGAGCCCAGGGTACACTTGGAGGAGACTTTCTGAAGCCCTTCGGAACAAGCGTTGCATGTCTACGTGCATAAATCTTTGTCTCAAAATTCCTAGCATGCTGCCCATAGTGTTTTACTCTTGCTGAAACGGCGCCATGGACATTGGCACGTTATTAAATGCTCTCTGAATATCCCCACAGCAGACAAATCAAGCTCTCCTATGACTTCCTAGTCATCAGGCCCCGGCGTTCTCAAGACCCATGGAACCAGAAGACTACTTAGTGGGCTGAGGTCTGGCCAGTTCCTGATTCGGAGGCTCTACTACCCGCAGTGGGAGGGCTCTGGAAACTGTCATGGTGCCTAAGCATACGACTCAGCATGGCCCAGGAGAGAGTGCTGGTCCCCATGGAGCACTGAGCTGCGCCTTCCCTCTTATCCTGGAAACGGTCTCCAGTTCACCCACTTGACCAATGCAGGCCATGCCATGATGTCCTGATGGGCACATTACACCCCCGGTATGCGAACCAGCCCGTGCGAACCAGCACCCCCCCCATCGTCCTGCGAAGCTCTTGGGGTTCCTGCCCCGCGTCTCCAGTTCCAGATTCCGGAACCCACGTCCCCCTGGAGCTGTCCGCCGCTGTGTGACCTCCGGGCATCTCCCCGGGGCGCTCTGCAGCTGGTGACCTCATTCCTGCCTTCTCTCATCAGGCGCCTGTCGGGCCAGGAATACCTCCTTCCAGATCCCCCTTCTCTGCCAGCTCATGCTGCTGGGTCCCTGCATCCTCAGAGTGTTGTGCCCAAATTCTGGATCCCAAGAAGACCGCTGGGGAGCCAGGACTGATGCAAACGCAAAGGGTCTTTATTCGAAGCTCGAGCTCGGACTCTTGCACCTCCCGACGCGGCGGTGCAGTGGCAAGAGCCCTGAGCCAGGTTTACACAGGCTTTTTATCAGGGTTCGAGTACACTTTCTGGGTGGGAATGGGGATGCTTTGAATTGACTGATTGGCATTTTCGCGGCTAGTTTCTGATTGAGTATTTCATATTTGGCGGGCGCGGGCTAGCTATGGATTGGCTTAGCTTGGGGGTCCCGCGCAGATTCAAATGGTCAGCACGCGTGAGCTGGACAGATTAGTTTTGCTAGGGGCTCTTCTAGGAATCTGAACTCCTGAGGTTTCCCTGGAACTCAAGGTGGAGGCAGGGTCTGCTAATCAGGGTCCAGTCCCACCCAGGGTGGTGACAGGGTCTGCTAATCTGGGTCCCGCCCCTTGGCTACTCTGTTTCCTGGAACCCGGGGCAGAGTCCAGGGTGACTTGTTTCCTTGGAACTCAGGGCCCAGAACTACTCTAAGATGGAACTTAAGCCAAAATGGAGCGGCCTTAGCCCTAACAGCACCATACTTTCACAACATGGCAATTCTCTAACACAGCAAACAGGGTTCACAGCAATCACAGCAAACGGGCCAGGAGTCTAGTGCATTCCTAAGTCTCTAAATCTAATACTTAACAAGATTAAACACACAGCAAATTAGTCTAACATAGCAAACTAAACAGGCCTCACCAGCATCCCAAGAAAAGTTTCACAGTGTTCACAGCCAACAGCTATCAAAACAGAATTCTCAGCCATCATAACCCTTAACAAGGTTCACAGGAAGCAGAAGTCGGGGGCGCACTATCTCTAACGCAGTACCCCTCTATGTTTAGCAGAAAAGAGAACCGGCTTCAAACTAATGCAGGGATGTCACTTAGGACAAGAAACTTAAAACGCTCTCTTTAAGAGGAGGCCCCCACAGGTCAGGGCACTGGACTCAGTCACTAAAAGCAAGGAGTTAAGAGCGTCCCTGAAAGAGTCGAGGCGGCTGCACCATGATGGGGAGCAGCCAGTGGCTGAATCTCTCTGCACAAGGACACTGGCTGGCCTGGCAGGGGTCCCCCCTCCTTGGTGAGGAAGGACAGCTCACTGTGATCCATCCCACGTTGCACACAACTGTCTCCAAAGTAGGGGTGCTGCCTCCCAAAGAGTCAAGTGTGCGTGCTGGCCAAGGGGACACGCCTACCATGCACTAGAGATGGGAAGAGTTTCTACTGACGGGAGGACAAGATACTATTCCCGCGGCAGGAGTGGGTGAGGAAAGAAGCTGAGGTGGGGGCGCCTGGGTGGCTCAGTCGGTTAAGCGTCCGACTTTGGCTCAGGTCATGATCTCATGGTCCATGAGTTTGAGCCCCACATCAGGCTCTGTGCTGACAGCTCAGAGCCTGGAGTCTGCATGGGATTCTTTGTCTCTGTCTCTCTTTGCCCCTCCTCCACTCATGCTTTGTCTCTCTCAACAATAAATAAACATTAAAAAAAAAAAAAAAAGAAGCTGAGCTGAGAAATCGCAGGCGACAGGAAGGTGATGGTGAGCAGACCGGCATGGCCGGAGCCAGGGGCCTATGACGCTGGAGCAGGGACTGTGCCAGAACCCAAAAACACAACCCGAGTGCCACACAAGTGCGTTTGCGTGTTACTCTGTTTACAAAGGGAAGCCATGTAAGCACACGAGGAGCAGTGGTGCCGGGTACCTTGAAATATCTTTGCAGGGAGGAAGGCTCGGTGACGGGAACATCAGTCAGGAGGCCGTTGCAACATTCAAGGGAGATGTAATAAAGACTTAAGACGAGGCAGTGGCAATGGGAGAAGATGCCGCAAATAAATTTCTTTGCGGAAGAGGAACTTAAAACTGTATCTTCTCAATGAAGCCCCTCCTCTGTGGCCTGAATCCAGTCTCGCCTCCTACAGTCAGCAGGCTGAGCGGGGCACGCGCTAATGGATGGTTCCCCTACAGTCGTGTGACAGGGCAGCCCCTGCTCAGGGCTTCTGAAATATGGAGGCGAATAAATATCCACCGCCTTCTCGGACGGACCCCCAGCGATGGGATAAATCACAAAGTCCCAGCAAAGCAAGGAATGGAAACAAAAAATATTGGAGACAGCAAGGAGGGACCGTCAAACAAGGGACAAATAAAATAATAAGGATTTTACACTCTGAGGATGATGGATCTCGCGCTCCCGACAGGAGGAGAGATGGATCGTCAGAGGCCGAGCAGCAGCGGGAAGAGGAAGTCGGTTACGCATGTTTAATTTAACAGTTCGGGAAGCCCAGCTACCATCTCCGCCCAAACAGAGTGGTGTGCTTCGCTACTCTCTAGACAGTATTTCCTCTTAGAAGTCCCCGTGGTCTGACTCTGTCACTGTAGGAGGGGGTACACACCAGCCAGTCCATCCCTTCCTCCAATACTTGCTTCCAGCCCCAGAGCTGGAGGGCCAGGCACCCTCTGTCCCCTTGCCCCGTGGCTGCAAATGGCCCCATGGCCCAGGCACATGGGAGGTGAGGGGCAGGCTGCTGGGGGGTTGGGGGAGACACGCTTCTTCCTTGGTCAAATGGAGAAGCTCTCTCACCACTCCCCTGCTGTGTGCTTTGGGATGTAGTTATGAGAGCCTACGACACCTGGAATTAGGGAAGCCACTCCGTGATCCTAAGAGAAATGGCAGGAGAACGCTAGAGACTCTGATTAAGTCCCGCCATGTTGGGGCTTGGATCTGCTTGCCGTCTCGTTAAATACACCGAGTGTGTTCCTACGGTTTAAGCCGCTGCTGGCTGGGCTTTCTACTTCCTGCAGCCGAATGTCTCCCGAAATGATGCAGCTCCAAGTAAAGGGCAGAAAACACTTTTGCACGGCTTCCCCGACGGCACCTGGAGGTAAGCGGGTCCAGGCTGTCTGCTGAGCTCACTACACCCAGGCGGGGATGGGGTATTACTGACTGGCTCTTTCCTCGCTTTCTCTCCTGGAGGGGGAAAAAAAAAAAAAAGATGCACCCTTTTCTCCTGGAGGGGGGGAGAAAAAAAAAGAGGCACATTTATAGAATTGATGAATAATGATAATAATAATTATTTTCAACCTCTCAGTTGAAATGATTCATTCTCTCTCCCTAATTTCCAAACAATACACAATATCTCTATTTGAATAAAACAAACACAAGCTTCCTGATGATGTGCCCATTTCAAGGACAGGTTACTTACGGACTGAGAAGGTTTCCATCTCCACAAAGGATGGCAAGCTCTCTGCTTCAGGAACTGGTATGTTCTTCTCATTTGTTGTGTTTTGTCTTCATTCCTGAAGTTACTCGGGGCTGGCATGACAAAGATGTTCTGATGTTAAATGATTCGGTATACTAATTACGGTAATTAATTATGTAATTATGTATGTATGTATATTAATTACATAATTATTGATTATGACTAATTAATTACATTTTGAAAAGATCAAATTTGTAATTTCCACAAATCTCTATGTTGCTCTATTCTTTTTTTATTTATTTATTTTTTTAATTTTGAAGTGCGAGTCAGGGAGGGGCAGAGAGAGAGGTGGAAAGAGAGACAGATCCCAAGCAGGCTCTGAGTCATCAGCACAGAGCCCGATGCAGGGCTCAGTCCCATCAAACTGCGAGATCAGGACCTGAGCCGAAGTTGGATGCTTAACCTACTGACCCACCCAGGCACCCCCACGTTGCTATATTCATACAAATTGTTTCAGGCCACGTCATTCTCGGGCAGTCTCTAACAAGGGATTAAATCACTAAAAATTGTTAAACAGGCATTGGGGATGGATGAACCTTGTGCAGCAAGACATGGGTGTGCAGCCAGGGTGTGAATTGAATTTACCTTGAATTCCATCAACACCTTGTCTTACAGTCTTACAGGTCAAGACATTAAGAGTTTAGCTACTGGGGTTTTAAAAGTTTCTTTTAGCATAACCGGATCATTAAAAAAAATGTCAGTTTTTGGGAAATTAAGTTAATTCCATCAGCCAGAACTAACACATTGAAGAGCTTCAAGTAGCATTTGCTAAATGATCTCTCGAATTTGCTACTACATGTCGGCACTCAGAAAGTTGGTCTTCATTAAATAAATAAATAAATAAATAAATAAATAAATGACTTTGAAACACAATTTTACTTCAATTGTCTCTTCGAATGCCAGATTTTTAAGACCAACGGTGGCTCGCATCTGTGTTTGTCACAGGCAATAACAGAAGAACGCCAATGTGGGTGCCTGAAACTAAGTTCGTTACTGGGGTTCTAATTAATTTGCATGTGATGCAGCACTCATGATGATGCAATTCAAAACTAATTTAAAATACTGAATGTGGAGGCAGGTCAGAAAAAAGGAAAAGGCGTAGGTATTTGTGAGTGATCAACTACCATCACGGTAGACTCCGAATTCTATAAACTGCAGCTCTATTATTTAAGGTTACTCCGTTATCAGAACTAGATAATTTATTCACAATTTATAGTAGAATTTTCCTGAGTTTTGATGCTGCTTAGATTTTCCAGTGCTCAACCTGGACAAGAAGTCACCGGGGAGTTCTTAGAAGCACAGCCCGCTGGGAGTGCCCAGGCCCCTCTGCTGGTTCCACTCCGCGGCCACGGCTGAGCATCCTTGCTGGTCTCGCACTCGCTGTGACGCAGCGCCCATCACCCAGGAGTAAGAGAATGAGCTGAGCACTTGCCAGAAAAACACAACACGGGCTGGTGAGAGCTCCTCCGTCTCCTCCCACGTGAGCCTGATTTGTCTGATGCATTATTAAACCCGGAGCAGTAATTGTGATGAAATGCCATTCAGTGTCTAGGAAAAGATGGAGACGCTCAGAGAAAATGTCGGTGCACTTTGGACTCCGACCTGAACGGCTGCTTTAAAACAACAACAAAAAAAGGGTTGTCAAAGCTCTTTTGGGATCTGAGGAGCAAGTCTGTCACCTCTGGCTAACATCGAACACACAGCAAATCCTCAGGTCCCTTCGGTATCTGTGATATTCCTCTCCATATCTGAGGTCTTCTGCGTGTTGACTACGCATAAAAGACCGAGTTGCCAGGCCATCTTCTAGGGCAGAGGGAAGGATGTGGCATTTCACCGCAGGCTCAGTAAGCATCACAGGGCAGGACCTCACGGACCCTCTGTACACCGCTGGTTCCTGGGGACCTTCTGTATACCGCTGGTTCCTGGTGTTCCAGAGCCTGAAGTACGCGTCCTTCTGATAGCGTGAGTGGGGAGGTGAGTGAGTGGAAAGGCCGCGGAGGGCAGTCCCCCAACTTCTCTTACCAGCTGCGTGCTGGGAACCAACGTCCGTGCGTGTCCCCCACCCCCCAGCTTCACAGTGGAACCCCGCTCCCCCCGTGTCATGGTGTCAGGAGGCGGGGCCTCTGGGAGGTGGTTAGGATTAGATGACGTCCTGCGGGTGGAGCCCTGTGACAGGATTAGTGCCCTTAGAAGGGTCCCCAGAGCGCCTCCTGCCCCCCTCTTGTTCTCTGCCCCGTGAGCACACAGTCTGGAAAAAGGCTCTCAGGATACTCTGGCCAACGCAGGCACCCTGGCCTCAGACTTCCAGCCTCCAACTGAGAAATTTCTGTTCTTTTTTTTTTTTAAGTTTATTTATTTATTTTGAGAGAGATAGAGACTGCACGAGTGAGGGAGGGACAGAGAGAGAAGGAGAGACAGAGAATCCCAAGCAGGCTCCAGCTGCCGGCACAGAGCCCGAAATGGGGCTCCAACTCACAAAACGGTGAGATCGTGACCTGAGCTGAAACCAAGAGTCCGACGCTCGACCTACTGAACCACCGAGGCGCCCTGAGAAATTTCTGTCCTTTATAAGCCACCCAGTGTGTGGTATTCTGAGACACCCGCCCAAACAGATGAAGACACTGCGTGATGCCAGGGAGTGTTTGCTTGCTGAGTGTCTGTTTCCTGGTGTGCCAAAATGGCTCAGGCTGCTATGACAAAACTGTCACAGACTGGTCGCTTAAACCACGAGTATTTACTTGTTACAGTCCTGGAGCCGGGAGGTCCAAGATGCAGGCACCAGCAGGTTGGGTGATTGGTGAGAGTCAGATCTAGGGCTTGTGGGTGCCTGTCCTCTCGTGCTCTCTCAGGGTGGAGAACAGAGAGAGAATCTCAGCCCCCAAAGTTCCCACCTCCAAATACTACCATCTGGAGGGTTAGGTTTTCAACATATGAATTCTGGGGGGACCCTAATATTTAAGCCATAATAAAGATGAACTATCAAAAGAAACAAATAACATCCAAACATAGTACTTGGCACATGGGGGAAATAAAGTGTATTATATATTGTTATTTATTAGTATATATCCACACTGTATACTAACATATAGTATATCTGTACTTCATTATCAACTATAAAAAACATCTTACTTCAGCTAATAAACCACTGTTCCTGAGGGAATTGTAAATTGATATTCCATCGTCTTTAGAATAAAACTCAATAATATTTAACAGAAAGCACACACAAAAAATCTAGCACCCATAAAAGTAAAATTCACAGTGACAGGCATCCGATTATCCTCGTACGCAAAGAAGAAGGAAATAAAATGAATAACCAGGAAAAAACGTAATTAATAGGAAAAAAACCCCACAGAAGATGAGGTTAGAGAAGATGGATATTAGAAGATCCATTATCTGTTTCCTCCATGTATGTAAGACAGTAGGGGAAGACATACAGACAAAGAGGAGAGAACTGGAAAACACACAAAAGATTCAAAAGGAACTTTTAGAGTTGAAAAAATACAACATCTGAAATGCAAAACAAACTGGATAAGATTAATAACAGTTTAGATATTATAGAAGAAAAGATAAGTGAATTTAAGAATGTTGCTTTAGAAATCCTTCACAAGGAAGTATAGAGAGTAGATAAGAATAAGAATAATTAAAAAAAGAACAGAATATCAGACGCTATGTTAATATCAGTGTTATCTTTTAGAACAAGAATTCCATTACTGAGGATGAAAAGACACCTCTAGGACCCAGGAGTTAAGTGAGTGAGAGGATATAGTAATGATAACGAATGCTCCCATACTTCACAACGGAGGACGGAAGTAGGAAAAGCAAGCCCAGAGTCAAAATGAAAGGAGAAATGGATGCACTGGTGGTTCGACACTCCTCCTCAGTAACTGACGGAACAAGCCGAAAATCTGTAAGGCCATAAAAAATGTGAACAATGCGATCCACCAATTCGATCGCAATCACATTTATAGAAAATTCCAACCAACAACAGCAGAAGACACAGGTTTTTTTGTTTTGTTTTGTTTTATTTTGTTTTTTTTTCTAAATGCCATAAGCCACATTCTGGCTATCTGAATAATTTTAAGAGAACAAAAATCTTACCAAGTTATCTGTCTGGTCCAATTAATTAAAATAATTAACCAGATTAATTAAAATGTTGACTATGTTTTAATTAAGCAATTAAAATAGAATTCAATAACAGAAAGACATGTGGACCAAAAAGAGAAAGCGGTCTGGACAAACGTCCAAATATTTAGATATTGAACAGAATGCTTATCAATAATCTCTGGGGCAAAGAAGAAATCATAACACATGAAAATCTGTGTAATGTAGCTTAACACACAGTAAAATTCATTGCATAAAATTCTTACATTAATTAGAAAAGAAGAAAGATTCCAAGTGGATGATTTAAGATTTCCTGCTTTAAGAGTGAGGAAGGAAAGACTGAACTAAAACAAAAGCAAGCAGAGAAAGGCAATAATAAAAACAGAATAAATCAATTAATGCTTTTTAAAACATATGAACTAGCAAGGTCGCTGCCTGAAAATCTTTTCTTTTTCTTTTTAATGTTTATTTATTCTTGAGGGAGAGAGAGGCAGAGTGCGAGTGGGGAAGGGGCAGAGAGAAGGGGAGACACAGAACCCTAACCAGGCTCCAGGCCTGAGCTGTCAGCACGGAGCCCGATGACGGGCTTGAACTTACGGACCACGAGACCATGACCTGAGCCAGAGTCAGACACTTAACCGACTGAGCCACCCGAGTGCCCTGAGAATCTGCTCTTTAATCATCGCGGCAGGTACCTGATTCATTCAGATGTGAACAAGGGGAGTTCCAGAAATTGTCCAAAAAGAAGCACCCAATTTGGAGGGGACATGAAATCAGCAAAATGGCACGTGGAATGTTCCCTGGGAAATCCATGATAAGCTCAGAACTCTCAGACATGTTACCGTAAAGTACGGAAGTTGACGTGTCGGTGAGTTTGGGAAAGAGCACCCTCTGATTTGTTTAATTCCGATCGAGGCTTTAATTTTACGAAAGTGAATTTGATTACTCGTGTTACAATGGCTACAAATCTGGCATCTTTAAAACCAGGGACTGTTTGCTCTGCATGCTGCTTAGTGTCACACGAGCCTGTGAAACAAAATTGCAAACTCATGATTGTTTAGCTGAAGCTCATGACTGAAGACACTATTGTATATTTGCTTAAGCACAGTTGGGGGATTTGAGTGGTTGTCATCAGGGAATGTTTTATCGCGGAACTTATTAAATACACACACATGCACTTTCAGTTTACAGCAGGAAGCCTCTGCTATATTTGAAAGTCTTTGCAATTTACTTTGCAATCACGGTATTTTGAATTATTCCAGACAGACATTTACAAAATGGAATAGATCCTCCATTGTTTTTAGGTGAATGGAAATTATACCACAGCCTCCCAGTCCTATAAATTTTTTTTGTAAAATTCTCCAGTTCTCGGCTTCCAATCGTAATTTCTAGGGATTGTAGATGATTATTTATATGTCCTAGAAGCAGATTTTTGATGGATTAATTCCTGTAATCCATCATTTGTCTTTCCTCCCCATCTGTGTCATGCATCATTTTTACACTTGATTGCAGAACTTCTGAGATGCTAAATTCTAGAAAATGAAGAGCATTGTGGCCATCTGCTGCCGTACACGATCCCAGGCACTGATGTCACTTCTTTCTCAAGGCGCTCCGACTCGTTGTCACAAAATCTGGCGTTTTCACCATGACAACCCTTCATATTTATAAGCTCTTCACCAAGGTGTTTCAAAAGACTGAAAGCAAATTTCCCATTTCCTTTCTTATAAAGATGGATTATCCTGTTTTATCTGGGACAACCAGGGATCGCCCTTTGCAGACAAATATTTACAAATATAAGTGAATATATTTAATAACAACTGTGCAATTACAGTGTCTGTTCTGTGCTTTTCTTTCTTTCTTTTTTTAATCTTAGAGAGACAGAGAGAGAGTATGAGTAGGGCAGAGGGAGAGAGAGAAAGAAAGAGAGAGAGAGAGAGAGAGAGAGAGAGAGAATCGTAAGCAGGCTTCAGGCTCAGCATGGAGTTCAGTCCCATGACCCTGGGATCATGACCTGAGCCGAAATCAAGAGTCAGACGCTTAACCGACTGAGCCACCCAGGGGTCCCTACGTCTTAGGACTTTTTGAACAGACCTGCTTGGGTGTGATATTTGCACTGACAACCTCATTTCTCAAGGCCTGTTCTGTTTCTTCTCAATCGACTCCAGTGTCCTGGGGAGAAGAGCCCGGGGCACAAGATCTGAATGGAGGCCTAGCTTTGTGGGCTGTGGGCTTTCAGATAAGTGACGAGGTCTCTCTGGAAATCTGGGACCACGGGAGGGAATACTTCCAAAAGCGTTTGATAATAAAGTGCTTTGTGATATTGTCCTTAGTATTCATATCACAAATCTAGTGAAACTTCCAATCACTGGATACATTTAGTTTTAAAGTGTTCCTCAGTAGCATTATTTGACACAAACGATACACTGTGCCTTATATCAATTTTGATTACTCTTCAAAGAGCCCCTTTGCCAGCACATACTGGTTTTAAGGTCTTTCTTTTTGACCTCTAAAGGTCTCCTGTGGTTCTTTCTCCTGGATCCGGAAGGTTTATGTTTATTCTGTGTTCAAAGTCGGTATCTTTGATCGAAGCCTTTTGGCCAGCAATTCTGTCTGTCGTGTGAAATTTCAGTGAGGGATACAGGTTTTGGAACACCAGCACTGATTCTGTGTTTGGAATGCTCCGGAGGTATCTAGCCCAACGTTTACTTCTAGCCTTTGCCATGTCTGTTACACTTTTTTTCTTTTTCTTTTTTTACACATCTGTTAAACTTTGGAGGGAGAATTTGACTTACACCGTACTGAGAAGCAATCCTACTTACACTCAGCATAAATATCCTGGACTCTTCTTCTGTTTTTGTGTTGTAATTTTTAATTATTTTACAGCAGTTAACTTATAATAATAATTATTATATTATTACGCTATGATATTATTACAATAATGTATTATTTACAATAATACAAAAATTCATATTCTTTATGAGTTTACCTTTATCTTTACTCCCTTGCCATTGATAATTCCCTAATGCTTCTACCATTGTTACTTCAAGAGACCTGATATTAACATCATAAAACCTGACGATTTAAGTGAATGAGTTTGAGTGTGTGTGTATGTGTGTGGCTGTGTTTAACAATGGAAATGATGAAAGTTGGGGGAAAGCTTGCTCTGAAGTACTCTGAATGTGACATCTTCTGCCAGAACCTCACAGAAGTCACAGTCTGTGATGCTTACAGTGACTCTGGGAAGGAGAGATTATCACCTCCTTTTTAGAAAAGCGTGGGACATTGAAGTATCGCTCGACTAGTCATCCAATCAGACACTGGGAAACAGAGTCACATTCATGACGTCAAATTAATATATTACCTAGACTTAGAGCCAGTTTCTACAAAAGACCCCCTCCGATCACACTCTTGGCTGAAAGTATGAAGACTGCAGCTAGGAGGTACCGATCATGCATGGTACAAAATCAGCGTGACTTGTCTTTTTAAAAATGTTCTCAGGCCTTTCATTGAAATGATACATTTTCTAAGCAATTCAAAGAAACGTAGCTTCTGCTTGAACCTGTCTGTGCTCCTCAATTTACCTGAGCCAGCATTCCTGCCTTGGGTGAGACAGAGCTGGAATAAACAAAAGGTTACGTGAACAAGAAAGCACTTTCGTACTTCTACTGCAAAGTAATAGATTAATTAATTATGCTAATTACATCTGTGAGAAAGTAAACTTCCAGTTGAAAGTCGTTGGGAGAAAAAGGAAAACTAACAACTCTATCCAGAGTTATTAGAGGCTTATGTTGAGTTCTCCTAGACTCTAACACTGCGTTTACTTTATAAGTTATCAGTCAATAAATAGAAACGCAAATTAAACGACAAATTCATCACCATTTTGAAGAACTTAAATCATTACATTACATAGTAAAGAAGACATATTATGTATATCAGATGTGCTACAATCTCCTTAGTATAATTTTTTGTTAGAATAAAACATTTTATGGATATTATTATGAAGCCAATAACGAATGAATGCTGCCACTCGCATACAGAGTTCTTAGGCCCACAAAGCCCTAGATACTAAGGAGCAAGAAGATCAAGAACAACTCAGTTGGGCTGTGGTTTCCCAGTGAGCGAGACAGATGGCCACAGTCCCGGACACCCAGCCCGCGTCCAGGAAGTGACAGGCTTCAGCAAAGAATAGCGGCCATATTGGATGTATTTTCCTAGAACATGCAGATGCTCCGGTAATCACCATGACATCCCTTTACTTTTATAAAAATAGTTTTAAATTTGAGCATCTGACAAGTCAATAAATATATCGCCATATATAGAGACTAAGATTTTTGTTGACCCAAAAGTAGATCAGGCCGACCCAGAAATGACCATCTCTGTAATCATGACTAGACTCTACTAACGCTACTACAGCCCCTTGGCCAGTTTGAAGGTGAAGAAATCGAATTGCAAGTCCTAATAATGGGAATCTCCTCGGGGTGGGCCTAACAAAGCACCTTATATCCTCCTTCCTCTCTCTCAACTCCCCAAGGCTACTGGGGGAGGTGGGTTTTTTTGCATGTCACAAAAACAAGCTTGACCTCAGCACAAAAACATCGCTCAGCCCTCAAGGACCAAGAGACAAAAGCGATGCAAAGAACAACTGGAAAGCTCAGCAGGGAAGATGCTAAGGCAGACCTTCTCAGGCTAAACTTCTCCACCAGAAGACCCCGCCCACTGGCGCGCCTGCGCTCTGGCACCTGGGAAGGACAAACGCGGCGGAAGCTGGGCAGCTCCGGGCCCTCAGCGGTTCTTCCGGATGGCAGATGGCAGAAACAGCAACCATGGGGCTTCGGAAAGGTGCTCGCACAAATAAAACCCAACGGTTTAAAGTGTTACAAGACAGATGACTTGCGAAGGCAGAGAAAAACGAGGCCGTACGTTGTGATTTTTTCCCTCTGAATTGGCACCGGCTTGCTCTGACCTCACAGAGTTTTCTTATCTTCATAGTGTGTCAAGTTCGCCCTGCATCCTCTAGCTCAGTGTGCGCTCGTGTGGAGGGCTCCCTCCATTTTCCCCGACCAAATGCAGTGACCAGAATTAAGCAGACTAAAGTTCCGGTCATAGGACAGAAATCAGAACTAAAATCTTTCTGAGCTAGGTCATTCGTATGCCAATACTTCACTTCAGGAAACCTATAAGCCTCTCTGACCTTCCAGTATTTCCTCTGGACATTCTTATTAACCAGAGAAACTTGTGTGATTCGCTGCATCTAGTGTATGCAGAGTGCCTGTTGTTTACACATGTATTTGTAGAGCATTCCGTATATGAAGGGTATGTTAATGTTTGCAGAACACCTAGTGTTTGCAGTGTATCAAGTGTGTGCAGAGCACCTGGTGCGTGCTGTCTCCGGACTCCCAGCTCTGCGTCGGGGGGCTGGGAACGAGGGGCACCGTACTCACCACGTTACAGCCCGCGCAGTCAGGTCCGTTCTCGCAGGTCCTGCGGCGAGCTTGAATGCCGCCCCCGCACTGGGCCGTGCACCGTTCCCAAGGACCCCAGCCGGTCCAGAACATGTGTGGGGGGCACAGCAGATGCTCATTGCAGTATCTGCGGGGGGGAAAGCAAGAGGAAGAGGAAAGCGTTGAGCGCGACCTGAAGCACCAGGCCTCTCCCCTGTCCGTCCCTGCGCCGGGATGCTGCACTCGGGGGCATGCTCCGCGTGGGGGCACGTTTTGGGGGGGCGGAGTGGTCGCACAGGAAAGGGGGCGGCGTGGTGCCGGCCATGCCGCGTGCGCACGGACAAGGGGATGCACGCGCCACAATAAGGAAGATGCTAAACTCACAATGCGGGATGGAGCTTCCTGGGCAGCCGATTAGAGGAGAAATGAACAAAACCAAACCCGTTAAGTAGACGCCCAAACATGAGGCCGTATAGAAAAAGCGTGCATATTGAACATAGGTCTTCTAGGCATACATATTAAACACTGAAGCGGATTTAAAATGTTAATCTGGCAAAGAAACCATGATCTATCTGTATGTGTACACACACACACACAAACACGCAAATTTTACAATTCATATTAGGTATTTCTATAATTTAACAGAAAACAATATATTTTTAATAAGTCCCTGCCTATATATTATTTAGGTTCATATCCATATGGATATGAATTATTTTTTGAGAGTGAGTATGCATGCATGCAATTGGGGAGAGGGGCAGAGGGAGAGGGAGACAGAGAATCACAAGCAGCCTTCATGCTCAGCACAGAGCCTCAGTGGGGGTCAATCACACAAACAGCAAGATCATGACCTGAGTCAAAATCAAGAGTCAGGGGCGCCTGGGTGGCTCAGTTGGTTAAGCTTCTGACTTCCGCTCAGGTCATGACCTTGTGGTTCATGAGTTCGAGCCCCACTTTGGGCTCTGTGCTGACAGCTCAGAGCCTGGAGCCTGCTTTGGATTCTCTGTTTCCCCATCTCTGTTCCTCCCCTGCTCACTCTCTCTCTCTCTCTCTCTCAAAAATAAATAAAGATTAAAAAAAAAATCAGGAGTCAGATGCACCACTGACTGAAACACCCGGGTGCCCCCAGGTTCTTGTATGCTTAAAAATTTTTATAAACTTCTGGGAATGCTCTCAGACGACTTTGACAGAAGTCCAATAACTATCCAATAAAGAGTTCATTTCCTACCTGCAAATAATCATCCCACTGTTCAATCTGTTAACACACTTGCCTGCGTTCTCCTTCGTGCCCCGTGTGTAGTCATGCATCCAAAGTCCTGTTTATCCTTCGAATTTGTCTTCTTCTCTGTTGGTGCTCATTGGTACCACAAATGTAAAATGCAGTTCAGACTAAAATTTCCATGTGAAAGTTTGTAAAATGCAAAAATCAAAATTAAAAAAAGAATTCTCCAGCTCACTGCCACGAGGGCGGCGTGAGGGGGAAGACATTTCCACAGTCCAAGTGTGGGCTAACGAATAGACGTATACACCGGTGAGGGCGCTCTGGAAAACAGTGTGGAGTTTCCTCAAAAAGTTAAAAATAGAGCTACCCTTCACCCCAACAACTGCCCTACTAGGTATTTATCCAAGGGATACAGGTGTGCCATTTCAAAGGGGCACGTGCACCCCAATGTTCATAGCAGTGATGACCATAATAGCCAAAGTATAGGAAGAGTCCAAATGTCCACTGACCGATGAATGGGTAAAGATGTGGTGTCTATATCACAACGGAGTAGTGCTCGGCAATCAACAAGAATGAAATCTTGCCATTTGCAACTACGTGGATGGATTAGAGTGTATTTTGTTAGGGGAGATTAGTCAGTCAGAGAAAGACAAATATCATATGAGTTACTATATGTGGAATTTAAGATACAAAACAGATGGACATAAGGGAAAGGAAGCAAAAAATAACATAACAAGGAGGGGGACAAAACATAAGAGCCTATTAAATACAGAGAACAAACTGAGGGTTGCTGGAGAGATTGTGGGTGGGGGATGGGCTCAATGGGCAAGGGGCATTAAGGGGGAGGCTTGCTGGGATGAGGCCTGGGTGTTATATGTGGGGGATGAATCACTGGAATCTACTTCTGAAATCATTATTGCCGGAGTCCAGCTCTGGTGAGTCCAAGGGTCCCCGAAGGATGGACGGTCAGGTGAAAGGAATGAGAGAGCCACGAAATGTAGTCTGATCACCAAGCAGGCATCTCTGGCAATTCTGGCGTCTCTGCTCTGCTGGTCTCAGTGTCTTTCTTTAAAAGTAGTAAGTGACATGACAGCAATGACTGAGTGACATTCCATCAGTAAGCATAGTTTGATATCTTTAACAACTATGTGTCTTTATCAGCAAGTGGGGATTTCCTCAATCTTGCAGGTTGTTTTCAAGTTAATTAGCATATAAATTTAAGGCAGGGGGAGAGAACAGGGCGTTCCCTAGGCCTATGTTAATTATCTATAAACAGGCCAGGAGTCCTTCTGCCTATTCTTCCAACTACAATGGGGGAGGTGCAACCCATCCCACAAGGAGAGAATTCCCAGTGCTTGTCCTTTGCTTGTGAATGAGTGAATTTACATAATAGGGGGCCCAACATTTACCACAAGTCACACTAATATCCAGCCAGCTCATAAGTGCTATCAACCTGTGTAACCCATCCCCAAGATGCAACTTTAAGATTACTTCTGGCCAGGCTACTCTCATTCAGATGTAATCCATCAAAGCATCGTGCTCCAGGTCCTTCGTTTTTATCTAAATGCCACAAAACAAAAGAGCATTACATTCCTTGGGGCCAATGAGAACAGCTCAAGAAATCCAAGCCTGAAAAATTATTTAGAAGGAGGTAAGACTGGCCGCCATTTGATTGGCGGGAGGCTTGCAACATCTGCCCTTCCGCACAGGGAGGCGGCTCAGCCTGTGGGCCCAAGATGGCTCCCAACACATTAGGGCACTGCATGCTAACTAACTTGGGTGCAAATTTTAAAAAATAAATAATAATAATAAAATAGCTGAATGAATGAGATGGTGGCCATACGACAGAGAGGGAGAGCATGTACCGGGGATTTGTAAAAACAGAAACAGGGTCTGTCACTGGTGTGAATACACTGAGTAAAACAAACCCACGAAAAGCAGAAGAGTCAAAAACCAAGGTCTCAGCTCAAAGGAGGGAGTCATTTCTAGTTTCAGAGAGAGATTGTTTAATGTTTCCTGATTGAAGATCTAAAGAACCAGGAAACCAATCAGGCAGACAGTGATCACGTAATGGGAGTATATTTCTCTGAGCACTTAAAGGTGCAACCTATGTATACTGCCTAGCAATTCTTTGTGTTCCTTTATCTTTTATTTTTAAGATAAAAGATGATTGATAAACTTCCCTCTCAAGACTTCCCATGTTTCCCATGGCCCTAACTCTCCAAGCTTAAGACCGTAGACATTCTTGTTTTCCCATATAGCCTTGTGGACCAGGGAAAGGGAGGTGGCTTTCTAATTAAGAGACAGTAGTTTCTGGATATCTTGAAGCTAGGCTATAAAAGGGAAAATAAAATTGAAGAGGCGATTGATTGAAAGAACACAACCTAAGGAAGCATAGGCAAATATGCCTGCAGAATTTGGAAAAGGAAAACTCACCAACGAGTCGGGAAACATTAGCATATGTGTTGGTGCATGGAGAATTCCAGGAGGAAACTGGGATTTATTCTGAAAATAAGTTTGAAGAAAAAGTCAGAAAAGCCATGTAGCGTCAGAACTGTCAGGATTTAATTCCTAATATCCTTGCGTAACTCCTCTCACGGCGCGACAGGAAGCAGAAAACACGTGACTCGCCACCATTTAAAAGATACAGAATGCCCAGACGCCGTGACGTCAATTTCAGCTTTAAGAAAAGAAGGGGTAGGAAGGGCATGGGGGAAGCCCTTTCTTTAAAATTCTCATC
The DNA here is from genome assembly GCA_030068075.1 of Paguma larvata. Taxonomy (NCBI): domain Eukaryota; kingdom Metazoa; phylum Chordata; class Mammalia; order Carnivora; family Viverridae; genus Paguma; species Paguma larvata. The sequence goes on from CM057826.1 coordinate 5,763,316, forward strand.
AAAACCTTGACTATTAATAAAAATAGGGCCACTGAGCTCTCATTTTCCCCACAGAAACAAACCACAGGGCGCAAGTACCTTCTCGCCGCCCACAGTAAGAAGCCTCTGAAACACTACACATCATATTATAGCTTAAAACAGAAAGACAAAATGAAACAAAACAAAACCTGCAGAATAACTGAAAGGTAAAGCTAGTGTGGGATTTTCAGTCTTATTACATCTGCTACCAAAAACTTGCCTTCCTTTTTTTTCCTTTTGATCTTTCTCCTTTAAGACTTTTCCCCTTCACCCCACTGAGCCACAACAAGCCACAGAAAGAGCTGTGAAAATGCCACCTGCTGAAACTGCAGGATCCTGACAAGGAGGTCAGAAGGAAGACAGAAATGGCTAGATTAGCTCTGTGCTTCCGTTCAGGGATCCATCCGAGGAGAGATCGCTGAGAGGCAAAGCCCTTGCCTGAACTGGATTCCCTGTAATTGTGGGGTCCTCTCAGACCGCCTTCCCTCCAGCCCAAACGGCTTATGCTCCTGAGAGAGTGACCTCATGTTATTCTTAACCACGAACAACAGCGGGGACGGGAAGTTAGTTACTCTGGGGATTCTGACTCTGCTTGTTTTAGGATTTTTTTTTGTTTGTTTGTCCATTCTGATGGACAAATATCTACACAGCGGGTAAGTTCTGGGGATTTCAGTTCTACAGTCTTCTGCACACTATTGACTCTTACCAAATAACTAGCAAGGTTTTTGTTTGTTTGTTTGTTTGTATTTCACTGGCTCTCTTAAAGTATTGAAACTCACGGGTGCATTTCAGAATGCATTAAAAATTAAAATCTTGGGGCGCCTGGGTGGCTCAGTCGGTTAAGCGGCTGACTTCAGCTCAGGTCACGATCTCACGGTCTGTGAGTTCGAGCCCCACATCAGGCTCTGTACTGCTGGCTCTTCACAGCCTGGAGCCTGCTTCAGTTTCTGTGTCTCCCTCTCTCTCTGCCCTTTCCCTGCTCACGCTCTGTCTCTATGTCTCTCAAAAATAAATAAACGTTAAAAAAAATTAAAAAAAAATTAAAATCTTAATTTTGCTACACAATGACTTGTTCTCATTTTATATCTTAAAGCAATGATCGTTTCTCCATAAATTATCTATATTATATACTCTTGGTCTCTTAAAGAAATTCCTTTCATAATCCCATGTGAACTAAACTGTCAAAATGGCATCACATGTGGCGTTATATTCCTTTATGCTATGAATTCTGTTCTTATCCATCTCATCTGTTAATTAGATTTCCATTTTTCTTCCATTAATCAAATGAATTATACTTGTTACTTCCATAAACTAAATAGGGTTTTAAATACATAAGCTCTCCAGCCAACCTTGCCATCCCAGCTTCCCCTGAAGACTTGCTTCATACAGAGTTGCACATGGATACCCAACAAACACACGTAACTAGAATAAGAGTTGGGTCCTTGCCTCATGCCTGGGAAATGCTCAGCCTGGGAAAGTTCATGGCAGGAGTTGGTTGATTGCAGAGGGATTCTTATGCTTTCTGGGAAACCCAGCGAAGTGGGAGAACACTCGCCTGCTTGTCTCGTGTTATAGAGAATTTCAAAACTTTCAGCCAATCTTAGCATGCGCAAGGTTCTGAAAGAGCAAAGAGACCACTCAGTCTGCGATGGGCTCTCCCCTTCTCAATGGGGGTCAATGCAACTTGTGATTGGCTTTCCCCTTCCCAATGGGGGTCAAACAGTGACAGGGCTGGCATAGGACTGTCTCAGGGGATTGCTTCACACAGAAACCCTGTTTTGTCGACATCTTGCTCCTGGTTTACACTTTACTAAAGAAGGAATGACATCTTCATTGGTAACTGAGGAACATGATTGAGAAAGAAAGGGCTGATGGCTTATGTATCGGTTGTGATATCCTCTTAAGAAAGGTTTCCGTGAATGCCATGTAGTTGTACTTTGGGATATTAATCAAATATCTGCTTGAGATAATTTTGTGAGAATTGCCCTCGGTCAAAGTGCCCTTTGAAGTAGTATCACCTGAAGTGGTGTTAATAATATTTAATTAAAGGATCCTTGTAAGCCATGTGCTTTTTCATTAATGCAAATAGAAAGAAGTGTATGCCAGGCTAGCAGAATAGGAATTTTAAAAACAATGTGAAATTTACCTACATTGGTAATAATAACTGCAAGCCAGAATGTACTTTAAACGTGCAGGAGAGAATTAAAGATCAAATCCACAACTTTGTGAGGTCGAAGCCAATCCCTAAATCTGTGCAAAACAACCCGCAGCTAAATCCAGGACTGAGCCAAAATGTCATCATGATGAACTTGGAAACACATAGAAGACAATCTCCCAGAACTGTTTGTACTGCTGCTTCACCGAGAGTGTTTCCAGCAGTCGTGGTAGGTGGTTATAAAGTATAACCGAAACCCCTGAAAATGATCCCAGATGTGGAGTGGTTGCTTGTTTCATGTTCCTCCGCTCATCTGACAGTATCATAAACCTTGGTCTTCATTGGGTCCTATTCAGAACCGTAGATTGAATTGTAAGGCGGACACTCCGCCTTCCAGCAGACTCACCGTGGGAACGCCCGGGAGCCCCGAGACAGAGGCCTTGGAACCGAGGTGACCGATGGAGGCGAGCTCAGTCCAGCAAGCAGAAGACACCACCGAGGCTCAGGGATGCTGTCCGCTTGAGGTTGGGAGAAGGCAGTGGCAGAAAAGGGAGAGGGCCATTCACTAGCACAGAACGGCTGCTGTTGCCTGAGCTAAGCCGGATCCCGACCTCAGACTGCAGGTAAACCAGTCCACGCTGAGCCTGGCGATGCCCGGAGCAGAGCGGGTGAGTACCTTTTTTGGGGCTCCTGTTCCCCCCACGCCTGGTACATCTGAAAACCCATCCCACAGGTGGGACCGCAGGAGGATCACAAGGTCTGGGGGTCCAGCCTGCTTTCCTGTGGGAGGGGGAAGCAATGAGATCACCCTGTCAGACTGACTGAGTCTGTCCTCTCTCCGCACTCAGTCCCAAGTTCCTATGTTCCTGCATGTCTGATGGCGGGGGCTGCGTGGGAAACGAGGTAACAGATAGACGAGGTCGTCTCAATTCCTGAGAGGTTATTTGAAGTAGCTGGTTTTAGAGGCAGGATAGGGGGCCCTGGTTGGTTCAGTCAGTTGCGTGGGACTGAGGCTCGTGATAAGCCTCTGACTTTGCTCTGGTCATGAGCTCACCCTTAGTGAGTTCAAGCCCCGCCCCCATCAGGCTCCGTGCAGACAGCTCCCAGCCTGGAGCCTGCTTTGGATTCTGTGTCTTCCTCTCTCTGCCCCTCCCCTGCTCATGCTCTCGCTTTCGCGCTCTCTTTCTCACTCAAAATAAATAAATAAACATTTTTTAAAAAGAAGATAAGCATTATCTGCAGTGTACAGGATGTATTTGACTTGCCACAATAAAAGGCAATGAAGCTCTTAGAGTATTAATGCATGACTCTAACAAATATGCATGATAAATGGTTTAACTGTAACCACAAGTAGGTAATTTTAAATATGAGCATATAACCAATAAACTAACATATATTAACTCAAAAATACCTGTGTATCTTGTTAAAGATACCCAGTAATTCCTATTACATGCATTTATGTGTAAAGCATGTTAATAAATAATATTTTAACTAATGACTTGCTCGAACATACTAAAAATTGCTAATTACTGATCTATTATATACTGAGTTTAAAATGCACTTAATAATGCATAAAATAGTTGAATCACTATATTGTACGCCCTGAAGCTAGTATAATACTCTATGCTGTTTACATTTGAATTTAAAAATAAATTTAAAAAATGCGAATGATAGTTTTTCACTTTCTAATTTGCTTTTAATTATAGATTTTATTAGTTGACATGTAATACCAGCAATGTTAACCACATAATTTTTAGTTAAACTATTAGTAGGTGGTTATAACACTCCAATTTTCCTGAAAGATATGTTTTCGAAATGATTGAGTCTGATGTCAAGTTTACAATGATGTCTTTTGGGGGAAAAATAGTAAGATAAAGGCAGCAGAAAGAAGAGAGGGCACTTGAAATAACCAATCCAAGAGCACTTTTTGAGATCTAGTCATTATCATTAATTGATCGCTTCTGTTTTTGACATGATGCAGACACCATCCATGGCACTCACTTGTCCCCGTCTCTCAGAAGCCAGAGCTGTTTACGGGGGCTTCCCCATGGGCCTCAATCGTCTGAGTTATAATCACAGCCATCCTGTGAAATTTTCTGTACCAGGAACACAAAATCTTTCTGGAGAGGCCAGAACTTATTAAATTAATTATTGATCATGGACCTCAACTCCCTGGTTGGTAGTTACTGATTTAAGTATCTCTGAAGGACAGAAATCATATGACTGAATCCTGTTTCATGGAGATAAGACTATATGAATAACCCCCCTTGCTGGTGTGGCAATTATTCACAGAGTATACAGATGTAAAAATACCAAGTTGTACGCATTAAACATACATAATTTTGTTTGTCAATTATACATCAATAAAGATGAGGAAAAGAGAAAAGTATTTGCAAAAGACAGTTGATCAAGGACTTTTATCTAAAATATCTAAAGAACTCTTATATCTCAATAATGAGAAAACACACAATCCAATTTTTAAAAATGGGAAAAACACCTGAACTAAAGACATTCCACCGAAGGAGATGTATAGATGGCAAATAAGCATGTTACACGATACATCACGTGTCGTTAGGGAATTGCGAATTATATTTTTTTTAACGTGTATTTATTTTTGAGACATAGAGACAGAGTATGAGCAGGGGAAGGGAGACACAGAATCTGAAGCAGGCTCAAGGCTCTGAGCTGTCAGCGCAGAGCCCGACGCGGGGCTCAAGCTTGCAGACCGCGAGATCATGACCTGAGGCAAAGTCGGCCACTCAACCAACTGAGCCACCCAGGCGCCCCGGCAATTCCAAATTATAACAAAGAGGTACCGCTACACATTTCTTAGAATGGCCAAAATCCAGAATTCCAACACCACTCGATTCTGGCAAGGATGTATTGAAACAGAAACACTCATTCACTGCGGATGGGAATACAACATGGTACAGCCACCTTGCAGTTTCTTTTGCAGTTTGGCAATTTCTTACAAGCCTAACCATCCTCTTACCTGTGATCCAGCAATCACGTTCCTTGGTACTTCCCCAAATGAACCGAAAACTTATGTCCACATAAAAACCTGCACACAAATGTTTAAGCGGATTTATTCATAATTTCCGCAGCTGAGAAGCAAACAAGATCTCCTTCAGTAGGGAGCAGATAAATCGTGGTATGTCCGCACGACGCAATATTATTCAGCACAAAAGGAAATGAGCCATCGAGCCATGAAAAGGCATAAAGGAAACTTAAATGCATATTACTCAGTGAAAGAAGCCTCTCTGAGAAGGCTGGTTACTTAGGATTCCAACTATATGACACTCTTGAAAAGGCAAAACTATATTGGCATTTGCAACAACATGGATGAAACTAGAAGGAATAATGCTAAATGAAATGTCAGTCAGAGGAAGACAAAGACTGTATCATTTCACTTATTTTGGAATTTAAGAAACAAAAAAATGAACAAAGGAGAAAAAGAGACCAAAACCCAGACTCTTAAATACAGAGAACAAACTGGTGGTTTCCAGAGGGGAGGTGGTGGGGGAGGGGTGAGATAGATAAAGGGGATTAATGAGTTCTTATCTCAATGAACTCTGAGAAATATATAGAATCGTTGAATCATTATACTGTACCCCTGAAACTAATATAACACTGTATGTTAATTATACTTGAATAAAAAAATTAATTAAAAATTAGAAACGCAAAACTATAGAGAGAGTAAAAAGATTAGTGATTGTGGGGCTCCTGGGGGGCTCAGTCAGTTACGCATCTGACTCTTTATTTGGTCTCAGGTCATGATCTCACAGTTTGTTGGGCTCCGAGCTAACAGTGCAGAGCCTGCTGGGGATTCTCTCTCTCTCCCTCTCTCTCTGCCCCCTTCCCCTGCTTGTGCGTGTGTTTTCTCTTTCCTCTCTTTCTCTCTCTCTCTCTCAAATAAATAAACGTGATGAAAAATTTAAAACAAAGATTAGTGGTTGCCAGGCATTGGGGGAGGGCTAGGTGGACAGGCAGAGCACAGAGGCGTTTCGGGGCAGGGAAACGATTCAGTGTAACAACGGAGAGGGTACAGGCCACTGTACAGTTGTCCAAACCCACAGAATGTACAGCACCAACACTCACCCCGAATGTAAACTATGAACTTCGAGTGACGTGTCAATGCAGGTCCATGGATTATAACAAATGTGCCACTTCTGGGGAGGGGGGTGTAGAGAGTGAGGGAGGTTTTGCATTTGTTTGGGAAGAAGAACTTTGCTTCTCTAAAAAACAAAATCTACTTCTTTTAGAAAAGTAAGTTGCACAAGCTTATGATTTATAAGTTCAGGTCCCAAGTCTAGATCTGTCCCTGATTACTAAAGGGCTAACACCGACATAATGATTGTTCCACAATTCGCTAGGTGAGTTAATGCATCACAATGTTCTACCACCAACTGCATTTCAAGTGACTCCTTAGGTGCACAGCCTAACTCCCAGGACTTTCCCTATGTTCCTGTTAACGCAGGCCCTTCTCACTCAATGTCCCTCTAATAATATACTAACATAATCATAATTAGTAGTTTGATGTATTTAATTTTGACCTTTCCCCTATTTTTAAATCATTACAATGATGGCATACATCTAACGCTGTCTTGTTTTCCTGAATGAATGTTAGGAGTATTTCTTCATAATTATCATCTGATGGCATCAAAAGAATCCGTTGTGTGAATGTGCCATTATTTTATTAATAATCCTCTTCTTATTGAACACTCAAGTTGGGAAAACTCAAGTCATTACTCAGCTGTAGCTGTAAAAACAAGTCGGACACAAACGTTAGGCCAGTAGATTGGTTTTGAGTCTACTCCAGAATCGACTTCAATGATAAATGCATTTTAAGGTAAAGCGAACTCTTGGGTTAGTGCCAAGTCGCTTTAGCTCAAATCCTCCACAGATATTGAGGAACTCTTAGTGAGGCTGTAATTTCACATTAAACTTCAGCCCCACGAAAGCAGGGTCGGAGCCGTGTTCTCCGTCACCGTACACCCAGGACCTGGCTCAGTGCTTGGCACCTGGCAAATGCGGTGGATAGGTGATGAATGAATTAACTAAAGAAAGGCCACAGTCTTTAGAGGCGACATCGAAGCCAATGCAAACCAAAGCTCGACATCGAGATTTGGAGAACATGAAATTCATTGTGAAGGGAGAGGGTGTCCTTTGTAACATGGGCGCACGCCAAAATACATGTTTCACACCGAATGACTAATGATGTGTTGCTGGCGTGAGAAAGGACTTTGCAGGGATCCCTCGGTTTCTCTCAAAACATGGAAACACCGCGTTTTCTCCCATTGGGCGGATGCTGTCTTCAGATAATATTTAATTAATAGAAGTGCCAACCTCTTAACTCCACCTTTTGGAACTTCGCCCTTTCAAGCAATAATTGCTCGGCAGCTACTTAATCTCCATACTTATTTTCTTAACGAGGTGTTAATTTTGTGGTCTGAATGACACTACCAGAGGTTAACTGAATTAATGGTGTCCAGACACCAGCCTACACAAATGCGCAGGTAGCCATTTGTTGAATGGTACCATTTTTTCCAAACCGGATTTATAAAGGAAGATTTCAATTTCGGGGCTCCTCGATGTTTGTATCCGGTAAGGTTTTTTTTTCCTATTTCCTACTTTTCTCGTCGCTGCAGCTAGTTAATAAAATGAAAATAAAACCAGTACCTAAGGTCCAAGGGTTTCTAACGTTTTGCTACTGTCTTAAATCATCACACTTTTCAATACTTGGGGAGTTTCACTCTCTCCGAAGGACTTGGAGATTCTTTCCAGGTATACAGTAAAATAACAGTGAGGGGAGGAATTGGGGGTTCATTTGTTCATTCCACAAGTATTCACTGAGCCTGTCTTGCACGGGGAACCAGGCTGGAGGCTGCAGGAACCTGGGAACAAACAAGCCTGAGCTTTGGGGAGCTCATGGTCCTCTGAGCTGAAGAAAACTCAGGACAGGAAGTGACAGGAAGTGACAGGAAGTAACAGGCAGAACTCAGAATTCTAGTTAGTGCTTTACAACTGACTTAGAGGCCTTAAAATTACCCTCACCTTGGCCAGAATTTAGACTGGGTTCTTCCTGACCTATGCCCCTGACCTCCCTTTGCATAGACAGGTTACTTAGAAAACTTTCAATTTGGGGCAACCCGGCTGGCTCAGGTTAAGCCTCAGACTTTGGCTCAGGTCATGATCTCACGGTTCATGGGTTCGAGCTCTTTGTCAGGCTCTGTGATGACAGCTCTGAGCCTGGAGCCTGCTTCGGATTCTGCATCTCCCTCCCTCTGTGCCCCTCCCCTGCTTGCGCTCTGTCTCTCTCTCTCTCTCAAAAATAAATAAACATTAAAAAAATTTTTAATAAAAAAAGAAAACTTTCAATGTTTTGAAAAATGAAAGTAATTTCTCTGTCCCTTTGAGATACGAATCTTTTTAGCCTTTGTCAATTTTACAGCAGAGGATTGTCTTTCTCAAAGACCTGGGAGACTTCTCTTTGAAATGTAATCGTCGAGGAAGTTAGGGTATTTATCCCCCAGACTCTGTGGGAGGATGGGAACCTACTTTCAGTGGATACCTACCTACCAGCAAATGCAGATGGCTTGATCAACAGAAAACAGCGTTGCAAACTCAAGTATAAGTCAGTGTGTTGGACACATTCCATCCATCAACAAACCCATAAAGTCTTCTGGTACGTTTCTACTCGTTCACGCCAACAGTTAAAAAACTTCATCATCTTTGTTCAGCAGAGTTGGGTCCACATTTAGTTCCTGACTCCTTCTGCTTTTGCGATAGCTTTAAAGTCTACTTGCCTGGTGTGATTTTAACTTTGGCCCAAGGGACAAAGATTTCTTGGACAAGTCGCTCATGCTGTCTGATTCAGATTCCGCATCAATAATAGTTGACCCTAAAATCTGATATGTTTATCTCATTTTTTAAATTATGGTGAGAAAACAGAAGAATAAACATATGTGTCAGTATCTGAATAATACCAAACACTAATTTGTGCAGGAGTTATTAGTGTGTATAAGTCAATAGTTAATAACCAAATTAACAAATGTAATAGCTCATTTTATAAATCAGTGTGTGTAATAATTAAAGACATATTTATCTGCTAAAATATAATTATAGGCTGATTAATACACATCTAAAATGATTTAAAAACTAAAAAAATCCTCCCACTACCGCGACCTCAAGGTTTCCGTTTCTTATAATTGAAGAGAGGCAATGAGCTGTATGTTGGAAGAATTCAATAATTTCTTAGGGAGAAAACAGCATCCTATCTTGTAGACATAATTTTCAAGTTCTGGGGTCCTGCTTTCCTTCCTGATGAAGGGAGATGGGAACGCCGAGGGCTCTCTGCCAGAGTTTGTTTTCCATCCATGAAGCAACCCATGATACCCTCAGAGTAGCCACACCATGACTATTCGTGGCCACTTGATCTTGTGTCTTCTTTTTGAGACTAGCTAGCTTCCCTCCCTTCCTCTGACACACACCGGAAACCACATGCCTGAACCTTGGAGGAGGGAGTTGTGTACAGGTTCAGTCATCATGTCCTGGGGCTGCAAGATCATGTTTAAAATATTTGGAAAATGAAAACCCATCTTAGAATGATCAAAGAGGAAAAACATCATCCCAACCTGTTCTGATTGAGATACGGAACAAAATGAAAATGAAAATGATCTACTCCTTCTGGGAAAACATAATCAAGAAGCGAATGAGAGGGAGTACTAACTAGTTGTCAGTAGACCTGAGTTCTGCTTCTCTTGGAAGTAAGTAGTTCTCTCGTAGGAATCAACCACTCATGGAAAATGGGCACGTGTGACTCGTCTCCACTGGAATCAGCCCACCGTTCCCCTCTCGGGCTAGAACACTTGAAAGTCTTCCCATTGCTGTCAAGGTAAGACTGAGGCTTCTTTAACATGCTCCCGGGTTTAGACCCCAGACCCCTCCCCTCTTATCTCCCACCTTCCCACCATTCTCCATGCCTCGCTCACACTTACCATGTTCAAGGGCTGTGGAGGCCTCAGTTTCTTTTCACCCTCCCAAGTGCTGTCCCTTTCTCTGCAACAATTTCCAGCCTTCACTATCCGCCCCCCATGCCTTCCTCAGCAAACAACTTTTCTATCTCAGTTAGTGGGGTATCGTAATTCCCACTCCCCCCCAAAACTGGTTATTTCATGAACATCTCTTTGGAAGCACTTACAGGTGCAATCTGACACTTCGTGTGATTATTTGACTAACCTCTCCTGCGGCGGACCATCTGGTCTCCCGAACAAGAGCGTAAGTGCCCTAAGAGTAAAAGGCTTTTACGTTTTTACCCACCGTTGCCTTCCTGATGCCCAGCAGAGTTCTAGGCTCAACGAACACCTTCTCCACGGGTGTTATGAAGAACAGATGCATTTGAGTGTTCCAAAACAATCTTTAGAGTTTAAACAGGTGTGTTCATAGCACAGTGGTTGCGATTGTCATTCTCCGTGTGGGGCAAAGAACAAAGGTAGTTGCTCATTAGCAAAGAAACTGGCATTTGTTAGTGATAGCCAAGAATCATAGACCGACGGCAGTGATTAGGTGATACATTAAGAGTTATGGGGGACCCAGGTGGCTCCGTTGGTTAAGTGACTGACTCTTGATTTATGTTCAGGTCATGAGATCGAGCCCTACATCAGGCTCCTCACTGGGCGTGGAGCCTGCTTAAGATTCCCTCTGCTCCCTCCCCCGCATTCATGTGCTCTCTCTCTCTTTCTCTCTCTCTCTCCCTTCCAAAAAAGCAAAAAAACAACAGCAAAAAGCTATGCTTACACAAACTAGTCCACCCTCACACAGCTCTGTGAAGTTAGTATTTATCCTAGTTTCATACATGACAAAACCAAGGCATCAAGAAGCTGACACTGGTTACAGAGCTCATACGACGCCTTATGCCATGTTATTCAATACTCACAGAGTGAGGTAGGAAATAAAATAACATGGAAACTCAGGGAATGTGGTCCATTAACCAAATTCACAGAAAGGAGTGGGTTAGTTAGGCTAGTAAATGGCAGAGTTAGAAATTGTACAGTCTTGTCTGAGCCTGTAGCCCACAGCTATAAATATCATTTTTAAAAACACTCAGGTATGGGGCGCCTGGGTGGCTTGATTGGTTAAGTGTCTGACTTTTGATTTTGGCTCAGGTCAAGATCTCAGGGTTTGTGAGATCGAGCCCCATGTTGGGCTCAGCGCTGACAGCATGGAGCCTGTTTGGAATTTTCTCTCTCCCTCTCTCTCTCTGCAGCCCCCTCAAAATAAATAAATAACCATTAAAAACTTTTTAATCCTCAATCCAAAATAAGGTAGATAATAAGAAAACAGGGCGTAAAAACTAGGTGTAACAAATAGAAAACAAAATGTAACACAATGGGTTAAAAACAATTGGGTCAATAATCGGATTAAAATAAATGGTTTCAATATGTCAATTAAAAAGGCATAAATTGCTAGGTTGGATTTAAAAAGCAAGACCCAAATATAAGCTGTTTACAAAAAACAAAAAACAGGGGTGCCTGGGTGGCTCAGTTGGTGGGTGTCCAACTTCAGCTCAAGTCATGATCTTGCAGTTCCTGAGTTCAAGCCTTGCGTCGGGCTCTGTGCCTACAGCTCAGAGCCTGGAGCCTGCTTCAGATTCTGTGTCTCCCTCTCTCTCTCTCTGCCTCTCCCCAACTAACACTCTGTCTCTCTCTGTTTCTGAAAAAAAAATGCATAAACATTGAAAAAATTTAAAACAAAAAACAAAACAAACAAAAAACCCTTCTCACTTTAAAAATAAAGGCACAACTATGTTAAATAAAATGAGGGAAAAAGATATGGCAAGCTAACGCGAATCAAGATTGCTGAAGTGGTTTAATTAATACCAAAGTGCATTTCAAGGCAAGAAATCCATTTACCACGGATTGAGAGAACGTTTCATTAATAAGACATAGTAACACTAAACATGCGGGCAACTAGTAACAGAACTTCAGAATTCATGAGCAAAAACTTACAGGACTATAGAGACAGACACATGTACAGCTGTTTTTGGATATTTTCACACTGCCCTCTCAGCAATTAGTAGAACACCGTGCTAGAAATATGTTACAAAATATCAATAAGAACGCTGCTAGACTTGGAAAGTAGTGTCCACCATGTTTATCTGACTGTGTTAGAAAGTCCTTAGTTCCACAGCTGCAGAATCACATTCTTTTCATTACATATGAAATCTTTCCCGGGATAGACTATAATCTAGGAAAGAAAAGAATGAAAGGAAGGAAGGAGAAAGGAAGAAAGAAGGAAGGAAGGAAAGAAGGAGGGAAGGAAGGAAAGAAGGAGGGAAGAAAAGAAGGAGGGAAGGAAGGAAGGAGGGAAGGAAGAAGTGTTTGCTTCTGTTGGCCCATGAAGGAAGGAAGGAAGGAAGGAAGGAAGGAACAAAGGAAGGAACGAAGGAAGGAAAAAAGAAAGAGAGAAAGAGAGAAAGAGAGAAAGAGAGAGAGAAGAAAGAAAGAAAGAAAGAAAGAAAGAAAGGAAGAAAGGAAGAAAGGAAGAAAGAAAGAAAAGAAAGAATGAATGAAAAATAGTGTCAATAAACAAAACGTTTCAAAACACACGGAGTGTGCTCTGAGCAGAGGGAATTAAATAAGAAAGCAATCACAGGAATGGGGAAAATCACCAACTCTATGGAAACCAACACGCTTCTCAGCAAACCGCTGACGGGATCATTGTGGGCAAGGATGAAGAGCCATTGGAATTCTCATGCGCTCCCAATGGGAAGTTTTGAATGGCGATACGGTCGCTTTGGAAAACAGTACGGCAGTCTGTGAACATTTAAAGAGACTTGTACCGTGTGACAAGACTCCTACACACCTAGGTACTTACCCCAGATCAGCGACAACACATGTTCATAGAAACTCTTCTACATAAATGTTCACGGCAGGTGAACTTGTCACAGGGCAAAAATAAAAACAACCCCAAGTCTCTCAGCAGGTGAATGATAGATTACGGGGGATCCGCACGATCAAATATTATTCAGGAAACAAAAGAATGGACGGTTAGGAATGCAAACGATATAGATGGATATCAAAATAATTTTTGAGTGAAAGAAGCCAAAAAAGAGAGGCACACATTGTGTGATTCCATTTACATAAAATGCAAACTAAAGTGTCAGAAAGCTAAACAGTGGTTGCTGGACACAGAGGTGAAGGGATGAGTAACAGCAGAAAGAGATGGAGGAGGACATGATTGTAATTGAGGGTCAAACAAGGAAACTTGGATGGCGATAAATACGTTCAGAGTCATGACTGTATTGGTGGCTTCCTAGTGTGTCACTATATCTAAACATATCAAATGGTCCAAGTTAAATATATGTAATTTATAACCCAGTAAAACTATTAAAAAAAAACAAAACAGGGAAATATATATATAAAAAAACAAAAACCAAAAACAACAACAATAACAACAAAAAATCACTGCAGTGTTTAGGATACACGGTTACCTAACAAACCTATAATGAAAAGTAAAAAATTAAGGATATTTGATTCATAATCATTTACTAAGTTACATACCTGTTTTTTCTTTAATTTTTAAAATGTTTTTTTCTTATATTTGAGAGAGAGAGAGAGAGAGAGAGAGTACTCAAGCAGGGGAGGGGCAGAGAAAGAGGGAGACACAGAATCTGAAGCAGCCTCCAGGCCCTGAGCTGTCAGCACAGAGCCCGACGCAGAGCTTGAACTCAAGAACGGTGAGATCATGACCTGAGCCAAAGTTGGACACTTAACCGACTGAGTCACCGAGGCGCCCTAATGTGTGTGTGTGTGTGTTTTTAATATAAAGCCACATTACACCCAATCTCGCAATTCATGGTTTCCACCCAAAAACATGGGGCTAAGAGGCAAAAACGTGAACTTAAAAAATTCATGATTTTTAAACGTAGAACATAATACATTATGAAAACAGGTCTCAGTAAAATGATAGGGCTCCTCACGTATGTATCTGTGAATACTAGCCTATCTTTTTATTCGTTTGTTTCAAATGTTAGTTTTTGGACTTTAAAGACTGTTTTTCTGGAGCTGTCTTTGGTTTATGGCAAAATTGAAAAAAAGTGCAGAGATTTCCCACGTGTGTGGTGCCCCCGACACATTCGCAAGCCTTCCCCACCGGTATCCCCAGCAGCGCTGTGCATCTGTCATCCACCAAGCTACAGTGACACATCAAAATCACTCGGAGTCCGTGGCATACCTTAAGACTCAGTCTCGGTGCTGTGTGTTCTGTGGGTTTGGACACACGTGTGATGCCGGGTGTCCACCAGGACAGTACCGTACGGGACAGCTTCCCTGCCCGGAAAATCCTCTGCGTTCTGTTCGTTTATCTCCGCTCCCCAAAGCCCTGACGACCACTGACCTTTCTCCTCGCGCCATCATTCGCCTTTCCCAAAATGTCATATAGTTGGCACCATACAATATGGAGCCTTGTCAGAGACGCTTATTTCGCGGAGTAATAGGTATTTAAGGTTTCTTCATGTCTTTTCATAGCTTGATAGCTAATTTCTTTTTGGCACAGAATAACATTCCGTTGTCTGCATGCATCACAGTTCATTTATCCATTCACTTCTGGAAGGACATCTTAGTTGCTTCCAAGATTTGGCAACAATGAATACATTTAAATTTTGTTTAACCTTTATTTATTTTCGAGAGACGGAGAGAGACAGAACATGAGCAGGCAGGGGCAGAGAGAGAGGGAGACACAGAATCCAAAGGCAGATTCCAGGCTCTGAGCTGTCAGCACAGAGCCCGATGCAGGGCTTGAACCCACGAACTGTGAGATCATGATTGGAGCCAAAGTCAGAAGCTTAACTGACTGAGCCACCCAGGTGCCCCAACTGTGAATACATTTTTACAAACGTCTGTGAGCAGGGTTTTTGTGTGGACATAAGCTTTCGACGCTGGGTAAATACCAAGAAAATCAATGCTGGGTCGTAAGGTAAGAGCATGCTTCATTTTGCAGGAAGCCACACAATTATCTTAAAAACTTGTTTTTTTTTTTTTAAATGTCATATCCAGCACAATAGTCTGTACTTCTATGTTTGTCATCAGTCAATAAATTAATAAATCTCTAATTTTTTATTAAATATAATGCCAATTTTTTTAAAACAAGGACTTTGGACAAGTGCATGGAAGTAAACAAAAAATCACAAATAAAGTAATATTTCTAGAAATCAGGGGAAGAGGGGATTGCCCGAAGATACAGGACAGTGTCCCTGGAGCCACTAAAGTCTTGCCTGCATGTTTACTCGTGATAAGAGAACTCTCCTGGGCGAAATCATCAGATTGTGAGGCTAAACAATTCATAATATGATTTTTGCTGGTGGCTAATGAAGTCCCAGAAGATCAGGAACAAGTCGGAGGGCGGGTAGAAAATGCAGAAGGAGATCGGGTGACCGTAATAACAGAGAGTCATTTCAACCTCAGTAATCTGAACCATCAGGCAAATGATCAAAGGAGAAGACAAAGGTCATGAATAAGACTGGCTCACCGAGGTACAGCGTCACGCAGAACAGCAATAAATTCAATTTTAAAAGCGACCGCTGGAGAAGAAATATTTGCATGGGACTTATGACAAAAACGGAGTATAACTAGAAAGGGACATGGAGAAATCCCGCCGAAGAATGCCAGCCACAGCCGCGATGTGTGGAACACCGAAGCCAGCTCCCCGACCTCCACCCCACAGGAAAATGCACACAGATCTTTAGCAAACGAGTTCCACTGCGGGAAGAGTGACTGGGAAAAAATGTGTTTTCAGCACAGGAAATAAGAAAAAAAAGTATTGGATTTAAATGAAATTCTTGGAGCGAGTATGGTAGTAAACAAAGCTGCTGGGACAAATTCCTGCTGCATTTCAGGGGAACAAGATGCCTCGCACGTGGGACCCGTGCAGCTACAATGATTAAAACCCCCACGAAACTTTAAGCATCGATGTCTGGAGGTGGGACTGAGTTTCTCTAGACCAACACTGTCCAGTGGAAATCTATTACAGTCCTCATGAGTAGTTTTGAGTTGTCTCGTAGCCACTTTTAGAAAAGTAAAAAAGAAAAAGGTGAAATTAATTTTAATTTAACTTTATTTAACCCAATCTGTATAAAAATTAGGATTTACACGTATAACATTATAAAAGAATGCTAAATGACACAGCTCGCGTTCCTTTCTTTCATACTGTTTGAAACCCGATGTGTGTTGTACTTACAGACCGTCTTGGGTCAAACAAGCCACATTTCCCGTGCCCTACAGCCTGTGGTCGGTGGCGTCATCTTTGGTCAACAGAGAGCTAGACCGTGGAGATGTCCCCTTGCTGTCCCCACAGACCCTGGTACTCACAACCAAACAGCTGAGCGACTTGCAACAGGGTGAGCTTCGTTTGAGTGCATTTCGCATATTGAAACGTTTCTTAAAATTTCTTTGGAGTAAAAGATCCCATCTCTAGGGGCGCCTGGGTGGCTCAGTCGATTAAGCATCTGACTTCGGCTCAGGTTCGTGGGTTCGAGCCCCGCGTTGGGCTCTGGGCTGACATCTCAGAGCCTGGAGCCTGCTTCGGATTCTGTCTCCCTCTCTCTCTGTCCCTCCCCTGCTTAAGCTCTCTCTCTCTCTCAAAAATAAATAAACATTAAAAATTAAAAAAAAAAAAACAACTTTCATCTCTAAAAATGTTTGGAAATCCCCGCACTAGGCCTTCTGTCGCAGGTAAGTAAGCCAGGGCTCCAAAGGCTAACTAAAGGTCATAAATAAGGGGTTGTCCAGACGGAATGCCGCCGCACTGGACCTGAAGCTGGCTCCTGACTCCTCACCTGGCCACCGGGCGCCACCTGTTGACAATATGCCCACGAGAAAGTGACTAGTGCCCTACGAGAGGGCGTGTGATCGATCGTTGCCTGATTGTTTCAGAAGCTGATGCGTTGCCACAAAGCAATCAAGACATTGAGAGAAGGGTCCTTCTGATTTTCGTTTGATTGCTTTGTAGAGTTTTATCTTAACTAGAGGTCAAGCTGGTTGCTACTTTTCTTTGGCCATAAAGCTTCCGTCTCACGTGTTCTGAAATGCACCAAGGAAAAACAAATGATCCTGACTGACCTTCCAACATGAGAGGGAGACCTGCTTGCTTTTGTTTATTTTAGAACTTTTTTTACTTTGAAATAATTATAGATTTATGGAAAGTTGGAAAGAGAGTAGAGGGAGGTCTCAAGTACCCTCCGTCGAGTTTCCCTCCAATGGTTAGATGTTCCAGGATTAAGGTACAAGATAAACACCAGAATACTGACATGCTAGTGTGTGCACATAGTTCCATGTAATTACCATCATTTGTGCAGTTTTGTGTAACCATGACCATAGTCAAGACACAGACTCATTTTGTCACCATAAAGATCTCCTTTGTGTCACCGTCCTCTCTACCACCATCCTTAACTGATGGTGACCACTAATCTAGTTGCCCTCTTTATAATCTGGTCATCTTGAGAATGTTATAGACATGGAATTACATGGCATGGAACCTTTGGAGATTGGTTTTTTCACTCTGTGTAATGCCCTGGACATCCATCCAAGCCACTGTCTGTATCAGTAGTTCATTCCTTTGTGTTAGCGAATATCATTCTGTGGCGTGGAAGGACCATGGTTTGCTCAGTCAGTCACCTACAGACGGAGGTTTATTGTTGTTTCTCAACTTTAGACCGTTTTTCGATGAAACTGGTGTGAACAGTCATGTGCATGTCTTATACGGAAATAGGACTTCATTCCTTTGGGATACATGCCTAGGAGTGAAATAGCTGGGCGATATGGCCAGTGTATGTTTAGTTATGCTAGAAACTGCCAAATTATTATCCACGGTGGCTGTGTCATTTTAGATGCCCACCACCAGTGTATTCGAGATCAACATTTTTTAACTTTTTTTTTTCCTTTTTATTTCTCCTCTTACTTTTGTTGTAGTTTAAGGAATATTTATGCTTTTTGTGCCCTGACTACTGTGAAGAAATTATACCTGCATATGAAATCCACAGCGTCACTAACCGTGGTCATTTTTGGCAAGGCGTGGAGATTTATCGTAGACACCAAGATTGCTAGCCCAGAATGCTAGATTATTTCAAATCGCGGAGGGGCTGGATACACACGTTATGTGTCTTTCCATTTGAATCCTCGCAGCTGCATCCGACAAATATTTTGAGTGTTTGTCTCATTGACCCAGAGTTACTGCAGAGTAAAAGAAAACCTTTCGTATTTGCATCCGTTACCTTTCCAAGCGTTATCAGTGAAGTAATGATGAAATACCCTCTTCCACTCACTGGGAAGCATGTTGCCCTAGCAACACATCATTCTGTAAGTTCATCAATTCAGCTGGTCATTATCCCAAAGTAGCAGATAGCTGACATATTACAAAAGTCCTTGCTCTTAAGCTGTACCTGAACTAGTGAATTACATTGGTCTTAGCACCGGGAGCTCAGTATTACGTTTATACAGTAAAGGGGGATTCGAAGACAACAGGTTTTGGCCAGTGTATGCCTGAAGAGGAAAGTTTAATTAACTCAATTTATCAGATTCAGCTAATGGCTTATTTTTTTCCCCAAAAGAATGTTAGCCAGTTGAAGCATCTTAGTCATAGATTATATGCAACATTCTTCTTTTCCAAAGTATTATTTTAACTCATATTCCCACATCTCTCACTTGGTATATAAGTTCCAGGGACGCTGGTCCTGGAGGATATCGCTGGTCGTGGTCACTGTGAGCTCGCTGGCATCTGGAAAGGTGCCTGGCACACAGTAGGTGCTCCAGCAGAGCACGAGGTTCAGAGTGTGGACCCTGGGGTCCCATGGCCCAGGTTAGATTCCAGGCTCCAACACTTACAGGCCACGTGGCCAAGAGCAGGCCAGTCACACTCTGTGTCTCCTTCACCCCCGGGGTCCAGCTCCCAGGTGGGGGGCCACGCGGTGAGCTTCTCTGGGCAGACGGCTTGAATGGTGCCAGGCGTGCAGGGCACGTTATGCAAGAACCCACTGGTATTATTTTCTTGCCACTTCCAGCTCATAGATTATAAGCCCTGCTTAAGTTGAGTCTAAACGGAGCAGACTCCTGCCTCTGTCCGTCCTCCCCACACTCAAAGCTGGAGGGGAGATCCCACCTCTACCCAACAACCTCTACTGCCCTACAGAAAACCACACCAGACCAAACACTCCTTTAAATCGTAAGCTGATAGCATCAGAGAAATTTGCCACTACATTTTCTGTGAATGGAAACCAAATTCTACTTAAAACAAGAGCGCAATCAAGTCGTCTGAGTGTCCTCTCCAAGCTCTCATCCCGTTCTGCGGCTTAAATGTAATTCCAGCCAGACGGAAAATTATTCCGCTAAGGAGGCAATTCAAGGTTCTGAAGGGAGATTACTTGCCTTAGATTTATCGTATCTAAATTACAAAACAGCCACCCAGCTGGCAGCGTCGCCGGCCCTTCTCTGACAGTCACCAGGCAGGAGCACAGAGTCTAAATCAGCCTCTCACCCCACTGGTGAAATTTACACTGCGTCTGGTCCCATTAGTGTGAGTCGGGGTGGTTGAGAAACATCTATGCTAAGCACTTTTACGGTACATTAATTTAAAAGAAAAAAAGGGAGCTGTCTCCTCGATGGAATAAGAAAATCAAAATGTCATTTTTCTGAATTGCTACATGATGCTCATTATGAACTGTCCAAGCTATCTGGTGGTGTTTTCATATACTTTCTTCAGGTACGATCTTGTCCCTTCCTATGGCTTCAAAACTGAGTTGAGGACTCTATTACTGACCCAAACCTTTCTCTTTAGCCTCAAAGAAAGATTTTTCAGCAGACTGTCAGACCAACCACATGCAACTGGAAGTCGCCTTATTCGAAACTGAGCAGTGTTTGCCTCTGTTGGCCCAAACCTCTCCATGGTTGCCACCAGGCAACCATCTCCTTGTCTTCCAAGAGCAAACACTCATGCTTCTCCTTTGGGAGGAAGAAGTGTTTCCAGCCATCCTGTGCCAACTCAGAGCTCCCAAATCTATGTGCTCATTGAAGGTTAGTCTTACTTCAATTAAAATAGTGCATTGAGTCAATCTGTAGGAAAAGTGCCTGTCTTTTCTTTTATGAGATGAGCTTTCATTGAGGTCAAGTGCTGAATCTTATTCTTGCCCATGATACCTTTATTTTTGGAGCACATGATAAGCTGGTGGAGTGAATACATGAAGATTTCAACTGAACCTGAGATGTAAATCATTAAGCTAAGGGTTGAGCTTTGATCGTTCAGTCCTCCTGGTTATGACTAAAGAATAGAAGGAGAACGATCACATTAAAAATGTTATCACTTATTTTGACAACTTGAAGCGTTCAGAGTACACAAGTTGTTGCCCCGAAATTGCTATGCACCCCCTCTTACTGTGCATCCAACTGAAAGTTACCTCAGAGGTGAGAAGCAGACGTGAGGTGGGGACCAGGACAGAAATGTGAAAAGGCAGACATGACAGGAGATAGTAGACCGGTTCTCAAATTTCAATGACTATAAAGTTACTCCGTAAGATTGCCGAAAAGGAAATTCCAAGTCCAGCCTCTGACAATGGGACTCAGGAGGTTTGTCATGGGCCTTGGAGACCAAAATCGTTAAAAAGAACTCTAGGTAAATCTAACACAGGTGACCTAGATGATTCTTTGACCAACTGTGAGGGGCTGTTGATTCCAGTCCACGTCATCAAAGATGCTAACAGTAAGGTCAGTGGTAGAGAAGCCTTGAGACACGATGGCTATCTGCTGACTTCCCTAAGCTCTATGAGCTACTATATGGAAAGGGCTTAGCACAGTCCCTGGACCACAGGGAGCATTAACTGTCCTTGAGCTATTGTCATGATGCTGGTGAGGAGAAGCGGAGGATGGCATGGCCAAACACCTTCCTTCCACTCTAGAAGTTCTTCTTTCCCTACACTAAAAAGTAGCTCCTAATAGGTCATAAGTAGATGTTATGGGCCCTCTACCAGGTTACACATTAGACTCACTTACGGAGCTATTAAATAATATAAATGCCTGTGTCCGGCCTTCATCTGCACAGACATGATTTAATTTGTCCAGGTAGAACGAGGGCATTGGTATTTTCTAAAATCTGTCAAGGTGAGTGTCCTGTGGAGCCATAGTTGAGAACTACTGATGTCTACCTCATGGGAGAATAATAAGAGAATTATGGTTGATGTAAAAGTAATGATTAGATAATTAATCCCATTTTTTTCATCATCTAATTTGGTCCCAAGTAATAAGCCATATACTTCAGAAGATTGAAAGTCCCGTACAGTACATTTGGGGAGATTCTACATGTTCTGCAATTCTAGGAGCAGCCGTGGAGGTATATCAGGAAGGACTCCTAAACTTCGCCCAGCCTCAAAGACTGTGGTCAAGTGACAGCCTCAAGCTATGAACTTGAGTCCCTATGAGGGACTGCCTTACCTCTCCAATGAGGTCAAAATGTTCTCAGGGAAGTCCTGCAGCCTGAGGAAGGTAGTGGTAGCCATGGGCATGTTCTTCTCAGGGATGCCCACATCCAACAGCTTGGCAAGGCAGTGGTCAAGGTCCCCGCCATTTCTACTCAATTTCTACAATAGAAAAATTTGCTGGAAGACCCACTGTGCTAGATGAGCCTCTGGCAGGTCTGGGCCATGATCCTGATGGCTCCCCTTGCCCAATCCTGCTTCCTTCCTTTTTCTTTCCACAGGTGTTACTCCCCCTAAAACCTCTCATGGCCCATCTTGGTGTCTACATCTAGAGAGCCCAGACTCCAGTAGGATGCTCAGATGAGCAGATCCAAGGAACCACAGCAGCAATGCAGCACGCACTTACAAATCCCGACAAAGCCAACGTGTAAGTGACGGACGGTGTTTGAACTTAAACTTGTAGGTAACAGGCACTCTATATGCATCTCCTCTTTCATTCTCATTAAAATGTCGCAGAATAGTTACTGTGATTACTATTTGATTCTATCACTACTGTGATTACTGAGAATTATAAATATCTAGAAACTTACTAACGTCACATATAATAGACGAAGGAAGGATACGATCTCAGCTTTTTCTGGAACTGAAGTTTATATTTTCCCCAGAGCTTCATACTCTTTCCCGTTCCTTCATCTCATTACAATTCTCTCCTTGTCTGAACTCCTCAGTGCACTAGCCATCACCTAAATAGTTACGTTTAACACACATTTACACCATTCTGTAATGACTTCTTATGGCCACATATATTCACCCCCAATACCATAATCTCAAATGCCTTAAAGTTAGAAAGTATGTTTTGTGTTTCTAGTGTATTCTGAACTTAACCGAGTTAATAATATGTCTTCTATCCATGCTTGTTTATTAACCATGTAAGTAACACGTATGTAAAGAGCTTTGCCATGTTCACAGAATTGAATGACATCCAAGACATGTCGTGACCATGTTGAAATGTTAAGGGACATCCGACAGCTTCATGTGTGTGAGCAGGATTCTCCAAGCTGTGTAATGTGCCTGTGATGGGAGCGTCACACAGGACTGACAGGCTTGCTCACCTGCCGTCGCTCTTCTGTCATTTCCCATGTGTTCCTGCACAAATGAACCCCCTGCGTGTCCATGTTCTCCCACCCTCCCCCGTGCCCTCCCCTCATTGCCGGAGTCTCTGCAATGCCGCCGAGCAGCTCTGGCACGGAGCTGCTTCTAGTTTTCTCACCGCAAAGGGTACGGCTGCTCTATGACAATGGGGGGGGTGGGGCACAGGCTGCTCACGTCTGCAGGTAGTCTGTTCAGGAGGTACTGTCCTTCCATTACCTCCTGTCCCAGGACTGCCAACCATTTGCCCGGAGACACAAATACTGATTTAGTGAGTATTTGTCGAGCACTTACTTTGGGTCATGCTCTGGTTTAGCTGCTTCTGCTACTAAAATATCAAACTTAGAAGCTTCTAAGGTATTTGGATCTGGGCACAGTGTCTGCCATTTCCTCTGGTTGGAAAGAGTGAGTCACCTGGATGACTTTCTCTTCATCTGGACGTGTGAGCTACAGGGAATGATTGCACTCACATAGAAGTCTGGAATCTTAGTTTCCATGCTCTTCTAGTCTAAGTAGGAACAGAGTCTGGCTTTCTAAGGGGTTCTAGCTGCTTCGGTGTCCTACCCTCCTCCTCTCACCCTTACCCTGGCCCCGAGCCTGGCGGGAAGGAGGGAAGGGTCACACAGGACTCTGTGCACCATTAGAAAAATGGAGTGGAGGCAGCGCTTCTGGGGCCTGCGAATGCATAACCAGGCTTTGGGGAGAGGACGCAGAAGAGAGAGGCTACACTTTTAACCTGGACCTTGAGGGATGAAGAGGCATTTGCCAAGCAGAGAAAGGAAATAAGGAAACATGAGGGATGGAGCCGTGACCAAAGTATGGAAGACTGGGGCTTTGTCTTGTGGACATATAGGGCTCAGTGTTACCCAGAAGGGTGGTGCATGGGGTTGGAGATAGGGAATCATCATATCTGTCCCTTCCTGCCTCTTCAAAGTCACAGAAGCATCCCATCCTATGTGTGTTTTCATGATAACTTGACTTGTAGGGTCAAGTTAATGAAAGCCGTGAGGTTTGCAAAGAGACTTTGGACAATCATTTCGAACACTGTAGCAGAGCCGAAGAGTCATGTACCCGAAGAACCAGCAGCTCCATCCCCAGAGTGCAGGTTCTCGACCCCTGGTCCAGGAGTAGGAGTCAAGTGCACCAAGATGTTGATCTCTTCCACTCTTGGAGAAGGCTTCTATTCTTGAGACCATCACCGGTGGCTTTATGTGTTTCCCACTGGCTCAGACAAATAGTGCCCATTTCTAGGGTTGCCATGACTGGGAAGCCCTGACCTGGAGAAACCTCTGCCCCCGGAGATGTGGACGGGCACGGTCATAACAACACTACTTTGAATCACACGCACAAATGTCAACAACCTACATGCCAGTCGGGGTGAGAACAGGAACTTCAGGAATACAAAGGGATATTGTGTCGTGGTGAAGATGAAGAAACCTTAGTTATCCGTGCAAACATGATAAATGTCTCGGAAGTAATGGGAACGAACGAAAGCCAAGTCACAGAACAATACGATAATACCATGTCTTCCCATTTGCCTCTCGGCCGAACCACATGGAACTGAGAGTTGCTGTAGCTACAGATTTATTTGGCAAAATGTTAAAAGACCGCTTGAGAATAACAAACATCACAGGAGACTGGTTACCCGGGGCAAAGAGCAGGGGGTCGCAAGAGGGTTCAAAGCACGTGCGAAAGGTCCAGGGGAGGGCGTAGAATTTAAGCTGGTTAGCGGGTAACGTGGAGTTTCCATTTTACTGCTGTAGCCCTCGGCCAACACATGTATTTATTCAATATTGATTATGTACTCACTATTTAATACAGATAAGTTTCTTAAATGTGGAGAGGTACATATAAGATGAACGTCTTGATCCTTGCCAAATTACATTTTAATGTAGCTGGGACCCGCATCGCTTGGACCATGTCCAACAAACATGCACATACTCGGAGACACGCGTATGTGCTCACGAAATGGGAAGCTACTTTTAGAAGTAAATGCGTTCAGATCCGAGTGTGTGTTGATGACCAACGGGGGGGACAGAGGTATCTGATGGAGCAGACAAACCAATTCACGGCAGGATTCTTTAGAAGAGCACTCACCTTTTTGCAGGACACTTTGAACTATATTTGACATGGGATCCTTCTAATCGGGGTGTGAATGTTGGTTGGGTCAAGGGTTCAGATGAGAGAAGAGACTCTGCATGAGCCGGAGGAGTAGTTTGGTCCCTTCCTGGTGAAAGGAACAGGAGGAGTGAAAAAGAGTGAACGAGAGAAAGAGGAAGCCAACAAGATGGCAGAACGCTGCCACCACGGAACCCCTGTGATGCCTCCTGTAATTCACTTTCTACATTTTCTTTACTGTTTACTTATTTCTGAGAGAGAGCGAGAGAAGGGGAGAGAGAGAGAAGGAGGAAGAGAGAGAAAGGGAGTAAATGGGGGAGGGGCAGAGAGAGAAGGAGACAGAACTCAAAGCAGGCTCCAGGCGCTGAGCTGTCAGCATAGACCCGACTTGGGGTTCAAGTCCACAATCCGTGAGATCGTGACCTGAGCTGAAGTCAGATGCTTCACCGACTGAGCCACCCAGGCACCCTGCAGTTTACTTTTTAAATACAAAAATGAATAAAGAGGCTGAATTCGTGTTTGTTTGATCATGAGAGAAATACATCCCACCTGAGCACAGGCAGGACTCTATGAATGTTTGACGAGAGATCCCTTAACAGAAATCACGGGGAAGGCTGAAATAAGGAACCAAATATCTGAGAGGCTGGGAAAGCCCCAGCTAGATCCAACGGGCGGGTGTGACACATATTCTCAAATATGGCCTCACACTGTGACACTTCCGAGATCAGAGGCCCCACGCTGTTGGGCAGATTCCAGAGCCCTTCTGCTTGCTGGCTTCCGCGCTGACTCTCCAGTGTGGATCCCCGAATCTTTTGGGGGTTTACTTTGTGATCTGTGTGGCGTCGCAGCCCAGTTCTCACTCACATCGAAGGCAAATTATGAGTCTTAACAAAATTCACTGTTTTCCCATAACTAAGATTTGACTATTTGAGACAGCCAAGACCTAATACTCGTTAGACATTGTGAAACCGTGAAGGCCATGGTGAGGGTCCCAATCAGACAGCAGGAAACGGAGGATTGGGGGTGAGAGGCAACAGGTCTGCGTCCGGAAGTAGGGCAGGACCAGCCTCAGGGCACAGTCCCCTGATCCCTGGGAGGGGAACGTGTCAGAGGGCGCAAGACAAAACCCAGACACCGGAGAAAGAACTGGATCACCGCTCGGGAGAGGAGATGTCAAAGGCTCTGTCGCTAAAACCAGGAGGGAGTCCCGAGCCCAGCCAGGGTGAGAGGAGCCGGCACTGAGCCTGCGCCTTCTTGCTCCCAGCGTGCTCTGCGCCCAAGGCCGGGAAGGGATCTGAGGAACCCTGAGGTGCGGGTTAAGGACCCACCTTCGAAAGTTAGAGATTCTGTGAGCTGCCGGGAGAATCGGCACAGGTCAGCAGTTCACTAAAGACCAGAACTACTGGCCCCTGCCCAGTCTGTGCAGAAATACGTTAATGTTGCCCACAAACATTTGTTAAAGAGCCAGCATCGTGTAATCAATACGATTTCTCACTGAAAGAAAAAATATATAGTTTAACTCAAAGAGCAGCAGTTCATTGTGAAGTTGCCTTAAAAGACCCAATTTACCAAGGACAAGTGAAGGCCACTGTGGTTGACTCTATTTCTAACTTAGAGCCAGAGTTCTTCTGCTAGAGTCAAGGTCAGACTTTAAAAATTAATTAAATGTTTGTATCAATGAGTCTCAGAATGAAGCTTTAAATCCCAGTAATTAAGTTTAGAGAATAATTAGAACACTCAGGGTCAGAGTCTTTCTCCAAAATTCCAGAGAGATATTTAGCCATTCAGATAATTAACTAGTAAAAGTTTTCACATTGGCAAAATTACCTGAAAAAACGTTGTCTAGAAAAGCATTCAGGCTAATTTGTGGCAATTTATACCAATTTCTACTGGAATCAAGCCAGTATAACTTTAAGTGCATGTTACTAATCGTAGGCAATGTTCAAAAACAGACTTACTAGTTTAAGAAAGAAATCTTCTTTGTTACCCAAATTTTATTTTCCTCTCTCTCGACTCAATTTTAATTTTGGGGGGATTGTGTATTATATTGGTTTTATTATATTCTTTTTATTTTGAGTGACATCCAACCAAGTACTTATTACATTTTTTTTAATTTAAAATAAAGTTAGTTAACATACAGTGTAGTACTGGTTTCAGGAATAGAACCTAGTGATTCATCACTGACATGTAACGCCCAGTGCTCATCTGAACAGACGCCCTCCTTAATGCCCATCCCCCATCTCGCGCCCATCCCCTGCCCACCTTCCCTCCAGCGACCCTGTTTGTCCTCTGTATTTAACAGTCTTTTATAGTTTGCCTCCCTTTCTGTTTTTATCTTATTTTATTTTTCTTTCCCTTCCCCTATGTTCATCTGTTTTGTTTTTTAAATTCCACATGTGAGTGATATCATATAATATTTATCTTTTTTGATTGACTTATTTCGCTTAGCATAATACCTTCTAGTTCCATCCACGCTGCTGCAAATGGCAAGATTTGATTCTTTTTGATCCCTGAGTAGTAGTATATATATATATGTATGTATATATATATATATATGTATGTATGTATGTATATGCACACACACCACATCTTCTTTATCCATTCATCAGTTGATGGACATTTGGGCTTTTCCCACAATTTGGCTATTGTTGATAGCGCCGCTATAAACGTTGGGGTGCATATGCCCCTTCGAATCAGCATTTTTGTATCCTTGGAATACATACCTAGTAGTGTAATTGCTGGGTCGTAGTTAGTTCTATTTTTAACTTTTTGAGGAACCTCCATACTGTTCTCAAGAGTTGTGGCACCGTTTGCATTCCCACTAACAGCGCAGAAGTGTCCGCCTTTCTCCACATCCTCGCCAACGTGTCTTGTTTCCTGAGTGATTAATTTTAGCCATCTGACAGGTGTGAGGTGGTATCACAATGTGGTTTTGATTTGTATTTCCCTGATGATGAGTGATGTTGAACATTTTTTCATGTGTCTACTAGCCATCTGGATATTTTCTTTGGAAAAATTGTCTATTCATGTCTTCTGCCAATTTCTTCACTAGATTATTTATTATATTCTTCTACGGCTCAGGATTTGGACTAAAATCAGGTAATTAGAACTATAACCTAATAGTTTTAATCTAAAGTTTGTTTTACTATTGTTTTAATCTCAAATATTTCCCCAAATGTTAAATACACTAAATATATATTTAAATATATATATATATTAGGTGTTTTGCTTAAATATTATTTTTTAATAGTTTGGTCTAGTTGAAATAATGGTGGACAGTAGATGAGTTGACAGCTAGCTGCTTTCTCTCCACCTCAATCATCCAGCAATTACTCAGTGCTAATTAGGGTTGGCCAATAGGAAATCGAAAAATACTTCTTTCTTTGTATTGACTTTTATTTGGTCTCCAGGGATCAGTTCCTGTACAATTATAATTTCAGGTATTCTTCTCTTCAGGTAGCTAGTTAAGTGAAGGCTTCATTGATTGCTCATAAACATCTCATTAGCCAAGTTCATGCTCTGAGCTTCTCTGAGGAGGTGTTACTAAACCTAAAGGTATATCTGAAAGAATCATACACGCACACACACAATGCCTCTCATTGCTTACCTACTCTCAGAAACATCCTTTCTATACATCGAGCATTACGATAATCTGTTATTAATGTTTATGACAATTTTGGGGTTATCTAACATGATTCTCAACAACGCCCTTTAGTAAGGAAAACTCCATTTAAAAATGACAGGATATAAGTTGTATAAAATATATTTTGGTTAATAGTTATGTTCCCAAGAATGTGAGTAAAATACTATGATTTAACATAAAAATGATCACAGCAGGATTATTCTGCAGCTATTTTTTGAACTAATCAAGAAGAAAGAAAAGAGAAAGAAAGAAAGAAGGAAAGAAAGAAAGAAAGAAAGAAAGAAAGAAAGAAAGAAGGAAGGAAGGAAGACTTACCTCCATTATTTATTTAGTTAGTTGATGAACTGGAATTGTTCTAGAAGACTGGAAATTATATCTTTCACTAGAAAGGAATGAAGGAAGGAAGGAAGGAAGGAAAGAAGGGAGGGAGGGAGGAAGGAATGAAGGGAGGAAGGGAGGGAGGGAGGGAGGAGGTGATAAAGAAAGAAGGAAAGAGAATGGAGACAGGGAGAGAGGGAAGGAAGAGGAGAGAAAGAGAAAACAGAAAAAGATACGATTGCTTACAGTGATATATATTCAAGTGAAAAAAATACAGTTTTGCTCATCCCAGGAAGTTATTTTTAGAGTTGGTCACTGTTAATGACTGCACTGCATCCCTGCAAATCTGCTTTCCCAAGCCACTGCAGGCACGCTGGTGGAAAGGAGGCTGGGAATGTACTAAGTAACCCATGATGATTTGGAGAAAGTCCATTTATGATAATGGGTTCCAAGTGGGAACAACAGGTATTAATAGTTGTATGTCACTCTCTTATTCCCACGTCTGTCAAGTCTCTTTCTTTTACTATTTAAGGGAATCTTCAACTCAAAATCTCCTTGGTGAAGGTTTATTCAAAGAGAAGAGATGGCTCATACCCAAACTAGACAAAGACATCTGAAGAAAACTACACACAAATATTTCTTATGAATACAGACACAAAAATCCTCAACAAAATGCTAGCAAACCAAATTCAGCAACATACAAAAAGGATTATACACCATGAACAGATGTAGTTTACCCAAGGAATGCAAGTCAGGGATAACATGTAAAAATTCATTACTGCAGTATGTTATGTCAGTAGGCATAAAGATAAAAGAAACACGATCATATCAATTGATACAAAAATTACTTTATATAATTCATAGCCTTTAATGACAATAACACTCAACAAACTAAAAATAGAAGAGAACCTTCTCAGTCTGACAGAGTATCCATGGAAAAAAACAGATCAATATCAGACTGAATGGTGAAAGACTGATATTTTCCCCCAATGATCAGGAACAAGACAAGGATGTCCACACTCATTACTCCTATTTGGCACTGTATCAGAAGTCTTGCAGGGCAATCAGGCAAGAAAATTAAAAGGAAAAAGAAAAACTATCTCTATTTTATTTCTATATACATGATCTTGTATATAGGGAATTCCAGGAACTTCACTAAGTTTTTTTAATGTTTATTTATTTACTGAAAGCGAGACAGAGAGATAGAGGTGCACGTGAGTAAGTGAGGGGCAGAGAGTGTCAGAGAAAAAGAGAGAGAATCTCAAGCAGGTCCCATGCTGTCAGTGCAGAGCCCAACGTGGGGCTTGATCCCATGAACCATGAGATCATGACCTAAACTGAAATCAAGAGTTGGATGCTTAACCGACTGAGACACCCAGGTGCCCTGGAATTTACTAAAAAATTAAAACTTTAACAAGAGTGCCGCATGGTTGCAAGATGTAAGCTGAAAATTGTTTTTTCCATATGATTTGCAAAGAATAATCCGAAAAGGAAATTGAGAACAAAAATCCATTTATAATAGCATCAAACAGAATATAATTCTTAGAGACAAAATTAACAGGTGCAAAGCTTATGCTCTCCAAACTAGAAAATATTGTTGAAAGAAAACAAAGAAGACTTAAATGAAAATATATGTCATGTTCATAGATCAGAAAACTTAATGTTAAGACAGCAGTACTACCCAAATTGGCCTACAGATTCAAAGCAGTTCTTACCAAAATTCCTGCTGGCATTTCTGCAGAAATTGACAAGTCGATCTTAAAATTCATATGGAAATGCAAAGGCTCTTAAATAACCAAACGATCTTGAGAAAGAAAACAAAGTTGGAGAACTCATACTTTCCAGTTTAGAAACTCACCAGCAAAGCTATAGCTATCAAGACAATGGCAATGACATAAGAATAGATATAAAGGTCAATGGGTGGGGCGCCTGGGTGGCTCAGTTGGTTAAGTGGCCTGACTTCAGCTCAGGTCATGATCTCACGGTCTGTGAGTTCAAGCCCCGCGTCTGGCTCTGTGCTGACAGCTCAGAGCCTGGAGCCTGCTTCGGATTCTGTGTCTCCCTCTCTCTCTGCCCTTCCCCTGCTCACACTCTGTCTCTATGTCTCTCAAAAATAAATAAATGTTAAAAAAAATTAAAAAAAAAAGATCAATGGGTACAATTGAGAGTCTAGAAATAAATGCTTAGGGGCACCTGGGTGGTTCAGTCGATTGAGCGTCGGACTTCAGCTTAGGTCATGATCTCATGGTTCGTGAGATTCAACCCTGCATCGGGCTCTGTGCTGACAGCTCAGAGCCTGGAACCTGCTTCGGATTCTGTGTGTCCCTCTCTCTCTGCCCCTCCCCCACTCATTCTCACACACACTCTCTCTCTCTCAAAAAAGAGTAAACATTAAAAAAAGAAATAAATGTTCATATTTACAGGCTATTGATTTTCAATGAAGATACCAAGACGATTCAAGAAGGAAAGAATAATCTTTTCAACAAATGGTGCTGGGACTACTGGACGCCCACATGCAAAAGAATGGAGTTGGATCACTACTTCAACATATTCAACAATTAACTCAAAATGGATCATTCACCTAAGTGTACGAGCAAAACTGTAAAACTCTTAGAAGGAAACCGGTGTCAATTTTCATGACGCCAGTGCAGACAGGGTGGTTTTTAGATATCACACTGAAGCACAAGCAACCAAAACAGAAATACGTGCAAGTTTCTCCATCGTCTGAGAGCTCAATTTGCCATGCCTCACTTTCTCTGAAGACCTACATTACGGTCTGTTTCTGCTACCAAAAAAAAAAAAAAAAAATCCAAGTTGGATTTTGCTTTTACAACATGGTAACATGTACTTGCACTCATAACTAGGATTTATTACGGGGAAAGCTACAAAGGACAATCAGCAAAGGGAAAAGTCGCAGGGGGAGGAGATCTGGAGGAAACCGGGCACAAAATTCCAAGAGTTCTCTCCCAGGGGAGCCACACGGGACAAGGTCAATTCCTCCAGCGAAGAGTCGTGGCAATCTGTGTAAAGTGTCGTCTACCAGGGAAGCTCCTTGGAGACTCAGTGACCAGGGTTTGATGGGGGGGGGGGGGACCGGGCGCTCATTTAGGCCCCCTCTGCCAGCATGCCCCGACATTGTCGTCTCCCAGAAAGAAGGCAGGCATACAGGCATAGTGAGCGTGTAGGTACATCATTTAGAAAGAGTTTTAGATCAGTGCAGGGCGCCCCGTACCAGCCAAGTTCCTGGCCTCCCGCCAAGGGTGAACTTGCCACCCGCGCTTTCCCAGGAGGGCAGTTCCCAGCTTCCCGATAAGTCTCCCTGCATAGTGCCTGTTAGCATTTGCAGATACAATTATTTAGACTTTCTGCTGTATTTGTTTATTTTTAAAAATCTGTATTAGCTTTCTTAAGCATATGGAATAAAATTGGTACTTGATATTATTTAAACGTTGACTTCCATTCAGATTTTAAAAAGGCTAAAATTAAAAAAAAAGAATCTATACAAATATATTACAGAAGCCTTTCTGAGAACACAGGACGGTGCATAATTATAAAATACATGTGTGCCTATTTGTGTTTCGTCGATACTTGGCTTGATTTTGGAGGATATAATAAATAGACTACAAATTTGTTAAATAATTATAGTGTCAATATCTATATTATTCTTTCACTAAGGCAGCATTTGCCCTGGGATACATAGGTATATATATAGATAGAGAGAGAGAGAGAGAGAGAGAGAGAGATGATAAATAGATAAAGGGGCACCCGGGTGGCTCAGTCAGTTAAGTGTTTGTCTCTTGGTTTTGGCTCAGGTCACGATCTCACGGTTTCATGCGTTCAAGCCCCACATCAGGCTCTGTGCTGACAGCTGGGAGCCTGCCTGAGATTCTCGCTCTCCCTCTCTCTCTGCCCTTCCCCCACCAGTGCTGTCTCTGTCTCTCTCCAAATAAATAAATAAACTTAAAAAACAAAAAATAAATAGAAATGATTTAGACTAGAAAACAGAGGGAGGACTGATTCCGGAAAATATACCCAAACAGTTAAGAGGGAAAAAAATTCGTATTTCTGTTTAGACGGCAGTTTAACTTTTTTGGGTTTTTTTTGGCCAGACTTTTCTTTCTTTACCCCTGATTCAATGTACTACCTTTCTCAATGTGAGTACTTAGAAACTATGAAAAAAAAAAACTTCTACTTAGTGGGAAAGTAAAATCTATTCTAACTTCATCTTGGTGGGAAATAGATCACCAAATATTCTCTATCATGCTCGGGGACTACTGACTCTGCTCCTCCCTGGCGTGATCACGTGTCCATTCTAAATACGGTTGTTCCTCATTACCGCCTTATTTTAAGATGACGTCTTCAAACTATAGTTAGTAACCCTGCACTGCATCTTTGAAAGTTGCGAAGAAAGTAGATCTTAGCAAAAGGAAGTAATGCTTTCTAGATTCCAAGTGATATTTAAGAAATTATTCAATGTAAGTGAAAGGAAAGGACAAAAATGCTCTCTGGCATTTATCGCTTAAGGTCCCGTGTCTTAATTTAAGGAAATACAGCTGTGTTATATTTATTTATTTGCTTTTTATCTATTTATCTATTTACATATCTATTGTTACGATATGATTTTAACTTGTATTTAAGTTAGTCTTCATATTCGTCAAGGCATGAGCAAACAGCTTAATGCAACATTGAGGTAACTTAAGTGGTCTTTATTTATTTGCTTGTTTGTTTGTTTGTTTGTTTGTTTGTGAAAGAGGGGGAGAGAGGGCGAGTGGGGAAGGGGCAGAGAGAGATGAGGACAGAGGATCCCAAGAAATCAGCACAGAGCCAACACAGGGATCGAGCTCATGAACTGTGAGATCATGACCTAAGCCAAAATCAAGAGTTGAACACTTAAGGGGCGCCTGGGTGGCTCAGTCGGTTAAGCGGCCGACTTTAGCTCAGGTCATGATCTCACGGTCTGTGAGTTTGAGCCCCGCATCGGGCTCTGTGCTGACAGCTCAGAGCCTGGAGCCTGCTTCAGATTCTGTATCTCCCTTTCTCTCTGCCCTTCCCTTGCTCACGCTCTGTCTCTGTGTCTCTCAAAAATAAAATAAAAACATTAAAGAAAAAAAAAGAAAAAAAAGAGTTGGACACTTAACCGTCTGAGCCACCCAGACGCCCCAGGGACCGGTACCGTTTAGTCTAAATTCATGGGGACGCAGGAGGGTGAGCGGGCACACATGCCACTCTCAGTTCCACCGCACGGTTGCCTGTGCTTGTATGTTCCGGGTACCTTAGCGTCTGTGTGGGTAAAATTCAGCCCCACTCAACTGAAGGATATCACAGAAATCAGATGGATTCGCACTTTGGAAACTATGAAGGTCAGTGCCTTTTTATTACCTAGGGTTTCAAAAATAATCATTTTTGTATTTACTGTGATATGACTCCTATCATAAAAACAATATGCATCTGCACACACTTTAGGTGACCAATTAGACAGCTCTTAAGTCATTTCTAACCCAAGTCATATCAGCTATTTGCATGTGTTTAGGAAACAGAGGTGGCTGTCTATAATTTTAACTCCCTGAAAAAAGATTAATGTTGATATATTTTTATTATCCATGTATCTGACTTTGTTTGACACTCTCGATGTCCCAAATTTAGTAAGGGACCACCCAAAGTCATGGCGGAGAGGTTGGCATACATTACAACGAAAAGGCTGTAATTTGATCTTCACTTAACAGTCGGTGCCTACATTTTCCCCAGCTCTTTCCACAGACTTCCCCAATTCTGAGGCATCTGGGAAGTCCTACAGCCATTTAATATAAGCACCACAAAGTTGTAACAGCAGAGAATGCTGAAAGGGTGAATGAAGACTGTTTGTATCTCCAAGAACTCCTCGGAGCCAGGGCTCTGTGGCCACCGGTCAACAAACAGTCCCACCAAGGGTTTGTATTTAAGCTGAGAACAATGCCACCCCCGACGTCCCACTCTGTGGCTTCATTTCTTTTGTTTTGTTGTGTTTTCCATACGGTGTAATTGGCCCCCTGCACCATATTATTTTAAAACAACACAATGGAGTCCATCTCCTGATTGTCAACACAAAACCTTCAAGCTTAAGGGATGTCCGGAGCTTCCGAGCACAGCGCCATTTTGTTTTAAATATTTATCGAATGTATAAAGTATGTGACACAGTCCAGATATGTGTATTCAGAATTACTGCATAACTGTGACCTTCTCACTTTATTAATTAATAAACTCCCTGTCTGGAATTCAAGGCAACTACGTCTAGGGCTAAACTTTACTGTAAAGTAAATAATATTAGAGCAAAGTGTCCTGAGCAGCCAAAGCCCAGAACGAAGGAACTGAGGGGCTTTATTTTATATTTTAAGACGGCAGAATTGCATGTGTCAACATAAGCCAATACTGCATTATCATCTATTACAACTCTTCATCCAAGGCGAAGTCTACCATAATTCATTTCCTTTCGAACCGAGTGTAATGAGTTCCAATAAAAAAGTCTGTCTCTGTTCTCGAAACCATCTATCCCGGTGCGATCACGTAATTACACTTAATATCCTAATAAATGTTAGTGTGAACAAAATGACCATAAACCGTGAGTAGGAACAAAAGACAACTTGGAGTCTCTCTCACTCACTGTTATCTGGTCAGCCCACGAAGCTGAGATGGCTTTCCCGGACTCCAGACTTGATTCCTCTTCAGAGACCTGGCTCCCTCCCTAGGATCCCTGAGAATCTGTCTGTGGCCACAGGCAGAGCCCTGAGAAATAGTCACATGTAAGCCGCAGGCAGCAGATGAGACAGAACCGCAAAAGAACAACCAGAGAGGTGGAGGAGGGGCAGAAGAGGCAGAGTTCCACAAATCAGGTAAGAAAACAAGTCCCCGAATACACAAGCAGTCAACACAACTTTAATTTTATGCGTGTAGAGAGAATCGAGCAGCTGTCTGGATAAGATTCGGTCATTCGTAGGGCTCAACTCACCAACGTTCTAAAGGAGTGACCATCTACTATTTAGTCTCCTGCTCTGAGAAGACCTTCGAAGAAGTCGCAAAAATGTCTGCGCAGAGACGGCCCAGATAATGTCCCTAATCTTAGCTGAGTGTCCAACGGCGGAGAGACATGGGCACCGCAAGAAAATGGCCCCAGAAGTGGCCAAACAGGGAAGCTGTTCGACTCGGCCCAATGTTAGGCAGCTGGGAAATGCCACGTGGAAAGCAAGATGTCCTGTGTACTGTACTTGACCAGAGTCTCTTTCGCTTCGATTGTTAAGTAACAACAAATAAAAACGAGCCCGCTTTTCAAATGGCCGTTGGCGCATCTTCTCCAATTTACATCTGTTCGAATAAAACCCAGGTGTGAGGAAAGAAATTTATCTCCAAACCTAGATTCCTTTTCTAGAGTCCAAAGCCAAGATTTCACACAGATCCTTGTAAAAGATGACATTTCTTTCAAAATACATTAAACCTGCCACAACCGTTCAAATGAAGAGATCCAGGACTTAGTGGAGACATAAAACTCGTAGTTTACGGAGGTGATGAAGTTAATTTAGGGAGGTGATGAAGAACTGTCAAGCTAGTCTAAACAAACTTCAATGCTGTCCTGGAATCCAGCTTCCAGTAGAACTTGTCGTGTGTCTCTCCTGTGTCACTGACTGTGGTTTGGAGCAGGGATCTAAGCTCAGGACCGTGCGTGTCCACCATTTTGTCCCCCCGGAAGGTGCATTCTCTCACTGTCAACGGCTCTTCCCTTTGAATTTAACCACCTTGCTAGTGAGAAACAGGAACTGCAGAAGCGTTCTGTGTTCAAGTGAAAGAGCCTCTTTAAGGAAAATACAAACCTCTGACTCGAATTAGCAACATCTTGATTATGTACGCTACAGAACTTCAATTTGCAAATACCCGTGGCTTAAAATCAAAATAAAACGAAGTATAGAACAAAAAACACAAGCCTGTAGCAGAGTCCACTGCGGCCCCAGACACGATCACACAGCCCGAGATCTCACCGCTGCTGAGGCCTGAGCTCATCCCCTCACCACAGTGTCCAGTGTCCAGGAGGAAGGCTGGTCTAGGCATGAGATTGTTCTGGTCAGACTCAGCATCCAAGTCTCTAGATGGTTGTACTGTTTGAAAAGCACCCGAGGTGGAAGATCATTTCATTTAGGAGTCAGTAATCTAGGTCAGGTTTTCTGTTTGCCCAGATCTAGATTTTGTTCAAACATGTTACATAGGATAAAAATCTTCATGTATGTATTGCCATCCTCACAGGCATGTTTCAAATAGTGATCGAACCAGCCGACTCTTCCAGAATTAACAGTCGCAAACTCCGTTTCATTAGAAGTCCTCAGAAGCTTCTAAGGGGCACTTAGAAGGGGTGGCTCAGTCAGTTAAGCGTCCAACTCTTGATTTCAGCTCAGGTCATGATCTCATGGTTCGTGGGATCGAGCCCTGCCTCGGGCTCTGTGCTGACAGTGCAGAGCCTGATTGGGATTCTCTGTCTCTCCCATTCTCTGTGCCCCTTTCCCCTTTCACTCTCAAAATAAATAAATAAACATTAAAAAAATAAGAAGTTTCTAAAACCCTGTCCTTATAAACACAATGGAAGCAGGCAGGGCCTTCAAACGGCCCGTGTCATGGAAAGACTTAGAGGTTGTTTCACTATCTGCTACCCTGTGAGAACGTCAGCTCCCAGAGAGCAGGACACCAGTAAGTTCACCGTCTCACTCATCAGTGCTCGCCTGAAGCACAAACCAGTAAAAAGTCAATAAATTTTAGTGAATCAATGAAAAAAGTAAACCGGCTAAGGAATAACCACAAAATGAGATGTGTGAATTATACAGAACCTGAAGAGTGAGGAAATTATTTGCTGAACAGAGAAGTGTTGTAAGTGGGGAAGGAGCGTGTGTAATTCCAGGCCAAGAGAATCCAATATACGGGGACCAAATGCAGGGAGATGCTGGACAAACACGCCGAACTGAAGGAGGCCCCGAAAGCTGACCTCTGGTGCCCTGAGCTGCATGTACAATTAACACAGAGATGGAACATTGCTGCCTTCCTCACTGCACTGCTGCATGATGGTACTTTGGAAACTCAACAGTCTACTTGTGATACCTGATGAGTATTTTCCCCTAGACTTTCCATAAGATGCTCTGTCCCTTGTCCCAATTCAGTGGTTCCAACAACACTTCCACATGCCGTCCTACAACAAAAATATTTTGCTGTATTATCTTTCTACCAATAGGAAATTACTATGACAAACACAGGATTGTGCCTCACTTAAAAATGTCATCTAACATGGGGCGCCTGGGTGGCTCAGTCAGTTGAGCGCCGGGCTCTTGATTTCAGCTCAGGGCATGACCCCAGCACCGTGGGATCGAGTCCCTCATTGGGTTCTGCACTGAGCATGGAACCTGTTTATGACTCGTTCTCTCTCTCCCTCTGCCCCCGCTCTCACATTAAAAAAATCTTTAAGTTAAAAATGTCATCTAACAAAATGTTCCATTGTCGTAAATCGCCCAAATTAAAAAGTTTTTGTCAAGACATGACTTATGTTAGAAAAAGGGAAGAAGTCGTAGTGAGGTGATGTGTATTGTCTTTCCAATTAGGGTGAACAAAGTTATGAATGAGAAAGAGAGAAGTTAGAACTTCCCACGAGAGCGCAGAGGATGACAAAAGTGAGGGAACGCAGTAGACCCGTCTCCATGAGGAAAGAAGACGTAAATCGCACGTTTTGAAAGCAAACCACGGAATCAGAAGATGGCAGGAAACTCCTCAGTGAGGACGGAGCTCCTGCCTGTGGCCAGATAGATGACGTGGACGAGCACGTCCTTGCCCTGCACCACGTCAACGGCCACGTGGGCAAAGCGGCTGTTGTCCTCCATGAAGGACGGCACCGAGGTCACGGGCTGCACCACCTCGTGCATCAGGATGAACTTCTGAGCATCCTGCAGGTTCCTTTCCGTCAGGTTCATGTACAGGCCCGGGTCCACCGTGCCACACTGCAAGGGAAAACAGGCCATTATGGGGACCGGCCGCCTGGACACGCACAGCTGATCCTGGCCTGCCCCGGCGGGAGGCAGACTTGGAAGGTCAAGAACTTCAGTGTGCAAACACGCACGCTTCTCTCCTCTCCCCCAGGTCCCCGTCCCTAGCGTCCCTCCCATTCTAGATTCGAACTCATCAAACCCGAGGAGTCTCTCGACTCCGTTCCAGAAAGATATGCTCAGAAGTGAAAAAAATATAACGTGGAAGTTATCGCTGACTTTAATTTGAATAGCATATGCATAATAACTCCTCAGCGTATTTTGGGTCACTTGGGAGCTGTCCGTCTAAATGCACATTAGTATACCTGTCTGATAAATCAGGCACCCAAATTGAAAGTGCAGCAATGAAGAACATCATTTAGATTTATTGCCTTCCCTGTTGGAGCAACGAGCCTATATGGCCATGAAGAGAGAGCCATGTTAGTTTCACTTGGAGATGGTATAATGTTGTTACAGCATCGCTCATATGTGCTATAAAAATCCATGCTTCCTTACTGTCTTGTATTGTTATTCCAAGTTATAAGAAATAATAAGCTTACTAGAAATCTGAGAAACATGCTAAATTTTGCATAATGGGAAGAAAAAGGGTAAGAGAGAGAAGAAAAAAGGAACAGAGGAGAAAAAGGGACTAAAGGAAGAGAGAGACTTCCAAGGAGAGGAAAAACATGAGTAGGGAAGTTGTGTCTAAAAGGAAAGAAAGATCTAGAAATTGCTTAGAATTTAACTTAATTCAGAACTACATTGCAGAGAGGCTGGGATTGTATCCTGTGTGATTTCTAGCAAGGACAAGCTAAGAAGATATAGGAAAGAAGGTGAATCTTTCCTGAAGGAGGGGACTGAGTCAGGAAACCACTAGACTTTTAAAATTTATTTATAAACTCTAAATCCTGTAAAATAATAACAGAAATAATGATCAGAATTTTGCGTGGGTTAACTTGATAGGAATGAATTTCCTTGTCTATAACAACATGAAACTACCATTTATAACATGCCATTCTGATCTTTGCTTTTAATAATAGATTAGAGGTGCAGAAAGTACAAGACTTTTAAAAGTAGAAATCCACGGAAAGCATTGGATACCATGTTCTGCATGCTACCAGATGAGAGGAAAAACTGAAGGATTCTAGAACGTTGGAGCTAAGGGAATTTTATGCACCAGGTCCAATACCTGATTCGATGCAAAAACCTTCGTATGGCACCCACCAGTCTGATGAAGAGGCTTCCCAAGGTCAGGTGAAGGGCACTGCCCTGCCCCTAGTTCTGGCTGATTCTCAAACTGCGGGTCATAAGTAATCTGTCTCTTCCCAGTAACGGAGGTGATAATGTGGCCCTCGGTTTTTTAATTAAAGTTTTATTTTGCGATCTTTGTACCACAGGCAGTTGTATGAAATCATACAGATTCCATGGACACTTTACCCAGCGGTAACATCTCCCCCAACTACAGCACAATAGCACAACCAGAATACTGACATCGATACAGTGCACGTACAGAATGCTTCCCTTCCCAAATGGACCCCTCCTGTTGAGTTTTATAGTCGCTCCTCCCTCCCTCCTTCTCCCCAACCCCACCGCCCAGTTCTTGGCAGCACCAATCTCTTTTCACTTCTGTGATTTAGTCATTTCAAGGTGTTATATAGAAGGAATCATGTATTATATAACCTTTTGGGACGGACTTTTTCCACCCAGAATCACTTCCTGCAGATCCGTGCTGTTGAACACAGCAGTCTGTGACTTCGTACTGCAGAGAATAGTCATGGGCTAAACACCCACCGTGCAATCGCTGCGTTGAAGGACAGTTTTATATGACTCTGCCGAGCTGTTTTCCCAGGAGGCTACACCATCCTCCCTTCCCACTGGTAATGCATGGACGATCCACGTTCTCGCATCCCTGCGAACATTTAATGTTGTCCCTCTTTCTCATCAGAGCCATTCCAATAGGCGTGCAGTGTTAACTCATCGTGGTTTCAATTTGCATTTCGCTAACAGTGAAAGGTGTTGGGCAGCCTTTCACCTGCCTATTTGCCATTGAATATCATCTATGGCAAAATACCTCTTCCTGTCTTTTGGACATTTGCATATTGAACTGTTTTTGCGTTTGCTTTCGTTTTTAATGTTTATTTAATTTTGAGAAAGACACAGCATGAGTGGGGGAGGGGCAGAGAGAGAGGGAGACACAGAATCTGAAGCAGGCTCCAGGCTCTGAGCTGTCAGCACAGACTGACGATTGATGAGCTTGAGGCCAGATCAATAGAATTCATCCAGTCTAAGCAACAGAGAGAAAACAGAGGGAAAAACTATGAATGAATAAAAAAGGAGCAGAGCTCAGGGGATTATGGGAAA
Organism: Paguma larvata; assembly: GCA_030068075.1. NCBI lineage: Eukaryota > Metazoa > Chordata > Mammalia > Carnivora > Viverridae > Paguma > Paguma larvata. The sequence continues at coordinate 5,804,553 of CM057826.1, forward strand.
ATAACAAAAGACCCAACATGTTTATTCTCAGAACCCCAGAAGGAGAGGAGAAAGAGGGTAAGACCAAAAGAGTATTTAAAGAAATAATGACTGAAAACTTCCCAAATATGGCAAAAGATATACAATCACAGATTCAAGAAGTCGAAAGACTCTAAATAGGAAAAAGTCCAGGAAGCCTACACGGAGACCTATCATACTAACACTTTTGAAAACAAAGACAGGGGAAAGCTCTTGAAAGCAGCCAGAAGCTTCCCCCCAAAAAAGTGGGGAGAAAGAGCTGACAAAAGTGCACAAAGCCTTGAGCAAACTCAAGGGAAATTTGGGAGTTATATACTCTTCCAATTAAGTTTTATTTTTAACATTTAAATAAAGCCAACAATCACAGAGCACATCTGTGGTTGGGTGAGCTGGGTTTGTCACTTGCTGCAAGGGTGAGCACGAGGAGTGAATGTCTCAGGGATTACAGTATTTGAGGTCAGCTAGGAAATTCAGGGCTGAGTCTAAGGGGATTGCTGTAGACTGGGTGCTATCACAGAGCTGAGGGGATTCCATCACTAGGTGAAGAAGTAACAGTCACTTGTGTAGCAAGAGGGGGAACTTTCTGTGCTATTCCGTGGGTGGTCTAGTGACTGACTCAGCCACTCCGGGCTTCCGTAACCGAATGCCACAGTCGGTGGCTTTACAAACAACAGAAATTTATTCCTCTCAATTCTGGAGGCTAGGAAGCCCAAGATAACGGTGCTGGATGGTCAGGATCTGATAAGACTACCGGCCTCTCCCTGCGTCCTCACACGATGGAAAAAGATTGAGAGAGGCTCTGGGGAGTCTTTATTGGGGCGCTAACCCCATGCCTGAGGACTCAACTCTCACGACCTAATCACCCACCAGGGACCCACCTCCCTGTACACTCACACTGAGGGCTAGGATTTCAGCATATGAACTTGAGGAGACACAAACCTTCAGTCCCTAACAGTGACTTTCTCTTGTCTGTACTTAGACCAAATTAGGAACTGTCTTTGTTTTACCTCACTTTACAACAGCCTCAGAGTCAAACAGCTTTATCTGAGATTGTTTTTGTAGAATAGAAGAATAATAATTATAGTCATGAGCACCAGGTCTGCTTCCAGATGTTAGGAGCTGGTTTTTTTTCTTTTCCTTTTCTCAAATGTTATTTGTATAACATTTCGTTGGATTCTATACGCACTGACGCTGTCTACGCCTTTACAAACGCGATTGTCCCTTAGAGTTATTTTTTAAATTCTAACCACTAGATTTGATTTGTATTATTTTTTTTTCTATTTCGAAGACTTTCCTATTAATAAGCAAGTGACTGAATTTCACCGTGTAATTAGGCTAATTATAGCAAAACAACCTTCGGTATTCAGAATGACTAGGAAGGTACAGATAACAACTATATCTCTTAGAACACATTTTCAGGGATAATTAGGTGTCTGGTGGGGGAATCGAGTTGGTCATATGCTCTGGTAGGTTAAACTGAATTGTACCAATTGACGTATAATTAATAGAGCGATTAAAACACACTGGACAGCAAAGAGCCGGCAATGTTAGGAGTAAGAGAGTTACAAGGACTAAAGGCTGAATACAGAACTCGAGTTCACCATTGTCAGAAACAACGCCATTCAACCCCGAGCTCCTGCATCTAAAACACGCAAACAAACAAACAAACAAAAACATAACATAAGCAAGGAGGACATCAGTTGTAACAGTATTCAAGAACACAGTTTATATTTCTCTACAGTGGCCTGAGATACTGGTGTGCCTGAGGTTCAGTGGGTTAAGGGCCCAACTCTGGATTTTGGCTCAGGTCATGATCTCACAGTTTGTGAGTTCGAACCCCACATCAGGCTCTGCACTGTCAGAATTCCCTCTCTCTCCCTCTCTCTCGCCCCTCCCACAACTCGCTCTCGTTCGCAAAATTAATGAGTAACCTTAAAAAAATAACCAAACTGGAAAGTTTTCTTGGATAGCCCCTAAATTGCAGGGGGGTGGGGAGCAGGTACTTACAGGGGCTGGTGAGGAGTTGCAGAACGGATGGAAGGGGGAGAAAAATGCCCAGGTGGAACTGAACCTCGACACTCCAAGGGCTCCCGGGAATGCAGAGAAGAAGCAAGGGCAGGAAGTGGCAATAACCTGTGACCTCATTAAACAGATGAGATTGTTGTTGGAGAGCGTGCGACCTGGCTGCAGACATGCCGTTTCAGGCAGCGCCCGCGCGACCTCAGTGTGACTCGCGCTTTGTGTGTCGGCTACATGTTTGTCGTCCAAATCCTAACCGGCCTCCTGCCTGGGTTTCTCAAGGAGGCTTCTCCCACATCATCAAAGCCTCTTCCAAGGGCTCCGAAATGTCTTATCTTCTCCGGAAAGTACTTTCCTGATGTTGTCAAAGAAACCCACGTGTTTGGTAGAAATGCTCAAGTCTTAACCTACTGAGTAACCAAGAAGAGAGCAGGTTTGAGCAGAGACAGGGCACAGCACGCATGGAGCCAAAAGATATTTGGGAACACTCGTGAGGCCCTATGGTGTGGGCTTGCAGGACACGGACTGGCCTCGCTGTGGCCTGCTTGGAATGGAGACACTCCATTTCTTAGAAAGCCTCCTGAGACTAAGCCCTCAGTTTCTCCTCCTCTTTCGAAGACACCCGAGAAGGAGAATGGTATTTAAGCTCACCACGGCATCATGGAACCTTCAGATAGCAAACACCTGCACTGGCCCACAGTTCCGGCTACAGTCTGGCTGGAGACGGACGGGAGGGGACTTCGATCTCACCACGAAGGATGAGGGGATACAAATGGTTGTCCCTCCTTTGCTGAAATATTTAAAGTCTGTTTCTTGCTAAAGTGCAATTTGCCACAAATCTAATTTGTGTCACTTCTGAGTTAATCAAAGAAATCATAAAGCAGACATCACCTAATTTACGATGCGTGTAAGTGAGGGAGATGCGAAGGCACTTTGTACATAATTCTTACGGCTGCACATGAGCCGAGGTGCTAACTAAGCAAGGCTGGAAGCAGGCACGAGAACACGTCAGCGTGCAGAAGGACTCCGGGTGCCGTGTGTGCGCGGATACGCGTACACAGATACGGCATAGATCCCAGGTGCTCGGGGGAGTATATTTACTCATGAATTACATGGTTTCCTATAAAAATTCATGTACAGAAAAGGAATTGCGTATAATTTACGAGTTTTGTTTTACAACTTTGTTTCCAAAATGGTCGTGTTAAAATAAGGTCTCTGAGATTGCTCAGAAAAGATCCAAAATTTATAGAAACACTTGGCGTTGAGAAAATGAACAACCACAGCAGGAGAGGAAGAGAGTCCAGCACGATCGGCCGCCTGGTTGCCGTTGTAAGTTTCTTCACGACACGCTTCGGTGAATATTTTCCAAAAACATTCTAGTTAGTTTGGCCTATTACATTCCCTGATTTTAGTTTCGAAATTACAGGTGAATACTGCTGTGGTTTATAACTTAACCCGCAGGGTCAGAAACAAGAGCTCTTAGAAGTGCAGAAAACACTTAAACATGAACGATTAAGACAAATAATTTTAACAATATTAACTTGAATTCAAAGATTCTGTATTTTATCCGTATCGATAAGATTAAAAGGTCTAAAATTTTTTTTAAAAAAGTTGAGGGGCGCCTGGGTGGCTCAGTCAGTTGAACGGCCGACTTCGGCTCAGGTCACTATCTCGAGGTCTGTGGGTTCGAGCCCCGCGTCGGGCTCTGTGCTGACCACTCAGAGCCTGGAGCCTGCTTCGGATTGTGTGTCTCCCTCTCCCTCTGTCCTCCTTCTGCTCACGCTCTGTCTCTATGTCTCAAAAATGGATGAACGTTAAAAAAAATTAAAAAAAAAAGATTTTAAAAAAGTTGAGCTGAAGGAACATATTTGGTTTCTATCAAATGCCACCTCCAGCATTCAAACCGAAAATAATCTTTTTCATTACTTGGGCTTCGATGCCTCGCTCTTAGAGGAAAAAATAAAATGGTTTTGAGAAACTGAGGGGTTGATTCAGGCCAAGGCAAAGAAAAGGTAGAAACACCAGAGATATTTTCCCAGAAATGCAGGACTGAATGATTGCTTTATAATGTTTACTAGAAAAAAAATGCTCAAATGATTTGGAACCAATTTACTGAAACACCGAGACCTGAGCATTTTATAAACGGGATGACGATGTAATTTATGCTCCAGGCTGGAACACTTCTAAGAGGGAAACGGGATGCTGTCATTAGGCCAGGACGATGAAATGGATAATCAGGACCTACTCTTCTCCTTAGAATTAGTCTTCGGACAATCAACATTTCGCCATCTTGCGGGTTTGGTATGCTAGGATCGGATAGGAAAGGAGAGGCGAGGCTCTCATGTTTGAGTTTGCCCCGTGCCCTCATGAGATTTTGCGGAGAGAAGGAAGGGAGCCGACAAACGGCAAGGGTTCTTTACACCATTCTAACTTGAAGTCACAAGTTTCAGCTCAAATGTTTTGAATGATGTTCTTTTGCAAGCACGGAACTTTCATCTAAAGGCTGGAAGGGATTTCATGGTTCCTCAACCTTCAGGCACTTAGGGCTCGATGAATGAACAAAAGAGATGGGCTATTGCCCTGTTTTCAAGGCACCAAAGACATCGATCCCTGTGTGTCTTTTATCACATGTATGTACCCAGAAAGAACTTTATTCAATTGGCCCAGAGTCTTCTGTTTTGCGTTGAACGGTCCTGGTCCATTCTTCTTTTGGGCAAGCCTTCGGCAATCAAGGAAAGACTGAACTTTTCCATTTTCTACATAACTCTTTTCAATGGCGAAATCTATCATGCGTCAGCCTTGTAAGACTAACTAGATGTATTTTTAAAAACTCATACATGGGGAGAGAGACTAAGGAAGGTTGTGATGTCGGTGTCTCTTAAAATATTTTGACCAGAGGCGCCTGGGTGCTCAGTAGGTTGGGCATCTGACTTCGGCTCAGGTCATGATCTCACAGTTCGTGGGTTCGAGCCCCATGTCGGGTTCTGTGCTGACAGCTCAGAGCCTGGAGCCTGCTTTCATTCTGTCTCCCTCTCTCTCTGCTCCTCCCTCACTCATGCTCTGTCTCTCAAAAATTAAATAAACATTAAAAAAAATATTTTGACCAAACCAAGGGAGGCCAGGAGCCAGCGAAGACGGACGAACAGGGACATGCCGAACCCCCCCAGCCTCAGCTCTGCAAAGTAAGGACAACCCTATCCCCCTGGAGAACTGTGCAGACGGCTACGGATGACGTATGAAGGGAGTCCTCCTCTACCTGTCGCATTATCAAAGTAAGGCAGGGAGGCTAGTTCATTAAAATAACCTCTGACTCTGTGACATCAAGTGATTGACTCCAGCAAAATTTCTCAAAAGCATCTGTCCTCCCCAACATGGAAAGTCTGCCCAATAGCTTCTTATGAAGCCAAATAAGGCCTGAAAGGTAGGAAGGCGAGGTTCACACACACACACACACACACACACACACACACACACAAATAAAATAAAATCCAGATCGTACCCCTTAGACGGTTGGCCTGAAATTACATTTGTATTGCATCTGCCACTTCAGAAAGGGTAACAAAGAAAGCATATATTGCTGACATGGAGAAAAGCTTCTAAACTTAGGAAATATGTAGAAGAATAAAAACGTTGACTGATACAGTTATTCATTAAAAATAAAACTATTTAGCATCATCATCTAATAAACCTTGACTATATTGATTTTGATAACAGATTTTAAAAAAAAGGAGAGGTTCACACATCAGAATACTTGCTCCAACACGTGTGACGCCCACAGTGGGCCAGCCTGGCAGGCTTAAACTTCGGGCGCCGGAAATCGGGCTTTGCTTGTGCCTGCAGATTCTGAAGAGAGACCACTGTTCGCAAAGGCTCCGCTCTCTAAGCATTTCTCCGGTGATAAAATACGCGCCCAGCCTGCTCCTACCTAGTCCTTCCTCATCTCTGTGTTGAATTCGGGGACTTTCCTTCACCAGTAAACTTCATTCCCAATTCCCATCTATCTTTGCTTTGCCTTCTCTCCATCTTCCTTTTCCGCTTATAAGTTTCCAGCCTGAGTAAGTCACCAGTCCAGGAGGAGCCTATGACAGACAGTCCATACCTTGGGGCACTGAATTGTGTGGACTCTGCCAAAGTGGGTCTCACGGGCACCAGGACAGCCCAGCCCGGCCATGTCTGGATAGCTCAGGAGTGCGTCTGCTCCCAGGGAGGGGCTCCAGGTTTCCCCAAGCACCTGTCTTCATGAAAATCGGAAACGATTTCTTGACTTAAGCCCTGATGGGAATTTCTTCCTCCAACTAAATTACCTTTAATTACGAGAAAGTTAACGATTGTTATTTTTAAACCGTAGAGAGTCTATTTCATGCTTAGCTCATATCTTCAACACATTTCAAACCAGGACAATGCTTCAGAGTCTTCCTTATCACAAATAATAGCTCGTAAAATGATTTGTTAAACTAAGGAGGCTTGTAGGTCAGTAATAAGTAAGTGAATTTCATAGAAGATCATTTAATAGGAGGTCATGACCCTAAGAAGGAAGAAAACAGTGGAATTCATTGTGATTACTGTGGACAGAATAATAATCGTTTTTCTGCAAACGGAAGACAAATTAGGATCATTTAGTGCAGGCCGGCCTGAGGTCTGTGTTGAGACAGTGAAGACTCCTGAGATGGATTTTCTAAGTTTCTGCTGACTTTCCAATCCCCTGCCGGGCAGGTAGCTCACTGGGAGCTCAGGAGCTCAACGTTACACTCTAGAAGGGCCATTCTTGGGGCTGTTTGCTTGAGGCGAGTTTTACAGCATCTCCATTTTGGGTATTATTCATTAAGGGTTTACTTGTTTTCAGTATTCCTGCCTGACAGAATCCCAGAAAGATGCTTATTAACCGATTAAGACTGCAAGGGCATTACAATAGTTTAGGCGTGTTCCATAGCACACACCTTTGATTTTAGGAGCGATTCTGGCAAAAAGAACTGATCCACTCCTGAGACTCAGATTTATCCTGAAGCACATAACTTTGTGTTCCTGTTTCCCTTAGTGATTTATCTAGATGGTTCCACTGCCCAAACAGATGATTAAAAGCAGCTGTGGGGCGCCTGGGTGGCTCAGTCCATTAAGCATAGGACTTCGGCTCAGGTCATGATCTCGACGTTCCTGAGTTCCAACCCTACGTGGGGCTCTGTGCTGACAGCTCAGAGCCTGGAGCCTGCTTCAGATTCGGTGTCTCCCTCTCTCCCTCTCTCTCTCTCTCTCTCTCTGCCCTTCCCCTGCTTGTTCTCTCTCTCTCTCTCAAAAATAAATAAATAAATAAATAAATAAATAAATAAATAAATAAATAAATAAAAGCAGTTGAGAACCAGGGTACAAAAGATGGAGAAAATAAGTTTTGTCCACTTTTACTCCCCTCACCCCCAATTTGTTTAGAATGGATTGACCTATTGTCTTCTTCTTGGTCATAAGTAATGGAGAGTTTCCCCCTTCTTATTTCACATTTTTTTACACTTCTGCTAAATCGCAAGATAATTTGTTTCTCGCTTACACACCCACAAGCTGTTGACTGAGTCTGGACTGTGTTTCAGGCCACGAGTACGAAGCTGGCCCCCAATGAATGAAAAGTCATCCTGGACCTGAAGGAGCTAGTAAAACTATTGTTCATTCAGTCATTAAAAAAAGTATTTCTAAGCGCTTAGGATACATTGGTGAACAAAACATAAGAATTTGCCTGCTTTGTGGGACTCACACGCTAAGAGAGGGAGGCAAACAATAAAAATCATCACAAAAGGCAGTACTTCTGTGGTATGTTAGAAAGTGGTAAGAGCTATGGAAATAAATGGAGGAAGATAAGAGGGGCCAGAGCTCTCAGGGGGAGGGATTAGAACGTCAGAGAAGGAGGTCATGATGAGACTCACTTAGAAAGTGAATTTGAGCAAAGATTTGAAGGAATTGGGCCACAGGAATTTCATACGGTGGAAAAGTATTTTAGAGACAGAGTAAGGAGTCCCGTGTGGCCAGCGCTGTGTGAACAAGATAGAGAAAAAGAGGGGACGGTGACGGGGCAGGGGGCAGGGGGGACCTGGGGGGACCAGAGAGCAGGGCTTCAGAGTTTGCCAAACCGGAAGGAGGGGCCTGTCGCAAGCATCGACAGAGGACCGAGCAAGAGTCCCAGGATCTTGGAAGTCAGCACCACAACTCAGGGAACTGGTAAAAGGTGAGGGAGAATTGAGTGCCTCAGAAAAACTGAAAACTCCACAGCCAGCAAAGGAGGAGCAAAAGGACCGGATTGGGAAAGGAAGGGACTAAAGTCAAAATCGACACCATTTGTAAGGGAGCCAGAGTCAGGAAGAGACTGTTGCCTTCAGGAGACAGTGGAGGGCTCCTCGAAGGAAAACCCGGGTACCTGTTTGGAGGGCTTGGAGGAGCTGCAGCTGAGAGAGCGGGCCGACCCCAGCGAAGAGGAAGAACACAACCGACGTGAAGAAGTTAGGGTGGGCGCTGGCCGGGCCCGACGTGCTCGCGCGCTAGTCCTGGAGGAGACCAGACAGGTCTTCCAAACACGATGGGAGCGACGGTGCCTGTGTGCTGTGCAGCGTAGCCTTGTCTGACCTGTGGCGGATGCCGCAGGGTGGCACCTGTGTCACAGTGAAACACAGGATACGAAACTCAAGGAGATCCACAGGACCAGCTTCTTAAAGGGATATTTCTGCACCCATGACATACACTCACGTTGGAGTTTCAGAACGATGTGACGGGGATTATAAGGAATTAGCAAACCCTTACTCAGGACTCCCGCAGTCTGCCAGAGCCTCCCGCTGGCCAGGCGCAATAATGCCCCTGCCAACCTGGGGCATTTGCCCCGAGGAACAAGGGGGCCTGGAGGGCCTGGAATCACTGAATGTTCCCCAGACTATAGTGTTCTGCTAACGTCTCCCGAAGGCACAGTCTCTGCACCTGTAGCTGTCTCTGTAACTTCTCTGAGACAGTGGCATCAGGGTGCCCTTCCTGCCATTCTTTCGACTCAGTATTTTGAGGGGACACTTCAGAATACCATCCCACCAGTACATTTTCCTTGAGAAGCAAGGGATCTAAGAAGCAAGAATTGGTTCAAGACCAGCCCTCACGTAGAGTGAGGGGCACCCCCTTCCTCTAAGTCTCTGGGGCGAGAAGAGAGGAGCACACGAATGTAGGTAATGTCACCGGCAGATGGCGTGGTAGATCTATTACACTAATGGCCTAAGTGTCCCTGAGTCCCTACGTCCACACGCTTTGTCACATCGCTCTTCCATGCCCTCATACGCTGGGTTTGGCTGTGGCATTGGCTCTGGCCAATAGGACATCAGCAGACAACACAAGGAAAAGCTTGAAAAGGTGCTCCTTTGAACCTCCTCTCGAATATCTCTGTCTTCACCAAAGGACAGACCCGAACTACCGCATGGAACAGAGCACGGTCTCCCCTGTCATCCCAGCCACGTTCATCCTAATTCGGCCCTCCTGTGATGGGCACAGGCGCTCTCCCTCACCTCCAGATTCAATGAACACCACGAACCCATGGTAACGAGTGTTTGTTGGCAAAGGCCTCTGAAGTCTGCGGTTGTCTGATATGTAGCGCTGTGTAATCCTAGGGAATGGATATTTTCAATTGAGTAGAATTATTTGATGTGTCTGTGTTTTAAGGTCATTTATAATTTGCTGTCCAAACCAGGATGCTTTGGAGAATGAAAAGGATGACGTTAATAATTACACGTAAACATGACTCTTTTCAGGCAAAGTAGGAGGTAGAGTAATCTTGAGTTTATCTAAGAATCTTCATTTCCCGTTGGGAAAATGAAATGATATGTAATGGATGTAAGAAAAATAGGGCTGAGACAGAACGCCTAAGCATTTGACACCGGCAACTCCAGAAAACTTCAAGCCTTGGTCAGAAAGTAAGACGCTGTGGCTTAAGATGTGGTTTATGGCATTATCCAAAGAAGTGACAAAGGAGTGGCTGGCTGGCATGGACCTGGATGGACGGTTGGGTGGTTGGGTGGATGACGGATGATGGAAGAGTGAGTGACTGGGTAGAAAAATGCCAAGTGTGTTGCTGGCACAGGCAAACTCACTCAGTGTTAGTCATTGAGAAGCTAAGAGCTAAGAGCTACCTCATTGTTCGGCAAATTGTCCCACAGATAATCACAAGCAGTGACTATAAAAAGAAGGTTTTGTTTTTGTTTGGTTTCTTTATTTTTCCTCATAATTAATAGGCTCAATCTATATCTTCTGGTGTTTGAGACTATTTTCTTTGTACAACCTGAAAGGGCACGATGAATTCGATGCAGAAGTACGCCGTGGCCGCCCCAACAGAGCACCCTAGACTGGGCGCCTTAAACCGCAGAAAGTGGTTTCTCACAATTTGGAGGTTAGAAGTCTGAGACCAGCGTGTCAGCATGGTTGCTTTCTTCCGAGGCCTCTCTCTCGCTTCCACCCGGCCGTTTTCCCTCTGTGTCTTCCCTCTGCGTGTATTTGTGTGTCCTGATTTCCTTTTCTTATAAGGACACAGTATTAGATTAGGGCCCACCCGAATGACTTCATTTGTACCTTAATTCTCTCTTTAAATGCCCCGTCTCCATATATAGTCCCATCGTGAGGTGCTTGGGAATGGGGCTTCCATACGCAAATCTAGGGGAACGAAGTTAGTCCCTGACACTGGGTAACGCCCAGGACAGGGGTCCAGTTCCTCCCAATTAATGAGCGGCTGTTATGACGATGAGTGATAGCCTCCCAGAGGCTCTGAACGCTGCCAAAGTCTAGACGAGGGCGAACAGTGTGAAACGTGCTTTGTGGGGGCCTGGCTGCAGGTGACAAGATGCCAGCTGAGAGCTCCCACAGCCGATATGCCAGAGACACAGCAAGCAAATCGCTCGGCAGAGAGAGAGTGGCAAGATAGAAGGGAGACTTTGAGCGTCATGACTCAGCCATTCCACAAATGCTTCCTAACGCCGACTACATGTTGGAAATTGCATTGGACATTCGGCAGTTAATAATATATTGTATTTCCTGAGTGCTTACTGTGTGCCAGGCTCTGTGGATCCATTCTCTGAGTCTTCATCACCAAAGAAAACAGGAGGACACTGGGCCTCAGGAGAAAACCAACTCACCCAAGTGGCCGAGTTTAAATGATTAAACTCGGGCTCTATTCTTTGCCTCTAAGCTGGATGCCCCAAGTGAACTCAATCCCTGGCAGACGGTGGTCCGTGACACACAAGGGACAGAGCCGTGGGTCCCTGAGAAGACAAGACAGGGACAGGGCACTTGGAATCCCTGAGAAGAAAAGACCACACTGAAGAGATTTAGGAAGCTTTCTTTCTTTCTTTTTTTTTTTTTTTTAATTTTTTTTAACGTTTTTATTTTATTTTTGAGAGACATAGAGACAGAGCGTGAGCAAAGGGAGAGCAGAGAAAGAGGGAGATACAGAATCTGAAGCAGGCTCCAGGCTCTGAGCTGTCAGCACAGAGCCCGACGCAGGGCTCGAACCCACAGACTGTGAGATCATGACCTGAGCCGAAGTCGGCCCTTAACCGACTGAGCCACTCAGGTGCCCCTAGGAAGCTTTCGTGAAGGACGCCAGGGGCATCTGTAGGCTGTGAAGGAAGCCAAGGACAGAGGGAGCTTGTGGACAGCTGCGGGGTGAAGGAGGCGGCAAAAGAAAGACATGGGCACAGAGCTTCGACTTTATCCCAAACAGAGGTTGGAGACTGGCAGCCTGCAACTGAGTCCTGCCTGCAGAAACATTTTATGTCATCCCTACAGGGTTAGCCCCAAAATGTTGGAAAAACTGTTTTCCAATATTTCAGGAAGAGTTCACACACACACACACACACACACAAATCGGCACTCCGAACCGGCCCCTGGACATTGCTGAGTTTCTCCTTCCTGTGTAGATAAGGAAAGGCTTTCAGAAGATTTTAAGAAGGGAATTATGATCAAATTTGCACTTAAAAAAAAAAAAAAAAGAACGAGGTGGTTGTACACAGAGAGAAAGAAGGTACCTACGCTAGAGATCCCATTCATTCTCTTGCATTCATTCATTCATTCATCTTATTCACATATTTGCGTATTCTCTCATTCTCTAGGGATTTACTGGGTATCTACAGGCACTTGGGGTACAGTGTTGAGCAAGACAGTAAAGGCTCCTATAGAGTTTAATTTCTAGCAGGACAGACAGCCAAATCACCAAAGAGGTACTGGTTGCCATGCTCACCGGTAGGGATTCCCGCTAGGAGGCAAATGGAGAGTTGTGGGATGGAGTCGCCCTGGAGGCTCCTTAGGTAGGGTGGCCAGGGAAGGCTTCTCCATGGACGACCGGAGCAGGCACTTGAGGCCGAGGGGCAGCTCTCTGGGAAGAAAGTCTCAGGTGGAGTGGACAGCCCGGGCCACGTGACAAGATGTGCATCATGGGAGGAAGGTGGGGAGCAGCTTGGTTGAGTGAAGAACGGGGTGGGGGCAGAATGAAGGGAAGCGTGGTCCCAGGACAAGCCAGCCAGGGCCTCCAAGGGCCATGGAAGGGAGCGGGCAGAAGTTTCTCCCAGAAAAACAGTAAAGTGTGTTTAAGCCTGGCACTAACGTGATCTGGCTTACCTTTTGTTTTGTTTTGTTTTGAGCAATTAGAACCCTAATTTGGTTGTGTGTTTGCTTTTTATACATTAGGTCGGGAGACCTTAATATCGTATTAACATGATTTGCCTATAACATAAGTAGCTTTTCAATACTTTTTGATACGTTTTTGTAAAGGGTTTTTTTATTGTAGCAAAAAAACATAAAACGTAAAATTTTCCACTTATATTTTTAATTGGAAAATTCAGCAGCGTGAACTGCATTCACAATGTTGTGCAAGCATCCCTAGTATTTCCAAAATGGCTTAACGTTTTGAAGGCGCATCCTGGCCGCTTGGCGGAGAGTGCGTCAGAGAGAGGCGAGGGTGGAGATTCGGGCAACTTACTACTATTAAGTTGCTTTTCTAAAGCTGCTGAAACAAAGTTCCACCAACCGAGTGGCTTAAACAACCAAAATTTATTGCCTCCTCTTTCCCGAAGCGAGGATTCCAAGATCAAGTCGTTTCCAGCGTCGCTTTCTTCTGAGGGCCGTGAGGAAGAGTCCGTTCCATGATTTTCTCCTAGCTTCTGGCGGTTTGTTGACAATCTCTGGTACTCCTGGGTTTACAGAAGCATCACCCTAATCTCTGTCTTCATCTCAGCATGGAGTTCTCCCTGCATGCCTGTCTGTCTCCAAGTCCTTCCCTGCCGGACTATATGGCGGAATAATCTCCAAATGAGATTATATTCCTTTATTTTTTATTGTTTTAAGAATTTTTTTAATGTTTTTATTTATTTTTGAGAGCAGGAGAGACAAAGCATGAGTGAGGGAGGGTCAGAGAGAGAGAGGGAGACACAGAATCTGAAGAGTTCTGAGCTGTCAGCACAGAGCCCAACACGGGGCTCGAACTCACAGACTGTGAGATCATGACCTGAGCCGAAGTCGGACACTTAAACAACTGAGCCCCCCAGGCGCCCCCAAATGAGATTATATTCTGAGGCGCACTCCATTAGGGCTTCAACATATAAATTTTTACAGCACACAGTTTAACCTGCGACAACTACGAATTTATACAGTTCCATTTTTGCTATGATAACCACACTCCCTTATTTCTCCAATAAGCGTGCCCCCTATTAATTTATTTGTTATTCACAGGCTGCTTCTCCAACTTGAAAACACTTTCGTCTTTTGAACTTGACTGTTTGCTCTATTAATACTTACTATTACCTCACCGACTAAGTAAAATAGGAGAAAATCAATCCGCTTTAGGCCCAGTTGGTTCTTCGGTAAATAGACTGGAAATTACTGGCAAAAATAGAATTTGAAAATCATGTTTAAACATAATTCTTCACGCCAATGTTGTTCTGAAGATTATTCATAATCCAGCCTTGATTATAAATTACCAAACATTCATTCAAGTTGACAAGTTCTTTTATAAATTAAGCAGCGACTCCTTTGTGCACAGATACAGTTTTAAACTGGATATTTTAAACCACTGTTTGGCTTATCCTTGAATCTGTCAGTGTTCTCCAAAGAAACAGAACCAATAGGATGGGTACGTGGCGAGATTTATTTTTAAAGTATTCACTCACACAACTGTAGGGGCTGGCAAACATGAAATCTGCATGGCAGACTAATATTGTGGACACTCAGAGAAGTGTTGATGTTGGAGTCTTAAGTCCAAAGGCAGGATTCCCTTTCCCTTGGGGAACTTTGATCTGTTTCTTTTAAGACCTTCAACTGATTGAATGAGGCCCACCACTTATGAATGCTAATGTTTTCTTTAAAGTCTTTTGATTTAAATGTTAATGTCATTTAAAAAAGACTTCCACATTTGACTGGCATTTGACCAAAAACTGGTTACCATGGCCTAGCCATATTAACACACAAAATCAACCATCATAATCCTGTATTATTAAGTTCTATTATGACTCAAGGTAAATCCATACTCTGGTTCATACAGACAGGGGTGAAAGTGCTGGTTTCACAGGTTAATAAGTGATCACCACCCACATCTAGTTTTTATATCCTTCCCCCCAAAAAGGAAACAATACATAACAGTGTCTATTCAAGAAACAAAGGAAAACAGTTAATAAATTTATGCAGATAATTAGTACAATAGTATTTGACCATTAAATAATGTTATGTTATGGTTTGAAGAAAAGAACAACCGTTCCTCTAACTGTCACAGTGTCTCCAGTCACGTGCTTCCAATAAATGTGGTCCGCAGACCATATGGAGGCGACACTTAAGTTCGATTAAATTCTCAGTGTTTGCCTCCTATTTTGATGAATGCAGGTTAATACGTATCAGCCTAATTTATTTATAAACTTAAACTATCTTTATAAAACACACGCACAATTTCTGGACCAAACGGTGTTTCTTGCGCCGTGAAGGAAGGGGTCACATCTAGCCTCATCTCTGGTAACTGCCCGGCGGGCATTGAACCGCGTGCCCCGGCGAGGCGACCCACTCTCGGCTGCCCCGTGAGTCCGACCTGGAATGCTGCCTGACACGTCCTCTTACTCTGTCCCCTCTCCTCCTTCCAAAACTCAGATCATAAATCACCCACGAGCTAGCCTCTGTTTCCCCTGGAGTCCTGAATTCTTCTGTGCTGCCACAGTGCTTCGCACAAACGTCAGTACAAGTGCGCGCTCACGTTAGACCATAATCAACCGAACTCTTGTCTGTCTTTTGCTGGGTTGTCCTGTTTCAACTTGGCTCAAGTTTCGAACAACCTTTCCCAGAGTCCTGTTACTGGAGTAGCTTTTATGATACATCTTTTTTTTTTTCCCCTTCCTTCCCCTCTTCCCCTCCCCCCTCGTTTTCTGTTAAGTCTCACAAAGCCCACTGATGCGTGGATACATATGGCATCTGTCTTTCTCTGCCTGACGTATTTCACTCAGCATAATACCCTCCAGTTACACCCATGTTCCCACACATGGCCAGATTTCATTCTTTCTCATTGCTGTGTAGTATTCCGTTGTATATATATACACACATATACCACATCTTCTTTATCCATTCGTCAGTTGATGGACACTTAGTCTCTTTCCATGATTTGGCTATTGTCGAAAGTGCTGCTATGGACATTGGGGTACACGTGCTCCTATGCATCAGCGTTCCTGTGTCTCTTCGGTAGATTCCTAGCAGTGCAATTGCTGGGTCATAGGGTAGCTCTATTTTCATTTTTTTGAGGAACCTCCACACCGTTTTCCAGAGTGGCTGCACCAGTTTGCATTCCCACCAACAGTGTAGGAGGGTGCCTGTTTCTCCACATCCTCGCCAGCATCTATGGTTTCCTGATTTGTTCATTTTAGCCCCTCTGACTGGTGTGAGGTGGCATCTCAGTGTGGTTTTGATTTGTATTTCCCTATGATACATCTTTTAATAAAAGGCATCAGAAGCAGTCTGCTTTCACCTGCAAAGATCAGCAAAACGGTATTCACTCTCCAGCCCCGTGTAATAATCTAGTTCACAAGGATCTTGGTGGCCTCTGTATCCTGATACATTTATGCTGGCCCTCCACGTCGGTGCTAGCCTGCTGATCCGGTCCAGGGAGCAAAAAGTAGCCAAGGTCCTAGGTACCTTGTCTAAACACGTGCGTGCCAGAGATGAGAAATGGACACCTTAACACATAAGGCCCTGTTACTTTGGTAAAATACCCAGAGCTTCGTGTTCTGTGGGCATGTTGCCAGATCTCTTCCAAGGCCAAGGCCTTTTTGGATTAGTAGTGAGCTACTCTGACTTAAGTAAAAAGGAACCTCGAGGGCTATCAGTTTTGAAGGAGGACCGGATGGAAATATTGCTCTGCAGGAGGTCCGGGCTGCCCCACGAGTTGGCCTGCCGGGGGGCCTCCCGTCCCAGCACACAGGGCGTGCTCGGAGGTGCTGCAGACGGAGACGCTTCTCGCTCTCTGCAGAGTCACGCTGCGGAGTTTCAGGATCTCTGCAGAGTCACGCTGCGGAGTTTCAGGATCGCGCAGCAAAGCTCTCTCGTCCTCTGCGGAGGTGTTTTCTTCTGACGGCTCCGGCTGGCACCCCAGTAGAGACCCCGTCTCCGATTCTGAGCCACTGAGTTAGCGTGCCACCTGCTCTGCCCTTCGAGCGCCGGGAGAGGCCTGAGCCCCCAAGTAACAAAGCCGGGGGTGCTTAGCGGCGCTCTCACGTCTGGCTGAAGTTTTAGGTAGGAGATGCGGCTCACTAGGACTTAAAGGAAAAGTAAGACCAGGGGACTAAGACTCGCGTGGCTCCTCCCGCTGCCCTGCCGCCTCTCTCTCAGCCCAAACTGGCCAACGTGGGGTTTCCGTGTGACGTGTTGATGCAGGAAGAAAAAAACTCAAGTGTGGCTGCAGATAATTCCGCAGAGGATGCTGGCATCACCCGATCGGGGACAGGGACAGCAGTCTATGCCCATTCTCGCAGCCCCACTTTTCAGGACCTTTAAGTACGTGACAAGGGGAACGTCCTTCAGGGCGCGGATCTTCCAGCCCTGCCGTGGGTGCTTCTTTCCTCGGGGGGTGGGGGGGCGGGTGTTATAAGAGGGACAAATCCACACCGACTCGCAGGTGGTGGCTAACAGACCGTCTGGGTGATCACCGGCTTCAAAGGACCAGAACTCAAAATGGGTGACAAAGAGGTCTGGGAAGGAGGTGTGTGGCCAGACTTCTCTGAACAGTCACAGTAGGGAGACCATTTCATCCGTCATAAATGCTAGAAAGAAATTCAGGAGGATAGGATGGAGTATTTTAAAAAGTTTCGATCTTGGGGCACCTGGGTGGCTCAGTCAGTTAAGTGTCCGACTTCGGCTCAGGTCATGATCTTGGGGTTCACGAGTTCCAGCCCCGTATCGGGCTCTGTGCTGACAGCTTGGAGCCTAAAGCCAGCTTCGGGTTCTGTGTCTCTGTCTCTCTCCGCCCCTGCTCTCTCTAAAATAAATTAAAAACATTAAACTTTTTTTTTAAGTTTAAATCTTTTTAGGTTTTGGGAGGCAGTCATAGATGCTTTTATAAACTTAATGTTATATACAGATTCTCTTCAGAAACTCACACACTGCACATAATAGATGATTTTTAGAGGTTCACAAACCTTCTATTTAACTGTATCTACAAACTTCTTTCACTGAAGGGCAAGAAAATACCTTTTAAATAATATAGATCTGTGAACAGCTAGAAATCAACTAATTACAAGATTTCAAGGGGAAGTAAAAATCCTTTGAAGCCTAGCCCCTGAGCAAGCAGCGTGGTTAACTGGGTACTAAACATATCAGAATTTATTCTGTTTCCCGCCCGATCTACTTTAGTCTCTCCGTCTTGTTCGCTCTCTTTAACTAAAGCCCCATCAAATGTTGTAAATGATCTTAGAGATGAACTAACGTAACTTCCCTTGTCCTTTGATTTACTGATGACGAAGCAAACCCAAAAGACACGGCGAAGTAGAATCATGATAGAAAATCAGAGAGAAAAATAAAAAAAATATAATTAATATTTACACTGTACTTACTTTCTTTGCCCCAAACACTTTTCTAAGTATTTTATGTGTATTAAATCATTTAATTCTCACGCAACCCTGTTCCTGTCTCCAAGAAAACTAAGGCTTGAGAAGGAAATTAACTTGTCACAAGTCACATGGTTGGTGTGCGATCAAAGTTCTTGATACAGGATCCAACATAAATAGAAGTTAAATGCATAATTAATAAGTTTTTTTTCTCTTTTCTTGTTCTTTCTCAATAGAACTATTTGATGGCAGAGACACTAGAACTCGATCTTCTAAGGCCAGAGGCTTTCCTACCCCCAAGCCCCCACCTCGGCCTCCCTCGTTTTCTCCTCCCGCGTCCCTCAGCTTACCTGCATTAGACACTAAAGCGCCTATATTTGACTAAATGCAACTCATTCCCCTTTGGGACTTTAAAATCAGAAACTTGCCTTGAGTCCATCCCTATAAGAACGGTTTACCCTGAATTCAGTTCCCTCTTACTTCTTTGTATTATTATTCCTGCCCCTGTTTCACATTAATAAAATCTTGATGCTAGTTAGAATAATTTTCTGCACATTTCGGTGATTGTTAACATTATATTTTCATAAATTTATATCTATTTCTATAAATTCTCAAAATTCTTATAGTCTATTTTTCTTTATTTTAGTTTCACTTTACACTCCCTTTAGCAGATCTGGCCACTTGACATACCGAGGCCGACTTGAATCGATATGAAAAAAAAAACTAATCTCTTCAAAACAATGACAAAAAAGCAACATTTTCTCTTTCATCAGAAATTCTAGCATCTGTGATTGTGGTTACTATCACCACCATCACCCCTAAAAGAATACTGCAACATTTCGGCAAGGTCAGTAAGGGGCCTGCCCTTCCAGAAACTTCCAGCTTCCCTTTCCATGAAAGCGTTTAGCTTTCTCAGCCATTTTCTTATAATTCAAGTACCTGCCTCTTCACGCACGACCTCTTCTGTAGATCATCATGGAAAAGAGGCGAAACGCTGCTCAGCGTAAGAACTTCCTCGACTCTAAAACATCAAAATTCCAAATGTTTTTCTACTCTTAGAAGTTATAACCAGCTTACCTTGAAACTAATGAAGAAAATACTATGCTTAGCATGAAGTCTAAGAGATGACATTTGATCAGCAAATATGAATTAAGGAATTTTGGAGCGCCTGGGGGGCTCAGTCAGTTAAGCATCTGACTCTTGATTTCGGCTCAGGTCATGATCTCATGGTTCGTGGATTCCAGCCCCACGTCATGCTAACAGCACTGAACTTGTGGGAATTCTCTCTCTCTCCCTCTCTCTCTTTGCCCCTTTCCCACTCATACTCTCTCTCTCTCTCAAAATAAATAAATAAATATTTAAAAAATAAGTTGAGGGGGGGCATCTGTGGGGGCTCAGTCGGTTTAGTGTCCGACTTCAGCCTCAGGTCATGATCTCACATTTCGTGAGTTCAAGCCCCAGCATCAGACTCTGTGCTGACAGCTCGGACCCTGGAGCCTGCTTCAGATTCTGTATCTCCCCCTCTCTCTACCCCTCCCCCACTCATGCTCACTCTCTCTTTGTCTCTCAAAAATAAACAAATACTAAAAAAAATTTTTTAAACGAATTAAGGAACTTCAATAGCATTATGGGCAAAAAAAATGATCAAAATGAGGTCTGAACAGAATATTTTCTAGTTTTCCCAATAAAGTATGGCTCTTAGCAGCAAGTAAGTTACTTTTTTTAGCGGACTGAGTAACTCAGAAACCTGGCTGGGTGAAAGTTTTTGTTTGGCAGGTGGGAGAAACAACTTCCTGCTACTGCATCTAAAATGGGTTTGAAGGAACTCATTTTCCACTGAAGTATCACGTGATGACTCGCAAGGTACAGCAACGTGGTACCCTGGGCCTCTGTGAGAAAATGGTTATTGTGCCCCAAGTATCTGATTATCTCTGAGATTTTACCTAGTCTCTCCTAAGAAAATTAAGGAATATCAGGGCCCCTGGGTGGCTCAGTTGGCTAAGCCTCTGACCCTTCATTTCGGCTCAGGTCATGATCTTGAGGTTCCTGAGATGGAGTCCCACGTCGGGCTCTGTGCTGACAGTGCATGGAGCCTGCCTGGGATTCTCTCTCTCCCTCTCTGTCTCTGCTCATGCTCCCTCTCACCGTCAAAATAAATAAATAAACTTTCCAAAAATGAAAGAAAAGAAGGGATGTGTTGTATAGCACCCGTCCACAGTTTTATAATCAGAGGTAACGTCTGATCGGGAGGCACCGGCACAGCTCACTTCGGCTTCTTAATATTGGGCTGCCGGTTAGAAACTATCGGCTGAGAGAGGTCGCTCGTCTCCACTTATTTCTATTTATTTACTTATTGATTTTGCTCATCTCATTTTAAAAAGTTGACTGTATATCCACTTCTTTCAACTCAGTGTATTCTATAAAATGACACAATACCCTTTGCGGTAAATTCTCTCACTGTATTCCCAGCGCTGCCCTAGCTGCACCTTGGGAGTTGAATCCCACTTGCCCCAATACAAAGACTGTGAGTTCCCTTCAATTTTTTCACCCAGTTTGGCATTCTGACATCAGGCGTACTGAAAGGTTATATCAGGGATCTACAGGCAACAGCCGGGGTTTCCAAAGCAGTCACCGAAGCAGCATTTGATAGATTTCAGGACCCAAAACGAGATTATAAACACGGAAGATGTTATTCTCTGGATTTCCTTTTTCTTCCATTTCCAAAATCCGTAGCAAAACGGCTGCTGCCGAAGATCAGGCAGTTTTTCTGATGAAATGATTGCTTTTTAAGCCTACTGTAGAGCGTCTATTCAGCCCGGGGTTTAGTCTCTTTGCTCTAGCCGCCCAGGCGTGTGCTTGCAAAAACAACAGCACGAGCGCTGGATGAGCGCATTTCCGGCTTCCGCCCTGCAACTTTCAATAGCAGCTATGAGAAATTTGCGTCTGAGAGACGCTGGCTGTAGAGAAAAGAACCATGGACTCAGGTGTTTCCTGCAAACATGATTCATGTGTTAATTTTTCAGAGCAGCCAGATACCTACATGGGACAAGACCAGATAAATTTAAGAGATTCCTCTCAGTGTTCTCAAAATCGTGCGGTTCTCATTTTCCCTTGAACAGTATCTAAACAAATTTATATATTTTTATATAATATACATATTATATATGCACACAGACACACACACAATATGGCTAAATATTGGAAAAGATTCTAATTTGAAAACATGCCTTACTCAACGATAATTATCAGTGCTTATGAAATTAAGGTCGGTATCTAAAAAATTAGCAGAGTCCCCGTTACATTCTAAGCACACACGGACTTCGATTCCTCGGTCCTAAAGCCAGAGAGATGCCTGGTACCTAACAAGGACCCTAACATGGAGCATTTACAAGGTGCCAGGCACAGGTGCATTGCGGTCCGTGTATTAACAATCCCTCGACACCACCCGAAAATATACTACCACCCCCATTTTCTACATGAGAACTGAAGCAAGAGGGGGCAAAGTCTGGCACTCAACGCAGGGAGTATCAGATGAAGTCAGACTCTGGCTGTGGGTCTCTGCAGCCCGTGCCTTTCCTATTTGTCCAGCAAATCAGCGGCGTGGGTCAAGATCAAACTTAAGCAAACGGGTAGCCGCAGATCTTCAATGATTCTTCGAGTAGAATGGTGAAATTTCGAACAAGTCAAGGCAGGGGTGGTGCCCCGAGGCACTCCAGAAATTAGGGGTCGCGCCCTCGGAAGAAACTGGCCCCCCTCAGCGAACAGGGAAAAGAGAAGGAAGAGAAGGGCAGCCCGTCCCGCCCGAAGCTCCCCGCCGGGGGCCGCGGAGCAGGAGGCGGGCGTTCCACGAGGAAAGAGGGACCTCCCACCCAGGGCCCGGCACCCAAGGGCACCTGAGCTCGCGCCCGGGGAAGAGCTGATGCCCGCCGGAGGAGACGCGGCGGCCACCCGCGGGTCCCGCAGTCAGAGACTCGGTTCCGGCCTCGCGGCGCCCAAGCACCGCCCACACGCGGAGCGCGCTGCGATTGGCTTCAGGGCCCGGACCCGGATTCTGATTGGTCTCGGGCGCCGAGGTGTGCGCCTGGAGGATGTGCGCAGGCGCAGGAGCATAGACGGCGGTCTCTTTGCTCTTGTTCAGCGTCTCCGGCTACGGGCTTGTGGGTGGGGGCCGGTCGTCGGTTCCCGGGGCGGGTCCAGCTGAGGACCAGGGTGGGCGAGGGCGCCGGCCTGCGCGCACTCAGGTCCCCCACCCCCCCCCCCGGGCCGGGCTGGGCGCTGGGGGTCGGTCCGGAGCTCGACCCCGCAGGGCGGAGATCGGAGGGCGGGCTGTGCGGAGACCGGCCGGCCGCCTCCGGAGATCGAGTCCTGGCCTCGCGGCGGCTTTGGCACCCCTCGCGCTGTTCCCGCTGGGCGCTGTGGACCCCACCCCCCCGACGTGGGCGTCTCTGGTCCGAGCACTTCCCTAGACTGGGGCGGGGGATGAGGGGGGGGGGTCGAGGGGACTCGGGAATGTTCGGAGCATGATCCCAGGCAGCAAGCACCGGGAGTCTTGATTCCAGGCTTCTCCACCTGCCAGTGCCTGTGGGTGCCGCGGAACCGCCTCTGAGAAACTGGGGGCACCTACTTTGTACGGTGGTGGTGGGCCCAGGGGGTTCATCCTCTGGCGCCTAGGGCTGTGCCCGGCGCCCGGGAAGTGATAAAAATGATTGGCCACGTAATAAAGAATGTTTCCACCATTCAATTTTCAAGGTAGTGAGTAATCGCTAACTGTATACTGCCCTTCCTGTATTATTTTTTGAGCGTTCAAGCGTCATTCATTCATTTAACAAATATGTATCTGCTGTTTGGCAGCTGCTCCTCCGATGCCAAAGAACAAAACTGAATTCGACGTGTTTAGTGATTTTTTGTTTTTATGTGTCGTTGCACAGGATTGTTTGACCCATTACTTTCTTCAAGGCTTCATTTGCTTTTAGTCAGGCCTACCTGTCCAGAGGAGCGGAAACTTAGTTTTAACTCTTAGTCTCAGTCCAAAAGCCTAAATTATGTTTCGAGTTTCAGTTTCAGTCTTTTGTATTTTTTTTTTAAAGTTTATTTATTTATCTGAGAAAGAGCGCAGGCTCATGAGCCAGGGAGGGGCAGGGAGAGGAGAGAAGGAGGCTCCCAAGCAGGCTCCAGCGTGTGGAGCCCACTTCCCGCCTGCAGGATCGTGACCTCAGCCAAAGCCCGGAGCTTAACCAGCTGAGCCCCCCGGGCGCCCCCAACTGAAATCTTTCTCTACAGATTTTGTTGACGGTTCCTCTACGTGTAGACACTGTGTGATGAGGATGGAAATTCTACGCATGAGTATTATTTTGCTCCTGAGAAACCGCTGTGGGAAAGCAGAATTATTAGTGCGTCTTGAAATGTTTTTCGGTGATGGTGGACTCATTCTTGGAGGGTATAGGAGTGTGCGGTGACTGCCTGACTCAGCAGTAGAATGGAAAATCCACCAAGAAAGCTACGCATTTTATTTGAATTATATTTTTTCTTTCTCAAAAAGAGCCACAACAACAGCAAAAGCCTGTTTTGTAAGTGCTGTGTTTCATTTTCTTAGTGTGTTGATCAGGTAGATATTCTGCCCACTTTAAAGGTGGAGCATCCGAGACCAGGTCAGTTTCCTAGTTTGCTCAAAGTTACGCCTGTCATAAAGGGCACATTCTGGGATTCCAGCCCATATAATCGGACTCTGATTCTGACTTTGAATTGCTTTGTTTCCGAATTAGGGATTAATTTCTCTATTAGCCTTGTGTAGGGGTAAATATTCTTTCTAGATTTTAAGTACGTTCAGAGTCAATGCCGTCACACTAGGCCGAGTGATTAATGTTTACCATATCTTCATGGAGTAGGTACAGATTCATCCTTCTTGATAATTTTTGTGCTGTCGTTAAGTCTTACTTGTCTGATTTTGTAAGTGAAGAGGCATTTTCCTTTTTTAACAGAGAGGAGCATTGTATAATCTTTGAAAGGCCAAAAGCATTTCAGGGAAAAAATAGAAAAATGTAGTGTATTTGTATTAAAACATTTTGTATTTTTATGTGAGTATTGTTGCAGTCTTGAAGAGTCGACGGACTCAATGTCCTGCAAGTGTGTTTTTGTGTGCTAATCTTTTAAAAAAGCTTTTAAAATTTTTTTCAGAGCTATGTAGCTTCCAGCAATGTCTCCTGACACGCTAAGACAATTTTTAAACCTTTGTTTAAGGAATGGCTATTTCTGTCCTTGTGTTTATGTCTCCGTTGGGGAGGAATTCTTTCTCCAATCTTTGGAACAACTCACCTAGCTCGGTGTAAAATCGTGGTTGGTGTTCATGCAAACCCTCATCTGATGCCTGGTTCTTAAGCAGGCAACTCATCAAAACCTTCATGGGATCTTTTACAGATGATGCATGTCTAAATCCTACCTTCCTGAAGAGTCTGATTCGGGACCTGACTGAGGGAGCAAACCCCTTGCCTGAGTCTGATAAGAATTCGGGGCCTAGGATCAGTGGTGTTAAGTTGGTGCAAGAATTTGCCTCCTGCGCTTTCCCGCTAATCGTGTGACTTAGAATCCATGCTTCATTTGGCAAGACATGTAAAGTAATTATTAACAAGCTATTCGGCCCCTGAGGGATCATTGGATTGGGACCTAAAATTACTTAATGTACAAGGTTATTACCAGAGGAGCTAGCAGGGAAATGCCATGAAGGAGAGAGAGAGAAGAGAGAGACTGGCAGAACGTTCGGTGTTACAAGTGGTTGTATGTGTGCCACTGTGGTGTCCTGGGGTCCCCCTCTCTCACTACCGCCCCTCCCCCTCAGTCAAGCCTCAGCAAAAGTTACTGCCCAGGAGCACATAGGACCTGTAGCAGGTTCATGTTACAAACTGAGCTGTTTGTCCAGACTTTGCATTGTACGGTTTCAGACATTTCAGGCTCCGCTAGCTCGCAGAAGCTTGTGTCGCACAGAGTGATCTGTCAGCCCCTAAATTCTCACCCAGGGTACTTCAGAACTTACCCGTCAAACCCCTACAACGCGGACGCAGGGAGAAAAACGTCTCAGAAAGGAGGACAGTGGTCAGCTGCATTGGAGGCTACCAGCACAGTGGTCTTGGCGAACTTGAAGGCACTGGTGACCTTGGGAAGGCTCGTTTTAGTGGAGGAGGTTAGAACTCAGAGGGCTTGAGGAAAAGACGAATAACACAAAAAGCTTTTCAAAGTATTTTGCCCAGAGGTGCCACGTACAAGCCAAATCCATTTAGTCATTGCATAAAAAAATGGCGGACGCTGTTAGGATGTCGTGGCTACAAGGATAGGCATGGATAGGCCCTACCCTCGGGGAGATCAACCACCTGTTGGGAAAGTCACAAAAACACCTAGGACAGTGCCGTTTAAGGGTTTGCGGGACTGACCTGTAGCACACAGTAGGGGCACTTCACCCTGTGTTGTGAGTTAAAGGAGGTAAGACATGGAAGACCACAAAGAAAAGGGCCAGGCACATAATAGGTCCTCAAGGTGTCTACTAATCGTAATCGCAACATTTCACGGCATGTCTAATGTAGTAAGCACACTCTAACGCATTGAACCTTTACACCAGCAATGGGTATCATTCTCATTTCCAGATGAAGAAACCAAGGCTCAGAGAGTACAGTGCCAGAGGTCCCAGCTTTTAAGCGGCCAAGCCAGTACCGCTATCTGTGCAGCCCGGTTTCTCTCCGTGTGACTGAACCGCTAAGCAATTCCGCCTCCCTTTTTCCTGGGAGGGAGTGTGTGTGAAGGTAATCCCCGACGGCTTTTCCTGGCTGTGCATCAAGCTGAGAGCTAAAGTTGGGAAGTAGTCCAAACTGAGGGCCAAGAGTGAAAACAGCATTAAAGGTGTAAAAAAAAAAAAAAAGCATGGGACTCTGAGGATGAGTAAGTCCCGAATGTGCCTTGAGAGATGAGAGAAGGGAGCGGGAGCCAGGGAGGAGCTGACAGGTGAACGCGATCCGGGCCTGAAAGGCCCCGAGGAAAGAAATGAGGTTTTCCCCAGGGGCCAGTAAGTGGGGGGGGGGGGGGGGGGCGGGGTTTGAAAGACTTTAAGTAGTAGGAGGACCAGATGAGATTTGCATTTTGGAACCTTCTCTGTGACTAAGGGTGTGGGGGGAGGGGAGTGGAGACCAGATAGGAAACTGACCCTTCTCCAAAGGAGGCTGGAAAAGAACTCCAGCAGTGACCTTGGGGTCAGAGCAAGGGGGAGAGTTCAGTGACTAAGGAGGATTTGGTAGTGTGCCGTAAGCACGCTTGCATCCTCCCATGCGCCGAGGATGTGATAAATAGCCGAGGATTTAAATGAGGGATTTAAATTTAATTTCCAGTCGAAGCTGGAAAACTGGACTCACTGAAAATGCCCAGTACTGCAAGGGAAGGGAGTCAGTATCCGCAGGACATTAGGTCACAGAACCGGGAAGAGAAGAGGCCTTTTTGGCTGAAAACTCTGAAACCTCATTTCTTTTTTCTTTTCTGTTCTGTTCTGTTCTGCTCTGTTCTGTTCTTTCCTTTCCTTTTCTTTTCTCTTTTCTTTTCTTTTCTCTTTTCTTCCCTTCCCTTCTCTCTCCTCTCCTCTCCTCTCATTTATTTATTTTTTTTAATGTTACTCCATTTATCTTTGGGGACGAGGGGCAGAGGGAGAGAGGGGAGAGAGAATCCCAAGCGGACTCTGCACTGACCGTGCAGACACGGGGCTCGAACCCTGAGATCACAACCGGAGCCAAAATCAAGAGTCAGATGCTTAACTGACCGAGCCACCCAGGCGCCTAGAAACCCCATTTTTTTCTGAAGCTAAAACTTAGTCTTTTATGTATTTGTCTGGAAACAAGGGTGGATAAACACTGAAGCCACAGAAAAGAAAACCTGATTCGATCTGACCTGGTCCCTGTCTGCCGCGTCCCTTCCCGTGCCTCTGACCCTCCCGGAACTGCCCCGTTGGCTGCAGGCTCCTGAGCTCGGAGACGGCTCTCGCTCCTCGGTCAGCACCTCCTGCAGGACTTTGCGGAGTCCTTGACCAACTCACAGGGAATCCGAATCTATACGGCAAAGGCTTCCTGAAATGACACAGATAGTAGCATCGACTGGGTAGATATGGAACCACGTGAACTTAGGCTGCCAAGATTATTTTAGTAATTTAAAAATAATTTAGAATTCTCATGAGGAGTCCCCTTCATGATATACTGAATTTTGGGGTTACTGCATTTAAGTGCGCATGTACGGCACGGCAGATTACATATTAATATAGCGTTTTGAAAGAGTTGTTTTCAAAGCTATGTTTCTGATAATATTTTTTTAAAATTTTTAAAGTTTATTTATTGTTGAGAGAGAGAAGGGGAGACAGAGTTTGAGTGGGGGAAGGGCAGAGAGAGAGGGAGACACTGAATCTGAAACAGACCCCAGGCTCTGAGCTGTCAGCACGGAGCCCGACGCAGGGCTCAAACTCACGAACCTCGAGATGATGACCTGAGCCGAACTCGGCCACTTAACCGACTGAGCCCCCCAGGCGCCCTGACACTAATTTTTTAAATGAACTCTTTTTTTTCCCCCATCATTTCACTCTGTTTGTTAACTTTATTCCAAAAATCCTCGAAGTAATGTTCACGGCACTGTGCATTTTCTCTCAATGCTAAATTTTAAACATTAAATTTTAAACACGGGTAATAAGAGAGCAATCGCGTCTCTGTGGCAAAGTAGTAAGTGCGGATGTGGGTTAGTGTCGATCAGGACTGTGCTCGTCAGACTTGCGAATTATGATTTTATTCTAATTCTAAATTCTAATCTTGCCCAGCGCAGAGCCCAGCATGGGGCTTGAACTCATGATCATGAGATCAAGACCTGAGCTGAGACCCAGATTCTTGTACTTAACTGACTGAGCCACCTAGGCACCCCCTTCATCCCAATCTCGATGGTGATTAGTTGCTGAAGGATGGAAAGTAAAAGCAATGGTGTTATATGATATGTAGGGCTGCTAGAGTAAAAGCGTTGCTACTTGAACCAAGCAGCAAGGGGGGAGGGGAGAGGGGAAGGACGGAAGGAGAAAGGGACAGACCATTGAGATAGTTATTCCCATGAGAATATCTACTTAAAATATTTGGCGTAGCTGTTCACCAGAAACTCTGAGCAGGCAGGACATAATATGTCAGAGTCATAAATATCGTCTCCAAATATCAATATGGCTTCTCTCTTTGCTTCGTTAAATTTCTAGTCAGATTTCACAGTGTCAAAGAAGACTCTTGAACACCACCGATGGAGACGTTGGTCGTTCATGGGACACCCATGGGCTCCCTTCAATTTCTCAGCCCTCTTACAGTAGGAGGGACCGTGACCAATTGGATATGGACACCTAAGGGCTAATTGGATATGGACACCTAAGGGCCATGCATGACCCTCCAGTGGGCGTCCACCCCTGCAGCAGCTGTGGGGGGACTGTGGAGATGTCCTGTCCCCGATGGTACAGCCTCCATTTATCTGTGTCCCTGAATACTTGGTAGAGTAGAGCCCACTGCTGACCCGAGGTAGGCAGATAGTGTGAATAAGAAATAAACTGTCAGGCTAAGCTGCTGAGCGTCAGGGGTTCATTTGTTACAACAACGCAGCCAACCTAAGCTGACGCATCCCCTCACGCAGTCTGTCCCTTTACCCTGCTGTGGCTTCCTTTATTGTTCTCCTTACCAACTGGCATGTGTCTTACTGCCTCCCTGCATCACCATTCCCCACCCCTACACACACACACACTAAAACGGAAGCCTCACGCCAGGCCAGAATATACGTTGAATGAATAAAATGGCTACTTCTAGTAAAATTTAATAGAAACCAGGAAATACCATATCAAGTTTTATCTGTGTCTTGAGGATTCTCATTTGGGGAGAACTTTTTTTGTTTTGTGTTGAGAGCTTTGTATTTTTTAAGATGATGAACATAAAATGTTATTTAGCAGAAATGTCTTTATTAGCATTCTTGAGTTTGTGGAAAGTATGTAGCAACACATATGAAAAGTAGCGCAGGAGAGTCGTCGGGCCGAATGTAATCTTCATTACACTGAACTGAGGACCGTAAGGGAGATTCTGCAGAGATATGAAAAATGAGTTTCCTCTTTCTGCTTAAGAGCTGTTCCGGGCGTTACTGACTCCGCCTCCTATCTTTGGCCTGCCCCTAGCCCCGGAAATTACCTTTATTCCCTTCTACGAGGACTTCAGAATAAGAGATTTACGTATACCTGGATGCAGGGGAAGGAACCGAAGACAAAGTTCACAGTCATTTTAAGATGAAAATGTCCAAGTAAACGATATTAAATGAAAATTGGGCACTTAGATTTCTGTAACTCCCTGTGGCCGTCCCAACGGCATCCTATTTGAAGATCCTACAAATGGCGCTGGTCTAAGGTTCCCTGGCAGTGAGAGGGATGGACCTCCCTGACTGAACCATGAATGTGGTCGGAGCACAGTGTCTACGGACCAAGAAAGCAGTTAGCAAGTACTTTGATGCTCTCCTTCTGTGTGACAACTTAATTTTGTTTTTTTTTTATTTACAGTTTAAAACAGTATGAATTGCAAGTTGTAAATTTTTGTTTGGAAAATACAGATTTAAAAATTCTTTTAATGTTTGTTTGTTTGTTTAAATTTCTATTTATTTTAGAGAGAGAGACAGGAGACACAGAATCTGAATTAGGCTGTATGCTCTGAGCTATCAGCACGGAGCCCAGCGCGGGGCTCAAACCTACGAGCAGTGAGATCATGACCTGACCTGAAGTCGGAAGCTAAACCAACTGAGCCGCCCTGACACCCCTGGAAAACACAAATTTTAGTTCAAACATGAATTTGAATATAAACTTTAAATTAAAACTTCATTTCCTTTTCGATATTTTAAACACTAATGAATGAATCAATAAAATAATGCTTATTACATGATTATTACCCATTATTACATGGTTATACTCTTGTTATGTAGTGGAAGGGATTTTAATGACATGCTGTAGGGAGCAGATATGCTAGATTTTTGGTTAAGAGGTTTGGGGGAGGAGGAAGTAGCACATGAGCCTAAGGAGAATGACTGGTTAGACTGAAGGACGTGATAGGCTGGAGAACGATGGAATGTTTCCCGGGTTGTAGGGGCTGTGGGTCCATCACTGTCCATAGCTGAAGTAAGAGGCATGCAGGGAAGTGTCTTTGGGAGTTAACAACCCATAGGTCATGGTCTCAAGAGCAGTTTCCGTGGGTTTGCGGGCACAGAGCCCAGCTGTAGTGGTTCTAAAAGGGATGAAATGGGAGAATGGGGGTCCCCCATTCCTGACTTACAGCAGGCTCGAGTACCGGAAGTCAAGTTCAAGACACTAAAAGTCAATAAAGAGAGTTTGATAAAAGAATAGTGAAATAGAGCAAGTAGAAGGAAGGAAATAATGAGGAAAAATTACACAAGGAGAGTAGAAAAAAATACATTAATCAAAAACACCCAAGTCTATGTTCTTTGAAATGATTGATGAAGACATGAAGCCAATAAGGAGCAGTGAGCATGATTGAAAAGAGAGACATAACTATAGATACAAGAACTTTAACATTTTTGTTAAGTTTATTGATTTATTTTGAGAGAGAGAGAGAGAGGCAGGGAGGAGCAGAGAGAGAAGGAGAGAGAAAGAGTTCCAGGCAGGCTCCATGCTGTCAGCACGGAGCCTGACCTGGGGCTCAATCTCATTCACTCTAAGAGCACGACCTGAGCCGAAATCAAGAGTCAGATGCTTCACAGACTGAGCCGCCCAGGCGCCCTGACACAAGAACTTTTTTTTAAATCTAGAAGAACATACATTGTTAGATACTATCATTTAGTCCCATTTCTATGTGTTTGTGATCTACAGGGAAAATCTTGATATCTGGATCAGAAAATGGAGCCCAGTGCCTCGGAGAGACAGCCAGTCATGGTGGTAAAAAGCGTAGACTCAGGAGCGTGTGGACATACACCCCAAACTGGCTCATTACCTCAGAACCATAAATGCAAATAATACAAATGTGTTTGAATTACTTCAGCTAATATGGTGAGGTCCCCACTCAAATAAGAACATTAACACGAATGCTTATAAGAGTCATGTTCTGGATATATACTGATGTCAAATCAATTCCAGATTTTCATCTGGCGTTTACTTAATGCTAACATTATCCAAATACTGTCTTCGACATCCATGGATTTTCATGCCAAAGGATTTGATGGGTTTTCTTAGGAGAGGAAATATTTTCAAGGAATTTGTCAGAGCAAGACAACATTAAAGCAGATGAGTTTGTGTCTGACTGGTCTATCCTTAGGACTGCGTCAGCGTGATCATATCCGTGTGGTCAGTGGCAAAGCCAAAGAGGAAAAGGTCCAGCCCAGAATCTAGAGGACGGCGCAGCTGCAGGCGTCTGTCTGGTCTACCCAGTTCATCAGTGCCCCTGATCCAAGGAGCTAAAATACTGTGCCAACTGTTTATGCTGAAAAGAAACAAAAATAGCCCCCGACATCAGAAGCTGATCCGATGTTCAAGGTTAGACCCCAGTGTTGTTACAAGCTAGTCTGATGTCCAAGTCTAGGCTGTTGTGTTCTCCCCTGGACATGGACGGTTACGGAGAGTATCAATAAGGTCGCTGTGCAACACGAAGCACCAAACTCACTCACCGAAGGGGCACCGATGCTGCTATTTATAGCTTTTATTTTATTTTATTTTATTTTATTTTATTTTATTTTATTTTATCTCATCCTCCCTATAGATAAGGTTTGTGGAGATACCCAATTATAGAACCACCCCAGCTTTGTGACACCATCCAGTCTAGGGCAAACTCCACTTCCTTAGATGCTCCACCAAATGCCCCAACCAAAGCTTCATTCTCTAAGTAGTTCTTTCTATGCCCGCTCAGCGGGAGCTCGCCATTGCTTCCTATGATGTGCATTCTGCCTCATTACAAGGAGTAATAAATTGAACCAGTTAACATACGGGTATGTTTCTAGTGGGTCTTGGCTAAAGGACGTTGACGATGTATGTTGTCGACTAACTCTTTACAGCAGTTCTGTGAATGGTTATTATTCTCCAGATGAAGAATCTTAAGCTCAGAAAACTTAAGAATCTTGAACAAGTTCCTGCGGATAGTAAATGACACAGTCAGTCTTCAAAGTTAGGTTGGTTGTGCTCCTAATACTATGGTCATTAAAACATAAGACTTGAAAATTATTACAATACATAATATTTTATACATGCAAACTATGGAATGCAACATATATGTAAATTATGGTGCATAATAAAATAAGCACGGATGATGTTACTATCCAACTTAAGAACAGGGAGAACTGTTGGGTCTATCACTGTTTTGAGACTCTTGTCTCATGCCTTTCCTTCATCCTCAGAGGAAACCAGTAGCCTTAGAATTATGTTTATCCTTATCTTCCCTCATTTCTTTCTTAATTTTTTAAAATTTTTCTTTAATCTTTCTTTATTTTTGAGAGAGAGAGAGACAGAATGTGAACGGGGCGAGGGGGGAGGAACAGAGAGAGAGGGAGACACAGAATCTGAAGCCAGCTCCAGGTTCCGAGCCATCAACACAGAGCCTGACTCAGAGCTTGAACTCAAGAACTTCGAGATCATGACCTGAATCAAAGTTGGACACTTAACAGACTGAGCCACCCAGGCGCCCCCTCTCTTTCTTAACTTTGAAAGTATTTAAAATTAACGGAAAAATTGCAGGTATAATTCAAAGAACTTTCTTCTGAATCATTTGAGAATGTTTCCAACCTGCTTCCCCATTCCTGTGTATTTCCTACAAACGAGAATTTTCTCCTGCCTCACTGCAATGCAGCCATCAAAATCATGAACTTAATGTTGATGCATTACTACCTTCTAAAGCTCAATCTCCATTCAATCTCTGTAAATTGTTCCAGTAATGACCTTTCTCCTGAAAGGGATCAGTTCAGAATCTTACACCGCCCTCGAATGTCAAGGCTGTTTAGTCTCTCTTGGTCTGAAATATTTCCAGAGTCTTTCCTTGACGTTCATGACCACAGTTTTGAAGATTGCCGACCAGTTATTTTGTAGACCCTTCCTCAATTTCAGTTTGACGCTTCCTTGAGGTTAATATCAAGTTATGTATCCTTGACAAGAATGTCACAAAAACGAGTACTGTATTCTCACTGCATTCTATCAGGTCTCCTGCAATTTCAGTTTGGTCCAGTAATGATGATGTTCACTTCGATCGCGTGATTAAAGTGGAGATCAAGTAATTAGGCTTCTCCATGTAAAGTTACTTTCTTTTCCCCCTTTGTAATGAGTCGTGTGTGGTGAAGTTCTATGAAACTATGCGTGTATCACCATCATTCTTTCTGTCCTGCTTTCCTTTTTGGCTCGGGGTGTTCTAACGTCATCTTGTACTGGTGAGAACCAGAACTGGTTCCCTCCCCCTGCCCAGGTACTGGCCATTTCTCCAGGGATCCCCTGTTTCTTTTACCAGAGCATAAGGATATTCTAAACTAGAATCTTCTTTTTTTTCTTATTTTTTTAACGTTTATTTATTTTTGAGAGACAGAGCGTGAGCAGGGGAAGGGCAGAGAGAGAGAGAGGCAGATGCAGAATCTGAAGCAGGGTCCAGGCTCCGAGCCATCAGCACAGAGCCCGACGCGGGGCTCGAACCCACAGACTATGAGATCATGACCTGAGCTGAAGTCGGCCGCTCAACGGACTGAGCCACCCAGGTGCCCCTAAACCAGAATCTTCTATTGGGCTGTCAGTATTCCAAGGTCAACATCCCTTCTTACAGTGTTCTGGCTCTGATACACCAAACCCATCCTTGCCCGCCTCCCCCTTGGATCCTGGTGTCTCAAGCCAGCTCATTGAGCACGTGAACATTCTCCTCTGTACCCAACCCCTCACACTTCCCATTAGGCTGCCCCCTTCCTTCTGTGGGTGTCTCAGCTCACGTGGGGCTTTGACACACCACACCCAGCTACTGTCAAGGACACTCTCCTCACCCTCCTTGGGCTCCGCCATCCCGTAGCAGGCTTGGATGTTTTCCAAGAAAGCAGCCCTCACACAGGCTTTCCAGCAAGCTCATGTTCTTGACACTAGATTCTTCCACGCTGTCGCCTGCTATAGTTATTTACTTCACTTTTACTGCTGTATGTATTCCAACGTGGTAATGCATCCAGATTTCAGTATCTTTTCAATGTTATGATAGGAAAACTTGACATTTTTTTAAAGAATATCAGCTATTTTTGGGTCTTTGAATTCAATACACAGTTTTGAATTATCCTGCCAAGTTTCTCAAAAAACGCTTTTGGGATTTTGATTGTTATTACATGAATCAATGAATCAATTTTTGGAGAACTGAATATTTATCATTTTATAGCTTTCCGTCCTTAAACAGGTGATAGATCTCCACTTCTCTATGGCTTTATTATCTCCCAACGAACTTTTATATTTTCTTCATGTAGGTTTTACATGCCTTTTGTTGATTTATTTATTTTTTTTTAATTTCTTTTTTTTGGCATTTATTTATTTTGAGAGAGAGAGAGAGACAGAGCATGAGCAGGGGAAGGGCAGAGAGAGAGGGAGACACAGAATCCAAAGCAGGCTCCAGGCTCTGAGCTGTCAGCACAGAGCCTGACGTGGGGCCCGAACCTACGAGCCATGAGATCATGACCCGAGCCGAAGTTGGATGCTCAACCGACTGAGCCACCCAGGCGCCCCTGTTAATTTATTTTTAGATTTAAAATCCCTCCCATCATTTTTTTTTAAGTTGTGTCTTTTGAAAAGTTACATTTTCTAAACCATAATTACTGGTATATATAAACACGATTTTCTTTTCCGAATTAATCTTTTATATCTAGAAAACTTGCTCATCGATTCGAATACTTCGTCCATAGATTATTTAGGCTTAAACCATAGAAAAATATTGTATGCATAAAATATGCATATTTCCTACTTACCAATATTTATATACATCATATTTCTTTAATTTTGTTTATAATCTTAGAGCATCGTGTATAGCTCCACTATGACACTGAATGTAGATGGTAATAAGAGGTATGCATATTTTATTTCCTTTTTTTTTTTTTGAAGTTTATTTATTTTGAGAGGGAGAGCATGAGTCAGCAAGGGTAAAGGGATAGAATCCCAAGAAGGCTCCTCACTGTCAGAACAGAGCCCAGCATGGGGCTGAGACCCATGAGCCATGAGATCGTGACCGGAGCTGAAGTGGGACCGTTAACCAACTGAGCCACCCAGGTGCCCCTGCATATCTCATTTCTGACTCGCAATGTTTCTAACGTTATGCCATGAAGAATGATGTTTTCGAGAAACACTCGATACATTTTATCAGGTAAGTAGATGTCAATCCATGCCTCGATTTCTAAAATTATATATATATATATATATATATATATATATAATATATATATATTTTTTTATAATAGTTTATTTTCAAATTGGTTCACATGTAACACCCAGTGTTTATCCTAACACGTGCCCTCTTTAATGTCCATCACCCCCTCTCCCCCCTCCCTCACCCCCCTCACCCTCAGTTTGTTCTTAGTCTTTGAGAGCCTCTTATGTTTTATCTCCCTCCCTCTCTGTGTCTTTTTTTTCCTTTCCCCTCTTCCCCTCCCCCTGGTTTTGGCTTAGTCTCACAAAGTCCACCTATGCGTGGAAACATATGGTATCTGTCTTTTTCTGACTGACTTATTTCACTTAACATAATACCCTCCAGTTCCATCCATGTTGCTACACATGGCCAGATTTCATTTTTTCTCATTGCCACGTAGTAGTCCATTGTATATATGTGCCACGTTATGAATAGGCATTGAATACTATTTTTTAATCTGTTAAAATAAACATGTTTTTTTCTCCTTTTCATCAGTTCATGTGGGGATGACATTTATAGATATTTCTAGTTATATATTTGCATTCCAAGTAAAAAATCCGGTTGAGTTCTTATGTGGGTTTTTTTTTGTTGTTTTGTTTTTATTTTTTTTGTAACAGATTCTATGACTTATTTTGATAAGTTTTGCATTGAATATTTATATCTTTATTCAAGAATGACCTGTATTTTTTTTCTCTTGCCTATTCTCAAGTTCATTGCCTAGTACGTGAGCTGATTTGGGGGGGTGCCACCTGTTAGTTAAATTTTTGGACGAGCTCATATGCTATTTGAATGATCTATTCCTTGAAATTTTTGGAGAACTCATCACGAAATCATCTCTGCCTGGTATTATTTTATTTATGGAAATATTTGGAACCACTGATCTGGTTTTTATGTTTTTTGTTTTAATGATTACCTGGCCATTTAGGCTTTCTGTTTCTTTTGAAGTTAATTTCAGTCTGTAATTGTGGGGAAAAGTTCCCCCAGCAGTCCTGAGGTTGCTGTCCTGACAAAGGCTTGCTTGCGAGCTGATCCTTGGCCCGCATCTGGCTACAAGGATTTGGGGAGGAGCTTCCATCATTCCATAAACTGTTTAGAGTGGCTCCCTGTGCCTCAGCTCTTGGTAGGAGCAGTGCGGTTCAAGTTGCGCACCCTGCTTTCCTTCTGGGAGTCAGGAGCTTTGGTCACACTGGGCAGAGCGCTTACCGTGACCAGCGGCCACTGCAGACCTTGGGCCCGGGGTCTCTCCTGAGCCTGTCTGGTGGACAGCACTTGACCCGTGCTGTCACCGCCCATGCCTAGAGGAATGAACGGCGTCCTGTGTGGCTCCACTGGACGAGGACTCTTGGAAGCTTGTGCCCCGTTGCCTCCTGAGTTCACCCCGCAAGCCTTTTCCGTGGGCTGAAACAAATCCTCGCCAGGAGCATGGCTGGATGCTGAGTCCGTGAGTCCTAGCAAACTGTCAGAGCTGAGGGGGTCTCGGGACCCCCCAGAACAGTAATGTCTTCCTAGAACCTCCTCCATGTAATCTACAGTTTCTCATTTACTGTTATACGACTCTTCATGGCTCTCATATACTATCTTTTTGATTCCTCTTTTATATATAAATGGCATTCCTTTTGCATTCAATGTTTCATATTTAATATTATTTACTTGGGCTTTCTTTGTTTGTTGTTTCCTAATTAGTCTGCAATAGTTTGTTCATTTCCTTAGTTTTTTAAAGAAACTTCTTTGGGCTTTGTTGATCTTCTCTACGGCGTCTGTGTTTACGTCACATTGCTATTTGCTCATATGCTCATTAGCGGCCCTTTTCTTTGGACTTATTCTTCTGTGTTTTTTATCTAGTTTAAAGACTTACACTTAACTCATTATCAGCCTTTTCTTTTCTAGCAGGAATATTTTAAATGATACATTTGCCTCTAAGTATTCCTTTTAGTGTTTTCCACCAGTTTTGATTTGTGATATTTTTACTACCGTTGAGTTAATTAACTTTGCATTCGTATTTTTCCTGGACGCAGGAAATATTTAGAAGTTTATATTTTAGTGTCTACATGTATGAGATATTGTTGTATATTTTATATTATCAGCCTCTGATTATATTTAAGAACTTTTAGAGAATATTGTGCATATAAAACCACTTCTCTGAAATTTTCCGTAATCTAGTTGTCAATTTTTTTAAGCTTCAAGTGTGTTCATGAATACATTCATTATTAGTCAAGGGACAGTTCCGTATATACCTATAAGTCAAATATTAGGTATCTTTTTTTAATAGTTTATTTTCAAATTGGTTTCCATATAACACCCAGTGTTCATCCCAACATGTGCCCTTTTTTAATGCCCATCACTCCCTCTCCCCCCTCCCTCACCGCCCTCACCCTCAGTTTGTTCTTAGTCTTTGAGAGTCTCTTATGTTTTATCTCCCTCCCTCTCTGTGTCTTTTTTTCCTTTCCCCTCTTCCCCTCCCCCCTGGTTTTTGCTTAGTCTCACAAAGTCCACCTATGCGTGGAAACATATGGTATCTGTCTTTTTCTGACTGACTTATTTCACTTAATATAATACCCTCCAGTTCCAGTAGTTTGCCTAATTTTTGGACTACTTAACCTATAAGTGATTAAAATATATTTCTGTTTCCCTCTGTAATGCTGTGTGTGTATGTGTGTGTGGTGTGTGTGTATGTGTGTGTATGTGTGTATGTGTGTGTATGTGTGTATGTGTGTATGTGTGTGCGCACGCACGTGTGTGCATGTGTGTGTGGTGTGTGTGTATGTGTATGTGTGTGTGGTGTGTGTGTATGTGTGTGTGGTGTGTGTGTGTGTGGTGTGTGTGTATGTGTGTGTGTGCGTGTGTGTGTGTGTTTTATCTCTGTAGTTTGTCTGAGTCCAGAACTTCATCCCCTGAGAACATCGGCGATACCAGATTGGCCTCAGGGAACCTCTGCATTTAACAATTGTTCATTCGCCCACATACTCACTCTTCCAAAGTTTAGGCTCACTCTTTTTCCTTTCCCCAAGGAAAACGGGAGTGGTCATGACAGGGAGCGTCCTTTTACTTATGGGAAGTTTAGTGTGGTAGATTGAGTTTTTGGTCCCAATTCTCCACTCTGGAGAAGGGCCTCCCCACAGGTAGAGTGCACTTCCACACTCCTCGACCTTGGGCTTGGCCATGTGACTTGCGTTGGCCGTGGCTCTGATGCAGTGGAGGTTGGATTACACTGTGTGGTCAACCTCGCCCTCTTGAGTTCCAGCGATTGCCATGAGAAGAATGCACACATCCTAGGCAGCCATTGCCCCTTCAGCCTGGACCCCGGAATAAGAGTCATGTCACAGGCCAGTGGCTAGGAGCAGAATCTGGTCCAAGGAAGATCAGAGATCTGTGCAGTCAAGTCGAACCTTACCTCAGCCTGGATTTTAGAACCAAGAATCTGAAGTCTAGTCTTCCGTGACCCAGGTGAAAACAACTCATGGATTCATGAACATGAGAATAAAGAATTCCTCTAAGCCCCTGAAATTGGGCTGCTTTGTTAAACAGTGCAGTTGTGCACATACCTGCCTAGCATACCCAGCAAGTCATTAAAAATGGATTTTATCTAGGGCACAGATCTTTCAGCAAGGAAGGAGACTTTCTGTTACCTGATCCTGCTTTTCTCCCATGTTACGTGCTCCTTCATTAATATAACAACAGAGTTAGCTGGAAAAGCCATAACCTGCACATCAAATTATGCCATACACTGCTTGTTAATAATTTACATAATTATATAGAAAATTGTAAATAACACAGCACACGGTTGCAGTATGTTTCTGATATTGACCATCAACCAGCACAGCCTGAGCGGGTATCAGATGCTGTCTTTGGTCTTGACAAGAGTCACCCTAAGGGGCTGCAAAAGCCCAGGAAGCTCATGACAGGGCGCATCGCGGTTAGTATGGGTGGGTTTTAGTAATCCAACTACCCCTGCCAGAGACTGATGGAGAAACGGACATTTGACCTCGTTCTTGCCTATGACCTAGTAACTATCACTCGCTGAACATTTCCCACGTACCAGGCGCTGTGCCGAAGGCATTTCACGGATTAACCCTCCTCCCAAAGCAACTCTTTGAGACCGGCACTAATCGTAGCCCACTGTCTTGGGTTATGAAACAGTAAATGGCAGAGGTAGGAAATAAGCCTGGGTTCCTTTCAAGGTCCGCACTGGTAACCTTGACCTTCGTTTGCTCTATCCATTCCTTCACTCACTCAAGCAGCAGACACACCCGCGAGATGCCGTCTGCCACGGCACAGGGCGCGGAAATCAAGGGGAGAACAAAACACCAAGTCCCCATCCTCCAGAGATTTACACTTCAGGGAGAAAACCGTGTTGAGTAAACAGATTGTGTGTATAATATACAAATGGATGAGAGAGAGAGAGAAACTGGAGGTGACGAGTTGGAGTTTATCTTAAACAGGATTGTCAAGAGAGATTTCTTGAGTTCCCTGAGTCCATGCCACTTGAGCAAAGGTTAGCACTGAAGAGTGAGCCTTGCGAGACTTTAAGATAGGACATCAGAGAGATACGCTGTGCTGTTGGCTTCCTAGCCTCGGATGATATTTGTAATTACAGAGACTTTCGAACCCTGCATATACTACTACTCTACCTCTGTTTCTCTATCGTTTTTTGATGTGTCTGGTGATCGCACACAGTTTTCTTTAAGGGCACCGCCAATTCCTGTATGTCTGTGACTGCTGGTTGAAGTTTTGCAAGCTGCCATGACTTCCTGGAGAAGCTTGTCTTCCTGGCTGAGGCATGGTTTGAACGCTCTGTGGCCCTTTCTTTTTTTTAACGTTTATTTATTTTTGAGAGACAGAGCGTGAGCAGGGGAAGGGCAGAGAGAGAGAGAGAGAGAGAGAGGCAGACGCAGAATCTGAAGCAGGCTCTAGGCTCTGAGCCATCAGCACAGAGCCCGACAGCGGGGCTCGAACTCACAGACCGTGAGATCATGACCTGAGCTGAAGTCGGCCGCTTAACCGACTGAGCCACCCAGGCGCCCCAGGTGCTCTGAGGCCCTTTCTATTCAAAGTCCAGAACTAATGCCAGAAGGAAAATGCACATTCACACACATTTTTGCTTAACATTGCTGGCCCTCTGTTAAGCGATTTCTGTGAATTATCTCCCTCAGTTCTCACAAACACTGTACGATGCATCGAGTATGAAACCTCTGAGATGTAGCTCTTTCGTCTCACCATTAGACAGCACTCCAGCCGCACAGCAGTGACTAAGAGGCATCTCCTTTCTTTGGCTCTTTTTTCTTGCGGTGTTCATGACCGCCCCACGGATTTTAGGGATGCCTGGCACATCTATTATGGATGTATTTTAGAATGATGTGAAGCAGACATGCTTAGGAAAGATTTTGTTTTGGGAGGACAGTGTTCGGGCGAAATTAGTGCTAATTCCACCACGC
Organism: Paguma larvata; assembly: GCA_030068075.1. Lineage (NCBI taxonomy): Eukaryota > Metazoa > Chordata > Mammalia > Carnivora > Viverridae > Paguma > Paguma larvata. The sequence continues at coordinate 5,845,488 of CM057826.1, forward strand.
TTAGGGTAGACGGAGGGAAACTGCCCAGGAGAAGTAGTGTAGTGAGAACGTCAAACTTGCAAAGAGCAAGGTGGGAGCAGGAAGGAAGCCTGGGCAAACACAGCTTTCCAGATCTTTCTACGGAACATGAGGCAAAGGAAAAGGCAGCCTTCCCAGGAAATCAGCCTTGTGGTGTTGGCGTGTTCCAGAAAATCACATAAAATGTCAGCATTTTGTTTCTTCGTGGATTACCTTCTGAGCTAAGATTTTTCTTCTGAATTTTCTTAAGGCCATATAATTGTCTTCCAATTTCTTTTACTTCTTTCAGTTATAGTCTCATTAGGTTTTGTGACAGCACTGGTTGTTTTTATCCTAAAAAAAAAAACGTGTTTTTTAAAAAACGTTTCTTTCTTATTTATGTTTGCCTTTGGGGAGGATACGTTTTCATCATCATGACAGTTATTACCATCATTTTAAGTGGCCACATAGACACAAAACTGGCAAGCTCCAGAAACAACAGTGTCTTCTTGTAGCTAACGTTGCACGTTTGGCTTTTATTCCCTTTGCTGACTTCATAGAGATGTTTGAGCAAACAGTAAACTCATTTAGCATGGATAGGTAGATATAGGTAGACAGAATCGTCTTATCCAATAAATTGCTGTGTTTAACAGAAAGACTTAATTCCACTCCTTTGCCTAATTGACCTTGATAACTCACGGTAATGACAAATGATAGAGGTATTAATAGTGATTAAGTTGAAGATATTGATCAATTTCAAACAACTTAATTCAGTTTCATGTAATGGTAAGAGAGGGCCTCACACTTGGAATCGCGTGACCTCTATCCTGGCTCGTAAGTGCTCCCCCTTTCTGGGGCACTGGACAGGAGTATTTTTTTCAGTTCTGTAGGTTTCAGCATTCTCGTTTGTGAAATAAGTTCTTAGCCTTTTTTCTCGCACCACTAACCCAATGGCCAGCTTCTCCTGAGGAGGATGCTGCCTCACTCGGTGACTCACTTGTCCCGTCCCAATCACACCCACCTCCTTCCAAAAATCATACCAGCACGTCTTTGAAAGGCAGGTGAGAAACCATTACCATAGGTTGTCTTCAGGGAGAGGAACGTCATGACTGGGAGATAAGAGTAGAAGGGAAATTTTCCACTGCATCTCATAAATCCCTCATCGATTTTGTCCACCTAAATTTACTACCTATTAGGTCAAATAAGTAAAAAGCAAAATTATGAATAAGGAAAGCGACCCAAGAAGGGGAAAAATCTTCTGTTGTGTTCTATTCTATGGTTACAGTGACTGAAAATACACTTTACCAAAGCCCTAAGGGAAGGAAAAAATCATTAGATTTTTCATTTATTCCCCCTTTTCTACTCTCCAGTAGGAAGAAAGGCTAATGAGTAACACAATAGCCAGAAGGAAGACGAGAAAAGTTGAATAATACATATTACGCCTCTCAGAATAGGAGACTTGATTTATTCATTATTTATTTGCTCTGTATTTTGTATTTCCGCTGAGAACACTGATAACTCTTCAGCTAACACTTGAGACGCTAACATTTCCTGCACACACGCCTAGAGAAGATGCTTCATAAACTCTTTACTTCCTCAGGTCCTATCGTACTTTAACTGAACAGTTACTTCATGCCAGGCACTGTTCTACCTTCTGTTGGTAAAGACATTTGAAAACATTTATTTATCTTTACAGAGATTGAAGGCATAAAATGATAGAATTTGTCTTCAGTTCCTGGGAAGCAAACTCCAACTCAACACTAACTTATTTTTATTGCTTTGAGGGAACAGATATATTTTTAAGCATTTTGTATTATTTGACCAGAAATCATGATTTTTTTCAAAGTATTCTGGGGAAAAGTGGTGTCTGTGCAGTCTTGACTGGAATTAACAGGTTGTGGTATTGAGTGCATGGTGTCTATTCTGGTCATTACTTATTCTGCCACATAGGCACGGAAGCGTTTTGTTTTGTTGAGGCTAGTTAACGTGTACTGACTCACAGAAGTGAATACATAAGAATCATATTTTAAAATGCACCTTAATTTTGGAAAAAATATCTTTTGCTCTAGACTGTGAAACATATGTTTATGTAAGTATAAAGAGTACAAAAGTTACAATACATGAATTCTATTCCATGACATTTTTTTACGTCACCTTATTTCTTTACTTCTTTGAAATTTTTAGTTGACAGACAGTATTATAATAGCTTCCAATTTCTAACATAGAGATTTGACATTTATATACGTTACAAAATACTGTGGTAAGTGTAGTTATTGTCTCTCACCATACAAAGTTAGTGCAGTATTATTGAAATATTTCCTGTGTTGTACTTTTTATCCTCATGACTTATTTATTTTATTTTATAACAGGAATATCCATTGTAAAAAATATTCCTGAATATTAACATTTTCTTTTACCAGTATTTTCATTGACATTCTTACTTTATTTTATCATCATTATTTTTTTATATAACGTATTGTCAAGTTAGCTAACATACTGTGTATAGGGTGTGCTCTTGGTTTTGGGGGTAGATTCCCTTGACTCATCGCTTATGTTAAATATTCTTAATCCCCTCTACTGAGATTTAAAATTCAAAAAACAAAAAGTTTTGTTACGACATACAAATCGAACGCCGTAGGTTTACACCCAGACCCTCTGCAATCTGAAGACCTCTCACTGTTTTCTGAAAGCCCAAATCCACCCCACCTTTGGGAGAGAAAAAAATTATCGGCATCTACTTCAGACCCGGATGAGATAAAGCAAACCTTAAGTTTTTAAAAAGTCAATGATCATAGGTTAACAATTTAGATAAGATTTTTAAGTACGATTTAAAAATAGGTATTTAGTGCGAAAATCTTAATGAAGGCTGCCTCTTCTTTTTGACCTTGGCTATCACCCCTGCCCAGCTGGAGATTCTCATTTTAATGAGACAGTATTGTATTTCCAAGCAGCGAGCCCTGCTCTGAAGCAGTTCTGTTCTCATCTGAAAGCTCAAAGCTGCTTTCATGCAAAGCGCTATTGATTAAGAAATTATTCCTTGAAATGAAGACACACACACACACACACACACACACACACACACGCAAAAGTTCCTTAAGGGGCTTAGCATTGAGAAAGTTTTATTTTAAAAGAAAAAGTCTTCCGTCCCCGTTCTTCCTGGACGTCCTGACTTTTCAGGCCTCTCCATTAGCGGCAATCACTGTTCTCTGCTTTATGTCCAGTCACCAATTATCTTCTCTGGATCTGTAATTTGCATTTCATAAAGATAACAGGCAAAGGGCATGTCTGGCTTCCTGAATAATTAATCAAACTTTCCAGTGGTTCATTTCAAAAGGCCAGGAGGGAATAAATATTCACAATAAAAGTGGAAGAGAAGGCATGGAACGTGCCGGGCTCTCTCTTATTCAGACACTGCCATGGATCATCTAAACTTGGAAGTTTATGTAACCCCGACTCGAACCCAAACCCGTACTCTTACCCTAACTCCTAACCCCTAACCCAATCCTATACCCTAACTCCTAACCCCAAACCCAAACCCTTATCCTAATCCTTGACCCCTAGCCTCTAACCCCTAACCCAAACCCAAACCCAAACCCTTATCCTAATCCTTAACCCCTAACCCCTAACCCAAACCCAAACCCAAACCCTTATCCTAATCCTTAACCCCTAACCCCTAACCCAAACCCAAATCCAAACCCTTATCCTAATCCTTAACCCCTAACCCCTAACCCAAACCCAAACCCTTACCCTAATCTTTACCCCTAGCTCCTAACCCTTACCCCAACCCCAACCCCAACCTTTACCCTTACCCCTAACCCTTAACCCAAACCCTTAGCCTAATTCCTAGCCCCTAACCCAAACCCAAACCCTTACCTAAGCTTAAATTCTCTTGCATGGTTTCGAGCTTGAATTACAACTAGCTTTTTATCTGCTTAACAGAAGAAGAGTGTAAGTGTTCCTTTTATAGTGTAATATTCTATTGGCCATATAACAAATGGCTGGTTCAAAGAATGGCCCCAACAGATATGCCGTGAGACCACTGAGGTTCCTACTCTGCTCTGGTACTGCCCATTATAGTTATTTTTAGACTCTAGAAACAAATAAATTATACACTATTTGTTTTTGAAACTTCTACAAGAGCAAACAGTGTATCTTAAATATATTACATTTATAAAAAATTTAATTCTGGGGCACCTGGGTGGCTCAGTCGGCTGAGCTTCTGAGTTTGGCTCAGGTCATGACCTCACGGTTCACGAGTTCAAGCCCTGTATCGAGCTTGGTGTTGACAGCTGGAGCCTGCTTCGGCATCTGCGTATCCCTCTCTCTCTGTTCCTCCCCCACTCATGCTTTCTCTCTCTCTCTCTCTCTCAAAAATAAACAAACATTAAAAAAATTCGATTCCATTCTAACTTTGAAACACCCTTGAAATATCTTTGTCGAACTGTCCCTACCCCTTCCTCAATGTAAAGATGATACGAATTAAAATTAAGAAGTTTAATTCTCCTTGTTGGAAATAAGGAGATGTCTCCCCTCTTTTCTTAGATCATTTACTTAAGAAATCATATAACTGCAAGTCCTTTCTCTGTCTCTTGGAAGTGTATGTAAATCTTTCTAGAAGCTAAGTAAGTTTCTTATCAGCTTTCTAACTCTGGATTGTCCTTCTCAAGGGCCTGGGAGCCATCTCTTGGATGCTATAGTCTAGGAAGAGGCATGCCTGCCTCCCTGTTTCCGAGCTGGGGTAGGAACCAAACTGGTGAGCGCTTCACCCCAAGTTGCAAAACTGCTTCCTGTCACAAGGAAATGAAGAAGTTATTTTTCCTCTGGATAAAGCCAAGTCAGTAACATAGATGGTCACCCCCTATTACCAAGTATATTTAGGATGAATTATGAGTGACAAACAGTACTGTCCACTTGAGGACTGGTTACTGTTTATCTTGAGAACAAGTAGGTCATTGGCCGTCTCTGCTGGGTCATATAAAAGGGTGAGGTTCTTTCTTCGCAAACTCTTAGCAGATTACCTGCTAACGTTCAGGTTTAACACTAATTTAGAAATAAAACTTTTCTTTCTACGACCTTTATAAAGAGGGTTTTTTTTTGTGTGTGTGTAGGTTGGGAGGAGATTTTGTTTTCAATTAGGTTTTTCCCGACATTAACAGTAATACTCGCCCCACGACTCTCTTCCCCCCTACCCCCCACGCGACTATACGATCCCCACAGAAACAGCCTGCCACAAACCTGGGTAACGAGGGAGGCGGGAGCTCGAGTTTTGGGTCCCCAAGTCCTGGAGTGGTACCCTTTATGATCCCGCATGCTCGCGTGACAGGGCGGAAGAGAGTGACAACGAGTAAACGTGTGTATCCCATCCCGAGACCACGCACACGTGCCCATGACTTTTCCTGATATCTGCCGGACATTGGTGGCAAGATTTTTTCCTTCTCTCTGTTTCCGGGTCACTAACATGGAGTATAGCTACATGGAACCACAAGATATGAGTTGAATATGAATGATTTTTATGTACCAGTTTTTTTGTTTTAATTTGTTAGCCTTTTCCTCCTACAATGTTCCCATTTGTTCTCAGTGGCAATAATAATAATAATAATAATAATAATAATAATAATAATAATAATAAAAGACAAAACAGAGAAGCCCGAATGTTCAACAGTTATTTTGGCAAATGCATCCCCTTTCCTGTTTCATGTGAAATCTCAACGAAAGTATTCTGCGTGCACCTTCAGGATAAGGACGATTCCTGATCTTGAACCAGAAATGACAGTGTTCCCTGCCGGGTAACCTGGACGCGTGAGGATGTGTCAGCCAGGGAGTTTGTCCCAGCAAGCATGGAAGGGAGAGAAATCTTACAAGGCATTATTTCAGGAAGTCTTAGCAACGCAAGCGCAGTCATTAAGCCCCGTGAGGGACTATTTTCCTTCCTACTCTATCACATTTGTTTTCTTTCTGGTTCTTTCCACGGAAGTCAATAACCTGATTGCTCCTTCTTTGGATTCAATTTTAAACAACTTGTGTCTGCTTTGAAACATTTGAAGTCAAGCTCAATTATGAAAGCAGATGCTGGCCACTCGGACACTGTCCGATGGAAAGTACTTAAAGAAAAACCACTCACCCCATAGTGAGCCCAAGTCCTCCAGAGATGGAAGTTTCTGGAACAATGTCTGGCACTAGCCGTTCATGTACACTATTAAAATACTAAATAAAAATCATCTGTTTCTCTTAGGTTTAAATTTCACGTATCATCAATTCACAGTCGAGGCTTGTTCTGAAATGTGTAGTCAGCTAGGAAGAAAGACTTCATCCAGAGAAAACAGTTATCTGTCATTTGGCTTTCCAATTATCTGGGTCATAATAAACCCTGGTGTACACACTCTGAGAAGAATAAGGCTGTTTGGAACTCTCCGACCTTTATAGAACCAAATGGTTCCGATTTCCCCATTCTGAATGCTGCATCAAATCTGAGCCTCTCTGCACTCAAACTTCTGAGAGATGTCATCGAGGGCTTCGGTCCCTTAAAAACAATAGAGAAACGGTTACAAACCCATTCCGGCTCCAAACTGCTTCTCGGCAATGTTACATGCATACTGGTGCGTACCAAAACCCTGCTTTAGTGTTGCGATTTCACTTTGGAATCCCTTTATCAGAGATCATTTCTGACAAAATGATGAGTTTTAACTTAGACCCTGAGATACCAGGTTTAAAATTAGTTTTGTGGCCAGGCTCTCGATTGTATTCTGCTCTAATGAAAATATGAGGTGCTGGTACACCTGGCCCTTTTTCTTCCCAGGGCCAGAGCTGGTGTGACGGAAATCCCATTCTGTTTGAAAAGCAACATTAGTAGTTGTGAATTCATTCGTCCATTGCACAAGTCAGCTAGGAGTGTGGGTCCCATGTTGTGTACGAGGGTAGGGGGTGAGGATAGAGCGATGGCGTATGCGTTGTTGACTTTGACAGTCTAGGGAAGCGCAGAGAAGCAGAGTGGTGAGCGGGCCCAGGGGAAGGGTACGCGGGAGATTCTGCACAGGGTCAGGGAGGAAAAACAGGTAAAAAAGCTACAGGGCACTTTCCAAGCAGAGGGGGGCAGAGCGGGAGGGGCGCGAGCCAAGTATTCCATACAGAAGGAACTTGCCACATTCAGCGGACAGCAAGGAGGGCTCCTTGGAGGGGAGAGAGGCTGCATAAGTGTTAATAGTCAGTCAAAAGATGGCAGCACCTGGTTGGCTCAGTCGGTTAAACCTCTGACTTCAGCTCAGGTCATGATCTCTCAGTCTATGAGTTCGAGCCCCGTGTCAGGCTCTGTGCTGACAGCTCGGAGCCTGGAGCCTGGAGCCTGGAGCCTGGAGCCTGGAGCCTGGAGCCTGCTTCTGATTCTGTGTCTCCTTCTCTCTCTGCCCCTCCCCACTCAGGTTTGTCTTTGTCTCTCTCTCTCAAAAATAAATACACATTAAATTTTTTTTTAGTCAGTCAGAAATAGGCAAAGGGCAGGCCAGAAGGACATTATGTGACATCCAAACCCCTATGTCCAGGTGATGATTTGTTTTCTAGGGGTTTTGCAAATAAGTGTATATGTGTATTAACTTTAGTAATATGCCTGTTCATAATGAATAGTGATAACATTTAAAATGTCTATAGTCTTTAAGATACTATGTGTGTACACTATACGTATACACAATTGAATCCTCAGAGCTAATATTGGCACAGAATCAACATACGTGCATATATGCCCTTACTTGGTGCATAGAAATATTACGAACACTATAAATGAACATGAATTTCTTTTTTTTTCTTTTTTTTTTTTTTTTTTTGTTTAAGCCGGTTGTAAGAAACTTGCTGTTTGTAAATTTGAGAAGACAGCACTCTTTTTCTCTTTTTTCCTTTTTGGAAAAGCATGTTCTACGGCTGAGTCCTAATTGGGAAACACCACTCATTCCATCTGAGGGCTTCTGATTCGTCTCAAGTTCACTTTCATAACCACTGACCTTTGATAGTGCAGCGAGCCAAACTGAAGTGAAGTGAGGCCGAGTAGCTCTCTGAGCCTGATACGTGCTCCCCCAGCAACCCCAGGGACTCTTCCTAGGCAGGATCTGGTGGCCAGCCCCACTCACGTGCAGGACCAGGCAGCGATGTCCAGTCCTGGCCGCCCATTCGCACCAGCTGGGGTGTTTTTAATACAGCAGCGAAGGCAAGAGAGAAAAGTAAAAGCTTTTTCCCATTTTGGGGAATGATGTTCTGGGAATAGACATACGGCAATTTCAGGAGACCAGTTAGCAAATGTAACCTCAGGCTCTACTATTTCATTTCTGGCCTGTGGAATCAAGTCTTTTTTAGAAAAGCTGGCAGATGGAGTTCTTGAATTATGATTTACTTAAGCCAAGACCTAAGAGAAATTTTTAAAGGCATGGAAGCTAATAGCTTATGTATTGACCTATAGAATATTGGATCAATGGAATTCACAGCAAATTCACACTGAGCCTGCAAAACCACATTGTACTAAACAAGATTCATCCATCTCAATGTCTTGTTCTAAAATTTTTCATCTCAGGGCTTCCGGGCAGCTCAGTTGGTTAAGTGTCCGACTCTTGGTTTCAGTTCAGGTCCTGATCTCATGAATTTGTGAGTTCGAGCCTCACATGGGGCTTTGCACAGACAGTACAGAGCCTGCTTGAGATTCTCTCTTTCTGTCCCTCACTCTGCCCCTCCTCCACTCACACTGTTTTCTCTCTCTCTCAAATAAATAAACTTACATTTTTTCAAATAAAAAATAAAATTTTTCATCTCTTGGGACACCCGAGTGGCTCAGTTGGTTAAGTGTCCCATTCTTGATTTCGGCTCAAGTCATGATCCCAGGATTATGGGATCAAGCCCTTTTTTGGTCTCAGTGTGGAGCGTGGTGATGCCTCCGTAGAATTTTCTCTTTCCTTCTCCCCCTCTCCCCAGCTCGTGGCCTCTCTCTCTCTTTCAAAAAAGAAATATTTTTTCATCTCTCATCATTAATCTGACCTTTAAGGAATAGCCTGAAATGACTTGGAGGCATAGAGATTTGTAAGTAATTAAAAAAATTAAAAACCCAGTTCTTTCCAAAGCTTTATTATAACTACTCATTTCTGATTCTTTAAAATAGATCATCTTGGTCATGGCAACTCTGAGTAAATTCATTAATTCATTTCCAGAATAAAAAAAATATCTGGAAGACAATATCACAATGACTTAGCAGATTTCTTAGTATTCTCTTTAAAAATGGAAGAACTATGGGTTAATAAATAACCAGCCATCGGTAAGTTTTGTGTTGGCTTGTTAAAAATTAGATTTCATTTGAGTAACTATTTGAAATGAAGGGTGAGAAGAGGATTTTGATAAGATGTTGGAAATTGAAGTATAATACTCATTTTTTAATTCTATAAATGATCTCCTTTTCTCTTTGAAGTCATGGCGAAGAAGGACACGGTCAATGACAATCCTTTACTGTTTCAATAATCCTTTACAGCCTCCAAAGGCTGGAGGGCCGGTTCAGATTCAAGTGCTAAAACAATACATTTTTAATATTCTTCAATTGGGACTGTGACAATTAGCACACGGTCAGGTAATATCGACCCCAGCAAACGGCAGTTGAACCTAAGGATACGTAGTTTACCTCACCAGAAGCTAAGGGCATGTGGTCCCTATGGCATTAACTCTTCCACGGTGGCAGGACTGTCACTGGTGGTCAACGTCTCCATGATTCTTCGGCTCTCCCTTCCAAAATGGCTGCCATGAGGCTAAGCATCATTTCCCACGTGAACATGTGGGGCGGGAAGCAGCATGGTTGGGTGGTGAGAGAGTCTGCTGGTGACTAGGATGTAACATGAGGCTCCCTGGCCTTGTAGTTGGCGACCGGCCAGGCAGAGGCGTGGTAAAACTTGGTGTCCACCATTCCTACAATGTATGCATATGGAGACTTCTGGAAGGAAGTATGCTCTGGAGAACATCGAGACACACCGCTATGGTGTGAATGAAAACAGCAAGTGGGCGCCCAGAACTGTTAAATTAAATGTGGTTCATGATTCCCTCTTTCTTATCTGCTCTGCCTCCTGTTGGTATGTCCTGCTCTGTCACCCTCCGAGTATACAGCCCTTCTTTTGAAGGATGTTTGATTTTTTTCTGCCCCCAATATTTCCTGCTTTCCTTTAATTCTTATTGGAGAAGCTCTGATATTATATGGATGAGGTTTCATGCAATAGAGGCTGGATCTCCATCTACCTACCCGGGTCAGGACATCAAGGGGAGGCCGCTAGATGCATGGTTCCAGGTGTGCATGGTTCCGGGTGTGCAAGGGCCCAGTGGCAGGATTAGCCAGCCCTGAATTGGGAAATCAGATTAGATGCATCATTTGGGAGGAGAAAATGCATCATCCTCCTGACTGAGGAAATTTATTTTTAGTGCTTCACAACCTTATTTTAGGACTTCATTACCTCTTGCTGAGACAATTGTCACCATGTCTTCCCCAGTCACTCCCACCCGTCCTTCCTGCCTTCATATGATATTGCAAACACTCACCGAAATAACATAAGACCCATGATTATCAGATACCTTAAAGGACCTCACGTGTCTACAAGATTAAATGGAACCTTCTTTTCTGGTGCTGATATGCTTGTCCACACTTCGGCTCCAATATGCAATTTTAGCCTTAGCTCCCATCACACTCCAGGCCAGCTGGTCTCGCCATCCCCTTCCTGTCACCTGTCTTTGTCCATCTGTTCCTCCGGCCTGGTTCCTGGAATAACAGCCACCATGGCTGTATGGAGAAATCCCTCTCATCGCGTCGCAAGCGGGAAACTGCCCTTTGTCTACGTCCAACATGCATTTTCATTTTTCAGAGAACAATATCCTAATTCTGGTTTTGGGAATGCTCGGGGCCATCTATGTGCTGTTTGGATGATGACTGGTCGTGGTGAGGCCGCTACCCTTGCCACAGGAGGTATGGGGCCCAATGCAGACTTGGGGACTCTCCCAGGTGTCTGTTCCGCAGGCGGCACCAGGGACAAACCGTGTCCCCTTACTGAGGTGAATCGCCCAGTGGCAGGTGCCCCGATGTGACTCTGTTGACTTTCCTTTCGCTGCGGCTGACTGAGCCCAGCCTCGGGCCACCGCCGTGCTGAGCTGGCGGTTTATTCTGTGAGCTGCCTCCCCCTCTTCCCGTATATCAGCTTCTCTGTCTTATTAGCCAGAGTAGCCTTTCCTTTCATGGAAGCAAAGCTCTGATCCCTTACCTCCAGCCGAGTGCCAGGTCACTTCTTAGAGAACGTTCCTTACCATTCCGGACAGACTTGCCTTCCCACTCTGCAGGGTTTTTCTTTGGGTGACTACTTCCGCTCCCGCACTGTGGTGCTTACTTGTGCCCTTTATCCTTGTTTTCTGGCAAGGATGTGACGAGCGTCTGTCAACGATGGAAGCCGCATCTCGGTGCCTTCTGAGCCACAGAACCTGGTTACCACCATCGCTGCTCCAGAGCTCAGGGCGGAAGGATGAGCTTTTGCCAAGACTCGCGTTTTGATACATTTTCTCACAAGCTTATTTATTTCCTGAAAGTGCCAAGCCTTCCCAAAGTGCTCACGTCAGTATGCCCATGGTCGCTGCAATGAACTACTGCAAACTTAGTGGCTGAAGACAACACAGTTTTTTCTGAGGCCACAAGTTGAAAATCAGCTTCACAGGGCTAAAGGCAGTGTGTCAGTAAGACTGGCTTCTTCTAGAAGCTGGAGGGGAAAGTCATTTCCCCGAAGCCTCAGCTTCGATGGCTGTATTCTCTGTTGCACGACCCTTCTTCACCTCACTCCAACCTCTTGCTCAGTCACCAAGTCTCCTTCTTTCTCTTCTGACCTATGTGTCTCCCTTTGACAAGGAGCCTCGTGATTGTGTTGGGCCCAGCTGGAGAATCCAAACGAATCTCCGTATCTCAAGATCCTTCACTTCATCCAATCTTCCAAGCTCCTCTTAACATATAAGCTCATATTCACAAGCTCAAAGGTGAACAGGACCTGGTGATCTTCGGGGACAGCATTCAGCTGCCCCATGTGGAGGAGTGGGGCCAGAGGGATGACCTCCAGGGGAGGAGAGGAGTCTGGGATCCAGGGAAAAGCAGACGGAACTACTAGAACCCGCCACACACTCCCACTGACACTCCTTTGACAATCGCTCGGTATCATGACCACGGCATCCCCATAAAGTGAGTGCTGTCATTAGTATTATTTTACAAATGTCAAAACTCAGTCACAATGAGCGTAAGTAAGGTGCCGAGATCATGCAGTCAGCACTCCACATGGCCTCAGTGTGAGTGACTTCTCTGATGAGTGTTCAGTACTTGTCCTGCTGTTGTGCAAATTAGCAAATTCTCTGTCAACAAGGTGAGGTCTCTTGTGAGCAGAGAGCCCGTTATTTATTTTCTAATCCTGTTGCCTAACCCATGGGTGTCCATTCATATCGTAAGAAGTGGTTTTCACGTTACTGTCAGGAAGACCACCCCTTCTCTCCAAAACAATGGCTTCCCAACCACCACACTGTGCAGAAGCCAGATATTGAGACTAGGGTTATGGCCGCCATCTTGGACCATGAGGCTTGGGACCAAACCCTCGGGCTGCAAGGCATCAAACATGAACGAAAGTGGTAGCAAAGTGTTCCACCAGCCCAGAATCCCCTGTTTTGGGGCATTTATATGTAAGAGAAATTGCTGTCTTTTTAAAGTCTTTTAAATTGGGTTCTCTCGGGGCACCTGGGTGGCTCAGTCGGTTGGGCGGCCGACTTCGGCTCAGGTCATGAACTCGCGGTCTGTGGGTTCGAGCCCCGCCTCGGGCTCTGTGCTGATGGCTCAGAGCCTGGAGCCTGCTTCCGATTCTGTGTCTCCCTCTCTCTCTGCCCTTCTCCTGTTCACGCTGTGCCTCTATGTCTCTCAAAAATAAATAAACATTAAAAAAAAAAAAAAAGAATAAATTGGGTTCTCTCCACCCAGAAGAGAAGCCCTATTCTCACTGTCATGGAAGATAGGTTAGAATAGATGGGTAGGTGGTGAAGGAAACAGGAACTACACTGTGAGGTGTTTTCTCATCATCTGGATGAGTTTTTGTTTTAGCAGACTACCGATAATATTTTCTGGATGAGCTCAGAATCAGAGCTTGATGAGATGATGCAGGGGCGGTAGCTTTGGGGCCGCTTCGGAAGAGGGGCGGTCACGTTGGTCATGGGGCTGAGGAAGTGCCGGTGCGGTAGCAGAAGTGAGAGACACGAGGAGCTCTTTAAGCTGGCTTACTGCCAACTTGACCTTCCGATGAAGAAGGTGTGTTTCTACCAACCCTCTTTGCCGATGTTACTGGAAAACACAGAAAGATTTGCCAGGCTGAAGAGAATAAATAATGCCAAGAGGTGATATTAACTTCCATTTTAGACACAAAAGACTGAAATCAACCCCAGTGCTAATCTGGGATTGATTTTCCTGAGTTCTGTTATATACGAGCAGGTGAATTATACACAATGTCTCATGGTATAAGCCGCTTGCCGGAAACCCGGGAAGAGCCTGGTGGGTGGAGAGGCAGTTAGCCAATTACACTGGAGAAGCCCAAGATGACTGAATTTCATAACTGTACCATTTGCAGTGTTAGAATCTGAGTCTTCTATTTGGAAATTATGTTTTTCTTACGGTTGTGTACTTGTTGCTTGCAATATTCTTCAGGGATCACATTTGTTCTTCAGAATGTCCAGCTGGTTTAGAGTCCCTTGTCTCCTGTGTATGTAGCCTAAAAGGGCTGTGTCTCTGTGGCTTAGTGAGGTCCAGGTGCTTTAGGTGTTATATATTTTTTTAATTCCTTAATTTCCCTGCCCCTTTTCTTAAGTGCTCCTACAGTGTAGCATCCTGAAGCAAACGGGTTAACGAGGTACTTTGCCCGTGTAGATTACCTGTATTGTAAGGAACAATTCTTTCACCTGCGTGGCGTGAATGCCCCCATCGGAAACGTTGGGGTGCTGGTGGAGATCTTCCTCTACTAGACCTAGCTAGAGCATTAAAGCAACTGGTGAGTCTTCTCTTGTTTTCTGTGTTTCTTCAAAGGTGACCTAGCACCTGCATAGCCTAAGTAAGCTCGCAAGCTCCTCTTAAGTCCTTGCGGGGGCATCCTGGGGTCAGGACAGGGGTCAGGAGCCCGTGACCTTAGCTGTGCACGGGGCCCCATACGCAGGAGGACTTCCGGCGGGTTTAATTAATGCTTTGCTGTTTTTGTCCTGAGTCGTAACAATGTATAAAGAAGAGACTCTGCCCTTTCATTTTGCACAGAGCCCCACAGATTCCGTAGCTGGCTCTGCCTGGAGTCCAGGTCGAGGCAACCTCCCGAAGCCTCCGGTGAGTCCTAATCATTCCTTCCACCCTGACTTTGTACGAATCTTCCAGTTTCTCAGTGGCTTTCCCTCCGGAACTCATGTCTTGCTTTCTCGGGATTTCCACTTCCTTTGGGTGGCATGAGCTGGGAAGATTATTCTCAGAATAATCTCAATTTTTTTTTTTTAACATTTATTCATTTTTGAGAGACAGAGAGACAGTGTGCAAGCGAGGGAGGGGCAGAGAGAGGGAGACACGGAATCCGAAGCAGGCTCCAGGCTCGGAGCTGTCAGCACAGAGCCCGAAGTGGGGCCGGAACTCGCCAACCATGAGATCATGACCTGAGCCGAAGTCGGACGCCCAACCGACTGAGCCACCCAGGCGCCCCATGAACTCAGAGTAATCTCAGCAGTGGGCTTGCTGGCTAAGCTGGCGATGCCTCTGTTGTGCGACGCCTGAGCCTAGAAAGACCCATGACTGAGGGTGAGTAGTTCTGGAATTCCGATGTCCCCCACACATCCCACGATACTTTGTTGGGAGGGAAACGTGTGGCCCACGTCGCTAACAGACAAGGAACAGCACCCACCGGCTTAGTACCACTCAGTCGCCGTGTTCATTCCCCTCTTGTCTCTCTCCCTCCCAGCTGCACGCTCGGCCTGCCAGGCGCGGGAGTGAGCTCCTGGCTCGTTTAAAATAAATAAATCAAATGCTCTTCGTTCAGGCTGCTGCGCAGACACGGACGTGAGTCAGTGGGCACACGGACCTTAGGGGGAGATCAGGAGAGGAGCGCTCGCTTCGGAAAGCGCTGCCGTCTACCCCTCTGCCACTTAGGACTGCCTCTCTGTGCCGTTTCTGCTTTGACTCAGTTTCCCTTTTTCTCTAGTCACCTTCTTCTGCCTCTCCTCTCAGCTTCTGGGTAAAAAGTGGCCCCTTTCATACGCAGGGGGAAGGAAGTGGGGCTCACCGTCTTCATTCATCTGTTTATAAATGTGGCCTGGGCGTCTGGCTGGGGTGTTTGCTCAGAACGTCTCCCATTCTGCCGACGCATCCTGGACACATTCTCCGGTATCCCTAGGACTCCGGTAGGACAGAATGCCCTTACTTGGAATTCCCACCTGGGACCAGAAACTCTTTTCAATTTGGTTCTGATACCCTACCCATGTGGCTGTTGCGCCTTGGCCAAAGCAGCTTCCCCTTTCAGCACAGGCTTTGAGAAAGCGCTCGCGGGGGGGCCTGGTGTCTATTATGACCTATTTCTATCAACCCTGGAGGCAGCATCTCTTGTCCGGCTTATGTCAGTGCTTATGGAAGGAAATCTGAACCGAAGAATATGCCTTTTTGCAGGTGCATGTCATAATATTCAAAGTGGAAACATGCCTATTTAAATACGGTATGGAGTTCGTGGGTTCGAGCCCCGCGTCGGGCTCTGTGCTGACGGCTCAGAGCCGGGAGCCTGCTTCGGATTCTATGTCTCCCTCTCTCTCTGCCCTTCCCCTGCTTGCACTTTGTCTCTCTCTCTCTCTCAAAGGTGAATAAACATTAAAAAAATTTAAATTCGGTGCAGAGAATGAGAGCCTCCCAAGGAAACTCCGTATTTTCTCCTTGACATTTAAAACCCTGTACGATCATCTCAGATTGTCTGATTTCTGACAAAATAGTCTACTTCAGCTCCAGTAATGAGTCCTTCATTTGCCGTGATTAATTTTTAATGCTGAAGATTAATATAAAAACTTGTTTAAACATTTGCCAGGAGCTAAGAAAAATAATTTAAAATAATTGATTCAAAAGCCCGTCGAGACACCCAGATCAGGGCCGGATCTCCCGACAGACATCTGGCCACGGATCTGAGGTGTGGATAGGTCCCGAACGCAGGGGTGGGTGTCACAGTGAGACGGGCGTTAAAGGGCGGTAAGGTCCTGCATCCAGAGGTCTGTCACACTGGAAGCTGTGGAGGTCACTGGTGTCTTACCTTGACATTTCCACAGTCACCTGGTTACCTCTGTTTTACCTGTGCAGAGTACTTTTTTTCTTAAAGAGTGAGATATAACTACATGACCAAGATATGTGACTATTTTAGAGAAGAAAAATGCAGAAGCGTGTGGAGTTCTATTTTACGTTTGTAACGATTTTGAAAAGAATAAAAAATCACATAGATTTGTAGCGGCATAAAACATTCTTTTGAACGCAGACATTAGAACCCAAGTAGTGGTTAATTTTTTGAAGCGGCGTAACGTGGGAGTTTTTATTAATTATAATTTTTTGAATTATTTGGACTTGTAATTTTTAGCACAGGTAGTTTTTATTAACATCAGTATGGTCTTGGGTATGCTGATACAGCCCTCCCCCCTCCAGGACTTCATAAGGCAAAAGTATACTTCTCAATCCCAGAACATACTCCGTGCGGGTTGGCGGGAGGTGCTGCTGGGCCTCATCACGGAAATTCTGCCATCCAGACCACGTGACCCTCTCAGCCCAGTGGCGGAAGGAGAGAGTGGAGACCGGGATCAGCACGTGCTGTTTGCTGTGTAGCCAGGAAACAGCGGGGAAGCACGGCCCTCCTGCTCAACTTCCATTGGCTGGTGCTCGTTCCAAGACCCTACCCAAGTGCAAGAAGGGCTGAGAATTATAAATGTCCTTTAAATAACCCCTCACCCTTAGAGACACCAATATGTCAGATAGGCAGTATTGTTTCTGAGCCTACAACAGACGGCATTAAAACGTTCCCCAGGAGGGCGCCAGGGTGGCTCAGTCTGTTAAGCATCTGACTTCAGCGGATCATGGGTTCGAGCCCCACGTCGGGCTCTGTGCTGACGGCTCTCTCTCTCTCTCTCTCTCTCTCTCTCTGTCCCTCCCCTTCTCACGCTCTGTCTCTCTCAAAAACAAATAAAAGCATTAAAAATTTTTGTAAAAATGTTTCCCAGGAGGGCGTCTGATAACTGGGATTTGCTACTTATGGCCGTCCAACTCTTTTAGGTGCAATGTCCTGTTTACCTATTTCAGTGAGGATGTCTCCATTTCATGTATGACTCCTCATGGCTACAAAATGGCTGCCGCCTCTCTGGGGATCACGTTCTTATGCTACTACATTAAAAGGTAGAACAAACAGATATTTACTTACTATTCCCTATCTGCATATTAATAGAGGTTAGGTTCAACTGTATGCATCTAAAAACTAAATTTTACGGTCGCTTAAGTACACAGGAAAAAAATTATCAGGTTGTTGGGAGAGGGATGTTCTTACAGCTTTATGACTCTCCAGGAGTCTCAGATTTCTTCCGCTATGATTCTCTGCTGTCCCTAAGGGGTTGCCCTGGATTGCAGCGTCCATGCTGGCCACTCGAGGCTCAGTAGTTACATCAGCTTTCATACAGGCAGGGAGAAGAAAGGAACTAATAAGAAAGAACTAGGTCTGTACGTGCTATCTTTTGAGGAAGATTCCCGAGGAGCTTGTGCTGTCTTCTTTGCTTACTTACCAGTTTCCAGAACCATGTAATATCATCTCATCTCGCTGGAAATACATTTATATAACTGCATATACCACAGAGTTTGTGCAGGCTGCTTAAGAATATTGCTTCTGTTTCCTATTTTCAAACATTAAGCTGGACTTTAACTAGAGAATTGTTGTGATATCTGGTGAAGCTGATTCCAGAATTGTACCTCTGTGTTTCTCCACAATTCTTTTTTTAATCTTTTTTTAATGTTTATTTTTAAGAGAGAGAGAGAGAGAGAGAGAGAATGCAAGAGGGGGAGAGAATCCCAAGCAGGCTCCGCGCCGTCAGTGCAGAGCGGTCGAGGGGCTCCATCTCACCAACTGTGAGATCATGACCGGAGCCCAAATTACGAGTCAGATGCTTAACCGACTGAGCCACCCAGGCGCCCTGAGAAACTATCAGTTGGAGTAAGCCGAGCGCATCAGGAGGGCTTCCTGGCCGGCGCCCAAGGAGGGCCTCCTCCCTGAGCACAGGAGGAGGCCGAAGGCAGAAGGCCTTCAGAATCTGAACAAAACTTTCAGAGTTTTGAAACTCCTACGAAAGCAGCGGTGGGCAACTGACCTCCACCGTAGCTGTGACCGCCGTCAGGGAGCAGCTGACGGCTGTCTGTGTGGCCGATGTACCAGACAGCACCGCCACCGGCTAATTAATTGTAATACCTCCGGAGTGGGACAAAGAGGACTCCTCTGTCTCCTCATAATTTTGTGGCTCAGAAGCACTGATGGGACAAGTTTGGGGTCAGCACGGCCTGGACCCCGTGGTTAGACCACATGCGCAGTACGCTTGCCAGGTGTCTCCTCCGCTGACGTCTCTCTGAAAGCACGTTTTGATGGGAGTTGCGGTGTGTCGAACCCGCCAGCCATGATAGGATGATGAGGAGAACCGGAGTCCCAGACGGGTATAGATAGTCAGATGCTTAACCGTCAATTACGAGAAAATGCGAATTGACAGGTTAGTGTCAATTATGGGAAAATGCGAATGATAAACTCCCGCAACGGAGCTTTCTAGAAATAAAACTTTATGCATCAAAAGCCTGCAATTTTTTAATTTGCGAGAGAAAGAGAGCAAGAGAGCACAAGCAGGGGAGGGGCAGAGAGAGATAGAGAGAGAAAGAGAGAATCTTAAGCGGGCTGCAGGCCCAGAGCATTGGGCGAGGTGGCGCTGAACCCCACCTTGGGATCATGACCTGAACAGAAATCAAGACTCCGTAGGTCAACTGACTGAGCCACCCAGTGGCCCCCCAAAAACCTGTAATTTAAAAATACGTCTATTTTACACTTAACCAGTGAAAGGACAGGAGGGGAGAATGAGGAAAGATTCTTAGTGCTGCCAGGGGCTGGGTGTCCCTTGGATAACTTAAATCAAAGGATGTTAGGATGTGGGGTGGGGGTTAGCGGGGCGGTGATCCTAAGAATATAGGAGGAATCCGGAAACCTCGATGCCACGCCCAGACCTCTTGGAAACACTCCCTCCCGCCTCTCCCCCCTCACCCCCGAGGTTGCCTCCACAGTTTCTCTGCAACACGGGTCAGGGGTGCAGACAGAGTGCAGAGCGCTGAGGGGTATGGTTCATGCATCACCTTGGCCTCAGCCCCTTCCTAAGATCCAGCAGGGGCCCCTTCCCCCGGCGACAGAAGGCACAGGATCTGCCCGATCTCAGTCCCCTGGGCCCCGCGCCACTCTGCCCTAGGCACGCGCACTTTCTCCGCCTAGCAACCCCACTGCGGGGGGGGCGGAGGGGGGTCCTGCACTTGCTGTTCCCCGCGCTGGAGAGGCGCCGCCCTCGTCCCCGGGTCACGGATCTCCTCCTCCTGGCCACTCTGCTAAACCTTCCCTTCCTCCGGTGCTCGCTAGACACACTGTGTGCCGAGCGCACCTCTCATCCAGAGTCCCCAGCAGGATTCTTCTTGTCCATGAACCTGAACCCGTGTAACCGGACAGTGCAGGCACAACTTGAAGGAAAACACAAAACCAAAGAGGAGAACCCTCCAGAAAAGGAGCAGAATTGCAGGAGGTGTCGCCAACAGGACAGCAGGACTCTGGAGAAGAATGTGCATAGGGGCTGGGAGGAAGTGGGACTTGTTAAGGGGCCTTAAGGCTGCTTCTGGGGAGGGGCATCTGGGTAGACCGCTAAAGTGACACATAAGGTGAACGGTGTGAGCAGAAATAATAGTTCTGCAGTTATGAAGAGGAGAGGCCCTAACAGCCATCGCGGCCTGTGAAGGCGAGATTTAATAGGAACCTGCGTGTGCACAGTAACAGTTAGGTTTTATGGGTATGCATTTATAGCCACTGGAAACATTATCCAGTAATTTCGCACAGAAAACAACTTTGTTTCTATGAGCCCGAAATGCTCTTCAAACCCCTTTCAAGCCACTGTTTTTATCATTTTATCTGTGTGACTTTTTATTGTATCATTTCACATTTAGGGACGAATTTCAAGATTAGTGCAGGAAATTCTGTAAACTCTACCCAAAATTCGGGAATTGTTTGTTTTGCCGCATTTGCTTCCCCTCTCTCTTAATGTCTCTCTCATATGTATACACTTATATATGTAGGTTTTGTGGAACCATTTGGGAGTGATGGGGGGACAGTCTGTATTCCCTCATGAAGCACCTCTGATTATCCTGATTCTCTGCCTGGCAGTCACCCAAACCTGACTCCCGAGGGGCCCTGGCCATGCACAGTTCCCCCTGGCTGGACGGTCAGTTTTCTGAGCACCTTCGTCACAGTCCGTGAGACTACTGAACAATGCCCTGGTTGACCAGCAGTCTAGACAGCATCCTCGGGAGGTAGCAACCCACCTTCAGCCTCACGGCCTGGACATCCCCCAGACAGCGCAGTGCGACTCCCTCATTGCCACCTGATTCAGAGGCAAGAAGGGCTCAGAGTGCCCAGGAGACAGACTCAACCTCCAGTTCAGTGGACTTTTTTTTTAAACGTTTATTTATTTATTTTGGACAAAGAGAGAGACAGAGAGACAGAGCGCAAGCAAGGGAGGGGCAGAGAGAGAGGAAGCGCTCAGGCTCTGAGCTGATGGGGCTCGAACCAACAAACCATGAGATCATGATCTGAGCCCAAGGCTGATGGGGCTCGAACCAACAAACCATGAGATCATGATCTGAACCCAAGGCTTGAACCAACAAACCATGAGATCATGACCTGAGCCCAAGTGAATGCTTAACCAACTGAGCCACCCGGGCACCCCCCAGTGGGCTTATTTTTTACATCCCCTGGTGAAACCATCATTCCCTAGAGGATTCCCTCTAGACCAGCAGAACCACAAATGATAGCCGATCAGGCGGGATAAACCAACACGGACGTCAAATGAGGAGCACTTTTTTCTATGGAAGGCCCAGTGACGTCCGCCAGGGGGCGCTGATGCAGAATGGGGATGAAACGCTCAGAGCCCTGGGCCCGAAGCAAGGCCGCTCTGCGTTGCAAAAAGCTACATGTCAAGCAGTGATTACAATTAGTGCCTGCCCTTTCTAGACAGAGAAATCAATACTAACAAATGTAAGATTTGCCCTCCGGGGAGGAAACGAATGCAGCGGACGGCATCTCCCGGGAACTGCAGGGGGCGCGCGTGTGGGGTCGGCCGTACCCTTCCTCGCTCCCGCCCGGAGGCCATCTTTAGAGCACCACACGAGCAAAGTCAATCTGGAAACCTGGTGAATAGGCCGCAGGGAATTTTAAAAGATGAGAGTTCTGTTGTTTCTAATTTTTAATCCCTCCATTCACTTTGGTTTTCAGTAGAAACCTGTGCGTTTCTTTCTACCAAAGTGGCCAAAAATGATCAAACGTTCGGTGGCAACAGTACTTTCCGAATTAAAAATGAGACAAGCTTCATTGTCCTACAAAGACAAAGTATCCGGGAGTATAATAGCCCTGAGAAAGAGAGGTAAGAATGCGTGTGATGTAGGAAATACACCCAGAGGTCTTGAGAATCGCTACTGTTTTAATTGAATTTTATTTAGATAGTAGATTTGCATATAGTGGACAGAAGCAATACGTGAATATCCCCTCAAGTGTTTGCCCAGTTCCTCCCCCCGGAGGGAACTATCACAACCAAGATATTTTTTTAAAAATGTTTTTAATGTTTATTTATTTTGGAGAGAGAGACAGAGTACAACTGGGGGAGGGGAAGAGAGAGAGAGAGAGACACAGAATCTGGAGCAGGCTCCAGGCTCTGAGCTGTCAGCACAGAACCCAGTGCAGGGAGGAACTCAGGGATTGTGAGATCCTGACCTGAGCCGAAGTCGGAAGCTTAACCAACTGAGCCACCCAGGCGCCCCATTAACACTGATGTAAATCACTGTTCTTATTTGGATTTCCTCAATTTTATATGTACTCATGTATGTGTATGTGTGTTTATTTCCATACAATTTAATCACGTGTGTGATTTACACTACTTTCTGAACGGTTCTGTCATCCTAAGTGCCTCTCAAGTTGTTTTTAATAACCCCCACCCCACCATCCTTCACCTGTGGCAATCGCTCATCTATTTGCTACTTCTAGAAGTTTGCCGTTTCAAAAATTGAACCTTGAGGGCAGCATGTTAAGTGAAATAAGCCAGTCAGAGAAAGACAAATACTGTCTCATTCCACTTATATGAGGTCTCTGCAGTAGTCAGGTTCACAGAAACAGAAAATAAAACGGGTGGTTGCCAGAAGCTGAGGAAGGGGAAATACGCTGCTGTTGTTTAATGGGCATAAAATTTCAGTTTTGCAGGATGAAAACGTTCTGGAGTTGGGTGCCTGGTAACTGCTTGAGTATCCTTACATTACCCAGCTGTACGCTCAGAAATGGTTAAGATGGTAAGTTTATGCTATGTGGATTATTTTACCATGATTAAAAAAAAATGATCAGTTAGCATACTTGTGGGGTCTAGTCCTGTGTTCTCCGTGCTGCTCCGCTGCCCTACGGGGCTCCCCCCCCCGGAACATACTGGTGACCACTGTGTCTGCGCAATAAGTCTTGAAATCACGGACATTGATTCATCCTGCTTTATTCTCTGTTAAGATGGTTTTAAGTATTCTGTGGCTTGAAATTAGAAAAAATAAAGACACAGGTCTTTAGTTTTTATATTCACATGACATCAGTGCCGTTTTTCTTTGATTGCTCTGTGTGTATTAGCAGAACCTCGTGTGCATGAGACATTCAGGAAATACCGTGTGTGTTTTTCTCAGCCCTTGGCGGGGAGCGCGTCATATCCGTGCACTAGGTTGGCAGCAGCCTCAGCTGAGCTGTCCCAGGGATGAGGACCCTCAGTGTTTGCTTTCTGTGGAGGGCAAGGGTCACCGCAGAGCCAAAGCTATGTCTTTGACCTCCATCTCAACACAACGGCCAGTTGACAAGTTTGGTCTGTTTACAAGGGACCTCTCTCGTCTCAGGGCAAACATAACAGCACTCCTCACAACAGTCGAGGTCTGAAAACCGCTGAAGTGTCCATCCAGCGATGGATGGATCAAGACGATGTGGAACATAGGTAATGAAACGCTAGTCAGCCTCAGAAATGAAGAAAATACCACCATGTGATAACGTGGGCAGACCCGGGGGTCTAGCCCTGCGGGCTGAGGGAGGTAAGCCAGACTGAAAAAGAAATTCTGCAAGGCATCACTCCTATGGGGAATCTAAGACAAAGTCTAACTCATAGAAACAGAGAGTATAAAAGTGGTTGCTAGAAGCTAGGAGTGGGTTCATTAGGGAGAGGTTCAAAGAGTACGTATTTTCAGTTATGAGATGAATAAGATCAGAAGGTCTGCTATAAAATGTGGTGACTGTCGATGCTGCTGAATTAGATAGCTGAAATCTTCTAAGAAGAATATAAATGTTCTCACACATTGCACAATAAATATGTGAGGTAATGAGGGTGTTAATGAACTTGGCTGGGATTCTTTCACAATGTGTACATGTATACAATCATCATGTTGTAGACTTCAAATATCTTACAATTTTAGGGGTGCCTGGGTGGCTTAGTTGGTTGAGCGTCTGACTCTCAGATTCAGCTCAGGTCATAATCTCACATTTCGTGGGTTCAAGCCCCACATCAGGCTGTAACCTGACAGCATGGAGCCTGCTTGGGTTTCCTTCTCCCTCTCTCTGCCCCTCCCCCGCTGGTGCTGTCTCTGTCTCTCTCAAAATAAGTAAATCAAGTTAAAAAAACTCAAAAATATCTTGCGATTTTGTATGTCAATTATGCCACAATAAAGTTGAAAAGAGAAACCCAGAAACTGGAATTATAGAAGAGGGCAATTGTAAATTAGTCCCTACGCTGGCGGAGGGGTGAGGCTGTCTGTTTTCTTTTAATGGTTATTTATTTGTTTATTTTCTATTTTGAGAGAGAGAGAGAGCGAGCCCTCACAAGTGGGGGAGGGGCAGAGAGAGAGGGAGACACAGAATCCAGAGGTTCCGGGCTCTGAGCAGACAACACAGAACCCGACACAGGGCTTGAACTCACAAACCATGAGATCATGATCTGATCCGAAGTTGGACACTTAATCAACTGAGTCACCCAGGTGCCCCTAGGCTTTCTATTTTCTAAAAGTTACATTCAGGGACACCTGGGTGGCTTAGCTGGTTAAGTGTCTGACCCTTGATTTCGGTCCAGGTCATGATCTCAAGGTTCATGAGATGGAGCCCCATGTCCAGCTCTGACCTGACAGTGTGGAGCCTGCTTGGGATTCTCTCTGTCCATTCCCTGCTCGTTTACTCTCAAAAAAAAATAAATAAACATTAAAAAAAAAAGTTACATCCAGAGGTAGCAGTGAAAATCGCCAGGGTGGGGATTCGCGGGTAAGTTACTTAGAAAGTAACGTTATTCTCTGAACGAAATCATTTCCTCTCTGCTTCCTCAACCTTGGATGCCACGTGACCCCATCTCCATTTTAGAGATTTGCCCTCCAAGATTTTCACCCTGTTTTTTTCCCCAAATAAATAAATAAAAGCTAAAGCTTCCCTTGGGTTTTCATATCATCAGATCACAGTTGTTTCCTGAATCATCTGATAAATAATGAAATAATAGGTGTATTAAATATGGATGGATGGTTACGCATTGAGGTGGGAGCTTCTGGAAAGAATTGTTGCTTTATTGTCTAGCTAGTTTGTCACGTGAGAGTCCCTGACTTGCTGACAGAAATGAAACTTCATCCCCTGCCCGCCCGGGATGAATTGGAGGATTGCTGACGGACGTATGAGGAATTATCTGTCAATCGGTATTATCAGGAAAGGATCTATTTTCTCTCTACCTCTGCCTTTGCTGGGACATCTCTACAAGGTAGCTTTTCTCACCGGAATTTCATTGAGTAGAGGAAGCATGAAGAGGGGGAGTGAGGTGGCCCAGCATCCTGTCTTATTTCCGTTTGCACAGGGGCTGATGGGGAATGACCCACACAGCCAAGGACTGAGTGAACAGGAACCCAACAAATCCACGATGAGAAAGAGGAAAAAAAGATAAGAATTCAAAATACATGTTTTCCATGATTTCAGACTTCTTCAGAAAAGGAGACAGAGCAGCGATCTGTGCCGATTCGTAAAAGCAGCCATCAGTCTTCATTGAAATCTTGGACCACAACCTGACTCAGACTCACTGTCCTCATCAAAAAACATAAACAGCTCATCGTTTGGTCTAAGGGAAATACAGATCTGCACTTTATATGGATAGTATAAAAAGCTCGCTCTCCTTTTACTACTATTAATTTGAAATGTTCCTAAGCTCGAGACCGATACCACTAATGTCTCTTTTGTGAGAAAGACATACACTTATTCCATTAGTTACTGAGCATATTTTATGTTCTAGGCATTGTTTCCAGCCTTAGACGTAGAGCAGGAACCAAACATAAAAATTCCTGCCAGCACGCCGCTCGCATTGCCAAGTTATGTGCAACAGTTAAAACAAAAGAAAAATGTAAACATGAAATATATTGTATTTGGGGTGGCAGCTATAAAGAGGAAAATGAAATTGGAAAAGGGATAGGCTTGTGTGTGGTTGGGTAGGAGGATAAAACCCAAAGAAGAGGGTCAGGAAGGTACGACTTGAGAAGTTGGAACTGGAGCAAAGACTGGAAGGAGGAAGAGGAGTGATGTGTAGGAGTCTGGAGGAAGACTATTCCAGAAGGAAGGAGCAGCCAGGGCCAGGGCTGTGAATCAGAAGTGCTTCCAGCTCGGTGAACCATCTTCACCGAGGACTCCAAGGTGAAGCGGTCCCCAGAGGCCATGGTCAGGCCTTATTTTTATTTGGATTGAGGTGGAAACCATTGGTGCATCTTAGTTTTAGGGACTAGACCACAGGGAGGAAGAACTGAAGAAGAGACACCAATCGGCCTGTAATCCAGTGACAGATGCTGGCGGCTTGGGCCAGCGCGGTAGCGGTGGAGACAGGGATAGGTGTCAGGTTCTGGATGCATTTGGAAGCTCGTGCTGGCAGGATCTGATGCCAGTTCAGATGTCACGGCTGAGAAAACTCTGCGTGTTTAGGATGACACCAAGTGTGTAGGATGCTTGAGTGCCTGGGAGAGTGGGATTGTGTTCCACAGATCCGGGAGGGCTAGAGCGGGGAAGGGTTTTTGAGGAAGACTGTGAGGTCCATTTTGAAAGTTTTCTGCGCCAGCCATCCAGGAGGAGGGCCAAGCAAGTGGTTAGCCTTGCAAATCTGGGGCTGAGGGGAGAGATTCCAGGCAGATATATGACCTTGGGCACCCTCAGAACATGCTGGGGGTGATACAGACTGTATTTTCCATGAGTTTATTATAAGCCTGCCATGAATGATGAGACAGACCTCAGTAAAGAGAGGGAGGCAAGTTAGAGAGAAACATGACATGTGCAAGAGTTATACTACATCTTCCTGGATAGCCTTGACTCCCAATCAGAAGTTGATTCCGTACCATGTTACATCCACACGATGTACTTTACGTGCCTTTGAGATGGAAATACATTTCTTTGATATAGTGTGTGAGAGGCAAAATGTGCCTCTGTATCATTTTCGCCAGAATATATTCCCCAGTAAGACTTACAAGTCCCCGAATTCTACTTCCACATTTCCAAATTTCTGCATCAAACTATCCCTTTCCTTCCATCTAGCAGGAGACACCTGGATAGGAGGAAAAGAAAAGGAGGAGTCGATTGGATAACCTGCCCACCGCTTCCAGATAAAGACCAAAAATGGAACTCTCCTGCGGGGAGAGGCAGAGGTAAGTCCCTAAGCATGAGATGGACCTTCTCTCTCCTTTCCCATGCTATGTAACACCTCTTTCATCTACTCAGTGAGTCCTAAAGTCACTCGTCACTGAGTAGATCATCTAAAGACTTGAGCTCAAATTTGTGTCAGATAAGGCCGTGCTAGCTGTGGTAACGTTTCAGCCACAGAACGATAGGTAGTCATTGGGGCTGGAGGAGGGGGTTTGTGGACACCGGCTGATGGAGGCTCTACCTCTTTAGTATGTGGTTTCTAAGGCCCCACTGGACACTGTTATCCAACTAGGGGTTGGAAAAGAGAGCATGGAGAGAACAGGCTGCTTTTAAGCATCTCAGCCTGGACAGGATACATCCCGTTGTACTTTTTACATAGTTCTTCCAACAGCAAAGAGAGCATCCAAAGGTAGGCGATAAGGAATGTTGAAGACGTGGGGGTAAAAGGACACAACACACCGGTGCACTGAGATAAAGAAGGTGGGCAGGAGGTGAGCCAGCCAGGCCACCGTGTTGTCTGGGCCTCTTCTTATTCCAGGCATAGGATTTGTAAACTGTCATTCATTCCTTCATTGCGATCCCATCCGCAAGTCGGTAGAGTATGTTTCCTATATTTGAGGGTTTGGAGAAAGTACAGGGCCGGCGTCAGAACTTAATGAGATAAATGCTGGGCGTGGGGATGGCTGGGAGGTTGTGCTGGGAAACTGACTTTTCCACAGAACTTTCAAGTCTGTTTTCTTTCTTTCTTCCTTCCCTCCTCCCTTCCTTCCTCCTCCCTCCCTCCCTTCCTTCCTTCCTTCCTTCCTCTCTCCCTCCCTCTCTCTCTCTTTCTCTCCCTCTCTTTCTTTCTTTCTTTCTCTTTTTCTTTCTTTCTTTCCTTCTTTCTTTCTTTCTTTCTTCTTTCTTTCTTTCCTTCTTTCTTCTTTCTTTCTTTCTTTCTTTCTTTCTTTCTTTCTTTCTTTCTTTCTTTCTTAGAGAGAGAGAGAGAGACAGAGTGTGAGCAGGGGAGGGGCAGACAGAGAGGGGGACGCAGAAACCAAAGCAGCCTCCAGATTCTGAGCTTTCAGCACAGAGCCCAATGTGGGGCTTGAACCCATGAATCGTGAGATCATGATCTGAGCCAAAGTCAGACACTCAACTGACTGAGCCACCCAGGCACCCCACAAATCTGTTTTCTGACTGCAGAGGCACACTCAGAAGAAGAAGAGAGGTGAAAATAAGAATGTTCTTTCTTCTATCTGTATAACTAGAAAATTGTTCCTTTTTTTTTCAAATTAGATTCCATTCCCCAACCAACTTAGGGTTGGTCACATGCGGACATTGAGGGCAACGTTGAACCCGGAAATGATGCCTTTTTTTGAAAAGGCAACCAGAAGGTGCATCTGGATGAGATTAAGGTGAGTAGAAGTAGTTGTTTCTGTTAGACTTTCATATTTGTTTTCCTTGGATTTCCCATTTCCAATTAGCTATATTACATTTGATGGAATTCTTAAATATTGTTTGATTCTTCTGATGTCCCAGCTTCCTTCCTTCTGGACCATACAGCCTTTTAAAGAGAATAAAGTGAGATATATTCATGTTTTCTTTTTTAATTTTTTTAATGTTTATTTATATTTTTTTAGAGAGAGAGACAGAGCATGAGTGGGGGAGGGACAGAGAGAGAGAGGGAGACACAGATTCCGAAGAAGGCTCCAGGCTCTGAGCTGTCAGCACAGAGCCCGACGTGGGGCTTGAACTCATGAACCGTGAGCTCATGACCTGAGCCGAAGCCAGACGCTTAACCGACTGAGCCACCAGGCCCCCTTCTTCATGTTTTCTTATTATCACAATCCATGGGAAATTTGTTGTATGTAGAAATCATTTTATAGATATGATGAATTTTAGTGTTTTTGGTAGGGTTTTTGCCTGTCTGTTTAGAAAAAGGTTAGCTACTTTTATTTTAAAACCAATTTAATGAGAGAGGGAGAGAGATTGCCTTTAAACCAGCATTGGAAATATCTGAAGTTCTCGATAAACAGGCAAACTTCTCACCCCAAACCTTTCTAATCAAATTATCAGGGCTTAGAGTCTCAGCATCTATAGTTTAAAAGATTTTTTTTTTACCAGGTTTCGAGGAATTTCAAGCACACAGTGAAGTTGAAAACTACTCTAAAGCTATGGGAATGACTGCGATTTTTAAAGGTCAGGTCACGTTTTCAGGAAATATAAGAAGCAAGTGTGTTATCTTTGCTGGGGTGAGGAACCGCTTAGGGCACTCGTAAGTAGTAGGATTCACACACAAGGACACGCACAAGGGTGTTCATGAGAGCTTAGTTCGTTATTGCCAAAGCTCAGAAGCAGCCGAGCTATCCTTCAGCAGGTGGATGGATAAACTAGTTTATCTGTACAAGGGAATATTACCCAGCATCAAAGAGAAATAAGCCATTGGGCTATGAAGCACACAGAGGAAACTGGAATGCATATCACTAAGTCAAGGAAGTCAATATGAAACGGCTACATATCACAAGATTCACCTCTACAGCCTTCTGGAAAAGGCAAGACCACAGCAAAAATGGCAGTGGTTTGCCAGAGGTTGGGGGTGGGGACTAGAGATGAATAGTCATATCCAAGAGGGTTCTTAGGGCAGTGAAGCTACTCCGTCTGCTATCATAAAAATGGACACGTGCCGTTATACGCTTGTTCAAACCCATGGAATGTACAACACAAGAGTGGATTGTAGTGTAAACCACGGACTCGGGGTGATTATGATATGTCGATGTAGGTTCAGCTGTTGTAACAAATGTACCTATTCTGGTGCAGGCTGCTGGTAATGCGGGTGACTGTGCATGTGTGAGGGCAGTGGGTACATGGGAAATCTCTGGACCTTCCTCAAAATTTTGCTGTGAACCCAAAAGATCCAGTAATTGCACTACTGGGTACTTACTCCAAAAATACAAAAACATGAATTCAAAGGGATACGTGCATCCTTATGTTATAACAGCATTATTTACAATAACCAAATTATGGAAGCAGCCCAAGTGCCCATTGATAGATGAATGGATAGAAGATGGTATATACATATATATATGAATACTATTCGGCCATAAAAAAAACAATGAAATTTTGCCATTTGCAATGACCTGGATGGAGCTAGAGAGTATAATGCTAAGTAACATAAGTCAAACAAAGAAAGACAAATACTCTATGATTTCAGTCATACGTGGAATTTAAGAAACAAAAAAATAAGGGCAAAGGAAAAAAGAGAGAGACAAATCAAGGAACAGACTTAACCATAGAGAACAAAGGGTTGGTTACCAGAGGGGAGGCGGGCAGGGGATGGGTGAAGTTGGTGATGGGGATTAAGGACATTGTTGAATCACTCTATCGAACACCTGAGACTAATATGACAGTGCATGTTAACTATACGGAATTCACATTATTTAAATGCTTTAAAAAAATCCTTAAAATTTGTAGAATTCACATACAAAGAAAGACTATAATGAGTTCAAGAGAATATGAGCTGACAGCAGTGGCAAGAAGGGAAAAAAGGAAGTGAAGGCTGAGAGATCAAAGACAAACAAGTTAAAAGACCAGTGAGGAAGAGAGGAGTCCATCTGCAACCTATTTAAAGTGGACAGAAGGCTCGCCCTTCACTGGGTGTTCTTCTCTGGCCGCCCAGCAGGGGGCAGACTTCAGTTTCCTCTCCACCTCCCTGTGTTGATGGTCACGGAGCCTTCTCAGACTCTAATGATCACAACTGTCCATTATGTTTCTCAAGATTTTTCATTGGCACCCGACTTCTACTGACCTGATATAAATGGGGAGGACTGTGTGTTTGCAGGCAGTCCCGGGTGGTTCGTGCAGAAGTGGATACTGTATACGCATTTATAAGGTGTATAAATGAGCACCAGGAGCAGCCTCCTCCAAACGCCTAGATAAATCCACACTCATTCATTTCCACAGCTGAAGTTGAACATGTTCCAAGCTATGCTCGGAGACTAAATACAGACTCCTTTCTCCCTGGGGAAAAGGCCTGGTGAGTTGGATAAAGCAACTCAGAGCAAATAAAATTGGGGTGTAGGGGTGGAAAGCACTACTCAGTAGAGACAATATATCCACAAATTGAGCACTTAAAAAGGAAACAGAATGTTGCCTTGCTGGGCATCACAGAGGAAGGATTTTAGGAAGGCTAAACCATTCTCAAGAAAATAGCAAAACTTAGATGCCGTAGTTTAAGCCCTGACAGTTTTTGTTTTGGTTTGGTTTGGTTTTTGTTCTCTTTTTAGAACGCCAGTAACTGACTTAAGCTTTGATGCCTAACGCAACCATTTCAAAGAGGGTGGTCCCCAGCAAACACACCGCCAGCCACACACTAGGTAGAGGGCCAGGCTGCCTCCGCCAGTGGGGTGACTCGGTTTCAGAGATTTTGGAGGATTTTAATAACTGACCATTTGTACTGCTTGCTTTTTTCTCTTCTTGCACATTACATCCCCGCCCTTAGGCTTTCTTTAGAAAAAAACATTTTTTATGATTTATTTTATATTTGAAAGAGAGAGACACACAGAGTTCAAGGAGGAAAGGGACAGAGAGATGGAGACAGAATCTGAAGCAGGCTCCAGGCTCCGAGCTGTCAGCACAGAGCCCAATGTGGGACCCGGGCTCATAAACCACACATGAAATCATGTCCGGAGCCAAAGTCGGACGTTAACCGACTGAGCCACCCAGGCGCCCTCTGCTCTTATGCTTTCAATTCACCAATAAAGAGTGAGCCCGTGAGACCCTTGGCCCTTAGTTTAGTTTCCCAGTTTTAAACAGAACCCCAGTCCCACCCCCCTTTCTACCTGTGACCTCACTCTGTGTCCCCAAGCACGCCAGATAATTCCCAGGTCTCATAAGTAATAAACCTTTAGTTTTTCAAAGTTTCCTGCTCATTGTTCCTGAGGGCATCTCGCAATCCTCACAGGAGCCACAGGGGCTGGTCCAACCACGACAGTGGTTATTCATAGCCTGGGACCGGCACACAACACATGGTTGCAGAAACAAATAAAAAGGAAAGGAAAAATAAGACCTCGATTTCTCGATAATAAAATAAGAATAAGACAACCTCCAAATGGTGATTTAACAGTTTTACACTGAGATAAAGATGAAACAATTCCAAAATAGCAGTGAGAGGGGGCTCCTTAAATGCTATTTTCTTCCTAGCTGCGATCCAGATTAGCAAGCCAATGGCACCCTTGTCATTAGGGATGCTTTTGTGATCTCCGTAAACTCTGAACTAATGAAACGAATCTACAGAGCGAACCATAATACTGTCCTTATGTGATGAAGAGCACGCTCTCTTTCTCCACGTCTCGTCAGAGGAATCGTGTACAATTTTATGCCTCTCGTTCCCTAAATGAGTGGCTCCAGTGTGCCGTTCCCAGATCCACGTCATCACCTGGGAACCTGTCCGAAAGGCAAACTCTGCCTCTGCCTCGGGCCACTTGAACGAGGAGTTCTCTGATCTGTGTTAATAGGCCCCGAGGTGTTGCTGATACCTACTCAATCCTGAGAAGCATGGCCTACGTTATGTCCGTATTCCACTTTCAAGTCTTTCTGAAGATTATATAAGAAGGAGAATATTGTAGAACAGGACTTGATACACTATGATTCACACTTCTAAGGGCTTTTTGTTTCTCTAATTTGTCTGGAACTATAAAGCCCAGGGCGGCACTGACACCTTCTTCACTCCGGGAATATTAGTATCTGCACGGCGATGCCTGGGAGACGTTTCGAGGCATAAATAAAACAGGTATGAGGAGCAAGATGGAGTAGTTCATTGACAATTGTCACGTTGCCAAAACATGAGATGATTTTACGAGGCTTTTTTCTGGGGATTATGTCTCCCCTGAGAAGTGGGGCGCGAGAGAGATCATTTTAATATAACACAGGCTAAAGGGACATGAATTCAAAGATCTGAGCCCTCTGTTTGGCCGGACTGGGATTGGAAAGTGGCTCGTGGACTAATGTTTGTCATGGAGGCATTATCTCTCTCTCTCTCTCTCTCTATCTATCTATCTATCATCTATATTTCACTATGCTCTTTCTTGTTTATTAATTTTATTATTTCCTCCCTAATTTCCTACCTGTTAAAGGTCTGATATATCTAGGAATTTTCCTCTCTTCTCCCCTCCCCCCATCATGTTTTAATATATTTCGATTTCTTTAAAAAATTTTCAGAAGGGTTTTTGTTTTTTGTACTTGGTGAAAACCGTTTAAGTGAACATCCTTTTAAAAATGAGATTCAGTTGGTGTGTCCCAAACTCGCCTTTCCGAAGGGTGCAATTCGGTGCCAGCGTCACCACCACGTGACGGTAGGACTGGGAAATGTCGCAGTGGTTTCCTTCTCGTCCTCGTTCGTTCCTGAGAATCAGGCTCTCCTTTAGGGTCCTCGTGAGGAAGCTTCTGAGTCGAGTGAACCCGGGTCGTCCTGAAAGCACGCGGGTGTCGCTTCCCGGAAGCTGGTGAGTAAACGTGAAAAGCACAGCAGCCTCACGTGGATAGAACCCGAGTTATACTTTGCCTCTTAATTCCCGTACTTGAGTGTAGAAATTCCAGGAACGCTTCGTAAACTGCTCGCATGATTCTTCAGTCCTCTTTTGGTACAGAGCTTATCGTCTCGGCTTCGAGGAAACAAGACTTCTCGCCTTCTTGCCGATGTTGGTTATTAACTAGCTCTTCTGGGACAAGAAGGCCACCAAGACACAAAGGGACCTGGGGACGGAAGCTGCCCTGGAGCACACGATGTGAGTCTGCAGCAGGGGAAGGGAGACCGATTGCATCTCTCCGCTTCCTGCCCCCCCTGCACGGCCCACATCCTTCTGGAATACAGAGCTGCGGATCCCCGTGGACCCTCTCTTGGAGTTAAGAGCCTGTCAAGTCTCATCTGACCAAATGGCTGTGAGCTTTGATCCTGCGTAATTGATTTGGGACCTCTTCTCTGCATCCAGATGAGGCAACTTCTCTAGGGGAGCCCTACACACAAGGTCAAGACTTCTGAGAGCTTCCCCAGTCCCCCTGGAGGCCGTGCGGCCAGACTCTGTCCAATGCATCCTCCTGAGAAAGCAAAGCAGAGGGGAGATCCGTTTTGATAAAGCCCAGAGCAAGGGGGTGTCGATATCAATATAAATGACTAGAGAGAGATACAAACCACGGCCGACCTCGCCTGTCTGGTCTCCGAGGATAAGGAAGAGTAATTGCTTCAGGCTGTGTGAGCAATACACCCAGCTGCAAGGGCACGCCGGACATCCAAGAGGGCCAGGGTTTCCGAGGGAGATCCAGGACATCCTGCATCCAGACCCTCCTTCCAAAACCATATGGAGCACTGGCCTGCTGCTGCCTTAGAGCCGCCAGAACCACAGCTCATGTCCTGCGCTCTCAGGAGGGAGCAGTAGACCAGGCTGGCTAATCTCCACAGGCCACCCCTGGGTCCCTGGTCCTTCTCCACCCAATCAGAAGAGGTTCAGTGGCGTAGTGACTGTAGCAGCAGTGATTGCCATTATCTGGAGGACAGTGGGATTTCATATATACATATATATAATATTTATATTTTATAAATAAATATATGTGAGTGTGTATATATGTATAATGCATATATACATATATAAACATATACATATATAATATATAAATTATATTTTTATATATGTGTATATATGTGTATATGTGTATTATAGATATGTGTATACATATATACACACTCATATATAACATTTATAATGTATTATAATATATATAATATACAATACATATATAATATATGTATATGTAAATAACATAATAATTATAAAATATTAATGTATTAATAATACAATATTGATGTATAAATAATTTTTAAATTATTAATATATAAATAATTATATTCAATTAATATCTAAATATTTTATATTCAATATAAATTATATTTATATATTATTATACTATTAATATTATAATATAATATTATTAATACATAATATTAAATTATTGATATATAAATATATTATATAATATATAAACATATTTATAAATTAATACATATTTATATATTAATGTATAAATAATAACATAATAATATATAAAATAATTGTAATATATAATACATATATATTACAATATTATATTAATGATATATAAATATATTGTATAATATATAAACATATTTATAAATTAATACATATTTATATATTAATGTATGAATAATAATAACATAATAATATATAAAATAATTGTAATATATAATACATATATATTACAATATTATATTAATGATATATAAATATATTGTATAATATATAAACATATTTATAAATTAATACATATTTATATATTAATGTATGAATAATAATAACATAATAATATATAAAATAATTGTAATATATAATACATATATATTATGTATTATATATATATATATATAATAAATATGAAGCTGGGAGTCGGAAGGTCAGATGTAGCCAATTCGAACATGGGAAGATTCCTAGATTCCTCCGTGATGTAAGCGAAATGGCTTATGTCTGTAGGACGTTTGCAGGAATCACGGTTCATTGATGTAGTAAGTAAAGTTTGCTACATGACATTAGGAAAACCTAAAATTTAGAAGGACAGGCTATAATGTCAGAGATACACACAATATGACCATACATTGTGATGTTTAATTATGTGGGAGTTGCCGTACACCGTCACAGGACCCGGTCTTTATCCACTAGTAAGAGTAGACTTCGGGTTCTCTCACCACACACCCATATATGCATGCACACACACACATACACACATGCGCGCGCGCGTGCACACACAAGCACACACAGTAACTGTGAGCAGGTCGATATGTTAATGAGTTTAACTGCAGTCATCATTTCACTGTGTATATGTGTATCAAACTATCATGCTGTATACCTTAAATATATATAATTCTTATTTTAAATTGTTATTACACATTTATAAACATATTATATCTATTAAAAATGTGTAATTTTTAATAGATTTAAAATTAGTCCAAAATGATGATCTCTTTGGCATCCCGAGTGATTCAGAATATTTTTATTGGAACAAAGTAGCTTTTCCTTTCCGTAGGGCTGGTCTCCAAATTAATGTGTGTGCTATGAACACTGTAAAATAATTTAATTTATAACATTTTGTTCTGTTTCGTGCCATTTTGAGACTGTTACATCAGGGGCTTTCAGTCAGACTTATTTCTTAAGTTTTAAAATCCACGAAAAGTGAGGAAATAACGAAACCGTTTTGCAGTGTGGGATTACTGACAAATTAATCTCAGATACTCCACTGAAGGCCTCCATACAGGCTCGAGGGCCCTGGAGAAAGTCGCTGACACACTGAGCGTCAGAAATACCCGAGCGTGTCAGCCCGAGGGGCCAGCCAGCCCGGGGTGTGCCGTGTCGGACACCAACCTGCCAAGTCTGCGCCCCTCTACAACATGTTATGGGCACGTCGTGGTATTTCAACACAAATACCGAAAACGTTATTTTGATTTTCTGCTGAAGTTTAATTAATTGAACTCATAATAACTGTATTACAAAGGAAAGGAGTTCTTTGGAAAACTGAAAATTTAATGGGGAATTTTATTAAATACATCATTTTGATTTGCAACCTTATTATGAAATTTTAAAAATTCATATTCTACATTTGGATTGTCCATATGTTTCTTTAATAAGCTGCAATAAAAATAGAATTTAAAAGGCATGCAGCATCCCGTCACTTTTATCTTTCATTTAATTAAACTTTCCCGGCTTGTTAAATCACATAATCCCATTTGTACTGATCCTGGCGTGGGTGTTTTTAATTTGTTGTTGTTGTTGTTGAGCCCCATTGTCTTTTTAATATGTTTTTTGTTAATTGTTGAAAACTATTTAAGTGTTGCTTTTCATTCCAGTGTTATTTTCTATACTCTCCTGTTGCGTAATGACCAGCAGCACGCTTAACTTACTGATGTTGGTAGGGAAATTTTATAGAGGCAAAATAGAAGAGTGTAATTTACATTGAAGGCAAACTATAAATGTAACCATTCTAGACATCTAGGTGAGGAGGGACTATACATACACCAATCTTTGGTGAATCTTGACTTCCGGTGGGTCCTTCCAAGGAGGTGAAGCCATCTTTACAATTCAGAAAACCTGACTCCTATCCATGGACATAACCTCCACCCAAGAACAGAAGTGGGTAAGTCTCTCCTGGAATTTATACTTGCCAGCAATAGTCCCTGGATGAACAATGGAATTACTCCAGGTGGTTCTACTTTCCAGAATTTTTTCAGAACTTTAACATCTTTTCTTGGTTATGGGGGGTGTGTGTGTGTGTGCGTGCGCGCGTGTGTGCCCACAGGGAAGAAATTCTTTGGGTTTAGGGAGCGCACTTTCTTATGTAGGTATGTACAGAGATTTGCCTGGCTTTATATTTAGGAACTGCAGAAGTTGAGGTTAAGTTGCTTCTTGTAAATACTGTTCTAGTTTTCTTGAACCTGAACTGGAAATTCAAAAAATGTATAAAAACACCAAGGTGACTAGTGTCCCCAGAGTGAATGCCCCTTGCTTAGATTATAGCAAAACCGCACTATGCACCTTCAAAGTTGAATTTGTGCTTTTTTTTTTAATTTTTAATGTTTTTTCTTTAGTAGAGACAGAGAGAGACAGAGCATGAGCATGGGAAGGGCAGAGAGAGGGGAAGACACAGAATCCAAAGCAGGCTGCAGGCTCTGAGCTGTCAGCACAGAGCCCGACTTGGGGCTCGAACTCACAAACCGCAAGATCATGACCTGAGCCGGAGTCGGATGCTTAACCGACTGAGCCACCCAGGCGCCCCTGAATTTGTGCTTTAAGAAAAAGAATGGCAGTAGTGTTGAGGAATTCTCCTCCGCCCAGGAGGCTAGTGAAGGGAGGCAGGTTCCACCTCTCCAGGCATCGGTTTGGTTCAATCCAGAGCGGAGGTTTCTAGGACATCTGCTGTCTGATTGCGCTTTCGTGGTCAGCAAATGAAGGAACCCAGAGGTTCTTAGCTGAATAGAGAGCCCTCATTTAAAAAGCCTCTCGTGGCGCCTGGGTGGCTCTGTCTGTTGAGCGTCCGACTTCGGCTCAGGTCATGATCTCGCGGTCTGTGAGTTTGAGCCCCGCGTCGGGCTCTGTGCTGACAGCTCAGAGCCTAGAGCCTGCTTCACATTCGGTGTCTCCCTCTCTCTCCGTCCCTCCCCCACTCATGCTCTGTCTCTCTCTGTCTCAAAAATAAATAAACATTAAAAAAATTAAAAATAAATAAATAAAAAATAAAAGCCCCTAGTGCTTGCATGTCCCTTTATTCTCCAAATTCAGGTGCAAATGGACTGTGGATGGACTGCGAATCGCCGAGAACCCTCTCTCCCCAGATACGGCTTGTCCAGTGGTGGACGTGCTGGCCCAGAGGCTCCTCAGGTGACCAGGGGGAGCCGCCTCACCCCTGCCTGGCCCGCGTTCTGGCTCCGTGGAGGTGAAGGGCATCATTCCTGCCTCGCCGGAGAGCAGACTAGTAGGAGTCTGGGGGGAAAAACATCTCCATTTTTACTTACTGTAGCTCCACCAATCCAAACACACATGAGATGCTTTTGTGTTCTTCCAAAGAAATGCTTTCTCCTGAAACTGTTTGTCTTCGATGCTCTCATCCAGGGAAGGAGATTACTTTGCGGTCACCTGCGTCCAGGCTATCAAATCCCTCTTCCCAGCAAAACGAGGTTCGGATGCCAAGACTGGTGATGGTATCCATGCGCTGAGAGGATACACTGGGACTTAGGACTGACAGTCAGTGACGTTTTCCGGGGGGAACGGGACACAATCTCAAGGTCTGGAGGAGTGGGAGGAAGCAGGAAAGGCGGTGGCCCCGGAGTGACAGTGGTTATGGGGCGGGGCCGGGACAGCTGCGTCTCCCGTAGTGTGAACTTCCTGGCAAGCCCAGCGAGGGTCTCATGGGCTTCTCCTCGGTTTACCCAGGTTTGGGGCAAGAGGGAAAGCAAGGGGGCAGGGCTTGAAAGCTGTCAGCAAACATCCACAATTGAGGCAGAGGTTTAGGGTGATGGATATTAAAAGGCATCTATCTAGTCTAAGCCTGTCCTGTTTTTTTTTCCCCTAAAATGTAGGTTTTACGGGCGCCTGGGTGGCTCATTCAGTTAAGCATCCAACTCTTGATTTCGGCTCAGGGCATAATCTCACAGTGTATGGGGTCGAGCCTTAGGTTGGGATTTGCGTGGACAGTGCAGAGCCTGCTTGGGAATCTGTCTCTCCCTCTCTCTCTTTCTCTGCCCCTCCCCTGCTCTTTCTCTCTCAAAATAAATACAGATAAAATTTTTAAAAAAGATTTTATCGTCATCATCTTGGAGAGGAATGCCTCAGCCGCAGCCACCCATGCCGACATCCCCAATAAGTAGGTTAGAACCTTATAAATATGAGGAATGCTATTGATCGGGCTCGGCCGGCAGACATAACTAGTCTGATAGGAATATGAATGTGAAAAATTCCAAGAATTGCAGCCTGTAAAAGCCGATATTCTTATCCCTGCAATGCAGGTGCAAGGGCTCCGGGAGAAGTTCTGGAAACGGTCCCAAGAAAAGATGGACCTTCTGGGTGCCTGTGGTTATCAACTCAGCATAGAAGGGAATACTTCATACTGATATTACATTGCTATTTTGGCTACACACAATGTATTTCTATTTATAAAGGTAATTGAGGCTTGTTCATAGGAATTCACAAGTAGTTTGTGGACTTTCTTCATACATTTTTTATGGTAAAGTTTGGGTGAAAAGGCCCTGGTTTAAAAAGGGGATGTTTGGGGCACCTGGGTAGCTCAGTCGGTTGAGAGTCCAACTCTTAATTTCTGCTCAGGTCATGATCTCCCCGAGCCAGGCTCTGTGCTGAGTGAGGAAGCCTGCCTGGGAGTCTCGCTCCCTCCCTCTGCCCTACCCACCCCAAAATAAATAAATAAACATTTTTTTAAATAAAAAAAATTTTAAAACGAGGTGTTTGGGAAGCTGCCTTGTTTCAGAGTGGCAGTGATAGATGGAAAATAAGCACTGTCTTCGGCTACGGCTATATCCTGGCGGTCCCTGAGGACGGAGGGTCTGAGGTCTCGTACAGGCCGTTACTGCTAGAGAGGTTCCTCTTAAGTTTGCTCACTGATTTTCTACTCTACGGAACTCAAAGGACCCTACAGAGATGATGAGACTCCAATGGAAAGGTATGTCTGGAAATGCCAGGTTTGCGGAGTAAAGAGATTTCTGTTCTAGAGACGGCCGTGGACCCTCCTCCATCATGTCCACGTGGGCAGGCACAGACCACTCACCACTGCTCCCCCCATTTTGATTTATGCATTCTCTGACCTGGGCACAAGGTACAAAATTGTTTTAAAAACCAGCTCAGCCAGGAAAAGACATACAGTGTGCTCTTTCTCCCATCCCAAAGCTCTCCTTCCCACCCAGAGCCCACCACTCCCGTACAGCTGGCCTTCACCTTGTCTTTTGTGCTAATCCACCGTCAGTCCCACCTACGTGTGTGCCTGTGGGCACTGTACTTGCAGGCGGGGCTATGTTTATAATTTATCATTAACTAAAAATGACACATAGAACCTTTACTTTTATTTTTAATTTTACTTGTATTTATTTTAAATGTATTTTAATACTTCGATTATGTAATATTTAAAATATTAAAATGTATTTTAATTATTAAAATTTAATATTTAACATATTTAATTTATAACGTTTATTTAGAGAGAGAGAGTGAGTGAGTGCTCACGTGGGAGAAGGACAGAGGAAGAGAAAGAATCCCAAGTAGGCTCCATGCTGTCAGCAAAGCCCGATGGGGAGCTTGATCTCATGAACCGTGAGATCATGATCTGAGCCGTTATCAAAAGAAGTCGGATGCTTAACTGACTGAGCCACCCAGGCACCCCAAGTGTCCAACTCTTGATTTCAGCTCAGGTCACGGGCTCATGGTTTATGGGTTTAAGCCCCACATTGGGCTCTGCCCTGACAGTATGGAGCCTGTTTGGGATTCTCTGTCTCCCTCTCCCTCTGGCCCTCCCCTGCAAGTTCCCCCTCTCTCAGAAAAATAAATTAACTAAAAGAATTCATTTTGTTTTTTAAATTTATTCAAGCTTATTTTAACATAATTTTAAAATAATTTTAAATTATTTGCAATATTTAAAATAGTTATATTGCACAATATTTAAATAGTCCAGTAATTCTTTTTTCTTTTTTCTTTATTTAATGTTTATTTATTTTTGAGAGAGAGAGCATGAGTAGGAGGGGTAGAGACGGGGGGACACAGAATCGGAAGCAAGCTCCAGGCTCTGAGCTGTCAGCACAGAGACCAACGTGGGGCTCGAACTCACGAACTGTGAGATCATGACCTGAGCTAAACACTCAACCGACTGAGCCTTCCAGACGCCCCAAGAGTTCAATAATTGGTACAAAGTTGGTTTATAACTTTGTATAGATTGGGAGCTCCCCGCCACAATGCATACCCCCAACCTCCTCCCCCAAACCATGTACAGTC
The DNA here is from genome assembly GCA_030068075.1 of Paguma larvata. NCBI lineage: Eukaryota > Metazoa > Chordata > Mammalia > Carnivora > Viverridae > Paguma > Paguma larvata. The sequence goes on from CM057826.1 coordinate 5,887,030, forward strand.
AACATTTTTAGCTGTTATTTGTTTGTTTGTTTGTTTTGTTTTTAGTTTTGGTGTTTATTTCCAGGGCACTAAGAATTATGCTCATATCGTTGCTCCTGATTCTTTGGTTTTCATCCCAATCCGTTGACGCACGCTGCGACAGACGAGATGGGCTGTCCTGCACACATCCTCACGCTGACTCGCCTTTCCCGCCTACACACCCTCCTTGCTTTAATCTTTCAAATACGCTTTTGTCATAATTTTAGTTAGGTCAATATTTAATATTTCCATCACATTACATGTCTGCTACTCACAGGTTTTCATATAGTACATTATAATTATTTTTTCTTCTTGCGTATGATTTCTTTTTCTTTTCTCCCTTACGTGTTTCTACCCAGACTCTTCTCGCCTTGTAGAAATCTGCTGTTGGTTATGTTCCAAGCCAGTGTTTCATCCTCCCAGCCCTCTGAACAGCTCCCGACCATCTGGACTGCTTTCTCTCTAGGTGTTCTGCCCAGGCCCCCATTCTGGGACCCCCTTCACCTCTCCCTAATAATGGACACCCTATTTCCTGAACTCCCTTGTCCATTCTTCTTATTTTCTTGGATTTTGTTAAGAATGTGTTCTAGTAGCTTTCTGGGACTAGGTGCAAGGGGCGTGAAATCTTTGAGAACCTGCCTGTTCGAAGTACCTTTAGTCCATCCTTGCACTTGATACACAGTTTCACTTGCTGGAAACCTAAGATGCTAATAATTTTTCCTCAGAATCTGGAAAGCATTCTTTTCTGTAACTTTTAGGGTTTTTTGCTCAATTCTTATAAAAACAAAGCAGAACAGAACCATGCTGTTCTCCTCGTTGTCGAAGCTTGTTGAACTTCTCTTTGTCATACTCAGTGTTCTGAAAATTCACGATGTTATCCCTGGTATGGTTCTGTTTTCAGACATTGTGCTCTGCGAGCAGCGATGCATTGAAATTTGGAAACTCTCATCTTTCAAGTCCAGGCAATTTGTTTTTAATTGTCTTACAATTTTCACCTGTTTTCTCTGTTCATTCAGCCGTCTTTAATTGAAAATCTACAATTCTGTTTCACTCCTAATAATACTTTTAAATCTAATTTCGGGATACCTTTAGAACTGGTCAATGTATCTTAATTACAGTATAATATTGCACTGTATAAATATGTCTTATTTAATAATACGCTAATAGACATTCGTACTCTTGCTCTTTTGAGTTTTTGTGAGCAGTGCTGCAGTGAATATTTTTTCGAGTGTGCTCTTGGGCCCGGTGCAGGGTTTCTGTAGCGTCGACCACAGCTGGGGCACAGAACACACGCATTTCAACAAGACACCATGACCGTTTGCCTCCATGGCAGGTCCAACCTCTACCCCTACTTGCAATTCCTGACACCTCATCAATGCCGGATATTGTCAGGTTGTCAGACCTCTGAAATGTTGCCAAAATGATGGGCGAGAAATCAGTTTTCAACTGAATTTGTGTGTGTTCAATACCCATCAAAGTTGGAGATCTTTGCATCTATCGATTAGTCGTGCAAGTTTCTTCATGTGTAAATTGCCTATTTGCCCATGAGGGCTCAACAAAATTAAATTTCTGGATATGACAAGATACATGCCTCAAAATATGGAAACAGAACTGAAGATGAACTACCCAGGAAACATGTGATTTGTCCATAATGGCATTTTGCAATTAATAGGAAATGTTTGGATTCGAGTGTTATGCTTAAATAAAATGTGTTCATAAAAATGTCTGTGTCACTTAATTATTTCATACAGAGAGTGGTTTCCTTTTTTAAAATTAAAATAGCAAATAAGTCATAACATTGACTTAATTTTTACATCTTAATCTTATTGGCCATGTCTTCATCGTGCATGGGATATTGTTAGTGAGTCTTGTTAGTAAACCAATTTATTTTTAAGCCTATAAATATAAATATGTATTAAAATTTTTCTATAGTCTAAATAGAAGACAAAAATTAATAATAACTTCCCAAACTAGGAAAATCAGTATTAATGCTTTATAGATATTTTCATTACTCTTGTATGTATAAACATCTTATATTTTAAATATGAATATTTGTAGAGACCATTTTGCCACATTTTCCATTCAGTATAACATGATGAACTTTTTTTTCTACATTAGCAAACATTATTTTGCAACAGTAACTTAAATGGCTGTATAGCGTTCCATTATGTGGATATAGGACAATTTATTTAAATAGTTCCTCACTTTTTTGTACACGTTTCTCGTATTTGGATCGCCACTTTTAGAACTGTGAAATAAGGACAGAAATCACATCCTCATTCCTTACTGGAAAAACTACAGAACAATAGTAAAAGTCCCTCACGAGTGCCTAGTCCAGAATATTTTTTCATTCTTACTTTCTTCTACAGTATTCTTTGGATACCATTTTTATTTCCAATTCTCAAATTATTACAAAACTTTTCTGCTTCATTTTTCAAAGATGACACATACATGCACACGCGTGCGTACACACACACGTGCACACACACACACACACACACACATTTTCCGGGTCTTTTGGCTGAGGGGTTAATATCCTAGTCAATGGGATCGAGTTTGGTGTCACAAGATATTCAAGACTTTTGGATGCTTTGTTTGGCTAATTTTGTGACCAATCAGGAGCATGTTAATCTAGCTTAGTTTCCTTGCATCGTGATTTAAAAAAAACAAACATTAATATGAACACTGATGCGCAATTGCATGAGATGGTGTCTCAATAAGTAATTCTTTGAACTTATCATCACATCTCAGGGATTTCATATTGACCCCCTGGCTTACATGATTCAAGTGTCACACCGGGGGTGTAAGGAAATTAAACCTTTTGTTTCACAGTGAGGTGCCGAGACTATCACCAAAAGCTCCCGGTATCATAGTTTACTGAATCTAAAATGAGTATTTTCTCCCATTTAACATTGCAAAACTAAGGTGATCCTACAACCAGTTGTATCTTAGAATGTGGTTATTGGCAGTTTTGTTTTCTTACTGGTACATCAAATAACAGCACAGCTCATACTTAATGGCTTCTTACATTTTGGGCATGGCTCTCAGGAATCCCCACCTCCTGGTAACCATATACCATGTATCCCAGTCCCCTTGAGTGGGGGCTGAACTAAGTATATACAGCACTGCAAAAGCCATAGGATGTCACTTCCAAAATTAGGTTATGAAAGACCGTGAACTCTGTCTCGATGGCACTGTCTCTCTCTCTCTGGCTGCTCTTGCGTGGTTGTGCTGATAGAGAGGACAGCCTGATGAAGACCTCAGTGGCCTCTGGCCTGAATACATCAACAGCCCGAAGAGAGTAATAACTGAAAGACAGCTGCATCTCTCAAATGAGAAATATCTAAATACCCAACAATGGTTGAATGGATATAAAAATGTTGATGTTATATACAACAGCATACCCCCCATCAGTGGAAATGAGTGAGTTAATTCCGTGCAAAACAATGTGGGTGCGTCTCACAATTGTGATGTTGAGTGAAGAAAAGCCAGATAGAAAAGATCACACATGGACTGTTGAGGCAGCTAGGCAAAGCGAATCCATGGTGTGAGAAGCTGGGATAATAATTATCTTGGAGAGGAGAAAGGGAATAAGAATGGAAATTTGCACAAGGAGTTAATTCAGGTGATGGTAATATATTTCTTGATCTGCCTGGCAGTTATATAGTTGTGTTTATTTTGTGATAATTCAGAAACCTGAACATTTGTTATTTGTGTAAATTTCTCTACATGTTTTGTTTTTTTTTTTCCTTTGTGTCTTTCTTATCACTGTGGAAAGAGAGAACTAAATGCCTAGCACCAATTCTTAAATGTTTTGGATCAAAAGAGACAAAGTTCTATACACAGTCCTTTGGCCAGAACTTGTCTCAGGTCCCTGTCTACCTGCATGAGAGTAAGGATTCTGGCCTTGAGTGTGCTCCAAATACAGAGAACTGACAATCATCAAACTCTAGTAATGTCTACTCTCTTAAGCTACTTTCTAAGGTCATGTGTATGTTAAGTGGCAGAGCTAGCATTTAAACCCAGGCATTTGGATTCTGGAATTTGAGAACCTATCATGTAGTAGACCACCTAAGAGGAAAAGTAGCTTGTTAAAAACTTATGTCATAGATACAGTAGTCGAATCCAGGTGTTCCTATTCCATTCTAGTGCTCTTTCTACTGAGTTAGACTTTTATTAACCAATTCATGTAATATACATTAAACATTTTTAAGGAAACTATTGTCTATCAGATACTGTCCATTGGTCTTGGAGATTCACTGTTTAGGATTCTATGGCTAAGAAGGACATAGGGATACTAAAAGAAATTAAGTTAAATTTGACACACATTTACTGGCGCCAAAACCTGCTGGAAACTGTACTAAACAGTAGGGATTCAGCTATGGACACGACATGAAGTATGTCCTCGAGGATCACCATTTTGTGGAAGATATAGAAAAGGAAGAAGGAGGAGGAGGAGGAGGAGGAGAAGGAAAGGAGAAGAAGGAGGAGAAGGAGAAGAAGAAGGAGGAGAAGGAGGAGAAGAAGAAGAAAAGAAGGAGGAGGAAGAGGAGGAGGAGGAGGAAAAGAAAAGAGGAGAGGAGAGAGAAGAGGAAAGAAAGAAAAGAAAATAAGAAAAGAAAAGATAACAAAGAAAAAAGAAAAGAAAAGAAAAAAGGCAAGCTGGGCTCATTGCAATATCATGTTAATCATGTAAATGGCAAAATGCTGATGAACCAAGCTGGCCAACTAGGGCTTCAGAGAGAAACTAAGATTTTTTTTTTCTGGACTTATAAATATGAATAAAATTTGTAGGGAAGATAGGGACACAAATGCTAAGAAGAAAATGCCATTTGTGGATAATGTATGGCATGATCGAGAGACTACTTGGCATGACTTGAAGTATAAGGGTGGCCAGTGTGAGGGGATCTCAGCATGAAGGACATAAGGTTTTACAAAATAGAGGGCAGTCAGTGGCTAAGGGTGAGTGGAATTATCATGAACCTGGATTATGGCCAAGAGATAATTCAGAAACACAGTCTAGTGTTGGGGTGAAAGAGAGAGGGACCCAAGAATGACGTGGGCTTGTGGCTTGAGCAAATGGGTGCCTCTAACAGATCAAGGAAGGAGTAGTTTTAGAAGTGGCCATGGCTTTGGAGTCTGTTCTGGACTTACTCAGTCTAAGTAGCATGTGGAACATTGCAGAAAAGGGTCCAAAACAATTCAGCTGTGGAGTACTTTGTATATTTCTTGAATCCTTACCTCTCTGTATTATCAAATTCTCTTTACCCCTTTAACTAGAGGGGAAATTTAGGCAGGGGTGTTTTCACAATACCCCAAAACTAAACATCTACTAAGAAGACCTTATTGATGCTGAATGCTGCCCCCAAGACATTATTGTGAAATTAACTTGTAGAAGTTGAAAGGGAACTTCCCAATTTAATAAAGTTCTTTCATATATGTCTTCAAATACAGGGTGAGACTTTTTCCTTATTGAGAGGAGGGTCAGTTTTCAGTACTAAAACAGGACCATCAAATTGATTTACCAGCTTTCTGTTTGTTTTTACTTTTGGATTTTAACAGCATAATTGAGGTATAATTTACATGTGCTATATGGTTAACTCATTTAAAATCTATAATTAAATGTTTTTTTATACATTCACAATGTTGTGTAACCATCACTAATATCTAGCTTTAGAATATTTCCATCAACCCAAAAAAAGCCTTGTATTCATTAGCAGTCTACCAGGTTCTCTTAATATTTTATTCAAATTGTACCCATTACTGTAAGCACTTGTCCCATTACTAAAATATGTATTTTAAGAACCATGAAATAAGATATTATTCATTAATTCGAATAGTATAGGTTCTAGATATACTAGCAAAACCTCATTAAAAAATCAATGATCCAAACAAATAATAAAATGACAGACCTAAATGCTAGCATGCTGATAATTACATTAAAAGTAAATTATCTAGGGGCACCTGGGTGGCTCAGTCAGTGAAGCATCTGACTCTTGATTTCAGCTCAGGTTACTGATCTCGCGGTTCATGAGTTTGAGCCCCATATCAGGCTCTGTGCTCACAGCACAGGGTCTGTTTGGGATTTTCTGTCTCCCTGTCTCTATGCCCTGTGCTCTTTTTCTCTCTTTCTCTCAAAAATAAATAAACTTTTTTTAAAAAAGTAAGTTATCTATACACACAGAAACTGTCAGAATGAATTGAACAAATGACCCAGTTGTAAGATTTTTATAAGAAGCTCACATCAAATAGAAAGATCCATGTAAGATAAACAGAAAAGGATTTTTTTAAATGTCATACAAAACAAATCAAACAAAAGCTGAGGTTCAGACCAATTAGACTTTAGAGAAAAAATATTCCAAGAAGGAAAGGACATTGTGTGACAATGAAAGTGCTCTTTGCTAAAAAGATCTAGCCATCTTAAAGGGTATGCACCAAACAACAGAGATATAAAGCACACAAAGGAAAAACTAACAGAAATGAAAGGAGAAATAGATGAATTCAGAATTATGTTTGGGCACATTTATAACTCTCCTCTCCGTAACTGACATATCAGAGTGAATATCAGAAAGTATACAGAAGAACTAACACCAGCACCAACAAATGGATAAAACTAATATTAAAAAAGCCTCCAACCAACAACAGCAGAACACACATCCTTCCCATGTGCCCAAAGGATATTCACCAAGATATGCTTTATTCTGGGTAATAAAACAAACCTAAATGGATTTTAATATTAGAAATCATAAAAATATGTTCTCTAACCATAATGTGATTTGATCAGATATCAGTACCAGAAAGACCAGAGGAAACCAGCAGATGCTTGAAAAGTGAACAACATACATCTAATTATCTGTGTGCCAAAGAGGAAGTCTCCAAGGAAATTCGAAAAGCATATTGATCTGAATATAGACAAAAATACAAAATATTCCGATATGTGGAAAATAAATTTAATTGTGTTGGAAGGGAAAACTATGCCCATGGACATGGAGAGGAGTCTGAAGTTGGTGACCTATCTACCAGAAAAAAAGAATGTGAGCAAAATAAGCCAAAAGCAAGACGGAAGTGAATAAAAAATAAGAGCAGAAATCAATGAAAGTGAAAACAAAGAAGTGGAGAGACATCAGTGGACCAAAACTAGACCTTTGAAAGGATCAGTAAAACTGATACATGACTAGTGAAACAGACAAGGAAAAGAGAGAGAGCACCCACGTTACAAATACTTAGAAGGAAGAGGGAGCATCACTCCTGATCTCACAGACATTAGAAAGATACCAAGATAATACTACAAACAGCTCTATGCACATGAATTAGACAACTGAAACAAGATGGACCAATTCCACGAATAGCACAAACTACCCAAGCTTGCCTAAGGTAGAACAGATTATCTGAATAGTCCTCTATTAATATAATGAAAATTTAATTAGTGGTTCAAAATCTTTTTTATAAAAAGAAGAAATTATCAGGCTTAGATGGTTTCACTGGTAGAGCCTACCAAACTTTAGGGAAGAAATAATACCTCTATGTAAACTCTTCCTGCAAATAGAAAATAACAACAACAACAACAACAAACTTCCAAAAATATTTTTTGAGTACAATATTTCCCTGATACCGAAACCAGGCAAAGACATTACTTTTTTAAAAAGAAGAAAAATTATAGATAATATTCCTCAAGAACATAAACACAAAAATCTTTAACAAAATATTAGCAAACTAAATCTAAATCTATTAGCCATCATTCTATCTAACTATCTATCTACCTATCTAATCTAAAACTTGTTGGCATCAAATAGGGGTTTATTCCTGAGACAAAGGCTAGGCCAATATTTAAAAAATTGCTCAATATAGTTTCCCATATTAATGGTCTAAAAGAGAAATACCACATGACCATAGCAATTGATGGAGAAAAAGTATTTGGCAAACTACAATACCTATTCATGATGAAAAAAAAAAAAATCTCAGCAACAACCTACAAGTGAAAGAGAATTTGCTCACGCTGTTAAAGAGCATCCACAAAAACTAGCATGTTGAAGGGTGTAGGTGCCAAGGAAAAAGCTCCGATGGCCAACACTGGATATATTTGGTTTAAACAAACAAACAAACAAACAAATAAATAAAGTAACTTCGAACTGTAATCCCAAGGACAAAATAAATATTCATGAGTCCATACTAATTTGAATAATTGAATAAATAAATTCAAGACAAGAGACAGATTTTACGTGCAGACGAATGCCAAATAATTTACATAGATTCTCCATCCTCAAGAAGAGAGAACATGACCACCATTCCTTACAACGGACTGTGTGCAGTGACTGCCAAAGAGTGCGTTATGGTAAGTGCAGAGTAGAGTTACTTTACCAAGGAGAGATGTGACAAACATGACCTCCAACAGTGATCAAGGTCAAAATCAACAGTGATAAGTCACACGGGTAAAATGGGCCCACGTTGATATGATGTCATAAAAATGACACTCAGCCTCTGTGGTTTTCCTCCCCCAAGTCCATAACCCTAGTTTAATCATCGGAAGAATACCAGAAACATTCAAATACAGAGCCATGCTATAAAATACCTCACTAGTACTCTTCGAAATGGTCAAAGTCATCAAAATCAAGGAGAATCTGAGAAACTTTTATAGCCAAGAAGAGCCTAAGGAGAAATAGCAACTAAGTGTACTGTGCAGTCCTGGGTGGAATTCAAGAACAAAATAGAAGGGCATTAGGTTAAAAACGAAGAAAATCTAAACAAAATGTAGGCTTTAACCAAAAATAAAATATCAATGTTGATTAATTTATCATAACAAACTGTACTTACTTAAGGTATTAATAATAGGGGAACTGGAACTGGCTGCAGGTATACGAATGCTCTCTGTAATGGCTTCTCGAACTTCCTGTAAACATAAAACTGTTCCAAAAAACTGAAGCTGACTTAAAAATCAATTAGTGCAATTTACAAGAATAAAATATCTTGTATGCTTAAAAATAATTTGACAAAATCAACACCCATTTATGATAAAAGCTCTCAGCGAAATTGGAACAGAAGAGAACTTTCACAACTTGATAAAGGGCATATATAAAAAACCTATAACTAACATTACATTTAGTCGTCAAATATTGAATGCTTTCTCACTATGATCAGGCACAAGAGAAGAGAGAATTCTTACTTCTATTCAAAACAAATGGACCAAACGTTTGAATAGACATTTCACAAAGAAATCCATACGGGCGGTCAATAAATGCATTAAAAAATTACCAACTCCATTGGTCATCGGGTAAGCCTAAACTAAATCCATAATTTGACATAATCTCACACCCCAAAATGACCACCAAGATGGCTAACGTTTAAGAGACTTCCGACACCAAATGTTGGTGAGGACTTGGGACAGCCGGGATTCTCATGCAATGTCAGGAGAAAAGCAGTGTGGTACCATCACTTTGAAGTGTTCTGGCATAGAAACTGTTCTGACGGTTTCTTTAAAAGCCAAACACATACCTTTTCTATGACCCAGAATTCTACTCCTATTTATTTATTCAAGATAAGTAAAAACAGGTTCACAAAAAGCCATGTCCAAGAATGCCCATAGCAGCTTTGCTTATAATCGTTGAAAATTGGAGAGCATCCCTGGTGTCCTTCAGTACCAACGGGCAAACGAACTTCGGCATATTCTTACAATGGGACTCCGCTCTACGATGAACAGGAACAAACGTGTGATACGTGCGGCAACATGGATGAATCACAAAAGCATTCTGGTCACAAAGCCTTACGCACAATAGAATACACGGTTTCATTACGTTGGCATGAAATTCTACAGGAGCCAGACCAACCTTAGGAAACAAATTTGAACAATGGTTGCTAAGGTGAGTGAAGCAGAAGTGAGTGTTCTCCGGGGGTGGGGGAGGCGTTGGGGAACTTTCCATGGTAAGATTAGTATTTCGTATTTTGACAGCGGTTTGCATTACAAGCGTACACAACTGGAAAAACTCATCAACTGTACACTTAGTATTTGTGCCTTTCACGGTGTGTATATATTGTGCAGAGTACCTGTAAACGAATGTTTCAGTCTGATTAATGGCTATATACGCAAGCATTTAAAAGATTGCATACTGATGTCTGCAATTTACTTTGAAATGCTTCAGAAAACAGATGAAGTAATGAATATACAGATAGATGGGTTTGTGGATGTGTGATAGAATGATAATGGTACAATCTAGGTGGTGGCTATTTGGGCATTCATCATAAATGTCTTTCAGTTTTCTGTGTTGTGAAAAATTTCATAATAAAATATTGAAAACTTGACAATTCCTTATACGATGTCATTTTCCCACCCAAACAGAAAATAGGCTGATGCAGAAGTCACTTAAAATCAACTCACTCCATCTTAATAAGGTCACCGAGCTCATTGCTTGTCATTTTCTATTTCTATATTTTAGATTCATAACGTTTCCCATTTCTCCATACTGCTACAAAGCCAACAATGAAATGTGCACTCTTAAAGATTCTGATATCCCAAGAGACTTCAGACTAGTCAACTTAATTGCTTAGAAGGCCTCTTTTCAGGAGTGCCTGGGTGGCTCAGTCGGTTCAGTGTCTGACTTCGGCTCAGGCGGTGATCTCGTGGTTCGAGAGTTTTAGCCACACAACTGAGAACCCAGGTTTCACGCTGGGGGCCCTTGAAGAGAGCTATGCAGAGATAGTTCCCCAAAATCCACACTGCCTGAAAGAGAAGAGAAGGGAGAGTGACAATTAGCTGAGCAAAGAACCTGGCTCGCTCAGTGGGTTGAGTGTCCGAATTCGGCTCAGGTCATGATCTCCTGGTTCGTTAGTTTGAGCCCCATCTCGGGCTCACTGCTGTCAACCTCTCAGCACAGAGCCTGCTTTGGATCCTCTGTCCCCCTCTCTCTGCCTCTCCCCACCTTGTGCTCTCCCAAAAATAAATAAATTAAAAAAAAAAAGAAAAAAATAAGAAGAATCAAGAGCAGACAAGATACGCAGGTGCCTAGGAGGTGGCAGCTGGCAGACGCAGGAGCTTTGGTGGCAGAGGTGAGGCTGTGGGAGAGAAGAGGGCCCCGTGAGGGGGCAGGGCTGGGACTCGTTGGGGAGATGCTGCCTGTAGCATCCACACAAAAGGATTAACTCTGCAGCCTGAGTCAGAAAGTCCTGGAGCTTGTGCAGGAGAGGTTGCCAGTAAATTCTTACAAAATAGGAGCCTTCGCACAGGCATCGTGATAATGCATAACAGAGAGTTCTTACAAATCTTCAATGCGTTCGTATCTGTTGTTTTGGAAATGGCTGCAAATCGGCAAAGAGAATGCCCACAGGCTTACAAATAGAAATTAAATTTGAATATCATCACATTTATGGTAAAAAAAAAAAACATTGTATTCATATGAAGCTTTGGATTATTCTATTATTAATGAGGAAGATCATCTTGAAATTAATTGCTAAGTCATCAGATACAGTGATGGACAGCAAAAACAGCTGTTTGGAATTGTGTACAAATCACGAATCCACTTGTGAGTTCTTGTATTATATTCATGGGTTATAAGAAATGCAAGAGGAGACATTATAACAGGACTTGAACATTGACCTTTAAAACTAAATCAGTCACCACAAGAACTTGAGCATGGATGTTTTCAGCAGCTTGATTCATAACTGCCAAGACGTAGCAGCAACTAAGATGTCCTTCAGGAGGCGAACTGATACACGAGCTGGGGTTCTTCCAGACCGTGGGATGTAGACACTAAAATGATATCAACCACTGAACAACAGGGAGGAGCCTTCAATGCATATTACAGTATGAAAAGCCTACTCATTGTATGACTTTAACTATATGACCTTCTGGAAAAGGAAAAACTACAGATACAGTAAAAAGGTCAGTGGTTTCCAGGGGTTTGGGGGAGAAACAAGTAAACAGTTGGAGCACAGAAAATGTTTGGGACCGCGAAACAATTCTGTATGATACTATAATGGTGGATACTTGTAATTACGCATTTGTCCAAATCCATTGAAAACACAATAATGAGCCCTATTGTTAAGTATCGACTTTCAGTGATTATGATGTGTTAGTGCAGGTTCACTGATGGTAATAAATGCACCACTCGGGGGAGGGGGGGGTGTCGGTGGCAGGGGAAGGTGTGCGTGTGCGGGGTCTGGGGGTATATGGGGACATCTGTGAATTTTACTGTGAGCCCAAAACTGATATACGATACAACATCTATTTAAAAAAATATATACCAAAACAATTAAATCAGGCATAATTCCATAATTCCTCATTTATATGAGAAATTAAATATTTTTAGAAAAATTATTCTGTAAGAATCATTACCTTTACATGTGGTAAAATTTATACTTCAATGTAAGTCAACAGAAATGTATCCCAATGCTGTCACCGTATATACATCATACCCGTCATTAGCAAGTACAAAGATTCTACTCAAAGTTAAAATTTATTGAAAGTCACTTGTGGTCTTACTTTTGCCAAGAGAAAATGATGAAGCTTTTGGTCTCATCAACAGAAGAGGAAGTTGCTGTGGATTCACATTTCAGCAATTTAGGATACGAATTTTCAGAGAAGCCAGTCATAGGAATCTCATGCTCAATCAAGATAGCACATTAATGAAGTATGATTACTATTATTTATTATATAAAATTATTACACTGGGATAGTCTTTGCAATCTGTGAGTTTGAGTCATTATTCATGTATAAAATTACCCCTATTGTATTCCATTAATAAGACAATATTTCTAAATAAAAAGCATCTATTTCTTAGTACTTTTAACTTGACTTTTTTCCCCTGCTTTTTGAACAGTGGCCCACATTTCTATTTTTGCATGAGCTCCACAAATTATGTAGCTGGTTCTGTTTATTAAGTGCTCTAAATCCACAGAATAGATGTATTTGTTTATCTCAAATGTATTTCCTTTTCCTTTAGGAGGTACATTTAAGCTGCTCAGCTTCCCTCGTATCACTAATATATTCTAACCAATATTCTCTTTCAGATTAATTACTCGGCATCGACTGCGTAAGCTTGTAGAGTAAACAAGTCTAATGATTTGTAAACTTCCAGCCTCCTGTGTGCTTTACTGTCTCCAACGCTGTCACCATTTAGGTTATTTGTTCATGTCTGCGACCATTTCTTCCTCCCAGTGAAGACAGGAGCTTGGAGCCCATTGCCCCGAAGTCAGTGTGGCCTAATTCCCAGTTGAAAGATGGACTCGTAGAGGGGCAGTGCGGGGCCATCCCCAGGACTGGTTCGTAGGCTCCCCGATGAGTTTTCCCCTGGAGTGTGTGGGCCAAGAAACTGAAGGCTTCTCTAAACGCCACTTTGATGTTAGCTGTTCCCTGGGCTGTAGCAGATGCCAGCTGTGTGTCTTCTAATTCACAATAGGCCTCCGCCATCCTTAGAACACACCATTGTCCCTTCTTATTGTGAGACGCTCTGCCACAGGCTGAGTCAGCAGCACGGCTGTTTTAGGGGGCCCGAACATAGGGCTCCACAGCCAGCCTTCCAGGGTGCGAGTTAGTATAAATTCTGATTAATTCCCCTTGTTATTATTTTAAGAGAAGGGAAGAGATGCTTTGCTATGTGGTCTAGAAACTTCTTGAATGGCATAACCATCTCTGAACCTATACCGTACTGTTGGGGGAGGAGGAGAGATGGTACTAACAGTGGCCTGAGGGTGACACCTGGGCATCTCAGTCGGTTGAGCATCAAACCCTTGATTTCAGCTCAGGTCATGATCTCAAGGTTTGTGAGTTGGAGCCCTGCATCAGGCTCTGCACCTGACAGCATGGAGCATAGAGTTTGCTTGGGATTCTCTCTCCCTCTCTGTCTCTCTGTCTGTCTGTCTGTCTCTTTCTCTCTCTCTGCCCCTCCTCTGCATGCTCTCATGCTCTCTCTCTCTCAAAATAAATAAATAAACTTTAAAATAAAGTGGCTTGAGGGATGTGAGTCTCTCCATAATCTCTCACTCATCCCCAACCACAGTCCTGAACAAATAAATCTGCAATATAAAAAATTTAAACCGCAAGGCATGTTTTCAGATGAGAATCCCTGGCCCCTCCTTCTATGCAGACTACTGTCCCAAAGCCCCTTCTATACAGAAATTCTAGAACACGTCCTGGGAAAAGAGACTGGCAGGAAGGTTGGCGGACAGTGCTATTCCACAGAAGTATGGGTCCCTGGTGTTCTGTGGTGTGGAAGGTTCTGGGGCCAGGCCTGGGGGATGCACCTGGCACTTCCTGGGCAGCGCAACAGAGATGGAGGTCTCAACACCATCCTGCAATGTTTGCCCAGCATGAGGCTGGTCTTCCTCCCAGACACGATTTGGCAATCCGCTCACAGTTCTCTGTATTTCGCAAAGACATAACTGCCACTCTTTTCTTTGCACTGGATGATTAACTTCAGATGTTTAGCTAAGAAGTGCCAATGCCTTTCCTTTGACTACACACCATGCATAATTTATTTGTAACAAATCTCTCGTATCATCTCTTATTATCTTGCTTAGCCTTGATTTATGACAGAAGATGTAGGACACTATCTTTTACTCGGCTCTCTAAGCTGGTAACAGAGTCTCCCCGTTTAGTACTCATGTCTTGGTTTCTTAAGAGAAAGTTTATTAAATGTGATCTAAACAAATGGGGATTGCCGTGGGACCCATTTTCTTCCTGTCAAGAGAGCGCCTGTGACCCTACAACCACCTCTTCAGCGTTCTGCCGCCTGGTAAAGGAGTAACGCTTCTGATTGGTCAGTTGGGGAGAGTACCTGCGCATGCTCAACCGATGTCTGTCCCTCTTTGTCTTGGGAGCAGGCCAGCCGCGCGCTCCCCAGCCCAATGCTAACACTGGATGGCCGCGTCTGGGAGTTCGGCGAGCTCTCACGTAAGCTACGTCCTCCGATTTAGCCCCTGTTGCTAATGCAGTTTATAATTTAACTACTATGTTGAGTTTCTAAAAAAAAACTCCTCAACTTGTTCCTGTAGAGGAGACATGTGGAAGGATGCTCCTTGCGGGCTGGCCCAATGAGACCATTTTTGGTTAATATAGGCAGTCAAACGCTACATCCCATTGCTCCAGAACTCTATAACTGTCTCTATCAAGTCAAGATTAATTTGAGGCTTCAATTGCTTTGTGTTCCTCAGGATTGTTTACATGGGAAATATAATTTACCTACATCTGGAGAAACGCCTAGGGATGCTTCTAAGGCTAGTTAATGCTCGAAGATGAAGCACAAGATAGTGAATCTTTCTGGGCGATTCCATCATGAAGATTGTGCGCATATTGGCTGTGTAGCTTCTGGGCCTTTCCCGCCTTCGGGGTTTCTGGCAGAAATTTACAGTGAAGACCGTTATTTGTGGGCTGGTGATTTCTGGGTTCAAGTGTGTGCGGTGACCCATACATCATCCCTGCAGGGACATACTCTGCTAGTTTGAGATTGTCGTTACTGTATTTTGTTCATCCCAGTCTTTCGGAATTAATCCGTGCCTCATCTAAATGCAAAATAGGTGATAGGACTGCAAATGAGCAGAAAGCCAAGAGGAAGAAAAAAGAAAAAGAAAAAACCCCAACAGCGACCCTAAGAAAGAATGGGTTAAGGAGATAAGCTTTTGATGACTTGCAGAGCAGTCTTGGCAGTAATGTCATGATTAATGAATCGCTTACTGCTGTACCGTTACATTGTTTTTTACTCTGAAAATGTTGTCCATAAATTGTTAGTGAAACGTATCCTAAATTTGGCATAGATGGAGCATTCAAAAGATGCTCTTAGATTCTGGGGCCTCATGGGTGTAGAAAAACTCACCTCTGGAACTGAAACAAATAGAGATCTACCCTTGAAGGAGCTCAGCCAGCGGTAGAAGAAATTTCCCAGAGGTGATTTTCACTTCTGCTGACGAAACTGGAGGGTCTTGTCATCCAATCAAGAGCACAAGATAGTTTTTAAAATTTGTGGCACTCTTTATTCATTTTCTAATGACGTGTAACTGATCACCACAATGCTATCATGGCTTACCTGGACCCTCTGTTCAGGGACTCCCCACATGGTGACGATGATGTCTGCTTGCCTGCATTCTCATCTGGAGGCTCGACTGGGGGAGAATCCCTGTCAGTCTCATTCAGGTTGGAAGAATGCATCTCCATGGATTGTACAAGTGAGGACTCTGGCTTCCTAACGGGTGTTGAAGGGAGGCTGCCCCCAGTTTCTTTGCCACATGGCCCTTTCCATAGGAAGTCATGACACGGCAGTTTGCTTCTTCCACAACGGAAAGAAGGTTTCTATTTCCTCATAAAATTTCCAGTTCGTTTTTTAAGGGCCTTCACCGGATTAAGTCAGAATCACTCAAGATAGTCTCCCTTTGTCTTAACCCAAAAAATCAACTAATCTGTGATCTTAATTATCCGCAAAATACCATCACTTCTGCCCTAAGATGTGACTTAAAAAAGAGACTTAAATCTATTTGTTTTGCCAAATAACATAGTCTAATCAAAGAAGAGACATCCATCACGTTTGTCATATTCTGTTGGTCAAAACCAAGTCACTGTTTCTGCCACACTCAAGGGAAGGGAATTAGCCATGGGCATGAGTCTTTGAGTGCCACCTTAGAATATACCTGCCACAATTCTTTCTTTTTTTTCAAGTTTATTTATTTAAAGAGAAATAGACACAGAGAGAGAGAGAGAGAGAGAGAAAGAGCAAGAACAGGCAAGGGGTAGAGAGAGAAGGAGAGAGAGAATCCCAGGTAGGCTCTGAGCTGTCAGTGGAGCCTGACATTGAGCTCAAACTCATCACGTGAGATCATGACCTGAGCCAAATCAAGAGTTGAACACTTAAATGACTGAGTCACCATATCTGTCACAGTTCTCATAGTTTGCCATATTTATTATCTAGTGAATTGAATACATTTTAGAGAAAGAAAATTACGATCTTCTCAGATTCATCCAGTCAATCCCAGAGATTTGACCCCGGAAAATTTTTCCTGGTTATCAGGACAAATAAATCCTGCTTAAGTTTTCCTGCAGTAATGGACATATCCCTCCAGAGAGTCATTTCCTTCCGATCCCTTTCTGCTCACCCAATAACTTTGAAACTTATATTTTTGGTCTCCTGGATGAAGGCACCCAGCTTAGGAAGGGGTTCTAAGAAAGCTAATAACACCACTAGTCCTAATCCTGTTATAAATGACTAACTTGACACTCTGGTTTCTCTCCATCTTGAAAGTTTGTTGAGATGCTCCCTCCTTCTTACTCAGCTGGGGTGAGCCAACTTTTTTTCCGCATGGAAACCTTATGAAGTGTGCTCGTCCTGTGGCTCTGCCTGGAGCGGCCAGTGGGCTCCCCTCTTCAGCATCTTTCTATCCCTGCTACCTCCACCGTGCATTAACACGATCTTTGTTTTTTTCTGTCAACACAGATTCTAAATGCATATTCTTCAATTAGGGTAGTGGTGTCTCAACATGGCCATTTAGGCCTGGGCGGCTCAGTCGTTAAGCGGCCGACTTCAGCTCTGGTCATGATCTCACCGTCTGTGAGTTCGAGCCCCTCATCAGGCTCTGTGCTGATGGCTCAGAGCCTGGAGTCTGCTTCGGATTCTGTGTCTCCCTCTCTCTCTGCCCTTCCTCTGCTCATGCTCTGTCTCTATGTCTCTCAAAAATAAATAAATGTTAAAAGAAAAAATAAAGTTTTGGGGCGCCTGGGTGGCTCAGTCGGTTAAGCAGCCGACTTCAGCTCAGATCATGATCTCGTGGTCTGTGAGTTCGAGCCCTGCATCAGGCTCTGTGCTGATGGCTCAGAGCCTGGAGCCTGCTTCGGATTCTGCTCTGCCCCTCTCTCTCTCTGCCCTTCCCCTGCTCACGCTCTGTCTCTCAAGAATAAATAAACATTAAAACAAAAAAACAAAAAAACAAAAAAAAACATGGCCGTTTAGCAATGGAAACATCTCCTAACATAGAACCCTTTCTAGGCTTTGGTAAGCGAGATCACCAACATAACGGCGGCCATCCCCAAAGGAGGAGAAAAGTGACTGGGTCTGGCTTGAGTGCTACCTATTGCTAAGACACTGGTGGAATGTTTTCCTCTGTCTAGCTCCTGTTGCTCCCCTAAGAACAGGGGTGTCCTCCCCACCCCAGAGTTGCCACCCTCGTGAGTCATGGTAGTCTTCCCTGTGAGGTTTGGAAATACTCCAAGTGCTTCTCCACTAGTTCCACGGAGAAGCTCCCCCTCTCGGATTCACAACAAGTTCAGGCTTGGTGCAGTGGGGCTCCGTCTCTACATCCTGCGCAGGGCACTGGTTGGCTAGCAAGAGCCTGGTTCCAGTTTTTTTGACCCGGAAGTCTCGGTTTCTGCCCCACCTACCCACAGCTTTCTCTGGCCGAAGATCTGTGAGCCAGAAATGCAAATCGTTTTAAAGCAGATTCACCAACTTCACTTCATGTTGGCCTCTGAGAGCCCAGCCCAAGCAATTGCATCAGCAGCAAACTACATACTTTCCTGTCCAGTTCCATCTCCAATCCTCAGGGTGGGGAAAGCTCTGGAAACCAGGCTTGCGTGGCACGTCAGACAGGACCTTTCCTTCTCCAATCCATGGGCGTCGGTCTGCTGGTTAAACTTCAGTTGTCCTTTTCCCTTCTTAACTTCTCCTTTCAGTCTACAAATTAAGGTTCCCTTGGGTTGAAGATAAGTCTCTCTATTCCTAGTTCCTGTTTAGGATTTCTTCATTCTCTCATCAGGGGAAATACTTCTGAAGGTATCCAATGTAGCAGGATTCTTTCAGAAGGTTTTTTTTTTTTAAGACTTTAAGAGTGTCATGAAGGTGGTCACTGGCTTTCGGACCTCATCTGTGCTGCTAAGACCTCGTATTAAAATATCAAACATTCTGCAGTATGCCGTACTGATGAGCGATGTCTTTCTGAATGCCTATGATTCTTAACATCTACGTTCATTCACAATGAAAAAATAAACTTCATTTTCTAAGACTGGATGAGATAAACGGTCAAAACCAGAACCCCAGGAACGAGTCTCTGTAAAGCAAGGATTTTTCTAAGAGTTTTGAGATAAAACTAAGATCTCCCTATGACAAAATGCCTAACTCCTAATGCAATATTGATTTCAATCAAGATAACTGTTTGAAGGTCAAAGGGGAAGGTAGGCGCAGAGCTACCACTAGAAAATAGCATTTTCTTATTTTATTAAATGACATGAGAGAATGTTTTAGCCCATCTGTCACAAAACATTTGGAAATTCTCCCTCTGCAGTCAGTCACAGTTAGATGAAAACTACGTGAAACAAAGGGAAAGAGCCAAATTCGATGACTGCCTATGTTAGAATATTCACTTCCAGAATATTTCCTTCTGGAACACTCATTTCCAGAATACTCACTTCCAGATGCTTCACAAAACAAGCAAGCAAAACAAACAAAAACAAAACAAACAACAAACAAAAAACAAACACCCCCCCAAAAAACAAGCATACAAACAAAAACATTGGCCCATGTGCAGGAGACTTCCAGGAAATACCATTATGCACTCTCACTGTGCGGGAACTCTTCCCCCACTCTTGGAAGGCTAATCCCGGGGCACTCGTCCCCCAAATAGGTCGTGTAGTTTTAATTTCCTCTCACCTCACTTAGCCTGAGAACTGAAATGCCGCATATCTCTAAGGGATCGTCTGAATTCAGGTTTTATTTTATGTTTTGGAGTCTGATGGTTAAAGCCTTCTCTGGTGCAGAAGATTCTGTGATTGCTGTTGTCTGGCGGAGAAGTCCATAATCAGCCAAGTCATGTACCATGTTCAGGGAAGTGTGAATGCCAGCCCAGAACAGAAGAATTTTTTTGATGGAGCAAAGAGTGAGCCTCTGCCAGAAGCTTCTGGTAAATTTGGTTCTTCAGCCTTTTTTCAACACTTAATTAATCCAGTAACAAACATGCATTGGGCTCCCATTATTAAATATCTATTACATTTCTACTGTGTTAAAGACTCCAAAGGGACGGAGCAAAAATAATCCCAGAGATGGTGTAATAAGGGGCACCTCTCTTGACTACTTTCCGTCTGTGTGCTAGGAACGCTTCTAGGTTCTTTCCAAATTATTGAGAATTCTCCTTGGGAAAACTGCAAGGTGGGTAATACTAGCCTTCTTTTAAAAATAAGAAAAGCGAGGCTCAGAGGAAACTTACCCAAATCTTCATACGTGATGTACGAACAAGAATGTATTTCTATTATATTAATTACTATGATGATATTATCGACAGATAGTTGGTGTGAGTTATTAAGGCAAGTGGGATTATCTGATGATAATGAGAAGAGAATTTGATGAGTCAGACTCAGAATGGAAGGATAGATTTGAATAAACCGGTTCTTTTATGTTTTTTCAGGCTGAAATGGAATAGCTTTATTCTTGAGACCTGAAAAGTAGAGAACCTTTACCCAGCCATGGTCTTTCTAGTGAACATAGGTTACTTAGTATCTATTGGGCAAACTGCTTTCCACTGAACTCGATAAGAATGGCCAATGTTTATTTCTGTGAGTATGCATTTTTCCCTTGTTTTAGGACACTTTCCCTTTTTGGAATTAATGCTAGAAAAAAAAGATATAACTAAAGGCAGAGCTCACTGTATATCATTAGTTATACTCCTTTCATTTTACTTTCCGCAACTATAGAGAAGGGAAAATATTATCTAATGTAGGAGATGGGAAAATGAATAAGGTATTAAATGTACAGTACCATCGAGGCACATAGAAAGATAGAATTACTAACTATTACTAATAGAAGGGAAAATTAGTGTCTGGATAATTGCCTTCAAATTCAATCTTTGAAATAAAAGTCCTTGGGTAGTTTCCTAATTTATCTTCCTGGTAAGAACTATGCCTAAAATAATTCCACCAATCCCCCTAAGATTGGTCACACTCCGTAGTCAGCTTTTCATCCTGTTCGAGTTTCAACAAAATCAGATTTCTCTAGAAATTTCTAGTATTGAAGAGTTCTGCTCTCAGTGGCCCTGTTTATCGACAGATTCAATATTATTCACTCATAGGAGTTCCTGACAAGTAATACATCATACACCCAGTTAAAACATGAAAAAGAACAAAGGCTTTTAAAGAGTTTTAGGGACCCAAGCAAAAGGTAAACCTATTTCCCACTGGGGTCTTTTCAGATTGGAAATAATTATCATCGCCCTCTGGTGAAAAGTAGAATCACATTCTAGCATTCTCGAACCTCTTTCTACTTTTGCCTTCAGGGTGAAAGTGGCAGGCACTGTAAATAAAATTTTGGATCGTGGCGAATGGTTCTGGAAAAGAACGTTTTGGTGCTGACCCAGACAATTCTCAATCAAATTTCTTTCTCATTAGGCAGGCACAATGTCCCACTTGAATGGAGTTAAATTTAGGGAGTAATTGGTCTTTTGGTTTTGCAGAGGAACAAACTCCAGCCTGATGCCGCGATGTTGAAAATTTACAAGATTACGTTTTCACGGAAACTTTTACTACCAACTTTTTAATGATGGCTTTTATTTTTTTTTTAATTTTTTGAACGTTTATTTATTTTTGTGAGACATAGAGACAGATTGTGAGCAGGGGAGAGGCAGAGAGAGAAGGAGGCACAGAATCTGAAGCAGGCTCCAGGGTCTGAGACATCAGCACAGAGCCTGACACAGGGCTCGAACTCACAGACCGCAAGATCATGACCTGAGCTGAAGTCGGCCGCTCAACCAACTGAGCCACCCAGGTGCCCCTAATGAAGACTTTTATAAACCGTCCTTAAATCCAGCATAGCCCTTTAAGTGATGGATTAGAATATTTTGTTACTTTGAAAAAAAAAAACTTTAATAGCTATTGGAATATTCTATACCAGTTCCACTGAAAGTTGGAAGTACCACGCATCTTTCCCAACCCCCCTGTCTCACCAAGGAAATGGAAACGCAGAAATTTCTTAATGAGGTCAGTAATGGCAACGCCATGTCATTCTCAACTTCAAGCTTGCCTAGACCTTTTCTGATTGATTGGGGACCTTTTCTGTCTATTTGTTTTCTTCCATGAAGAATCTAAAATTTTAAGAATTGGGTAAAGAAAACCCATAAAGAGCAGACGTATTATAACTGATAGGATTGAAAAGTGTAGACTACTTCTGTTTCCATAGAGTGTTTTGGATTTTTCTGAGCCCCTAAAGATTTAGCCACCAGCTTGAACCAGCCCAGAACCCTATCACATGTACATATGAGGATTGTGCTTTGCAGCCAAACAGGAGAAAATCACAAAGGGTGGTCAAAATGGTGCCTAGAAGAATATTGCTGAGTCTCAGTTTAGATCAATGGTCAAACTATTGAAAAACTAGCCGCTCACCGTGTACCGGAATCCAGCAGGTCTGCAGCCCTGGTCTCAACACACCTGTTGCAGATAACCTATTCTCTTTGCACCTAATTGTTATTTGATAAAATGAGACCATCCTCAAAGATGCTTTGTGGTTTCCTAGCATCAAAGTGGGAAAATGCACATGACCCTAGGGAGCTATCCAATCCAGCTCACGCTTGTTCAACATCTGCTACAGGAAAGGCTGGAGAACATAAGATGAAAACATTTCTGCTGCCTTCCAAAGCTTCTAGCGTAGTGGACTCTGTTGCAAACTATCATGGGAAACCTTAGTCATTTTCTCAACGACTACTCTTAGAACACATTAGTGTTTCAGCCTATCGCTATGTGGTTAAAATAAATTATCGTCTCAACTTTCTTGCCATATAAGTTACATTAACAAGTGAAATTTAAGAGAGTTGTTAATATAAATTAACCAGACATCACAGCCAGGTAAGACATTATATAGATGTGATAGAAAATTTAGGATTTATCATATCCCTCCACTGTTGGGGGACTACTAAATAACCAAAGGGAATTTTGATCTAGGAGACCACATGCCAGAGAAGACAAATAAGGACGATAATAAGATGATAAGCCTATAAATAAAGATCCCTGCACGATATGACTTCACAAAGGTAATCTGCTTTCTGTTGCGAGGTGAGGACACCAATTATGTGAGTCAAACCCACACCTCGGAGAAGAACCTGGAATCTGAGAAGCAGACCCAGAGTGTGTCCAGAATATTCTTGCAAGAATGAATGAATCTCCTTTCCCTTCGTCTATGGGCTATTCCGGAAATGCCACAGTTTATGCACATAGGTTGAGATCGGCCCTGGTCCAACCAGATGAGCGCTATTCCCAGTGCTGCTGTGAAAGCGTGCTGCCCGCCTGCCCACATGAAGCTTGGAGAGCAGCTGGAGAAAGGGAAAAGTATGTGAAATCTCTAAGATGTAAATTACTATAAAGGATAATTTTATTTCTTAAAAAAGAGAACCAGTAAAACGACATTAGATTTGTTTTTTGTTTTTTTGAGAAATGTGTCTGGGTGTTGTCTTGGTTGTCAATGACTTACTGAAATGCGAGTGGGAGAAAATCCCCTCCGAGGCTGAGGTTCTGCAGCTTGAAGATGAACTAGGTGCATTCAAACACAAACGTTTATAAACCGACACTTGTAGAAGTGATTTGTTTCATGTCTGGCCTTTTGCAAATGTTTTCTATCTGTCCAGTTCCTCTGAGAGACTGAGAAATCAGAACTCAAACGTCTCCAAAGGAGGACATTTTCTCTACGGTCTCTGAAGCTGCTGAACCACAACAGACTCCCAATCGGGTGGATGATCAGTAAATCGATAATCAGATGAATGCTCTGGACGGTTAAATGGCTGACATTATTAGTGGAAATGTTTAAGTGTGTTGATTGCACCCGGTGTTCCTCCAATATATGCAATAATTTTTATAATCCTAAGATCAGGGAAAAATGTCCAGTAAGAGCCTCGATACTGTGCACCGCTTTCTCCAGACAGGTGAAACTTCCCAGGCAGCCTTCCCTGCTGCTCTCCTGACCTTGGCAGCATTCTGCCCTAAGAGCCTGTAGAGAGCAGACATTCCAGGAACCCGTGCACAAGCGATCGTCATCGTTACAATGCTGGTGGAAGGAAAACAAGGTTCAGTTCTTATCTCATTAAGCAATGTAATTTGGAAGCTGATAAGATCGAAGTGGAGGTTAGGATCAGAGTGAGCCAAAGATGGAAAGGCTCAATAATATGCAGTCTGGCAACTGCCCACGACTTTTGCCCAGTGTTTCTTTTGTTTGGTTTTCTTTGTATATTTCTTGGTTCTAATTAAAGTCATCAATTTGGGGGCACCTGGGTGGCTCAGGCATTAAGTGTTTGACTCAGCTCAGGTCATGATCCCACGGTTTCTGGGTTTGAGCCCTGCTTCTGGCTCTGTGCTGATAGCTCAGAGCCTGGAGCCTGCTTCAGATTCTGTGTCCCCCTCTCTCTCTCTGCCCCTCCCCTGCTCATGTTCTGTCTGTCTCTCTCTATCTCTGTCTCTCAGAAATAAACATTTTTTTAAAAGTCATCAATTTGAATTGCTTAATAGGAAAAATCTATTTTTCTTTATATAGATTTTTTTAGTTTGCTTGTTTGTTTGTTTGTTTGTTTGTTTATTTAGAGAGAGGGGGAGGAGCAAAGAGAGGGAGAGATAGAATCCCAAGCACACTCCACACTGTCAACACAAAGCCCAGTGAGGGACTTGAACTCACGAACCATGAGATCATGACGTGAGCCAAAATCAAGAGTTGAATGCTTAACAGGCTGAGCCATCCAGATGCCCTGAAATAATCTAATTTGAAGACTATCTTTTAAAATTAATTTTTATTTTGTTTTATTTTTAATTAAAAAATTTTTTAACGTTTATTTTTGAGAGACAGAGCACTAGTGTGGGAGGGGCAGAGAGAGCGAGGGAGGCACAGAATTCGAAGCTGACTCCAGGCTCTGGGCTGTCAGCATAGAGCCCAACGCAGGTCTTGCGCACATGAACTGTGAGATCATGACCTGAGCTGAAGTTGCACTCAACCAACTGAGCCACCCAGGTGCCCCGAAATAAATTTTTACTTTAAAATAGAATTCGATCTGCAGCATATTTGTGGAGATAGTAGAGTTCCCATATACATCATGCCCAGTTTCTCCTATTAATATCTTATATTAGTACTGTACCTTTATCATGATTAATCAGTACTGATCATTTTATATTAGCTAAAGTCCACTTTTACCTAATGTCCTTTTTCTGGTCCAGGATACTACATTACATTGGTTTCTCCTTTCTCTTCAGACTCCTCTTGGCTACGACAATGCCTCAGTCATTTCCCTCAAGCCGTATCTACAGTGCATACTGTCATCATTACTACTACCACAGATTTTAACCCTGAGCGCCTGCCTGAAGTCATGGTTGTTAGTTCTCTGTGGTAAAGTTACTCCCCTCCCATTTCCGCACCATACTCTTTGAAAGGAGGTCACAATACACAATCCTCACTTTGGAAGTGGGGACTTAGGCCATTACCTCTTGAGGTCTACATAAATTACTTGAAATTTTTCTGAAAGGAAATTTATATATTATCCAAATATTTTTTCTTATACATTAATTTTTATCCAGTATGGACTCATGGTATTTGGTTTACATTTTGGGTTACAGTATAATACTTCTTAATTAATTGTTGCTTAAATTGTTCCATGCTTACCAGTTGGGTGTTCTGTCAGCTGCCACCTATGTCTCTTTGATACGTTCTTATAACTATGGGCTTTTTCAAGGACTTCCTCCCTTTCTGGCGTTATAACATGCTCTAGAGTCATCTAGAATCAGCAAAGTTTTCAAGTATCCCTGGTTCTTCATTTTGGAGAATGATAGTAGAAAGCAGGACCTGGCTGATGGACCAGTGCATATGGTGATGGCATCATCCTTTTTAACCTGTAGGGAGCAACTCTGTCAACTAGAGAACAGTATCTACGGGCAGCTCGCCTTGCCCATATGCAGCCTTACAGACTCCACTCATTCCCGACACGATGAAGGTCAGCACCATTTACTCCCCCCCTCAGTGAGGCAGTATCACACATTTGTACACAATCGATTCTTTTGTCTCAGTCTACATTCCATCCTGGGTCTCTGACCTCCTAAGGGAGTTTTTAAAACCGAATGTACATTAAGGTTCCTCTGTCTATACCATTCTGAGTTCTGACAAGGGCAGAGTCTCATGTGTCCCCCATTAAAATATCATAGAAGGAATGTTCACAGTACTAAAGTCCCTTGGGCTTCGCCGAATCAACCCTTCCTGAGCCCCAAACTTCTGGCAGCCGTTGATCCGTTTACCATATCATCTAGAATGCCACCTAATGGAATGGTCGAGTACGTAGCTATTTCAATAAGTTGCGTTTTTGTTTGCCATATGCATTAAGACACACCGACATCATTGCATGGATTGGAAGCTCGTTCTTTCCAATCACTGGATAGTATTCCATTGTTTTTTCGTACCACATTCTGTTTATCCATGTATCTGATGAAGGCCATCTTGGTTTCTTTTAATCGAGGGTACTTACGAATAAAGCTACTATAAATATTAATGTGCTTATTTTGTGAGGACATAAATTTTCAAGTATGTTAGGTAAATATCTGACAGATCATATGACGTGACTCTGCTTACTCTTGTAAGAAACTGGCAAATGTCTCCCAAAATGGCAGTACCATGTTGCATTCTAACCAGCAATTGAGATTTCCTGTTTCTCTTTATTCTTGCCTATAATTGGTATTGTGAGGTGTTTTTTTTTAACTTCAGACATTATAATAGGTGTGTAGCACTATCTCGCTATTGTTTTAACTTGCATTTCCCTAATTACAAATGATGTTAGCATCTTTTCATATGATTAATTAAGATCATAAGATTAATTATCTTCTTTGGTAAGGTGTCCATGGTTTTGCCATGTTTGGTTGGGTTAGTTGTTCTCTTATTGACTTTTAAAGAGTTCTTTATACATTTGAGGCACAGATCTTTTTCACAAGTATGATTTTTATAAATATGTTTTTCAGTCTCTGGACTGTTGATTTATTCCTAACAATTGAAAATTGAATTGCCCTGAGAGAAGTTTTTAACTCTAGTACTTTCAACATATCAAATTTATCTTTCAGAGTGGGTGTTTTAGTCTCATATCTAAAAATTCATCACCAAAAACCAACGTGACCTAGATTTTATCCTATATTTTCTTCTAGAAGTTTTAGAGCTTTGGATTTTACTTTTTGGTCTTTGGTCCAACATAAGCTAATTTTTGTGTAAGGTTTAAGATCTGTGGCTAGTTTTTTTTTGTTTTGTTTTGTTTTTGTTTTTGTTTTCAGTTTTGTGGGGGTTTTTTTTGCATGTGTTAGTTGAAAAGATTATCTTTTTCTCCATTAAATTGCTTCTATGCTTTGTCAAAAAGCAGTTGAGTATATTTGTGGGATCTATTTCTGAGAACTTAATTTACTCCTTTGATCTATGTCTGTTCTTTATACTGCCTTGCTTCCTTGACTATTGTAGGTTTACAATAAGTCTTAAAATAGGATAGTATGTGGCCTCCAGTATTTCCTTTTCAATATAATTTTGGCTATTCTAGGTCTTTTACCCTTCCATATAAAGCTTTAGAATTAGTCGGCCAATATGTACAAAATAGCTTTCTGGGAGTTCATTTGGCATTACACTGAATCTATAGTTTAGGCTGGAAAGAACTGCCATCTTCACAATGTCAAATATTTTCACCTATGAAAATAATATATATTTCCATTTATTTAGATCTTCTTTCATTTATGTTACCAGTGTTTTCTATGCGTTAGTGTGTGGATTATGTACATATTTTGTTAGAATTATGTCTAAGTAGGGACACCTTGGTAGCTCAGGTGGTTAAGCATCTGACTCTTATTTTTGGCTCAGGTAATGGTCTTGTGGTTTCATGAGTTCAAGTCCCACGTCAGACTCTGCACTGGCAGGGTAGAGCCTGCTTGGGATTCTCTCTCTCCCTCTCTCTCTCTATCCCTCCCCCATTTATGCTGTCTCTGTCTTTCTGAAAATAAAAAAAAAAATTTAAAAAGAAATATGTTCAAGTGTTTCATTTCTTGGAAACACATAAGTGTTACTACTTTATTAAAATGTCAAATTCTAATTATTAATTGCTAGAAATCAGCTGGTTTTTGTATATCATTTTATATCCTGTGACTTTGCTATACCACTTTTAAGTTCCAGAGTTTCTTTTTTCTTTTTCTTTCTTTTCTTTTTTTTTTTTTTTTGGTAGATTTTTTTCCAGATTTTACACATACACACATAGTCATGGCATCTGTGAATCAAAACAATCAAACAATCATTTCTTCTTTTCCATTTATATATCTTTTACTTTTTTTACTAGTTTATTGCTCTAATGAGACTTCCAGTATGACATTGAAAGTAGCAACAGAGCACACTGTCTTGTTCCCAGTCCTAAAGAAACATATCCAGTTTCTCATAATTAAGTATATTATCCATTTTTTGCAGTTTTTCTTTATCCAGTTGAGGAAATTCCTGTTTAGTCTAAATTTGCTGATAGCTGTTACAACAAGTGGATGCTGGACTTTGTTATATGTTTTTTCCACGTCAGTTGATAAGGTCATATGATTTTTGATTTTATGTGTGGCAGATAACATTGACTGTGTCTGTGTGAAAGAAGCTTTGCATACTTGGAAAAAATGTCACTCGTTCATAATATATGTAATATTTTTATGTATTGTTGAATAAAATCTGCTAATACTTTAGAGGACCATTTTGTACATATTCATGAGAGGTATTATTTCGTAGTTTCCTTTTTTTTAATGTCTTCATCCAATTTTGTTATTAGAGTAATACTGTACTTAGTGAGCTAGAAAGTGTCTGTCTGCTTCTATTTTTTGGAAGAAATTGTGCAAAATAGGTATTATTTTGCCAATTCCAAAGCCAAAAGCACTTCTCTGAGGTACTCTACTAGAAACCTTTCATGGGATGTATTAGGTTTGTTTTCAGTGCTACCAGATTCGTACTGTATAAGAGTTACTCTTGGTTTTCATTTTCTGAAAGGATTTGAGGTTATTAGAGGAGAAAAGCAACTTCACATTCTCCCATGGATTTTAGGAATATGTTTATTCCAGGGAAAACTCACAGGGATTAGTCTAATCCACATTCTGTAGTTGGGCACAGGAGAAAGGCAGTGAGGGTAACTGTGTAGCTAATACCTTGGACTACTTCATACCTGAAAGGCAACAGTGAGCGGGTCTGCCACATTTTCTTATCAGGGCCAAAATACAGTGGTCTTTCATTCTGACGTACCCAGTACAGGCTCATTTTGCCTAATGTCCAACTTGTCCAATTTTGGCTTTGCTTGGATTTTTCATTTTTTTAAAAAAAAGTACTTTCAGTAGTTCTATGACAATAAGCTGGGATGTTTGAACCAGACTTCCACAATGTACACCTAGATCACCCTTTGCCCATCGTCCAAACGCATGAATAAACTCATATGTCCTACAGTGACACTAAACATTTTTTAGACACCAGTCCTGTAGGTTCTGCTTGTTTTTATTAAACTCTAATTAGTAATTTAAAAAGAAAAAAAAAATGGGGCACCTGGGTGGCTCAGTCAGTGAAGTATCCGACTTCAGCTCAGGTCGTGATCTCATGGCTCGTGAGTTCAAGTCCCACATCAGGCTCTGTGCTCCCAGCTCAAAGCCTGGAGACTACTTCAGATTCTGTGTCTCACACACCCCCCCCCCTTTGCCCCTCGCCTGTTCATGCTCTGTCTCTCTCTGTCTCAAAAATAATAAATAAACATTTAAGAAATGAAAAAAAACCTGATTGATAATATTTGATCAACTATTAAATTAAATAGTGGCTCAAGAAACGTTTTTTTAAATTTTCTTTTAAGTTTCTATTTAAGTTTCAGTTAACATACGACGTAATATTAGTTTCCGGTGTATGATATAGTGATTCAGCTCTTACATACAGCGCCTGGTACTCATCACAAGTGCGCTCCTTAACCCCCATTCTCCTCTTTCACCCATCCCCCTGCCCACCTCCCCTCTGGTAACCATCAGTGTGCTCTCTATAGTTGAGAGTCTGTTTCTTGGTTTTCTCTCCATTTTCTTCCCCTATAATCTTTTGAAAAAGAACTTAAGCTTTTAAAGCTTTGAGTGAGTTCCCGTTAGTGGGGAAAAAAAAAAAAAGCTTGCATTCAGAAAACATTTATCCTTACAAAAATAAGAGAAAAACTAAAACATACAGAAAGAATTCAAGTGTCCATAGCTCAGTGTTTATGTTCTTAATTACATCTTGGAATATCTCACCTCGTGGAAAAATCTTTTGGAGATGTTCCCATATTTAATTTGATATATTTATACTTGGTGTCACAACAGCACAATATTAAAGTACCGGTGAATTTTCAGCTTCAAGACTTGACAAAACTTTCAAAAGAATCAGAAAGACCAAAACTAGGACTCTGAAAAACTGAAGACACTTTTCATACATGGAAAATATTTTTACATTTCACTTTAAAATATTTTAGTGTTGGGAATATTCTCCATTTAATGAACTTGGCTCTCAGGTTAACAGGTCTGATTACACTTAGAGAAATCATATTTTCTCTATTGTAAGCCTTACGATCTACAGAAAAGAGTCAATTAAAGTTGTCAACAATTTCAAAATTATTAACCACAATGTAGAATTGCAATTTTCAAGTTTCAATTTGGAAAATTAAAGCTAATATGATTATGTTGATAAAGCATACTTTCTCTTCCCCTCATGTTATAATTAAGTGCTCTTGATATTGTCAACAACAAACAAGTAATCTAATCAGATGGATCAGTCTTTCTCTTATTTCTCTGAAGCGACTTCTTCAGAAAATAAAACCCCAAATCACTGACATTATCTAATTGGCCCTGTTGATAACATTTATCTACTGCTTCATCTCCCACCACTCAGTTATTTCCTCACTGTGGCCCATGTGTATTTTCTATTTCCTAAAATCCAAGATGGCCTCTCATGTCCCAGTGTCTTCACACCTGCCTCTACCCGATTGCTCCTCTGCCGTGCTGTACCCAGCTAACTCCTATTCATCCTTCCTGCTTCAGCTAAGTGTTGCTTTCCTCATTTCCCCACATCTGAATTCCCTCAGGCCACTCTTGATTATGATGAAGTTTTACTTCACAACATTTATTATGACCTTAATTAATACATCGTGTGACTCTGTGTTTCATACATTTTGCTTTTAGATCATAAGTTCTACTGCAGCACAAGAGGGAGTGAGAGGAGAGGCTGCGCCAGCCTTGTTGACTGAATATTTAAGAAGACCTGGAGGGGTTTGCAGTCTCAGGAGTATTACCTGGGAGAGGAAACTGGTTTTAGTGATGTTAGAAGCACCGGCTCCTCAAAACCATGGGGAGACTTCTACTTTCATGTTGGTTTCATCCCTTCCTATAAGGCATTTCATCAATCCCTCCAGAATCGGATAGGGTCCCAGAATCTAAACTGGGAAAGTGTGACTCTGTTGACTGAACATCTAACTATATTCCAGAAGATACGGATTGTATTCTCAATTTTGCTATTAATTTTCTCAGTGGTCTGAGGAAAGCAGTAAGCATTTCCATATACAACTTCATCTCTTTGGCAACGTGCTGACTTAGCTCCTTAGGAAAATAAAATATCGTAATCTATCTCAGATGTTTTAAAATTGTATTGAAATGCCATTACTGAGCAATTACTTTCTTATGATGTAATATTGATCATTATCCGGCTAACTTATTGAACCAATGACATATTAATTAATTACAGACAATGAAATTGTCTGTAAAATTCTAATTCAATTAAACTTAGTTGTCATCCCCTCATGGTAAGTTGCATCCATCCTCAGGACTATTCACTGCACGCCAGTTTGAATGTTCCATCCAGTGTTGCTCTGTGAGTAGCTCGTTTTATAATGAACAACCAGCCAGAGGGTGATGGGCTTGATTCTAGCAGAAACTAAACCACATACTCAGATGCCTTACTAGATTTTTTTCTAGGATGTGACTTGCACAGTAAAACATCGAACTATTAAATGACTTCTTTCAAATACTTTGAAGAAAAACAAAAACCTGGCTGACGATACACCTTCCATTTCCCCATGTTTCTGTAGGCACACAGTTCTAGAATTGATAGAATATCCTGAATTAGCAAAGCGCATGCTAAATGTATTCACAATGGATAAACCAGAATACCTGATTTTATTTGTATTGTCTCACAGATTCAAGTCTGTTAACAGAAAATACAGGGCCAGAAAATCACTGCTGTAATAAAAGAAAGCAGGAAAACCTAATGATATTATGTGAATTTCTTTACAAGTTCATTGTAAAGCTTGACAGGAGCTCTCTAATGCACGACACAATTGACTTATTTTAATGTACAGAAAAGTCATATATTTTCTTCAAATCATGTTAGACACCTGCTGGCAGGCTTCTTGAAGGCAATCAGGCTGTGCTAAGAGTCTTTTCGAAGCGGTTTGAGGGTCCATTAACACTCTTCCCAATGTACTTCCTGCCTTTCTCCCTGCCGGCCGCACCACCAACCCCACGTGCTGTAGAACTTGCCTTATCCCAGCACTTCGTTTGTTTGTACCCGCATCTGCACCAGTCACCAGTTTGTGTAACAAACCACCACCCCAAATTCACATCATTCATTATCTTGCTGTCTCTCTGGGTCAAGAACTCAGGCGCAGCGTGGTAGGTAGGGGACTTTTCTGACTTGAAGTCTTTGGTGAGGCTCCAGCCAGGTGCCAGCTGGGGTCGAAGTTCTCTGAAGGTGTGACTGGGGCTGGAGATGTCTCCCTGACACCGCTGTGACACAGCTGCGGGCTACTGGCCAGGGACCCCCTTTGCTCAGAAGCCTCTTGGGGAGTGCCTTGAGCGTCCTTACAGAAAGACATCTGGTCTACCCCAGGGCACGTGCTTTAAGAGGGCAAGCAGTGTGAAAGGCTTCACTGCTTTTTAAGGGCCTGGTTGAAACCTCCATAGAGCTTCCCCATCACTCGGGGCTGGCTGTGAGGCAGGGTGAGTGGGGACTGTGGGAAGGCATGAGGACTGTGTCAGAGAACTGAAGAACACGGGAGATTTTCTATGGCTGCCTGTTGTGCTTCTAGAAGGTCAGAAGAGTTCAGCCCAAGAAGGAGCAGGTGGTGGGAGCAAACCTGCGTGTGGGGGCGCTGGCGCTCAGAGGAGGATGGTCAGATCTGCAGCGTGTGGGTGACTGACTCCGACAAGGAAACGAGGGGTGGTCCACAGTCACGTGACTGGGTTGAGCTGCGTGTGTTCGTGCACTCGTGTTTTTTAGTTGTATTTTTTTTTAATGTGAAATCTGAACTTCTTAGAAAATCAGAGTATTACTCTGGAATAATTTTAGATTTATAGAAAAGTTACAAAGATCATACAGAGTATAAGTTTCGCCCAATTTTCCCTGATGTTAACATCTTGTATAACCACAGCACACTTGCCAAAGCTAGAGAATTAACTAAGGCTGGTGCATTACTATTGATTACAAGTCAGACTTTATTTGGATTTCACCAATTTTTTCACTGATTTTTTTTCTGTTCCAGGATTTAATCCAGGAAACCACATTATATACCACATTATATACAGATAGTACAGGGTTTTTTTTTTAAATATTTATTTTTGACAGAGAGAAAGATAGAGCATGAGAAGGGGAGGGGCAGAGAGAGGGAGACCCAGAATCCAAAGCAGGCTCCAGGCTCTGAGCTGTCAGCACAGAGCCTGATGCGGTGCTTGAACTCACAAACCGTGAGATCATGACCTCAGTCAAGGTCAGACGTTTAACAGACTTAGCCATCCAGGCGCCCCAGATATAGTATAGTTTTGAAGTGTAGTATCCAAACCTTTCTGGAAGAGACCCAGATTGTTACTTACTCACGTGTGGGCGGGGCAGAAGGGTAATGACTGATCAGAATCGCTGCAGGTGTAACCACTCCGAGTTATGATACAGCCCTCATAGTTTCTATCCAAGTGCTCGCTCTTTCTCTCTCTCACTTCCTTTGTTAACACGTTACTAATTCATTCCTGAGGAAATCTGCTATAGATGAAAGGAAGAGCTTCATGGGTTTTATTTTTTAAATAAAAATGCAAAATAAGGAAAGTGAAATCAGGATTAAGCCCTGATACAAAGTTAACACACAAACACAGTTCATGAGAGGTGGGTTGAGAATCTTATTCTGAACTTCTTAGCAGCTTAAACAGAGAAGGAAACAGAGAGCTGTTTTATAATGGCCCTAACTAAGAAAGAAAGATAATTTATATAATAGAAACATGTCTATTTCTGGTACTTAATCCTGCGACTCTTTTCTCCCAAGGGTTCAAAGCACCACATAAAGTGCTCCGTGAGATCTCTGCAGTAAATCCTGTTGAGTGTGAGGCGGCTCAGCCCGTGTGTAACCACTGTAGTGGCTGGACTGGCCCTTATGGTTCTTATGACTGCAAGACGACAAAGGTCTATTACTTTCAAGTTCTGGAAATTGCACGGCACACCTGGGGCCACATAGAGTGAGGTCATGGTAGGGTTGGGGGGAGGAAGGCCTGGGGTTCTGCTTTTCTAGGGATTCGAGGGTGGGAGCCCAGAGTTTCATGGGCTTGGTCTTCAGTAGTGAATTTAAAACTTAACGGGGAATTTAAAGTGGAGGGACGAGAAAGAATGAGTGGCTGAAATGATCATTTATCAAAATTAACCATGATGTGTGAAACAGAGGAGCTTGGTAGGGGAGGCCTGGCTCTTTATCCAGTCCTGTGGCTGGCGGTGTTTATTCAAGACAGCCGTCTTTGAAGTGGGTGCTTTGACGATCAAAGCTCAAGTCAAGCCCTCGACTTGCCTGGCAAAAAAAAGAAACTCCAACTGTCAGGGTTTACACTACAAATACCTGACACAATTCCTATGACTCTTTCTTCAGTACCTTTTCTTCCAGAATAAAAGCAAAGGGCAGTTCATGTAAGTGGCACAAACAAGGGTCTAGTCAATGTGTTAGAGACTCAAAGCTCTGGTCCTCTCAGAGAACTAGGGTCCACCCTCAGATCTCTTCTGACGTGAGCTATGCTGGCCCCTTGGATAAACTGTACCGGCCACTTCGGGTCTCTGAGTCTCGGTTCATTCATCTGTTGGGGGTAACAACAGGTACCTTGCACGGTGGTTTAGCAAATTTGAATCACATGTGTGTTTTGTTTTGTATTGCTCTGTGGCAGCTCTTGTTGGGGAGGTGGTGGCAGGGAGGGTCGTGAGCGTCATGATGATGAAGGATATCTCAGTTTTGTAGACTACTGTGTGGCAACGGGTCCAAGGTTCCACTCTCTAGTACAACGGAGAGCAAATAGTCTAGGTTGTCCTTTTAATTTCAGGCCTCTTTATAGTTACTTGGCCTTGAAATGGCCTGGGAACCTTCTTTGGAAAGTGAGGAATCTCAGGCAGGACAGGTGCCCATTCTCCATGGTGGACAGGCGTGGACGTCCAAACTCTCAGGGACCCATTGTCTTGCTGGAGATCAATGGCCGCCCCTCTTCCTCTTTGCTCTGTGGTGCTATTAAATTTCAGGTTTTTCTTAAGCCTCGGAAAATCAGTTAACTGTTGTATTAATCATTTTTATTTTCCCACGTAAGAAACACACTCAAAATTTTGATAGTTTACAAGGGTCAGGGGTCTGCAGGTAAGTTGTGGTTAAACTGATCTGGGCTGAGTTCGGCTGTGTCATGTGCTCCAACCTTCCAGAAGGTTTCGGGCATGCTGTCCCTGTCTTCAGTCTGGAGCACAGGGTGAATGGGGCGGGGGCTGCCACAGTGGACAAGAGCCAAGCCAAACTTCACGGGTATGGTTAAAGGCTCATTCAGTCAAGTTCACTAAGGCTTCCTTGGCTCCTGTAAGCCACATGGCTGACTCTACTACCCATTGGGTGGAGGGCAATAATCCCTCTGAAAATAATCCTACTGCAATGGACAGTAGAGAATAGAGACACCAGAGAATCTGCCACATCAGAATATGGCTATGATGTTGGATTCTGAATGACCACTCTGATGGATGTGTAGTGAGCAGGAATCTGGGATTCTTGGCCTAAGCTCCAAACTCATCTCAAGCATTTCTCTTTTTTTTTTTTAATTTTTTTTTAACGTTTATTTATTTTTGAGACATAGAGACAGAGCGTTAGCAGAAGGTCAGAGAGAGAGGGAGACACAGAATCCGAAGCAGGCTCCAGGCTCTGAGCTGTCAGCACAGAGCCGGACGCGGGGCTTGAACTTGGAAACAGTGAGATCATGACCTGAGCCGAAGTTGGACGCTCAACCGGCTGAGCTTCCCAGGCGCCCCCATTTCTCTCTTTATCAGCTAGCCGGGGGTCCTCTAAAATATGTACCGTGCCTGGTTTCTTCAAGGCATCAACAATTTCACAGTTGTATTACCCCTTACTGTGTACTGGATTTTATCTTTTCAATTTAATTTTCTATGGTTTGTTTCTGATGTGGCCCAGAATCAGCCACTTCCTCCTATAAACACAGTTACTTTGCAGGCAGAATAGAAGCCCATATTCCCTTCTGTACCTAAATTCTCCTTTGCACTGTGGGCTTGAGCCCAAACAGTGAAAGATCTCATGGTGCCACTGTCTCAAAGGCAGACAACCAGGGAGAGCGGAGACAATTCTCTTCATCTCTATAACACGAGCTATCAGCATAGACGAAAGCAGCAGAAAATACCTAGCCTGTTGTAGGTTAACAAACCTGAGTCAATAATAAAAACCATTAACCGGCTGTTTTGGCTTCTGTAAATTGCTTTGCAAATGCATCTCCCCATTTACTGTTCTGACCAACTGTATGGTAACTGCTAAAACATTGAGATAGAAGCCTATGCAGTTCCCTGTTAGTTACCAGAAGGGGTTAACTGCCTGTCTCACTCCTGTAACTTTGCTTGCTTGCTACATAGCTAACTGAGATTGCAGTGAGCTCTCACCCTGCTGTTTTGAGCTGATAAAAGGAAGGTCAACATGTAAGAAGTCACGTAACTGCTGTCCCGCGGTGTCTGGAGTGTCTAACTATAATTGGTCATTTCAAAGCTCACTTAAGACAAAGAACCTTGAAGCAATAGGCCCCCACCAAAGGTAACATCTATGTAATTGGTTACCAAAATATGTTGTAAATTATAATTGGTTAACTAATTTATGATGTACCCTAACTTGCTAAAACCCATATAAGCCCACTGCTGCCTTTGTTCGGGGCCATTCTCTGCATTTTCTCCTCAACATCAGGAGATCAGGTTTGGCCCCGGCCGTAAATAAAATCTTGCCTCGCTTCCATTAGGCATTTGGTGGTCTTTTTTCGACAGCACCCTGCAACATAGCCGAACAAGACGAATGTTGTGCAGGAAACGGGGGTTGCACAGGGAGCTGGCGGACGAGGGACAAGAGCAGACCGCCCATTCCCCAGAAGGTGGTACTGTGCTTGGCGCGGTCGCAGTGGTCTGTCTTCCCATAAATGATGTTTACAAAGCACTGAAAATTTTCCAGCAGAAGCCTCAGGCTTAGAGTCTGATGAATTTCATCGGCGCTGAAAGAATTCTATTTTCGAGTAAAATTTCTAGACCGAGTGTGAGGTGGTTTGCTAAAGAGTGCTACTTATCTTGGAAAACTGTAATGTTCTAAAAGGGCAGGAAGGTATGGACGGCAAGACCATTTCCCAGGTAATCAAGGCCTGCGGAGACAGTCACGAATCTGGGAAATCGTGGTACTTGGATACAGATATGTGCTGGAATCCAGTTCGGGCTGTCCTGGAATTTTCCGAAGGATGAGAGGTGTAGGCACAATGAACGACTCAGGAGGACTGCGTGGTTTCTGGAACCAGGCAGGCGCGCGTCTGTCTCTCTGCCCTACCGATCCCAGTATTTTATTTAAAGGTAGTAGTGACATTACAGCAATGAGTGACTTCCCATCAGTAAGCCTAATTTGAACAACAATGCATGTTTATCAGCAAAGCTGAGATTTCCTCAGTCTCGCAAGTTGTTTTCAAGTAATTAACATATGAATTTAAGGAAGGGGGAGAGACCTGGGTGTTATCTACGACTATGTTAATTATCTATAAACAGGCCAGGAGTCCTTCTGCCTATTCTTCCAGCTACGATGGGGGAGGTGCAACCCATCCAGCAAGGACAGAATTCCCAATGCTGTCCTTTGCTTGTGAATGAGTGAATTTACATAATGGGGCCTAATGTTTACACGAGCCACACCAATATCCAGCCAGTTCATAAGTGCTATGATCTGTGCAACCCACCCCCAAGATGCAATTTTAAGATTACTTCTGGCCAGGCTACTCTCATTCAGATGTAATCCATCAAAGCATCTTGCTCTAGGTCCTTTCTTTTTATCTAAATGCCATAAAACAAAAGAGCATTTCATTCCTTGGGGCCAACGAGAGCAGCTCAAGAAATTCAACCCTGAAAAATTAATATTAGAAGGAGATGGTTTGGATGCTAATTTGGCGGTAGGAGCCTTGCAACATCCACCTTTTCACACAGGGAAAGTATCAACCTGTGTGCCCAAGATGGCTCCCAGCAGGTATGAAAACCCACGCAATCTTCTGACTTTAGTAATCATAAAATGACAAGCAATTAAAAGGTAAGAGAAAACTTGATTCAATTAAGACTTTGACATGACTCAAAAACGCTCAAAAGCAACAGTTGCAAAAATACTTGCACAAAGAATCACAGCCATTGAAAAAACAAGCCAATGTTTAAAACATACATTTAATACATTGAAATTCAAACCATAATTCAGGCTCTTCATGAAAAAGTATTTGTGTGTGTGTTTCACCATCTGGAAATTCCTCCCGATCCCAGTTGCCCCCCTCCTCATGCTCGTTGCTGGTGACCATTTTATATAGCGTTCGTTTTCTTGATTCTTCGGATCGCTGTCATTATAACGGTAATCACCATAAAATAATATATGCTCTATGCTGACATATTTATGTATTCTTATGTATTTATATCATATTCTCTACCTCTAACATAAACAGTTTCTCATAGGGGAAGAGGGAGAGAGAGAGAGAGATACAAAGTGTGTGTATAATTTACAGCATTTTGAACATGCCCTCAGCGTACTGAATACACACACCAAATAAATTATGAATTACAGTTCAGATTGACTCTAATCTTTCTCAAACTGGGAATTTTACATGGAGCTAAACAAGTATCATTACTGTTCTGAGACAATCAGGACCAAGTTACACAAAACCTAGAGCCTTCCTGCCTGATGAAAATTAAAAAATATATATATTACAAGTCTAGGTTAGGGAATTTAAACACACAAATACAAAATGAAATTCAAATTTAAGTACCCCACATGCTCATGTGTTCTTTCCTTCTTCTTCTTTTCTTGAGCTGCAGTGATACATTTTGCAGAAATTCAGGATTGCTGTTACATCCATAAATATAGCTGCCAAGAATTATACCCGGGCCAGCCAACACCATCTTGGAGTAAAGAAAATGTCAGACAGAAACCTCCGACACATTCTGGGTGAGAGCACACGGAATCCATTTCCTGCGTGGTCCCACTTCCTGTCTCAGATGTGGAGGTGACGGAACTGGTGTCCGTGCTTCTATGAAGGTCACACTTCCGTGTCGGGGTCAGCCTTGTGCCCAGGAACCACCTTGTGGGTATGATCCCAGCAGCAGGCTGTGCCACCCTCCTCTAGTCTCTGGTTTTACCATTGCCTGAATCCTTACTGTTTTCAGTTCTGTCACCTGATAATTTATAAAAGGCCATTGTGGTGTGGATTATTTCCAATGGTTAAGGTCAGACCCAGGACTTTTTAGCAAATGTTACTATGGTTGGGTATTTCCCATCCCTCTGAGATGATGTTTTCAATAAATAAGACCAGTGCTAGGGAACAGCCAGACCCTTCTCTGGGGGCATGTCGGGGGTGGAGAGTCAGGGAAGAACGAGTGGACACATGAAGTACCAGGACACAATTTTCCCTCTTTGAAAATCTATCTAAAAGCTAGCTCTAGATACTTTCTAGAACTTTATGAGGAAAATCAGATGAAATGAGTTCATAAATTAGTCTAAAAGACAGTCTTCTAATCAGATTGAGGAGCTGGGCTTCCTTCTCAGTCTTAACACCTGTGGAAAGTGGAACCATGCTTTTGGTCACACACGTCCACTTGGGAGATACTTCTTCTTTTATTTTTTAATATTTATTTATTTATTTTCAGAGAGAGAGAGAGAGAGTGAGCTGGGGAAGGGGAGAGAGAGAGGGAGACACAGAATCTGAAGCAGGCTCCATACTGTCAGCACAGACCCCAATGTGGGGCTCAAACTTACAAACTGTGAGATCATGACCTGAGCTGAAACCAAGAGTCAGACCCTTACCCCATGGAGCCACCCAGGCGCCTCTCCACTTGGCAGATACTTCTTATGGTCACACATTCCTTTGATGAGACCATTGGCCATTTGGGATTGACTGCTCTGTTGCTCAGGTCGTCCTGGGTGTTGTCTGAAGGGAGTCCAGCAACTGCCAACAGGGCTGTGAATCAGAAGCACTGGGGATTTCTTTGGTTAATTTGGACTTTGAAGCAATTGGGAAAATGGCCTCCTCATTTGGTCATATCGTCTTCTGATGCTGCTAACACTAATACTTGATATAATTCTTAATGAGAAAATTTGGTGCAGCAATTATTAACAGTCTTTGGTCAGAGTTGACATTGAGATCAAGTAAGATGAAACCAACAGAGAATTAATAGTAATTAGGGTCCATGTCAGTTGCCACTAATCCAAAAGGAAACAAACAATGAATTAAGTAAGAGATTTTAATCTACATAGGTGCAAAAGATCTGTCCCAAACCGTAGAATTTTTTTTAAAAAGGAAGGAAGGAAGGAAGGAAGGGAGGAAGGGAGGGAGGGAGGAAGAAAGGAAGGGAGGGAGGGAGGGAGGGAGGAAAGAAGAAGGAAAAAAATAAAGAAGGAAAGGAAAGGAAGGAATGAAGGAATGAAGGAAGGAAGGGAGGGAGGGAGGGAGGGAGGGAGGAAGGGAGGGAGGGAGGGAGGGAGGAAGGAAGGAAGGAAGGAAGGAAGGAAGGAAGGAAAGGGAAAAAAGACCCTTTATAAGTCTTAGAGACAATCAGTTCACAAGGTTTATAGGCTTATTATCTAGACATGAACTCCTGATTTCAGTTATTTGGGGATTTT
The DNA here is from genome assembly GCA_030068075.1 of Paguma larvata. NCBI lineage: Eukaryota > Metazoa > Chordata > Mammalia > Carnivora > Viverridae > Paguma > Paguma larvata. Next base: position 5,928,142 of record CM057826.1, read on the forward strand.
GTAAAAACATAATTGTATTTTAAGCTTCCTAAGCAGATATTTCCTGTCTGTTTTCATTTCCATGTGAAGCAATATTGGCTCTGTTGCCATAGTATTTAATTTAGAGTGGGTAGTTTCATAAATCCGTTAAGATTACGGGGGAAGGGAATCAATTTGGTTATTTTCTCCTTGGGGAGAATATAGCACACTGCAGTGATAAGGAGACACTCAGCCTTGAGTGGTCCCTACTCTCAGTCCTGAGGGGCCAGTATTTTTTGAAAGCCATCTAGAAAAGTCTACCCTTATATGACTCCCAGAGGGAGAAGGCATTAGATCTAAGGAAAGGAAGTGTAACTTGTTCAGGGAAGGGAGGATTTCAATTTGTAGGTGTGTTAGGATGTGGTGGGGATCGGTGGGAATGCTATTGGCATTTGGGGAGGTACGTTCTTCATAGTAGATCACTGTCCCTCATGTTGTTGGCCTTTTAGTAAACCTATCCTCCTTCCTAAAATAGAGTACATTGTGTCTCATTCAGGCATTGTAACAACCAAAATATTATTACACATTTCCATATATCCCACAGAGGACCAGTATCAACCATGCTTGGGATTAAGGTTCTTGGGAGGACCAGGCTATGCAGATCTTTTGACCATGTTGGTTTAGAACCACTGGGAAAGAGATCTGAAGCCATAGGCTACATGATATTTTATTTCAAATGGTACAGATTCTGGCTCAATGTGTTTGGGCGAGAACTATGGTTCACAGGCTGCAATAAAGGTGTGGGGCCAACCATAGACTACTCATTCTCAGTGAAACCAAAATGGCACTTGGGTATATCTTGAGGGTGGCCATAAGCAATGGTGGGGATGCCTAATTTTAATGGTTATCGTCTAACTTTGAACTTCAAGGGCAAAATCATTGACCCACAGGGAACTTGAATAGACCTCGGGGGCCTCCAGAGGGCTTAGTAAGCAGTTGCACCTAAGACAAGGCCTTTTGGTTGAAATGCTTAAAGAGACAGTCCCTTCTTCCCAACCCACAACATGGGGAGGCGCTGCAATGCTCATGACTGGGTGGGAGGTTCTACCTAATTCCAGGTTCAATATTAGGAGGCCCATTTTGCTATCCCATCTAAGATATATGCTCCAGTATCTCCCCACTCTACCCCGTCCAGCAGCTCGGTGCCTGGAGAGATAGTTGTACGCAATTATTGTTAGTCCAGAAACTCACCAGGCACAGTCCCCCTGCAAGAGCCCTCTTCGGTGGGAAAGGCTTCAGAGTCGGGGTGTGATCTTAAAGCTCCCCCAGTGTCTCTGCTTGTTAGAGATTCATATTCTTTAATTCATGTAAACAATTGTGGGTACTGTGTCATTCAATTAACCTAAAACGTGTTCCAAACTCTTGGGTTTGAGGGCTAGTGAAACTCCTGAAATGTTCTGGGGAACATTGTGGCTTCACAGAGGAAGGTATTAAACTAATGTCATTATGTAGGAAAGCATGAGAGTTTGCACAGAGAACACCAATGGTCTCGTATTAAATTGTTTCCTTATAAAAGTGATTTCAAAGACTGCAGATTACATCTGACATGAGACATAAAAAAGAGTTACCATGTGAGTTAAAATAAGACTTCATGAGTTTATGCTGCTTTATTTGTTTCCTTACACACCAGGTACCCAGAAGGACCAAATCACATTTTGGGAGAATAGCTGTGGAATTTGGCAATAAAGAGTTGTGTTTCACTGAATTGTTGGAAGCGATTCTCAGACAACTTTTGTTATAGTATTATCAAATTTCACCTGTGATCAGCTAAGAAGAATGAAGCCCCATTTGACGGCAGGACAAGTACTTTCTGGAAGGTAGTCACACAGCTGGATGGTTGGTTTGGTCCAGGCTCTGCTGGAGGGATACGGATTAGTGTTGGTGTTGGAACAGATATAGGGGACCCTTTCAATAATTGTCATCAATTTCCCACTTTCCTTGGCCATATTAGCGATAGCAGTATAAATACTCACAGGGGCTCCTGGGCTGGCTCAGTTGGAAGAGTATGAGGCTCTCGATCTTAGGGCCCTGAGTTCAAGTGCCATGTTGGGTGTAGAAATTACAATATTCATAGTATTAGTTTCCATAGTCAGTAAGTATGCAGTAATGTTTCTACTTACTGATAATAGTAGTTATTATTACAGACTAGCAACTGTGAAACACAAGTCAAAGGATTTTCTTTCTAATCTACAGAAAAATTGTTTTTTTTTTTTAAGAAAAATATCCAGAGTAAAATTTCCCAGTCTTGTGCAACCCAATGTTTATAGTAGTGCTATCAACAATAGCCAAATTATGGAAAGAGCCCATGTGTCCATCAACTAATGGATAAAGAGGAAATGGTCAAAAGAATATTACTCGATGGTGAAAAAGGCTGAAATCTTGCCATTTGCAACAATAGGGATGGAACCGAGTGTACTGCGCTAAGCAAAATAAGTCAGTCAGAGGAAGACAAATATCATGATTTCACTCATGTGTGGAATTTAAAAAACACAACAGATGAGCATAAGGGAAGGAAGGAATAATAAGATAAACCAGAGAGGGAGGCAAACCATAAGAGACTCTTAAATACAGAGAACAAATTGAGGGTTGCTGGAGGGATGTTGGGAGGGGGGAATGGGTAAATGGGTGATGGGCATGAAGGAGGGCACTTGTTGGGATAAGCACTGGGTGTTATATGTAAGTGACGAATCACTAATTCTACCTGTGAAGCCATTATTACACTATATGTTAACTAACTTGAATTTAAAGAAAATTAAAAAAAAATTTTTTTCCATTTTTCTCTCATAGGCTAATCCTCCAGAAACCCGCCAAGGATGGGACTTAGTGATCACTATACAGGACAGTTCTGAACCTTACACCTTCTGTTGATCAAACCACCCAGATCTAAGAGGCATCCTCTTCCCCAGCAGGGAAAGACAGACCCCAAGTGGTCCATGGAGACTTCTAGGTTCTGGGCCGGGACCAGGGCCCTGTGGGTTTAGTGCCATTGGCATCTTGAGATCATGAGAGTGTGTTCCCGAAACAAAGACTGCCTTTTCTCACCATTCTCCAGATGATGCATTCTGTAACCCGTGCCTTGGAAAATAATGAAAGCAGGGATATTTCCAGTCTTCACAAAGAACAAGCTTCGTGGGTGAGCCATCTCAAGGTTAAGCTTATGCCTCCTTGTATGAAAATCCCTTTAAGAAAAGAAAATGCTAGCCAGGATCGCTCATTTCAGATGTGCACAAATCCTTTATGAAGTGGAAAAAAACGCGGAGAGTTTTTACTAAGGTATACAAATTAACACAAGGAGAAAATCATTTTCGATGTATGCCCCATTAAATCATCGTGCCTTGTCTTAGTCTGCTCAGTGTAACCATAACAGAATCCCACAGACTGGGGGGCTTAGACAGCAGTTCAGTTCTGGAGCCTGGAAGTCTAGGATCTAGGTGCCAGCGGGCATGGCTTGCCTGTGACCTCTCCTCTTGGCTTGTGGATGGCTGCATTCTCTTCTTGCTGCGTCCTCAGATGGCCCTTCCTCTGTGAGCACACACTCCTGGGGTCTCTTCTTCTTCATTTTTTTTTAAATTTAAATGTTTATTTATTTTCGAGAGAGAGACAGAGACAGAGTGTGAGCAGGGGAGGGGCAGAGAAAGAGGAAGACACAGAATCTAAAGCAGGCTCCAGGCTCTGAGCTGGATCGAACTCACGAACTGCGAGATCATGACCTGAGTTGAAGTTGGACATTTAACTGACCGAGACACCCAGGCGCCCCTGCTTTCTCTTTCTATAATGACACTAGTCCTTATTGGCCTGACTCTTAGATCCTTATTTAGCCTTAATTACATCTCTAATGGCTCTATTTCCAAATACAGTCGGGTTGGGCGGTAGGTTTCAACCTCTGAATGGGGGCGGGGGAACACTTCAGTCCATAATAGCCCTCATGCCAAGGCCTTTCTACTTGTGCAATACGATGGGCTCACGCCGAAAGTCAGGCTGTGGGAGTCCCTTTCATTCACGCTCGTGTAGGAACATCACGCCAAGTAGCAGATTAACAAGCTTGTATTTTTCTAGCAGTCTCAGATCATCTGCGTTGTATAGGCACCAACAGGAAATGTAATAAAACAAGACAGAGAAGTAAATTCCAAGAATAATTCTGAGCAAGTTAGTCGTGTCGTAGCACGTGGGTCAGAGCCTGGCACTAACCGGGCTCTGAAATCGGAATCCCGTATGGATCGAGGAACTTCTCAGAGATGCAGATTCCGGTGCCTGTGTCCAGAAGGGAGCGCAGATGGAAGCTGTCCTTCCCAGAAACACCTTCTCAGAGCAGCGGAGTTAGCGGAGGCTGAGAACCTTAAGAAACACCAGAGGTATATGTCCATGAAATGATATATTAGTAACATCATATTTTTCTTCTGTTGAAAATTCCACTGGATCGTTCACAACGGAACGAGTCTGTCAGACAAACATGGCGCCCAGCTGTCTCTTTGTGTCTAGTTCTGAGTTCCAGTAGGACTTCGGGGTCTACCCGGGATCTCTTGGGGCTTAGTTCTACTCTAGACACAAGACAGGCTGCAGGTAATATGGTAGACAGCCCACAGGCTCCGTTACTCCCCATTGCCTAGTCCATTACCATCATGGAGGGCTCAGGTCCTGGGGCCCCTCACCCTTCTCTACAAGCCCTTGCTGGTTTCATTTCCTTCCCACTAGCCCTTGTCCTTTGATGGCGCCTGACTGACAAATCCCAACCGTGGAGGAGCCCCTTTCTCTCTCAGCACATAGACTCCTGAGCATTCCGAGAAACTAACTGATCTGTATGGGATCCAGATTTCAGGGCCTCATTAGATACAGGATCTGTCCCACGGAGCTAAACGTGCACGTGACTTAAACTTGCTTAGGTGTTGCATATACATTGCATAAATTTGCAATTGTCTTCCTCATCTCATGCTATTACCTTTTTAGTCAGTCTTTGTATATCTCAGGTGATCCGAGCCCAGTAGACAAATATAAGCTTGTTAATCTACTGCTTCTCATAATGCTCCAGAAGCACGGATGAGACAGAATCCCTCAGCCCGGTCCAGCCTTTACCTCATTTCCGGTGTGGGAGCATCCTATTGCACAGGCAGAAAGCCTTGGTGAGATGGGCCACCACTAAATCAACGTACATTAAAAATGGTGCCTACTGTTTTGTCTGTAGAAATTAATAAAAGTCCTCTGAATTTTTTTCAGTCTCACGAAGGATTTGTACACATGTGAAACTAGCAATTCTGCTTCAAGTTGTCTTTCTTTAAAAGTTTTTTTTTAATCTTTATTCATTTTTGAGAGAGAGAAACAGACAAAGCGTGAGTAGGGGAGGGACCGAGAGAGAGGGAGACACAGAATCTGAAGCAAGGTTCTAGGCTCTGAGCTGTCAGCACAGAGCCTGGCATGGGGCTTGAACCCAGGAGCTGTGAGATCATGACCTGAGCCAAAGTCCAAGGCTTAACTACCTGAGCCACCCAGGGGCCCCTGAGTTGTCTTTCTCTTAAGAGGTGTTCCATCAGGAAATCCCTAACCCCTGGGAAGCCCCTGCCACGCTTCCTCACCAAAGCCACCACCACCACTGCGTATAACTTCCTCTGCATAGCTATTCAGTTTCTCTCTTCTCCTTCACAGGGAATCTATGTCCAAACATTTCCCATGTCCTCAAATCCTTGACGCCCCTGCTCCCCTCGCTCTCAGCCCACGGAGAAAGCAGAAACCATCCGAAGCGAACATCCTCAGCTGCCCTTTCCCCCAACGTACCCGTGTCTCTCCCTTCAGTTACATAGATCATGCGTGGTTCCTGCCATCGACCACCAATCCCTCCTTTGGGACTAGATCCCACGATTGACCTAGACATAATGTCTTTAAAACTTCCTAATAATGTTATTAGAGGAAATGGTTAGGACTTAAATGGCAGGATGAGAGATCCATACTGTTTGAGAATTCGGGCATATGGCGGTAAATGGCCTACAGGTAATTTAGACAGTTTGCCTCACACTGGCTGTGTCTCCTATGCTCCCTAATTCACTATCCATGTTGCAATTTAAAAATAAAAATTGTCTACCCATTCAGGAGAAACTGATATTTAATTGTTTAAAATGTGTAACATTTTACTAGGGGGTTAACTTTTTCTGAGGGATTATTGCCCTTCATTGACTTTTTCTCTTCCGGCATTGCCTCTTGTAGTCTTCGCCCCCTCTCCTCTCCTAGAACATTTTTCTTCCAGTTCCACGCTGGCGTCGATAAGAGGTTTAAGCATATCACAAACAAAACATTAATGGTTATTCTGCGCTAATTATGTTTCAGGAGTTGTGGTTAGTGTTTTTATTCTATTATCTTATCAATACGGTAATAATGAGCAGAGCCGAAATTTTTATTCTTATCGGGTTTCTCCAGGATGCGGATAATTGCCCCCATACTGACCAATACTTGCTTTTCCAAGTTCGTTTGTACTAAATCTCCGTTTGTCTCCTAGATGAACAAGTCAATGCTAATAACGGTACCGGCTTTCGCGTGTGACGGTCAGCCAACGTCTGATTATTTTCTTGTCATCCTTCAGAGCACTCATTTCAGTGGCCGAATTATCAATCTCTGTGCCAGCGCTGCAAATGCTGTAGTCGCTCAACAAAACTTTTTCTCTCTTCTTTTTTTTTTTTTTAAACGGGACCAAATATGCAAATCGGTGTCTAAGGTTTACAGAAATGTATGTGTAAAACAGACCAGAAGGCCCTGCTGTGGACTCTCAGGGCTGCTCCGGGGACTGCGCCCCCTTTGGGGAACATTGGGTATGGCGCTTTGCTAAAACCGTCAAACGCTCCACTCCCGGCCATCTGCAGGCAGGTGTGGACCCAGACGTCCAACTCTCAGTATAACTGAAACTTTCTTTATTGGTTTGAAATACACTGGGCCTTGGGGCGCCTGCGTGGCTCAGTTGGCTAAGTGCCCGACTCCTGACTTCGGCTCAGGTCATGATCTCAAGGTTGGTGGGATAGAGCTCTGCTCTAGGGTCTGTGCTGACAGTGCCGAGCCTGATTGGGATTCTCTCTCTCTCTCTCTCTCTCTCAAAATAAATAAATATTTTTAAGAAATACACTGGGCCCCAACTGGCTAATAGGAGGGCAGACATAGAAAAGGCTGACTTAAATCTTTGCAGAGAGCATGGTTTTTGCCACTTGCGCCCACTCGCAGAGCTAAGGTTCAGGATCCCGGCGCCTGGTCACTGGGGCAGGTGCTTCTTTCCCAAAGCCAGGTGTGGCCTTGGAGAAGGCCAGTGTCCTTCTGACTCGGCTGTGGCCACAGCGTTCCCAGAACTGGGGTGGAAAGGGGATTAGCAGGGCTCTCAGCTGTGGGAACGGCTGTCCTGGCCCGTAATTTTAATTACAGGAGAAATTCAAGCAGGGTCAGATGTGTGTCTTGAAACCCGTGGTTCAGTCCCTGCGGCCCTCTGAACCCACATCTCTGGACCCTGAGGTGGTCACAGCCCCCAAGGACCACGGCCTACACCGTCCCCAGCCCGCAGTGTCCCTGGCCTGTAGGGTCCCAGTCCCCAGCCCGCGGGGTCCCCAGCCCTCCTGGTTCTCAGCCCATAGACCCTGCACACCAGCCTGCAGGGAGAGCTGCCTCCTTGGAGGCAGAAGATTTGGGGGACCCACCAAGAGCTCGGCCAGGCCCAGCGCCACCTCAGGCTCTCAGGGTTTGTCTCTGCTGTGTCCTTTCAAAGAGCACACACTTCACCTAATTTATTTTTAATACTGCAACCTTACCTACTGCCATTTCAATAAAGGACCGTGGCCCAACCACCTTCACAGGTAATAACTTTATCGGATGAAGTTGACTCATTGTTTCCCTGTAAAGTTCAATCATCGAATTCCATTGCAGCTCAAGTTTTTAAAATAGAGTTTTTCTCATGGCCTCCTGGTTGTTTTTCTCTCCTACCTTGTGGAAAGCTGCCTTGCATGGAATAGAAAGTTCCAGAGGAACTTCCCCATGTGAGGTGCTTAAGCAGCAGCAAGGGTCTGGCGGCTCCATGCGCCAGGCCTAGCACTAAGCCCTGAACCTCCGAATGGAAGCACGCAGAAGTGGAAGGTGTTACTTCACACCTGAGGTAACTGTCACCGTTTGGAAACCGTGTCTTAGACATTACAATGACTGGGGCTTATGGTGTTTCTGACTATATAAAAGGAAGAAACCCACGAGTCCCAACCAATGTTGTTTGTTCAGACCTAATACATTGAAAGACTTCAAATATGGAAATAATTGCATTTATGCAATCATTCTGTACATATTTTTTGAACACTTGCCTGTGTCATTGCCCATCTTTGTGCAGTAAGTAGTTTGTCCTGTGCACAGCCTCACGGTTCCAGCACATTCCTGATCCCAGTGGGAACCAGCTCAGTCCTACAAGACTAACGGCCAGAATGTCACCCCCTCCTCACATCATGCGTCTGAGGTCAGACCCAGGTGCTCCCGCGAGCCCCCCTCTGCCAATTGTGTAGCCATGTCCTCTGTCAGTGTTAGGATTTCGTCTATGACCAGGGTTTACCTTCATGGGAGCTAAACTTTTCCCTACACTTCTGGTCTCTATATCCAGAGAATTCTTCATGTTCTCTTTTCCTTCTGCAATTTTGGCCCCTCCCACCACCTCAACACTTACCCCGCTACCAGGATCATCGAGGGGTTTCCTTAACTAGCCCCAACTTCGTCTTTCTTCCTCCAGCTCTCCTCCCTGCCCACACTCCCCCCCACACACTTCTTAATTCAGTCCATCCAACATGCACAGTCCACGTGACCCACTCCGACCCTCAGGTTTAGTGTCCATGGATTTAGGACCATTTACGACATGGAGCCAGCACTTATTTTTACCTTTCTTTCCTCACTCTTCCTCCCACCAAACCTCTGCTTCAGGCCCTTTGATTCATTTGTGGCCCTTACACTATCCCAGGTGTCTTTCGTTCATTCTATTCTCCAGTCTTTGGTGCCTTTCTCCTCCTATTATTTTTTTAACTTAATTTTGTTTACCCTTCGGGAGTTTATCCATCTTGAAGAGCCTTTATCTTCCAAGCCTCCAGTGCCCTCCTTTTCTAAACTCTACCTTCTCGTCTGCCCCAACAACGGGCTTTTTCCATCATGCCCCTGTGTTTTTGTAGCTTCTGTAGAACCACCGATGAGGTCTTCTGCATCATCGGGCGACCTCGCACTGTCCTGTTTCCAACCAGGGAAGTGACATATAGTCTCCACTCATCGTCATCCCCGATCCATGCTGCTTTATTAGCTTAGCATCCATTTATTAGGCATTTATTATGAGATAGTCACTCTGCTAGGCACTGAAATTATAGAGTAAATACAGCAGACACCCTGGGCCCTGGACGCTCACAGTGTAGTGACGACCACTCATATAAAAATAGGCAAGTACAACTCAATGAGGAAACAAGCAAGCCAGGTGCTGTGATAATAGGCTTGGGTCCGATGCATCTGCATTTAAATCTCTGCTCTATCATTTGTTATTTCTACCCCACTTAGTATCTGTGCTCGGGTCCTTCCTCTGTAAGGTGAAATGAACAATACCTCTATGTTAGGAAGGTTGTGAGGATGAATGTGAGCATCTTAGCCCAGCACCTGGCACTGTGTACAAACATGACCATGATCCAGATTGTTACCATAACTCAGCCCAGGCACCAGGGAAACTGGGAGGGAGGCAGGCGATGTTTCCCACGTGAGGATGGAGACGTTAGGGCAACAGGGTAGGATTCGAAGACTTAGTACACTGCTTCTCTCCATTGTAATTTAAAAAAAAAAATCTGCTCATTGGAAGGATTTGATGTGAAATGTAAGAAAGAAAGAATAATGAGTCAAAACTCAGTTTCTAAATGTTCACTATGCTTAGGCAGCAGTGTTACAGCTTGACAATGTTGTTTTATAAGAGAATTTTCCAGGGCCATCTGGGTGGCTCAGTCGGTTGAGTGTCTGACTCTTGATTTTGGCTCAGTGCGTGATCTCACGATTTCGTGAGATCGAGGCCAGCATCAGGCTCTGGGCAGACAGCATGGATCCTGCTTGGGATTCTCTCTCTTCCTCTCTCTCTGCCCCTCCCTTGCTCTCTCTCTCTCTTTGTTCCTCCTCCACTCCACTGTCTCTGTCTCTCTCAAAATTAATAAATAAACTTAAAAAAGAAGAGAATTTCCCATATTTCTGTGAAACTTCCCTTTCAAATATTAAGGAGTAAACTTGGATTATGCAATCTACAGAACTTCCCTCTAGTTTGAAAATATACCGCTCCTCCCACTCATGAGAGTGGAAGTCAAAGAGAAGTCTATGGCTGTCTGGCCAAGGAGTTGTAGAAAGGAGAGGGAGAAAAGTGGGTATCAGTTCTATTTCTCCCACATCTGGAAAGACCAGGCAAGAAAGCCCCTCCTCCAGCACTACATAATATGTGAGTCAAATATCCTGTGTCCTGGATTAGAGAGATCGGCAGGGGCAGCCCTCAGAGAGACTGAGCAATTTATGTCTGAACTAATTAATAAACTAATTAAGTTGTTGATAAGATGAAGATCTAAGCCTTTTGATCACAGATTAAGCCATTTGGGTAAGAGGCTTAACAGGATCACAAAGTAAGCTATGGGCAAAGAAAAATTAACATTTTTTGGCACATGTTTTTCTTACTGAAATTCGTACCATCACCCAGCGGGCAGAGCCAAGATAAACATTAGCATAATGAGTATGGGAAAACCATCAAAGGCGGCGGTCAGGAGTGAGGCCACGGTGAAGGCAAACGTGTACATCCTGAAGCAGCGATGAGAAGAGATTTACTGAGAATACGTGCTTTGGGCACACAAATGCCATGCTAAGTTGTATTTATTTTTTATTTTATGACTTCTGTTGGCAACCCTGAAGTAAAAATAGCCTCCCCTGTCATCTTACCATGATTTGTCTCCTGTCTAATACTTTGCTTGGTATTTGTTCCTAGCCTGATATATTCGAAAGCCAAGAGCACTGATGCACCAGTTGAACACGAGTTATAAGAAGGAAAGAGATCATTGCTCCCAAAGTTGGAGCCCTACCTCACGCCACACATAAAACGAATCAAAGACCTAAATGGAAAAATCTGAAACTATAAAACTGTTAGCAAAAGTAGGAGAGTAAAATATTTGTGACCTTACATTCAGGCACTCTTAGATCTTACAACAAACTCACAAGAAACGGAAGAAAAAAAATAGCTAAGTTAGACTTCATCAAAATTAAAAACTTTGTGCTACAAATAATACCATTAAGAAAGTGAACAAACGATACAAAGAATGGGATCAAATATTTGCGAAACACATATCGATCTGTTAAGGACTTGTACCCAAATATATAAGGAGTTCTTGCAACTCAATAAAAGAGGCAAGTGACTCGTGTATAAATAACAAAGGATCTACACAGTTATTTCTTCGAGGAAGTTACACAAATGGCCAATGAGCACACAAAAAAGTGCTCGATGTTATTAGTTATCGGGGAAATCTGACCACAGTCACAACTGAGTATTATATCACTCCCACTCGGATACAACAACACAACACAAAACAACACAGACAATATCAAGTATCGATGAGGATGTCCAAAAGCCTCGACAGGGCTAGTGGAAATGTCGACCGTTGAAGTTCCTCGAAAAGACAGAGTTACCGTATGACCCAAAGTTTCACTTCTAAAATCATACCCTAGAGAAATGAAATATACGGACACACAAAAATTTGTGCATGCAAGTCAACAACAGGATTATTTACAAGGGCCAAGAAGGAGAAGAAACCCGAATGCACGTCAAGTGCTAGGTGTACAAATTAAATGTGGTATATTCATAGAAAATAGTCTCGTTCTGCAATACAAAGAAATGAGGTCCTATGTACCTTCCAGCGCAGATGAACTTTGAAAACACGCTAAGTGAAAAAATCCATAAGGCATAAGACACACTGCCCCCCCCCATGACTTTCATGCCTGTAGCGTGATGGCCAGTTCAACCATAATCAATGATCAAGCAGCATTTTAGATTTAGTTTTTACTTAACTGTGAGAACAAAGTACCACAGTGGAGAAGACGAAGACTACGTTTGAATGCAGAATGTTCAGAGAGAAATAAGGAGGCAATGAGAGAAAGTCAAATTTTTCTCAGGACAATGGATCCTTTCTTAATTTAATTTTAAAAAATGCCTACAGCTATTTTTATTTCTTCTTATCCTGAATGTGAAAATTTCTCTTCCTCTAAATTTATCTTTGTGGGTAAAACCTATAATTACTGGTTTTTAATCCAAAAGCAATTGGGTCATCCATTTTCATGATAATCAAAGTCGAGTAAAATGACGACATTACAAAAATTTCTAATAGGCAGGCACAAGCTATCTTTTCTAAACTTCAGATACGAAGAAAAGGAATTTCGTGCAGGCATAAATGTTCGTATTTCCACGGACACTAGTCCACAAAACCTATTTATCTAAATCAAATTGAATGGGGAGCATGAAAGCTGTTCTTAATAAGCAGGCACAGAGTGAATTGAATTATCTATTCTGGATTTCCCATGGATATTTCTTATGCTATGTGGTCAAGTCACCTTTACAGACATTAATAAAAAATTAAAGGGCTAGCCTCTGAAGCGTGAATCAGAGCAAGACTCGGGGGCACCAGGAAAATAATTCCAGGCATCTCAGGACACAGCAACTCCAGAGAGAAGCTACTGGATTCTCAAGAGTGCATTTGCACGATGTATGTTCTATATTTGGCTTTCTCTAGCGTGAACCCTTGAAAAGAGACCAGCCACTCCGTCGGCCTGGTGTCTCAAGTCCTCACTTTGCACAGTGGGCACGACTTCCCCAAGAGAACGTTCTCCAGCTCCTGGGGCTGTCGACATACATTACCACATCTTCAGCGGGCCCCATGCTTAGAAGAGGAAAAATGGTGCCTGCCATTGGCTCTTTAAAATACCTGAAAATTAACCACTTGTTGGACTCATTTTGTAATTAAAGTTCTCCCAAATCTACCAAATTATTTCCCAGATGGCAAATCCATAAATTCAGTTTCTTTCTACTTCTTCATTAACAAATGTTATTTTTAAAACTCTTTCTTTCAAAACCTCATCAGTTTTTTCTCTAGTTTTCTGCACTTTGCACTCATAGTAAGTAGTTATTCCATGTTACGCTGTTACGTGTTTTCTTGGGTCTGAATCACCCATCTCGAAGACCTTGAAATGACTTCCTTTTTTTCATTTTTTCTCTCACCTTTCCCACATCTCGAGTTGCCTTTACCTTCTGATGCTTGACTCTGAAAGGCCTGAATGGGAACCATATTGTGACAGGAAATGTTTTGACTGGCTGGGCTCTGGTGCCCAGATTTTTGGCCCAACAGTATTGCGGATGTTTCTGTGAAGGTGTTTTTTGTTTGTTTGTTTTTTGCTTTTTGTTTTTGTTTTTAAATGATATTAACGTTTGAGTCAGTAGACTTTGAGTAGAGAAGGTTACTCTCCATGGAACGGTGGGCTTTGTCCAATCAGTTGAAGAATTTAATAGAACAAAGACCGACTTTCCCAGCCGAGAAGGCATTCTATCAGTGTAAGGTCTTTGGAATTCACCTGAAACTTTTTTCAGAGTCTCCAACCTGCAGGCTTGCCAAATATATTTTGGACTTTCCATAATAGAGTGAGCCAATTCTTAAAATTTATCTATCCATTTACCTATCTATCTACCTACCTATCTAGCCATCCTGTTTCCCTGAGAAATCCTGAAAAATATACATATATACAGTGTTTTCCTCCCTCTTTATCCTGTCTCTACCTCCTTCAATGTCTCTGAGCCCCTTACTGCTTCAGTTTCTCTCTGAGCCCAGGAAACGCCGATTCCCTGGGAGGCCACAGAGACCAGGGGTCGCCTTCCCTCCTCCTACCCCGGAACCTGCTTCTCCTTGCCGTTCTCACCACGCCTGCCCATCTCTAGCTTGTCTCCTTCTCCTGCGTTTCCCCCTCCACTTCTGCCCCCTGGAATCTATGTTCTTTATCTGTCTCACTCCCCAGGGATTGTCCCTGGTTTGGGGCACATGGAGGTCAGTTCGTTCCAGTTGGTACCAGTTTAGGCCCACTTTAGACCAGCCCAGGTATGCATTTGCTGTCAGTTCTCTGAATCTGCTTGGGTCTTGCTTGATGCTCAGGGGTCAGTGCCAACTACCTCCCCCTTCATAAGTCTCTCGCTGGGTCCTCACGCTCCTCCCTCATGACCCTGTTCCCAAACAGTCATGCCATGAAGGGTTTCCCAACCTGTTTCTCCAGCTTGCCCTTGGCCGTGGGCTCTAAGGGCTCTGAGGCTCTTCTGTTTCTACGTGGAAAGCGTATAAAATGGCGCTCCCACGCTCTGCTTTGGAGCAGGTTGTTTTTTACATGCTTCCCGGAAATCCCACTGTGATTCCTGGAGCTGTTCACTCTTCCCAGCCTGAACCTTTTCTGCAGCCATTATCTCAGCTCTGGAAGCGGGTGAGGATTTCAGGCAGAGATGTGGTTCCCCAAAGTTTGGGATCCCAATTATCTCCCACTTAATATTGGTTAATATTGGGAGGCTTAAACCTCCCACTTAATATTGGTTTCTTTGCAGACACACAAATCTCAGTTCAGATACCTCGTTCCCAGAAACGAGATTCACGGTAATTATGTTCTTCGGGATCAATTAAGCAAACTGGTAATTCTTGGAAGCCGGCCTGCTGTTTGTCTGCAAACTCCCCAGCCCACCTCTTCGCCAGGGGGGGTTTCTCTGCGGCTTCTCAGCCCCTCCTATTTCCTGCACATTTGGGAGAGAATCCAAAGCACAAAGGGCAGGGTCCACTTTCTTCTCTGTTCGTTCCCCCTGTTCCGTGTTGTACTGTCTGGTGTCTACACTTCTTCCTGGCACCCTCACCGTTCACTGCACCCGTTAGCAGATCCATCCCTGTGGTCAATGCTGGGGAGAGGGTCTCTCGGCGTGTGGCTCCAAATGTCACAGCCGTGTCCTCTATGTCATCACCAGCTCTGCAGAGCCTCCCAGCAGCCTCCACGGCACACAGTCACCTGCCAGCTGGGAGCCCTAAGGGACCGAAGCGACAGCATCCAAAGGATATTTCAAAAAGAATATGCTGAAACGTGATTCCGACGGGGGGGGGGGGGCGGTTTCTCTCTCTGAGTGAATGGCTGTTGTCCTGGGGGCAGCGGTGGGCTGGGGCTCACCGGTAACAGCTCAGCACTGATCGTTCAATATCGAAGAAGTTGGCAAGCCAGCTGTGACATCATTGATAGCTTGAAATCACCCATGCTGGGGTGTTTACGCCACAGAGATGGGCAAACTCACAAATCCGTTTGGTCGCTATTGTTACTGTTGTTTGTCTTGAGGGGGAGTTTTCTGGCCACTGGGTGTGAGGGTTATGCTGATTCTTTCCAGAACAGTGATAGAATGTCCTTGGGGTGTGTGTGTGTGTGTGTGTGTGTGTGTGTGTGAGAGAGAGAGAGAGAGAGAGAGAGAGAGAGAGGGAGGGGGAGGAAGAGAGAGAAAGACCTTGAGTTTCTAGGACACAACGCACTCTCTTGTTCACTCTGAACAGGGCTGCTCCTTCCTCCAGATCACCCTCCTCCCTTCACCTGGGCAACACCCTCTCCTATTTCAGGCAGCTCATCGGTCACAGACCTCAGGTCCTGTCCACCCAAGCCGTAGATGGGGTCACCAGCTGCAGCACCCCCCCCACTGCTGTCATCACATGGTCTGAAAGCCTGTCTGTGCGTGTATCTGTCCCAGCTGAGTGACCGTGACCACCCTGAAGGCAGAAACCCCTTTTTATTTTCCTTTAAATATGCACAGCCTCACTCTCTGTCTGCATGTTACAGACCAAGGCAGGGCGCCTGGGGGGCTCAGTCGGTTGAGCATCTGACTCTTGGTTTCTGCTCAGGTCATGATCTCACAGTTTGTGGGTTTGAGCCCCATGTCGGGCTTTGCGTTGACAGTGTGGACCCTGCTTGGGATTCTCTCTCTCCCTCTCTCTCTGCTCCCCCCCAAAATAAACAAATACACATAAAAAAAGGTTCATTGATGAAGAAGTATATAAAAAAAATAAGAGAAAAAATGGATGGTAAAAAGGAGCCCCTCATGCTGAGAAACAAGGCAAAGCCGAGGGAATTCCAGAGGCACCTGGGAGACCCAACGAGGCAAACGCAGTGAGAGCAATGGCCACCTGGGAAGCGGAGGAGAACTGCTCTGCAGATTGGAAGAACCCAGCCCGTGTCTGCAACCAGGGAGGGACAGACTTCACACGGTTTCAAGTTTCCTCTGTGAGAAGAAATTGTGGGCTAAGAGGGGTTCAACTTGATCTATCTTAAGTCACTTTTATATCAGTTATACATGTTTCATTTAAGCGAGTCTGCCACTTTCAATTTCTTAATATCTGCAAGCAAAATGTACTGTCACGCAGTCCCATTTTGTTGCAAATTGATGGAAGCTTTTCAACGGTCTGGCTGCAAGTTCATAGGTATTGACCACATGTCTTTGGGTAGGTCTGCCTGTGCCGTTACCTGTAGCATGAGTGCGCGATGGCCAGGGCGGGCAAGGGGGCAGAGCGGTATCATATCTATGTAACTCTTTCTCTTCTCCCCGAAGTTTCCTAGTTTTGCCTAAGACTGCATCCTCCTCGGCTTACCACCTCTTGCCCTCTCCATACACTCGCTGCTCCGAGATTCATTCCCCCCACAGGCTCTTAACTTTCACGGCCTGCTCCCCCAACCACACGCATACGCAGACTGGCTTGCTGATAGCCGGTATTCATCTGACTGATGCAAATTCTAGAAAAATTGGCATCGCTATCTGCACTTAATAGATGATAAAACTGAGGGAAAGACCCACCCGAATAGCCACAGCTGGTTAGTGACAAAATTGGAAATGTCATTTTATCTGTCTACTCTGACGCCCATATGTCTCCAGGTGCACTCCGGGTCTCTCCACCCGGGCTACTAAACTCAAACTTTGCAGAATGAAGTCCCTCTCTCGGCGCTGAGTGGAGGGTAAAGAATCACTACTTCTTCAAAGTCAATGCCGCAAAACCCAGGCGCCTGCATTGCTCAAAACCGGCCTTTGAAGTAAATTAATTTTAAATGTCTCTGTTTTTCTGGTATAGAACGACCAATGACCATAAAAAGATTTTGCGGGAATATTTTTAAAAATCAGATACATCAGTATTTGTTCTCCATCTTACGAAGGATTCCCTGTGGCTTCTCTCTAGCTCCCACAGCTGTCTTTCACTGGCTTGCATGTTTGGAACTAAACTATTGTTGAGCAACGATTAGACTGAGTATGATTTTTAATAACTGCATTTGGACAAGAATCAGTTCGTAATCCACTGACTACGGACATGCACAAATGAATGGTATCCAACCAGGGGCCAGCCTAAGGTGCACCAGGGACGGAGTCCCATCTTCTTTTTGAAGTTCTATATTGTCTGCAAGGACCCAAAGATTTGGAGGTGTAATTTATGGTGAAACATACAAATTTACCTTAAAGCATAGATTTGGGGACGGAAGATCTAAATCTTCTAAAGAAATGATAAACTCAAGTAGCCACACGCATACAGTCTTGTGTACATAGTTTCCAGCACCCAACCTCCCCCTCCCCCCACACAATCTCTCAGTTGGGTGCTCACACACATATTCACATGCATAAACCTCCTGGTCTTATGCTGTGAAGGAACACTAAATTAAAGTTATTATGACAAACTAAAAAGAATACCAAGAGTCATCCTCAAATATGACAACAATACCGAAATAGGCTAACCCTGAGTTCAGTGGGACCTCACTGCCCTGGCTTTAATGCTAATGGACATGAACTCAGCAGGCCCAAGTTCATCTGGGAAGCTCTCACATTTAGCTATGAGCCCCTTTGGAGACAAAACATAAATAAGCCTTTTCCCTTCTTGTCCCTTTACCACAAATCTACATTGCACATTAGAAAATAATCCAACTTAAGGGCTTCTCACGGGAGATATCTCTAGATTTACGCATTTATTGATAGAGTAGGTCAAATGGAAATTTAATCTAATACACGTTTAAGTGGAAAGAATAAGAACCGATACATTCATTATTTCTATTTATCTCCAAACCGGCTAAGCCGATGTTATTTTGAGATCTCGACAACTGAAGGTTTTTAAAAATATGAGTATGAAGTAAAACGGGGCGTGCAGCATAATTTAATGTTCCTGCTAATGTGTTCTTTGATTCTAATCTACTATAAATCCATTGCGATTAAGTGGTGGAATTATTTAATGTGATTTTGCCTGTCTGAATCCATTATCATTTGTCCACGTGAAGCTGTCTGCCAAACACCCGGAATGTATATCACCGACGGGCAAATAGATTTCCTTTCTCAGCAAAGTGTAATATGTAATTTAAATTCATTATCTGGGAATGTAAGATCCCATTAAATATATAGAAAATAATCTTCCCCGTCAGAAGCAGCTGAAATTTTACTCTGAAAATATGCTGAATCTCTACCATATAATACTTTCTTTGTCTCGAAAAGCAGAAGAAAGGTGCTATTTTTATCAGATGCACCCCCTTGTATTGATTAGACTCTGGTATGTGTCCTCCATTTGTCCACAAATCTCTAGCATTAAAACCAATAAAGCAGGCCACACTGCTCCCTCTTTCCATCACACGGGACTGGACAGGACTGGACGTTGGGCTCCCTTCTCGTATCCCATCTATTTTGTGTGAGCGCCAACATCCCAGAGACCATTAAACCCCAATACCTTACCAGTTACTAAACAGCAGGTAGGTCAGCTTTTCAGCATACTGAGCTTCCATTAAGACTATTCCCTTCAGTTCTAGAATGCTTAAGTGGAAAGAGACTTTTACAAAATCTGCCCGCGGTCCTATTTACCAGAAAAGAACACTGAGGCCAAGAGTTGGTAAAGCACTCGCTCCTGTGTGGAAACACAGTCATGTTGAATAGTTAGCATAAATTTCTTCCTCGGGCCTCCTCTTTATGACTTAACTGACTAGCACATTCTGCCTGTCCTTCACCATTGTCCCCGCTAAGGAGATAACCAGGGCACACCTTTCCACCAGAGGGCTGTCTACCTTGGGGAAGACCTCTGTGACCAGCGGCACAGGGGGGCCTCCCAGCAGCCAGGGCCTGGGGCTGACCTTGCCCCATGAACCCAGACTCAGCTCATTCTGTCACCTTCCCACCTGGAGCAGTTCCCATAACTCATGTCCTTGTTGGCCCGTCACCGTCCCCAGTGACCCTTCCCAAGGGAAGCCCACACGAGCGTCTTGCTGAGGCCCCTGCTCACACCTGCAGACCTACATCCATCTTTTGCAAACCAAGTCTCCTCGAACGAACTCATTCAAAACTCTTCACAATTAAACAAATGAGAGAGACAGGCACAACAGGCTCTCGTCACATTTCTTCATTCGGAGAATAATTGTTGAGCAACTGCTGTATGCTGGGACTGAAATAGGCTCTGGCGATAGACTGGGTGGTGAACGAGGGAGACGGTCCTACCGTCACCGTGGCGTGGAGGCGGCAAATCCCAAACCAGTTGGTAAATAACAAACAATATAATTGCAGGAATTGTACGTTTCTGAAGGAAATAGTCAAGGTGAGGGAAGAAAGACTGACAGAGAAGGCCATGCTGTTGGTGGAAATTTCTCAAACTCCAGCCGCTCTTACTTTTGCTCATGAAGCTCCTACCACCGTGGCCTCCACTGAGAACCTCAAATCCCCAAGGTCACCCGCCTGAGGAAGTTTGCTCTGTTTCTCATTTCCACAGTGCTCCCCAGAAATCTCAAGGTCGGCTATTCCTAATTTTGTTCTCAAGTTAAATGTGATCTCCTCAGAGGGGCGGGCCCCTGCTTCTCCATATGAAGTAGCCACCTAATGTCCTCTACCATATCACCCGTAATTGTTCTTAGTGGTCCAAAAATAAATTATAAGATCTCAGTATCTTTTATCCAAACTTGGTTGAAATTCTAGTAGAAACTAGAAACAGATAGAAGTTAATTTTTTAATGTTTATATATTTATTTTGATATATAGAGAGAAATAGGGAGAGAGAGAGTGAGCAGGGGAGGGGCAGAGAGAGAGGGAGAAAGAGAACCCCAAGCAGGCTTCACACTATTAGCACAGATGGCCACATGGGGCGGGCTCTATCTCACCAGCCAAGAGATCATGACCCAGCTGAAATTGAGAGTCTGTTGCTCAACTGACCAAGGGTCCCAAATAGTAGTTAATTTTTTAAAAGTCTTGACAGAAACTAGGAGTAGACGTTATCAAGATTCAATCTCAAGGGGCACCTGGGTGGCTCAATTGGTTGAGCATCCAAATTTGGCTCACATCACGATCTCGTAGTTTGTGAGTTCAAACCCCACACCAGTCTCACTGCTGTCAGCCTGTCAGTGCGGAGCCCACTTCATGTCCTCCATCCCCCTCTATCTTCCCCTCCCCCACCGCTTGGGCTCTCTCAAATAGAAATCTTTAAAAAAAAGATTTGATTTCAAGAAATATAGTGGACTAAATATATAGTTTGACTAAATGCTAACCCTCTTTAAATATTAATTAAAATGGATTTTATAACAAGCTGCCATCTCACTACCAATAAACAGAAACAAATTAAAGTCATTCCAAGTGATGGAAGGGAGGTGGAGAACCCCGATGTTGATTGTGCATAACCACAAATGTTAGGCGGTACAAGCCTTGTTAAACGATACGTTGTTATCTGGTTGAGTTGAAGAGGAATAGAGCCTACAACCTGGTCATTCTCCTAAGTAAATACCCCAGCAGACTTTGTACCCCTGCATAAGGACCCATGCACAACAAGTTCATATGGACATTGTGGAGGCAAAACAAAACAAGAATGGCAACTGACCTAAATTATCAGTAAAATAGAAAAAATCAACATCGATTTCTTCATGTACAAAATTCTATAGAGGAATGATTAAAGTTAGCTATTCACATCAACATGAATACTGTCACAAATGCGGTATAGAATAAATAAAGCAAATCCCAAAAGAATATGTGCTTAACATTAAAAAACCTTCAAAATGTAATGTTTACCTATATAAACCTACACAGATACATATATTATATGACTACCATGTACTGAAAATTAAACAGCAACAAAAAGACACACACACGAAAACATAAAATTCAGGATGATGGCCCCCTCTGGAGGCAGGAAGGGGGATAAGACTGGGGAGGCACCCAGGTAGATTTTCCAATGATCCATTGCGCGGATGGTATGTGAGCGTGTGCTGTGTTATTGCAATATTTGCATATGTAATTTACATAAATTGTTCTCAGGGGACATTTCACAATGAAAATGGGAACTGGAAAAAGAGAAATCAATATAAGAGCTTTGAGAATACAAAATGCTGAGTTAACCATTAAATTTATATATATACATAGTGAGATATGTAGTGAGATATAATATATATACTGTATATATATATGTGTATGTATATATATACTATTTATGTATAGTGAGATAAGAACATACAGAGACTATCATGCATCAGCTCTCATAACAAAATACATTAAATCTCTAGTTTCTCTATACCTGGTTGTTTGTTGATAATGTTAATTAATTTTTTTAAACTTACTTTATACAAAAAATCCTGTTTTTGTTATAGACTTTTTGGTTTAAAAGCAATATTTTCTTTTAAATTGAGGTATCATTGATGTAGAACATTATATTAGTTATATTATATTAGAACGTGATTCATTATTTGTACACATCGCAGTGCAATCACCCCAGTAAGTCTAGTTAACATTCATCACCACAGATAGTTAAAAGTTTTTTCTTGTGACGAGAACTTGTGCGATCTACTCCCTTAGCGACTTTGAAATATGCGGTACAGTATTATTAACTCTCATCACTATGTGGTACATTACATTGGCGGGCCTTATTTATTTTATAACTGGAAGTTTGTACCCTTTGACCACCTTCACCAGTCTCACCCACCCTGATGCCCCCTTGCCTCTGGGAGCCACCAATCTGTTCTCTGTATCTGTGATTCTTTATTAGAATTTTTAAGATTTAGATCATATGATAAGTCTCATTCTCTGTCTTATTTCACATAGCATAATGTCCTCGAGGTCTATCCATATTGTCATAAATGGCAAATTCTATTATCTTATGGCTGAAGAATATTCCAGTAAATATATATACTATATTTTCTTTATGCTTCACCCATGTATCTTCTTATAATGCTGAAATTCTTTCTATATCTATCACCATAAAGGTGAAGAAATTTCCTGTAATATTGTAGTGTTAGTTTTAGTATTTTTTTTAAGTTTATTGATTTATTTTTAGAGAGGAGAGAAAGCAAGGGAGGGGCAGAGGGAGAGAGAGAGAGAGAGAGAGAGAGGGAGAGAGAATCCAAAGCAGGCTCTGCACTGTGAGCACAGAGCCCAACGTGGGGCTCCAACCCCTGAATCAGGAAATCATGACCGAGCCAAAGCCAAGAGTAGGAGACTTAACTGACTGAGCCACCCAGGTGCCCCTTGTTTTAGTATTTCTAAAAACTGGTCTGAAGACAAGAACCGTTGACTTGTAACATCAAGGTTATATGCAATTTTGTCAAAACCTTTACCACAGAGAAGTGTATTTGTTCTCTGAAATTTATAAACTGCTTTGCTTTTGAGTTCATTTGGATTGCCAACCTTCTAATGAAGTGGAGAGAATGATTTCTCCACTCTAGTTAAAATGAACTCAATTCGCTTATTAAGAGGCTTTTATATCTTTCAAAAATTTAGTTTTCCGAAGTAAATAACTAGCTATATCCCATTACCTGCAAAGCGCAGTGCTAACTCTTGATCCACTAGAGTCAGGTCTAATATTTTCATGTTTATATACTAGGTTATTTTCTTCTTGCCACCCTTCATAGAATGTAGGCATTGTGAGAGGAAGCTTCTCCTACAACGAACTCTTCAAATAGCATCTAGCTCATAGTAAGTATTATTAAATGTCTGGTAAACAGTGGAATGGAAGTCTCTTCAGTGATTTTATAGGCACCGGGCATATCTCAAGGGAGTCAATTAAAACCCAAGCCTGCACCTGTGAAACACAGAGATTTAAAAAAAGCAAATAAACAAAAACAAACAAACAAACAAAAACCCCAATCATTATCAATGCTGAAGTTTCAATGAATTCCCTGGTTCCTCCTGACCTTCTCTCTATGAATAAAAGATGATGTTTATGATATTTTTAATTTGAAGAACCATAATTTTTCTATTTACTTCCTTTTTTTAAGTTTATTTATTTCGAGAGAGAAAGAAAGAGACCGAGAGAAGGAGAAAGAGACTCCCAATCAGGCCCCACACTATCAGCGTGGAACCCTCCATGGGGCTTGGACTCATGAACCGCGAAATCATGACCTGAGCAGAAATCAAGAGTCAGACGCCCAACTGACAGAGCCAGCCGGGCACCCCAATAACTACTAACTTTGTAAATAGTCAATGACCATTTTCACTGAGGCCAAATATCAAACAGTATATTTTTATAGATATTGCTACAGTGAGTCTACCCTCCTCATAAGTTATTTTATCAATATTTTCCCATACATTTCTACTCACTGTCCTTGTGTGAATGGCTTCTGATTCTTTGTTGCCAGGTTCAGAGAAGTCAGCCTTAGCTCTTGAGTCACACACGAGCTTGGAAGGTTTACCTTGCTCAGTCCCAGTTCGAACGCTAACCAGTGAATGACCCACGGGAGCTTTGAGAGAAAGAAGCAGAAGCTACCAGGGGTAAGAGAAACCACAAAGGACTTCCACAAAGGACACTAAAATAAATCAAAATAGACATTCCAAAATGCTTTTGGCAGACAAAATAACAGGAGTTGCCATGGCTGAGCACAGCAGCTGGCCCTGGGGCTTTGAAGCCACTGAACAGGTAAACGAGCAGAATGAGGATGGAAATTGTCAATACAGAAAGGGCTGAGCTATTAAAAAGGCAAGTTTAGAAGGGTCCGGGATGAGAAAGCAGACGTCGGATAGACACCTAGTCATAAAACTGACTAATGTCTATAATATGACAAGTTTGGACACATGTGTACGCCATTGCCACAATCAAGGTAATAAACGTATGATGGGTATATGCATATGTTTAAACTCTTCAAAATGTATACATTAACTATGTACACATTTTTTTTTGTAGATCAACTGTATACCTCAAAGAAGCTATAAAAAAAGAGATTTGGGTGAAAAAGAACCATCTTTACAATGAGAAACATTCTCTGTTAATTACCATCTTCTTTTTCCTTGGCAATTTCATTGAAAGTGATGGCACAGAGAGAAGGAAAGACTGTGAGAGCCCGGGGTGTCTTTCTTAGGGGAGGTGCAGAGCTTCCTGGAAGTGGATTGGAGTGTGTGGAAATGGTCTCAGGAACCTTCACCTCACATTCAAGTATTTTCTTAGCACTGACAATGAACATGATTCTTTACAATAATGTTTTAAATGTTAAAAGTTTTGTATTTTAGTTATAGAATTTTCATAGGAACTGACTCATTTAATAACCAAGAGCCGAATAAATTATATTAATTGTTAAAGGTTAAATTGTTTCCCCTTAGATTTATATTTCGAAATCCTAAACTCTAGTACCTCAGAATGTGATCTTATTTGGTATAGGGTCTTTACAGAATTAAGTTAGGATGAAGTCATTAAGGCAGGCCCTAATCTAGGACTTGTTCCTTAGGAGAAGGGAAAACTGATACAGGGAGAACCCCGTGTGAACAGGAGGATGAGTATCTCGTAGCCAGGGAGAGAGGCCTGGGATAGATCCCTCGCTCAGAACCCTCAGAAGGAATCAGTTCTGCCCACATGTTAGTTTTAGACCTCTAGTCTCCAGAACTGTGAGATAAGAAATTTTTATTGTTTAAATAGTACTACTGCAGCAGCCCTCAAAAGCTAATACACCAGTAATATTTTTTTTTTGCCGAAAGAACTTTGCTTCATAAAATTACATTTGTAAAGGTTGTGATTTAAACGGGCTATAATGAATTTTGAAATACTTACCAAGTTCATATTGTGATCATTCTCTAAATGATCACACCTAGCAAATTTGGAAGCTTGCAATTTTGAACTAGGGTTTCAAATTTTTTCTGGATTGTGTTGTTATAATCCCCCCAAATGAAATACTGTGGTATGAATCTAATGAAATATGTATAAGATCTCTATGAGGAAAGCTACAAAAGTCTGATGGAAGAAATCAAAGGAGGATTAAATAAATGCAGAGATATTGCACATTAACGGATAGAACTCGTACTCACACTCAATATTGTCAAGATGTGAGTTCTTCCCAACTTGATCCATAGATTCAGGGCAATCCCAATACAAATACCAGCAACAAATGGAATTCATTGACAAATGTATTCTAAAGTTTATGTGGAGAGGCAAAAGACTCAGAATAGATAATATAATATTGAAGGAGAAGAACAAATTTGTAGAATTGACACGATGCAACTTCAAGACTTACTATAAAGCTACAATAATCAAGACACGTGATATTGGTCAAGAATAGACAAAGAGGTTACTGGAACGGAATAGAGAACTCAGCAAGAGACCAATGTAAATTTTGTCAGTTTATCTTTGATGAAGGACACTAACTCAAAATAGATCACAGTCTTAGGTGTGATGCAAAAGTATAAACCTCCCAGAAGAGAAAATAGGAGACAACATAGATTACCTTGAGTAGGGCAAGGACTTTATAGATGCAACACCAGAAATGTGAGCCATGAAAACTTATTTGGTAATCTGGACTTCATTAAAATTAAAAATAATGTCAAGAAAATGAGAATTCAAGCCATGTATAGGAAAAAATACTTGCAAAAGACATATCTGGTAAATGACTATTATCCAAAATATAAAAAGAACTCCTAAAACTCAATAATAAGAAGACAACTCAATTAAAAAATGGGCCAAAGATCTTAACAGACTCTTCACCCAAGAAACAGATGGCAAATAAGCATTTGAAAAACTGCTCCACATTATATGCATCAGGGAAATGAAAAATAAAACAGAAAGATGCGACCACAAACCTATTAGAATGGCCAAAATCCAGAACACTGATAACACCAAATGCTGGTGAGGATGTGGAGCAACAGGAACTCTCATTTGTTATTGGTGGAGATGCAAAATGGTACCATAACTTTGGAAAACATTTTGACGGTTTCTTAAAAAACTAAACATACTCTTTTCATATGATTCAGAAATCACACTTCTTGGTATTTACCCAAAGGACTTGAAAACTTGGGTCCACACAAATGCCTATACTTGGATGTTTACCGTAGCTTTATTCATAATTGCCCAACTTGGGAGTTTCCAAGATGTCCTCCAGTAGGTGAGTGAATAAATACACTGTAATTCATCCAGACAGTGGAATATTATTTAGCATTAAAAAGAAATGAGTCATGAAAAGATATAAAGAAACCTGAATGTATATTATTATATGAGAGAAGGCAACCAGAAAAGGCTACTTCCTGTGTGATTCCAACTGTATGATGCTCTGGAGAAGTTAAAACTATGGAGACAGAAAAGGTGGCAGTGGTTGCCAGGGGTTGGCGGGGGGAGGAAGGATAAATAAGGAGAGAACAGAGGATTTTCAGTACAGTAAAAATGCTCTGTGTGGTGCAATTACGGTAGATACAGGTCATTATCCATTTGTCCAAACTCATGAATATGCAACATCACGAGTGAACCATAATGTAAACTATGGACTTCGATTGATTATTATGGATCAGTATAAGTTCATCAATTGATAACAAATTCACTTCTCTGGTGGAGAATGTTTTTAATGAGGGAGTAAATGCACGTGTGAGAGGAGGGGCATATGAGACACCTATAGATATTCTCCCTACTTCTTCTGGAAACATAAACCGATCTAAAAAAGTAAATTCTTAATAAAAAAAATGCACTGAGAGGCTTGTCAGATTCTTTATCAATGAGAGTAAAACTGAACGGAATCACAGACATTGTTTCCAAGTAGTGTTTTCAGTTCTTACTACATTAGAAAATACCATATTTCATATTTTTCACATTCTACTTGAAATATTTTGGACAATACTGAGGTTATTTATGATCATGGCCATCAAACTGAATTTCTATCAGAATTCCCTTATTTTATAGTTGGTATCTGTTTCTTCCATCTCTACAGTATTGTTCGATAGAAATCTCTAACAGTAGTGTTGGTTTCATCCATCATCTCTTGAGTGTCTCATTTATGCAAAATGTTTTGTAGACTTCCATTGCTAATTTCTGTTTCACTCATTCCTCTTCAATGTCTAGGGAAAGCATTTTGAGCTCTTGCTTTTCCAGGTTGAAACGTAAAATCTGAATGTGCCAGAATCCTCACAGGTACTCTGCCAACGACCCATTATGCTTCTGTTTTGTGCGACTTTTATGTCTGACATATGTCACCCACTCATTAAAATACACAATGTAGGCACAACAGTGGTCCTGCACCTAGTGTGTGGATTTTCATTCTGTGTCTCTGCTTCATCTTATGTGCTTCAAAATATATCACACACAAGCCTAATTTTATTTGTCAGTAGCTACTGATTGTTTGCATTCTACTGTCTATGCCCATAATTAATTATTTGTTTCAATAAAGCACATATATCCTAAGGCTATTCACTTATATACAGAGACATTCTACATATTATTCAATCAATTTAGCACTGGGAATGGCTATTGATCCATTGAAGTGACTAAATGGAAATATACTTTTATAGTAATTGGGGTTAATACAACATCTCATTAGATGGAAAGAAGGAGCATGCTTAATATTGTCCTATTTAACCAAATATGTGTGAAATTGCCTGGAAACATATTAATGGAGTGTATCTATTGGAAATGGAGTTGGGGTGGCCTTTCTACCGTATACTATTTAGGGAACTCAACACATAGGAGTTTCCCAGGAAAGTCAGCCCGAGAGAACAATTTCTGTTCTGTTAGGTTTTTGAGAATTGTGATCTGTAGGATTCTTGCACCAGCTTACTGAGGTTATACAGTGTTCCTAAGTTTCTTTTTCTAGACATAAATGGCCTTCTTCAAAGAGATTTTTAGCTCGAACATTTCAATAAATTTACCACAGCCATTTGAAAGCAAGTAAAACTCTTGAACATAGATCAAACCTGCTGGGGTAAAGAGATGCCAGCCACAGGAGTCTGACTGGGGTTAAAACCTGCTCTTAACTACAAATACTTGTGAATTTTATTCCCTCGCCTGGCACAGAGCAGCTCTCAGCATAGATCTACAAATTTTATTTTATATTTGAGTCACATAAGTGTTCTATAAACTCTGTATCCTACTCAACACCATGCTGGCTGGTTGACTGAAGCCATCCAACAGCACCACGCGCTTTGGGTCAGGGTCTTCATGAAGCTCTACAGAAAGCTCTCCTTGCTCTGCTCTTCTTTGTGGTCATGCACCGCATGGAGGTAAGAACCTGATTCTGGTCCCAGGGCCTCTTGAAAATCTTTTAATTATCCTGATCTTCCATGTCTACATTTGCACGATAACATAACGATTTGATGATAACACAATTGTGTGTTCCTAACACAACTCCATTCAGTAGATATTGCAGTTCCCCTTAAAGGTGAGCATCTAAGGCCCTGAATGGAAATCTGCCTAATTCAGTTGTAGAGCTGGGATTAAATCCTCATCCTCCTTCCCCTAACCTGGGAGTTTTGTAGGGTGCTCTCTTGGCCCTTGACTTCTTGTGAAAGATCTGGTACACAGTATTGTTGGTAGTCCTTAGGATATTCTTCATGTTTTATAAAATGTTGGCGACAGATTTGATGGAGCCTCCTTAAGAGTAGGTATAAGGTTTGGACAACGAATCCTACTCAGACAGGCTGCCCCCTTCCCCATGACACAGTGAGCCAGACACTTGGATAGACTTTTCTCCTATTCTGTTTACAGGTAAGCAGAGTAATTTTTACTGAAAGAAAACAGTGGCCACTTAGGACACAAGACACACTAGCTGAGACGTTCCAACACTGTGAATAAATAAATGCTTCCTATTTTCATGGCCCTGCTGATACTGCGGGCCATCTCAGTAATCCGTGCATTTACGAATCTTAGATTCTTTACACTCATGAAGTTCATGCCTTTGCCTGATTTGTGTGGCCTTCCACATGTTCTCATGCACATTGGCTCTTGATTCTTCTGAAAGTCTTTGACTTTTGCTATCAACCACGAAAGTTAGCAGCGGGTTTTCTTGTATTATTTTATCATTGATATGCATTGTTTGCTAATTGATTTCTGTCTGAGTCTTATCACTGAAACCACACCAAAAATCTCTTCAGAAGCTTAAAGGGTCTAGAAGAATATGACCATCTTCCACTGGTCAAAGCTTCTAAGCAAACCGTCATCAACCTCACCGTCCTGCCTTGGTCACCCCAGGGTAGGATCAGGAAAAGCCACCTGAGTTTTCTTTATTGTAATTCTTGTTCAGAAAATTCTTGGATTAATGGTAATGGGGGCAACAAGCTCTTAGGAAAAGAAAAGAAAGGATTATTTCAGATCGGATCACATAATATTCTGGGACAGGCTGAAACTGTAATTAAGCCTAGGTTTGCTGTTGTGGGGGGCAAATGGGTCCAGTTTGGCTTGTTTTGTTTTGTTTTGTTTTTCTTTATCAACACTGGTGACCAAGGTCGACTTCATTTTTCTTTCACCTTGATTCAAGTTAGATGTGTGATTTTTTCCTAATTACAGGTCTGACCTCCCTTTTCTAAAGCATTTACATTCAAAGACTTGCAATTGTGAATTATTTTGCTGATTCTTTGAGATGCAAACATTTTTAAAAAGTCTTCTGCCAGTTTTGCAATGCAGGAATGCCTTTCTCAAGGACCTGGGAGCCACATCCTTGAAACATAGTTCCGAAGGACCATGCCCCACGCTCCTGTCTCCCAGCCTTTATGGGAGGAGAAGAGCCTAATTTAGGCAGGCTCATAGTTCCAAGTTGTCAAATTACCTCGTCTAGAAGATAGAAAAAGGTTTCCATTTTGTTGGGTGCTTTGGAACATTCTCCAGTTTCCTCCTCTCCCACCCTTCGCAGAGTCAACAGCCCTCATGAACCCGGGCACTGTTTCTGGTGTCACTGGGAAAGAGGAGAAAGAGACGCAGCCTGCACACCAAGGTGACAGGGGTGGGTCCTGAGCAATGTCACATCCTGCTGGGTCAGAAGACCGGGACCCACGGCCCTGGCAGAGGGGGGGCTCTGAGGTGGCGCCTTCCCTGCTGGCGTCCCCTCCCTTGTCTGTGGTTTTCCGATGACCCTCTGGAGAGACGCAGTGGGAAGCTGTCCCTTCTGGAACAGCACCACCTAGAAACCTGCTTGCCCTGGGTTTGGGGCCTCGGGGTCCCCGTAGGGTCTCAGCAACCCCAACTCTTTGCAGGGAGCCCAGTGTCTCTGAGAAAACAGCAACTGTGAGGGTGCAGCTGACTTCCTCTTGATTTGCATTTGGGCGAATTGACTAATTAAGAACTAATGTCAAGGTACTTTTCCTGGATTGAGGTCCAGCCTGGGATACTTTGCCTCTTAGAATAGACTTGAGTATGGGCTCAAAGCTACAAAATTCAGTTTAATTGGTATCTTCTGTCCACCTTTGGATAATTCAAAACAATGAACAGC
This sequence comes from Paguma larvata, assembly GCA_030068075.1. Taxonomy (NCBI): domain Eukaryota; kingdom Metazoa; phylum Chordata; class Mammalia; order Carnivora; family Viverridae; genus Paguma; species Paguma larvata. Next base: position 5,958,816 of record CM057826.1, read on the forward strand.
CTACACTTTGCCTGGAGGTGGAACCCTAGGAGAGGCCAAGTGCATTCCCACATTTGCCCCACAAGGTCAGATTCTGGGAGGACCAGGCCTGGCCCAGGTCCCCTTCTGCCCTGGGCTGTACTTCCTGCCTCTAGCCCTCTGGTGACCAGTCATGAGGGTCATACTGGAGTCCTGGCCCGAGGGAGACAGCCCCTATCTTGGCAACACTGTGGCTTCCTCCTTCGCCTGTCTATTTCCAAGGCCTTAGCATTCATCTATCAAGTCCTGTGAAGTTCATCCACCACGGGCATTGGTGTGAGTCACAAGACCAACAGAAACGCTTGAAAAAATGCTGTGTTTGCAGCAGGATTTCCTGTTCTGTCCTCAGGATAAGCAGGGAAAGAAAAGAACTCTCACTTCCTCTGTTTGCCGCCTCTGCCAACCCCACAGCGGGCATCTCTCCCTTGTCTCCCCTCAACTCCATGGGCCATGGTCTGCACCAGTGACAGTTTTCTGGTGCTGGTTGATGAGGTTTTGGGGGTGATAGTGGGGTTTGCAGAGTCCAGAGCCCATGTCCAAGAAAGAATTCTCGAAGATGTCTTTGGTGCAAAAAGGTGATTTTATTGAAGCATGGGGACAGGATCCATGGGCAGGAAGAGCTGCCCCGGGACCATGAGGAGACACTGGTTTTATGCTATGGAGCTGGGGGAGGTAAAGTCCAGGGGAAGTTTCCAGTGAGATTTTCATATGCTAAAGAAGACTCTCAGGATGGTGGAGGCCTAGCTATTGTCAAGCTAAGGTTGTTTCTCCCTCTAGCGAAGCATTAGCATTAAGACAGTAGGCAGTTCCTGGAGAAACTCACCCTCAAGTATTTGTCAATGGGCTGCAGGTTATAAGGAAATCAGTTCTATCTGCCATTTCCTTCTGCCTTTTTTCCCCACATCACTATGGAGGGGTGAAGGAGACTTGGGTCCTGCAGGACTGTGATCTCTATCGGTTAACCATTTGGTTTCCCCCTTTCCTTTGTGTTTGGACAGCCAGGAGTGCCCAGAGGAATATCACGCACATCCCACCTGGGGGTGAGGTGGTAGATGTTTGCAGCCTGTCAGCTTCTTATGCTCCCTCATCGCCAGGACGTACTCCCACTCTGGGTAACTCACGCAAAGGGGAAATTTGTTGAAATGACTCAGGGTGATTGAACAATCAGTTTTCAGAAGGTCCAGAGCCAGAGAACACAGGCGTCCTGGGAAATGAGACACAAGGACAATACCTTCAGGGTGCAGAGTTTCAAATATTTTGTCCTGGATTCTCTCTCCCAGCAAGATTCAAGTTCCAGAAGAGAGAGATGCTGATTGGCCTAGTGTGGGTCACATGCTAGCTCCCATGATGAGGCCAGAGGTTAGAGGGAAGTCGATTTGATAGATATTCTCTCTGTATATGGTTTGGGGGAAATGGGGTTATTGGTTCTTCCCGATTTGTCGGAAAATTATCTCCTTTTATTACAGAAAGTGCTACATCCTAAGAAATCTTTCAGTTTCATGAAAAGAAGAGAAAGTCATTCCCCTTAAGGAGGGCTTAGGAAGACTGGGGCATTATTACAGAGGCAGGGTAAAGGTTGCATTGCCATGACAGAAAAAAATGAGGTGTTATTACCAGACGTATGGGCAACCTTGGGCAAACCAAAAATGGTAAGTATCGACATCAACCTTTTTTTAATTTCAGTTTGATTTTTTACATTCTACCGGGCCACTAGAGTAGGAAATATGGGAGAGAATGAAAGCTCTAATATGTGGATCTGGTTTTCCATCCTTGTCTAGGAGGCCTGGAGTCCTTTTAAAGGAGGGGGATTCATTAATTACACAGGAATGCTACAGCGCTGTCATGGCCTCTTCCCTGGGATCTTTCACTAGGATTTTTTTCTGATTCCAAAACCAGTGTTCTTCCAAAGCCCGGATTTTGGAAGACAGTATGTACAAGTGGCACGCTGCCCACATGAGTCCACCAATGAATTCCGGCCATACAAGTTCTAATTGAGCATCTATTCAATATAAAATGTTTAATAAAATAAATCAATTTCCAATCCAGAAACTCCCGTGCCACTGCACACATGACCAAGGGCTAGACCGTGCCTCTGAGGGGCATGTCGTTGAGTGGCCCAGGTCATGGAAGCAGTTTCTCCTGAGTCAGTTAACTTTGCTGCCTTCCAGAGCCACAGCTGCTGCCTCCCACTTCCTGCAAACCTCCCTCCACTGAGTCTCCAGCAGTCCAGAGGAAAGAGCTTCCACGGGTCACTGAAGATCTGCCGCCTCTCCTGGGAACTTTAGAGAACCGCCTTCTCCTTAGTGTAGTGTGATTGTGGACCGCTCCATACGTATGTCGCATAATGAAGTGTAATTTCTATGCCACGATTAAAATTTTAGGACTAACAGGTGAAAAATGTCGAGGACCTCGTCACCTCCATGTTTCATCTGAGCCCGTTTCACTTATATCTCCTGTTGCATTAGAAATTTATATTGTAATATGTACAATTGCAGTAGGCCCATGGGGGATCCTTAAATACCTGACATGGTTTTAATGAAATCACATTTTTAAAAGCTTCCTCTGCTTTTTTTCCTTTTTCAAGTTTTTACTTAAATTCCAGTTAGTTAACACACGGTGTAATATTAGTTTCAAGTGTAGAATTTTAGTGATTCATCCCTTACGTAGAACACCAAGGCCTCGTCATAACCAGTGCATTCCCTAACACCCATCACCCACCCAGCCCACCTCCCACCCACTTCTCTCCATCAGCCCTCAGTTTGTTCTCTGTCTTCAAGAGTCTGTTTTCTAGTCTGCCTCTCTCTTTTCTCTTCCCCTTTTGTTCATCTGTTCCGTTTCTTAAATTCCACGTATGAGCAGAGTCGTATGGTGTTCGTCTTTCTCTGACTGACTTATCTCACCTAGCATAGCACACTCCAGCTCCATCCACGGTATATAAATTATGCTCTTGCTCCGAGAAGTTTTTGGGATGTAAGAATGGAAACATGTTTAGCTGGTCCTTTTAGGCTTACGAGAATTCACTCATTTTTCCTTCAAGGTTTGATTTTGTGTGTGCGCATGAATTAGCCGAGTCCGAATGCTTCTTAGTTGTTAATGACAATATTTCCATTTTTCAATCCTAAAGGTACGTTCCACCTTTGTAGGGGATGTATCAACATCCGATTTATATTATTTTCTGCATCGACAAAATTAACCAGATATTCCAATTATTCAGCTTTGAAAGCCCATCTCATGGGCGACCTTTTGCAATGGAAATGGCACAAAGTTGGGTTTGTTTTGGGAGAAGAGGATGATCTTCTCTACATGTCTTCCTAAGAAACTGAGGCAGGAGCTACAGCCGTCGCTCTGCCTGAAGGTGCAAACGGGAAGAGACGGCTTTGATGAAGAGCTGGAGCGCGGATGACATACTCTGTTTCCTTTGCATTTTAGCGAACGAAGATTCGTAACGTAATACGGGCATCCAGGTCCAGCCATTGGCCAGTGTATTTCTGTGAGGCGGGCAGCTGTTCATGGTATTACGTGGTACAGAGGAGATACAACAAACATGTGGGACCCAGTGGTTCGTGGTGTGGGAGGAATGTTGTCCTCCCCTAAAGAAACTGAAGCCCTGAACCCCAGAACCTGCGAATGTGACCTTATTTGGAAACAGGATCCATTCAAGAGGAGGTCATTAGGGTGGGCCCTAATACAATATGACTGGTGTCCTTATAGCAGCGGGACATTCACACACAGACACACACAGACCTGGAATGACAAGCAGCAGAGATTGGGTCTGATAAAGCTAGAAGCTAGGGGCGCCTCGAGGGCTCAGTCAGTTGAGCATCGACTGCAGCTCAGGTCATGATCTCGTGGTTCTCGAGCTCGAGCCCCAAGTCGGGCTCTGTGTTGACCGCTCAGAGCCTGGAGTTTGCTTCGGATTCTATGTTTCCCTCTTTCTCTGCCCCTCCTCTGCTCACACTGTCTCTCTCTGTCTCTCAAAAACAAACGTTAAAAAAATTAATTAATTAAAAAAAAAAAAAAAACAACTACCAGCTAAGGGCATTCAAGGGTTGACCGTACCCACCAATAGCTAAAAAACAGTCAAGGAAAGATTCTTCCCTACAGGTTTCAGAGGGAGTGTGGCCCTGCTGATGCCTCGATTTTGGATGTCTAGCTTCAAGAACTATCGGACAATAACCTTTGGTCGCCTAGGGCAGCCGGCAGCCCTAGGACCCTAATACACCTCTCAAAACTCGCCATTGTGCTGAGATTTGTCGATCACGAGCTCCACACTAGACTGTGGCTTTATTTCTGGGGAGACAAATGCAAACCCAGCTTGAAGATTTCTTGGAGAAGAGCGTATACAATAACTAGGTGGGTGTTTTCGGCACAGCTAAATGACACGATGGCAGATGGAACCCCGAAAAGGCAGCCTTGATTTCCCACAGTGTAGTACGCGGGAAATTTAGTGTTTTAGTATTCAGTAAAATAACAACTGAATGGTAAACCCCTTCAGACGGCAGGATATCTCAAAAAGATGCAGATTTATAAAGATAAAGCCTAACGACGGAATGTGATGCAAACTGCAGTTTCGGCTCCCATCTTTATTAAGGAACTGTATTTCTGTAGGCGGGTAGATGGAGAATGGGAATCCTAAATCACTGCTCTGTCCCTGCGACTCTGAAATCTCCCGTAGGTCTCCAAAGGAGAGAAATCTTCTGTGTACTTGACTGCTGTCTGGTCTCAAGTCTATATTTCTTGGTGGTAATTGTTCTTGAGTTTTGCATCGCAGCTTTGTGAAATGACTTCTCTTTTAGTCAGAAGTGTGATGTGTTTGATCTTAGGAAGGCATTAGCGGGAACTGGCAAATCGGGGGTGTCTGCGTTTAAAACGATGTCAGACAAGAGCACTTCCTATTCTCCGAGGCTTTTTAAAATTCCAACTACCAGTAGGTTTAATCGGAAAGAGAATTTGAGGATAAATCAACCAGCGTAAGGCTTAAGAGATTCTGGCACTATTAGCTGTATCGCTTTAAAATTATAGCATGGATTCTTTTGTTTTTTTAAATCTCCCCCTGATGTTATGATAAGTAGTTCACAATGAATCAGTCTTTCTACCATATGCTCTCATTATTTAATATTAACATGGGCCCTGGGGTCCTGTAAACTAACCATACAGTTTCCTTAAGGAATCAAAGAGTTTAGTCAGTGTTTCTTACCTCATTTTATGCAAATGCATTGAATTAAAAATGCTGAACAAAATTAGGAAGGATATCTCATCAACTTCTATGTCTCTCACTGAGCGAATTAAAATTTAGAAATTAGAGATACTCTGTAACTACAGGGTATTGAACTACCCTCCTTCCTTCTTTCCTTTCTTCTTTCCTTCCTTCCTCCCTTAACTTCTTCCTTTCTCTCTCTCTCTCTCTCTCTCTCTCTCTCTCCTTCCTCCTTTCTTTCACAGAACCAGATCTGGAAAAACCTCAAAAAACGACTTAGATATTATCCTCTTATATTCCTTTCATTATAAAGGAGAAATATCAGGCCCAGAATAAAGTGATGTTTTATGATCATAGAAATAGTATATATATTTAATATGCTTTGATATTTATTTGGGGTCACCCATGATATGCAGTACACTCAAATTTAAGAACGGGACCTACTATTTTCCAGAGACCTATAATAGAAGAAAATTTATTCTGAGAGCTCTGCAGGAAAACTAAATTGTGGCTAAATGATGATTTTCATGTTTATAGTTAAAGCTATACTTTTAAAAAAGCAAATTGGGGGGCACCCTGTGGCTCAGTTGGTTAATTGTCTGACTTCAGCTCCTGGTCATGATCTCACAGCTCATGATTTCCAGCCCCGTGAGTTCAAGCCTTGCCTCGGGCTCCGTGCTGACAGCTCAGAGTCTGGAGCTGCTTGGGATTCTGTGTCTTCCTCTCTCTTTGCCCCTCCCCTGCTCAGATTCTATCTCTCTCTTTCTCAAAAATAAATAAACGTTAAAAATTAAAAATAAATAAATAAATAATAAAGCAAGCAAATTGTATTTAACATTGACCAGACAGTATCAAATCAGTGGCGTCATGACAGCCAGCTTCTACACGAAATCCTAGAGAGTTGATGACGGCTGCACAAGGCTGAGCTCCCCGGTTGGGTAGGGGGAAGCCATCAAGCTGCATTTCCCAGAAAGGGTGATAACACTGCCCCAAAACTCCGTCGTCAAACACCATCTGGCCTGAGCACAAGGACTGGTTCCATTGAATTCTGGTCTCCTGGTTTTATCCATTCATAAACCACCAAATTAAATGAGATACATATCAGATGTGGAAAGAAGACAAGAAAGAGGAATTTGGATCATAGTCAAAACAAAAACATTTAACGTCATAAAAAAACACACAATATGCTTACCTAATAATTGGAAATGGACAACAGAGCAGTGTTTAAATAATACATTTGCTAGTTTACCACAATAACATAGAGGTCAGTAATTACTTTAAAGGATTTCTGTTATTAATATGATTCTTAAAAACTCTTGCTAGGAAAAAAAAATAGTGTTCATTATGAAATTAAAGAACTATGTAATTGCTGCTGGCTAAAAGCAGTCTGAGTTCATTGCAACTGTAATTGAGAGAAATATTTATGTTTTTGTTTGTTTGTTTAAAGTTTTTATTTAAATGATAGTTAACATATAGTGTCATATGAGTTTCGGGAGTAGAATTTAGTGATTCATCACTTACATACGATACCCAGTGCTCATCCCAACAAGTGCCCTCCTTAATGCCACACCTATTTAGCCCATCCCCCCACCTCCCCTCCAGCAACCCTCAGTTTGCCCTCTGCATTTAAGAATCTCTTATGGTTGCCTCCCCCTCTTTTTCTTTTCGTTCCCCTTTGTTCATCTGTTTTATTTCTTAAATTCCAGATATGAATTAACTCATATGGTATTTGTCTTTCTCTGATTTAATTTTGCTTGGAATAATACACTCCAGCTCCATCCATGCTGTTGCAAATGGCAAGATTTTGTTCTTTTTATGGCTGGGTAATATTCCATTATATATTTAATATATTATATTATATACAATATATATGAATAGATAAAGATGATGTGGTAATATGTATACCATACATATCCATATGAATATGTATACATATTACCACATCATCTTTATCTATTCATCAGTCTATGGACATTTGGGCTCTTTCCATAATTTGGCTATTGTAGATAATGCTGCTATAGACATCAGCGTGCATGTGCCCCTTGGAATTAGTGTTTTTTTACCCTTCGGGTAAATACCTAGTAGTGCAATTGCTGGCTCATAGAGGGAAATATTTCTCAGGAGATTCTGATTCATTAGTGTTAACTTTTACCTTAAAACTATAGTCTTAAATAGATTAGCATGAATGAATATAGACCGTATTAATGAACATATGTTAAAGCCTACTCTCCAGTGAGTCACCTAACATCTAATCATATGTAAAATGGGGGTGAATAACTGTGAGGGGTAAGTGAGTCAATGCACTGCAGCAATAAAGGTTAGTATTGCTTTTGACCAAAGTGTGTGTGTGTGAGTGTGTGTGTGTGAGAGTGTGTGTGAGAGTGTGTGTGTGAGTGTGTGTGTGAGTGTGTGTGTGAGAGAGTGTGTGAGAGAGTGTGTGTGTGAGAGTGTGTGTGTGAGTGTGTGAGTGTGTGTGAGAGAGTGTGTGTGAGTGTGTGTGAGAGTGTGTGAGAGTGTGTGAGTGTGTGAGAAGTGTGTGTGAGAGTGTGAGTGTGAGAGAGTGTGTGAGAGTGTGTGAGAGTGTGTGAGTGTGTGAGTGTGTGAGAGTGTGTGTGAGAGTGTGTGTGAGTGTGTGTGAGAGTGTGTGTGAGTGTGTGTGTGAGAGAGTGTGTGTGAGAGTGTGTGTGTGAGTGTGTGTGTGTGCACGCGCGTAGTGTGAGCAGGTGTTACATAAATAGGTCTCCACACTAATTTTCACTTATTAACATACCGTATGCATTTCTCCATCACTATTACCTGTGACCCTTTTGTTAATTTCTTTGTGTAGAAATATTTAAAGTTTTTCAGAAGTGGATTCTCAGATTTAGCTTCACAAACAAAATTACTGGACAAAAACAAATATAGATGAAAAAAATTAGGCACCTTACCTTGTTGCCCAATGACATTAAATTTTTTTATAACTGCGTATATGGGTTTCTCTTTTCCTTCACCGTGATGAATATTGTATTAATATTTTCTATGTTTCTAACTAAAACTATTATTTTAACTTTTAGAAGTTGAATATTTTTTCATACATTTCATAATTGCTGTATTATTTAGATGAATTTAATTCGGTCTTGGAAACACTGTTTCTTAGTGTTGAGACAAAGCAGAAAAATGAGTTGATGGTGGAGGCACAGATAATACACCTTCTCAGTCTGGATTTGGCTAGGTCAAGTGTGCAGAGATTGGCCAATGTGGGTGAAGGAGCCAACTTGAGGGCGTCTGCGCTCTTGTGTCCCCTCCATCAGCGCATCCACACTGGGGGCAATGCTACTGTCAGCTCTTTGATTGTGCTGTGGCACTGGTTCTTCACAGCTTCTCTAGGGAGATAGCTGCCTCATATATACCTTAATCGAGTCTATCCAGTTCCCATCCAAATCCCAAGAAGTCAAACATGAGGACAGGGAATCTCAAATGGACGGGACATGTGTGTGGCCGGAGGTGGTCAGCAGGTTACAAAATGACTGGACTTTGGTGGGTTCTCCTGACTGAAGCAGGGACCTCCGGGCAGCCAGGAAACAGAGCTGTGGGAATAAAGACCACCTAACGAGAACAAACAAGGGGTCCTTATTCACAGCTCGCTATTGCAAGGGAGTCCTCACCATCACTCGCGTTTGGCAGGATGTTTTGTTGTTGCTGTTGTTGTTTGTTTGTTTTTAGATAAATTGGACTTCACTAAAGTTAAAAACTTCTGAGCTTCAAAGGATATAGTCAACAGAATGAAAAGGCAATCCACAGATTTTGGAGAAAGTGGTTACAAATTATGTACACACCCAACAACAACAAAATGGCCCAATTTAAAAATGGCATACGGACTTAAATAGACGTTTCTCCAAGGAAGATCTACAAATAACCATGCAGCACATGATACTACAGTAGAAAATACGCAAGGCTGCGGGAGTGCCCTGATTGGGGACTGAAGCTGGAGAGGGGCCAACTAGAAGTGGGGCCATCCTGTGTGATTGGTGACGGGTACGTATTTGCCTTCCTATGGTTGGTCGTAAGTTGAAAGAAGGACAAAACTTAGGGAAGCTGTCCTTTACTCATCAAGTCCTGGCCACTTGGGCCTGTTGTTGTAGGGCTTATCATTTGTCTTCCTGCATGATTATTACTAGTGACAGGGATCTGGCTTCCTATAGGTCTGACTTACAAAGAGTGGGCTGGCTTCCTGGGCTGGTTCCACAGATAATGGGTTGGTTTCCTGGGTCGGTTACTAGAGACTGTGGCTCAGAGTTCTATCTTCGTGTCCAGTCTGGCTACACAGCCCTTCAGTCTCATTCAGGGCATTCAACCTCTGGGCATGAAGACGGTGGGGACTCCACAAGGCACAGGATTGGGGTCTGGCAGATGTGTCAGACGCTGCGGGTGTCATCACTTTGTCCTCTGTCTGAAATGGCTTCTCCAAGCAATGTTTGGGGTTCAGCACATGGATAAGCTGAGATCCCAGAACTTCTCTCTCTCTCTAGTTTGAAAGTTTGGCCCTGGAGAATTAAATATGTCTCTGAGGAAAGATCTGTTTATTTAAGTACTGAATCTACTGATGGATTGAAAGGAAGGCACAGGAAAATTCCTTCCTTGGATAAAGAAGATGTGGTTTCTATATACGATGGAATACTACTCAGCAATGAGAAAGAATGACATCTGGCCATTTGCAGCGATGTGGATGGAACTGGAAGGTATTATGCTGAGTGAAATAAGTCAGTCTGAGAAAGACAGATACCATATATTTCTCATATGTGGATCTTGAGACACATAACAGAAGCCCATTGGGGAGGGAAAGGGGGCAAAAGTTAGAGAGAGGGAGGGAGGCAAACCATAAGAGACTCTTAAATACAGAGAACAAACTGAGGGTTGATGGAAGGAGGGAGAGAGGGGGAAAGTGGATGACGGGCATTGAGGAGGGCACTTGCTGAGGTGAGCATTGGGTGTTGTATGGAAACCAATTTGATAATAAATTCTATGAAAACAAAAAACGAATATTAGTGACAGAAAAAAATTGTTTTTCTCCTTCCTTTGATCAGTTTACTGGTCACGTTTTCATTCAAAACAACAAAATCTCAGTTCTCATCCGTGCCGAGCAGGCTCGCCTCATTTCTAGCAAAATGAAACGAAGTGGGTTTGTGAGTTCCGATTAACATTCCCCACCTCACCTGAATTCTTAATCCCGTTACATATGTGATTACGTGATTTTCCTCCAGACTGCGGAAAGAGCAGATCATGGCTCATCTCGCGAGTGGTCGGACCAATACGCTTTGTCTCTATCATGGATATGCTGACACTCACAAGTGTGGCATTCCGACAAAATGTTTGACCCCAGTCTTGACGGTGCTCATTAGTGGCTTGTTTTGTCTGGGTTTCTGTGAACTGTACCTGGACAGAAGGCACTGAAACACGGCCGAAGCTTTGTGAGCCTGTGCGGTGAGATCTGGCAGCGACCTCACGTTGACATCTCTGGGCTGGGATCCTGCGTTCAGGAACGGGATCAAAAAGAACATACCAGCTGCAGGCATTCCAGACTCCTATCAAACATCACATGAGTTCATGAATAATTCTCACAGTCTCGCCTCAACTACATGAGGGCTCGGAGTCTAGGCTGCTGTCCTCTCTAGGACACAGTGTCAAGTGTAACATCCACTTGCTAGTTTGTGCAATTCGTGTGCAGTTTGTGTTTTCTGAGACTCAAGGGAATAGTCACGGTATTTTGGGAGGTGGCTAAATGAGACACTGATCTCTTCCGTTGGGAAAGCATCTAAAGTTTCACCTTTTCCCCTTAGATATTCATTGGTCTGTGGTATGCACACGAATTGTCAGTCTCTTTCCAAGGACTTTTCCCTGATCAGAATACTAATCTCTTGAAGAGCTTCGGCAAGGACCCAGATCTGAGAGGTGACATGAGAGGTAACGCAAGAGGGCGAGAAACCTCACGGAGGAGACTCACACGCAGCAGGACTCGGTATGCATGCTTAGGGACCAGAGCGAGCAAAAGAAAAGGCATGAAGTGAGTGCAAAGCTATTCAGCAAAAATCAGCGGGCTGATAGAAATATTCTGTGATGAAATAAATTATCGAGGCAAATGAGCAGAACTGAGTATTTCATTCGTGTGATTCATTCTGGTGTCGAATATCAACCGTGTGTTGGGGACATCGAGGCACCGTGAGGGATACACAGAAAAGACACACTAGCTGATTACAAAGAAAGTGCAAAGTTTTAAGGGAAGGAAGGAGAAACTTGGGTCCAAACACCTTCCCCAAAGGCAAAGTTAAGTTAAGGTTGGAGAATGGGTAGGAGGCTTGTTTCAGGAGTCACAGAGTCAAGAATCCTACCGGGTCCGGGGAGAGGTAATACTTGAGACAGACCTTGAAGATGAAATGAATTTCAGTGGGCAGGAGAGGAGGAGGGGAACAGTCAGCATTGGAAAGACAAGGAATGGAAGGAGCAGAGCTTGAGTCAAAAAAGTGCAAGTTGGTGGAGATCACCACGTTGTAGGTCGTATGTAGGGGGGGATACAGGAAGATTCTCACCTATCAAATATTTAGATGGCACCAATATTAGAACATTTCATACAGGGCAGCTTTCATACCTCAACTGAAGCCATACTCTTGTTTTTATCCCAATCCTTACTATTTGATTTTTATATTTTTTACTCCTTTTGTTGTGATGAAAACTTCAAATGTGAAAATGCACACATCTTAACTACACAGTTCGGTGAATGCATTTGCCCCGATACCGAGTATTTCTGTCTTCTTAGAAATCTCCCTCCTGTTCTCTCACAATCAACCCTGCCAGAGGCAACTTCCTACTCTTTCGTCTTAGATTAGTTCCGAATGACTTTGATCATACAGTGTGGACATTTCGTGGCTTGTGTGTTTCACTCAACATTTGCCTATGAGATACATGCGTGTAGTTCTGTGTATCAGAAGCGTTGTTTTCAAGCGCTCAGCAACGATTCATTGAATTACTAGGCCCTCCTGCTGATGGGTGTCAGGGCTGTTCTCAGTTTGGGGGGTGTTCTAAGTAACACCGATGGGTATTCCTATGCAAGGCATTCTGCAGAATATTCTCCAAGTATTAATATAAAGAGTGCGAGATTCATTCATGTTTTCGTGTGTCTGTAGTAGTTCATTTTTATTGATGAGTAGTATGGAATTCTATATAAAATACTACAACATTTTAAAATTAATTAATTAATTAATTCATTCATTCATTCATTTTTGAGAGAGAGATAAAAAGAGAGAGAGAATCCATGTGTGGGGAAAGGGCAGAGAGAGAGAGGTCGAGAGAGAATCCCAAGCCACCTCCACACTGTCAGCACAGAACCCGAAGTGGGGCTCGATCCGACGAACCATGAGACCATGACCTGAGCCAAAATGGAGAGTCAGACGCTTAAGTGACTGAGCCACCCAGGTGCCCCAATATACTACGACTTTTAAATCTACTTATCAGTCGATGGGCATTAGAGTTATTTCTGGGTTTTGATGATAAAGATTGTGAATGTACATATACACAAGTAATTGCGGCCACCTTCTTCCGTTTCTCCGGAGGAAATGAGAGGAGTGGGATGTTTGGATCTCTCGCGCGTGTGTTTAACTGTGTAAGAAACTTCCAAACTGTTTACCAAACTGGCCGTATCACTGTGCATTCTCACCAGCAATGCGTGAGATTTCTGGTTGCTCCTTATCCTCACCAACACATTGAGTAGTCAATTCTAATTGTAGTTATACTGATATTAGGGGAGGATTGTGGTACCTTATTGTGGTTTTCATTTGCGTTTTCCCACAACTCATGATGCAGGGCAGCTTTTAATATGCTCGTTGGCCATTCTCGTATCTTCTTTGGGAGCGGTCTGTTCAAACATCTTGACTGTTTTGTAGCAATAGAGTTGGTTGTTTATCTTCTAATAAATTTTTAGGCTTTTTTTAAACGTTTATTTATTTCTGAGAGACAGAGAGAGACAGACCATGAATGGAGGAAGGCCAGAGAGAGAAGGAAACACAGAATTCAAAGCAGGCTCCAGGCTCTGAGCTCTCAGCACAGGGCCCAACAGAGCACTTGAGTTCACAAACTGCGAGATCATGTCGTGAGCCGAAGTCGAACGCTTAACTGACCGAACCGCCCAGGTGCCCCCCTTCTGATTTCTGAGTCATCAAAATCCCCTCAATATTCTGGATACAAACTCTTTACATCTATGTGCTTCACATATTTCCTTCCTAAACTCTGCCTTGTCGTTCCTTATGTAAAAGTAATTTTTCAAAGTGCAGTTGGGATTAGTTTTGACATAAACACCAATCTATCTTCTAAAAAAATGTTTACAATTAATGGTTTTCGTAGCCTTTCTAAGAAACTTTTGCCTGGTCCCACACTGCAAAGACATTCTTTTATGCTCTCTTTAAAACACTTTTAAGTTTTAGCTCTTACATTTAAGTATCTGATCCATCTTGAGTTAATTTTCATATACATCATGTGAGGTAAATTTTGTCCATAGATACAGTAGTGCCTCCTTTATTTTTGGGGAACGTGTTTCAGGACCCTCAGTGAATGCCCGAAACCATGATTAGTACTGAATGCTAGATACATAGATAGATAGATAGATAGGCAGACAGAACATTTTCTTCCTTTTTATAAATGACTATGGTAAAGTTTAATTTATAAACTAGGGACACTAAGAGATAATCAACAATATCTAAAAATAGAACAGTTATAACAAATGTATTATAATAGAAGTCTTATCAATGTGGCCTCTCTCTCTCTCTCTGAAAATACCTTATTGCACTATACTCCCTTCTTCTGGTGATATGTAAGATGATAAAATGCCCACGTGATGAGAGGCAGCAAGGTGAATGACGCAGGCGCTGCGACGTGGCGTTAGGCTACTGGTGACCTGGTGACGGTACACCAGCGGTAGCAGCATCTGCTCCCGGGTGGCGGCTGACTGTAGATTCCTGCACAAGTCAGGATTCCGGAGTCCATTTTTTTCAAACCACTTATTAAAAAACGTACCTTTCCCCATTCAATATCTTTGAAACGTTTGAAACCTTTGTCATGCCAAGTGTGGGTCTCTTTGAAGACACTCAATTTCTTTAACCTTATTTTAAATTTCTTTTGCCTCAATATTATTTTCACTGTTTCCTTCATCAGAGCTGCTCAGAATATGTCTCTTTCAATTATTAATGCTTTGAAACACTTGCTCGGTATCCCCATTTATTTATGATGGACATCTCGGGTCCTTGACGTCTCTAAGTGGATATATTCAGATGAACCACAGACCTAAGTCATCTCAGTGTGAAACTGAAGTTAACTTTTATAGGCAAATTTTATTCATAGAATAGAATTTCTTAATTCTATTAATAATAATTCTATTTTATTAATTCTATTAATTAAAATTTATCTATAAAAAAGAATTTATTAATTCTTTATTTATCTTTCACTTTGAATAGTGTGAGATCGTATCACTTTTTTCATTTTGTTTTTCTAAAACCAAGAAGTTCTTTGCCTCAACACCTCTTACTGTTTTCTCAGGCCATTCACTGGTTTTAGTGTATACTCTACTCAAGAAAAAGTGCCTGGTGGCCCAGCCAGGACGTTGGAGTCGGGCACAAAATAGTGCTTGGGACTGTGACGAGGTAGGCGGTGTCTTCACAGATAACCTAAAAAGCCTACCTGAGATCTGGATTGAGCTCTGGTGGGAAAAATTTTAGAACGAGATGTGAGGGCCCAGAAGAGAGCTTGAGGAGAACGTCGCCAACAGAGAGACGCATCTTTTTGACAGTTAATTTTACATGTCCGTTTGGAATGTGTTTTGGGAGGAGATTAACATATAAATAGGTGAACTTTGAGGAAAGAAGATTGTTCGCCATCACCTAATAACCTCAGGTGTCACTCACTCAGCTGAAGCCTGAATAGAACAAACAAAGCAAGCATCTCGGGACTTCAAGGGCACCGTGGGCTCTCCTGGGCCTCCAATCCAGCACCTTCCACTTCAGATTGTGTGTGTGTGTGCGTGAGAGAGAGAGAGAGAGTAAGAGGGAGAGAGAGAGTTCAAGCATAAATATGTGTCCTAATGCTTTTGTTTCTCTGGAGAACCCTGACTAACATATAACTTCCTAAATCTCCCTTCAGAGAAGGCTTGCTGCCTCACTGTCAAGATTGTGCATGGCAGAATGAGCTAGCGTCCCCTCCTTCAGAACACGCCTCTGCTAGACAGCAACCTCACGCTGTGTCTGTCTTTGTGGGTAATAGCCCCGGAGATCCAACAGGGCAGGTGTGTACCGGCCGCCATTTTGGCCTGATGAGCACGACCTGTGCCAGATCTCCTCACCAGGTTGACCGAGGCTTTGTTGATGTCCTTGCACCCAATCCTACTACCTCTCCATTCCAGTCATAGGTGTTAACCTGTAATTCTGATTTCTACCTCAAACGTCAACCAAGCTTCTCATTCTGAAGAAATCAAACTTAGACAGAAACATGAATTTGTCAAATGGAGTTTTAAAATGCAACAGTCAGTGAAAACTCCTTACTTCATTCATCTATAATGACTTCACCACAAGCTCTTTACACTAGTGCTTTAGGCAAATGACCTGTTCTTTTGAAGGAGGGAGCAGTTGCATTCTCTCTTTGACACAGATAGATGAAGTGTATCTGTGGTCTTCAAGCCACCATCCATGCTACTAACTTAGACTCACTGATTAGCATGGCTGCCAGACAGCCTCTCTGGGGCTGTGTCACAAACTGTGTTGTAGGTGTGGATTGCATTTGGAGTCATCACGGCCCTTTCACCATTTTAACTTAGAATGCGTGTTTTCTAAGACTGTGAAGTGTCTAAGAACAAACAAACCAATGATGGACAAGGCATCAATTTTCCTGTCAATGATTCACTGAATTATGGCAAAATGTCTCTTGGGTCATGGCTGCTGGACAGTCATCTTCTTTGTAACACACCCTTGTACCAGCCCAAACATGGACCATAGCGGACAGGGGGAAGAATCATGAGTAAGGCCAACTTTGCTTGTGAAGATAGACCCAAGGCATCATTCTCTTGCAAGGTGCACACCTCTCCCCATGTTCCAATGATTTCATCACCATCTGCCCATCTGATTCCCCTGCCCCGCCCCCCAACACTTGAGTTCAACAGGTACTTGACTGATGAGGCCCATTCTGGGAAACACCATTTCAAGTGCCCCTTCCACACCCCCACCCCCGTCTCCCCATCAAGGGGAAGGGGATACCAGTGATAAGTCATGGTTGACAAAGGAATCAGAAACTTAGGGCTCCTATCTGAGCACAATGAGGTTCAAAAACACATTCTATGACAACTTTATCTGAGGAAATTTAATGCAACTAGAGAATTCGTCCCAACCTTGAAGAATTTCCTCCTAGATTTGTTTTTATATTATATTGTTTTATTTTAATTCTCAAACCATTGTTTGGGGAGCTCAGAAGAATTTCATTTTTTGTTATTTTGGTGATGGGTTCTGAACAAGAGCTTGGATTAAGTTCTGAAGGCATCTCTTGTGGTTTGATGTGGGAGGAAGATCAAAACGAAATCACTAATCTTTGGACACAATGGGAATTCAAGGGACACTGGGCATCACTGGAGAGTATTAGTCCAGGCCCAGACTACAAACTCAAACCTATGATTTGGGGGATTCAATAATTACTTTTCATTGATTATTGAAAGAGCCACGTGTCAGTGGCAACAGGATGTAAATGAAATATAAACAGGAGACATGAGGGACCCATTTTCCTGAACCCAACCCATTGCCCAAGACGTCCATTTTTTAAAAACAACAGAGGTTATATTTTTAAAGATTTTAGTCAACAAGAAAAATGAAGAATAAATCACAATTTTATGGTTCAGGAAGTGTGAGGGGATAAGACATTCTTGGGTTTCTAATCATGACCACATTCTCATATTTATTTCCATAGGTTAGCGCTGGGTCCCGGAAATCATGACTTTACGTGCGTGTGTGCTCTCTTATTAGTACTCTATGGCTGGTACGCTGACATTTGGCACATTTTCACAGCTACTAATTACCTGCGAAATGTCTAGTGTTTAGAGAAAATATATTTAACGATGCTGTAATGCATAGTTAGCCCCTGCTCTTCTTGTTTATAAATATTCATTTCCTCTTATTGTTCTTCAGGTTCGCTACCACAGGGCCAGAATAGGGACAGTTGGTTTTTCAGTAATTAGGGAGCCGTCAGTGCTTCTAGCACGTGCACACAGGGGAATTGAAATCGAAGGGCGGGAGGTGTCCTGTCCCTCCCGGAAAATCTTTCTCCTCTAAAGTTATGATGCATGAAGTGTGTCTGGTGTTCCACACAGAGAAGATGCTTGTGATGAGGTAGAAGGTGCCCTGGTTCTGCTACAAAACTGGATGGCCTCTCGGTAGGTATGTATCACTTTCAAATCGGCACTAAGATTTGTGTAATGTTCTGCATCTTCCGTAGATAATTATGTGCCAGTTTGACGGGGCTTAGGGATGCCCAGAGAGTGAGGGAAACATCATTTCTGGGTGTGTCTGTGAGGGGATTTCAGGAGGAGATTAGCATTTGAATCAGCAGACTGAGTAAAGATCACTCTCACCGATGACGGTGGGCGTCAGCCAATCCGTTGAGAGCCTGATAGAAAAAATGGCGGATGGAACTGCGAATTCCCTCTCTCTGTCGAGCTACAGTGTCCATCTCCCGGCCTCAGACATCAGTGCTCTTGGTTCCTCAGCCTTCGGACTCTGGTCAGGACTTACATCATCTGCCCCCTGATTCTCAGGCCTGTGGGCTCCGATTGGGACTCGCACTCTTGGTTCCCTTGGTGTTCAGGCCTTCGGACTTGAACCGGATGACACTACCAGCTTCCGGCTGGTTCTCCAGCTTGCAGACAGGAGATGGGGGACTTCTCAACCCTCATAACATGTTAACTGTTCCTATAATAAATCGCCTCCTGTATATGTGTATACACATAAATATATATACATATATACATGTGTATGTATATATAAATATGTATATATACATTTACACATATATATGTTTAAATATATATATATTAATCATTGTTTTTTTTTTTGTCTGTGGAAACCTTAACACAGGGTCTCACACCTTTTCCTACTTCCCTGGTCTCACTTGACTCCAGGGGCAGACACAGAGCAGGTCTGGTTATTATCCCAACCTTTGGAGGAGGAAACAGATCAGAGAACTTGGGAGCCTGTCCGAGGGAACTCGGGACCTCTGACTTCATGTGTCAAAACACTTTCAACAGGCTTGGGAAAGGTTCCTTCTCCTGCTGCTGTGACCAGCCCAGGCTGGTAACAAGCCATTGCTATCATCCTCGGGGAGGACGCGGTGGGGGGCACAGAGTTTCTGCCCCAAGAGCTCCAGCATCAGCCCCGGGGTCCCGGCTAGAAGGCACGGTGACTCAGAAAGATATGGTTTTAAGGAAAGCACTGCATTTATTCACAATGAATTGAGACCCTTGTTTTTCGCCGCCAAGTTTTCTTTTGCTTATCGCTGTTTCATTTTATAAGAATGTCAGTGCGTGGTTGGCGTGTAAGGAAAGTCAGAGGAACCGAAAAAAAACCACCACTTCCAACTTTCTCGTGTTTTCTTTTTCTACTGAAATACATACCACTATTTCTAAGTGTATTTTGTAATGAATAAGAATGCATGAGCTTTGATTTTTGCTATTACTTGTTGGAGCCCTAATTTCCTTGTTATATCAAGGAAGACTTGGATAGCTCAGGAGAACTAATTTTAACTTGCTGTACTTGTCTGTGGGAAACTTTCCTGCCTTATCTGTCTCTGTGATCCTTGCTCATCGTCTCAATGCTTTTTATTTTTCCTGTAGAATACTATTTGCCACGTATCCTGATACTTCTGCCTGTGCCTGAGGGTAACAGAGAGGAAGACAGAGACAGAGACAGTGCTGGCATTGCTCTGTTGCCACAGGCCTACGCCTCCATTTCTTTAGGTCTTGATCTTCCCTTATGCCTGGGTTTTGAGCCGCCTCACCCAGTGTACCTAAGTGCAGTCGCTTCATGTAATCTATTTCTTTCCAGACCCTATTTGCTTCTTGAATATACATATAATATTTATTTATTTTGAGAGAGAGAGAGAGAGAGAGAGAGAAAGCATGAGTGGGGGAGGGGAGAGAGAGAGAACGGAAGAGAATCCCAAGCAGGCTCCACACGCTCAGCACAGAGCCCCAACGCAGGGCTCGAACTCATGAACCGTGAGATCATGCCTTGAGCTGAAATGAAGAGTTGAACATTCAACTGACTGAGTCACCCAGGGGCCCCTGCCTCTTGAATACACTGATTATTCTTTACGATCGTCATTGGCTAATATATTTCTTTTTAATGAAAAATGAGTGAGGCAGGTAGGATGAAGCCCCCCTCCGCCTTAACGATCTCCGTGTCCAAATGCCCAGACTTGGTGATACGATATGTTACGTGGCGAAAGAAAATTGAGGTCGCAAGTGAAATAATGTTGCTAATAAGCTGATCTTAAAATAGTGCAATTTCCTGGATCATCTTAGTGACCCAGTGTAATCACACAGGCCTTCGAAAGCTGAAGAAGAAGGCAGAACATGAGTTAGAAAGATGGGACAGTGAAGGGGAGGCGGGGAAAGGGACAGGACTCACCATCGCCAGCTTTGGAGGTGGAGGAAGGGGGCTACAAGACAAGGATGTGGGCAGCCTGGAGCGCCCGGAAGAGAGAGGAAGCGGCTTCTCTCTTGGAACCTCCAGCAGGAAACCATCCCAGCCGACACCTGGAGGTTCATCCAGTGAGACCCACTGCAGACCTTTGGCCTCCAAAATAGTAAGAAAACACATCTATCTTGTTTTCCGACCTCCAGTTTGTGGTAATTTACTAGAGCAGCCATAGGAAACCAATCCAAAGCGGAAGCTAAAGGCAGATTCAGACGGTGCCAGTCATGATTAAGCAGAGCTTTCTAGTCCTGGGCTGGTATTGCTGTCTGTCCTGGGGAGACAGCAAGTGTGCCGTGGGGACATGGGGATGGACGCAGGTGCATGTCGTGGGAACATGCGAGCAAAAGCCTTCAAATTAACCCAATCTTTTCTTAAAATGATGTATAGTAATTCTGTGTGTGTGTGTGTGTGTGTGTGTCCTGAAATTTCATTTTGGCGTCCATATTTGTTTATAATATACCAGGAGCCTAAAGCTGGGTATGGAGAGGCTCTGTGATACCCTCTCTGGGCATTTCTGAGCCGCGCCCTCTTCACGGAGCCAGCCCATCAATCTCGGAGGGTATTGTATTGCACTGACTTCACAGTGAATTTCTCGGGCAAATAAGGATAAAATCTGTACTGTACTTTCTTCTTAGCTTTAAGGAATTGTTTTGTTTTGCTTATTTATTTTTTTGTTTTTTTTCTCTTTCTAACCACACATGGAACTAGATTCAACTGCAGGCTCCTTCTCTGCATTTCCTTCTTTAAGAAAAATAAACGCATATTTAAATAGAGAGCCTGAAGAAATTTACCAAGTAAATGGAATCATCTGTGCAACATAAAATACGTGATAAATCAACTGCTTCTTCTAGCAATAAACGCATATGACTATGTAGAGAGCGTAGTAGTTCCCTGACTTTTAAATTATTATGTTGAATGAAACCAGTGGGAAATATCTCTTGCCAGAGTATACTCTGTTTATATTTTCACGGAAATTTAGCATTTTTTTATGTTTGGTGAAAATAATTATTCTTGAAGTGCTCCGTATACATTCATGTTTCAGAAACACTGCCTCGTGTTTGCATTGTTTTTAGTGAGCACAACCAGAATGGTGTGTTGCTGTTGCTACCCTGTATCTTTACCTACTTTTTTAAAGTTGGTTTATTTGGAGAGAGAGAGACAGAGAGATAGGGAGAGAGAGAGAATCCCAAGCAGGCTCTGCACTGGCAGCGCAGAGCCGGACATGGGGCTTGAACTCGCCAACCATGAGATCATGACCTGAGCCAAAACCAAGAGTCAGGCACTTAATCGACTGAGCCACCCAGCTGCCCCAAATCTTTATCATTTATTGAACTAAGAAGGTATGAATAAGTCATATGATACTGCACTTATAAATATTAATGAAAAGACAACATGATTGGTGTCGCCAATTTTATGAAATCTTTCAGAAACGAGTTTCATCCTTAAACGCTTGCTAGTATTCTTATGAAAATTAGTGAGAAACGTGTACAACCCCTTCGCAGAAGATCGTAGTTTTGTGTGGATGTGTTTTTTTAATAGTAACTTCCTGAGATGTTGAGTTTTATTTTTATCATATACACAAATGAGTGAGTTAATTTTCAGATAGCCATACAATCAGAGACATAAAGGAAATAAATGTATCGAGAATTTTAGAAATTCATGTTGCTAGATATTATGGGCTGCACTGTGTCCCCACCCCCACTTCACCCCATATGTTGAAGTCATAACTCCCTCAATCCTCAGACTGTATTTGGGATTAGGGGCTTTAAAGAGACAATTAGGTTAGATGAGTCCATGAGGGTGGATCCTAATTCTTAGAAGAGATTAGGACACAGCGGCTCGCAGACGGAAGACAATGTGAGGACAGAGAAAATGGCCGTCTACCGGCCGCCTGGAGAGGCCTCAGAGGAAACAACTCTGTGGACACCTCTGTCTCAGAGTGCCAGCCTCTGCAATTGGGAGAAAACACATTTCTGTCGTTGAAATCTCCCAGTCTGTGGTGCTTCGGCTCTCAAAGACCAGCACCTGAGCTTCTCAAGAGGAAACAGAGGATGGAAATGGAGTCTCAAGAACTATCATTTCTTTAAGCAGTTTGTTAAGAAAATTGGCCATGTAGACAACAATTTTACAACCTGTTTATAAAATTGTGTCACACAAAGTATTTTTAGGATTTTTAATTTATCTGTTCATATTTTGAATAATAGACCCTTGAAATGGAGTCCCTGGGTGTCTCAGTGAGTTTAAGCATCCAACTCCTGATCTCTCCTCAGGTCATGATCTCACGGTTTGTGAGTTCGAGCCTGTGCTGGGCTCTGTGCTGACAGCTCAGAGCCAGAGCCTGCTTAGGATTCTATGTCTCTCTCTCTCTGCTTCTCCTCTGCTACTCCCCAGCTCATGCTCTGTGTGTGTGCCTCTCTCTCTCAAAACTGAGTAAACATTAAAAAAAATTTAAGTAACATAGATTAGGAGAATTCCCACACTTATTTTTTTTTCTTCCACTATGTTTTCTACATTTCCTAAATATAGATAATTAAGATTAGCCACAGGAAGCTAGAAATCACTGGAAAATTAAATGAGGGAAAGTAATAAGTTGGAAAATGGCGAAAGTAGAGGGAAGTAAGTGTGCTTTGGCATATGTGCTTCGAAACGAAGCCAATAATGGACAATGCTTCTCCAAAGTTGCTTTCTTATTGTTGGTAGGAGGAGGATCAGCCAAGCATTTTTTATTTCTTTATTCTTTTTTAAATTCCTAGAACATTTTGGTCGTGTAGCTATTTTTACACATTTGGAAAGATTCTCTCGACAGTTGTTCGTTGTCTCAAAAACAACCAGTTTTTAAATCATGCAGATGTTTTTAGTGGGGGAAACACAGCCAATAGAGGCAAGACTGAATGTTAAATAACATACGCTACAAACATTGAAAACACGTTTCACTGACTGCTGGCTTCTATTTTTGGCGATCGTATAGCTGCTTGTTTTGGGCCTTGGGAAAGATGAGCAGCAAGTGGTACGTGTCCAATCAATTCCCTCCCTCAGGTAGGTTTTTAAATTTAATCACGTCTGAGTTATACTCTTTTTCTGACCTTGAGAGTAATTCGTAATCAATAGCTACTTAGAACTTTTACAAATCCTGGATATTTAGTATATAATAACTTCAGTGTTCAGAGTCAATTAACCATTTTACCCTGACCCGTGGATAAATGAATTGTTAAAAAAAAAAAAATGTTACACTGGTTTGTGCATCGGGCCAGTGAATGTGAGTCGTTTTCCCTTTAAAGTGGTTCCATTAGTTTCCAAAAGGAGAAGGCTGCCATGCGTCATTTCTTACCCAGTAGCTTTTTTTTGACAAACAATAATTAATTCTGTAGTTCCTTTGGTATTATGAAGGGCTTCTGTTACTATAGACTATGACATTGGAAAAGTGGGCAATCCTGATGAACATAATACTTTTTTTTTTAAATGTTTATTTATTTTTGAGACAGAGAGAGACAGAGCATGAGTTGGGGAGGGGCAGAGAGAGAGGGAGACACAGAATGTGAAGCAGGCCAGACTCTGAGCTGTCAGCGCAGAGCCCGATGCGGGGCTCGAACTCACAGACCTCGAGATCATGACCTGAGCTGAAGTCGGACGCTCAACCGACTGAGCCACCCAGGCACCCCAACATAATACTTTTATGGGTGAATATCTGAAATAAAATAAAGGATTTTATTTATTTTTAGTTTTCCAATGAACAAAAAGAAATTCTATGTACGTAACCCTGAAGGTGACATAGGATGCTCGGAAAGTCCTAAATTTGTCTTTAAATGTTGTCTTTTGCAATTTTGATTTGCAATTTTTCTCTCCACTGGTATTCATTCATTCAATTATTTGTTTTGAACACGTACTATATAGTAGAACGTTTTCTAAGTTCTTATGGTTAACTTAAAATGTACCAGTTCCCAACGGGAACAATTTAAATTGAAGTAAGTTAAACTGAAGTAAGAGGAGTATCTGATCATCTGTCTAAACGTATTAGACTCTCTAAGTTGTCCTGATGGATTCACTTATGTTCCAGCCAATTTGTCTCCTTTTTATTTCCGACAGAGCCAGGGAAGGGTTCCAGTACTGATTATAGATTGATATCTTAGATTACAGGAAGGAACTCTAATTCAGTAAGGATATGGCAAAGTATCTTCATCAGTACACTAATGTGAAGATTTCTGTTTTGTTTTGTTTTGTTTTCTTTTCATTTCTTTTCTTTTTTAGGACACCACAAAGACTTAGGGAATGAAAGGGACATGTTAGACCCAAACGTACGTGAACTTTTCAGGCCTGGAAAATAACAACCAGACAACAGTATTAGGAAAACAGATTTTATTTACAAAGAGAAAAGTATATAATTAGATCAGGAAAATTTGGGCAGAGAAAGCGGAGATGGAGATGGAGATTTGTTCTGTTTTTAAAGTAAAGATATTATCTAATTGCTGATGTTTATTTTTTCCCCTCTGTTGACATTTCTGGTCATATCTTAGCATGCATGAGGAATTACTAAGATAGACTCAGTGTCTGCACTTAAGTAAAGGGTCTCATTGGAGAGTCCAAGGAGGAAGAAAAGAAATGTGTTCCAAGCATTTGTTTACAACATTTTTTTTCACTTGAGTCTTCATTTTATTAAAAAAACCACATTAGTTTTACTTATACATCATTGCTTGTCATATACCATTGTCTGTAATTAAAAAGGAAAAAACAAATGAAATAAAATAGAGACATTTCTTAAAATATCTTCATATTCAGGATTGACTTCCAAATCACTTTTTTTAAACCAAATTTTACTTTACTTTTTATTCCATTTTGTTGTGGTAAGAACACATAACTTTCAGTCTACCCTCTTACCAAATTTTCAATTGTGTAAAATGGTACCGTTGGCTCCAAGACACAATGCTGCAACGCAGATCTCTGCAATACATTCAACTCACTTAAGTGATATTTTATGTCCATTGATTACCAACTACGCTTTTCCCCTTTTTTCCCATCTCTGGCCACTGCCAGCCCATTCTTCGATTCTATGAATTTCACTATTTTAGATACCTCATGTAAGTGGAATCATGCAGTATTTACCTTTCTATAACTGGGTTATTCCACTTAGCATAATGTCCTCAAGGTTCATCCATGTTATCACGTAATGCAGAATTTCTTTTTGTAAAGACTGAATAAAATTCTATTGTGTGTTGTATTAGGAAAAAAACCTACATTCTTTCCATCTAAGAAGGAAAAATCCAGTTCTTTCCTCTTTTTCTTTCCCTTCTGTGTGTCTCCTTTACTGCTCACATGAGATACGTGACTTCTGGTTACCAAATATGTTTAGGTGTTCCCCCAGACCAGGCACTTCTCTGTGACACCGGCTGGTTGTCCCACAGTATAACTCAATTCTAGCACTGTCCCATAGGGTAAGACTCGATCCCTCAAGACTGCCCTCACTCTCCTCACGTTCAATCTTTTGAACGTGGAGTTTTTTGGACCAAGATAAAGAACTACCAAATCTTTTGTTTCATTAAACAGACTATTATCATGAATGAAATATTCATGAAATCAGAGTTTGAATTCCTGCTGAAGACCAGGGACACGTGAAGGTCATCCTTGGCTTTCTCTACTTTAGGGACATCTGTAGCAGAGATTTGGGAACATCCTGAGATTTGTAAACATCGCTGCAGACATGTTGTCACCAGGAGGGGACAGGGGCTCCTCACCTGCTGCTTTTAGAAGGCAGCCTGTGCCCCAGGGACCAGTGGGGCAGAAGACCACACCTCTGTGGTGTTTTGTCTTCGCAGGGGACTCTCAGGTCACCGGACACACAGCCTGTCTTTTGTTAATCTCCCCTAACTGTATACAGAACAGGGATCGCCAGGATCTTTTAAGAAGGCAAATACAAATTAGGTTTGGATTAGTTTGAGCCAGGGCTGAGAACAACAGGATACTTGGTGGGAAATGGAGAAAGTATCTCTGTCTGTTAGTATGGGATCATGGGAGGACTTCAACTGTCATTGCCTCTTCGTACCTTCTAGAAAGTGCTTTCTTCCATTTCATCCCAGACTTTAAGAAAGCATCTGTTAGGCACCAATGACTCCCCTTATGCTTAAATCGGTCTTTCTGGAGTCTTTTTTTTTTTCCTCAGAGTGCTGAGTCACTGTTCTTCCAAAGACTGGAAAGCAACATGTGTACTGGAGAAATTTCTGTCTTTAGCAACAATACTTCCCACTTCTTTTTCACCTGTGCTTTCCCTGCGAGACCTGTTCACAGAGCTGCCCCTTTGCCTTAGTAAAATTTGTTCTTCCTGAAGACATAGATCTGTCACCCCTGTCATGGTGCAGCAGGCCAGAGAGAGCTGTGATTTAGCACAGAGACATGGACTGGCTGGGACCAGAGGGCAAGCAGGGGGACCTCAGCGGCAGGAAGTCGGGGGGACACTCCTCGGGAGCCAGAGACATATGCCTCAGGTGAAGGAGAGAATGTGTCTTAGTGTGCACTCTTTTCGCACATGGGAAAGTGTTATTTTATGAGACCTTGACTCAGGAAGAAGACAGGAGGCTCCTTAATTTGGGCAAAAGGTGATGTACATGGCATCGGGCGCCACGTTCTTTCTCTTCCTCAAACCGTCTATGTTATCAGACCTCCCCATCCCTATCCTGCTAATACGAGCCTTCCTTCTGGAATATTCTCTCCCACTTTACCAACTACTAACCTCTCTGAGCTCTATCAGTGTTGTCAAAGAGGGCGCTATGATTTTCACATTCAGAGCCAAGTGGTCACCTCTCACAAATCATCCAGAGGAGACAGTGGTTCCGAGTTAAGATGACGATAGACAAAATAGCACCAAGCTCCGTGTGAATTAGAACTTACTTCTTCCAGCGGGGATAGCAAAGATACGACACTGGAGATTTGTTGCACATTAAGTGTCAAAACACAGCAGTTTGGGACATCTCACGTGACAAGCAATGTGGCAAACTACAGTTGATAATGACGCGACAAGTGTCCAGCACGAGGGATCTTGCCAGCGTTGCTTCTCCCCTGGGAAATGTGCCCACCCTCCCATTCGCCAACCCAAACAGAGCAGGCGACCTGCTCCCGCCTTCACAGCTCTCCCGCTGTCGCAGACACCGCCACCCAGGAATGCCTGCACAAAGTAGTCCGGCCTCTCGACCCGCTTCGCCCTGAAGACCCATGAAAAGTACAGACGACACTGGAGTCGGGACGCGTCAGCACAGCCAGCGAAAGCTGCACCGTGTGCAGTCAGGTTTACTTCCAACAACTTTCTCCCGGCGGCCAAAGCACTTCCCTCCCTCGTGCCCACTTGGCCTTGGCTCTCATCCGGGCATTTCTCCCCCAGCCTGCTCATCTTTCCTCTCCAAAGAAGCCAAAAGAAACAAACACGCAAAAAGGAACAACGAAACATCTTCCTCCTACTCATGTTCGTGGTGTAAGCGGCTGAGAAGGTGGCCCACCTGAGGGCCTGCTTTCTGGAGAGTTCCTTCACGGCCGCTGTGACGGATACATGCTAAGAAAGAGCAGAGCAGATGCTCCAGCATGCGCTGCAGAGTCAGGTAAAATAACAAACGTCAATATGCATTTAACGTTTTTGTGTTTCAAAGCCTTGGAGGCAAGCCCTTTGAACTTCCTGGAAAAAGAGAAAATATACTAAAAAATTACCAAGTTCCCTGGAACAGGCATGAACTACACTTTGCCTTAGAAGGGACTGCACCCGCCCCACCTCCGCCAACCGCCTGGCATTCTTTGCGTTCATCAGTAAATGAGGTGAGGTACAAAAAGTTTGAACTTTAAATTCCAATCTGAAATTAGCTGAATTGTTCAGTGGTGACTTATTCGACAGTCCTATCATCATTTATTTCTGAAAGAGCTTTGCTCACAAAGACTTGTCATGCATTACATGCAAAAAAAAAAAATAGATACCTATAATTTTGATCAAAAACAAATACATAAAGCATTCCAAACCAAGTCGTATGTTTTGTAGTACAAAGAGCATACCTATTCAGTTTCTAACTGCTGAACTTGAAAAGAATAATGGCTCACGTAATTTAAAAATTTCCCCTACGAGAATGCAGCTGTTTCTGTAGATATAAAGGCTCCTTCTGCTTTCTGTAATTTTTATAAAAATATTACAAGTCATCTTCCTTTCTCCAGATTTCAGACGTTTTACAATATTTTTGACAGAATTCTTTTCACAGATAAGGAGAAAAGAAAACAGGCGTTGGAGAAGTGATTACAGGAAATTTTATTCTGACAGAGAGACCCGAAGAAGAATATTGAGCTGTATGTTTTTGCAAATCTTCAAAGTTTTTCAAAGGTGATGGTCCCCTGGCAAGCACAGGCCATAGATTTTTCACCTGCTGCGGTTCAGAAGGTAAACATTACATACTGCTGGGGCGCCTGGGTGGCTCAGTCAGTTGAGCATCTGACTTCAGCTCAGGTCATGATCTCGCGGTCTGTGAGTTCAAGCCTCGCGTCGGGCTCTGTGCTGATGGCTCAGAGCCTGGAGCCTGCTTCGAAATCAGTCGTGAGATTCATTTCTGTAATGGCCATCAGCAACTCTCCCAAATCTGCTCCTTCACGTAAGCAGCAAAAGCACTAACAGTAGTTGCCAAAACCAACATTTTCAAAACGCTACAGATTAAGCCAACTCTTTGAAAATTGAAGAGAATTGATTCTAGAAAATAGCTGAATATTGATATCGACAGTGATATTCACAATGATCTAACTTACCGCATTCTTATCACCCTCTTAGTTTCACAAAACTTCATGAGAGCCTTGAAAACCAACAGCCTGGCAAGCGCAGCAGCCATGAAAAATAGCATTCTGGAAGCCACTCACAGGGGCAGATGGAGTCTGGAGTTCCCCCAAACCCTGTCTCATAGAACTGTTCTTATCTGACCTGTCATTTCCCTGGATCCTTCCAACTTAGAGACCTACTCCCGACTGACAGTTCCGTTAGTATAAACAGTTTTCCCCCTGCGATTTTTTAACAATAGTTGCTAAACATTGCAGCTGCCTACATGGGAGCAAACGAGAAACTGGCCAAACATTTAAAAGGAAAAATTGTGGAAGGAGATGCCCACGGGGACTCCGTAAAGGTCTCACATATTTCTGGGAAGCTAGACATCTGCACACATGGGAACAGCTATCTGCACCCGTATGGAAGACCTGAAGGCTCCGATATCTTCCCTGTGGCTGCTCCTGAGGTCCTGCACGAGTAGGAATTAAAGGGCAAGACAGAGCTGGGAATTGCCTGCTGGAGCAATTGAAGCAATGAGCCCCAACAGGTGCACAGAGATTTACAGCAAAGGTGAGAGACTCACCATTTCTAAGCGTGTATGGAAATTTCTATTGGATAATTAGGTGACCACAGAGCTTACCAAGTAGAGACTTAAGTTGTGGCACAGAGTAAAGAATAGGGACCTTCCTGAATTAGTTTAGGAAAATCAATGAACAAACAAAAACAACAACAACAACAGCACCCACAGACCCTTGGGAAGGGGAAGGATGTGACGTTCAGGGTTGCCATGTTATATTATGTAAAACATTCAATTTTGAACAATAAATTATGAGATACGAAAAGAAACTAGAAATCGTCCCTGAGGAAGTCCAGGTGTTGGACTTACTAGACCAAGACTTTTAATTAGCCATTCCACGTTCAGAGAACCAGATGAAGCCATGTCAAAGAACTGACAGAAGGTGGGGGCAAATGTCTCCCCAAAGAGAATAGAAATGAAAATAATAGAAACTGGGGGCAGGAGTTGAAGAACCAAATAGAATTCTGGAGTGGAAAGTATACAAACCAAAGCTCAAAAAAAGTAAAGGGAAGTAAATATAAATAAGGCAATAATAAGGCTACAAATAGAAAGGGATGAACTAGAAAACACAAAAGAGGAAAAAAAAACAATGTAAAACAAAGTTCATTTTTTGCAAAGATCAACAAAAATGGACAAAATTTTGCTAGCTCGATGAAGAAAAAAAAAAGACCCAAATTTCGAAACTCAAGAGTAAAACAAGAGACCTTGCTCATGGTCGTTCAATAATTTAAAAAAAGTTTATAAGAAAGTACTTTGAATAACAAATTTGATAACCTGTCTGAAATGGACAAATTCCTTGATAGACACTATGGCGTGCTGATAATCGAAGCCAAAGATGTGTCTACTTTCTATTAGCACCACGCTCTAACCAGCTGAGCTAGCCGGCCACCTGATGTGTCTACAATCTAGTCCCCACCATCTGTGAGTGTTAACTTATTTGGTAAAGTATATGCAGATGTGATTAATGCAACAGTTTTAAGATGAGAAGATTATCCTTAATTATATCTACGAACCTTAAGTTCCATTACAAATATCTTTATAAGAGAGAGGCACGCCCACGCGCACACACGCACGCATGCATACACACACACACACACACACAAAGAGAAGAAGGTTGTGTGAAGACAGAGGCAGGAGTGACGCGGACACAAGCCAGAGCATGCCGATAGCCACCAGAAATTTAGCAAACCGTCAGGCAATTCCATGAAAAGTTACACATACAGTTAGCATATGGCCGAGCAATACCATAGTTATCTACGCAAGATAGTTGAAAGCATAAGTCCACACAGGTGCATGTTCATGGCAGCAGTATTCATAATTGCTTAAAATTGGAGCAACCTCAGGGCCCATCAATTGATAAATGGATAACCAAGAGGTGGTTTCTACACGCAATGGAATACTCAACCCTAAAAGGCAGTGAAATTCTGACATACGCTGTGACTCGGATGAACCTTTAAAACGTCATGCTAAACAAAGGAGGCTGGTTCCGACAAGTTACAAATTGTCTGATTCCAGTTTTATGGAATGTCCGGAAAAGGCAGACCCATAGGGAGATAGTAGCAGGTTACTTTGAAGCAGGTGCTTGGGAGGGGCAACTGGGGACTGACTGCAAATGGGTGTCTTTAAGGGAAGATAAAAATGTTCAAGAAGTATTGAAATGATTAGATTTTATTGAAATAGTGTAAGAGGGGCTTTTCCTGTCCCAAAACTTACGTTGGGGTGTGTACGACAGAGGTGCTGGGAAGGGCTGGAAAGGTCTCCGGCACCCGGAGGCTCTTGCCTCCCACCAACATCTGTTGAAGTCCTACTCCGGCAAAACAACAGAACAAAAACAAGAATAAAACTCAAACTTACAAATTATATTTTGAAAACTCCCAGATGAACGTAAACACAAGTCTAGTGCAGTCTCTAAATAATGTCAGAGAGTACTGAAATGTGCGTGTGGGCGGGTGTGTGAGAGAGAGAGAGAGAGAGAGAGAGAGAGAGAGAGAGAGGTACACGTGGGGAAGAGGAATTTTCAGACTCTCAGAGTTTGAGATTGGGAACCCCCCAAGCTGCCTGTGACATTGGAAAGCTTTCTCGAGTTCTCCTTCATGATTTCTTCTTGTTGGACCAGAGGAAAGACAGAGCTAGGCGGCCAGAGAAGAGAGAGGAAAAGGGGAGGGTGGAGGAAACACTTAGAAGGGGGAGGAGGGTGGTGGGCTCTTGGCCTTGGAACAGTGAGAGGTGGATGAGCCTCCTTCTCCTGCTTCCCACCTGCACGGGGGTGGGAATGGCCTGAGCCGGGACCGTTTTCTTCCTTCTCCTCCTCCTTCTCCTTCTCCTCCTCCCCTTCCTCCTCCTCGACTCCTCCTCCGACTCCTCCTCCTCCTCCTCCTCCTCCTTTTCGTTTAAAGTTTATTTATTTATTTATTTCGAGAGAGAGGAAGCGTGACTCGAGGAGGGGCAGGGGGAGAGAGGACAGAGTGAGGATCTCAAGCAGGCTACCCACGGGCCCAACCTGGGGGCTCAAAGGCACTAACCATTGAGATCCTGACCTAAGCCGAAGTGGCTTAACCGACTGAGCCACGCAGGCGCCCCCAGGAAGCTTGGCATTACTAATCAATATTGTGTTTGTCCCCTCCAAGCTGTAGGCCCGGCCTCGGGAGTCCTGTGCACTTAGGACAGTCGGGAAGGCCAGCGCGATGGTCCCGCGGAGGTGCACAGGTGCAGCACGGGCCTGGGCTCCCGGCCCAGGACGGACGGTCCCTGCCAGGCTGCTCCCCCTGCTCTGGGTGATCCCAGTCTGGGAGCCGCTGGGCCAGACCCCGCATCCACAGCCCCGGCCCAGGCCCACCCCCACCCCTGCGGGGTCCGTGGACCCCCTCACTGGAGCCACCGTCTTTGCGGGAAGAAGGAAGCATCGGGGACCAGAGTCCCAGGACACTCGGGCTTCATCTGAGGCCAGGGAGAGGGGAGGGCTGCGTGCGGGGAACGTTTCTTTCTACTGGGCCTGGGTCCTCCTTTGAAGTCCCCCCTTCCTTGGCTGCAGCAGCCCACCCTGACCCCCATCTCCGTGCTCCCGGCTCCAATAGGACCTCTGACCTCTGCCCTCCCTCACCTGCATCCCGAAGCCCCCCACCAGGATCCCCGATGTCTGCACGCGGCCCCTCCACTAAGGGGTGGCTCCTGCAGACGTGCGGTCTTCCCGGGGGCGGCCCGGCAGAGCTGAGACTCCGGCCCAGGGGCGCTGGCTGCGCTGTGGGAGCCGGGTGGGGGGTGACCCCAGGAAGGCGGAGGCGCTCCGACGCTCAGACCCCAAGTCCTCCAAGTCCCGGGCTCTCGAGTACCGGACGACATCGCCGGTGGCCTCGGGCACACCGCCGGACGCCTTCTCTAGGTCCTGGGGTCTCGAGCAATTCTGTGCACACGGAGCCTGCGAACTTTTTACGAAATCAGCATTAAAATCCACAATAAACAAACAAACAACCTGACGACCCAGAGCTCCCTCTCTCACCTCACCTCCTGTGTCACCGATCTCAACCCCGTGGGTTCCCGGCTGTCCACCGTAACATGACAAAAGTCCTTTATTCACACGGAGGAAGACACGGTTTAGATCCAAGATGACTGCTTACTCCAAATCTGCTGTGTGTGTATGTTGCTCACGGTAGCGGGAACATTTCTTTATTTTTGTTTCCGATTGATAACAATCCCTCCATTTTCTGTAATATTAAACAGCAGAACCTCCTGAGGTCGACCTCAGGACGACTAGGTGGAGGCTTAGTTACTAAGCTGCCTGGTGTCTCTCCAGGCCTCATTATGAGGGTGCACAGATCCCCGGGAAGGTTTAGAACGTAATTACACTGCCTTTATTTACAACATACGATACTGTTAAAAGATACCTAAATATTTACCATGAATAAGCCATTAGATGACTCCAGTGTTTTCTGGATTTCTTTTTATGATAAGCACGGATCTGTTCTTAGCTGTTTTTCTAGCCAGAGAATTATAGATGACTTGAAAACGGTTGCTGAAACCCAATGTCTAATTCATGAAATGTACAAAGGAGGAGAAAAGACCCTAGTGATTAAATCCCTATGAATCCTATGAATGGAGGCAGTAAACGTTACCCTCAGCCTTATCGGCATCCCAGCTGCCTGCCGTGGCCAACACACCTGTCACTCCGCTGTGACACGGCGCTTCTTCTGCCCCTGAGTCCTTAACTGAAGAAAGCCAGCAGTCTGAATACCGAGTGCTCGTTAGAGGCTGGGAGCTGTCAGTCACCGCCTTCGAATTGTTTGGGCTTCTTCTAACCTTGTGCATGTCCCTGATTAGCTCACTTTTTATGTGTGTGAGTGTTTCTTTTTTAAATTTTCCCTTTGGTATTTGAAATTTGATTTCCTTAAAGGCAGAAAACAGGGAAATCCGGTCATACGTAACTTATGACAGCAGACTAGTTTAGTGCGGTAGCTGAATGAAGGGGCTCCAGATGGGGCCGACTGGCTCCAAAATATGACCCTGGGCTTCCTAGCTGTGCAGCCTTGAGAAAGCTACTTAACGTCTCTGTGACTCATGGTTAATTTTACGCATCACCTTGGTGAGGCTTTGATGCCAAGTTGTACGGTTAGACATCGTTCTGGATATTGTTGTGAAGGTCATTTTTAGATGTGATTGACCTTTAAGTCACTACACTGAATAGCGCAGCTGGCCCTCCCCAATGTGAGTGGGCCTCGTCCAATCAGTTGAAGTCCTTAAAAGCAAAGGCTGAGGTTTCCTGAGGAAGAGGGAATTCTACCTCAAGATTGCAACATAGGCACCTACCTGATTTCCTCCCCACCGCTCTGCAGCCTGCGGGCCTCTGATTTCAGATTTGTTACCCCCAAAATCACAGGAGCAATTCCCGAAAATCCCTCCTCTTTTCCCTTCTTCTCCTTCTTCTCTTCCTCCTCCTCCTTCTCCTCCTCCTCTTCCTCCTTCCTCTCTCTCCCTCTCTCTCCCTCTCTCTCCCTCTCTCTCCCTCTCTCCCCCCCCCTATATATATACTGTTCCCCTGGAAACCTTAACTAATACACTCTCTGTACTTCCCTTGTCTCCACCATTATACAGAGATAGTCATAGCCCTTGTCCCTAAGTGCAACGAAAGAAAAATCTCTGGGAATAATGTTTAGGATATAGTTAAGACTAAAAAGCAAAGCTACTATTAACTCTGTGTATTCGTTTCCGCTGCTTGCTCTGCAGTAAATACCCACAACCGAAAACGACAGATAATTACTCTCACACCGTTCTGGAGACCAGAAGTCCAAAATCGAGTTGTCGGTCTAGGGCACATCCCTTCCTTGGGTCTTCTGGTGCCTGGGGGCTGCAGGTGCTCCCGTGGCTCGGTGGCCTCACTCCAAAGGTTTCTCTTCTGTCTTCCCTGTGCTACAAGGACAACTTGGGATTGGATTTCAGGCCTGCCTGGATAATCCGGAATGATCTCATCTCAAAACCTTTAACTTAATTATATCTGCAAAGGTCCTTTTACCAAATACTTCTGCAATCATTCTAGCCAGGTTGGGCATGAGGGCATCGACCTATTTATGGTGGGAGCACTATCATTCAACCTTCTCACCTTGCAACTCAGTGTCTTTCGTGCTTGTTTTTAGTTTTTATGGAATGAGTTCAATTCTCAGTAATATGATTTTTTTCTCCATCAGAACAACTTGGCTCTAACTTCAGGTTTTATCCACATGTATCTTTTCATTGTTCGTATTTCCATAATTTTTCCAGTTTTAGAAGCAATCTGTTTTTTTGTATAGGCGGCAAATTTGTCACTCGTATGTTTGTTAACACAGACACACATTTTCCTTATTTAGAAATTCAGCCTCTTGACTTCTTTTCTGTCCTTAAAATGAAGATAGATAGACGGATAGATAGATACATTGATAGATAGACAGACAGACAGATAGATAGATAGATAGATAGATAGATGATGGATGGATGGATGGATAGATAGATAGACAGACAGACAGATAGATGATGGATGGATGGATGGATGGATGGATAGAGACAGAGAGTGCAGGTGGGGGAGAGGGGCAGATGGAGGGAAAGAGAGAATCCCGAACAGGCTCACACTCAGTGCAGAGTCTGACACAGAGCTCAACGCCATGACCCGGGATCATGAGCTGAGCGGAAATCACAAAAGTCAGACACTTAAATGACTGAGGCACCCAGGCACCCCTAGAATGAATATGTTTTTGAGAGTGGCAATAATCCTTCGATTCTCTTTCAAAATGAGTTTCAAATGAGTGGCTGGCAGAGGCAAACAAGAGTTGAAATAATTTGCTTCCGTTTTAAATTAAGGAAAAAATCGGGAAACCCATACCGAGATTTTCAGCTGCTCTGCTTAAGGACACCTGGACGCTGACTCTGTTTCTCCACCAAATGGAGCTGTTATTTGGTAACTCTGGGAAATCTCCACATCGCAGATCTCTTAAATGACGTGCACGGGTGTGTTGCGTAATCTTCCCGGTGGGGATGGATGCCCTGAATAAGGGCACCCATGCTGTGGCAACAACGGGACTTCCAAGATGTCACCAAACCCTCCCTGCTCCCACAGTGTCCCTCCTGAGTCCCCCTCCATCTGGACCTCCAGCGCCAAGGAAAGACGCCCTGAAGCGTAGGGTCTGTGCCTCCTCTATGCGGCCACCTCACTCCGGATGACAATCCTTATTCTTTGCCAAGAGAAAAGCACACGGTAAATTCACAAGGGATATGGAAGGGAATGTCTCCTACCCTCACTCACCCTCTTGCCTTAACCCCCATCGTTCCTTCACAACATAATGATATGCCGCCCTCATTTTAAAAACTGTCTTCTCTTATTATTTTTTTAAGTTTCTTTATTTACTTTGAGAGACTTTGAGTGAGCGGGGGAGGGGCAGAGGGAGAGAGAGAGAGAATCCCAAACAGGCTCCGCACTCCCAGCATGGAGCCGGATGGGGAGCTTGAACTCACCAATCACAAGATCATGACCTGAGCTGAGATCTAGAGTCGGTCAGTTAACCGGCTGAGCCTCCCAGGTGCCCTAAAAAACTGTCTTTGTTTATACATGAAAAGAAACATTTATGGGAACTCAGAATGCAGATATTCAAGATCTAATGAAACAAGAATGGCCATAATCCCGTGTGTGAAACCTTGACATAGGGGTTAGGGATTTAATTCAGGCTATTGTGGTTGAAGAACTGTATCCCCCTTTCCTCTCCCCCTGCCTGCAGGTAAGTTGGGCTTTCTTCATAACCGAACTGATGAACAGAGAAGAGATAAATATGGAGTCTTCGGGGCGCCGGGGACCAGAAGACAGAGGGTGAGGGGATGAGAAATGGAATCTAGAACTCGAAGGGCTCTCACCTGAAAAGAGCCAGCTGAGGAAGCAGAAACCAAGGAATACTGATCAGATCAAGGACAAGGTTGTCACGTGTCACCAGAATTAAAAACTGAAACGTGCATTGAGTGCTCACAATAAACTGACACAACACAAATGAAGGAACATACACAAGGGGGAAGAAATCATATTAAATGTTCCGTGGATGCCGTTATAACAAAGATATTCCATGAACGGGCCGATGTCATCACCGAGACCCTTCAGAGAATCCAAGGCTGTTGGCGTACAACCAGGAACAGAGGATGAAATGATGTAGAAATCTCACGGCTCCTCCGTCTCTTCGTTTTGCTGGTTTTAGTGTAATCGTCACATGCAGGCAGGGGCAAGCGGGAGGCGTCGCTTTTATAAAAACCCTTCACGCAGATACAGCAGCAGAACAAATGCTGACGTGTTTCATTATTTTCATATGTGTTTTGGCAAAAATAAAGACTGCTTTCTGCAGGAAATGGTCGGAATGGTATTTCACACTAAAGCTGAAATTTAATTTAATTTAAATTTAATTTAAAAATTAAAATACGTTCAAGCTATCTTTTAAAAAGTGATGATGCTACCATACAAGCCTGACATTTATTTCAAGATACTTCAGCGATATTAGTAGTAATGGGTCATATGTTCAAAAAATGACCAAGGTATATCCAGTTCCCCGAGCTATTTCGAGGCCAAGTATGAGCAAAAACATTATAAACCTTCTCAAAGAAAGGCAGTACACAGTTTTCTATCAACTATAACATTTGTGGAATTCTCGTTGATATTTTCAAAAGGTAAATGTGATTAACACGGCAAATTCAAGATCTCTATGTTACTGTGTTTAAATCTCAGGAGAAATAGTAATCAAATTCGAATAGGAAATTTCTACTTAAGGATTCAAACAGAAAAAAAAATAGAATATTTTAAAACCTGGCCTCCCCGTTTAAAATATTGAGCACTAAAAACCAAATATTTTTAAAATGATTTGTTAGGAAGTCTAATAATCTCTAACGTTGGAGACAATTTGCTATAATGTAATGTATATTTGATGGCTATTGTGAATTTGGTAAAAAGAAGTTTAAAATGTATTTTTTTTTGTTTTTTATTTTTTTAAACGTTTATTTTATTTATTTTAATTTTTTTTAATGTTTTATTTATTTTTGATACAGGGAGAGACAGAGAATGAGTGGGGGAGAGGTAGAGAGAGAGGGAGACACAGAATCCGAAGCAGGCTCCAGGCTCTGAGCAGTCAGCACAGAGCCCGACACGGGGCTCGAACTCACAGACCGCGAGATCATGACCTGAGCTGAAGTTGGCCGCTCAACCGACTGAGCCACCCAGGCGCCCCCGTTTATTTTATTTTTGAGACATAGAGACAGAGCGTGAGCAGGAGAAGGGCAGAGAGAGAGGGAGACACAGAATCCGAAGCAGGCTCCAGGCTCCGAGCTGTCAGCACAGAGCCTGACGCGGGGCTCGAACTCACAGACAGCGAAATCATGACCTGAGCTGAAGTCGGCCGCTCAACCGACTGAGCCACCCAGGCGCCCCTAAAATGCATTTTAAATAAATTTTGGCAGCATTCTGTAAGGTTGAAATTTTCATACCCTGTGGCCCAGTTATTACACATCCATATATAAAATTTAGCTCATCTTACCAGGAGTTAAGAATATTCAGGAAGTTGTTCATAAGAGCAAGCAATCCAGATGCCAGCGGGGTAATGGATTTAGAGCACGGAATATTAAACAGTCCTGAAAAGGAATTTACTGTAGCTACAAGCCATGGTGTGAATTAAATTTCATAACAAGATTCAAGAAAGAAAAAAACAAGTATAGGGAGACTACTTATAGTACATTAGCCTTGTAATGATATTACGCTAAATGATAACAAAACTAAGTGATATTCCTTTAGGCAGACACACATGTGTGACCAGAATACGGAGTTTTCGAAGTTTACTCTTGGAAGAAGAGAAACATCTTCGATGCCCCAATTGTACCCCTTCCGTCCAGCTTTGGTTGTAGCCAGATGTGTGTGAACTCAGCCCCGCTGTCTTTTAGGAGGACAATAAAAGAAGCCTTCTGTACACCTCTCGGTAGGTCCTAGTGTTCAAGTCCCTGTGACCCATAGCAGTGAGCTTCACAATCCACCGACTAAGACCCAATCTGCGTGGGTCGGCGTGGGTTAGGCCTGGAACAGAAAGTGTTCTCTTGTAAAGGAATAACCATTTAGTATAAGAAGAAGAAAACAGTTCTGCAAACAATAACGACCAGAAAAGTTTACAAAATTTCTAAAAGGAATCCCAGCAGAGAAAGCTGAGAGCTTTTTCTTTTTTTTTTTTTTTAATATATATTAAACTATGCAAAAGCTATGTATACCTGAATATATGGAGAGGTGTGTCGTCTTCTCATTTGGGTAGCCTCAAGGGTAAAAATCAATCCTGTACTAATTGTAGTATAAAATCAGCAAATTTTGATAAAAACTTTCCCAGTAGTAGTTTTATTTATCTTGTAATTTAATTATAAATTCACCTGGAAAAAAAAAAATCCCCCAAGAATAACCAAAGACATGGAAAACAATACGGGAATTGGCCTGACCAAGTATCAAGACACATTATAAATCCAGAGTAATTAGAACATTTTAATATTGATGTAGAAATGTGTAAATCAATCATTGAGAAACAACGGATAATATGCAGAGATCATATAGATATAGGAAACCATTTATCACAAAGGTGATATTTCAAATCAGTGATGAATAAAGGAATCACAAAAATAAATTTCAGAAACATCCAAGTGATAAACGCAAAGGTGTAAACGTATTATAGGGAAATTTTTAAAAACATATATTTTTAACATTGGTATAGGAAACAACCTTGCCAACAAGTCACAAAATGAGAGTTTTCCCCTATTTGGGCAAAAACCATCATGGAAACAAAGGTAGATATGACATCATAAAAAAATGGGGGCGCCTGGGGGGCTCAGTCGGTTAAGGGTCCGACTTTGGCTCAGGTCATGATCTCACAGCTTGTGAGTTCGAGCCCCACGTTGGACTCTCTGCTGACAGCCCGGAGCCCGGGGCTTGCTTTCGATTCTGTGTCTCTGGCTCTCTCTGTCCCTTCCCTGCTTGGGCTCTGTCTCTTTCTCTCTCAAAAATAAATAAAAACATTAAAAATTTAAAAAAAATATGCTTAAATGTGACGAAGTCATTGTAGAATTCAAAAATAAGCTAGACACTTAAGAAGCATTTGCTGCATGCATAACAATAAAGGATTAATTATATTTAAAAATCTAGAAATAGTCAAAAAACATAAAAGCCCAACAGACCAGGGCACCGAGGTTAGAGGTAGGGAATTCAGAGAAGAGAAAATCCTAAGAATGTGTGAAAATCACGTTGAGCTATAATTTTACTCCCATAAGATTCTCAAGATTGAAAAGTAAATTTGGCTGACAATGTAGGGCGGCAGTCGCTGACTCTTCACTGGGGGCGGATAGGTCCAGTCTTCCAAGGACAGATGGCAGTATTTACTGACATCGTCAGTGTGCTTTCCCTCTTGACACGTTGTTACTTCTCAGGATCAAATCCTTTGGTTTTTAAATTTTTTTTAAGTTTATTTATTTATTTTGAGAGAGAGAGCAGGGGAGGGGCAGCGGGAGAGAAGGAGAGAGAGAATCCCAAGCAGGCTCTGCGCTGTCAGTGCAGAGCTCCAGGCGGGGCTCCAACTCATAATCCGTGACACCGTGACCTGAGCCCAAACCATGAGTCGGATGCTTAACCAACTGGGCCACCCTCAGGATCAAATCTTAAAACACACTCACTTGGGAAAAAGCAACATAGTCACAAAGGTTTTCTTGCGTACCTTTTTACTTATTATAACACAGAGTCGGGTAGGAGTCAGGTAGGAGACATTCGGCTCCTGGGGAATGGTTACCGTGCCCTGCATCCATGCCGTGAAGCTACGCTCAGCACATTCCTCCCATTGGCCAGCCCCTCTCCAGTGCCAGACTCCTCAAAGGTAGCCCTGCTCAAGTGTGGTTTCTGCCTTTGAACTTTTCCAGTTTTTTCTTTGGCAATTATATATATACATCCGCATATATACAATTTTATATACATACACATAAATGTATACATGTAATCATTTATATATATATATATATATATATATACAAATGATTATATACATGTAATAATTTTGCTTTGTATATATTTTTCTAAACACAAGACATCTTGCTAACTATATTGTTTAATAATTTGGATTTTTTAGTGATTAGTACGTTGTGGAGATATTCCCTTAATAACCCATACCATTTTTTCTTGTTTGTATTAATCTTGGTTTGAAAACTACGAATTGACCTTAAGGAGACTACTTGACTGCAGGGGAATGACGTTGTGTGTATATGTGTGTGAGTGTGCGTGTGTCAGTTCACATGGGTACATGCATGTGTGTGTGCTTGTGTGCGTGTAGACTATTTTTCAAATGATAAGCCGAACTTGCATTCCCAAGATGAACCCAAATTGATCATGTGCGTTTTACTTTTTGTTCTTTTTAAGTCATTGACTTAGTTTGTTGATATTTTTTTTCTAGCACTGTTTTTCCTAGTATTAGCAACGATATTGTAAAAGCCACCTTTTTGTACTTTCTTCACGATGTAATAGAAGCTTACGTTCATTTACTATTTGATATATTTGCTCCTGTTGCTTATTTGTGGCATAGTACTATTATTATACATCATCATTAGGTTGTACCAATACTAATATTAGTATTAATCCTGATATTGGCCCTGGAATTCTTAGTGTGTGGAGGTAAGGTTATTTATTCAGCTTTAACCCTGAGCACAAAATCTTTGCTCTTGCCGAGTTCCTTCCTTCCGGGTGGATTTAACGAGCTCTGTGTTAATGTCACAGTCAAAACATTACATACTGCTTTGAACAATGGGGGCAAAGGTGGAAAATAATTACTATCTATTTTAGGCCTAGAGTTCGTTGGGTGATAATAGAAAGAAGAGAAGGCAAAACAGAGTAATGAGGGAAGGACTTTGCTCAGCAGGACTCCGGCTTAATTAATTTACCCCTAGATTAACCTGGAAAGAGTTGAAATTGACTCAAGATGCTGATATTCACATGTACCTATGTTTAATTGCTAAGCTCCTCATTGGAAATTTTGCTTTACCCCGGTAAATAACAAAGATAGTTATTTTATAATGATATTTTTAATGGTTTATTTTTTAAGACAGAGAGAGAGCGTGCATGCGTCTACACACAAGTGGGGGAGGACAGAGAGGGAGACAGAGGACCCCAAGCGGGCTCTGTGCTAACAGCAGAGAGCCAATGCGGGGCTTGAATTCAAGAACTTCGAGATCATGACCTGAGCTGAAGTTGTTATGCCCAGAATTTGGGAACCCCAAAAACCACCAGGGAGCCAAGTCTGATGCAAAAACAAAGAGCCTTTATTCGAGCTAGCTCGAGCTCAATCTCATACCTGCACCAACGCAGCGGTGGGTTGAGAGAGAGAGCGCGTTCCAAAAAACACAATAGTTTTAAAGGGGTCTAGGGGCAGTGGGAGGGGTGATGGTCGTGACCCTAGCCGATTGGCTGAGGAGGGGTCAGGGTCCTCCTGTTCCATAGGTCAAGCTTCTGCACAGGCGCTGGGGACTCAAAGTGGAGGACACAGAACACAATGGAGTCAGTCCCAGTTTGCCCTTAAGCAAAATGGAATCAGTCCCGATTTGCCCTTACAAAGTCAGACCCTTAACTGAGCCACCCAGGTGCCCTTCAAATATAGTTTTTCTAAATGAAGATGTTCTAAAAACTTGCAGTCAAAAAGGGAACATAATTATTTACTCGTTTTAATCTATTTTTATTTAACCGAATGATAAACATTGATAATCACAGCATAAAGTAAGGAATAAAATAAAATAATTCTAAAGTGGCATTGTTTCAGCAATGATCATGTCACTTTCTCCTCCCTGCTTTGCCAAGATGCCCTGTATGTGATTTTCAGTTATGCTTATTTTTTAAGTAGTATTTTTGTGACTCTTTCAGTTAGGACCCTGGAGAAGTAGTCAGTTTCAAAGTCCCAGGTATGTTTCCAATACCCCTGAGCGATCAGGAGGCATGTGAATACTGCTTTGCTAACTGCAAGGAAGGGGAAAATATTTAAACAATACATGAGCCCTGCAGGGAGATTTGTCATTGGGTTTGCAGATGTTTCCAGGAAACGACCTCCTGACTAGTTTACAACCCAAGGCAGCATCAGAGTGAAGAGGTAAAGCAATTATCATCATGTCTCAATGGCAGAAGCTCTAGGCAATCGAAGCCTCTTTCCGTCTGCGTCCCCGACCTGGACAACTTCTCCACAGCGCCTTCCTGGGTACAGACCTCTGGACTGGAAATATGTGCACAGCACACATTTCAAGTAACCCCTGCAGGGCTGCATGACGGGCCGTCAGACGGAGTCAGGAGAAAGGAAACAAGAGAGGAGAGGCGCAGGTAACCCCGGACTCGCTTTTCCCACAGTGTCCCTTCAGGAAGCCCTGGGACTTACTGTTCTTGCAACAATGAGTAGGAATGATCAGTCTCGCTGAATAGGATTTTTAGTCAAAATCATCTCATCCTAGAGAAGTTTGCACACTAGGATACTATTCATTATTTTATAAGTTTATTTATTTATTTTGAGAGAGAGAGAGAAAAGAGAGCCCGAGTGGGGGAGGGGCAGGAAGACAGACAGAGAAAGAATCCCAAGCGGGCTCCATAT
Source organism: Paguma larvata (assembly GCA_030068075.1). Lineage (NCBI taxonomy): Eukaryota > Metazoa > Chordata > Mammalia > Carnivora > Viverridae > Paguma > Paguma larvata. The sequence goes on from CM057826.1 coordinate 6,002,233, forward strand.
TATTAGTGCAGAGCCCTTTGTGTGGCTCGAACTCACGGCCCTCAAGCTCACGACCCGAGTCGACGTCAGACGTTTAAACAACTGAGTCACCCAGGCACACAATAATATGAATTTTAATTAGAGTACATCAAATACACCTAAATTCACATCTCAAGTTGATGCTCTGATGTGGTGATTCCCAACCATTTCTTCTGAAGAACGGGATTGGATCTTAAACCGTGCGTAAATCTGGGGACCCCACAAAGGTGCTTGGGGCTCCCTGTGGATTGAGGGTGTGTTTGGGAAGGGGAGCGTACTGATCCTCAACCCGAAAAAAAAAAGAGATCTCTACTTTCCTTCAACTACCGAGATGATTGTGGATGCACCTGCTGTCTTAGTACGGGCTGCTGTAAGAAAATAGCACGGGCCCAGGGGCTGAAACGATGAACAATTATTTCTCACAGTTCTGAACTCTAAGTCCAATCACAAGGTCGTGGCAGATCCGGAATCTGGTAAAGGCTCTCTTCCTGGTTCAGAGGCGGCCATCTTCTCACCGCGACCTCACAGGCAGACAGGAGAGAGAGCCTGAGACGGATCTGGGTTTATGGTAGATATATTCGGCCGATCTTCTTTACTTTCTTTTCAGCTCCTGGACAGTGATAGCTACACTCTAACTCTTTTGACATCTGAGTTCCAGATTTTGTAAAGACGACTCTCTGCAGAGCATCACCTTGGGGCCAGCGTGTGACCATCTGCCTTCCTAAATGCCCTTAAATGACATCTAAGCTGCTGATGACCATCACTGTTCACGATCCCGGCCCCTGCAGAGAAGCACCTGTTTCCACATGATATGTGATGCCCGATCCTCCATGCCCACTGGGCTGACCCGGTAGCAGCTTCTGTGTCAGCTCCTCCAGGCCCCCTTGGACCATGCTGGGAGCTGTCTTCGGATGCCAATTATTCTCGCCTACAGCCGTGGCCCCATTAAAGACAGGACTCCAGAGATGAAAAGTCCCAGATCCCATTATCGGTCCCTACTTCAAACATGAACTCTGGGTCTTGAAGGCTCTTCATGTGGCTTCCGCAGCTTAATGACACCATTAGCATCTCCTACCTGAAAGCAGCGCTAATTAAGGCACTAAGACGCAGGGCCTTATATTAGTTAATTGAGTTCATTTGCTGGTTTGCAAAGAAACTCAATTAATAAAATAAGTTGTGCATGTCACGATTTTTGGCAGGTCAGCTTTGAAACGATATCTGTTTGACTGATTTCCTCCGAATAAAATGAGGAAAAACAGCTCATGCAGAACTATTCGTAGGCAGAGGTGATGAACATATGTTTCTAATTCTGAGCTAAGAGAAAAGCAAAAATACACAAATCTAGCAAATCTTAGCTCTTGACAACCTCTCACGGGGTATTTCAGCTAGGAGATGAGCATATGGTTCAGGGAATAAAGAAACTAGTGGGCGTGGTGGGGAAAGGAAGCTTCTAGGCTCGGTTTCATGACCGCCATGAGCCCATTCTTTCTGAGATGAGGGGGTTGGTCTTAAATATTTTCTGTGGGTTCTCCCGTCAGTAAACAAACGCTTCTTATCCGTGCAGGCGAGTCATGCTGGGGGTAGATGGGTGCCTCCGTTACCTTACCTCACACTTCAGGGTGGTTGATTTTCACAAGGTGAGGATTAGGTCTCTTCGGACCTGCCACATCTGGAAGTGACCACGTGGTCAGAGTCGCTTCAGGTTGAGTGTGATTACAGAGGGGTGTGGGTGACCATCTGCCCGTATGGAAGAGTCGACTCAACACAGAGAGTTTGGCCGCCATGCTGCTTTTTCAGTCAAAACTGTTTTACTATTAACAGTTAGACAATGAACAATTCGTTTCATTTTTGGCACATCTGTTAGTGTTTTTATTCCTAAGCCTAAGTGCACACCAGTGGCTTTGCATCGTAATTTACAGAAAGGACATTGTTTTGAGAGCTGCTCTGACGACAGAGTCAGACTCGGAGTTGCACGAGATCCTCGGGTGACTCCTGTTCACATTAAAGTTTGGGCATTGCCGGCAATGGGGAGGAGTCAGGGTCGTGGCCCTGGTGTTCCTGGTGTCATCTCTTAAAGGGAAGCTGAGAGGGAGGACTGGAGTGGAGATAGTGCAGAGGAGTTGGGAGCCCACCTGGGTCACGGTGCTTTGGCCTCAACTAGCCTCTTGCTGGGTGACTCATCCTAATGGTGCTGCCTTAAGTATTGTCCCAGCGCGTGTCAGCCTCCCGTGACCACAGCTCATCCAGCTACACACACTTTTCTTCCAAGTAGCATCCTTTAAATGCCACCTCTTATCCCAGCGGTGAGGAGCAGGTACATTCTTTTTTTTCTCTTCTAACATTCTAGCCCTTCTGAGACCCAGGGTACTTTTATGAAGCTGTCTGATGCTCCTCTGTAGCCTCAAGGGAACTGGTGTCTGAGGCTTGTCTTCTTCCCTGGACCACTCATTGGAAGGTATGCCATGGGTTGGACACTGCTTTAAAGCAAGTTCTATGATGTCTTTACAGGTGGCTGGAGCTGGACGATAGATCCCCCAAGGTCAATGAAATCTGACGCTTATCTTCTCCGAAGTTCTCTGTTTCTCTGCAATTTTTCCGTCAACATTGATTTACGGGACTCTGCAATTCCATCCAGGCAGGAAAAGTCCCATTTTTGTCCGCCTGGATGCCCCCTCAGATCCTTTCCGTACTGGCCTGTGCAGACACTAACTTTAACTGGTTTCACTCTTGATCCGGAGGTCAAGTGCTGTGTCTGCCTCTCCCCTGTAGTGAGACGGCCATAGGGAAGATGTTACTTTTTCAAAGTTGTTTCACCCATGAAGATCGGACTAGCTGGTGTGAGTGATTCTGTCATCTACGAGGTTAACTCCACCAGCTGTGTTGTGTAGACTCGCACCTGACAGCTCGGCATATCTTGAGTTTTAAGGAAGCGCTCCTAGATCCAGGATGAGCGGCAGATGAGAGGAAAGACACAGACCCGACCAGAGGGGCGGTGGCTGTGTCCAAGGGCCGAATCTGGATCTGCCCCAGGTCCAGCATAAGGGCACTGCCTACGTGAGAGGCAGCTGGTGAGTATGCGTGAGGCCAACCTCATTCCCACTGTCCCCTGGCTTACTTGGTGTGGAATGACCTTTTGAGCAGGGGGGTTACTTGGTACAGAGATTGCAACCTAAAAAATACTTGACTTTCTATTGTTTGCCATCCTTGTAGTGAGTGGTGGTCTCCTCTCAGGCTTACAGACAGGCTTCTACCTGCTGAGTGGGAGTTCAGGCTGGTTGAGCCCCTGAGGGAGTGCCTGGCTCCCTAGGAGAGGCTGGTGTGCTCTGGCTCCCAAGCTAGTGATGCCGACACAAGAGTTGAGACCTCACTCTTAGGCAACACTAGCTTCCTACTTCCCCAGAGCAGTGAGGCGAACTTTCTAGTTCTGTCTCCCAGCTCCCCGCAAGGCAGCGAGAAAGGATTCACTCCTCCTCGTGCCTCCAATTAAAAACATTCCTTGTAAGAAGTGTCCATCTTAACCCTCACTAATACTCGGACCGAGCTCTCCGGATCAAAAAGTGTGGAATTTGACCTATATAGCTTTTCATAAACACATCCTCTTGAATAAGACAGCCTGAAACCTGACTCTTGGTCAGCGACACGTGGGGCTTGGTCTCACGAGTAGGACGGAGTAGTTTGTGCTCGGCCACGGTCCCCAGGCTGGGTTGCAGGATGTTCTCTCGGAAGACCCCGTCACCCCATTCCCATTCCACGTGCTCTGTAGGTCTTTTCTTGTCTGCCCAGGGCACTCTTCACCTCTTCCGGCCTGTGCTATCAATCTCCTTTGTGCGAGACAGCTGGACCGCTGGCACAGTTTGCTGAGGAAAGTCCCCAGAAACCAAATTTGCTGGAATGCCCTTCCCATCCATCAGCCTGGCCCTGCGGATTCATCCACGTTAAGTGACCCGGACAAACTTCACTGGAATCTCTTATCATCCTCAAGGCACACACCCTGAAAAACGAGCAAGAAAGGGAACTTCTACAGGTAATTGGTATTTCAAGGGAATTAGATGCATGGCTGTGTTTCTCATCCCCGTTCCCACCAATAAAACCGACTGGCGATCTGTCACCTCTGTTTCACAGACAGGAGACTGGTGTCTGTAGTGGTAAAATTAAGTGCTCAGAGGTTCATGAGGGTATAAAACGCTTGTTGGTCTCTAAACAAGCTACTGCTGAAAAGAACCGGCCCTCTCGAACGTGGCGAGAGTTGATGGTTGACCAGCAGCCTTAAAGTACTTACCCTTGTCGCAGGGAAACCAATCACGGTATAACTGCGCCATGGAGGTTGCTTTTAGGTCATTTAGAAAGTTTTCACCTCTTACCACACAGCAAGACCAAAGCTTGGAGGAAAACACCGCTGCTTACCAAAATTCCTGAAGATTTTAGATGTAAAAATGAACTCCTACTTTGCATTTTGTGTTTCAAAAGTATATACCTTGAGACAGGTTGTCCTAATGTAAGGACAGATACCTTGACGCATAAGGTATCTAAAGTAGAAAAGTGACTTTTAATATTTGCTTCTGTATCTCTTCTGTTGAATATAAGTGAAGTTTTGAAGACTAATTCCAGATAAAGGAATTACTAGAGGGTCTTTGTGTGTCAGTGAATCTTGGGAATAGCTAAATGTTCTTCATTTAAGGATGTCTTGATTTCAGCTGTTTTATGAGGTGTTTGTAAGGTTGTTAAACTTTTGTTCATGAGATATCATTTCAAGGTTGAACCTTTAAATTATCTTTATTTCAAAATAGTCCCCTTGTCATTTGTTAAAATGATCGTATGAATAGCTTCATGGTGTGATAGTCTCAATAGGACCTGATAATTGAGAGGCAGAAATAAACTTCAGTGCAATATACCTGATGAAGAAGTTTATGTAAATGAAGATAACAGCAGGTCTATGAAGGAAGTAAAAGGATCAAGGAAAAATACTAAGTTTATTAGCGGTACTAAATCAATTAATTTAGCATTTATTCAATGAAATGTGGTTGGGTTTTAAGCACGTTGTGTTCGCTGCTGGGTATAAAAAAATGGAGGCCGCAGTCTGTGCCCGGAAAGAGCCCAGAAGAACAAGAGAACTTGTTATGGTCCATGAGATGTGATAAATTCTGGGTGAGCACGGGGTGTCTAGTAGTCGCTGTGGACTGACCCGACACGAGGTCAAGGAGGCCAGAGTGGACTTGATGGATGTTTTGGTGTTAGTTCATTCAGTAGGAATAGGCTACTTTTTTTTTACTTAATCTGGTAGAAAATATAATACCTTCAAAGCCTCATTCTCAGTGAAGTGATAAGATAAATAGGATTTTTACTATCAGCCAATTTCTCTCTGTTCTGAGATTTGCAACTTGTTTATGACTTTCAGATGGGGAGAGATTTTTTAAAATATCGCCCTGTATTTTTTCACAAGTGTTCCCCAGCTTTGCCGTTTATATTCATACAACATATTCTATCCGAAGGGTTTTCTAACAGCTTGAGATTGAGGGACTAATCTAATTTTATTTTCTTCATACGATGAGCAAGTTTTCCCAGCCTGGTGATCTTGATTCATGGTGTATAGGCTCCAAGGCAGCTGTGGTTCACCGTCTAGGCTTCTCCTCTCCTCTCCTGTTGGCCTGTTTACCTAGATCTTTGGGAGTGCCCGACTCTGGCTTTGTCATATCTCCTATATAGAAGGATACCATATGTTTCCACGCATAGGTGGATTTTGAGAGACTTAGCAGAAAACCATGGGGGAGGGGAAGAGGAGAAAAGAAAAAAGACACAGAGAGGGAGGGAGACAAAACATAAGAGCTTCTCAAAGACTAAAAACAAACTGAGGGGTGAGGGGGGTGTGGGGGCTGGGGAGAGTGAGTGATGGGCACAGAGGAGGGCACTTGCCCGGATGAGCACTGGGTGTTATATGGAATCCAATTTGACAATAAATTATTAAAATTAATTAATTAATTAATTAATCAATTAATAATACATATAGTTGTCTAAAAAAAAAGGAAGATACATCTTCTTTTTATTTTTCAGAAGTGGTCTATAAATACGGAGAGATTTTTACTGTCATAAGTTTTAAAAACTGCTCATTCCCCTGTCCCCAAATGTGACTCGTCCAAAGTCACCTTACATTGTCTTGTTTAGTCTGGGAAGGATGGATATCTTAATGTTCATCCTTGCCCCTTGTGTTTACTCTTTTATTTCACTAAGTGACTTAAAATATATTCTCTCAGGCGCCAATAATATACCACGGGTAATTTCTGCCCAGGTGATAACCTAACATTTGTGCAAATAGTATCTTTTTGTGTTTTCTAATTACATTTTCTTCATCTTCTTAGATTTTTGATCTTTACAGTCACTTTGTGCTCCCATTTTATCATGAACATTTCCATTGATTCTTCTGAGGTTTATATGTATATTTAAGTATCCCCTGCAGATAATGGCCACGATGTTTGCCTTTTTTGGTCTCATCCTTATGTTATATGTTACTCACTAATGTTATTGAGTAGACATATCTAAAATGGAAATCTTTATAGCTTCACCTACATTATAGCTGAAAAGTAACACTATAATTAAAGACGAAGAAGAGGCAAGTGATCAACCAAGGATTTACATGTGTTATACAATTGACCAATAACTGTTATGTAAAATGTCTTAGTAGCTCCTAACATTAACGGGGGTAGAGCAACATGATCCGGTAGATAAAAGGTCAGTGAATCTGAAAGACAACACATGTTTTTAAAAATCTGATTTACTTCATAAGTATGCTTTTATGCTTATGAATGAGAAGACGAACATAGCCCTTTATGTCTCCCAGTTGCTGAAGTTTTAAAACGTTAGATACGAACTTTACTGGCAATATGGAAAACACAGTTTTAGTGGGAGCCTAAAGTTATGCAGCAATCTTGAAGAAAAATTCAAGCAGACAATCAACTGGGGGAAATGTTTCACTCAGAACCCATGGTTCTACCGCCAATGTGTAGATTCAGGAGGAACTCTCGGGGAGTAACTCATGTGCAGAGTGGAATGAAAAGGAGTGATAAGGAGTATCTGGCCTACAGCAGCGTGACGCCCCCAGTCAAAGCTGGGCATCTCCCTGGTCACTTTCCTAGTGGAAAACTTACGCAAGTTCAAAAGGACTTCTACAGAATGCTAATTTCATTATTGTGTCTAATAATGAAAAACAAAGAAGTCTAGATCTATGAAAGTAATGAGCAAATAAATTGTGGTATGTAAGTCACTTGCGTTATCCTAGAACAGTCCAAAGCGGTAAGTTATCTACATATCAATATAGATGTATCTCAGAAGCAAATTTAGAAGGAAAAATTCTGGGAGATTATATATTTATATAATATACATAAACAACAACACATTTTACTCTCTAGTTACATATACATTAGTTTCTTAGTCTGCTTGGGTTGACCTAACAAAATACCATAGATGGGGTGGCTCTAAACCACTGACTTTATTTCCTTGCTGTTTGGGAGGCTGTGAGTCTGGTATTAGGATTCCCGCAAGGTCAGGTTCTGATGAGAGCTCTCTTCCTGGCTTGCGGATGGCCACCACCTTGCTGTGTGATCCAATGCCCTTTCTTCCATGGATGAGTGTGAAGAAGGAAAGATCTCTCTTCCTTTTCTTCTAAAGCCAACCCTCTTGGGTTAGGACCCCACCGTTATGACCTCATTTCAACTTGATATCTTCATAAAAACCAGCGATTAGATTGAGAGTCGGGGCTAAACAGAAATTTGGGTGGGGGGGACAAAATTAAGTCCATAGAATGTAGTAAATAAGATTTACAGTCATTTATTTTTCTTTTATAGGAACTCTAGTTGTTTATATATAAGTATATAGTAAATGGGAAATACATTAGGATTAAATATACATGAGTTGCTGTCCCTGTAGAAAGGATAATAAAATTAAGATGCAGGGGTGCCTGGAGGCCTCAGTCGATTGAATGTCTGACTCTTGATTCTGTCTCAGGTCATGATCCCGGATTGTGGGATTGAGCCCCTGCCAAGTGATGACAGCACTGAGCCTGCTTTGGTTTCTCTCCCTCCCTCTTTCTGCCCCTCCCCTGGATACACACATTCTCTCTCTCTCTCAGTCTTTCTCTCTCTCTCTCTCTTTCTCTCTCTCTCTCTCTCTCATTCTCTCTCTCTTTCTCTCAAAATAAATAAATGAGCTTAAAAAATTAAGTTGCCGATGAAGGGACCTAAAATAAGGCTGTCCATGGATGGACTGATAGGCGACAGTGTATCCTATCCTGAGGCTTGTAATCGATAGTATAAATTCAATTCTATACCAGTGAGGACAAGCAGGTTACAACATATGAAAATCTAACAGTTTTAAGCCAGATCAAGTCCAGGAATATATGTGGAAAGAAGTATAAATAAGAATATGGGTAACATGAAGCTATTTTAATCTAGCAAGTTGGATTTCTGAGAACGCGAACAAAATTGTACTCTAAATCGAAACAAGGTCGTTTTAGATGTTAAATGGCAGAAGTTATACCACTTGAAGGCTAGCACACAGGCAAGATTTGGGCCCATTTAGATGTGGACAAATCTAGTGATACTTGTGACATTTGTAGCACTTAATGACTTGATGAAGATAAAATGTAGGTGAGATGAGAACGGCAATTCAGGCATATGTGCCAGAGACACACGCTCCCTTCCATCCAGGACATTCCTTATCAGCATTTCAAATGACCTCCCTATTTTCACATTCAATGGTTCCTTTCGTGTCTTCATCCTAAGTGGTTTTTGACAAGGCAGACCTCCTTCCCAAAATAGTTCTTCTCCCACGTTTCTGCCACGTAACAGCTTCCTGGTGTGTGTGTGGTCCAAGTCCACCTCCTTATCTGTGTCTTCCCAGTCTCACTTGCTGGCTGTTTCCCTTCCTCCAAACCTGCCTGGGGCCCCAGTTCTCTCTTCTGTCTTCCCTTCTCTACCTGTTTGCTTTCTCAGTGCCATGGTTAAAATCCGTCATGTGCCCGTGCCTCACAAATCCGTATCTACAGCCCTAACTTTCTCTGGAGCCCTAGTGTGTCGCAGACAACTGAGAGCCTGATATCTCTCCTTGGGTGTCAGATAAGCACGTCACAGTTAATGGTTCCCATAGGCAGCGCTTGATGGATCCATCTAAACTGCTAGCATCAGTGCAATCGCTCAGACTCCAGCTTGATTCCTCTTTCCTAACTGCTCCACTTCTAGCCCATGGGCCCCCTGTCCCATCCATTACACCCTGAACTGTCCATCTTTCTGCCTTCTCCCTGCTGCCTGTCTGGCCAGTTCTCTCTAACCCAGACTCCTGACTGCGAGTCAGACTGCCACACCTGCCTCCTCTGCTGTCTCCCCTTCATGCAGTGCCCAGACAACCTTTAAACTAATCTGATGATACCATTCTCCAGTTTGGAAGCCCCCACAGGGCTTCCAGTCATACTTAGAATGATCTACAAAGTCTCTACCGTGAAAATTATGGGTCTGTATCAGTTGGCTACTGTCTGATGTTCTGATCTTTGTTCACTTGGGTCTCCGCTGATGTTAGGTTCCGGGCACACATAGGACATCAGTGTGCTATTGGGTGGCGTTTATTGCTATAGTTCCTGCTGTCTGATAGCATCTTCCCTTCCTGCTCTGCACGGAGGACATGCCCATCATTCAATTCTCTGGCCGATTTTTGCCTTGAAGAGGAGTCTTCTAAATAATCCAGTTGAGGGCAGGACCCAATAGCCACGTTTCCACATCCAAGTTGCTGTTTCATTGCCTGAATATTTTCTATGTTTTCTTTTCTCCTTCTTCTTCTTCTCCTCCTTCTTCTTCTCCCTCTTCTTCTTCTCCTCCCTCCCCTTCTTCTTCTTCTTCTTCTTCTTCTTCTTCTTCTTCTTCTTCTTCTTCATCACGGTTATCTTGTTTACTTTTAAAAATTATTTGTGCTCTCTCTAATCCACTAGAATTAAATTTCACGTAGACAGGGACCATGTTTTTGTTAACATAACTCCATTGCTCACAATGGGTCTCGTCACACGCAGACACAGAAAACTGGATATATTATTGAATGTTATTATTAACCAGACATGGATCAGAGTGTTATGTTAAATCACCTACAGAGGAGGGAGCTAAGAGCAGACATGTCCACTGACTTACTGTGTATATAGTATTGCTAACAACAAGCAGGGTTGGCATTTGAACCCAGGACATCTACATCCAGGGCCCACAGTCTTCACAGTACACTGTTACTGTTCTTAACCATCACGACCTATGTCAAATGAAAGAACAAGTAGAAAACTTATTCATAGTGTTGTATTATGTTATTTTAAGACTCAGCTCAGATTACCGAGTACCCTCAATGTTAAATGTTGGAGATTCCCCAACCATTGGAGTTGGGAATGGTAAATATTATATAATCAGCTCAAACTACAAAATCCATTGATAAAGTATGATGTACACTTAATTTTCCCATGAAAAATTAAAAACATTGAGTACAGTGGGTTTATACCCACTGTCTCTCAACTTATCAGCCAATATCCCAAAGCCCTCAGATCCGTCTGCCCAGGTGTTTTAGGAATATTGTTTATTGCACAGATTTTCTTTGGACATAATTATGTTGTCTTTTTTTTTAATTTTTGTTTTTTTACATTTATTTATTTTTGAGAGACAGAGCACAAGTGGGGGAGGGGCAGAGAGAGAGGGAGACACAGAATGTGAAGCAGGCTCCAGGCTCTGAGCTGTCAGCACAGAGCCTAACGCGGGCCTCGAACTCACAAACTGTGAGATCATGACTTGAGCCGAAGTTGGACGCTTAAGCGACTGAGCCACCCAGTCATCTCTCTAATTATGTTATCTCTTGAGGAACTGTCTTCAAAGCTTCAGTGTGATTGTGTCTTAGTTGGGTGATGAGCCAAGGTGTAACTTATTCTTCTTCCTTTCAGAAGATCAGCTCAGAACCGAAAATGGGACATGGGTTTATGTCTACCTTGGTCACAAGTAGTGTACATTTCATAGTTACTGGTCATTACGAATAGTCGCGATAGGTGAATCCATAATATAAACTTGTGTCGTGTAATTCCTGATGTATGCCTTGCATATTAAGATGCGATCTGTATGGATCACCTGTGCAGATTCTGCTTTGCTTCATGAGTTTGCTTCTCTGTGTGCATAATCGTGTGGAAGTCAGACAAAACGGCACTCCTGCTGACTACTGAACCGTAACAAAACCCCTATATGGCTGCTTATACTGGCAAACGTTTCCATTCTTTTTAGCCACCAGTTAATAACATGTATCATCACAGTAAGACACTCCAGGTTTACAGAAGCTATTTGAGACTGAGGCATAAGACTTCGCCTTTACTGAAGTAGCAATTTTCATCTTAAAGAATATTGGGAATATTGAAGTTTGAAAGCTCTCCTCAATGAGCTTTCATGATTGTATAAAAAGGGATTCCATTAAGCATAAATCTATCTCTGCAGACTCATTTGCTTTTACTGAGCCTTGCCTTATTTCTGAGTATGTATTATTAATCCTTAAGATGAGGTTTACGGTTCCTTCTCTGTGTTGGGCTATTTACGAAGGATGTCTCTGAAGTGAGATAAGGTTAGTGAGAAAAAAAATATCACCTACAGCAGCTGAAGCAGAAGGGGACATAACCTCATGTCGATGATAATAACTTTTTTTAAGTATGGCTAAGGAAAGAAAAACATTCTGGAGAAGTGCAGATAATAGAACACGGTTGTGTCCCACTTGTACCACGGACCTGTACTGTGAGTTTATTAATCCCTGCAGGGCTCACTAATAACTCAGACTTGGAAGTAATCAAATCGAAAGTTTGTGATTAACCTTATCCTGTTCTGGGGAGAAAATGGGTGAAATTGAGCAAAGTGGACAAGACTGCTCTCCTTTGTCTGATTTGAGACTTCAGAGCTCCATGGTGAATTGGGAAATGAGGGTATGACTCGTGGACACACACATATTCCCTCGCAAACACAGCACAATGTATGGTAATGAGCCAAATCTAGGATATGTAACAACCTCAAGACCAAGGCCGGCTGATCTAAGTGAAGAGGAGACCACCACAGTGGGCTCCCTCTTCTCCAGCACCCCAGTCTCCCCCTAGGCTACATACATGTGCACTGTAGATTGGAAAGAGTCATGAAGTCAGCATACCAGCTCAAGAGAACCAGTAGGATCTGGTCTGCCCAGTTTCAATCATCACGAACAAGATAATTGCTCCAATTGCAAATGGAAGGCACTGAAAAATGGGCATCACGGAGAACAGGAGGGAACCGCTTAGAAGAAAACTGAACTCAGAACGGAAGGCAAATTCTCGTAATTGTTCCCAAATATGAAATTCAATAAAAATATTTACATTGAAAGAAGCTTAAATAAGATAATAGGCACATGGAGATTTCCAAGGAGAAAAATAAAATTAGATTTCCAACACCAGGATGACAGGCCAAATAAGGAATGAGATCAAGGAACAAGACAGTGTTATGAAATATAAAATTACTAACCTAGAGGAAATATTGGAGATAATAAAATATATATATGAAAACAAACTCAGAATGTGAATAATAAGGAAGATCTAAGGTAATTGTTATTCCAAAATTATGAATCCTAGAAAATGAAACAGAGCTTTACTTAAAGATATATTAATTTTCTTGAGAAACTCTGAAATACTGAATCAATAGGCCAGTTAATACCATCATGCTCTGTGGTATGTTGATGTAAAATGGTAAACACTGGCACATATTCAAGTTAAGTGATTGAAGTTCAAGGAAAAAAATTCTTCATGCATCCAAGGAGACCATTAGGCTGGTCTTATTGTCTAGATTTAAACACTGGTCTAGGGGCAAAATCTGTCAAGTCCTGGATGTGTGGGACTTGAGGATGCTTGGCATGGCCACATCTGATATAGCTACTCTAGAAACCCTTGGAAAGACAAAGCTAACTCAACAATAAAATCCATTCAGTTAGGGATAAAGCACAATAAATGTTTCAGGGATGGAGAAATCACAGAAAGGTGAATAATAAAAATTCATTTCAAGATGGCATTAGAATATATTTGCATGATATCTTAGAAACATAGAAAATAAAATTAACATTAACAGTTATATAACATTTACAAAGCTAGAGACATCATAGCTATGAAATGAGAATGTTACACAATGATCACCGATCACTTCAGTAATTGGCTACATTAAACGAAGAAAAATGGAAGCCAATATGCCAAAAATATCCCAGATGTTGGCACTATAAATCTTTATGCTCATTTATTTAATTTCTATAATAGAAATAGAGAATTAGTTAGTTTCAGTAGGTAACTTAGCTTTACAAAACTGATGTTAATATACAGATTTCTTACAGCAAAAAGGATGGAACAGTTAATGACAATTTCACAGAAATTGGAAACCACAAATAGCCAGGTTATGGGAATAAACGGCCTTAAATATAGGCTTGGCCATGCAGATATGAATGATATGTACCTATGTCGTATATAGAGGTGAAAGCTACTTTTTATCAACTTTGCAACCAGTCAGTTAAATCTGCCTGATGAACTTGGGAGTGAACCTTGTATACTATGTCATTACATGATTTATATTGAGTCGTTTTGTATTCCTTGTCAGGGTCGTTCCGATGCTTTGGGGGATATGAAAATAACATATAGGGCCCTGAGGTTTCCAAAATGACTTTATCGCGTAGCCAAATATTGCCACTGTTAGGGTCACACGCGGCCTGGTGAGTAAGAAAGAGAACAATATTTCCAGAAGCCCAGAGTAAACTAACACTTTTTATGAATTACCCACATATTTACCTAAATTCTTTATTTTATTAATAGCAACCCATTTGCGAACCTGTCGAAATATTGAACTTGTTTTAAAATTTGGACACCTCCATAGAACTGACTCAAAACCAAATTAAGGGGCCATTAAGTTAAATTGGTCTCCATCAAGAGCTAGCATCTTGACCTGAAACCATCAGTGCCCAGTCCTGTGGAGGGAAGACTGATGTTCTCCCCAGTACTACCCTCCACACGATTGCTCTCTTTAAGTTTTAAATGAATTTGTTTCAATTACATTGGCTCTCTTTATGTCCAAACATTCTGCAAAAGCTCAATAGTTTTCTGTTATAAAAAAAGACGGTGTTTTGTTTTCCCTTCCAAAATCCACTCTGGAAAACGAATGAATTCAGAGGTAAATTTCGAGAATTTTGCCTCCCCCCAATTTAGAAGAAGTCTTCTACAAAGTTGCTTACCTTCACGTATCACTGGGAGCAGTAGAGCCACACCCAAGTTGTGTCGGGTAACTGTATGAGGCAACTATCCTACGCAGATTTATTTTCTGGTCCTCCTGTCTTTTTCTGGCTCTCTCCAGCGACACTGCGTCCAGTCTCCAAGCTGAAGTTGGGGTTGCTTCTTGGGCTTAACCGCCACCGCTATGGTACACCAAACCAGTCACCTGAAAATGGGCTCCCAACATTCTTGGCGAGTTAAAGCAAACATTAAACACTGAAAAGTCCCCCTCCCCCCCCTTTGGAAAAGCTTTTCGTTTCATCCCATTTCAATCCTCTCCCTTTTATAAATTTCTGGAGCATTTAGTTAGCGTAGTGCAACTTACTTCCGTGTCACGTCCTACTTTCCATTTTCTGCTGTTCCGGTGGGTCATCTGCCTAAGTGACAAGACCACATCTAGAAGAGGGGAGGGCCAGGGACCCTGTGCTTCCTGGGTACCTGCACCCCTGCACACTGCTGGGGCCCTCTGGGAGCTAACCAGTCCTCCCCACACAGTATCACAGATGGGAGGACTCCAGGCTAACAACTTCCACCTAGCTGAGAATCTAACAAGGTTCTCATCAAAGTGTGTGAGATAAAATGTTAGAACCCAAACAAAACATGCAACTATTTACACTTGTTTTAGGTAACATACGACTGGCTGTAGTCCTTGCTCACAAACTTGCAGCTCAAAAGAGTTACCCAACAGTTTTGAATCAAGAAACCATTCTCATTTGAGAGATGTTGTATTACATTTTGACACAGGTGCATTATGTCCCCTTTCAAATCTGGTATTCAGCAAGGACGCAATTTTATATGTGTTTCTTTATAGATTCTGAGCATGGTTTATGAAGGAAGAAAGGGAAGGTGTCACAAAATATGAAAAATTCGCCCCTGGACTGGAAAAGCAAACCAAACACCCCAGTGGGAATATGTCACACGTATCACTGTAATGTCAGGTGTCTATAGTCTACAGTAAAAATGTTAAAATTCACAACGTTTGGTAAATGATGAGTCTTTTCACTTATTAATCTTGATTTTCCTCCCTCAGGGAAATTTAATCTCACAGATTTCAATGGGAAACACATTTGGAAATAAAAAAAGACACCACTTTGTCTTTCTCAGTAAAGCTGTCACTTGATTCTCTGCATGGGCAAAAACACTTCCATCAGCGTGGACTTGAGTTTGCGGGTGGTGAATGTTAACTTTTTAAAAAATAAACGATTTCAATTTTTCCATGTTATT
Organism: Paguma larvata; assembly: GCA_030068075.1. Lineage (NCBI taxonomy): Eukaryota > Metazoa > Chordata > Mammalia > Carnivora > Viverridae > Paguma > Paguma larvata. Next base: position 6,017,777 of record CM057826.1, read on the forward strand.
CTAGAATTTGCTTAGGAAAAGACATTTTAAGTTATCTAAAATCGCTTAGAAAGCACAGTATCCTAAAATCTTCAGAGCTTTTATTTCTGTGTTTTTCACCCATATCAGAGATTCTAAGGAAACAATAGAAATTAATTAACAGCCGTGATTTGTTAAGTGCCTGTCGTGTGCCAAGTAATACGCTGCATGCTACTGAACAGTACCTGTCATCTTCTTGGGTGACAATGAAACGAGTAACCACTCTAACACTCCATCCTGTCATAACGGGAGACACGCAGGGAACTGAGGGATGTAAGTAGAACTGACTTAGCCTGCTGTGGGGTCAGAGGAGGGGACCCTCGTATGGGGACATTTAAGCTGAGACCCAAAGCAAGGATGAAGGATGCATGTGGGGAAGACTGTTCCAGGTGGAGAATGGGGCACAGGTGAGAGAGAGGGAACATGGCACCTTTGGGACAAGTGAAAGAGGTCAGCACGTGCAAACCCTGGAGAGGAGGAACAGGGATTATGAGGGAGGAGGGGCCAGACCTGGACAACTCGAGAGCCAGTTGTTTTTCTGTTTTGTTTTGTTTAATGTTTATTTTTGGGAAAGAGAGAGGGGGGGAGACACAGAATCTGAAGCAGGCTCCAGGCTCTGAGCTGTCAGCACAGAGCCCCACACAGGGCTCGAACCCACAAACTGTGAGATCATGATCTGAGCCGAAGTCAGATGCTTAATGGACTGAGCTGCCCAGGTGCCCTGAGAGCCAGGTGATTTGTACATACTCTGCAGTGATGAGAGGCCATTAGTGGACTTACGTACTATAATTACGCCCATAAATTCCTTGTGGCTGCAGAGTTTAGAGAGGTGGACCACAAGATAAGTCATAGCCAGGAAGAAGAGGATTATAGGTCCTCCTAGGAGTTGGAAGGGGAAAATGGATAGATGATGCAAGAGATATTCCAGAAGTAAAGCCAACCATATTCGGTGATTGTTTGAGCTTTGACAGTGAGAGAGAAGAATGCCAGCATACCCTGTATCGCTGTGCAGGTCGTGCACTGAGAAATTCAGCGGTGTCTGCTATCACATCTACAAGAAAGGCTCTTGGGGCACCTGGGTGGCTCAGTCAGTTGAGCGTCCAACTCTTTTTCTGGGCTCAAGTCATGAGCCCAGGGTCAGAGGATCAAACCTCACAGCGGGCTCTGCATTGAATATGGAGCCTGCTGGAGATCCTCTGTCTCTCTTCCTCTGCCACTGTCCTCCACTAGTGCTCCCCCCTACTCAAATTAAGAAAGAAAAAAGAAAAAGAAAAAGAAAAAGAAAGGCTCTTGATGAAGTTGTGCAGTATGGTAGAAAGGGAGGGCCCGGGGATGAAAGAGTGTCACGGTCTCTATCCTGGTGCCATTTATTATAAAGTAGGAGAATATCAGAGTGGAAGATGGATAAGTGATCATGGTGGCAGCGATAATGGGAAATGAGTCGAATGTCACCAGTTTACCTTCGAATGAATGAGTGCTGTCGTGTGCGTGTCTGCTCTTTCGGGATATTGTTGTGACAAGATGTATTTGAGAAATCCTGCATCCAGGTGATTATGAAAGCAAAAGAGTTTGCAGAAAGGTCTACACAATCTGTGGGCCTTCGACATTTATTGCTAAGGGAGAAGCAAAGGATGAAGAGGTGGGGGTATAACCTGAGAGTCCATGGAGGCCAGCGACGTAGAGTCTACGCAAGAGATGGACAGAAGGGCAAGTAGCTGAGTCTGGAAAAGGGCAAGGGTCACGAGGTATAATAACACAAACGTGGCTTTATTAGAATGGCTTCATTGGGAAGAGGGGCGAATCCAGGCCATAATGACTTGAAGGTGGCGTGGAAAATGCCGAAGTAGAGACAGGAAGTGTAGACGATTCTTTCCCGCGGTTTTGTTGAGAACCTTAGAGTGAGTAGGACAGTAGCAGAGGGAGAGCTAAGAGTAAAGGGGCAGTTTTAAAAATGCAACGCAGGAGTAATATTCTTTCAGGAGGCGAAGCAAGCAAAATTGAAGCAATTAGCTTCCCGTCGGAGCAGATATATACCGTTCTGTGTAATAAGAGCGTCTTCTCGGATATCCTACTCAGTTCTGTTTCACTTGAGCTAGCTCAAGTCAAAAGGATGTGGACTGATACAGAAAGATATGCAGAGGAGAAATTTTTCAGGAACCATCTTGAAAATTTATATGTTCCCTAATGCAATTACTATATTATCACTTTCTAGAGAAAGTTCTCTTTCCCTTTTCAATTTACCTGTTCGGTGGCTTATAAAATTTTAATGTTAGTGCTACAGGAAAATCAAATAGTGATACATACATAGAGTAGGAATGGGGTATCAATGCTACACCAAATTAGTTATAGAAATCTCGAAGCTGAATTTCGAAGCCGTAGCTGGATTCGTAAAAGAAAGCTTCTCTGCTATCCATCCCCAGCCTGGCAGCCAGAAGTCCGTATCAAAGATATTTAGAAGTGTATTTTAAAAGTCCAAGTTTATGGCTCACTCTAACATCTCTTAAATTATATAAAAAAACTGAGATTGATAACCTGTGTTTTTCAGGATCATTGCCTTAACAAACTGGCAAGACATTCTTCACAGAGAAATTAACCTTTGTGTTGTCTTAGTTATTCAAGGTCTGAAGATCTAACACAGTCTGACTGAGGGTTATGAATTTCTCACATTTGCCCTTGAACTAAGGTGCACATATTAGTTATTCCCTTCTATGTTATTCTTTTCAAGGTATCCTAGATTTCCTTGAATATATCATTATTACGGATTTAAATATTTAAATATTTTTAAATTACTCTGTGGACCAAGTGGTATCCCTCTATTACTCCCAACTCATGCATTTAATTTTGTGATGGTATCTGGAGACGGGGCTTTGGGGAAGTAATTAGGTTTAGATGAGGACATCGGGGTAGGAACCCCATGGGAATATCAGTAGCCCTGGATAAGAAGAGACACTAGAGAGGTTGCTCTCTTTTGCTAGAAGGCACCATCTGGAAGAGAGTTCTCACCAGAAACCAGCCATGCTGGCACCCTGATTCGGGGCTTCTGGCTCCCAGAACCGTGAGAGAATAGATCATCTGTTGCTTAAGCCACCTGGTCTGTGGTATTTTGTTATGAGAGCTTGAACAGAGTAATACGATTGTGGATCACATAGATTATCTGAATCCTAAATTGGGCTATAAGGCTTTGTTATGTCACTCTAGGTTGGGGGTTGGGTACTACTGGCATTTTGGGTCAAAACATCTTTGAGGGGGGGGGCTACATTGCAGAGTATTTCACCATTCCTGGCTTCCACCCAGTAGATGAGAGTAGTATCCACCCACCCCCAGTTGTGACAATTTAAAGTATTTCTAGATTTTGTGGAAGATTCCCTGGAAGGCAATATCCTGCTGTCTCCTGCACAAAGATGCGACTTCACCCCTGGTGAAGATGACTGCAGTGTGTAATGTTTAAAGCGAAGAAATTCATTTAGCTTAGTCTTAAGTAATATTCTCTTCATTTCTCTTCCCCTGTCCGTAAGCTCTGGTTAGTTCTAAACAATGAGCACATTATTATAGCTCAAAGAACTGTTATGAAATGCAAAAATCATGAAATTTAAAGATCCTTATAAGAGCCAAAGCACACTTTTATTAACAACTTTATTAAAACCTCTTTAAAAAGTAGACTTAGAAACACAAATGTATTTGTATGTCTTACACACCTGCCAAATGAGGTTAGAACTATATTGAACTCTTATCATGAAATAGGCTTAAATTAGAGCCTCAACTCCTTTGCCTTCATGATTGTTTTTCCTTCTTGGATTTTACAACTGTAATTATCCCCATTCTCTCTGTTTCGTACATTGAGAAAATCTAGATCGGTCCATTAATCTCTGTTGAGCTTCCCTTGGTGTACAAACCTATTCTCTACAGATTTTGAGAATTAAGAGTATCTTTTGAGGAAAGAAGAAAAAATGCAAAGTGTTTATAATGAGCATGTCAGCCTAAAAAACTCCTTAGAAAAGTTCCAGGTCTATAATATGGGGATTCTCAACCTTGGGTCCATGGAAAACTGAAAGGTGTTCATGAGTGGACATCAAGGGGTCTACTCGAATTTGGGTTAAATTTCACCCAAAACCACAGCTGTATAAGCATTTTCCACTGAAGAGGAATGGTTTTAATCAACTTCTCAAAGGGTCCAACACGAGAATTGAAAACAAAACAAAAACACAGATAGCAACTGGATTTAATAGTAATAAGAGCTTAGAAACTAAATTTGTCTTAAAGTTCTTCTCATCACGTAAGCTTTTTCTGATGTTTAATAGGAACTATTTCTGGGGCACTTGGGTGGCTCAGTTGGTTAAGCATCTGACTCTTGGTTTTGGCTCAGGTCATCTCACAGTTCATGAGCTCGAGTCCCATTTTCTCTCTCTCTCTCTCTCTCTCTCTCTCAAATAAATAAATAAATAAATAAATAAATAAACTCTAAAAAACAATAGAAACTCTTCCTAATTGTCGTAAGGCATAACTAAAGAACATCATATTCTTGAGGAAATGAAATCTTAACATATTTATTCCTTCATCTTCTCAACATTGACCAGAACTCAGTTGAAACCATGACGACCGGGATGGGTTTTCCACATTCAGGAATACCAGATGGGAAATGCATGAACACATGGCAAACATCACCAGCCACACAGTCTTCCATGGCCAGGAGACTGCTGGACACTCGTCATCCCAGTGATGATGTCAGGGAGGGCAGAACTTACCTACCTGTCACAGGTGGTTTATCTCTTACTCCTGACGTCCCTCCAGACTGTTCTCCACAGAGCATCAGAGATCCGAACACGCAAACCCGATGATACTGTTCACCTGCTTACACAGTTTCCATCTACCTAAGGATAAAGACCTAAACCTCTGACGTGACTGGAGAGTCCTGTGTGATACTCGACTATTTCCTCTCTATCTGCGTGCGCTCCAAGCAAGGACTGAGTTCCCTAAACTCCTATCATCCTTTGTATATAATTCTCTTCTTTGAAATCAAGACCTGGTTCCTTCTGGCTATAATTTGATGAGCGCTTGAAAACAGATGTCAACTTTTGGGGCAAACGGGAATGCTGAACCACATAAATACTGAAGTGGTAACTCGGACACGAAGGACGGGAATTTCCCAAGAGGAAGAAAAAAGTCATCATCAATGGTTCATATACTGTGTGATTCTATTGATGGGTCACTTTTAAAATGACAAAATTACAGAGAAGGGTGACAGGGCAGTGACTGTCAGGGGGTTTGAGTTTTAGGAAGTATATCGTTAAAGGATAATACAGGGAAATGTCTTTGAGGTGATACACTGGGTCTCTCTCTCTCTCTCTCTCTCTCTCTCTCTCTCTCTCGATTCTGGTGACCATTATTCAAATAGGTACATATGCTAAAATCTTAGGGCTATGTATCCTTCCCACCTCACCTCCCCCCAAACCCGAGGGCATGTTAAAATAAACTGGTAAAATCTCAGTAAAGTCGGCACAGGTTCTGATAATATCATACTGCCCTCATCACTGTGGTTTTGACAATGACTGTGGTTATATAAGAGATACTGTTAGGGAAAGCTGGGTGAGGGTATGCAGAAGCCCTTTATTCTCTTTTTGCAAACTTGTATGAGTCTTAAATACTGTAAAATAAAGTTTTAAAGATTGTTCCAGACCTAGGTAACGTCATTGGGATTTTATGACATTTAGTTAGTGAGTTTGGTTACTGAAATTCTTATAATATTTCAGGAAACAGCAAAAATGAGGTATAAACAGAAATCAAACAACTTTAGGATTGGAAACTACTATAGGAATATTTTCAAGACTTACTTAAAAGAAGGGAGATTATAAATATTGTATTTATCCTCTCAAGAAATTAGCCAGGGAAAGAGCGTTTCCAAGGAAAAGTAGTCGAAAAAGCTTTACAGATTATTTTATGACAACAGGAACGTACAATACTTTTGAAAAAAAGTGATTTTGAATAACCTGTGATTTCTTCTGTTGAGATCATTTACAAGGAATTTCCACATCAGAATTGATGAAACTGTATCTAAGTTGTTATTTATCCCATGTCCTAAAGCAATAATTCCGTATAATTAAATACTGTGAGATTATATATTTGGTTTTTCAAGCCATTTTCTTTTTCTGGAAGATTTCGCAATACATCTTTCTCCCTCAAATGTATGCCTTCATCATTTATCACAAAGCTGCTGTATTAAATCAACCCGGGGAACTTGAAGGTCTTCTGGATGGTTCGTTTTCAGTGTCTGTGTTGGTACATCTACCTGAGGGTCCATTAGCAACCAGCATGTGTGCGTTTGGCATTTCAGTCACCTGAAGCACCACCTGTCATGCGAACGTGCTGGCATCCTTTCCTATTACAATCAGGTTGCAAAGTCTTACTCTTCATTACTGTGAGTTTACTGATTTCTCTTGAGATATAAGATTTCTTCAACTGACGCTGAAGACCCTTACGAACAGCACCTTGCTATATGACGGATGGAATAATAGAATCTGAACATTCCCTCCGAGCCTTCAGAGACACCATACTGTCCAGTAAATTATTTTTATTTCACAGAAATTGGCCTGTTCTGGTCTTTAGTTTTCTCCTGCAGTGCCTATGAAATTTTGTTTTGATACATGAGTTGGCCAAGTTTGAAAGAAGTGAGACTATTTAATGCCGATGCTTGGCAAAACGCATTGTAAATAATTAATAGATAAGGTGATGCATTTGTTATTGCCTAATTATTGGGAAAATCGCTCATTCCTTATTTTTACATTCTGGCTTTTTCATGCGTTTTTTTGTAAGGCTACTCTCCAACTCCAGGAAATGTCACCGTCATTACCATGAAATTTTGCATATGAATGTGAAGTCTTTTTCTCTCAGCCCTCATCACCTGACCGTCTGTTCGTGGCTCTACACCCCATAATAATTGCCTCTAATTGACAGGAAACAGTAGGATTTTATCTCTCCATAAAATGGAATCTAAGGTAATTTTTCATTCCCTGTGTTAGAAGTTTTTGATATTCTCAACAAAAATCTACTGGTATTTAAGTAGCAGAATCAAGGATACAAGATGTTTCCATACATAACATATGACATAATATATATGTTACATTTATATACATGTGAACCTAGATTTTTGTTCTTAAATTAAGCAAGTGGTACAATGTGTGAAAGCCTCCTAAAGCATTCTAATCAATGTCAGTCGAAGGCACGTTATTCCTGCAGAGTGTCTCTTAGTCGAGAGGGACATATTCGTTCTCATAGTGTTTCATACCATCTGGACGCCTTCACCAATCCAAGTGTCTGCATTCGTTCTCCAAATACAAGTACTCCTGCTGTCAACAGAAAGCCAAGGCTCGTTTGGGGGGTAGGATGACTTCTTTTTTTTACGAAAAGGAGTGTCTTCTTAGCCACTTCTCTGCATTCGCTCACATTAGGTAGGACTTTTGGTGAAGGCTTAGACCTAGGAAGAATGCACATACTGGTCACACTAAAAATAACATTCACGTTTCTGTGGCGATACCGTCTGAGACTTCGTGGAAGGGAACTAAGGAAGCAGAAGGACATTGTCTTCTCAAAAGCCCAAATGGGATTTCCTACGACTCACCAGAGGGCAGTGGGAGGATCCAGGATATTAGAGGGGATGGCAGGAAGCAGGCACTCACTGAGAGAGGAGGTGCCAAGGACAAATGTGAACAGACTTTGCCGTGATAAGTAACACAGAACCTCAAGGCTTAGTGCAATCAAGTCTCACCACAGGTCGGAACACCACCCCAGGGCATTTGTTGACCCAATAACCCAGGCATTCTCCATCTTGTGATGCTACTACCTCAACATATGGCTTTGAAGGAAGACAGAATGTCAGTCAGTTGGATTTATACATTCAGACTCAGAAGACAGATGAGTCACTGCTGCTTGTATTGCACTGGCCAAAATTAGTCGCATGTCCTTTTCTTTTTTTTAATTTTATGATTTATTATCTATTTATGTATCTGAAAGAGAAAGAAAGAGAGAGCATGCAAGCAGGGGAGGGGCAGAGAGGAGACACAGAATCTGAAGCAGGCCCCAGACTCAGAGCTGTCAATGCAGAGCCTGACGCAGGGCTCAAACTCCCAAACCGTGAGGTCGTGACCTGAGCCGAAGTCGTCACTCAGTGAATTGAGCCAGCCAGGTGCCCTGCATGTCCTTTTCATTTATAATTTTCTAAAAACTACTTACTGTTTGTGACCTAGAAACTCCTAGATTATCAATTTCAAGACTTCAAAACTACGTCGGTGTTGGATGATTTTGTCTGGTTCTCTTGTCTGGTTCCTTCTGGACTATTCTCAGATATTTAGCTATATTCTCTACTCATTCTCGGCAGCTTATTTTCACCTTTCGAGTATACCCTCTTTACCAACAAGTATACATGATTTGGCCCAGGGATGGACGTAAGGCCAAATAATTTCATGACTTGTGTGCTTTTCCTAGCAATGACGGTATGACCAATGACAGGTATGATCTTAAATGACTCCTCTTGGAGCAAGACCTGGCCATCTCGTATCCGTATCCTAATTTTAGTTGCTTATACTGCGCATTCAGGAAATGAGTTTTGAAGGGAAATTTGGCCTTAACACATTACCTCAATGAACAGGAAGCAATCTCTGTAAGTCCCACCTGGCTTTCCAGGTTGGGGCTACTTGTCACTGGACACACTCCCTTCTTCCTCCATTTCAAAGCAGGGGACCAGTTAATTGGGATGCGATTTGATTCCCCTCTGATTCTTGTCTGATTCTGTTTATTATGTGAGTGCCGTGGCGGGATGGGGGAAGATTGGGGAAGAAGCTGGTCAGGAGTCTTACACCTGGTGCATAGAGAAATCACATATGTATTATGGACTCCACTGCTTCGTCTAATTCAGGGAGTTAACTTAGGCAATATTGTGGGTTTTCTCGTGTGTAAGACTGGTGTTAGGGTCCACCATTAATTTAATCAACCCTTGGTTGGGAGAAGAAATATACTACAAACAATATATCGATTATAAGGTATCATCCTAATTTTAAAAAATATTAAGTGTTTTAGAAATTGTGTATTAGAATAAAGAACATGCAATAGTGAAATAAGGATTCATTTTGATTCAAGAAATGTATTATATACAATACTCTTTACTAACTGCGTTCTGGCATTTCAGTGAATGGGTGTCAAAATATATTTGGGCAGCGCTGACTACATATTTTGTAGGACCAAGTACAAAGTTAAAAAAGCAGACTTCTTATTCAAAAAGCAGGGAAAAAATATGGGAAGTACTAAAATGTAGGTTTTAAAAATTTAATGTCATTCTAAGTAATGAAAATAAAATTATAAATTGTTAGGAATTTTATCATTCGTTTTCATATTATGTAATACCAGTGTTTAACGCAAATATGAAAGCATTTAATTCGTTCGTAAAATCACCAACGTAATAGAATTCGCACCAGATAGCTCATACACACATGCATGTTTTGCTCTTACAGGACAGAGGAAACATCGCACAGCTCCGAATCACCTGCTTTTTGTTTCTGTTTTTGCTTCCTATGTGTACAATTTACCACTGTTCTCTACTTTTGGCTCATCGAAGAATAAGGAAGGACTGAAAGGAAAAGCAACTACACATGATTCTATTTTTCTCTTTCTTTGTCATCACTGTTAGCTGAAGCGGCCAACATGAGAAAGCAACATGGATTAGAAAAAAAAATACTGTGAGGCACCTAGCAGCTCAATTGGTTAAGCGTCCCACTTCAGCTCAGGCCATGATCTCGAGGTTCCTGAGTTAGACCCCCAAATCGAGCTCTCTGCTGAAAGCTAGGAGTGTGGAGCCTGATTCGGATTCTGTGTCTCCTTCTCTCTGCCCCTTCCCTGCTTGCACTCTGTCTCTCTCTCTTTCTTTCACAAAATAAATATTTTTTTAATCTTTATTTTACCTCCTATGTTTCTATTTTTGGAGAAAATTGCTTGCTTGCCTCACTCTTTCCACCCACAAAATAACTCTGTAGATCAGCCCAATTTTTTTTCACAAATTGGGGAGAAGCAAAGTGAAAGAGAGAGAGAGAATCTTAAGCAGGTTCCATGCATCAGTGTCCTGATGCAGGGCTTGATCCCACGATCCCGGGGTCATGACCTGAGCTAGAATCAAGAGTTGGACACTCAATTGAATGAGTCACCCAGGTGCCCTAGTTTGGTCTAATTCTCAAATGCAGTTCATTTCTCTCTTTGCTACTCCTTTCCTATGATCTCAGCTTGGTCCTAATTTTCTCCCCGGGCTGGTTGTAAGGATCCGCATCTGTGACCATCTGGCTCTAGTCTTACACCTAATAAGTTTTTCACATTTTTCCTAAAATAATCCTTGGGAGACACAGATATAATCATAGAGTCTCCCCCACAGAGCCTGCCAGAAGCTCCCTGAATGACACTCTTCTGATACGTCTCAGGAAGCCCCTTCTCTCTAACCTTATTGCTTTCGGAGTCTGCACCCAACCCTATGACTCACCCACACGCACCAGTCCTGTCAAACTGCTCCGTGTCCCCTGGATATGCCAGGCAGTTTAATTGCTTCAGGTCTCGGTGAAAAACCCTCGGTCTCACAGGAATATCTTTCCCATGCAGCAGCAACTGACTTGCTGAAACCTGAAGAACTTCCTTCTCTACGAAGACTTCCTAGTGTCTCATTATCCTTGGGCAGGATTGACCATTGGGGATATCTTGTAGATCCACTGTTAGCACTGCCTCTTGCTGTGTAAGACCTGCGTGTGTGCGTGCACGGGCATACGCGCACACATACAGCCTTCGTCCTAGGTAGACCAGATGCCCCAAATCTTGCTCATCCCGAGTCCCTCATGCCCGTCCAACTACTGTCCTGGATGAGGCACATGGTCATCACTGAAGACCGAAAAATTATCCTCACCCCCTTTATCATAAACATTCATTAATATCCAGGAAAACGAAACAAATCAGCTATTTTCAGCATAAATTAAAAACAAGATAACTCGGTGAAATAAAATATGTGTAATGTGGACAAGATGTTGTTTTCATTCCGTTTAATTTTTTTCTTTTTCTTTTTCTTTTTTTTAGAGAGAGGGGAATCTGAAGCAGGCTCCAGGCTCTGAGCTGTCAGCACAGAGTCCCATGCAGGGCTCAAACCCTCAGGCTGCGAGATCATGACCAGAGCCGAAGTCAGAAGTTTAACTGACTGAGCCACCCAGAGGCTCCTTCTTTTTCTGATAGAGATATATTCAGGCAACTCTTGTGGGCTTATTTTCAATAGTAAGATAAATAAGGTAAAATGATTTGTAGTTGATTCAGATGAAGCCATCTATAATATTTTTATATTTTTCATTGTTCAGAGCTGGGTGCCAAAATACATACAATAATTTATTTCTGTGGTTGAATTGGAATACATCTACAATATATCGAGAGTGATAAAAATATAAGGGCATAAATGAGCTGATGTTTTCACTTATGTGTTCTCATCCACATTTCATAAGGTGAATATATTTTTAATTTAAAAAGAATGAGAAGGTACAATTTTGGATCAATAAAATATATATACCAGAAAAGACAAAGAGGTATTTCTTAGCCACGAAGATATGAAAAATGGAAATAAGAAAATAATTTAAAATTTTGGAATTTTGTTAAGTAAATACAAAAGACTGAAACTTCTATTCAATCTCCTGACAAAAGAAAACTGGGTGGGTTGGTGGAACTGAACCTAACGTATGTGACTAGGTAGCGTGTGAGTTGTCCTCACTGAGTTCGATGTAGGCAAATGCAGGTAAATATGAGGGCTTATCAATCCTTGAGTTCTTAAAGTAAGCATCTGAAAGAAGCTTTCACATTTTGAAAATAGAGTAAAATCGGACAGTAGTTGATGTTCAGGAATGTGGTAATATTCAAAAAACAGTACTATACATAGGACCCACGCAGTCTTCGTTAATGTATACGGAGTCCTTGTGTTATGATTATTGAGTTAAACTGGAGTCTGTGATCAGTGTTAGCAAAGCACCCAGTCTCCACAGATCTTTTGGCTAAAGCACTGGAAAGAGGCTTGCTCACCAGTTTCCCCAGAACACTCTTGGTCCCATGGGTTGCCTGGGGTGTCCTGATTGTGGCTGAGTAGGATTCTGTGGTTACATTCAGGGTCAGAATGGGATTTACTTAATACTTAGAAATGAGGCTGTGGAAGGGGCTGGAAACTGCTCGGAACTGAGTATTTGCCGTCTGTGTTCTAGGTCATTTCTGGTGTATTTTTATTAGTCCAAAACTGTACTTTAAAAAAAATGCCTTATGAAACATGTATGAGGTCACATAATATCAAGTATAGCATATGAAACAAGGATGTAAACAGCAAACATCTGTAGAATGATGAATAAAATATTTTTAAAAATCAAAACTTAAAGTGAGAGGGATTTTCTGGCTGTATATAAGACCTCTGATAACCATTAAAGAAACTGGAGCTTACTGAGCAAGCGATTATTGCCAGCTCATAATTCTACCATAAAGTTTTGACCAGGACGACCTGAGTATTTTGATCTCAATATCTTAGACTGCCACGTATATCAAAGAGTACAAAAAAATAGGCAAGTCATTCTATTAAAAATCAAGAAAAAAAGAACACAAATTGGGTTTAATTTTCTTTATTTAATTGACATTTAACCTACAAGGGTGATCTATTTAATGAAAATTTAAAGTGAAACCATCAAATATAATTTTTGGTAATAATCAGAATTACTATCATTTCTTAAAGTGAGCATATATATACAGATTTAAAAGACTAGAAAAAAATGAGGTAAGAAAATACTGAGCCCAAGCCAATCAAACAGCACCTTGTAGCTAGGAATTTTGCTTTAATTTAAGCAAAACCCAAAGACATTCGGAAGATTTTGAACAGAGGACTTGCATGATGTCATTAGGTCCTTGGAAGCTACTGAGCTGACAGTAGACTCTAGCAGTTGGAAACAAAGACCATTATTATTGTTATGTGAGCTGTTTCAGTAATTCATGTATGTAGTAATGGTGGCATGAATGATACCAGGGAATGTGCTGAGAAGTGGTCATATTGCGGATGTTTTGAAGATGGATATGCCAAAGAATATTTCCTGAAAGATCAGATGTGGAGTGCTAGAGAAAGAGAGGGGCCAAAGATGAATATCACTTTTTTCTTGATCAAGTGGGTGGAGTTACCACCAACAGAAATGAGGAAGGCAGAGAAGATATGGGATGTGACTGAGTTCCATTTAACACTTAAGGTTAAAAGGCATGTAAGATGTTCCAGTGGAAATGTTGAGCAGGGAGTCAGTGATATGACCCTGGGAGTCAAGAGGGGTGTAATCTAGTACTTGGATGGTATTTAAAGTCAGGAGAGTAGAGAAAACATAGGGAGGCTCTATTGATAGAAAAGCAAAGAGCACCTAAGACTCGGACCCTGGAGTTGCTCCAAATTAAACATCAAGGAGAAAAGGATAACGTATTAAGAGATACTGAATGAGGAAATTAAGGATGTGATGTCCTTAATGTGATGCATTAAGGATGAAGGAATTATCAACTAAGTCAAAAGTCGCCAAATAGTGTGAGGACTGAGAATCGATCCTTGGATTTCACAAGATAGAGCTTACAGCTGATTTTGGAGAACACTTCCCGTAGAGTGGTCAGGCAGAGCTTACTTGGAGGGCACTAAAAAGACAATAAGAACATCAGAATCCAAGGCAACATGTATGGAAAATTCTTTGGAGGCATTTTGTTCTAATGAGGAGCAAGGAAAGAGGCAACTGTTGTTGGGGAAGCCCAGTAGAGAGAACGTTCTTTAAGATGGGAGACAGGACACCATGTTTGTGTAAAAATGTGAATGATCCAGTAGAAAGAGAAACTCGGATATAATAAAGGGGAAGAGGTAGGGGCGCCTGGGTGGCTCAGTCAGTTAAGTGTTCCAACTCTTGATTTCGGCTCAGGTCATGATCTTGTGGTTCATGAGCTGTATGGTTTATATTTGTCACAGGAAGCTGGAGTATGTGGGTGCAGACGATGGTTGATGGGTGCAATTGCCAGTGAGTGTCTGTGAAGTTTCTGTTTTTATCAGCAAAGCATCACTGTCATCTGCTGAGTCAGTGTGGGAAAGAAGTGGGACATTGGAGGAGAGGGCATAAGGCATGGAATGCTCACATGAGAGTGGGAAAGTAAGTGGAAGAGGACGTGCAATCTCCTCCCCAGCTAGCCCTTGGGGGCCCCGCTGATGCTGACGACAGTGAATTAGAGAGAACACCAGCCAGGGTGTTCTCGCCTCTTTCCCCAGCCCTGATCAATCGCATGGGTGCAGTTGCAGAGCAGAGCAGGGAGGAAGTTGCCAACAAAGCACAGAGCCAAGCAAGAAAGGAGCAAGAATGAACAAGACGCATGACACCGTAAGAACAGAATTCTACTGTCCTAGTTTACGATTATATGTTTAATTTCATCCCTTGTTCTACATCTTTCTCTTCGATCTTTTGGCCTTTTCAGAGTGGCATATTGTTCTTTCAGAGACGCCAAACAGTTCTAGGAAAGAGACTGTCCTCTCTGAGAGTCTATTTTTGGAGTTTTTATTTTTGTGTTGGTCTTCAGTATTTTCTCAGAAAACTATTTTTCCTCATTTTCTTCAGTTAACTTAAAACAAGGCACAGTGTCTCTGACCGACCCTAGTAGGTATCAAAATGCACCTTGATCTTCCGCTGATACATGGTGGATAGCTGGGTTCTCTTCAATCCAGCTCCAGAGAGCCAGATGGACGCTCTCGGCTCCCATTCTTGCTAACGATTTTTTTCACCTACATTAATGGTAGTAGTTGTTATGTCTAATAGTCACTGGGTTCTTTTGATACTACTTTTAAATTACTGTTCCTGTTTCCAGAGGTAAGAAGCGCCATTCAGGGGGGTTAAACCACACTGTTATCTGGTCAGAAAGCCCCTGTATGACAGAAGAGAGATTTTCTTTTCACCCTGTCGATAATCAGACTATCTCTACAACCACTCTATAATATTTTTTGTCTATAATTAGCTTCATAATAACAAACCTTTAAGTTGGTGCCATTCGCTGTGGTCTACGCTGACCGCAGATCGCTGCTTCGGGGCCGATTTCTCAGCTCTTGGCCAGAGATAATGCACTTGGCAAGATGTCCTATTGCTGCTTTTATGGTCAGAAGTACTACTGAATCCTTTCATTCTGACTTTCACTGAGTGAGCATATGCTCATCTATTATTCTTTCCCAAATACTGAATAATGTTTGCCTATTATGCGGGGTGCCACTTTTATTTTTCAACTTATGAATCATTCTTTTCAACCTTATTGCCTTGAGTGAGAATATTTATTCTATTTTTTGTTGTCGCGGTTGCCAAATCAATGAGTTTTAGAATATAATGACAGCAATTATTTCTACCCAAGTCTTCTGGACGTCTGATCATTTGGCTGGAGTATGCATGATGTTTCACTGTGTAGCATAATTGTGCAGTTCAATGAGGATTTTTTGGCAAGATCATTATGGAGAAGCCAACAGGATTTTGAGACTGTGTAGGTACCACTTGGTTCACATTTTTGTCTAGTAATTTTAAATTTTGAGACTGAATGTTTAATTGGCGCATTATATCCAGACACAATGAACATAATGAAGCTACAATTAAAACTTAATTATAATTAAAACTCATTACGATTAAAAGAGGGAAACAGTCTGCACATTTATTTCAATGTTCTGTTGCATAAGATTTTAAATTATTTTTAGTTGTCACTTAAAGAATAGACTTTCTAAATCATAAGTAAACTTGAAGATTGTAGTGAACTTTAACTTTTTTTTTCTTTAATCTTTATTGAGAGAGAGACAGAGCATGAGCAGGGGAGGGGCCGAGAGAGAGGAAGACACAGAATATGAAGCAGGCTCCAGGCTCTGAGCTGTCAGCACAGAGCCCGACACGGGTCTCGAACTCATGGACTGGGAGATCATGACCTGAGCCAAAGTTGGACACCCAACCGACTGAGCCCCCCAGGCGCCCCTGGACTTTAACTTTTCTAAAAAGAGTTTCACATACGTTTGTTTTTTGCTATCGTTGCTGCCTGTTTCTCAGCTCTTGCTTTGAAAAAAAGTTTACGCTGCTTCTTCGTTCCTCTTAGTTTCTGGGTTTATAACTTTGAACTTGGGAGCTCTGACTCCCTTGAGCAGGAGTGTCTGATGTGCATACTAAACATGACCAAGACCTTGATACTCAAGAAGCACAAGAAACTAATGTCCAAGATTTAATCGTCATAGATTCAAGTTAAGACCACACAAATGAACATGAAACAAAATCATATGCACTGTTCAAAATCACATGTGATCCCTCATGTCTACCAACACTAAGTAATAAACGCATCTGCATTACAATGCGGTGATCACGTACTTCTAGCTGATTTCGCCAGTTATTTATGGTAATAAAAATTAGGTCCGATTCGGTTTACTTGTTCTTCTCATTATCTTTCCTGTTTAACAAATTTCTCTGAATTCTGTTGCACAATAGTACTCCTTTGTTATTCTCGGGGATTCCACGGCCCAGAGATTCAGGAAGTCCACGGTAGGGAGGGTAGGCTCTGTCCTGGATATCTGCGGGCTGGGGCACAGCTGAGAAGACCCTCCTGGCTGGGAGGTAGGACACCTGGAGAGGAAGCCCACTTGCAAGATGGCTTCTACACGTACAATTCTGACACCTTGGACTAGCACGACCTGAAGGCCAGCACAACTGAGGATGTTTATCTGAGTATCCAATTGCAGCCTCTCCTGAGCATCTGCCTAGCTCAGTTGGTAGAGCATGTGACTCTTGATCTCAGGGTCACGAGTTCAAGCCCCATATTGCGGATAGAGTTCCCTTGAAAACAAAAAGAAAACCAAAAAAGAAACAAATGCAGCCTTTCCTTATGATTTGGGCTTCTCCCAACATAATAACTGGACTCTGAACTCTGGAAAGAGCATGTTGGGGCTCAGGAAAGAGCTTCCCAGGGGCACCAAGTAGAGGTTCCATGACTTTTTCTGACCTAGGCTCAGAATTCACAGGATTGTTTCCATCCGTTGTACTCTAATGGTCATAGGAGACGGAAGCACACTCCAGATTCAAAGGGAGGGGACATAACTCCATCTCTTGCTGCGAAAAGTGACAAGGTCACCAGGTACAAGAGGATGTGGGGAGGGCAGTAATGCTCCAGCCGCTTGGAAAATACAACCTACAGCACTCGTGCGTCCTTACCATTTGCTTTCACCTCCCAGTGTGTGTGGTCACATGTATACAGAACACGCTGAAACACCGCGTACAAAACCATGCCTATGAGGGCAGCACGGATGTGCTGCCCTCTGTCGTGGGTCCTCTGAGGCTGCTACCTGGTACTTGACTTCTACTTGGCATATCTTCTGAAGTGTTTATAAGAATTTCCATAATCAGTTATGCCCCGGCAACACTTTTCTTGAGCAGGTTAAGAGCACATTTAGAGCAAAGTCGTAGCACTGGAGATGAAATTCAGGGTCAAGGATCTTAGTTCCAGACAAAAAGTGAGATAGCTTTTAAAGTGAAATGGAACTAGCATGCTAGAATTTATATATATATATATATAAAATTTATATATATAATTTATATATACATATTTATATACATCATATATAATTTATAATATATATGTGATTATATTATATGATTTATATATACATATTTATATGTATCATATATATAATTTATAATATATACATGATGCTATTATTAAGTTATACATCTCATATATATAATTAGATTATTAAGATGGAACTGGGGCAGGTGTGTGATAATTTGTAATATTTTCTATATGCTCTGTATTGATGATATATCAAAAAATCTATTATAAGAAAAAAATTCGCCAGCCTGTTACAACCCAGACTGTCCTGTGTCCACATGCATGAAGAGTTTGAGTACACGGGCATGTCTGCTGAGAGCACTTTGCTTTGCTTAGCTTGTACTTTATAGTGATTACATAGAATTTTAAAAATACGTGACATACATTGGGTCTATGGAAACATACAGGAGCCTGCCATGCTATATGCTTTTTTACCAAAAGTGAAATTAACATGCATTCATTCAACATGAACATAACAGGAACATAAAACTTCCTTCCCTTTTTGGAAAATTTTTGTAGATCAAGTGAATATATGCATGTCATTCATTGGATTCCTAAAAGCTGATTTGTCTGATAAAATCGATAACAAAAAAATATTTATTGAGACTAAATTGTCCTTTCGGGTACTGAATAAAACAGTAGGAGTGTACCTGCAAGTGGCTTATTAAAATGTAAAGGGTAATAAGTAAACAACAACAGCCACAACAACAAAACTATTATAATTAGGCACATTGATGACACCTGAGCCTAACTGAAAGTAATAACATATTTTTTACGCAGGGAAAATTTATTGCTTTTGGTATGACACCTTTACTGGAAATGAAAATTCATGTGGCTCTCGATACCGACATTGTCTAAAGAACATCTGTCTTTCAAAACTAATTTGCAAATTATCCAAATAACACCCTGACACAGCATTGCTTCTTTTCAATTGAGTGGAGTCAAAAGTTACCTGCTCTGATCTCTCTCCATCTATATTTTATTACTGTGTTACCATATGCCATGCTATGTTAGTCTAGTTCATGTATGTGTTGCTGCCCTTGACAGTTCATTGACGATAAGGTTCATTCCTTGAACATCTTTCCATCCGCAGTGTTTACCACCGTGAATGACAATTTTCTATCAACAGGAACATTCACTCAAATATAGTATTTTGTTGAATGAATGCATGTTAATTCACTTCTGAATCTACTACAAAAATTGCGATCAGTTTTCTAAAAGTTTTTGTCTGGTAAAATTTATTTTATTAAGTAAATTTGCATCATCCAATTAAATAACTCAATAAAAGCCACGTTTCGGGTATTTTGTAACCTAGGCTTGTACTGGAGACCCAATGAGAATTGCTTTATTGAGTCACAAAGCTTCAATGCTTTCAGAACGATGCAGTCTTTACTTTTCACTAATAAGTGAGACAAAGCTGAAAATGTATCTACTATATTCATATTTTCCTGTTAGATATTTGGTACCATCCCGCCGACTCTTTGTTCACCTTGCTTTTTTGCACTAAACACATACAGATGATCACGCCACAAGATGGAGATTTGTTTTCTGTCGTTTTCATGCCTTGCGAGTTCTCCCCTGGGAGAATATACTGCTGTTCACGCCACACATGCACCTACTTCTCATAGTTTCTGCTATTATGAATAGTGCCGCAATAAACAGCTTTATGTATACATCTTTAATTTCGGCAAGTTTATCTTCAGAATAGATTCTCAAAGAAAGGATTGATCACGTTCTAAATTGCGCTCTGTTTTTCAAGTTCCTTTCTGCAGATAAAGACCCAGAAGTGGGATTGCTAGATAATGCAGGTGCCATATTTTTAGGTTTTTGAGGACTGGATACTGTTTTCTATAGTGGCTGCACTATTTAACATTCCCACCAATAGTGTAACATTCCAATTTCTCCACATCCTCAGCAACATTTTTTCTTTCTTTTTATAGTAGCTATGTATAACAGGTTGTAGTGCATACCTTGTGACATTCGGATGTTCTGCTGTCTAACGCAAGTGCCTGATCACTGAGGCGTCAACTTCGGAGATGGCCATCTTGAATTAACCCGCTGCCAGCCACTGGCTAGATAGAGCGCCAGGCCACTCCCCACTCTGAGGTTCCTTTGATACAGAGATCTTGGTTGACTTTGATAACTGCCCACTTGTGCCCCTTGGTTTTTCTCTTCCTGCACTTTGATTACTGCTATTCTGCTTTAAAGTCACCAATAAACAGGGAGCCTGCAAAACCCTAGGCCCCTGCCCTTGACCCAGGTGAAGGCAGAACCCCAGGTCTGTGCTCTCTCTCCCCGTGTGGCCCCGGGTGTGCTGTGTAATTTCCATACCCTGAAAAATAAGGCATATTACTTACATTCCCCAAAGGTTCTTGATGGTCATTGTTGAGGGCATCTTGTAGTTCTACGAACCACAAGGGACAGCCCATCCACTAAGTGAGTTATCCATAGGCTGAGACTTACACAAAATATGGGTGTGAGATGTTACCTCATTGTGGTTTGAGGCTGCATTTCCCTGATAATCAGGGGCATGCATACTTTCCCTTGATAAAACTGCTAAACTAGAAATATATACAAGGTACAAGCTACATTACCAAGTTTTCAAAAGTTCAGACCTTTGGAAGATGGATTAAAGGCATGAATGAAATTGGTGTGTGGAACTCAGTGTTAATTGCATCACCCCCTGAGCTTCTTTGTCAGCGTCCAGGCTAAACAGCCAGAGCGTTCACCATGGAGGTGGCGTTAGCAAGCGGTGCTCAGAGTCTAATGTGTGTTATTAAAAAAGTTCAGTTCCCGCTTTTGAACTTAAGTAGAGATCGTGAGATTTCCCTTTTCTAATCTGTAAATAAAATTTCAACATGTATGTCATGCTGTGGAAACCCTTTATGGAGTTTTCTGTTCCTGAATTTACTTAGAAATTTATTCTGCATTCTCAGAGCTGAAAGGGAAGTTATTAGTCCAGAAGCATGACCACTGTCTTTCCAAATGAGAACCTGTAAGTCTGGATGCTTTATCGCTCACCATGGTCAGAGGCTATGGGTTTATGGGGTAGAAACACATTGCAGTTCAATAGTTAAATGAAACAGGGAGAGCTGGCTTCACGAAAGGGCATTTAAGGGGCAGTAAGAGCCTGTGTGACATAAGTCCTAATGATGTGGGGAACACAGTGTGAGAAATAAGCCCACTGACCCAATCAAAGGAGGGTCAAGGAGACTGGGACACAGTGAAGTGAGGCTTTAATCAATGTTCTTGCAAGAGCAGGTGTCTGAGGGACAGGCGCGCTCGGGGTAGTTAGAGCAGACAATTTATCTCCTATTGTGCAAGTCCCTCCCCTGGTTCCTCATTGGCTGAGTACTGCAGAGGTTACAGCCTTACCCAGAAGTCGCCTGATGCCCATCGAAGGCAAAAAGTAGTCTGATTGAACATTCCTTGAGGCAACACAGACTTCAGTTCTTGGGCGCATGCTCATTGCGAAGCCCACAAAAAGTAAGCCCATGAAATGGAGAGGGGAAGAAGAACCAGGAAATGATGTCTTGAAGGGTTTGGGACTCATTGTGGGGAAGGGGATTTCCTACATATTCCCAATAGGTTGTAAACCTATCGTTAACTGGACAGCACAGCCTTTATTTGGTATTTCTGAAAATGAATCATCTCACTTACTTCTCATAACAGGCAAAAGAAAAATGCAGATAAAATTAAATGTCCTTATAACTCACAGCCATTGACAAATACCTGATGCTGGCTGAGTATAACATTCCTCAAGGAGGAACTCCTAACTGTCTTAAGGTTAATGATTTGCTAGAGGAAAAACAACCTTAACTTGACAATAATTCACCTCCAGTATCCTGAGAGTCTTCTTTAGCATATGAAAGTCCTTCTGGAAACTTCCCCTTGTCTTTACTGTTCACAATCCCAGGGCAGCTCTTTCTGCCCATGGGTTCTCCTCCTGCTCTAATAAAACCTTTTGGCACCAAGATGTCTCAAGAATTGTTTCTTGGATGCCGGCTTTGAACCCCAGCGTTTTCTACATGACTGACACCCATGACCCATGAACTAGTTAACCAAGATTTGGTTCTACATGTTTGCCATTGCCTGGTCAATCCAGTTAGTGACATTTCCTGTCACTCAGTAAAGAAGTTTACTAAATCCACTTATGGGATAATAGGAACCTTGTAATCGAGCAGGTCTTTTGCAGGAAATAATCCAATGGGCTTCTAGATGCTGGAAACACAGCTCTGACACTGCTGTTCCCCACGATTTGTTTACCATTTATTCACTTTGTTAACCCTCATTTTCCCTGGGAATATTTAAATAGATACAACTCACTGTACCTGCTACTATTGTGCTTTTTGTTCCAATATTCACAAAAAGTTAAACTATCATCATGTTTTCAATTAAAGTCAAAGATACCACTTTTTACTTTACTGGATGTGGAGATACTTCTATGACTTCATTTTCTAGAACTGATTTTATTCTGCCTGCTTATAGGTATTGGACTTTTTGTTCCTCACCCCCGCCAAAAACAAAAACAAAAACAAATACAAAAAAAAAAAAAAACCAAAAAACACATGTAAGAAGAAGCAAGCCTGTTGGAATTAACTTCAGTTTATGATTAATTATATCTACATATATATGTAGATATATATATATATATATATGTTTCATAATTTTTCACCATTTGAAAGTTTAATTTTTATACATTATTTGAACACTGGATTCTTTCCTGCAGTAGGTATGTAAGGTCAATATTCACAATATCAACAGCTCTGAATTGGCTAGCTTTACATTTGTATCAGTTATGGCTGGGTAGTATTCTCATAGTTAAGAAAGCCATTACTTATAGGGGGTTCTTGGGGGGTTCAGTCAGTTAAGCATCTGACTGTTGATCTCAGCTCAGGTCTTGATCTCAGGGTCCTGAGCTCAACCCCCATGCTGGGCATGGAACCTACTTAACACAAAAAGGAAAAGAATACCGTTACTTATAGACATTAATGACATATTACCCTTTTTTTTTTTCTGGTGTTAGTCTTTGTTTTTGTTTTTCTATGGTTGTGGTTATGGTTTCTATTGCAGTTTTTCCAGATCATTGTGTCATTATGATTTATGAACACTAGATAAATCATGAACATTCTTTTTCATTACATGAGATAATGGCTTTCATTTTTAATTTTGCTTCCATTGAAATTTGGGAGTTTTTGGCATTAGAAAGAAATGACCTTTCCATTGTAACAACTCAAAGGGAAGCATACTCAAATCAAAGCTATAGCTAAGTTCCTTTAATTAATGCATTAGTCTCTATCCATGCTCATAAGAGAAGCAAAATTGCATTTCTCTGACACTTAACAAAGGCATGGGAGAAAGCTTCTTGCTTTGTTAGAATTAAATACTTTGGTGTGTACTAATATATTGGGTGACTTTTCAGAAATTTTGAATTTTTTATGACAACCACTAATTGTATCTGAAAAAGGTCTACCCTGAACCGATGTGTCCGTATTCAACTGCAGAAACAGGTGAGACCTGGGGATGCTAGATCATTCCCCCATTACCATCATCATTAGGAGATTCTTATTTAGAACATCTTTAGTATCCAAATTAGTCTTTCTGAGCAGCAATAATTTGAATATGTAACATCCGGTGTTTTCTTGCTGGTCAACCTGCTCATTGTTCTTCCTCCCGGGAAGGCTCCTGTCTTAGAATTCCAGCAGTTCTTTTATTGTGAGAGCTTTAAACATGGCTGTGAAGTCTTTGAGGCTCCTTCCATAAACAGCAGAGCCTAATATCTCTTCCCTTGAATGTGGACACTTGCAATGAAAACTATGAAGCAAAGTTAAAATTGCGTTACTTCTAAAGCTCGGTTAGAAAAGACGGTACTGGTTTGGCATGGTGCCCTCTCCCTCTTCAGGTATGTGCTTAATTAAGCCATCATGGAAGCGGTCGGCTTGCCCTAATGCCACCATGCATGAGAGGCCATATGAGGAGGACACGAATGAGATACCCCAGGTTCATCAGTGCCCAGCTGATTGTCTGAGCATCAACCCTCTTTCACTCCTTCCAGCCCCAGGATTCAAGGCTGCCATAACTATGACAATTTTAGCAGAGAGGACACTATCCTCTCCTCCCTGTCCAAATTCCTGACCCACAGAATCTGTAAGCATAAAATATGGTCGCTATACGCCAGGAAGTGTTCATTTGTTTTGCAGTCATGGAAATAGAAATTTCTCTAAAACAGGTTCTTAAAAACCTTACCAGTCCATGGATACCACAGGCCCCTTTGCCCACTCTTTCTCCCGTATCTGATTTTAAATCAATTTGCTGGGCACCTGGGTAGCTTAGCTGGTAAAGTGCCCAACTCTTGGTTTCGGCTCAGGACACGATCTTACGGTTTCTGGGTTCGAGCCCCACATCGGGCTTCATGCAGATAGTGTGGAGCCTGTTTGGAATTCTCTCTCTCTCTCTCTCCCTCTCTCTCTACTCCTCCTCCTCTCTCTCTCCTCTCTAAATCAACTTTAAAAAAGTAAAATAAATCAATTTGCTAATCAATAATGGCATATTAAAGCACATATGTGAACATTAAAATAACTTCTATTTTAAATTTTTTTAACATTTATTTATTATTGAAAGACAGAGAAAGAGCATGAGCATTGGAAGGGCGGAGAGAGAGACACACATACACAGAATTTGAAACAGGCTCCAGGCTCCAACCCGTCAGCACAGAGTCTGATGCAGGGCTCAAAGTCACAAACCGTGAGATCATGACCTGAGCCAAAGTCAGACTCTTCACCAACTGAGCCACCCAGGTGCCCCAAAATAACTTCTATTTTAGAAGCTAAGTGTGAAGTTACCGATTTTTCCTAGGCTTTGAACATGTTTAATTCCAATAAAGTATAATTTTGTTTACAGTTTTAAAATAACTATGCCTTTTTCTTTTCCTTTTTAGTCAATAATTGTGACGAGATAAAGCCCTTAAGTGTCATCTGAGATACATTTTATAAGCAAATCCTTCTTTCTAAGTTTATCCTTCACCATTATCCGGAAAGGTAAAAGTTCAGAGATGAGTACCAGGTGCTGTCGGATGTTTGCAAAGACGAGGAACGACAGAGACGGCAGGCCGTTCGACACGGCTGGTGGCAGCCTTGGTGAGGCACCCCTAAATGGACTTGCCAGAGAACCAGTGGATCGGAGGATTAATAAGAAAACATAAAGGGAGTGAGCTAAGTCAAGATTTTAGCCGTGAAGCCGAGAGGTAAAACCACAGTTTTAAGCAAACGTGGAACCAAAGAAGGCAGTGATTTTTCATTTTGCTCTTTTTTAAGATGACAGATACTTGAGGACATTTAGATTTTTTTATCGTAGGACTAGGGGAGACAGAGGTTGGCAATATAGGACTGAGTAAAGACAGAAAAGAGGCCAAGGTCCCTTGACTAAGGGTAAATGAGTTTCCTACTGAAGCGTTTGGTTTAGAGACAAGAAAGGGCGTCCCTTTCATTATAATACGAAATGAGAGTAAATATTATTAAATACGAAATGGAATATTAAACTTAACTTGCCAAAAAATATGAATCTTAAAGGAAAGGAAGGATAATCTAGAGACAGTTTTCCAAATCGAAGGACTTGCACTAGGACACTAGGGAATAAAATGGGAAAACATTTCTGTCGCCTGCTCTTCCAAGGGAAGATGAAGGAAATACAAATCTGTAGGAAGCACGTCCCCCATGGCCCACCAGGAGGTCTTGCTGTAGAAAGTTCAGATGTCCTTCTTTCTTTTCTCTGGCTAAAAGAAGCAAAAGGACGTTTGCACACCTTTAATGAATTCAAACCCCTCTATTCCAAGAATATAGTTCTACCTTCTTGGCAATGCCTCCTCTTTCTTTGACACAATGCAAATAGATAAATCTTCTTAATGCAGATTTACTAGTGACTTTTTGTCCGGGCATATAGAAAGATCGTCCACTTTACATCATCCATTTTATAGCTACATAATGTACATTCTGGGCACAAACCCACAAATCTATGAATAAAAATAAAATAGAAATGTAATATTTTCACTTACATTCAGTTGCTTTGACAAGTAAAGCTAATGGGTTAGTTTAACATTCCAAGAAAGTCTGTGGGGAGCAAAGAAGTACAATAATACAGTGACCTTTCAAAGCTGTTTCTACTGCGCATACGAATTCCTGCAGTATCTATTTTCCAAATGGGTTTATCTCATCTCGAAAATATTATGGAATACGTGAGGTTCCAAATGCCTTTTTACTGTCTTTGCTATGTGTAAAATTATTATCTTCGTTGATTTAAAGTGCCAACACTAACATAGAAGTCAAATCATGAAAATTTCACACTTGAGACTATAAACCTTTAGGAGGCTCTGATTTGGAAATTCTCAATTTTACCAACTTGCATGGTGGTATATTACCAACTTGCATAGAAATAACTGCCCACCTCCACCAAATATCATTTGGACATTACTGTCTGTCTAAAGAATTATTTGTTATCTAGATAGTCATTATTTTTCAAGCGTAAAGTAAATAATTTGAGTAATTTTTTTCTGGTAGACTTTATTAAAATTGCATTTTATTTCTCAACGTTATTCTGCGTGAGTGACCAGAGTCTGCTGAAGACCTAGGTCATGGTCCATTCCAAACTTCCCAAGGGTAAGTGCTTCGTGAAGTAGAACTATAGCTCTCAGTACTTATCCTTACTCCTCCCCTTGTCTCCTCCCGAATACACACACACACAGTATTCAAGGAATAAAACAAAGATAAGGTGTAGAAAACTGTCAAGAAACGAACTCAAGTAAAAGGATGAGGGAATACCAGAAATTTAGGAGTCACAGTGGACGCACATTGTCTGGTAAAGGCAAGGTGGAAAAGCGTTGGAACAGATCTGATGGCTGTTACTTGAGAGGTAAGGTCTATTACCTGTGTCTGCAAAGGTAGCCAATCTGTCTACAAGGGGCAGGGTAGACAAGGCTCACCTACCATTAGAAAGTGGCACCATTGGAAGAGCCATTGGCTTTTTAACTAATTAGTTGTTACAATCAGCGATTGACTCAACTCTTCGAAGTTCAGTTTCTTTATCTACAGAATACCAGGGATTGATTGGATATTTGAGAAGCTTCTAATATATATAGACCCGCTTACATGTATGTATACTTGACTTACTAAAATTTTTAGAATATTTGCCTCTGTTTATAAGGGATATTGGTCAGTGGTTTTCTTTTCATGTGATTTCTTTTTCTGGTTTAGATATCAGAGTATTCAGCATCATAGGACGAGTTAAGAAGCATTCCCTCCTTTTCAGTTTTCTAGGATACTTTGCATGGATTCAGTATTACATTTTCATTGAGTGTTTCTTAGAATTTTCATTGAAGCCATCTGGACCTGGTGCTTATGGGAAGGATTTTAACTACAAATTCAATTCCTCTGATAGATAAAGTTCCACTCAATTTTTTATTTCTTCTCAAATATGTTTGGTTATTTATTTAAGTAATTGCTCAATTTTATCTAAGGTAGCCAAATTTATTGTTACAAAATTAATCCTATTATTTCCCAATTTTTCTTTTAATGCGTAAAGATTTTATAATGATATCCCTTTTTTGAATGAGTATTTTAATAATTCTTATCTTCTTTTTCCCCCCTACACTGTCTAGCTAGAAGTTTATCAATTTTATTGATACTCTTAAAGGGCCAGATTTTTATTTCATAGATGATTTCTTTTGTTTTCCTGTTATTCTATTCATTACTTCTGCTTTTTATCTTTGTTATTTTTTTCTGCTTACTTAAGTTTGATGTGCTTGGTTTTGATATTTGATTTGATATTTTTGATTTGATATTTTTCTAGTTTCTTAAGGTAAAAACTGAAGTTACAGATTTTAGGCCTTTCTCTTTTTCAGTAAAGAATTTATTAGTATAAAATTCCCTATATATACTGCTTTAGCTGTATCTCACAAATTCTGTGTATTGCATTTTCGTTTTCTTTCGGTACAAAATAATTTTTAATTTCCCTTTTGGTTCCTTTTGCCCAGAGGGTTATTCAGAAATGTGTTTAGTTTCCAAATGTTTGGGGATATTTTTCTGATACTTTTCTGTTAGTATTTTACAATTTAATTTCATTTGAGTTCTAAAGCATATTTTGTATTATTGAAATCCTTACAAATTTACTGATGCTTGATATTGGCTTACGACATGATTTATATTGGTAAGTATTCTGTGTTCATTAAGTCTGTGTATTCTAATGTTGTTTGTAATGTTCTAGAAATGTCAATCAGTTCGAGTTTGCTGAGAGTTCGGCTCTAACTCTTCTTGGTCCTAGGTGATATTCAGCCTCGCTGGTCTGTCAGTTAGTGGGGGATGGGTGTTGGAGTCTTTGACTATAATTGTGCATGTGTCTCTCTCCTTTCTGTGGCCCCATAATTGGGTGTATGGATGTATAAATTATTGTGTCATCTTGTTGATTAGACACCTGAAGGTAATCAAGAAAAGTGAACAAAACCCTATTATCTCAATTGTTCTTAACCGAAGTTGAGCATATTTAAAAGGAAGGTGTTCTCTCTCTCTCTCTCTCTCTCTCTTTTTCCTGTTGAAGACCTTGAGATCATAGAAAAAAAATTGATGATTTAAAGGATGGAAGATAGAAAAGCAATTTAAGTTCCTGGGGGAAGCCCTGAGGGCAGGCAGAAGAGTCACACACTGCAGAGGGCTCTCCCAAGAGTGGGGACCAGGTGGCAGGGTGGCCAAAGTGGGACCCCTCAGAGCTGAAGTGTCTAAGATGGCACTGGTGTTATCTGTGGATGTGTGGCATAAATATTTCCCGTAAGCGACTCATCGCATCTACACTAAAGTCTGCATTTATGTTAATGCTCCCTGTTCAAATAGCATCTTTTTGCTCAGTTCGGAAAAGTTTTGAGTTTCCAGTCTGAGTCGCCATGGCGGTGCTGAGACAAGGCCCAAAGGCAAGAACACGGTCAGTGTCAGCCTTCACAATGGGGGTGCCTGAGAGTTTAAGGTAATTCAGGAAGTTTTGGACTTTCTCAAACCGTGGAGTTTAGGGCTGATGGCATTCACATCCGTCCTAGCTGGGAGACAAAATTGCAGCAAAGAAAAAGATTTTTAACCATCAAACACACTAGATTTTCCCTTTTTGGAATTGGGTACAATGGGAAAGAAATGTAATTTAATTCGTTTTTAATTTAAAGGAAAATTCCTGCAAAAGGTACTGCTTTCTATACTCACTATAGGAAATCCCAAAGGTAGGGGACGCCATTGGTGACATTGGATACTTTGCCATTTGTCTGGTCAAATGTGTCCTGATTATAGTTTGAGAACCACAATGTATAGGTTTATACCTTTATTACACTAGGATTTCCACACATATGCCTACAGTGACGCATAGGACCATTGGAAGGAAATTTACATTTAGCTGAAGGAAGCCCGTAGAGCCTTTACTTCCACGGTGTGAGTTTTGTTTACAGCTTTCCATATGCCCAGACTTTAACAATCTGTCACACGGATTTAAAAAAAATCATTTGCAATCACTCAAATTAGCTTCAGCGTGGGGAATATCTATCCAGAAATGTACGAAGAGAATTGAAATGAAAACCAGCACGTTAGAGCACACTGAGTATGAATTAAAGTATGCTATCTTCTTTAAATGGGAATTTTCTGAGGAACAGATGGGCTCTCTTCTAGTCAGTAGTATTCACTGGGCTCAGGATCCTTGAGTCATTCAGGGCCACCTGTGGGGAGCTGCCAGGGGACAATGGGAAGAGGTGTGTCGCCAGCAGCGAAATGCCCCCGGAGACAGAATATCCTTGGAATAAAGGGTAAAAGAAGTCAGAGCTACTAATACCTTAGAGGAATCTTGAAAAACTCTTAAAATTCAAAACCCATGCCCCATTCAACCTGGGGTATTGGGGTTAGTTATGGACAATAAAACCTTCCTGAATTTGAAATTTACAATTGAAGTTTAAAAACAGGGCAGACAAGGGGCACCTGGGTGGCTAAGTTGGTTAACTGTCCAACTCTTGATCTCCGCTCAGGTCATGATCTCATGGTTGTGGGATTGAGCCCGCATGGGGCTCTGTGCTAATAGTGCAGAACCTGCTTAGAATTCTCTCTTCTCTCTCTCTCTCTCTCTCTCTCTCTGCTCTTCCCCTGCTCGAGTTCTCTCTCTCTCTCTCTCTCTCTCTCTCTCTCTCTCTCTCTTTCTCAAAATAAATAAATACAGTTTTAAAAAATAAAACAGGGCAGACAGAAATTCCTAATTCCTGGGACCCGATTCACGGAATGGGTCAGGCGCTGGATTCATGCCTGCTGTACTATGACTTCATTGTTAGGCTCATTATTTCTCTTCTCTGAGCACTGGTTGTTCATCTAGGAGACAGAGATATTGATGGTGCCTCCTGATAAGGTTGCAAGAAAACTAATGAGACAACAAAATACAAGTGTAAAAATACTCAGAACTAGTCACTGCACAAAGTCATTGTCCGATAAATGTTTGCTCATATGATGAAGAAATTCCTGAGCAAAGGAAGTACATTTAATACCATCCCAACTGGCTATGTGTGTGTAAATGTAGCCCTTCTTGCCAGTCCATGTACGGTGGGGATCATTTAGCAGTGCCTGGTTAGAACTGGACTTCGTGGTCGGATGGAGCGTGCTTTTCTCTGGCTGAAGTATACGATAAACCATCACTGTCACGTGATGGCAAATTGTCAGTAAAATCTAAAGTTCATTTAACTCTGCTCTGGACTGATAGTCACTACTTCAGAGTTCCTTAGTTTTCAGAAAGGCACCAGAAGCCACCCATCCCCACACCTCCTGGAAGGGAGACCCTGGTCTCAGTGGAGTAGAATTGTGCTCTGTGACTACACCAGGGTTGACCTCTTGGTGGTGGTTCTTGCCCTCTGCCAGCCCAGGTGACCTCTTCCTGAGCTTGACCTTAGACTTCCTGTGAGCCAAGGACAACTTGGGGTGAAAAGTTTGATTCCCAGCTCTCTCCTTTGTCTGCACAATACAGATGCTTTACAGGAGAGCTGAGGGCCCGCACCTTGCGATGCGGCCCGCATTCACAGGGGACGTGCTTTTCACACGCCGCTTCTCTCAGGATGCCATTGTTGTCCCTCCTAATTCTCCACCTATATACAGGAAAGAAATGCGAAATAACGGGAAGGGGAATTTTATTTGCATCATTTGGGATTTACAGACACATAAATGAAGGAAGGAAGGAATAAATGAATTTGTCTCTGATACATGACACATTTCTGGCACCGTGGACAGTGCCTGGCACGAAAAACTAGCTCAAAACCACCGGGTGCCTGAATCACTGGATAACTGAAGTGGTCTGAGCTCAAGTCCAAGGGGAAGTGCAGTGCCCTCCATTTCCCCACGATGACTGTGCTTTGACGATCCAAAGGTGATTAAGACACGATCCCTGCCTTCGAGCAATTAATTCTCCTGAATTATACTGTCCAAGCTACTGCTTTCCATCGCTTTCTTGAGTTGTAATTTACATACCAAAATTCTACCTACTGAAAATGTACCATTCAAGGAGTTTCAGAAAACTCAGGGAGTTATGCAATCTTTAGCGCGACTCAGCTTTAGATTTCCTGTGTCTGTTTTTCAGTTAATCCCTACTGCCAACCAAACCGCTCGCCCAGATAACCATGAAGTTGGTGGCTGTCTCTATAATTGTGCTGTTTCTAGAAATTTCATATTAGTAGAATAATATGGCAGACAGTCTTTGTGACTGGCTTCTTTCCCTTAGCGTGAGTCTTCTTGAGGCTCTTCCATGTGGTTGCACATATCGGCAGTTTATTCTGCTTTATTAATGAGTAGTATTTCAATATTCAGGTATACCTCATTTTGTTTTTCCATTTACTGATGGACACACATGATTTTGACTGTCACGAATAACGCCACTGCCAACTTCCACCTGCAAGTCTTTGTGCGTTTTCATTGGTTTTGGGTTATACCTGGGATGGAATTGTTAGTCACCTGATAAATGTATGTTTAATATTTTAAAATGCTGCCAAACTGTCTTCCAAATTGCCATTTTACATGGTTAACAGCAATAAACCATATTTCCAGTTGTGGGTTTTTTTATAAGTCCTAATTAGCGCTTCGTAAACCCACCTTTTTTTTATTACAGCCCCCCTAGTGTGTATATGGGGGTAACTCATTGAAACTTCAACTTGCATTTCCCAAGTGACTGATGATGGTGAACACAGTTTTCATGTGCTTACTGGTGATTCTCATATCTTCCTTGGTGAAATTATTTTCGAATATTTTACTTATATTTTAATTTGACAAATTTTTTGAATTACAATTATTGAATTATAATGGTTCTTTATATATTCTGGCTATAAATTCTTTACCAGATGAATGATTTGCAAATATTTTCTCCTGATTTGGGGAAGTGTAGTTATCAGTATTATTTTATGGATAATGGCTTGTAGAATCACATCTAAGAACTTCTTACCTATTCTGAGATAAAATCAATTTCCTCCCATTTTATTGTAGAAGGCAGGAAGCCGTAATCAGTCACCGTCTTGTAGTCATCAGTTGCTCCTTAAACTTTTGTTTTTTCTCTCATCTACCACTTCTTCCTTGACAATTCTTTCTCAGATTTTTTTTACCCAAGAACAATCGGGATCTCTATCCCTATTTTAAATAGAGTGAACTATCTTTTGTTTTTGTTTGCTTCCTTTCTCTGTTATGGTGAGAAATTTCCTTGATAGCTCCTGCCATGTATGACAGCCAGGCTCTGCCAGGGACCACAGACCAAAAAGGCACTTCTCAAATTAACCTCTAAGAAACACATCTGGTATAAATATTTACGTATTGTGGTGAGAACACTGAAGATGTACTCTTTTAGCAAATTTCAAGTGTACAATATGGTATTATCTATAGTCACCTTGCAGTACATATAATCACTATAATTTATTCATCTCTCATAACCAAACCATTGTATCCTTTGGCCAACATCTCCCCATTTTCCCCACCCTTAACTTATGGCAACCATCATTTTATTTCAGCTTTTAGGAATTAAACTATTTTATATTCCACATATAAGTGGAATCATGCAATATTTGTCTTTCTGCGTCTGTCTTATTTCACTAGCTGAATGGCCTCCAGGTTCAGATGTGGAAACAAGGGCCCCTTGGTGGATAAATGATAAACACATGATATATGTAACGAATTTAAAATATGCAGCAAGAAGCAAGAGGAAAGAGAAGCAAACGGAAAGAGGATGCGATGCAGGCATGGTATCAGTAGTTCAGCTGAGCTGAGAGAGAGAACCAAACCGTCAGGTGTGGGAGTAGCTGATTCAAGCAAGAAGCCTAAAAATGAACAAGGCAAGTCTTTGATCACTTCCTGGCAGGGGAAAGCAGGTGCCTAAAACTAGAGGAAGTGCTGACTCCCCATATTTCACGTCCCTGATGGAAACGTGAAAATTTCAGCCCCTATTCAGGTGAGTCAGCGAGACGTGGGGGGCATTTTACTTTTGAATAACAAAAGTTTCCAGAAACTTCATGGGCCCTGAGGTGGGGAAGGGCTCAGAGTGGAACAGTACTAGGTACTGAGTCAGAGAGATGTGTCTTCTGGGTTTCCGGTTCATTCTCCCCACAAGGAGGCCTTGACAGACTTGGAGCCTGAGTCCTCCCATGGGGCATGCCGTGTTTCTGGGCTTTCTCTTTCTTTCTGGCACAGCCACCTTTGTTGCTGATGTCCTTGTTGATCAAAGTGACTCAGCAGAAGGAAGGGGTCTGTAGCCAGCACACCGTGCTCTACCCCAGACATGCACAGGCAAAATAGCCCGGGCTCACCAATAGCTCCATGGGCAGCCAAAGCTTTTATCTGAGCGTCTCAGGCAAAAGACACATGAAGCCAGATGGATTTTACTGGAGGGGGACCTGTTTCAGAATGACATAGCTTTCGATCTGAAGGTGATAAGATCAGTGCCTTATGCAGACACGGTTTATTTGGTGCCTCTGTTCTTCCCCAGGGAAATCTAGCACAGGTCTGGCTTATCTTGCAAGCTCCTTCTACTTTTTAGCAAGATGGAATATTCCATCATCTCAAGATCTTGGAAGAAAAATCCCTGTTGCCCTCATCTACGTATAACACTCATAAGATTTTGTCAAATTACTCTGACAGTAGTTAAGAAGTACATTAGAATATGCTTGGATTCTTATTAAACTGTAAAATTAAAATTAAAACACTAAGAAGGTATGAGTAGACATCTGTCTACATAAGCAATTCAAGGAGATTGGAAATATGGAATGAAGGGAAGAATTCTAAAACTTCCTTCATGAGCACCTGCTGATTCGAAATTTTGCTTTGTTAAACAAAAACAAAATGACATATGGTTTTTATTCAGGTAGAGAAAAGAACTCAGCAATGAGAAATAAAAAGGAATTACTGAAATAAATGTCCAAAGGCAGTGGGAACATGTGGTATCTTCTGATAGCCTGTATTCATTTCAGAGTAAGTCTTAAGTTTTCGTAGATGGAGGGGGAAATTAACATACATATGGCAGGACGGACGCAGCTAATTTATTTTGACATGTACAGACATTACTCTCGCTTCCACAGGAGAGCTAAGACAAAGTCTACTTAAGACCTTCAAACGGCACCTCTTTCTTCAAACTTGAATGTCTTTCTCAGACTTTCTGGTGTACTTCTGAATACACATATAATAAATTACTTTCCCCAAAGTGTAACAGCCATGGGTATGGTAATTAGAGGGAAACAAATTGCAGTGGTCATTTAGTAAAATGATGAATTGGTCGGAGCCAATGAGAGGCAGAAAACTCAACACCAGGACTGTGATGAATGGCTAAACGATGGAGAGCTTGTGTATATGAGACGCGGCTCGAGAAGAGCTCTACTTCCAGCCCCAAGAGACAAACTCTTCCAGGCGGAAGTGGTAATGAACATGAGAGGTTGGGAGAGATCTTTGCAAATTTTAATCTATCATGTCAGGTACTTCATTGTATTGGGGGCGGAAAAAGAGAGCATCACTAGTCCTTCAACAAATTGAATGTATGTTTTTAAAAATTGCAACCTTGGGGCGCCTGGGTGGCTCAGTCAGTTGAGCGTCTGACTCTTGATCTCCACGCAGGTCGTCATGATCTCACAATTTGTGAGTTCGAGCCCCACCTCGGGCTCTGCGCTGATGGCACGGAGCTTGCTGGGGATTCTGTCTCTTCGTCTCTCTGCCCCTCCCCTGCTTGTGCTCTCTGTCTCTCAAAATAAATAAACAAAAAAAATGTAATTATATCCTTTATCTTGTATTTTTCTGGGAAATTACTTTTGACTTTTCTTTTTAAATACAGCATCTTATTTTTATGCTATATTTCAATTAATATTATATTTTAATATATCCATTTACTTAACATAAATGCTTTAAAATT
Organism: Paguma larvata; assembly: GCA_030068075.1. Taxonomy (NCBI): domain Eukaryota; kingdom Metazoa; phylum Chordata; class Mammalia; order Carnivora; family Viverridae; genus Paguma; species Paguma larvata. The sequence goes on from CM057826.1 coordinate 6,052,853, forward strand.
TTATCATAACTACCTCTTATTTACTCATATTTAACAAATAGATCTTTTTAAATTCCTTTATCTTCTAATTTTATGCATTATTTTTCTCAATGAATCACTGGTAATCAGTGAAAAGTTGAATTCTTAAAAATTCAATGTCTTTTTATTCTTTTTAAGAAGTTTTTGTTTAAATTACAGCTAGTTAACACACAATATCGTATTAGTTGCAGGTGTCCAATGTAGTGATTCAACACCTCAATACGACACCCAGTGCTCATCGTGACAAGCGCCCTCTTTCATCTCCATCTCTTATTCCCCCCCCCCCCCACTACTTCCCCTCTGGTAACCATCAGCGTGTTCTCTACAGTTAAGAGTCTGCATTAGGGTTTGCTACTCTCTCTTTTTTTCCCCCATGTTCACCTCTTTTGTTTCTTAAATTCCACGTATGAGCAAAATCATATGGTATTTGTATTTTCTGATGGAATTTTTTTTGCTTAGCCTAATATACTCTAGTTCCATCCACGTCCTTGCAAATGAAGAGACTTTATTGTTTTTAATGGCTGAGTGATATTTCCTATAGACATAGGTAAATATAGGTAGATATAGATACAGATACAGATAGATATAGAAAAATCAGATGTTTATTCCCAAAGGTCTAAGTAAAAATTGAGAACTTGGCCTGGAAAAAATCAAAGACTTTAAAATATTGACATATTCTGTCTTTCTGTATTTTTATCTTCATTCCCTCTCTCTTACTGGCTCTAGCTATATCGGTTCACTATTGATTGTCACAGTTTCCCTACCATACGCCATAAAGCCAGTACCCCTATAGCTCATGCCTCAGTGATCAATTAACTTATATGTACATGCGTGTGGTAGTAAATCAGAAATATCTATGGACCTTCCAACATGTGTAAATCGTTATGAAAAACACAAAGAATAAGTACTTCCCTTGCTGTCACTTTGAAATGGCAGCAGTGGTGGTAGTAACAGATAGCAATGTTATCATTCAATGTCCGTCTATGGCTGGGTTTGCCCAACGTTTTCTAAAAAGAGCAATGTAGTAAATATTTTAGACTTTGGGAGTCACACACAGTGTCACAGCAGCCTGATAGCCCTTTTGGACAATGTAGACATGGAGGGGTGTGGCTAGATTTGGCCCATGGGCCATAGTTTGCCTACCCCCGGTCTAAGACAATAACACAAAATGTGCTGACACGTGGATAATAACTTCATGTATTCTGCAGCCAAAATGTGATCAAACAAAAGCAGATAAGATCTCTGTCAAGATGATTTCTGGAGGCTTCTTCAAGAAAAGAAATAGTGTTATAATTACTGCGCTAGAGGAACTGCTAGGCTCTAATAGTAATTGGAGAAAATAAAGTTATTCCAGATAAGGAAGCCTCACTTGTTTATCAAATACTTTCGGAGCCGAGACTGAGCCAGATAAAGAGTCAGGGGCTAACAAACAGGGGTAAAGTCTCTCTGTGCTCTTGGGGGGGTAACCAACACAAAGGAGCAGAAGGAGCCATCGTGATCCCTCATCAACAAGGCCAGTTGGACAAAGACACAGTTGGAGCTGATACTAGAAAGTCTAATAAGCTGGTATACCAAGACTATAGTAAAAGCAAGAGCCAGTGTTCATCAATTTCCGCATGGATTATGAACTTTTCCGTAAGTGTGACGGCCCTGTGAGTTCGGAATTTCATAATTTCCTTTGAACTTGGTGCAAGAGCTGATGGGTATTTTACATAGCAGTTCAACTATGGTGCCAAAGTATGATACAATGTTTACATTTAGACAAATGTAGTAATTGTCATACTGCTGATACTAGGCTGGCCTTAACCAACATCAGACATTTATAAGTAGAAGAATTTATCAACTCTTTTATTTCTTTTATTTTTATCTTTCACTACATGTAGAAATACCACCTTTCATAGAAGCTTAGTATATGTATAAGTACATTATGGAGACTATCCGTCCTCACCTACTTTTATCTATCTATTATTTTTTAAGTATACAAAATTCTCTTCCTGTTAGGACTTTTCTGCAACTTAAATCCTCTCTTTCCTCTCACCAGCGGTGGCTATTTCTAGGTCTTGCTTTATGAAAGGAAAAAAAAAAAAAAAAAAAGATGATCCTTTGACTAGATTTCCATTCCTTTTGCTTGTTTTGTTTGGTGTTTGATCAGTACAGTCATGAACGGGTAAACAAACAGAGACATTTAAACAATGCATTCTTTCCCTCCAAGCCATTCGAACTGATCTATGAACAGCCTGGGATTATCTTAATAATTTAATAGTACGATATCCTTGACATTTCTCATAATTCTCCTACAAACACATGATGTCTGCCAATAGACTAGACTGAACTATTTTAGATACAGATATACTTGTATTATTTTGAGTAAGCATCAGCATCCATTATCAACAGTAACTTCTGGGACTGAGGAGAGATTCAAGCTGATTCAAATTAATCTCTTTCACTTGTATCTATTTGAAACCATAAAACTATGGGTGGGGAAAATGATCTATAGACTTGACACAGTAATAAAGACTAATATTTGAAAATATGTAATGATTTAACTATTTTTACTCAAAAATAACTGAAACTGAAAGTAAACCCCATCAGCTATATATCACTTACAAAAAGGTTCCTTCCCTACCTCCCCCCAAAAAGCCATGGACACGCAGTGAATGTCAGCTCAAGCTCCGTGATTGAATAAGAGATGATCAAAATTTATCTTCATTTAAAAGCAGAAATGTAGACACAATGGCCATGTCTCTTATTCAGTTTTTTTCATGCTTATGTGAAGAAAATGAAATTTTCTTAGGTTATTCAGGTGATTAATTATATCTAAATATGGCTTCTTTAGATAAGTCCCCCAGAGATATTAAAAATGTTGGTGTACATTTCTCATAGCATGCTCTATTACAGCTATTGTAACGAATGCTCAAAAAGCAATTCAATTATTAATTTTAAACTTTTGAATTACGGCTCACAAAGGGGATACTGGCGGGTGACTCATGGAAAAGTTCATTGCAGCCTTGCTCATGAATGTTTAGGTTTTCTGGTGCCATATTCGACATTTAAACTTTCCTTATCAGATAGTCTCCTTTAACATATCAAAAGCAACTCTGTAAAGATAAGAAACCTATGAACATCACACACAAGATAAAAGGGGCAGATGGGTCGCCTGGGTGGCTCAGTCAGTTGAGTGACTTCAGCTCAGGTCATGATCTCCTGGTTTGTGAGTTTGAATCTCGCATTGGGCTCACTGCTCTCAGTCAGAGCCCACATCAGATCTTCTGTCCCCTATCTCTCTGTCCGTTTCCCACCCCCCACCCCTTCTCAAGCTCTTTCTCTCTCAAAAGTAAATAAACATTAAAAAAAGAAAAGATAAAAGGGGCCTAGACCACAAGGTAAAGGCTCTGATGAGCTATCAGCATTCTGATTTCACTAGTTTTCTATGAAAAAGAGTGAATAGCTCATTAAAACTCTGTTTTCAGGCAAAGTTGCCAGAGTGTAGAGTTTCAATTTTGCTCTGGATAATCTTTAGGAACTTACTTTATTTGGCATTTTATTTGATTACCTTTCCTGTCTTCAAGTCTAATAAAATGAAAGGCTTAAATATCTATAAGTTACAAAAAATTGATATTCTGGACCTCCTGAAATTACAGGACCCAGGGGACTGGGAATTTTCAGAACCGATTATGCACGTGTGAGTGCTGACTTAATCCATAAGGGTTTGTTTGGGCCTTCCGGTTCTGCCGTACGGTTCTTAGGCAACGTGATCGTAGGAAGGGAGGCCTCGCGGGGTGACACATGAATTCATCTCTGTCCTGCGGCTCCTCTCCTGGCAGGTGGACACTCCCTGGATGGGAAAAAGAAGGTGCAGAATGCAGATGGTAGGGGGGCCTCCAGTTCCTGAACCCTGTCACCTTCTCTTCATGGTAACTTGAAGATGTGGAGGGTGCTGGACCCACCGAGGACACTTGTCACCCCAGTCCCTCACTCCGCGGCACAGTCAGTGGCATTGTCTGCTGTCATCCCCTCAGAACTGGAAACCTCCATGATATCTTTCCCAGGGCTGGGTGTGCCCAGAGCTGAGCTCCTCCCAGCGCACCTTCCCATCTGGACCTGCCCCTGCGTCAAGGGTCTTCCTGACCCCTCTGATGATGTGGCTGAGTCAGTCGGGAAAAGAGCCCAGTCACCCAGGGGAAGAGCGAAGGACCCAGGGCAATGCCGACCCTTCTGGATGAAGTTAACTGTGCTGACAATTCCTGCCCAGCTCTGCGTTCAGCAAGTCTACATTGCATCTCTGTACAGTCCCAAGGGTCACTTTCTTATTGGGTACGATCTTGGCAAGCAAATAAATATGGAGCGTGGTGCAAAGCAGGAAGGAGAATGAAGCACCGATGCCCCCCTCTTTTACATCGTAAGACTGAATTCCAGTCAATAGAACCGAGACACAGGAAACCACGAAGTGAAATCAAATTATGTGATTTACCCTTGGCAAGGTCATCTTGATCTGGGGAGCAATTGCCTACGAGAAACCAGGAGCATTAATTCCTAATCAAACTTAGAATGAGGCTAAATGCACGACATCACTCTTACACTCCTGACTCTGCTGGAAAGATGGTCCTTAGAACGCCTTATTAATTTGGAGCTCTCCCCCACAGTGGTCAGCTGGGGTAAATAAATAAACCAGGTAAGCAGAATAATGGTTACAAATACTTCTCACCGGTGATTCTGTTTCACTGCTGAGAGAAATTTTCTAGTGAAAAACAGAGTTAATGAGATACTGGGATCATCTTGATACTCTTGATTCTCTTGAATAAGCTGAGAGGAAGGTGGTCAACCAGGCGGATTATCCTGATTTTCCTGCCTCGCTAATACTCAGTTGCCTGTTCCTGTCATGAGTCCCGGGAACCCTCTTCTTCTGCTTCATCTTTTCAACGTTTTCACAGCTGGCACTGCTCTGCACGCTACTGAACTCCCGCCCTGTGTAGGAAAGAAACACACAATCATTTAAGATGGCGTTCGAGTGGGCAGCTCATCAAATTGTTTATCATCCAGTTTTGGTCGTTCCTCTCCCAGCTCTCTGCGCCCTGGCCTCATCAGGGTTGATGTGGGGCTGGTGTTCGATCACCCCAGTCTCTCCCAGCTGCGCCCCTTGTTGTCCTCATTACCAACCCTCCCCCACCTTTGCCCAACTGTGAAAATTGTTGAGATGATGATCACAGTCGACTTTTTCTTATGGATGTAGGGACTGGTCCAGTCACTCTCGATGCGGTCTTGGACAAAGTGTTGACCAAAGTGTGTCTGACGGAGATGATGATTCCAGTGTCTTCAGGTGGCTGAGAAGATAAAATGAGTCACTGCCTTCAAAGAACTGACCTACACTTCTATGCTGTTGGCAATCATTGAGTGTTCTCGCCCCTCCCCCCAAAAATGTGCTTTGCTCCTACCTTGTCTGGGCATCCTTAACATCTTCATGCTTCAGTTTCATGCCTTCCTTCCGTCTTGAAGACTTCCTTTGAAATCTCAGCTCCTGCTGGCCTCTTATTTCCTTGAATTTCTATGAAGATAATGGCTTCTAACATTACAGTTGATTCTTTTCTTCCCACAGTCCTCAATCTGTGTTGGTTTCATTCAGGGATGTCTCTAGGCCAAACCAAATTATAGGATGCGGTTTTTGTCTGGCTGAGTAGGTGCTGGGTTCGCAGCTGAGCCCCTTAGTGCCCTCCTCCGTTGATAGGCTCTCCTCCTCTTGGGAAAGAACACGTGTTTTAACCTCCCTGGCTTATTAAAAATCTACCGGTAGTGGGTATCATTGGTTCATTTAGATTTCCTAGGTGAATGTTACCAAGCAGATGAAAGTTGATCTAGTAGATAACTCATGCTGAGGCATCAAAAGCATGTGAAATTTCAGGAAAGATCAATAAAAACTTTATTGTAACCCCTTTTGTAACTGGCATCTAATCAGAATTATATTCTTCTAAGTATATTAGGTGTACCAAATCATGGTATTTCATTATAGGTAGCCTGTGTATTATGTCAATTCTTATAATATATTTTTCTTTCAATTAGAATCATATCTTGTGGCACCTGGGTGGCTCAGTTGGTTAAGTGTCTGACATCGGCTCAGGTCATGATCTCATGGGTCATGGGTTCAAGCCCCACGCTGGGCTCTGTGCTGACAGCTCAGCCTGCTTTGGATTCTCTATCCCCCTCTCGCACTCTCTGCCCCTCCCTGACTTGTGTGTGCATGTGTACACTCTGTCTCTTTTTTTCTCTCTCTCTCAGAAATAATAAATGAATAAATTTGAAAAAAATTAAAAAATAATTATATCTTATCATCATGAGTTTTTCTTACTTATGTAGGAGGAGTCAGCCTTTAGGAATAAACTGAAAATATTTAAATGATTACAACTTTTAAAAATGTTCTCTACTATTAGCTGTAGAAATATGCCAATAATGCCATTAGTTGCTAAACTAGGCCACAAAGTAACTATATTTAAAATTTCTCAAAAATATGGTCTATCCAGATATAAGCAACTTCTAAAAGCCAAATAATTACTGTTGCTCCAAAGTTCTTTGATAATTTTTCCGCCTTTGCACAAAGGGCTGTAAATAAATCTTCTTCAACAGTTTTGACGAATCACGAACAGTTCCACCGTTCCTCCGAGACAGAGAAGCCACACTCTGGCTGAGGCAGCTGGCTGGTCTGGTCACCATTTGCATTTCGCAGGGATGTCGCGAATGTTCATTGTGGGTGGCACATGTGGAGACGAGAAGGCAAAATTGCCTTTTACTTTATCACAGAGACATATTTTATATGAACACACGTCTTAGGTATTGTATGTATATCTTATAAAGTTTATTTCTATTTATCTGCTTTGGTTGGCTTTGAAAATAGATTATATTATTTCATTATGTTTATGAACTGCTTCTACTTGGGACAGTCATGAACTTTGGCATATTAATTCAGAATCCAGAATTTTATTATTTATTCAAGAGTTTTTATGTGATTTTTTTTTGTTATCTTGTCTCTAGTTTTGTCTCTCATAGGTACTTATTTGCAAATGATTCATTATCTGTTTGTTATTTTTCAATATGCATGTAGCATGAGCTCCTTTGCTTTTGGACAACCATTAGTTTTTATAAATTCACTGCATTCTGATTCTACCTCTTATTTTTTGCCATGTCAGTTAAATATGTTCGAGAAAATCTCATTGAGAATTCCTCTCCACTCTTTACGAGTTCTTTTCTACTTCAAAGGAGTGTTATGTGAATTTATCTTAGAATAATTAAGACTGTTCAAGAGAGAGGTTTCAACGAAGTATTAGATATAGTATAGTACTTTATCTTACCAACTTTCAAAAATAAGAGATGGTAACACAAGAACAGTATGTGGGCCTGTGTGTGCAAAGAATTTAAACTATGTGTGTGTGAATTCAAGATTCGGGCTTACTATGAATCATTTAAATTAGGAGAAGTTGTTTAAGTACATAGCTTAGAGAAATATTCAAATTCAAATATGTATCACTTAATGTTGAGTATTGAAAAAGGACACAATTAAAAGAAAGCAGATGTGCTGATTACGAGGGTGAACATTTTTATTTTACTTCAAAAACTTCTTTGAAATTTTCTAAAATCATTGTGTTGTCTTTTAATTAGATAATGCTACAGGGGGTAACCGATAAACCTAAAATGTTAGCATCTTACCATAGAAATGTCTCATGCATTTTAGGGACCAATCTGGATAATGGAGGCTACGCTAAGCATTTTGGGTAGAAGAGGTTTAATATAAGAACTAGCAGCTTATATGACTTCTGAAGATCAGGGAAGCTGCCATCGGCATCTCAGTCACTCTGCTGCCCTGAAGTCAGTGTTTCTCAGACTCACCTGGAAGCGGCAGTTCTCAGGAATCCCTGAGAAGCTCCTGTCAGCTGTCCCAGTCAGTCACAGTGAAGAGGGGGCTTTCTGGGAGCTCCCCCAGGGAGTCACAGTGAACCCTGAATCTGCTCAGAGTCTGACTGCGGCCAGCTCGGTGTGTGGGGGGGTGAGTAATGGCTTCTCCTCCAATGTTGTCTCCCAAATCATGTGCATGTGGTTTTAATGGCAAGCTGTAACCTGGACCCAGGAAACCGGCTGTGAGCCGGCCCGGTGGGTGTGTGGTTTTGTAGTTGGGAGGATGGACACGATACTTCCTGCCTCCCCCACTTTCATTTACCATTGACAGGGACAGGTCACGTGGCCCACCCGACTGCAGGAGGAGCCGCCTCTCAGTGCCTACCAACCATTATGGAAACAGGAACATTAATATGGATGAAAAGTCAGCCTCACAAATAAATTATTCACAGAAAAGATTCAATTAACCTTTACAATTGAAAAAAAAATTACTCGGGTTCTGTATGTAACAGGAAATCATAGTTTATCAGCATAGGGTGTTGTGTTGACACCTTAGATTTTCTTATTTATTGAACGATTACTGTCAATACCTTTGAAACATGCTAGGGTTTTTCCTAGAATACAAATACCAGTGGTAAAATCATTCCTAATTTTATTGTATGAAACCATTGACTACTACATTAACTCTTCTCTACTGAGGGTCACACTGGTCCTTGTCCTTGAAGTGAATGGTCGCATCGCTGGAAATTTGTAGAAAATCTGCATCTACTGAAACATGATGAGGGGTCTGAAGTTTTCTGGGAAAGTAATTTTTGTATGAACATCGAGAAGACCCTTTTGAGCTTGACTCAATCCCACATAGCATGCTTATGTAAAGTTTTACAAATACGTGCATTTTTATAACTTTGTTTTGGCTAAAAATTAATATTGGCTTGGGGCGCCTGGTAACTCAGTCAGTGAAGCCTCCAACTCTTGATTTCGGCTCAGGTCATGATCTCACGGTTTGTGAGTTCGAGCCCCAAGTCTGGGTCTACACCGATGGCTCGGAGCCTCCTTGGTATTCTCCCTCTCTCTGGCCCCTCCCCTGCTGGTGCAGTCTCTCTCTCTCTCAAAATAAATAAATAAACCTTATAAAAAGTAGTCTTGCACTCATTATTGTGACAAAAACTAGAGGTTGCCTGAATTTCTACTGGAAACTTGTAATGAGCAACAAGAAAACAAATGCCTTTGTGTTTTCTGAAGCACTTTCTATTAAGTTCAGTCTGGAAGGTGATTTGAGGAATTCCTTAAACTGGGAGCACGTTACACGTTTTACTCATCTAAATGAATCTCGCCGAATAGCTCCGCATGAACAAATGAAGTGAATTATTCATGTCACGTGTTTACTTCTCTGTCTCTTTACCAGGCTCTTAAAATCAGCTACTTTTATTGCCAGCACCTAACAATATCTGCCACGTTAATTTTTGTGAATGAGTAAAAGTGGAAATTACTGTCAGATGGGCCTGATCATCCCTTTTCTTCCAAAATGAAAATGCTAATTCTCTGAGCAGAAGGATCTTAATTGTACATTCGAATCATAGCAATTCACTTCCCTGGTGCCCTACTCTCCTCCTGCTATTGAAGCTCTAATGAAATTCACACCATGTATGTTACCCAGTCCCCTACTCTCTCTTCGGCAGGCAATGCCGCATGCATCTTTACTACAGAAAAAAAGATAGTTACAAAGATAGATACACTATGTTTTCCCCATAGACGCATTGCTGTTTTAAAGGCATAGGAAGAGTTTCACTGTATGTCTCCAGGTCATGTGAGCTATCACCTAAATAGATTTAACCATTATCAGCTGCCTGAATTACGGTTTCCTCAGGGGTTATCTGCAATTTGTTGGAAGTCTGAGAACAATTAACAGAAACACCGCGCGCTATTCTAGGCAATAATTATAGCTCTGACAAAGATCTTTCACAAATCATATATTTTCAAGCACTTCTTGCTCTAAAATAGGCTTAGCACAAAAGGTCTCACCTTGTAGATGCATCATCTAAACATTTTAGGCAAAGTACATTTAAAAGTGAATTAAACCACAAGATAATACAAAGCATATTTCTGTACGATCTAAGGTTGAGAGTAGCCTTTTAATTTGTGCCAAGCAGCTTTTCATGCGTGGGGTTTTCAAGACTAACGTAGCTTACAATGTCCAGTGGAAGCGGCAGATGCAGAATTTGTGAATACTCGTGTCAAGGACTCTCTTCGCTTTCAGGAAATTGGGAGGCACTGAGCACGGACACGCGGTTTTTGTAAAGGAAACCGAGAATGACAGATAAAATAGAAATTGAGCAGAATGTTTCCAAAGGAGTATGAGATGTGTGTTGTGTGTAGACCTTGAGGGCAGCCTTCTCAGAACCGTGCTGCAGGTAGAATAGATTCCCAGGGCGCCTGGGCGGCTCAGTCAGTTAAGCATCCAATTCTGATTTTGGCTCAGGTCATGATTTCAGTCTGTGATTTCAAACTCCCCCCCCCCCATCAGGCTCTGTGCTGACAGTGCAGAGCCTGCTTGGGATTCTCTCTCTCCCTCTCTCTCTCTGCCCCTCCCCTGCTCTCTCCCTCTCTCTATCCCTCCCGTGTGCTCTGTCTCTCTCAAAATAAATAAAATAAACTTAAAAAATTATATTAAAAAAAGGAATGAAAGTATTAAAAAAAAAAAACACAAACAGAGTAGATTCCCTGGGGCACTTTCTATTGATACTTGTATGTCCGGAGGCGGTTTCTCAGGATAAATGGTAGCATCTTTGGCAGGACCGAAGCTGGTGTTTATCAGCTGTTTTTTATAACAGGTGTTTTTATAATAGCAGTGTTCGTTTCGGTCATGGAACAAATTCTGCATCTTAAAATCAGAACGACATATTGAGTAAATATATGAGTATATTGACATATATATATATTGAGAATATATTGTACATATATTATATATATTGTATATATATTCGGTATATATTGTGTATATATATCGACATATATACATGTATATGTATATGTGTGTGTGTATATATATATATATATATATATATAATTGAGTGGGATTAATGTTGTTATTTTAATCTAAAATCTAACCGATGGTATTTTCTGTCACTGGCACATATGCTAACTTGGCACCAGTCTCCATGACAAGAGAGAAGGCAAATTCCCTGTTATGCGGGAAATCTATGCTTTTCCTCTAACTAACTCTGGAGAAATAAATTGTTATGCAAGGTATGCAGTAATCATTAAGTCTTGTCATTTTATCTCATAGAGGGCTAAACGTTTTGAAGACCCAATTACAAATTAATAAGGAAACTACAGGTATTATTCAAAGGAATGTTACACCAGATCATTGTACCTGTTAATCAGACACAGGAATTTTGTATTTGTCCACCAAGGAAATAGCTTACTTTACGCAACCATGGAACATGATACGGAAAACAATAATGTCTTGATGAATAAATGAAAGTTGATATTTTTATACTTCAAATTGTTGATCTATATTTTATCTACAGTTGATAATATTTAAACTTTTTTTAAATGTTTATTTATTTTTGAGAGAGAGGCACAGAGAGAGAGGGAGACACAGAATCTGAAGCAGGCTCTAGGCTCTGAGCTGTCAGCACAGAGCCCGATGAGGGGCTCGAACTCACAAACCGTGAGATTGTGACCTGTGCCGAAGTCGAATGCCTAACCGACTGAGCCACCCAGGTGCCCCTACAGTTGATAATATTTAAAACATCAGTGACAATTATGCTTCACGGTTATTATGCAAAATAATAGTAAGCCAACTATCTGTTCTTTGGTAGATCTTTAGGTTAATGAAAGGCTTAGCATTTATTATAGTTCTACATTTCCTATGGCGGTAAAACAAACTAATAAAGTTTCTTATTTCAAAAGCCATCAATTCAAATGATTGAAAGTCAACAGAAAGATCTAGATAGAATGTTGACCTCGGATTGTAAGTCACCCAGCAGAATCAATATCAGTATCGTCTCTGGTCTGCACCAAAGCTCTACTAACTACAGTTGAGAAAAAACTCACGTGTAAATGGGTGAGCTATGCAGGGTTTAATTCCTCCTTCTGTGTGCATTTTACTTTCTGATGTACATTGTCAGTTCCTTAGTGTATTTGCATAAGAACATTTCTTTTTCATGAATTACGTTGCATGAGAAATTCCTTAGGGACGTTATGTTAAAAAACATTGAGCAGTGTTAGTACCTGACGGTACAAGAGTTCAACCTGCGGGAACAATGGAGATTTCAAATGCAGTGAATTATTCTAATAATACCAACTATTTGTCAGACAACACTCAAATTTTGCCTAATGTTAAAATTTTTATTGATAGCGATGAGAATTAACTTTTGAAAACATGATTTGTGTTTCTTTGTATTTCAAATATTGGCATTTTACATGTTAATTCTATACGTTTTTGATAGTGACAGGAACTTAGGTATGGCAGAATTTGCATTCCTTTATACAAAAAAAGAGTATATTCTTTTATACCTGTATTCTTATATTCTTGTATTCTTTTATACCCACAATGACTTTGTATTGAGACCTATCTTTACTAGTATACCACTGGTAAAGCCAAAAGACAGGGAGACAAGGTAAGGGATGATGTATAAGAGACTGAGAGAGAACACAGAGCTATAAGGAGCCAGGGAAAGATCTGGGAGTATCGTGCCTTCATTTGCATTAATTTGGGTGATACCATCCCTTCTGGAGAGCTCTTTCTCCACGTTCTGATCGCTGCTTGCTTTTAAAACATCTAGGGGTGTGGTTTTTCAATTCCAACACCTGTATTCAATGACAGGGTTGGGTTTTGTTTATTTTTCCCCTCCAGAAAGTGAACTGTTTTCCTGTAATACCCAATTAGATTATTATTCCGACTCTTTAGAATGTGTTATTTTTGTGAGACGAGCTTTGCCTATTACAGACGTGTGAAACAATTTCTCCCCAATGGCTCTTATCTAAAGGGATTTCTTTTTTTTTTTTTAGTGATTTCTTTTTTAACATTTATTTTTGAGAGACAGAGAGACAGAGCATGAGCAGGGGAAGGGCAGAGAGAGAGAGGCAGACACAGAATCCGAAGCAGGCTCCAGGCTCTGAGCCATCAGCACAGAGCCCGACGTGGGGCTCAAACTCACAGACGGTGAGATCATGACCTGAGCCGAAGTCGGCCGCTTAACTGACTGAGCCCCCCAGGCGCTCCTCTAAAGGGATTCTATTCCATATTATTTGTCAGCTTAAGTAAAAGTCAGTTCCATTTTCAAAATCATCTCTTCAGAGCAATCTGGCCAGTATAACAGTAAAATAAATGTATTTACTGAACCACCATGAAGGTGTTTCAGTTGAAACCCAAACACATTAGTGAATTAGACCATTATTGTCTATTTGTTTTCCTTATCAACAAATACATTGACACGTTTGCTCTGCTTCATGCGGTTTTGGAATTGTAAGTTTTTCAATATTTTCTCCTTAAATCAGTTATATTATTTAACAATTATTTAGAATGGAATCGAGCCAACAGTTGACATAGAAGGATCAGTCAAGAAGAATAAAAAGCTAAATTTCATACTGCCCTGAGGGCTAACCTGGGTTTTTTTATGTTCAGATGAAGATGTGTTCTTTCATAAGATTCTCTTAAATTTTGTCAAATAGCTTTAAAAAAACTCTCTGTCGACATTATTGTTTGGGGGCAGTTAGCTATACACTGCCTCAAATTATTTAAGTAAAAGTGATATAAATATACAAGAGTGACTGGCATTGGAATAAATGGTTGGAATATAAATCTTTCAGTTAGTGTCTCATTGGTGGCATTTTTGTACCTTAGCTTTCCATCCCCAAGTGGGGCTGTGGGTTGTTACATGACACTCAAGATGTTTCATGCTCTATGCACTGTCGTGAACGTTTGCCTTTTCTTTTTAATGTTTATCTATTTTTGAGAGAGAGAAACACACAGAGTGTGAGCAGAGGAGGGGCAGAGAGAGAAGGACACACAGAATCAGAAGCAGGCTCCAGGCTCTGAGCTGTCAGCACAGAGCCCCAAGTAGGGCTCGAACTCACGAACGGTGAGAGCGTGACCTGAGCAGACGCTTAACTGACTGAGCCACCCAGGCACCCCTCATTTGTCCCTTCTTTTTACCACCCTCCCTGCCCCCATCACCTTAGTGGCATAACAAAAGAGGCATAACTAATTTGTCTCTCTAGGACTTGAACGAAACACTTTCTTCAGTCTACATACTTTTGAAACCTGGGAGGATGTCAAAATACGAGTTGCCTCACTAATTTGTTTCTCAAGGCGCACGTGAGGACGACCTCCCTCCCAACTTGGAAGTTGTTTAGAGCTGAAGCGTCTTCATAGGAGTGGTAATTAGACTATATGTTTGGGTAAGAAAATAAGCATCTGTTACAGTTGGTGTTTTCAGATGATTATTAATGAGGAAGTCTTTCGCCATACATATTTCTCATGAGGTAATATTTTAAGTTCTCACTAATAAATGAATGATGCCTTTTTAGACAGATATTTTGTCGTTTTCCAAAATAAGGTCAGGAAACCATCTAACTGCCAAATACAGTACACAATCATTACGCTACATAAATTCAGAGTAAAGATGATTTTTAGGAATACTTATTTGCAATTTTCTTGTCACGACATGTTATGTTCACAGGTAATATTTTACTGTGACGAGTTCAGTGACACGCAGTCACGTTTGCTAGCGACTTACAAAGACTTATTTGGTTAGCTTCCAATATTCCTCTTTTTCCTAGATAAAGATATCTTTAATTCATCTCAGTTACGATCACAGTTTGTGTGTAGTGTTCTGACCTTTCGACAGCAGGTTTTGTTTCAGCTTCTAGTAACAAACCCTGACTTCAGAGGTCTGTACTCATGAGGACTTATTCTCTCACAATAAAGGGCCATGGAAGTCCAGATGTCTGGGACCTAGAGAACAGCTCCACAAAGTTGACCCAGCTCCAATGTACTCGAATCTTCGGCCTGTACCTTTGCCTACGGCATGAAGTCATAGAAGGCCTCATGTACCAAAATGCTGGCCAGAACAGCAGCCATCTTGCCCTCACATCAACATTCCTGGCAGAAGAAACTCTGCCATCAGCATATTCCTCCATGTGGACACCAAAGTGAATTAGATAAAGACAAATATTTATAGAGAAAATGAACACAGTGTTGAAAACAGATTTTATTTGCTAAGGTTCTTAAAAGAGTAATTAGATTAAAGATAGATTTGAAGAATGTTAAGGTTCCTGGAAAAATCATTTTACTTTATTAGAGGCAGATAGTTTTCCAGATTTAGGTTTGTAAACCTGGTATAGAAAATTAGTGGCTTAACCTGGGGGGCTCAGTCGGTTAAGCATGTGATCCACTCAGGTCACGATCTCGCGGTAGGCAGGTTCGAGCCCTGCACTGGGCTCTGTGCTGACAGCTCAGAGCCTGGAGCCTGCTTCAGACTCTGTGTCTCCCTCTCTCTCTGTCCACTCCCCACACCCTTCTCAGACTCTGTCTGTTTTAATAAACATCAAAAATTTTTTTAAAAATGAAGAGTGTTTTAACAAATCATTGCTGTGGTATTTTTAACACCCCCCCCCTTTTTTAAAAATGAAACGTCAGACCTCATATGTCAGTGCTGCCAAAAATGGTAAAGAACTAAGTCTGGCCTACAGCATCAAAGAGTATGACTGCACACTCTTTTGTTAACAATCTATTGATTACACTCCGCCGTAAGAAAGTACACCATTACCGATTCATAATACATTTGGACCATTAATAGTGTAGCACTTCTACACCCCTAGCAAATTGATTTATTCCTAAAGTTACATATTTATTCATAAGATTTATTAAAATATTTACACCCATCTATATGCAGGGTATAAAGTTTATAGTGATCGGACTATTAAATTGTTATAAAGTGTCAACAACTCATAGAAATTAATTTTCTTTAATGGCCGTTGATTTCCCAATAAAGGCTTATGATGCACTTCAGAGTCTTAGTGAAATATGAAACAGTTAAAATGGATATTTCTGCTGCGGAGGTAATATTGTTCTCAGCAGCAGCTTTGTAAATTACTTTGATTTGTAAGCATGTTTCTCCCCACATGCTTCTGCCACAAATACTTCATTAATGCATTAAATCCGCTATTAAAATAAAGTGACTAAATCACCCCAAACGGTACTCTCCACTTCGTTATTCATCCCATTGACTGTTTTGTACCAAGAGGAAAGTTAAATGAACCCTCTGAAACTCATGGAACCCATTCCCCAAATGGTTTTTCATGTATTATAGTGAAAACGCCATGAAATAAAGTGTGTGTCTTAGTTATGATGTAAATTTTGGATTCTCTGATGGTTTTGAGCTGCCGATGGCTTCGTTAAGCCATTTGAAACCCACAACTCCTCTCAATATTTCCTTCATGGATTAGCTGAAGAAAGATCTGGGAATTGTCTTCTCCATGTAGTTTGAGATTTTAGTGCTTTGAAAAGGGATCTTAGTGAAGCCGTCAAGTCCAGAGAATTCTGCTCTTGCGTTGTCTTGCCTATTAGCAAATTCTATTTCAGAAGATGCATGCTAAGGGCTTTTAATGTTAACTGTGCCATGCAGTCAGGCAATTAACAAGGCTCGACTTAATATCTCCCGCATGGGAGGGACAACCTTCACGTGTACACAGTGTCTGAAGTTGATTTCTCACCATCTTGCGGACCCGTCTATATTGGTCCGAGTTGTGATAAGCCCAAACTCCAGGCTGATCTAAACATTTACCCCCTAATGACTTACGCACACCTCTAGGGCAAGGCTGGTGTGTCCCTCACCCAGACACCTCCGTATGTCACAACCTCCAGTCCAGAGTCTGCCACCTTGCCACAGGTGTCTTAAATTACTCTGAAACAAGTTTATCCAACTATATATTACATTTGCTATCATGAGGGTATAAATTCATATGTAAAGTTTGAAGTTCTGAAAATTATTATAATAGTTGTTAAAATAGATTGTATTCCTTAATTCGTGGTGTTCTCAGGGTCTTCATATAACCTCATATTACACGGAAACCGATGTTTGTCATGTCTATGCTTTAGTTGTTTCTACTCACCAAAAACTAAGTCTTCTGACAAGACCAGTATGCTCTTGTGAAGAGAGAGGAGAAAACAGATTTTAAATACTGGACAATAACTTGCCATTTTCCCTGACTTCTTGCCCAACTTTTTCTTAGGCACTTGTCCTGTTGATGAAGATACTTGACATTAATTACAGTTTTGTGATCTGTAACTCCTCTTGTTGGGAAAAGCCAAGCACTTCAGCAGATGAAATGGCTCTAAGAAAATCCACAAGATCAGCTCACCTTTCCAGTGCGGTCCGTTCAAGTTCTGGTTCCTTTGGGAAATTGTTCAAAGGGGCTTCATTGTCATTTCAGCACAAGGATGCTGAAAGACAGCTCTCATTTTACAAGAAGTAGAAGAAACGAAATTACATGTTTTCTTCAAGCCGTGTTCAACAATGTCCTCCAGGGAAACTTCCAAGTCCCTCTCTGCTTTTGTGACATCCTTAACAGACCCCCGGTGGGGTATTCTGCTATGGGATTATCTGGTTTGGCATCTGTCTCCCAACTAAGGTCATTGTGTTAAATTTTGAGGGATTATTATATATTTATATTTACCTCTCCAAAACTTAGCATAATATTCGGTGTACAAGAAAGCAATCCGGGGGTGCCTGGGTGGCTTGGTTGGTTAAGCGTCCAACTTTGGCTCAGGTCATGATCTCATAGTTCATGAGTTCAAGCCCCACGTCAGGCTGTATGTTGACAGCTCAGAGCTTGGAGCCTGCTTCCCATTCTATGTCTCCCTCTCTCTGCCCCTGCCCTGCTTGCTCTCTGTCTCTCAAAAATAAATATACATTTAAAAAAATTTAATAAAAGCAATCCACACACATCGAACAAATAAAGACAAAGTTACTACTACGCAGTAGATTTACATGCCTGATTTTAACTGCTTCGTCAGTTGTCATTTCTAATTTAGTTTAGGTCAAATACTCTTTTTTATTAGCGTACGGCTGCTACAGATTTGTGCTTTTATATTCCTGTGTGGCGTGCAGTTCAATTCATGTAGCGGCTGAGAATAGATTCTTGCCGGTTTCTGTTTAGTGCAGCTCGGCACACCTGAGCTTCCAAGCTGTGTTGAAAGGTCTTCAAAGACTTCCTTCCAATCCTTGGCTTTAGTGAGGGGGATTGTTTTCCTTTAGTGTTTGTTCCCTGCAAGAATGGATGTGGAGTTCCAGGAAATGCTTTGTCACATAAACTGCGAACTATAGCCTCCCATTAATGGCTTTATAAACATTGGACCTCCCGTGCTTCTGAAATTAGCATTACTCTATTAACTCTGTCATTAACAGGCTGCAGTCCACACCTGCGGTGGAACAAATGATTTCATTGCAGCGCGGGTCTGAGCTGATGCGAACTCGGGTTCAAATTCTGAAGCCTCTGCCTGCCCTGGATTCCCCCCTGCAGTGTGTGCAGCTTCCAAATACCGAGCTTGGAGGCTGCGATGTAGCCAGAGTTCCAGACACATCTCAGGTGCTCAGCTCTGATTTTGGGCTCCTCCATGTTGGAAATCTACTGAAATCTACACCCGAGTGTTCGACTTTGGTCTACCCAGCTCCTCACACACTTCACCCATGCAGGGTAAGAATTTTGCAGATGCTTGGGGCAGGGGGTGTGGGGGAAACATAAAACAAAGTACAAGCTTATCGCTTGGCACATTTTTCTCAAGGATTCTGTCCTCTCAAACATAAATTGTCTACCGTTTTGGTTCTAATTATGTCTTTGGCATAAAATCCTGAAAGAGCGTTTGTTGAGGAGAAAGTCTTAACAGTAATGAAACTTTGACACGTGTTGCTAAACTGTCCTTCACAGAGATTGAATCCAGATGCTCTCTTACCAGAGGGTAGGACATAAAGTACACTTACTTTTGATTATTTAACAGAGCGCCTTGCATCAAGATGGGCAATAAATGATGATGAGCAAAATTGAAGAAGTGGTTTTATCTACAAGAGAGTTCGTCCATGAGTAAGAGGGGAACTGTAGGGGCAGAGGGTTCTCTTTAGCTTACTAAGAGAAAAGAAACTAATGGCTCTTCCTTGGTGAACTCTGAGCATTGTATTCAGATGACTACAAATTTACATTAGACAGTGTATCAAAGATTAATGTCACAGAGAATTTATAATTTCACTCAACTGTGAGAAGAGATGAGTCTTTGCCTTTCTTCCTCCTGATTTGTGTGTCTTTTTCTATCAAAGTGTAGATACTGGTTTATGTGTTTTAATAGACTCGAAGTGAATTGAGGTATGGGACTCCATTGCTTGCTGTTTATGTAACGCCACCTGGTTCACTGTGGATACCTAAGAAAAGTGTGTTGAATGCATATTTCTTGAAGTTTGTGGATGCAGCAACACCAAAAAAAAAAATCTTTAACCTAAGCTATGATTCCATATCTTTGGAGAGAGGCAAACAGGTGCCTCTTCTGTTGTCAAAACACTTCATCGGTGCCTCTAAGGTACCGAGATGCCTGGACTAGTCAATGTGGTTCAATCCAGGTTAAAGAAAGTCCTGGGGCGTTTGGGTGGCTCAATTGGTTAAGCGTCCGACTTCAGCCCAGGTCATGAATGTGCGGTTTGTGAGTTCGAGCCCTGCATCGGGCTCTGTGCTGACGGCTCAGATCCTGGAGCCTGTGTCTCCCTCTCTCTCTCTGCCCCTCCCCTGCTCATACTCTGCCTCTGTCTCAAAAATAAATAAAGACTAAAAAAATTTTAAAAAAAATCCTGCAATTCATTATCTCAATTTTCTCATTAAATACACTTTCTTATATATTTAAATTTCAGAATCTCTTGCTAGTGCACCTACTATCCCCAAAAGGAGGAACCGCTATTTTTACAACATTAAAACTCAGACTCAGAAGCTCTGGCACTTTCATGATTTATGCCCTAGTGTTACCGGGATCTACAAAGGGCAGACACAGGACGCAGACCACGGACGCCCCCTGCAGTGGAGTCTGGTGGTCTGAAGAGGTAGTTATAAGGGCTTCACCCACATCTCGTAGTCAAGATTCTCCTTGTGTCCCAGCGAAAGCCTCATGGCCCTGGTCACCCTCTGCATTAAACGTGTCTGCGAGGCTTCGGGCACATCCTCACACATGTGGCCTCCAAGCACACCTTTTACAGAGCGAGGGAGCCCAAAGTACGCCAGAAACTCTTCATCAAAATGCCGTCCCTTAAAACTTTCAAGTTACCACATTTAATATTCTTGCGACCGTCATAATGTTAAAGGGCTTCGGCTTCGCTTTTTTTATGAAACCCAAACTCTTTAAAATTCTCTACAACTTAATGTTCCAAGAGCTAAAGGGTCTTCCGAAATATAGGCATTTTGCAGAATGAAGAGCAGACAGTGGCCAGCCGTCAGGGCTGATCGTGTGCATATAACTAACCTAACGATGCTGGGAGTTGATGGTTTCTCCCTCAACGACTCGGCCACTATTTACACCTTTGCTGAACCAGATAAAATTGAGTTACTGCTGGAAAGTATTTTACCACTCCAGGTTAGAAACTAAAACAGTGCACCTTTAACGACAATATTTTTCGAACCTGTTAAATGCAAAGCTATGAGCTGTACACGGTAGACAGAAGTAAAAGAAATCTGTACAATGTAGGGTATAGAAAAATGTTACTGAGAATATTAATGTATTTTCTGAGAAGCTGAGCAGAGCTGCCCAAATGACTGAAGTCTGTTCCTTTCATATGAGTAGATAACATTTTCTTTTGTTAATTTCGGTTATGTACGATATATACACCTTACTATATAAAGTTTAATTTTGAGTGGGGGAGTCTTAGTGCATCAGTAATGATGGATAATTGGAACAGATCTATAAAATATATTTCATCATTTTCTGGGTTGCCTCATCTCTTATTAATTTATTTATACTGCTACTTGTCTTTTACTTTTATGAACCATGTGAAAATATCTTTAATATCATGTTCTTCTCTCTGATTACTTCAGTGTGTGTTTTATAAGAATAGAGTGTTCTCATCCATAACCACAGCTCAGTTATCAACTTCAAAAAAGGTCACGCGGACTTAATTTTATCTAATCTACGTTCCAAGTTCTGATTCCTTCATTTGCCCCAGAAGTATCACTTTTAGGATTCTGTTTTTCTCTGGTAAAAATCCAAAATAGGATTATGAATTGCTTTTTGCCATCTCTTTTGGACTCTTTTCCTTTTTCAGATTGTTACTGCCTCTTGACTGATATTTGAAATACAGATCAGGTATTTTATCATTTTTTTTCTCCATGTGATGGGCACCTGGGTGGTCCAGTCAGTTAAGCGTCCGGCTTTGGCTCAGGTCACGATCTCGTGGTTTGTGGGTTCGAGCCCTGCATTGGGCTCTTTGCTGATAGTGCAAATCCTGCTTGGGATTCTCTCTCCCTCCCTCTCTCTCGGGCCCTCCCCCACTCACACTTTCTCTTTCTTTCAAAATAAATATAAAAAAAATCTCAATTCGAGTCTGTCTGATAGGTCTTTGTGACTTGCATGACCAGCCAGCTGGGACGTGAGGATATGCCCGCGCTCGCGTCGGTAATTTGACTTTTGTCCACCTGACTGAGATCTTTGTGTTCTCCAGTGTCTACTTACTATTTTCCCCTCGCTGTTTCCACAGCGAGAAGCCTGGATTGTAACGACACTAGCACATTTCCTGGTTTGCTCGGTTCTACAACATACACAAAATAACTTCGGAATCATTGTATCTGTCCAACCCAAAAAGAACCCTACTAATAAGAGGCAAGATTTGTCCACACTGGATGCAGGTGTTGAGAAGTCTTGGTTACTTTATGTTGAGTCACATTTTATTTATTTTATGTTTTTTCAAAGTTCACTTGTTTATTTTGAGAGAGAGAGTAAGCATGCACACAAGTGATCAAGGGGCAGAGAGACAGAGAAGAGAGAGAGAGAGAGAGAGAGAGAGAGAGAGACTCCCAAGCAGGCTCCACACTGTCAGCGTGAAGCCCGATGCAGGGATCCAACTCACGAACCATGAGATCACGACCTGCACTGAAGTCAGCCGCTTAACTGACTGAGCCACTCGGGCGCCCTGTTGAGTCACATTTTAAAGTAATTCTGATAATCTCTCCTCATTAAAAACTGACACAAGCTTCTATTTTACATGTTCAATATACCAGTTTTCTTTACCGTTCATTTTTATTACTTATTTTTAGAGTCTTAAATCTCATTGCACCACATGTGTCTTTGCAAACTGATAAATCAATTGGCTACCTGTGTGTAACAAACCACATGCACACACACACACACGCATATGCACACACACGCGCACACACCACACACACGCACACAGACAAACACGCACACAGACAAACATCACAAGAACCACCTGAAACAACAGTCATCATTGGTTTGACTCATGATTCTGTGAGTGAGCAATTTAGACCTGGCTCATTCTAGCTGCTCTGCTGCTGTTTGCTGGACTGGCTCATGGAGGTGGCTGCTGGCTGGGCCAATGATCTCATTTGAACGCTTGATAGTTAGCAGTCAGCTGGCCAATAGGGTGACTGGGGGGGTGTATTCTTTTTTTTTAATTTTTAATGTTTATTTATTATAGAGAGACAGAGCATGAGCATGGAAGGGGTAGAAAGAGGGGGAGACACAGAATCTGAAGCAGGCTCCAGGCTCTGAGCTGTCAGCACAGAGCCCGAGGCGGGGCTCGAACTCACGAACCATGAAATCATGACCTGAGCCGAGGCTGGACACTTAACCTACTGAGCCACCCAGGAGCCCCTGGGGCGTGTATTCTTATCAGCCAGCACTGTAGTCAGAGGCTGAACAGGTGGACATGACACTTTCCAAGAGAGTGAGTACAGTGTGCAGATCTCTTGAGGTCTGGGCTTGGAACCGGCTCACCTTCCTTCTACCCAACCCCACTAGCCAAAGTATGCCATGAGACCAGGGCATATTGAACGGGGAGAGCGGACGGTTTACCTCTTGAAGACGGGTGTGTGGAAAGTTACATTCCAGAGCGCATGGATACAGAGAGACATGAAAAATTCTGGCCGATTTCACAGTCTGCTGCAGTTTCCTTAAGTCTTTTTGGGAAATGATATGGCTTAAAACAAAACCAAACAGAAAGAAGCAAAAAGGGAATTTGGTATACTAATGTAAATACATTGGTGGTTTCGCAAGGGGATATAAAAATCCACACGTGAATGAATTATGTGTTATTTGGCTCTTCGATGCTTTCTTTGTCGCTGCTTTTTATTGTCTCGGTTATGTAACACAAGTATCAAAGAGGTTCATGTCACCTAGGAAGTCTGTTTGAGGAGTAAGAGCCCCAGGAAAAGATTAAGTTTCAACTCTGATATTATCCACATGTAAATTATCAAAGGAAAATGTCATCATTTTTTCTGTGTGAGCATTTAAAAGATCTTTTAGTGATGACTGCATGAGATAGTTCTAAGATTTTTTTCTTCACTGAAGATTTGTTTTATTCCTCCGTGATGGCCTTCACCTTCTGTTGGTGTTTCCCTCTCTCCCTCTCTCTCTCTCTCTCTCTCTCTCTCTCTCTCTCTAGCAATAGATATGATAGACAAACAATGCCAAACACTGAGAGGGTACAGATTTTTCAAGTGTCTATTTCAAATATTTGATACAGTAGCTGGGAAAGTGTGAGCCACTCATTTCCCCCCTCCACCCTTATTGATGTATATTTGATGGATAACATTATATAAGTTTAAACGACACGGTGTAATGATTTGACAGGTATACATAATGCAAGCTGATCACCATTGCATGGCGAGTTGACATCTCTATCACATTACATAATTGCCGTTTTTGCACGCACTGAGAACATTTCAGATCCGCTTTCTTAACAACTTTCAAGTATCAAGTATACAGAACCGTTGTCTGTAGACACCAGAAAGCCCATTAGGTCCCCAGAACTAATTCATCATACAGCCGGAAGTTTGCACCATTCAATCAGCATCTCCCCATTTCCCCAACCCCTCACCCTGGCAAATGCCATTCTAGTCTCTGTTTCTACCAGTCCTGCGCTTGTAGATTCCATATAAAATGAGATTATACAGTATTTATTTTTCTGCATCTGGCTTATTTTGCTTAGCAGAATGCCCTCAAGGTCCACCTATGTTGTTGCAAATGGCAAGATTTCCTCTTGTTATGGCTGAATAATATTACTTCCAAAATGATAATACACACACACACGCACACACACACACACACACACACACGCCACATTCTCTTTATCCATTCATCTATCCTTAGGTTATCTCCACATCTTGGCTTTACAAATAATGTTGAGATGAAGACAGGAGTACAGATATTTTATCAAGATAGTGATTTCATTTCTTTCGGATATATAATCCTTCAAGTGGGATTGCAAGATCATATGGTCGTTCTATTTTTGATTTTTGAGAAAGTTTATAGAATACTTTGGAAATCTGAAAATATCTCCTATATACATTAAATTTTACATGGTTTCTAGTCTTATTCCATATTTTCTCCGCTGACATATGAGATGTTCTTAAATCCTTCTATATATAAAATGGTTTTTCTACTTTAATTGGTAAGTATGCGTTTAATTCTTCCAGTTAAGAACTCATTAAACACGGGGATAAACACAAACAGAATAGAGCAACCTGGTACTTGGTGTCAGCCGATACGTGGGGTCTATGCGAGTTTTGAAAAACCCGGATACTCTCTTCTTCTAACTCCCTGTGCTGAGTCTTTATAAGTCACCAGCTGAAAATGACATATCAAAAATATTTTTTTGTCTAATATACCATTTGCAGCCAGTTTCCTCTTACTAAACTTGTTTCTCAAATTAAAAAGACAAAGTACTTTTTAAAGGATTTCTGCCTGGAAATGTCCCATGTTTAGAAACAACAGCATCTAGAACAAGACAACAGAGAAGAAGAAGTCAAGATTGAGGGGCTTCTGAATTTTCTACTGGGTTTCAGTGTCCCGTTTTAAGCAAGTGACTTATCATCTTAAAACAAAGATGACAAGAACATAAGAACATATATTTAGAAGGTAGTTACTTTACATTAAAGTTCTAGGAGTTGAAAAGCTGCTTTTCCATTCTAATCAACTGCAGAGGTGCTATTTTTGCATTACTGTTTGGTGATATGCATGTTTTCGGACACCCGACTTCACTGCTACCCCAGTGAAGATTCACCGAAGTTGGAAAGTCTTCCTGATGAACACTAATTTCCTTACCTTGTCTGTGTTTCATCAGAGTTATCCAGCACACTTGAGACAATGTTAATTTCATCTTTCATTTTTTTAATGTTTGTTTATTTTTGAGAGAGAGACAGAGAGCGAGCAAGAGAGAGGCAGAGAGAAAGGGAGACACGAAATCTGAAGCAGGCTCCAGCCTCTGAGCTGTCAGCCCGGAGCCCGACGTGGAGCTTGAACTCACGACCTGCGAATCATGACCTGAGCCAAAGTCAGATGCTCGACCCACTGAGCTACCCAGGCACCCCCAGTGTTAACTATTTTTAAGATAAAATGTCTTTCTGAGGCTATTTGGAGCATTTCTACATACGGTTGTTAGTGGAATAAAAATATCAATCTTTGACATGAAAATATCGATAAATGAGTCGATGCTCTGCCCTGCTTATATTTCCAATTAAAAAAAATCCTGTTTTGAAATCAAATACGGTCAATGAATATCACTTCACAACCTAATTTATAGAATTATGTCCCTGCCTGAAATCCCCCGGTTAGACGCAACCCTCCTGGACTCCAAGCGTAAAATGTCTCAGGCAGTGTCATCAAAGTGATGGTAGTCCTTGCCGCGGTAACGTGTCTGCAGGGAAGGACAGGTACACGGACCCCGAGGGAGAGGAGGGACGGCTCATTTGTCTTTCACTGACAGTGAGAGGCAATCATGCTAGATTCATTCTCATTACAGCCACCGACCCTGGGCCATCCGTGAAGTCCAAGTGACTCTGTGAGTCACAGCAGCTCACCTGTCAGATGGCAGAGACACTTTATAACGAGACATTCATTTCCTAGCATGTTCCTTTGTGTAACGTCAGTGATTGGGATTCTTGGGAGTCCGTACGCCACTAACCAGGTCTAAATCCCTCTTCTTTGATAGAACTGACACCTAGTGTCCCAAGGCTTGTGACACCCTCAGTCACCTGTTGTGTTCCCGATTAGTGTGGAATGGACAGTAGGTGTTTATGCATTTATATCATATGACTATTTTATAGATTTCATGATGACGAGTGTAGGCATTCGAAAGCGAAATACTATTGCCTTATGCTCTTCTAAGCCGCTGCTACATCTAGGTGCTCGGAGAACATTTGAGGGCTAAGTTTAATATGTTTCTACCCCCCATGCGGTTCCCCCCAAGATGTGTATGTACTGATCCTGTTCAAAGCCACACTTAAATATCTTACTGTAGACTTTCTCCTAAGTATTTACTTAGGTTTGCTTTGGGGCGGCTAATACGAATTACATTAATTTGTCACTTTTATGTCGCCATATCACAGGACATCAAAAGGGGAGGCAGTGAGAGAGGAATGGTAGAGAAACCCCGTCGGACCTCCCAAAAGATGATTTCTTAAGGAACACATTTAGAAAGATATCTGCTCTTTGTAGCTGATGGGGGAAGATAATATGATTTCTTAATTTCTAATAAAGTTCTCATGATTAATAAATTTGTTGCTAAATAAAAGTTGGTCGAAAGCGGGAATGCTTATATTATCTTACTTTTTATACACTAAGGTGTTCCAAATCATTTTAAATCTAGTGAACACATACCCTCTCTGCATTACCAGTGTTGAAAGCATTGTCAGGTTAATTGCTTAAATTAAATAGAGCAAACATAATTCACCTCTTCCTTGATGACTCGAGGGCGTTGCTACGAACCTTGGGTTTGGCGACGTCCTGAGAGCTGTAGGCCTTTCAAATATGCCCCAGTTCCCATTAGCCTGTATTTACCGCTGCTCTAGAGCTACCTCAGCCCATGTTCTCAACCTCCCCACCACCAAATGGAATCAGCTAGTTATGGTGGATTTGCTTCCCAAATCGTCCTACTGGGCATGGCTTTATCAAACGCATGTTGATACAATAAATATCAGTGATATAATCATATAGGAGTGTCTGTTTGACTTACTCGGATCTGCCTGTGGCCATTCTGACTGTCGGTAAGACATTATAGTGGAGACAACAGGGGGCAGCTTGGTGCCTTAGTCCAGGACTCACGAAAGAGGTCAAGGCTGGAGAAGTTGCCAATATGGAGATAGTATTTGATGCCCACACAGAGAGCATTTCAAGTCGCTGGAGAGTGTCTTAGTTCAGGCTATTATAACAGAATGCCGTAGAATGAGGGGCTTAAACCACAAGCATTTTTGTCTCACGGTTCTGGAGGCTGGAAGGCCAGGATCAGAGTGCCGGCTGTGGGGCAGGTGCTGCCCTCTCCTGGTTCACAGACAGCTGACTTCTCATTCCATCTTCCCCTGGATAAGGAGAGAGAGGAAGAGAGCAGACTCTCATGTCTTCTCTTAAAAGGGTACTAATCTCATCGTGGGGGCTCCATCCTCATGACACAGTCACGCCCCCGGAGACCCACCTCCTAATAGCATCATGTTGCAAATCAGGATTTCAGCACATGGATTCCAGAGGGACACATTCAGTCCTTAACAGATAGAAGGCGACTTCCTACAAGACAGGAAAGCTGAGTTCTGAACCCCAGGTGACCCAACCTCGTAGACGTTTTCTGAGGGGCTGGAGCAAGCAGAGAAGCCTCTTAGCATCTGGCCAGTGAAAACAGGGAAAACCAAGAGGAGAGGTCTCAGGGAAGCCTAAAGAAGAAGTGGTTCAGGAAAGAAGGTGATGCCGAGTGTTGGAAGGCTGATGAAGAAGAGGACAGGAAACTGACCACTGGGTTTAGTAAGCTGGTGATCAATGGAGACCTTGAAAGGAGGAAGAAAATCTACTTGGGATTGGCTGAGGAGGTAATGAGAAGTAGAGGGTTTAGATAGTTCAGAAGAGCAGCGTAGACAAGCCCACTTCATGAGCGTTGGCGGTGGATGGCAGCACAGGAAAAGAACGATGGCTACAGGATGTCACTGTGGAGAGGGATGTGCAATGGACTGAATATGTCCCCTGAAAACCTGTGTTTCGGAAGACTTAATCTCCAATGTGACAGTACCAGAGGTGGGGCCTTTGGAGGTAATTAGGGTTATGTGAAGTGGTGGAGTCCTCATGATGTACCTCATAAGAAGGAAAAGATATTCCAGAACTTTTCTCTCCCCCATGTGGAGATATAGTGAGAGAGTGGCCATCTGTAAGCCAGGAAGGACCCTTACCAAGAACTGAATCAGCTGCCGTCTTAACCCTAGACTTTTCAGCCTGCAGAACTGTGAGAATAAGTATCTATGGCTTAAGCCCCCAGTCTAGGGAGTTTTGTTATTGCATCCAGAACTGACTAAGATAATGTTTATGTGCTTATATTTAAGATGATATTTATATAGGATGCATTAGAGAGAAATATTGAGAATTTGGTAGAGAGGAAAATATTACAGGAAGCAAGTCTGAGTAGAAGAGGGAATCAGATCCACAAGAGAGCAGAAGCTTCTAGATTTAGACGAAAACTAGAAGACCTCCATTCTAACAGATTTGCGGCACCATCTGTGAGAATTGCTGCTGGTAGTTTTGTGCAGGGGAGAGTGAGAAAATGAGGTGGTTCTTACCTGGTTGCATCTTCATGACACATAGAGCAGGAAGCCTGGCAATCTGTGGGCACTGGAGGGAGGGAGACAGTGTCGGAAGGGTGATAGGAGCAAAGGACACAGGACCCAAGAAAGTTCATTCACAAGGAAAGTGTTGAACCATTGGTTGATGTCAACTGTGCTTTTGAGATGTGTGGTTTTACACATAAAGTACAATCGGTCAGTAGGATTTGGTGACTTTTCTCTTTCTATTCACACGCACATGCTGAGAAGGTAGACGGTTTGGTCTAATCCATGTTGGGGATTACGGAGAATTCGTTACATGCTGTGACAGAGCGAGAAAAATGAGAAGTTGCTGCAGATATTTGTGAAGTGCTCATTGTGGCGCCAGACCGGATCATCTGTGCTGGCCAAGGAGGAGCTTGGGATATGAGGGAGTGCCAGACAGCGACCACCATGATAATACCTATGCAGTGTGAGGCGGCAGCTCTTGGGTAAGTGACCTGGTAGGATAGGAGGTGGGTGTCAAAGTGTCACCACGGCACCGTTTCTAATGAGGACAATGGCTACAAATTTGCTGAGATGGAAACACTGGAAAAGAGGGTTGCATTTGAGAAGAGGAAGAAAGACACTGGGGGTTTGGAGGCCTCCCAAACCTTCCCACATCATGGCGCACCTAGAAGAAAGACACCTCTCTGCACAGCACACGGGGTAAGCAGGTGTGTCTGAACCAGCTTCCCCACGACTTGCCCAGCCATCCTGAGGCCTGAGGAGGTTACCTGCTTGCCACACCTGTGACACTCCAGTGCACCAGGGGACACATTTTGGAAGCTCATCTATCTGGATGTTGATGTTGCCAAGAATAAAGGTCACATGATAGGAGGGAGAAGATGAGAGCGAAGGCAGTCGGTGCCTCACCATAGCACCCTCCTCCTAGTTAGAGAAAAGAGGTGAACATAGGAAATGAGAGACAAAGTAGTGCTTATGGCTTTGCCACCTGCTTTTTTTATTATCAACATATCGTCCTTGAGAAGGTCTACTCTGGGGCCCTAGGTGGCTCAGGTCAGTCAAGTGTCCGACTCTTGATTTTGACTCAGGTGATTATCCCACGGTTCATGGGGTTGGGCTCTGCACTGGCAGTGAAGAGCCTGCTTGGGATTGTCTCTTGTCTCTCTCCCTCTGTCCCTCCCTCACATGCTTGCTCTCTCAAAAGAAATCATTTTTTAACATTGTTTAATATTTATTTATTTTTGAGAAAGAGAGAGAAAGAGAGTGAGGGAGGGGCAGAGAGAGAGGAAGACACAGAATCTGAGGCAGGCTCCAGGCTGTGAGCTGTCAGCACAGAGCCTGATGCGGGGCTTGAACTCACAAACTTCGAGATCATGACCTGAGGCGAAATTGGACACTCAACCAACTGAGCCACCCAGGTATCCCTATTTGGGTTTTATTTTTAATGCCAGACTCTAAATAGAGGCTAAATTAGTTTTACAAGAGGGTGCCCCATAATTGTCTGAATTTTTTTAAACCTTGTTTTCATTTAAAAACTCACTTTAATTTCAGTATAAAAGATTGGGTCCAAAGTCACTTTGCATGAATGGAAGAAACAATCTGACTTTCCAGGTGTGTGTGGGGTGTTTCTACTTTAACATTTAACTGACCAAAAAGTAAACATTGTTGTGGGTAAGGTGCCAATCACAGTGGCCCATTTGCATGGAAGATTTGGCTCAATCTGCCAGCTCTGAAAAACATTTTGTTGCCCATAACATATGTTAGAGTGCCTTCTCAAAGTCAGAACTAATCCTGGGATACACTTTTGCTCTGATTGAATGTATAATAGTTTCCACCCACCTTAATTTTAGCTTTGCAATGATTATCATTATATCGTAAAGCCAAAGAGCATAGACCATTTTCATCCACACATAGTTTATAATCAAAGAGGAGTGATCATCCTTGATGGGGAAGGATGTCCTATACTCATTTCGATTTTAACCTTAGAAAATCGGCCATGTTTCCTAGTTCATATTTGGATGTCACTGTCATCCATGTGTCTGAAGTTATGAATGAATGAATAAATGGATGGATGGACTAAAAGATAAGGAAACAACGCCTACCTCAATTGTCCACCATCGAAGTACCTTACAATCACGATGTGTTTTCTACCTGATAACACAGCACAATTCTAGCTGTGCACATATATGTACGTACGTATGGGAAGCCTAGAGGATGTTATTCTTGCATACGTATGGGTATACGTAATCATTTCATATGTACCATTTTCTATTTCTCCATCAAATATTTCATTCATATTTTCTTTTTCTTATAACTGCTTATGTTCCCTTTAAATGGCAAATGCTGTCTCTACACAGTTCGACTTGGGCCCCTTGGCAGTGTCTGCCATGTTGGAGAATCAACTGGAAGGTAAATGGCGTTACAACCTCCCTTGTCACTTCTGCTCAACCGCCACATTGCCCCCCGGCTCACAGTGTATTTAATCTAATCTGCAGACTCATGGGCCCTACTTTCGAAAGACACTGTTTCTTTCTAAAAATTTTTTTAACATTTTTATTTATTTTTGAGAGACAGAGAGAGACAGAGCATGAGCGGGGTAGAGGCAGAGAAAGGGAGACATAGAATCCGAAGCAGGCTCCAGGCTCTGAGCCGTCAGCACAGAGCCCGACGCGGGGCTTGAACTCGCGAACTGTGAGATCATGACCTGAGATGAAGTCGGCCGCTCAACCGACTGAGCCACTCAGGTGCCCCACGTTTCTTTTAACCACCCTCCTCTTGGACATAAGACTCAAATTATATTCTTGACTTACAGATGTTTTGCCCTTCAGTTTCTCAGAGTGAGAGTGATCAGGGAGAAAGGCCCCCATGAATGGAAATACCAAAAATTTGCAAATCTTATTTCTGTTCCTGGGTATCAGCTTTGCGAAAGATAATTCACTTGTGATGCTAATCATAGAAACAATTTGTTTCATTAATGAGTACTGTCATTGACTTCTAGTTGCAATGATTGTTATTAAAGGTGTGGTTCATATTTCGTGTGCCTGGAGAGGTCCGGTTTTGTAAAACTACTGGTGTTTGTCACTGGGAAATCTGTGCTTTATTTTTCACTAGTGCGTGGACTTCTTCGCTTCATTATTAAGAA
The DNA here is from genome assembly GCA_030068075.1 of Paguma larvata. Lineage (NCBI taxonomy): Eukaryota > Metazoa > Chordata > Mammalia > Carnivora > Viverridae > Paguma > Paguma larvata. The sequence continues at coordinate 6,084,684 of CM057826.1, forward strand.
TATACGTCATGTATATCTAATGCCTCCCCTCTCTCTTCTTTCCTCTCTGTGACTGTTTCTCCACCCCCATCTTTGTCCTCTTTCCTCTACTTATTCCGACCTTCCAAATGCTTCTCAAACCAGTTAACCATAACACTGCTCTTGGGCATTAAGTGTCCCAAGGTTAGGAAGAAGGGAACAAAGCCACCTCAAAGGACGAAAGACAGAAGGTTCTCTGACAGGGCAGAGAAAAGAGCAAGTTGAGTAATTGAACAAAGAGAAGAAGGAAGCCCTGCCTGTGAGCCTATGGAGCTGTGACATGCATGCCTCATCTCTCTGCAGAACGGTGAGCACAAGTCTACCCCAAGCTTAGAACCAAAAGTAGTGGCCCTACACTGTCTCAGGCAACAAGATGCCCCGAAAATGAAGCACAACTTTTTAACTTCCCCAAAGTTAAAACGTAGAGAAAAGAAAGTGAGTCAATTTTTTCAGGAAGAAGAGTCAAGAGCAATTATTTTCTTTATTAATATAAAAATGTTTATTTGCCATACTATTTTTTTACTATTATGCACTAATCCCATTATTATTTTGAGGGGAGCATGAATAAGGGAGGAAGAGGGAGAGAGAGAGAGAGAGAGACAGAGAGAGAATCCCAAGCAGATTTCCATTCAGCACAGAGCCCAACACAGGGCTCAATTCCAAGACCCCGGGGTCGTGACCTAAGCCTAAATCAAGAGTCGGGCACCCCACCGACTGAGCCTCCTAGGTTCCCCACATTAATCACATTATTCACCTAATAATCCTGGTGCTTACAGTATAAAAGTCTTGTATAATATGCACAGAGTGAAGTATAGTGAGTTTATAAACATATATTTATGAGTTTGATATTTAACATTTTAAAAATAAGGATATATGACAGATTTGCATAAACACATACTATTTTTACAATTACAGAATACATATTAGAGGTTGTAACTGATATACTTAACATGCATCACATCCAGTTCCTGTGTACATTTCTCTCATCATCCTAGGACTTTGCTTTATGCAGTATGTTTAACTCCTACAGACAGACCTTGAGAACGGTGAACACTATTCAGTCTTTGAGGACATTGAGCTTAGCTTGAATATGCTGGGTTCTCTTATCTGATGTCCCCATCAGCTAATGGTTCATTTGAAAAAGTGTGTACTAAGATGGAAGTAGACATTGGAACTTGTGCCGTACTTCTACCCAACAACGATTATGTGTAAGATGTCTCAGCCTTCAGGCATTTTCGTATTATTGGTAGGAGTTCTTAACTCTGGCATTCATATTCAATAAGCTATTTGTTTTTTTATTGCTATTTAAGTATCTATTTTGGCTATGAAGTTTATGCTTTTATTGATTAACTTTTGTTTTGTTTTTATTCAAGTATAATTGCCATACAGCGTTGTATTTGTATCAGATGTACAATATAATGATTCGACAATTGTGTACATTTCTTGGAGCTCGTCAAGATAAGTGTATATTTTGGGTGCCTGGATGCCTCAGTCAGTTAGGTGTCTGACTCTTGATTTTGGCCGAGGTCATTGTCATCTCCCGGTTTGTGAGTCTGAGCCCACATTGGGCTCAGGGCCGACACTGCAGAGCCTGCTTGGGATTCTCTTTCTCCCTCTCTCTCTGCCCCTCCCCCCTCAAAATAAATAAACAAACTTGAAAAAAAAAGATAAGCGTACTGTTAATCTGCACCACCTATTTCCCCGATCCCTCTACCCACCTCCCCTCTGGCAACTATCGGTCTGTAGTCTGAACTTAAGGGTCTGCTTTTGTTTGTCTCTTTTTCCATTGTTTGTTCACTTGTTTTGTCTCTTAAATCCCACTATGAATGAACTCATATGGTGTTTGCCTTTCTCTGACTTATTTAACTTAGCATTATGCCCTCTAGGTCCATCATGTTGTTGCAAATGGCAAGATTTCATCCTTCTTTATGACTGAGTAGTATTCCATTGTATCTATCACATATTCTTTATCCATTCATCTATCTGTAAACAATTGGGTTGCTCCCAAATCCTGGCTGTTGTAAATAAGTATACAGGTGCACGTCTTTTTGAATTTGTGTTTTCATTTTCTTTGGAATGAATACCCAGTAGTAGAATTATTGGGTCATACATAATTCTTCTTTTAATATTTTGAGGCACCTCTGTACTGTTTTCCACAGTGGATGAACCAGCTTAAATTCCCACAAAGAGTACAGGAGTGTTCTTTTTTCTCTACGTCCTTGCCAACATTTGTTATTTCTTATCTTTTTGATTTTAGCCATTCTGACAGGTGTAAGTGATATCTCATTATGGTCTAAATTTGCATCTCTCTGATAACTAGTGGTGTTGAACATCGTTTCATGTGTCTTTTGTATATCTGTAGATCTTCTTTGGATTCAATGAGCTGTTGAACACAAGGAATATTATTTTCCTCAAAACCAAAATTATTTTTCCATTTAAGATTTCTAATTATACCTTTCAAAAAATTTCAATAGTTTTTTAAGCTTATTTATTTATTTATTTTGAGAGATAGAGAGCATCAGTTGGGGAGGGGCAGATAGAGAAGGAGAAAGAGAATCCTGAGCAGGTTCCATACTGCCAACCCAGAGCCCTATTCACGGCTCAATCTCACAAACCATGGGATCATGACTGAGCTGATATCAAGAATTGAAGACTCAACCAACTGAGCCACCCAGGCATTCCCTCTCCTTTTTTTATGTAAATGATTGTATGTATGAACGCATTCTTTGTAGAACTGGTCACACATTCTAGCCTTTGAAGGCTCAAGGATGTCAAGACACATGTCAAATACCGAAAGGTTCCACAATGCAAAAACAGCCCCAGGAGCTGTTGGTCCCATGCTGAAGCATGCCATGAAGCAAGCATATGATGATGCTCCTTGAGTTATTACACTTGCTCTTTGGTTTTTCTTCTCCTCCTCACTCCCCTCCTCCTTCTCCTCCTTCTTCTCTCCACTGACATTTCCTGATATCAAGCATATTTGCCCATTGAGGGATCTCTCAATGGTGTATCAGTTCTGTTCTGGGAAGCTGCATGAACAGACTAAAAGTACAGGAAGAAAATAAATTAGATGGAGCCTATCAGAAGAGGGCTGAGAGCATCGTGTAGTTCCAGAAAGTAAGAAAGTGCTCAAAAGTGAAACAACAACAACCACAAAAAACTCATTGTCGAAGGAACGTAGGAACCAACCAAAAGAGTACCTAATGGCCAAAGCTAGAATAATTTGAGCAACGAAAGAAGAAAGTAACGAGTCATAACCCAAAGTATAAAATAAATATCCATGAGTATACATTAATGTAAATAAATGACTGCATAAATAACTTAATGAGAGAAAAGAGGCAAGTCTCCCATGTAGAAAAATTTGTCGATCCTCTGCCTAAATAAATTCTGTTGATCCTCTGCTCTCTTTGAGATAGCACATAACTCCTGACTCCTTAGATGTGGGCTTCACATAGTGACTTCCTTCCAAAGACCACAGTCTAGAAAAAGGAGGTATAAGAGTTACTTCACAGTAGAGAATCTGACAAACTCTATCAGTTGAATTAGGTCCACATCAGCAGCCATAACTAATTTCGATATTATACACCCTTGATATGATGTGATGAGGATAATACTTCACCTCCGTGGTCTTTGTTCTAATAATTCATAACTGCTGTCTAACCAGGAGGAAAATGCCAGAGAAACCCACACTGAGGAATATTCTACAAATTACCTGACCAGTACTCCTTAAACCTGTCAAGGTCATCAAAAAACCAAGAAAGTCTGAGAGACTGTCACAAACCCAAAAAAACCTAAGAGTCATGACAGCGAAATATGGGATCCTAGATGGGCCCCTGGAAGAGAAACAGACATCAGATAAGATATAGGAAAGTTTTAAAAAATTGTAACATCTGCTTGGAGTAACTTCAGTGAAGAATAATCTATTAATGGTGGTTCACTGATGTTGACAGATTAATATAAGATGTTAGCAATATGCAAAACTCAGTTGGGACATAGAGAAACCCTCTATACTATCTTGCCCCTTTTGGTTAGTCTAAAACTGTCTTAAAATAAAAAGTTTATTATAAAAAAATCAACAGTTTATTTCATAATTATGTTAAATCCCCTATTATTTATTGGAGGTGTTATATCATCTGTCTCTTTAAATCAGTGGTTCTCAAATTCAAATCTGTGTGAGAATCACTAAAGTCTAGTAGAATCTTATAAAAAGTTGAGAATCCTGCTGTATGTTGGCTTTCCCTACAATACCACCAATCCCTGGATCCCTCGCTGAGAGATTCTAATTTATTTGCTCTGCTGTGTTGCTGGACAATAGGAATTTTAAACAGTCCCCAGTGATTTCAATTGTACCTCCCAAGTTGGGAAACCTTTTTGTTTAATGTTTAATATTGCAGATGTTAGCTGTGCTTCCCCACTCAAAATGCAAACAGCTGACCAATTATATCAGCATCTCTAGAGAAACTTGTTAATATACAGCTTCCTGGTTTCTACTCCAGCCATTGGGATAATGATCTCAAGATTTGGGGTCAAGAAATTCAAATTTAGCAGCAAACATCTCAGCCATATGCAAATTTCAAATGGTTAGTAGTGTCTCATTAGAAGGAAAGAGAGAAGCAGGAAGAGAGAGAATGATTCTGGCCGGGAGGAAAGTGGAAGGAGGCCAAAGGGGAGCTTGAAGGAGTGAAAGATAAGTTTTAAAGAGTGAAACAGAGAAGAAGGGGATGAGGGAAAAGCAAAGAAAACAAAATAGATACTCCGTCACCAGCTTTGTGATTACCCACCCGCCACATAAATTTTCAATATATTTTCTTATTAACTTCTCACCGAAACCCCTCTAGGTTGGTATTGTTTTGCAAATGAGGGAGGAGCCCCAGTGAGGGTGGGTAACTTGCCCTGAGAGAATGTGAAGACTCCAGAGCAGAGCAAGAAGGGAGCAGGGGCAGGAGGGTGACTTGTGAGGTCAGCTTGCCTGCTCCCCAGGAGAGGATAGCAGTGTAGACAATGCACCTGCAAAGGTTTTATCATTGAAAACATAAAGCCACAGCAAACCCAGGGCATTTCCTGAGTCCAAGTCAGTGCTTCTACGGAAAGCTGCTCTTCTAAAGTCAATACACCCACTAAATAGTTCATTTTAATATTGAAATAACATGCGGTTGTCTTGACGTTTCATTGGTGTCTTCCCTACGTTGTTGAGTATTTGCTGTCTGAAATAATGTTCTCTGCGCTTTCTACCTGTTGCGATAGCCTCTATTTTTCCAGGAGTTTCTACTGGAAGACCCGTAAAAAAGTGGGGTAATGGGGATTTGTGCCCAGAAGCGTCCATAACCCCATTCGAGGCCCCTAACACCTGGGGCTGCACGTCCATGATGTCGGTGTAGGTCTGTGTGGGTGTGCGTGTTCCAGGCTCCAGTGCCAAACTCTGGGAAGCAATTAGGAAATAACGTTGCTGAAAAGGCCACACTACGAAATGAGTATTGAATGATGCCGTAGTATGTAGACACTAGTTGCGGCTGAAGAACATCAGAGAAAACACCTAAAACCACTTGGAAATATTGTAATGGCCTATGGTTTCTGGAGGAGGAGAGCTGTAGTACCAGGTAGATTATCTGTACAGAAAATAGGAAGAGGAACTCGTGCTCTGAATTAGGAAGCATCCTTGGATAATGAAGAGGAGCCCCAGATGTTGAGGGGAAATGCTCTTGCATCAACAGCTATTACTTGCACTGCTGTTTTAAGATGAGATGAGGGTCTTGAGGCAGAAGGTGAAGGGAGGTTAATAGGCTGTCTGTCTGAATGACTTCAGAGGAGATTCTGTCTCCAGGAACCAGAGAGAGAAAATCTTGCAGTAGATATTAAGGTTTCATTCGCTAAATGCTGTGAAGTTGCTAATCGTTCAGGTAGAAAGAAAGGAGTCTCCAAATGACCAAAAAAAAAAAAAAAAAAAAGCAAATCAGAGGACTAGGGAGAGAGGCAGGAAAAGAGAAATGAAAATAAAACTTCACAGAGAGAGGAAATTTGTATTTATGGACATGTTTTCCAAAGAGAATGGACGCTGGAGTGATTTCAGTTCATTTTCTTTTTTCTTTTCTTTTCTCTTGTTGTTATTGTTTCCTACTAGCTGCAAAACTGGTGTGTGTTCGGTTCACTCTTTGAATATACCGGTGCGTGACCTTGATCTTGAATCGGAGTTCTGGGAGTATACGACAGTGATTGACAGTGGCTTCCAGAGTGCAGACCCGTGAATTGGTCCTTCGTTAACAGTGTCAAGACAGTAAGATAGTTTTCTCCAGCTGCTCTGGGTGCTGTGGCAGAGATGGACAGAGGACGTAACTTTGGGCACCCCGCCATTTAGGGGTCTAGTGTCACGGTATGTGCGTACCCTCTGCTGGGCCACTCAGGGCAGCTCACCTTGTGCCCACGGACAGACAAGCCCTGGGACTGTCTTCTAAACCCAAAGGATGGAGATTCATGTGTGTGTGTGTGTGTGTGTGTGTGTGTGTGTGTGTGCACGCGTGCGTGTGTGTATGAAAGAGAGAGAGGGAGAGAGAGGGAGAGAGAGTGACTCTAATGATCAGCTAATATCAAATAGGCTTCTTCAAATTATCAGCCTCCCTTTGACTTCCATTTTACGCCACCTTCAGTTGGTGACCTAGGAGTTCCTGGTTCCTGAAATAAGACGGCATTAACTAAGTCGCTATGAAAATTTGTTTAATATATTCAACAGTTTGTTGAAATAACAGAAGTAATACCACTCATTAATCCAGGGATCTGAAATGCTAGCATTACTAGTAATGTGCCGTGTCTTGTCCATTTCCCTTGATGTCTAAAAATATTTGAGGAAATAATATGTAATAATCACTTAAAAATGCCACAAGCTATTTAATATTAGAGTTTGTGCAGGTAACATTTTGACTGTATGGTTAAAAATCATTTGGACTAAAAGTCTTCCCAGTTAATAGAATTAAATTTAATTTGTTAAAGTAAGACCCTTTATTGTAAGTATTCCTATTTAACAGGTTCCGTGGAATTTTGAACTTAAATTAGGTAATGTTAAACTCTAAATTACTTTAGAGGTAACCTTGTGTTTTTGTATTTTATGTTCTGAGAGGTCATTTTTTCATAATTAGCTTTGTCAGGGTATAATTGATACACAAGAAACTGAACACATTTAAAATATACAACCCAGTTAGCCCAACACACATATGCACCTGCAAAATAAACCATAACCAGGTAGCAAACATATCCATCACCTCCAAAACTTTCCTCCTGCTCCTTCGTGTTTGTTTTCATTTTTCTTTCTAATTTTTTTTTTGTGGTAAGAACAGTTAACATGAGATCTACTCTCTTAACATCTTAAGTGCATAACACAGTATTGTTAACTATAGGCACAATAATGTACATCAGACCTTTAGACTTTATTTATCTTACATGAGAGAAACTTTACTCCCACGAGTAGAGTCCCTCATTCACCTCCCCCCCCCCAGTCCCTGGCACCCACCATTTCATTCTTCGTTTTATGAATTTGCATATTCCAGGTACTTCATACAGGTGCAATCATGCAGGATTTGTCTGTGACCGGCTGACTTCACTCAGCATAATGCCGTCCAGGGTCACCACGTTGTCATATACGGCAGGTGCTCCTTTCTTTTAAAGGCTGCATAATATTTCATTGTATGTACATACCTTAATTTCTTTCTCTCTTAACCCATCGATACCATTTTAGGTTGATTTCCTGAATATTTCTGACACCATGGGCGCAGATGACAAAAACAAAACAAACACATGGGACTGTGTCAAACTAAAAAGTTTCCGCACAGCAAAGGGTACGATGAGTGGATTGAAAGGCAACCTGTGGGATGGGAGAAAATATTTGCAAGCCATCTATTTGATAAGGGAGTAATATCCAAAATACACAAGGAACTACCACAACTCAAGAGAAAACCAAAACAAAATAACAAAACAAAACAAAAACAATCAAACAATTAACCCAATCAAAACATGAGCAAAGGACTCAAATAGACATTTCTCCAAAGAAGACATGCAGGTGGCCAACAGGTACATGAAAAGGTTCCCACCATCACTAACTGTCAAGGAAACGGAAATCAAAACCACAATGTGATGTGACTTCACGCCTGTTAGAATGGCCGTCATAAAAAAAAAAAAAAAAAGTTAAGTATTGGTAAAGATGTAGAGAAATCGAAGTCCTTGAATGCTATTTGTGTGAATGTCAAATGGTGTGGTCACTATGGAAAATGGTACAGAGGTCCCTCAAAAAATTAGAGCTACCACCATGATCCAGAAATCCCACTTCTAGGTAGATCCCTAGAAGAATTCAAATCATGATCCTAAAGAGCTCATCTGAACTCGCGTGTTCATTGCAGCATTACTCACGATAGTCAGGACTCCGGAAGCTCTTGCCGTCACAGTAATTCAACACACCTAAATCCAAACTCACAAGTTCATGACCAAACCAGTTCCTAGTCCGACCTCCTGCTGACCACCAATTTCCTGACTGAACGCCTCTCAGGTTCTCTCTCTCTCATCTGCTCCCTCCCCACTGCCCACTGGGACCCTGCTGAAGCAGGTAAGGATTCAGCCCACCAGATGCCAGCACCTGGAAGAGCTGGTCATAGTTGACGGGCAGAGGGACACTAATGGTCATGTTCCTAGGGTGGCGACAAACTGCTAAAAGGTTAGCACTGTTGTGTATACTGTAGGCGTATGTTTCACAGCCTTGGAGTAAGAAGAAAGGGAAGGACTCTGGTGTCGAAAAAAAAAAAAAAGTCCCCTTTTCATCTCTGTCCTTCCAGCACCCCTCTCCCGATCTGCTTTAACATCCTCCTGGCCAGAAAGAGGAAACACTTAGAGGGGCTATTTCTTTTATCACAGAGCAATTTGATGAGGGTGTATTTAGAAAGGAGGGGCAATAAACTGATAAGTGGCGCCACCGACTTCCTGGCATTGTCTTTGATATGTTTTATTGGCTCATATATTTTCTTTCTTTCTTTTTTTTTTTTTTTCTGTCTTCCAAAGGGCTTCAATCTGACTGTTTCGTAATGCACCTCAGCACTTAGAAGACTCAGGACTGGTTCACCAAAAAGGTGAACGTAGAACATGGCAAGTGGATTGATGATTTATACCTGAAAATGAGAAGAAATCGGTCATAGAATTCACTTGCTCAACAGCACTTCCGGGTTTAGTTAAGTTTCAGACTGTCGCGGGGAAGAGAGTGAGCATCATACTTTGTATAAAAGGAATCAGATGTTAAAGAGCAGGGTTTTTTTAGTTTTTATTTTCATTGCGGTTAGTTAATATACAGTGTTATATTCATTTCAGGTGTACAATAGAGTGATTCGATAGCTCCATACATCACCCAGTGCACACCTTAATCCCCATCAGCCGTTTCACCCATTCCCCACCCACCCTTGGTAACTATCAGTTTGTCATTCATATGTAAGAGTCTGTTTCTTGGTCTCTAGGTCACTCTCTCTTTCTCTCTCTTTCCCTTTGCTCATTCGTATTGTTTCTTAAATTCCACATATGAATGAAAGCATATGACTTTTGCCTTTCTCTGTCTGACTTATGTTACTTACTGTTATCCTCTCTAGCTCCATCCATGTCCTTGTAAATGGCAAGATTTCACTTTTTATGGCTGAATAATATTCCATGGTATTTATACCACACCTTCTTAATGCATTCACATCCATCAAATTATGGATTCTTGAGCTGCTTCCATAGCTTACAATTGTAAATAATGCTACCATAAACATTAAAGTGCATGTGTCTCTTTGCACGAGTGTTCTTATGTTCTTTGGCGAAATACCTAGTAGTGCAATTGCAGGATCATAGGGTATTTCTATTTGTAACTTTCTGAGGAACCTCCATACTGTTTCCCAGAGTGACTGCACCAGTTTGCATTCCCAACAGCACTGCAAGAAGGTTCTCTCTCTCCACATCCTTGCCAGCCCCTGTTGTTTCTTGTGTTATTGATTTTAGCCATTCTGACAGGTGTGAGGTAATAGCTCATTGTAGTTTTGATTTGCATTTTTCTGATAGTAAGGGATGACAAACACCTTTTCATGTGTCTGTTGGCCAACTGTATGCCGTCTTTGGAGAAATGTCCGTTCATGACTTCTGCCCATTTTCAAATGAATTATTTGCTTCTTGGGTGTGGAGTTTGGTAAGTTCTTTACAGAGTTTGGAAACTAATGCTTTATCGCCTCCACTTGAAATTGAATTTATCCACGTATCTAGAAATCTATTCTAAACATATTTAGACATAACTAGAAAGAAGTTGCTATGGCTGATGTCAAAGAATGTACTGACTGTGTTCTCTTCTCACACTTAAGTCTTTAATCCATTTTGAATTTATTTTTCTGTAGAATGTAAGAAAATGGTTCGAGTTCTTTCTTTTGCATGTTGCTGCCCAGTTTTCCCCAACACCATTTGTTGAAGAGACTGTCCTTTCCCCATTGGATAATCTTTCTTGTTTGTTGAAGATTAATTGACCATATGGCCATGGATTTATTTCTGGATTTTCTATTCTGTTCCACTGATCTTTGTCTATTTCTGTGCTGGTTTTGAATACTACAGCTTTGTAAAATCACTTGAAGTCTGGAATTGTGATGCCTCCAGCTTTGCTTTTTTTTTTTTTTTTCAAGATTACTTTGACTATTTCAGGCCTATCTGTGATTCCATACAAAGTTAGAATTGCTTTTTCTAGTTCTGTGAAAAACCTTGTTGGTATTCTGATAGGAATTGCATTCAATGTGTATATTGCATAGAGTAGTATAGACATTTTAACAGTATTTGTAAAGCACAGACTTTTTAGGAACAAAGAAAGCCAATGCATATAAAGTCAATGCATCTACACATAGGAAGCTGGTTATAATCACAGTGCAGAAAGTTCTATATTGCACCATGGAACTCATTATTGTAAAGTAAATCCCACAGAAAAATTTGAATACCATCATAAATCATTTTTACAAATTCAAAACTATAACATTTTACTCTCATAAAACTAGTGATCATGAAACTCGCTGTGCCGAATATACTGAAAATTACCTCCCTGTCCATTTGCGATTTTGACTTAACGGAGGTCATTCTTCACTGATAATACCAGGGCATTATCTTTATAGTTATTATCCCCTGCCTCGGGTGAACAGAATGAAAGATGGCTCTAACCTCACCTAGTGGAATCAATGCCACAGTTATCGAGATAAGCTCGCCACATTAGCCGGCAATTCTTTATCCAAACAAGAGCCTGGATTGGAATCCTCCAAAAACGTGCTGAAGGATGCTAAGAGTCACCATGATCTATGTAATAAATGGAACTTCTAAACCCTTCCCAAGAATGGTGGCCTCTTAATTGGTATTCAGGAGTTTGTTGGATTCTGTACAGTTTCACTGTGGAATAAACAAAGTCCAAAGTATAAGTGAAGGGAGATGGAGAAAAGACGGTCAAGACAGTTGGGGGGTGGGGGGAGGGAGGGTGTTGGACTCATTGGTCCTGGGACTCATTCAGTAATTTGTTCGACCGGTTAGTTATTTAGGAAAAAATGGAAAAATCTTTATTTCAGTCGTTGCGTTTCTATTTAAATACGACTAACTCAGTGATGAAAATAAATCAAGTAAAATAATGTATTTTGTGTAAAGTAGGTAAAATATAGTATTCTCTCCCAGAATGATCCAAAAATATCTGTATCTCGATATACTTGTCTTGAGTAAAATGCCAGCAGACTCATATAAATGTAGAGGCTATCCAGCACCAATGACTCATGAAAGATCCTGAGCGATTACAGGTCTCCCTATTTGTTTCATTCACACGGTGGAAGCTGAGAAACTGGCAGAACCCGTGGACGGAGACATTGAACTAAAAATCAATCCCACGGGTGATATTTTCTTTTTGCTGCATGATTCCGCCACACCCCTTTTCCCGAATCAAGAGGAAGCTCTCGGAGGGGGATGTCAGTGTCCTCCAGAGGATTATTTACATTTCCAATATGGTAGGGGTTAAAAGGCCCTCAAAGAAAAACAGCATGTAATAACCCGGGCCCCAGGAGGCCCGGTGGGAGGACGCAGCCGGAGTTAGTTATTTGAAGAATGTAGGGCAAATACCACCCTGTCAGTAAGGCCGAGCTCTTTCCGAAGATGAGTTGCGGGAGAATAAATCACGAATAGGTTTTCAGGTGTCAGTCAGGAAATAAGCTATTACTCCGTCCAAAGCGAAGCAGTTGGGGACAACAGACCAGAATATTGCACGTCTGGATGCTTCTGTGAGTTCTGCAAACCATGACAACCAGACCAGGGTGGGAGGAACAACTCGTTCCTGGGGGTAAATGGACCACAATGGGTTTTCCTCCTAAGCTCGGAATGCAGAGGCTGAGGTAGAAATGGATCATTCATTTCCATAACTCCGAGCATGACACCAAGGAGAATGTGACAAGTACTGAGTGGAAGCTATTGAGCCGGCCCAGGGTGACTGGGGCACCGAAGGAGACCCTAATTCAAGGAGCGTCTATTCCTGCCCTTGTGGTGAGAAACTCGGCAAATCACACTCAGTATAAAAAGTGCTGATCGGGGCACCTGGGTGGCTCAGTCGGTTGAGCGCCCGACTTCGGCTCAGGTCATGATCACACGGTTCGTGAGTTCGAGCCCCGCATCGGGCTCTGTGCTGATGGCTCAGAGCCTGAAGCCTGCTTTGGATTCTGTGTCTCCCTCTCTCTCTGCCCTTCTCCTACTCACGCTCTGTCTCTGTGTCTCAAAAATAAATAAACATTAAAAAAAATTTTTTAAATAAAAATAAAATAAAAAGCGCTGATCAGAAGCTCTGCCAACTGCTGCTGGGAGCCGAAAATTAAGGAACTGAAGTCCAGATATTTTAAAATAAAACACCTTTGGATAAGTTTTACATAGAAGGTGCGCTATTTACTATTATAATAGGAGAGATACTTTTGAAATTCTAAAAGCTTTAATCATTTGCCCATCAGGTGATCTTAGCAACAAAAAGATCTGTGTGGCAGAAGGGTTTTCCCTTCTGTCAGTTCTTTGGTTCTTGGGCTTTTCAAGTGGCATAAAAACATAAAAACAAAAAACTCAGGGGGCACTGGGGTGGCTCCATCAGTTAAGCGTCTGCCTTGATTTTGGCTCAGGTCATAATCTCAGGGTTCATGAGATCGAGCCCCAAGTTGGGCTCTGTGCTGACAGCTTGGGACTCTGTCTCTCCCTCTCTTTCTGCCCCTCCCCCTCTTGCACTCTCTCTCAAAATACATAAACATTAAAAAAAAAAAATCCTCAGATCTGGAGTTGTGCAAACGCAAGTGGCCACAACCAGAATAAACCACATGGGGACTGAATTTCCACTGGGCTATTTGCAACCTTGCTTCTATGGCAATTTCCTCCGCACCGATGGGGCCGTCTGCTTGTTGAAGGTTACATGAGCCAGTTCTAGGTGTGGCCGGGATTACCTCACAGTCCATTAAAAAAAATGCTTTTGAACTTCTTTTGTTCTAGACTTTCTCAAGCTGTGGCGACGATTCTGCACACTGTTCGGAAATGGGGGTTTTCCCACACATCAAGAAATTCTCGGGCTACCTGGAGGTCCTGCAATTCGACTCAATTCTGACACTCTCTGCCTGTAGTTAGCACCAACTTCTACGTGTCCGATGGCTCCCACCACGTCTGATGCCGGTCACTCATCCAGGTCGTCACCTGTGCTCTGACAGGCTGACTATAGATTGCAGGTTCCAATGCCCCCCTCTGTGGATTCCTGTTAATCTGCTAGAGTGGCTCACAGAACTCAGAGAAACACCTTACATACTTGGTTATGGGCTTGTTTTTTTTTCAAATGTTTATTTATTTTTGAGAGAGAGAGAGCAAGCACAAGTGGGAGAGAGGCAGAGAGAGAGGGGGGACACGGAATCCAAAGCAGGCTCCAGGCTCTGAGCTGTCAGCACAGAGCCCGGCTTGGGGCTCCAACTCACAAGTAGTGAGATCATGAGCCACCCAGGGGTCCCAAGATTAGTGGCTTATTATGAAAGGTTGTAACTCAGGAACAACCAGAGGCACAGAACAAGGGCTGGCGAAAGGCCGTGAGTCCTTATGCTCCGCAAGCATGCAACTGTCTCCAAGTCACAGGTTGGACAACCCAGAAGCTTCTGAACCCTGTTCTTTTGGGGGTTTATGGAGACTTTGTTCCACAGGCATGAGTAATTAAGTCACTGACCCCTGGTGGCTGAGCTCAGTCTCCAGCCCCCGCCCCAGTTCCCAGACATCAGTGGGTAGGACTGAACAGTTCCACTCTTCCAATCACATGGTTAGTTCCACCATGATCCCACCAGATCCCACCCCTGGGTGCTTTCAAAGGTCACCCCATTAAAATAAATTCATGTGTGGTTGAAAGACATTTGTTATGAATATACAACACAGGTGTTTTAGGAGCTTTGTGCCGGGAATGGGGACAAAGACCAAACGCGTGTTTTGTTTTGTTTTTCTTTATTGTGAATCACGACATCACCATGACTTTAATATTTCTGTCACTGCATCGCATCTTCTCAGGCCCCAGAAGGCCATCAAATCCTTCTTTATCAGGTTGTGTTTTTATCTCATCGAGAGTCTTTTCCCCCCATATATATAAAGAAAAAAACTGTTCTTTTTTTAAATTGATAATATGTGTTGAAGGATCTTTTTGTAAAATAGGCCCTCAGATTCTTCGGTTAGTCTCTTGCAAGGTGAGATTATATGGCCTTGCTGTTTTATTTCATCTTGAAAGAAACTATTCCTCAGGTGTGGGGAATTCTGTATACATCTATGTCCCCCCTTGTTCCCAGAACTTTGGCAGATAACTCAGTAATACTAGCTTGCCTAGTAATGGTAGCCAGTATATTTCTGGGAGTTCAATATAACAGTCTTTCATTTGGCCATACTCCTAAATACTAAAATCAACACTTGCTAAAATTTAATCGTAAAAGACTAAAACTAAAATTTAACAATACAATCTGACTAGCGTTGGGTAAGTATCAATCTTTACGCAAATGAATGCAAAGAAAAACAGTATTTCTGATCTTCACTTTCAGTGTTCATCAGTACGAACAGAGAAAAGAGAATATGACTAAAGCACAATAAAGCCATTAGGAGGGTGAGTAAGTAAATAGATGTCGGCTGATTACTTGGAAATCTATTTCAGCATTAGAATTAGACTGAAGTGTTGGGAGGCGATTCTCCATGTGTTTCTCAAGTTTCTGCAAGTCTATGAACAGAAACAATAAATTACTTTGATCTGGACTATCTTTCCAAGACTGTTTGTGTAGCAAACATCTCGGGAAGGTAGTGATAGGAGGCGGGCTTACTTGCCACCCAGAAAAATAAAGCGAGTGTCTTCCTCCAAGCAAAGAGAGGCATGTTTACTGCCTGTTATAAAAGACTCAGGTTCCCTAAGTCCGGCATTCCTCTCCTTTAATGCAACCCATGAGTGTGAAGATACCATCTGACCCTCCTTACATCTTCCTGTTGCAAGTGAAAAATATATGCTTGAGGTTATTAATATGAAAAAACAATAAAGAAAATGGAAAAATTTTAAAGGGGTATATAGCTAAGGAATTTAGCTAATGCAGATACACCGCGATTCCAAAGATAAGCCTGGGAACAACTAACGCAATTTTCAGGAAGGTCATGGTTGTTAGAAATTTTGAGTTGACTGGCCTTGAACTTCCTACTTCCTGAGGAGCTACGTCTTCCGATCTTCACGCAGAGGCTACATGACCATGTGCAAGGATAGAATCTCTGCCTCTGGTGGCACTGGGTCAATGAGTTCCAAGTGGCCTTATTATACTCCTTTATTCTGTGGCTGGATGACCAGGCTATTAAGAATTTGGGGGTCTAAAGTCTCAGCGCTCAGACCCACCTGTTCTGCATGTCCCGTATTAAATCATACTCATACTAAAGCCACTGAAAGCAGTCCCAGGACTTGCTGATTTAAGGATGTAGTAATATGCCTGTTTCCTTTCATATCACCTTTCCCGAAATCATCACTAATGATTTTTCTTTCCCTTTCTTCTAGATATATAATTGGAAACTTACTTGTATTGAGAGGAAGATCATGGCCATTTATCTGTGATTTGCTATAGGGATTGCCTACAGGGATTGTGGTAGTTGTACAACTCAATGCATTTGTCAGAAATGAATGAGAAACATAAGTTTTACTCTAGGTTAATTAACTCATAAAATGTTTAAAAGCTGTCTTCTAAACTTTCTCCCAGTTCTTTTATTTTTTTTAAATATTTATTCATTTTTGAGAGAGAAAGAGAGAGAGGGCAAGGGAAAGGCAGAAAGGAAGGGAGACACAGAATCTGAAGCAGGCTCCAGGCTCCAAACTGTCAGCACAGAACCTAATGTGGAGACTGAACTCATGAACTGTGAGATCATGACCTGAGCCAATGTCTGACACTTAACCGACTGAGCCACCCAGGTACCCCCGAAAATTTCTCCCAGTTCTAACAATCTCTATTTAAAGGAAGATTTTCACTTCTCAGAAATTCCAACATTTTAAGGGAGAATATCTTTAAGGGTTTGCCCTTGGTATGATCCCAACTTATACAGGAGATCTTACTAATATTGAGAGAAGTCTGTACCATATTATCATGGGCTAAGAGTTTCAAATCCCAAATAGTTATGAAATTGGCTTTTAAAGGGATGATGTCACTTATCGAGTTGAAATATCTTCCCTAGGAGTTTGCAGAACGACCACACCTTGACTGGATTCAGAGTAACACCTAGTGCTGTTCTTTATTTCCAGGAATCACTGTAAAGAGAAATTATAAAAATGTTACATTAACAAGTCTTGGTATTCACCAGGCACCATGCAAAATGCCTCATGTGTCTTGTTACTCTTAACCTTCACAAGAAACTTATGGTCTGAATACTATGTTATTTTCTTTTTTTTCTTTTTCTTTTTTTTTTTTTACAGATGAATACAGTTAATTTATTATATGCATGAGCATTTAACCAATGAATGGGCAGGAGAGAGATTTGAACGCTGGGCATCTCAAAAGCTCACCTTCTCCACCAGATGCAGTTTGTGACATGTGTCTCCGCCTTCCTCAGCTCCATTGAAATTGATTCTGAAACTCACTCAGATGTAGCATAAATTTCATAACCTTTTTAGAAATCAGTAAGAGTCCGCTTCTCTGTAAGCATAGTATTCTACCACTGGGGTCTGGAAATACCACCTTCCGTGACTTAACTCAATATTTAAGTCCACCGCCGTAGCCACCCGTCGGAAATAAGAAAACAAAGCACTGTTTGTGAATGTGACTGTTCTCATCTAGTGTGTCTTTGTGGGAGGTCTGGTCCCTCTGTGATTCTCCTAAGGGCAGAGGCACCATGAGGATTTTAAGAGGTTCTAGGGCTGGGATGAGAAGTTTGAAGAGGTCAAAGGCAATGCGGATTTCCAGCTCTCATCCTCAGTGACCTTGAAGTTCACACGTTTCTGATGCCATCATCCAGACAGTGGCTGCCCCTTGATGTTCCTGGTAGGGTGGTACGTGGATGGAGAGCAGCAGGAGGTGACCCATTAGGCTGCCATAGGGTTCAGCCAGAGTTTTACTTCTATACAGTAAATTCAATCAGAAGCCACTCTCCGTCTGTATCTATCATATTGAATTATCTTAGATTTCAATAACTTATTCCTAGGAAAGTTGGCTATGAGTGGGTTGTGAACATTCTATTTTTTCTGGTCTATAGGCAAAGAAGTTCTGTTAATGATTCATTGCGAGTGGGATGGGCTCTTATTTTGATTGTAAACCCCTCCAGGGGGTGATACTGTGGCTATGGGACATAAAATTACAGACCTTGGGAATGAATCCGTGTTGCTATTAAGTCACTTTCTTGCTACCGCTTTAGGAAGGCTCCAGAAAGTCTTTTTCGCGCATTGTCTACAGATTCCTTTCCTACAATCATATCCCATTTCCCCTATAAAATCAGTATGCATGTTGCTAGTCTTTAGGAAATTAAATACAAGTAAAGCTTCCCTAATCGCTTTATTTTTGTTATAAGCAAGAGAAAGGAAATATGCTCACTTAAGGAAAAAGAATAAAGTCGCCGTAATCAATTCAATTTGTTAGTATCAAAGTTTAGGAGGAAGGGAAAGAAATGACTTTAAGAGATTTCCCTTCTTCCACAAAATTATGTTTGCATGTCCGATGGCCTTCAGTCAGAAACCATCTAGAAACCAGCGGCCACTCCAGAAAACGTGTTGCATTTGCTCTGGGGGCGGGGAGGCTTCCGTTTGTTTAATTTGGAAACGCCGCAGCTCCAGAGTTTCCTTACAGAACACTAAACTCAGAGGGCTGTGAAGCGTGAGTTCCTCTCCCTCATTTATCACCGATTCTTGTCGCCATCCTCCTCTGACACTGAGCATCTGTTCCGGAGTTCGTTGGTCCCAATACGCTCCCCGCCCCCCCACTCCCACCAGAACTTTCCCAGAGGGACTGCTACAGACCTGCATGGGGACGGGCCTCCGCGATTCCCTGGGTGCCCGCCTTTTTTTTAGCAGGTGCTCCCGAGCTACCATTAGCCCGACAACTTCGAAATAGAAAAAAATACAAAGTGGTAATGCCACAAAACACAACTGTTTGCTGAGTCTCCTAAGCCCCGCTGTTTCACAACTTCTATGGAGAACATTAACAGGGAGTTAATTAGCCATTGTTGTGACTGATAGTTAAGTCCACGATTTTTCTTTCTATGGGACCGATGTGCTATCTGGGCTAATCTGCCCAAGTTTAATGAGCAGAGGTTTCATGGCAGCGTGAAAAATAAATCATATGCGATGAAACCTATTACAAGCATCCAAATAACCATTCTGCAAACTGCCAGAGCCCAAACCACTACAAGTCATCAAAAGATAATAACCAAAAAATAAAAAAAAAAAAAAAGGATGCTTTGAGAGCTTCAGCTAAAGTTCTGTATTTTTAAAAAAAAATGGCATTGTCCTATCCCGACTGGAATCGGGAATCTTAGAAACACAAGCAGGTGCAGGGGGCCTGAACGGCAAGCGGGGCTCACTCTTCCCGGGCTGAGGGCGGTGGCGCGAGGAGGGTCTGAGAGCAAGTTAAGGCCTCCGGCTCCGGCTGCAGAGGCAGGAGCGCTGACACCCCGCGGCGTCCCCGACACGCGCCTGCGCGAGCACAAGCACGAGCACAAGCACGAGCGCGCTCCTTGCGGCTGCGGCTGCGCAGTGACCAGCACGGAGGCCGGTGCCTGACGACCAGGCCGCGACTCCAGTCTCGCGTGACCGCAGCTCAGCCCGCGCCGCCGGGATCCATCCCAGGATCGCCGGGGGGCGGGGGTGGTGTCGGAGCTGACTTCACCCCCCCGTGTCCGCACCCGCCTCCGGGGTCCCCGCGAGTGTCAGGGGCCCCCCTTCCCCAGAGAGCGACCCCGGCTTTCTGCGCCGCAGGTGTGACCGCGGCACCAGGACGTGCGGACGCGTCGGCGGCCTCCACGGTCCACGCTCTGGTCGAGCTGGGAGATGGGGTCGCCCCGCAAGGGAAGAGAGAGCTGGCGTCTCATCAGCTCCCAGCGGGGTCACCTTTCCGGAAGGTCAGAGTCGCTTGGGTACGATTCCGCCTCCACCCCTCACTGCCGTCCTGAGACCGGAGCTCCGGTACCTGCCTCCCACCGTCAAGGAAGAGAGCTGCCGTGAGACCGTCCAGCTCGTCCGAGGTCATCCAGCCCCGAGCCCCCCGCGGGCGGGCCCCCAGTCAAGGGGCATCTGACCCCAGAGCCCGAGCCCTTCTGCCGCCCAGTATCTCCGTCTGGAAACCCCGGGGACGGTCTGGCCTCCCCCGAGGCTTCTCCCCGCGTCTCTAGAAGCTGACTTCCTCCACCTGCGGAGAGCCTCACTCGGCCGTTCCGTCCAGCTCACCAGGTAGTCAGGTTACCAAGAAAACATGAAATAAAGCCCAGTCGGGGAGGCGGTGACTACAATGTCTATGAGGACAGAACCTATGTTAAAATACTTAGTTTAACCCAAGGTTAAAGAGCATCAGAAAACTGTATTTTGCAAGTTAAGCACCAGACTTTAACTTGACTGCAAGTTAAGGCCTCCGCGGCTCCCAGCTGCAGAGAGTAGCACAGACTTTAATCTGACGGCTATGAACCCCTGGTCTTCTCAAATATCTTTTCTTGGATTGTTACTCTAGAAGAAGAGTCCAGCTATGCAGTAGAGGCACCTTGGATGATTCTGATGAAATCCCTTATAATCATTCAAGAGGTACTCTCTGGGTATTGCGATTCTATAGAGTTCTCATGGGAAAGTTAATAGAGGCAGCTCCTTGGTAGAGCAGAGAATAGGAGTCCCAAAGATGCACTCATTTCGGCAACTAAAATTAGGTAGTGACACGGAAATGTGTCCGCAGGGTGATTCAGGAACACCCAGGAGAAAGCAGGGCATCGGAGTTGGGACGTGAATCATGAGAGAATCACCACTGTGGATATTTGGGGCGTATTTGGAGGAAGACCATTTGTTTGGGAGGAGTGGGGAGTGCAAAAGCCTTTAGGCGGGAAGGAATGGCATGATTTAAGGCAGAAAGGAAGCCAGCAGCACTGGCAGGTGACGGCAGGCGGGAGGGTGGGGGTGGGGGAGGAGGGCAAAGAAAGCTAAAGCGCTGTAGGAAAGCAGGAGTGAAGGGAGCTGCCTTCCCCACTCCCGGCCGCTTTCATCCAAGAGGACGTCTGACTGACGCCACCTCTGATACACCCCCTGGATCCTTCCACATCCCCCAATTCGGCGGCCACGTCGCACATAGCCATCGTCTTCCCCCGGGCATCCCCTCTCGCTCTCCTGTTCCAAATTCCATTTTTCATGCAGCAAAAGGATCTTTTGAAAATGCAAATCAGATCTTACCCTCCACCGACTATCGAGTTTGGGTGAATGCCACCCCCTTGGTTATCAAGGACCTGCATGTCCGATGCTGCCCCTCCTCCGTCCAGCCATACCCCTCTCCTCTCTCCCACGGCCATCCATCCCGAGAACCTTCGTTTTCTTCTCAAAGAGCCCATTCTTAGGATCTTGGAAGTGCTGTTGTCTCTGGCTGGTCTCTACATAGCTGGCCCCTTCCTGTCACTCATCGCAATTTAAATATTATCCTTAAGAGAGATTTTCTCTGTTCGCCCACTGTAAAGTGGCCACTGCATTGTGTAACCCTATGGAAATTCTCATTTTTGTCCTCATGATTGGCATGATTATTGAGAATTGGTCGCTTGTAGGCTACCTCTCCCAAGTGGAATTAAAATACAGGAAGAATGGCTCTGTTCTCTTTGATGGAGTCGGACAGTGTCTGACACCTAGAAACCCAAAACGTACTTGAAGGAATTAATTGCTATTTCCGCCAATACCTTGCAAATGCACTTGGCATAACACAGATGTTCAGTGAAGGTTTTGAAGGCTTGGGGTTTTTTTTTTCCGTAATAAATGAATGCCGGAAGCAAGAGACCAAATGACACTCCAGAATCATCCAAGTGTCTCATGCCTCTTCACTGTATGGCTTGCGTAGGCAGTGACAAGTAGTTTTCTTAATCTTTCAATCAAAATACGGCTGTGATGACTGTCTGCTGGGTACTCTGATATCCCGAATGTTTTCCTTAAGTTTTGAATTGAGAAGCATCATCTCGGGATTTTCAAACCCAATTTGTCATGTATTGTTAAAAATAGTCACTAAGTGTATCATTTCCCACGAATCGCAACCGTTTGTCCCGTTTGCCTCGGAAGGGAGATGAGTGCACCTGTCATCATCAAAAGAAGCTTAGACTTCTCATCAGCCGGAGGCATTTCCTTCTCTGTCGGGGAACATGTCCCGCTAAAAGATGGAGTCTCATTAGAAAGATAGAAGCATATTTGTAGATGGGCCGCAATATCAATTCATTTCAGAATAAATATGTAAACGAAGTAGGTAACGTTCCTTTGCTTCGCCAAGAAAAGCAAAATGGTAGTTTGGTCTGAAAAACAGAATCAGTTCTCGGTAAACAAACCATTTATCCCACTGACTCTGTTGCACCCATGCCCCAGTCGATCCACATAAAATCAGCCTGACTTTAATATGTTGCCACAGCTTGGGGGACGATGGAGGAGAAAGGAAACAGTGCTGAAAATGTCATCCCCCAGCTGGGGCATCGGAGTCCAAGAGCGCAGCGAGGTGGCCAGCGGCCTCAGGGTAAACATGGCTTATAATGCTAGAAGGCTGATGTCTCTCCAAGTTTTGGATAAAATGTTAGTTAAACTTATGAGTAATAAGAACTTAGTCTTTTAAAATTAAAATGAGGGGCACCTGGGTGGCTCAGTTGGTTAAGCGGCTGACTTCGGCTCAGGTCATGATCTCACGGTCTGTGAGTTCAAGCCCCGTATCGGGATCTGTGCTGACAGCTCAGAGCCTGGAGCCTGCTTAAGATTCTGTGTCTCCCTCTCTCTCTGCCCTTCCCCTGCTCATACTCTGTCTCTGTGTCTCTCAAAAATAAATAAACGTTAAAAAAATTTTTAAATGATACCAGGAGGGCTAACAAGTAGAAGGCATCTGCACATGAATTGAGTTGATAAAAGATGGAACTGTAAAGACAGATCTCTTAGGCATAAGCACTGCTTAGGTTATAGCCTCAGAACCCTTGGAGTGTCCCCACCATCATTCAGGTGCCACTGCTCTCAGGGATTTCGGCAGAAAAATTTGAGAAGCCCGGGGATGAATAAGACCACTTTCCTGGTCTTCCTGCCCAAGACCCAAAACACTATCCACTTTCCAAGCTGTTCTTTCTTTCCTGTCCTGGCAAGGCGCAAGTGACTCTTCCACGGCCTGCTCACAAACACTCCTTCAAGGAAATCTACCCATGTGGGACCCACGTTAGGTGTCTACCTCCTGTGTGAGGAGCTTCTGAGACCCGTCTATACTACTAGCCTTCGGTAGCCACTCTTCTACAAGACTGTGAGTTCCTTGAGGACGAGTTAGTAATTACCCACGTTTTTCTCCCTTCTCTCATGTTGCAGATTGTTCCTTTCCCCCTTATGATGTATATTTCCCACCCATCTTACCTTCAGTGACCCCGTTTCCTCATCCAAAGATCTATTGTATCTTTACCTTCCACTATCGCTTACTTCCTACTTACTGGCTTTTAAACCAGGTACATAATACAAAACCCAAACAATGTCCCCCTTCTGGGTTGGGGCTTTTGTCCCAAACCATGCTTCTCCTCTTAACGCCTCATTCTGTATGTGGATTTAGCGGTGATATGTTTTACGAAGGTGTGCTCCATAGAAGTGAACAAGTCAGAGGGCTTTCACCTTGCTTCTGCGAGAGTTGCTGTTTTCGTCAATCCAGGGTCGCTTTTTATGGTTCTGTCTCGGGGTGGGATTCTTCATCCGTACAGGCAATGCAAATTCAGACTCCACAAGGACTCAATAGAGAGATTTCCAGAATTCAGTAACTATTTACTGAGCACCTATGATGTGCGAGACACTGCTTTAGGTGCTGGGAACAGTGGTGGACCAGAGTCAACAACTCTGCACTCGGGGTACTTAAATTTCCAGAAGGGAGTGGGTTTCATATCATGAAGGCACAGGAAGAGAGCAAGCTCTTTTGGGGAGGTGGTTTTGTTACATGATTAGACAGATAGCATTGAAAGACCCCAAATGTATGCCAGGGAGTCATCTCTATTTCCCCTTTTTGGGTAGACTCAAGTCCATAAAACCTGTTTCCCCATCGGGTGTAGGAGCTTATCCTTGGTGTGCCTGTATCCAGTTCCTGTATCACCTTGTTTGAGTTCCCTAGCACTTCCTGACTGCAGTGTTTCCCTCGCTTTTAAGCTAGGTAATATATTAAGGTCATTTTTCTTATGGTTTATTTAGTGCATCTCAGAGTGTCCATAAAGTCTGGAAATATAGATAATTTTTTCATATTGAAGATGTACTAGATGATGTGTCTATATTAATCTATGGTTTCAGTCTTTATGGACACATCTGTCTTTAAATTTTTTTTTACTGTTTATTTATTTTTGAGAGTGAAAGAAACAGAATGTGAGCAGGGGAGGGGCAGAGAAAGAGGAAGACACAGAATCGGAAGCAGGCTCCAAGCGTTAAGCTGTCAGCACAGAGCCTGATGTGGGGCTCGAACTCACGGACCAGGAGATCATGACCTGAGCCGAAGTCAGACACTTAACCGACAGAGCCACACAGGCACGCTGATATATCTGTCTTTAGAAGGCAAGTTGTTGTTCAACTCCGTCCACCGATCTACTGAGAACACATGCAAAATGCCTGTCGTCTTCATGTGTGGGTACTGTCTCCATCTTCCCACGTCTCACTGTAATAAGTTGTTTTTATGGATTACTAGATAGATGAGGAAATGGGTCCCAGCCCCTGTCCTAATGAGGCTATACTGCTATACACAATTTAAGGAGCTGGTATTTTCTCTTTCTCTTTCAGGATTTGTGTGCTCTGAGCTCGTCCATTGTATGTTCTCTATTTTTCTGTAGTGTTTGTTCGGTCTCTGCCACCTAAGCACTGGTGTGGTGTGAGACCTGATCTGCTTTGCACTCTCCCCTGGCTGCTGAACAGTCGGGTGCCCTCAGCATCTCCTTCCTCCAACTTTGATGATGACAGTGGCCATCTCCACAAAGGGAACTCCTTTCTTCCCCTTCCGTGGTTGCTGGTGGGACTGTTAACCTGGGTGCTCTGCTCTCCATGACGACAGAAGGGGACACCAAAGCCAGCCTGGACCATCATACAGCAACGCGGTGGATGCTATTTCAGGTACCACTTCTGTGCAGTGAAATAGCCAAAGCTTAGAGCCTTAAAACTACCTCCGTTTATATCCAGTCACGTGTCCTGTGGGCTCATAGGGAAGTCTTCTCCTCTAAGTGGTGTGATCCGGTGCCCGTAGATATTCCACCCGAGATTTCTTAGGTCTGCTCATCTCAGTTCCTACTTCCTCAAGGCGACTTACATCCCTCAGAAATTCTCATGGCCACAGACCCCTTCTATCTTGTTGCCATTCATCTTCTCCCACCCAAATGCTGGGCCACACTGTTGCCATGGTGATCTCTCTAAAGCACAGATTTGATCATGTCCCTGGCAGTACAG
Source organism: Paguma larvata (assembly GCA_030068075.1). NCBI lineage: Eukaryota > Metazoa > Chordata > Mammalia > Carnivora > Viverridae > Paguma > Paguma larvata. The sequence goes on from CM057826.1 coordinate 6,109,822, forward strand.
ACTCCTGCAGAGTCTCCCCTTAGACCCCAAAGTCAAGTCCAGTTATGATAATATAGCACAGAAGAACCTAAATTCTGCTCATGCCTGTGGTCTCTTCCAGCCTCACGCCTGACCACAGCTTCCCTTACTTCCCTCGATCTCCACCCACTCTGAAATTGCCCCAATTATCTAAATATAGGACACTTTATTTAGAGACAGAGTTTCGGGGCTTCTGGTCGACTCCCTTTTTCTCCTCTCATCTGACCCCACTGAGATCACTGTAATGCTGATGTCTGGGATGGGGCGGGGCGGTGGGTAAGACTGAGGGGGCAGATGGGACGGAAACTGCAAGATGAATAGTCATCCAAGATAAAAATGCACTTATGCTTTGACTCAAAAATTGCACTTCTAGCCGCTTAATAGAAAAAGTACTCGAAGGAGCTCCAAAATGAGTTCCTTGCAACATATTCCATCACGGCGAAAATTGGAAACGACCTCAATGTCTTTCTATAAGAGGCTGATCAAAAAATATTTTGTATACTTATGCAAGGAAATGTCATCCTAGCCCCCTGCTAGATCCATATGTAATGAAAGCATTAAGAGAAAACTTATATTATTGAAGAGCATGAAGACAAAGGGAATCTAAGCGTCTGGGAACGTGGCTTATGAGAGACTGTTACTTTCCCCGTGTTGATTGGCATTTTATTATTTACCATCAGAAGTACAAATAAATACCATATAATTAAGTCTACATAATTTATAGCGTAAAAAATGGTATAAATATGCAATTTCTAGAACATAAAGGTAGACCTCCATTTAGATGTATCTGCAAATAAATTTAACTTCTAGGTTTGAATAAGAAACCTTTCATCTTATAATAAAAATTCTCCGTTTCCTCCATTAGACTGCTATATAGTTTCAGTTTCTGCCTGAATTCTGTTGCTAACGTGCATGAAAAGCCTATGAACTACAATTAGCTGTATTTGAGGAGTTACTTTTATACTAGACTCTTGTTCTTATCCCTTTGTAACTTCCTGGGAAAAAAAAAAGCCATTGGTCTAAAATTTCTCTGTTTTCAAGCCAACAATTAATTTTATTTGGAAAGCTTAAGGGGGAAATACTCAGCTCCTTTCAATTATTAATATTTAAAGCAATGTGGTTCTTAATGCACTGAGAGAGAAAGAAAAAAAGACTAAACACTTTTTGTTTATGGCTAATCTGGAAAGGTCTCCATTGAATTGCCCGCAAGTTGGCATGGCTACTGTTGGAATTTTTTTTTTTTAACATTTTCTCTATTCGTACCTACATCCCAGTGACTAAAGTGAGTACCAGACTTTGTGTAGGAGCCTCATGCCTCTGTGGCCTCTCTGTGTTAACATCAAATTCCTCATGGATCCACACGGTTTCTCCATGGAACCAACTTCAAGAGGAAAAGTGAATGCTACCCAACTGAAAGAGGAGATAAGGGGGCAGGGGGCAAGAGAGAGGGAAGGAGAGGAAGAGAGAGAGAAGGAAGGAGAGAGGGAGGGAGAGAAAGAGAACATTATAAGAAATGCCTTATTGGTCTGCTGCCATAATTAAGAGCAAACATAAAAGAGTGCCTGGGTGGCTCAGTCGGTTAAGCATCTGACTTCAGCTCAGGTCATGATCTCGCGGTTCATGGGTTTGAGCCCCACGTCGGGCTCTGTGCTGACAGCTCGGAGTCTGTAGCCTGCTTTGGATTCTGTGTCTCCCTCCCTCTCTGCCCCACCCTGCTCATGCTCTGTCTCTCTCTCTCTCAAAAATAGATAAAAATTAACAAAAAAATTTTTTTTAAATAATTAAAAGCAAATGTAAAGAAATGCCTTTTCATAAGGAAAGACTTCTACTGAAGTCAATCGGTTAAGCATCCCGACTCTTGATTTCTGCTCAGGTCATGATCTCAGGATCATGGGATGGAGTCCCAAGTTGGGCTTAACACTGAGTGTGGAGCCTGCTTGGGATTCTCTCTCTTTCTCTCTCTCCCTCTCTCTCTCTCTCCCTCCCTCCCTCTTTCTCTCTCTTCCCCCCACTGCCTCTCAACTGCCCCACTCTCTCTCTCTAAAATAAAATAAAAGAAATAAATACATAAATACATAAATAAAACTAGTTCTAGTAGTGACTTCTGGAAGGAACCGATTTAATATGGAGTGTAAATCCAGACAGTCAGGTTTTTGTTTATTGAAATGTAAGTGCCTGACTTAAAACCTTCAGATATCAAAATTATAACCATAATGTAAAGTGCTATGTGTAAATTATATAAACACTAAAATATGAAATCAAATATTAATTTTAGTTAGCAATTTAAATAGTAATTTTAATTACTTTTAAAATCCACCCAATTCAGAGGGGGCTGTCTGGAATAAACACACTGCCAGGCATAGGACTAGATACAGATCAGGACAGCCCCCCCACCCCCCACCTTGACCCCCCAGGCTCCTCTGTTTTAGACATCTTGGCAGATTTCCATAACTCACCTTTTGGGCCACTTGTTTTTTTCTATTCCCATGCTTTAATTTTCTCTCTTATGATTTAAATTCACCAATAAACCATGTGTCTGTGGAAACCCTAGGCTTTCACCTTGCACACTGATAAAAGCAAACCCCAAGGCCTTCTCTCTCTCTCTCCCTCCCCTCATTCTCACTGTGTAGCCCCAGGTGTGTTGTGTAATTTCCAAGCCCTGTGAGTAATAAACCTTCCCTCCCAGCCCCCCGCCAGCATCTCCTGATGGTTGTTGCTGAGGGTGTCTTGCAATGGTAAAAACCACAAGGACTGTCCACCCACAACCACGGGTGTCGACAGGCTGAGACCAGCACCCAAGTTCTAACAGCTGGGAGTCCATCTTTCAATTTATCCTAGAAGCCGTATATAATCTTTATGGCGAGTGCAAAGTTCCTCCTTTGCGAGTGGCTCTGGAAGACTGAAACGAGCAAAGAACATCTAACAATGCCTGCCACAGGTTATTACTTATTATTTTAGGCAGAAAACCAATTAAATTCTACAGATCCACAGGCAATGGGCAGAACAGAATTTAATATAGTAACAAACAAAACATATCCCACGGCAGTGGTTCCTATGTTATCGGAAAGGTTAAATTAAAAAATCATTTAATCTCTTACATAGTAAGATGCATAGTTAAAGCTAACCTATAAAAATAAAAATATAAACTAAAAGAGAATTATTTAATGCCTGTGCGTGAGGAGGAGGATAGTGACTGGTCACTTCCTGGCTCTCAGGTACTTGTTTTAAACCATGAACAAGACGAACATCTGAAGCGACTTTTAGAATCCATTTTTTATTATCCGAGTTCCCCTCAAAGTACAATTAGAAAATTATGAGAATGGAATCAGAGACCATTAAAGAATAAAGCTGATATCACATGTCTAATTTTCAGACTTTCAAACTTTTAGCCTTCTGCCCCTTTTATTGATCAAAACTTGTATTCTTTACTAACCCATTGGACTCTAATTTGTCATTGCTAAAAACATCTGTAAATCCTTCTACGATTCCTTGTTGGTGCACAGATGTAAGCCGTGTAAATAACATCCACTTTGAAAGGTTCTGAATTAAATATATCTCTAGATAACTAATCGGTGTCTAATCTACATCTGCATCTGCATCTAGTAATTTCCCTGGACTTCTACGCCCAGCGATAAGGCAGACTAAACCACAACACAATTAGGTCTTGATAAATTGAAATAAATACAATTTGAATGTATTCTGGAGCTCCTAGATGTAAGGCAAATATATTTAAATAGCAAGAAGATATTTGAAATTTCAGGAAAACACACTCAGGCTGGGTTTTCCCTGAAAATATGTCGACCCCAGGTCTGGATTTAGGAAATCAAGCCAGTACCTGTAAAAGGTCTAGACGTAAACCTGATACTCTTTCTGTAACATAGAGCGACACACTGTGGCCCCTCAGCACTTCTGTGACTAAGTTTAATCAACAGGGGGGAATTTTTATATAACCAATTGCAAAAAGAAACAAGCCACCAGCCAGCCATAGTAGAAACATTCCAAAGTGAATGAGCTCTCTTTAAAGCCTTCAGATATCAAAATTACAACCATAATGAAAGGTGCTATGTGTAAAATATCCAAACACTAAAATATGAAATCAAATATTAAGCAGCAGTATACTATTAGAAATGGCAAAGCAGATTTGAAAAATAACGAAATAAGCTGTATGAGGATGAAACAGGTAATCGTTAATAATAAAACCTCAACTGATGTGTTTGATGTCAATTAGGCATTGGCCGAAGAAGCGGTTGGTGTCTTTGGAGATGGCATTGAAGCTATTATGCAGAATAGAGTGAAGCAATGCACAGTAACAGGCGTCCCCGAAGTCTTCCAGATTCTCCTGCAACATTAATAGCCCTTCCCAAAACTTAGTGTCTGGAAACAATTATTTTATTATGCTCATAGATTCTGAAGGTCAGTAGTTTGTTCAGGGCATGGATGGTTTATCTCCGATCAGTGATGTCAGGGGCCTCAGTCCAGAAGTTTCATTAACGTGGGTGATTAGCTGGTGCCTTATCTGGGTCATCTTCGCTCACATAGCTGATGGGTAATATGGTTACCAGATTGTGTCCAGAATGGGTTGCCAACCAGGATAAGCACACATGGCCCCTACACATGAAGTTTTCTCTGGCGCACCCCTTGAGAGAACATATTGGGGGTTCCTCATGTTGTAGATGCTGGGCGCCAAAAGCAAGTGTTCCAAAAGAACATGTCATTGTTATGACCTTGCCTTGGAAGTCAACCAGCACCATGACTGCTATACTCTTCTGGTTGAGACATTCACCAAGACCATCCAGTTTCAAAGGCAGGAAGCACACACACATCCTACTATTGGATAGGATGAATGTCAAGGTCACATTATGTAAGAGCATGTGTGCCATCCAAAGAAGACACGCTCTGTCACGAGAGGCTAAAATCCATGGAGGAGATTGAAAAAGTATAACATATAAACCATCAGAATCCCAGAAAGGGAGAAGACAATGGCAAGAGAAGCAATTGTCCATAAACAAACAAACAAACAAATAAACAAAAAAAATAGCTGAGAGTTTTTCACAAACAAGGAGTACATAAATCTACCAAAACAGGAATCATAATCTCTACCAACAAGAACTTTTTACAAAATGAAAATAAATCTTTTGCATATTGTATGTTCTTCATTTTTAAATCTTTTATATTTTATTTTATTTTATTTTTTAATTTTTTAATTTTAATTTTATTTTATTTACATAAGCTCTATGCCCAATGTGGGGCTTGAACTCATGACCCTGAGATCAAGAGTCGCATACTCTACCTGGGCCTGCCCAGTGCACCTTATTCTTTGCATGTTGTAATGAAACTCACAAGCAAATGAAAAGATGGAGAAAATTCTTAGGATAAAGAGAGGATAGGCCTTCCCTTCAGTCGCGGCAGCCATGGCTCCGTGCTACACTATGGACTTGGGCCTCAACAAGGGCCACAACATAATAAAAATGCGAGCAAGCCAAGGCACAGGCGCCCTCTCAGCCACGGTATCGAGCACACCAAGTTCATGCAGGACATGATCCAAGAGGTCTGTAGCTTCACCCCCTAGGATCAGCGTGCCAGGGAGCTGCTCAAGGTGTCCAAGGCCAAATGTGCCCTGAAGTTCTTCAAGAATATGGTGGGAACACACATCCATGCCAAGCGGATGAGAGAGGAGCTGAGCAATGTCCTGGAAGCCATGAGAAAAGCGGCAGCTGAACCCCCTCCCCTCTGTGTAATAAAGCCTTTTCAGAACTTGAAAATAAAAGAGGATAAAAGAATCACCTAATGAAACAATGCAAAGAATGGCATCTTGGGTGCAAAAATAGAAGCGAAGAACTCTGTCACCGAAGGGCTGAGAGAAAATAAATCTCATCCTGGAACTATCTATGCAGTAACACTGCATTTTATTAATGAAGGGGAAATATATCTCAGATTATCAAAACCCAAAAAAACATTCACCACCTGTCAATCTTGATAAAGAATTTTAAAGGAAGTTTATTTTTTGGTAAATTTTCAGCTTTATTAAGGTATAGTTGACCCAAAGGAATTACATGTATTCAAGGTATACGACTTGATGTGGATATATGGACACACAGTAATGTGATCAACCCAAGCAAGCTAATTAACATACCCATCAGCTAAGGTAGTCACCATTTTCTTTCTCTGTTTTTCTTTATCAGTTGATTTTCACCATTCCTTAATCTATTTATAAAAGGTCTTCATTTGGACTCAGTTATATTATGATGTGTTTGTTCATTAAGACTTTATTTTTTTAGAGCAGTAAAAAATTCAAAGCGAAATTGAAGAGAAAGTATAGAGCTTTTCCATAGACACCTTGCCTTGGAGCCCCTCCCATTATTAATGGAGCTATGGAGCCCCTCCCATTATTAATATCCCCCACCAGAATGGTATATTTGTTACAATGGATTAATCTATGGTGACACATCATAATCACCCAAAGTCCATATTTGACATACAGTTCACTCTCAGTGTTTTGCATTCTGTGGGTATAGACAAATAAATGTAAAATGACATTACCCATCATCATAGTATCATACATGGTATTTTTGCCACCCTAAAAATCCTCTGCATTCTGTATATTCATCCTTCATCCCCAACCTCTGAGCTCTAAACACCACTGATCTTCCTACCATCTCCGTAGTTTTGACTTTCCCAGAATTTTATATAAATGGAATCATACACTATGTAGCATTTTCAGACTGGTTTCTTTACTAGTAAATGCTTTTAAGATTCCGCCATGTCTCCTCATGGCCTCATAGCTCATTTCCTTTCAGTGCTAAATAATATTCCATTATCTAGAAGTACAACCATTTCTTTTATCCGTGCATTTACTGAAGGATATCTTGGTAGCTTCTAAGTTTTAGCAATTATAAACAAGCAACTATAAACATCCGTGTACAGGTTTTTGTGTGGACATAAATTTTCAACAAATTTGGATAGTTACCAAGGAGTGCAATTTCTGGATTGTATGGTAAGAGGATGTTTAGTTTTGTAAGAAACCACCACACTGTCTCCCAAATGGTTGTACCACTTTGCATTTCCACCGCCATTGAGTGAGAGTTCCTGTTGCTCCACGTCCTTGTCAGCATTCGGTGTTATCAGTGTTCTGGTGGGTGCAAAAATGTGATTTCATTAAAGCACAGGGACAAGACCTGTGGGCAGAAAGAGCTGGTTTTGTACTATGGAATTGAGGCAGGTAAAGTCCAGCCTCAAGCATTTGTCAGTGGGCTGCAGGTTATAAGGAAATGGAGTTCTATCTGCCATTTCCTTCTGCCCTGGTTCCCCGCATCACTACGGAAGGTGACGGGGACTTTCAGGTCCTTGAGGACTGTGATCTCTATCAGTTAACCCTTTGTTTTCCCCCTTTCCTTTGTTCTTGGGCAGCCAGGAGTGCCTGAGGAACATCACCTACATCCTACCTTGGTGGAGATGGGGGATGGTGTCTGAGACCTGTCAGCATGCCTTATGCTCCATCGTCAATAGGTGCCTGGACTAGAATGCTATGGGGAGAGGCGTTTGGAGCCGAGGATGTTGATACCACCCCGGGCATCTGGGTTGCAGTCCTCAGGAAACAACTCTAAGGGAGGACCGGGAGAGCTTGTGAAGAGTCCACTATCTCTCTCTTGAGGTGTGGGGGAACACTATTCTAGAAAGCGGCCTACAACATCGAAACGGACATTACCAATCTTTCTTTTCACTCTACTTGTGTCAATATGTAAATGAAACCCAGAATGAATCACCTGTTGAAGAGCTGCTTCATTTTCCAAGGTTAATTCAGCTGTCAGTACATGGAAAACAAAGCAGATTGATTTTTGCCTTCACCTTTCCCTCTTTGGAGTGTTTTGTCGTTACCATAGCAACTCAGCCCACAAATTTGATGATAATTAAAAACTAATCAGGAGAGCATCTTTACCCACTGGAATTGGCAGATAAATCCTGAAAAGTCCAAAGAAAAGAAAGTAAATGCCAAGCCAGCAGCCAAAAGAAGTAAAAACAGTCGGGCAACTTACCACGTTAGGGAAACATATTAAAGACTTCATTGCTCAAGGACTCACTAGTTAATGCCGCAAAAATGAACGCTTGTCAACCACAATATGAGTTAATAAAACATTTTTACTCAACTCAAAAATATTGTATGAGGTTCTGGGCGTGATAGATTTTTATTTACAAAAGTAAGAGGCCAGTATGCCCTTTATTAATCTTTTGAAAGATACAGATGTGGGGCAGCTGGGTGGCTCAGTTGGTTAAGTATTCAACTCTTGATTTCAGCTCAGGCCATGATCTTACAAGTTCATGAGTTCAAGCCCGTGTTGAGCTCCATGCTGATAGTGCAGAACTTTCTTGGGATTCTCGCTTTCTCTGCACTGTCCCCATTCACGCTTTCTCTACAAACAAACAAACTTAAAAAGGAAAAGAAAGATATAGAAGAATATGTTGCGAACAAGGAAAAGTCCACATTCGCTCTCATTTCTCTTAATATCTCACCACTGCTAGTGACCCAAGCCCCTTCTCTAAACACAAATAAGTAAACAAAAACCCACTTTTAACAATTTCTGTGATGCGTGTAGTGTGCGTGTATAAACATATATCAGGACTTCTGAACCTCACACTATTGATATTTGGGGCTAGATCATTCTTTGTTCTGGCCTGCTGTCCTGTACAATGTTTAGCAGCGTCATGGCCTCTACCTTGCAGACGCTAGTAGCATGCTCTCTCTAGAGTTTGTGCCAACCCAAACTGCCTGCAGATCTTATCAACTGAGACTGCTATCTGAGAACAATCTTCTTGACTCCATTTCCCTTGTCCTCCACTCACGCTTCAATGGGTATGGGTCCTCTGAAGAAAGGTTTGGATTTCATCTCACAGCTGAGATGGTAACAGCCAGGGAAAACGTCCCAGTATCTTGCCCCTGGGGGCATCGCATCTCATAATGGCATATTCAAGAATTCTAGAAGTCACCTGAGAGTTGGCCCATGTAATCTCACAGCATATCTCTATGTACCACAGGAGCTGGAAGTTGTCCTAACTGGACCCAGTTTGCTGCGATCTGCTGGAAATGAGGAATAACCGAGATTCTTGTTACGGAGAATCAAAACTTACTTTTCTAGATGAAGCCAGCCTTTAGTAGATTGCTGATAAGAATATGAATTGGAACAACTTCTATGAAGGGTAATTTGGAAATACATGTCCCCACTGCAAGTACATATGCCCTTTGATCTACCAGTTCCTTAGAGCATTCTCTTCATATTGCATACATGTACAACAATATATTTACAAAGATTCTCAGTAAAGCATTGATTTTTTTTCATTTTTATGTATTTTTGAAAGACAGAGAGAGAGAGAGAGAGAGAGAGAGAGAGAGAGAGAGAGAATGAGCGGGGGAGGGGCAGAGAGAGAGGGAGACACAGAATCCAAAGCAGGCTCCAGGCTCTGAGCCATCAGCACAGAGCCCGATGCAGGGCCCAAACTCACGCACTGTGAGATCATGACCTGAACTGAAGTCGGACGCTCAACCGACTGAGCCACCCAGGTGCCCCAGTAAAGCATTGATTTGCTTGTGATAGCAAAATGTGAGAGCCGACCTAAATATTCTCAGCAGGACTGCCTGAGTAAACAGATTATATCCATAACACATAAAGATAACAAAATCACAGTTCATTGCATATCCATTTATACTTTATGAACTTTAAATTCTGTGAATATATCAATCATATGAAAGCAAAATATATAGTAATTGCCAATAAGAAAAAAAAACAAAGTAAAACAAATAAATAAAGTAATTGTCAATATCTTCCAAGAATAAAAAGGGGATACCTACTTAAAGCAGCAAAAGCCCAGTAATATTGATGTCATTTTAATTTAAAATAGATTTTATCTTAACATAAATGAAATGGATGTAAAATTACTTTTTGAAAAACATTTTCAAAATGGATGGTAAGCACACTGGTCAAATCCCAACACTTCTTTTCCTAGTGTGTTTCTTCCATTAGTATTATTATCCTGGGAAACGGAGGACCATTACTAGACCTCAGAGAACAAGTAAAGTAGGAGTCCCTGTCGGTGCACTTTTGACAGAAGTTGATTTTCTTTGTTTTCCTGTTTGCGAGGTACAAGATTATTCTTATGATATGCAGTACTATTTCGTTGTGATTTTAACTTGCCTTTCTCCAAAGACTAACAATGTTAAGCAAAATTTATCACCTATATCGCTTTTTTTTCACTGTTATTTTCATTCTTCTGTTATGTCTGTTTTATTTTATTTGTGGTTTGCTGTGACTTGGGAGTTCTTTGAATATTCTGTTACCAGTATTGCTTATCAAGAATACATTTTGGAAATATTTTCTCCCAGTCTGAGGCCCCTTTTGGTTTTTATTGTCATAAAATTCAGAGACCAGAATGGTTAATTGGTTGATCCAATTTTGTTCCTTTAATGGCTCATCCGTATTGTGTTCCTGAGAAGAAATCTTTAACCCAAAGTCATCAAAATTCTTAAAAAAAATTTTTTTATGTTTGTTTATTTTTGAGACAGAGCCCAAGTGGTGGAGGGACAGAGAGAGACACACACAGAATCCGAAGCAGGCTCCAGGCTCTGAGCTGTCAGCACAGAGCCTGGACATGGGGCTTGAGCCCACAGACTGTGAGATCACGACCTGAGCTGAAGTCAGACACTTAAGCAACTGAGTCACCCAGGCGCCCAAGTCTTCAAAATTCTATTCCATATTTTAATAAATTTCATAATTTTAGGTTTTCATTGAGGCTCCTGATCCAATTTGAGTTCATTTATATGTGACATGGGGCATGAATATCCACTGACTCTTTAGCCATACCGCTTTGCATCGTATTTTGCAGTGATCGTTTTGGGGATTACAATATGCATCCTGGATTCTTCAAAGACTACTTAGAGTTCATACTCAGGGACTTTCGCAAATAATACCTTCACTTCCTGTAATTATAATAATCTGGGAATAATAGACTTTCATTTACCATGCCTGAATTTTTATGCTTCAGTTGCCATATTTATTTCATGTTCATGTCACGTAAACTTCAAATACAATGTCATAGTTGTTGCTTTTATAGTTATGTGTTTTAAAGAAGTAAAGCGAAAAATTGATAATTTTACATGTATCATGTTTTCCCGTGTTCAGTGTTATTCATGTTTTCTGGAAAATTCAGTTTTTTATCTAGTGTTAATGTTCTTTGGCCTAACGAACTTCCCTTTAGCATTTCTTAGAATGTAGTTCTCCTGTTGCCAAATTTTCATCATTTTGATGAGATACGAGCTGCTCTTCATGTGCTTACTTCTCTTCGTGGTGTGCATACTATTTTTCTCTCTGCTTTCTATAGTTTACCTTGATCCTCATCGATTTAACTATTTTGCCTCCAAGGTGATTAGTTTCCTTTTATTTATTCTGCTCGGGGACTGCTTAGTGTCTCGAATATATAAATTTTGTATTTCACAAAAAGTTATTATTTCCCCAATTTTGTTTTCTACTTCAGTTTTTCTTCTCTTTCTGGAACTGCCATGTTATATACATTGGACTACTTGATATTGTCACATGGATCACTATGGCTTTATTTATTTATTTTAGTTTAAATCCTTTATCCATCTTTCTGTCCTCAAGTTGAATGATTTCTATTGATCTATATTAAAGTTAACTGACTCTTTTTTAATTCTTCTCCAATCTGTCGTTTAGCCCATCTAGTGACTTTACTTCAGGTTTTTGTACTATTCGCTTCTCAAATTTAGTTAGGTTTTTCATGCATTATCTTTCTCTACTGAAATTTCATATTTGTTTCCCTATCAAGACTATATTTTTCTTCAATTCTTTGAATATTTTCCTTTAATTCTTTGAACACATTGGAAATAATCATAAAAAAGTTTCAGTGTCTCCACATTGATTTCCTACATGTTCATTCATTAAAATGTATTTTCTTTATGTCCTGGAGCATAGATATAATAGAGGTCTTAAAATTTGTATTCATTGAGGGGCCCCTGGGGGGCTCAGTCGGTTAACCATCCAACTCTTAATTTCAGTTCAGGTCATGATTTCATGGTTTGCAATACTGAGCTCTGTGTCAGTACGGAGGCTGTTTGGGATTCTCTTTCTTCCTGTCTCTCTCTCTCTCTGCCCCTTCTTCACTCGTTCTCCCCCCCCCTCTATCCCCACCCCAAAAATAAATAAATCTAACATTTAAAAAAATTGTATTCATTGATTTCAACAACTGGGCCATGTCTAGTTTATTCTCCATTGACTGGGTTTTCTCTTTCCTGTGAATTACTTTTTTTCTTTTAGTGTTTGTGTATTAATTTTGAATCAGAACCCAGATATTGTGAATGACAGTTCAGAGAGATTGGATTCTGTCATATTCCTCTGAAGATTATTGATTTTATTTTCTACTTAACAAGTTTTACCTCTGCTGGACTCAAACTCTCACTTCCGTCTCCCCTACAATTGTCAGAAACTAACATCTACTAAGTTCGTTTAGCATTTTCTGGGTTACTTGGAGTCTATTCTTTACAAGATTAGTTAAAGGGACAACCCATGATGTGGTCAGAGATTAGACAGACTTTGTTATTAACCCCCTCTTTAGTTAGCTTTTGTACGCAATAATTTATCTTCTCACTTTCCAACTGTTGTGGTCTCTTACTCTATGCTCTGATTTCTCACCTAGGAAGACTGTAGGTTTTTGCTAGGACTTCAACACTCCACATGGGAACACTATGGTCTTCCCTTAGGCAATAAGCTACAAACTTGGAACCTTACTCAGTGTTATTATCTTTTTTCAAATGTCAACTTCCTTCCTACTTGCTTTAGATTGTTCTTCCTTTAGATTTTTTCATTTTTTCCCCAGAGTTTATCATTTTATTTGAGGATGAGTCAGTCACATATGTGCTACTCTTTTATTATCTGAGACAGAAATCTTTATGGCATTTGAGTTTTTAGGGGAGAATATTCTACTACCAACTGTATTAAAATAGCGTGTTTCATTAAAGATAGTAAAGGAAGTGCAAATTGATGATCTCCTGGTGACAACGTAGCAGCAGAGAGCAATGATAATTTTGTAAACAGAATGGACTTTTCGTTTATCTGAATTTACTTCTGCAAAACATAACTCATAAATATCTCAATGTGGTTTTTTGTTTGTTTTCTTTGGGGGGCGGTTGGAAAATGGGTCTGCATTTCTTAAAAGTGTACAGAGTGAGGGGCTATTGCTGGGGAACGATACGGCAACTGGAATAGGAATGAAGGTAAGGTTTTCAATGAATTAAAGAAAAGAGAACTAAAGAAAACAATTTTATTTATTTCAGCCCTCCATTGAATTCCCCATTTTGCATAAGCAGCCGCATAGAAAATTAATTTAATACATGATTAAAATTTTGAAATGTTTCTAATTGTTTTGTTCTTCGCTGATTCCTTAAGTGCTTTATGATAATAAAATTCATGGTTATAACTATCATTACTATGCATAAGATGAAAAGAGGTGGGTTTTTTGCCTGCTATCCAGAAATTGCATACTCTATTCCTAATCCTCCTGAGGCAGTTATTAGCAATATGCCTGTACATTGTCAAAGTGTGTCTGCCTTGATATAACAGTAATTATTCTTCTCTCCCATGACATAAGTTTTAAGTTTAGTTGATGGAATTTAAGTGTAATAACTTCCAGATTCCCCCTATTCGATTAATACTTGGAAATATTTTATATTTATAAAGGAAAAAAATTACCATTTCTTTTAGGAGGATGACAAATTCTTTTGACTTACCAAAATATAACAACAGAGTTAAAGCCTGCATTTTATCTCAGAGAAATAATATATGTGGCATATCGTAGTCAATTTCTACTTATGTAAAACTATTTTTTTAAAAAATCAGGGGATATATCATCACATTTGATAGTCACGATGATGTTTGTAAGGCCCTGCATAATCTCGACTCTTGGGTAAATCAGTGCTTCTCAACCTGCCAGTTCCCTCAGGGTCACAATTAAGTATGATCTACTGGAAACAGGGCTCGGATAGAAATATTTTTACATTTTCCATGGGGGAGATGTGCAGCAAAGATTGATAATTACTGACAAATTTCAACAAATAGAGATGCTTATTAATTTTAGGTTGTTTTTCTGATAATCTTCATATAATATACATAGCAACTATTCATCAGAAATTGCATCCCAACTCACTCTTGAAAAGTTTGTATTTGATACTTATTTGTTTGACAGAATATAAAAAATAACACTCAAAATTCAAGATTTAATATAGAATAATGGAGTAAGACTAGAATTCCTGAAGATACAGACGTACAAGAGAATAAATATAACCTCGTCAAATCCTTCCAATAATATTATGAAGTAAGTGACATTATTACTGCCATTTTACAAGTGCAAACACCAAGGCACCAGGTAACAAAGTAACTTGCCCACGGCCACCGGATAAGAAGGTGCTAAAACTGAACACAGAGAGTCTGGCTTCAGAATCCCTGTTCCTACACTCACATCTCTTCTTTCCTATATTTATAGCAACATTTTCCATTGAAAAATAGTCTTCCTGGAACATCCACTCCAAAGATTCTCTCTTCTCTCTGAGTCTCATGACTCCTGAGTTGTTTTCTATCCCTACCTCTTAAGGTAACCAAGAGAAAACGTTTTTACTTTTTTTCCCCAAGGACAATGTCCCTGAAGTCATGGTTCTTCTCATTTCTGTATAACCTTTACCTGTTTACCATGTGCACACAGTTCACCAAGAGCTCCTCGAAACACTTCTACTCTTGGCCAACATGAATGTGGCAGATGCTTCAGGCCCCCGTGTATGTTCCCTCAGCCCACCCAGAACTTACCCACAGCTTTGGAGGAGTATTTGGAGTTTCTAAATACACCTCTGATATCATTCCTCATGAACTCATGTCTTCTGCTTAAGAGCACTCCGTGGGTGCGGGAGCATCTAGATGTACATAAAAGGTCGGTGAGAAGTGATAGGGAGCTAATGCTCCCTAAAGCAATTCCCTGTCCTGGAGTGATGGAGAAAAGTAGACAAGGACCCCAATATCCTTGCTCTCAGTGCGATAGTTTGGGTTGTGTGTCATAAGCTGTCTCAGTTGTTATCCAGTGATACCCATCTGTTCTAGTAGTAGTCAGCCCCTCATTAATCCCCCCCTTCCTGGCTAACCTCCTTTTCCTATCCCCTTTTTATGTTTCCTTGGATCATCATCAGATAAATCGCATGCACCAAATTCTTGATTCAGGGTCATCTCTTGGGAAAACTCAGAATAAAAACAGGCTCCGACTCTGAGTTGTCAGCATAGAGCCTGATGCAGGGCTCAAACTCCCAAACCATGAGATCATGACTTGAGCCGAAGTCAAAAGCCGGATGCTTAATTGGTTGGGCCATCCAGGCACCCATCATCTTTTCCAGATCTTAAACTGCCATCTTTATACTGATTGTTCCAAAATCATTAACTCTAGTCGCTTACTTCTCCTGTTATATTCTATATACTGTCTTTATTCCACGGTATTTATCACACATCTACTCTGGTGCTAGCACCATTCCGGGCCATGAGGATAAGCTCTTCAAACACAGATCCTACCTCAAGGAGCTCACATCCTGGTGGGGAGAGATAAAACACCCACAGACAAAGTATAACTGACAAGATTAGCGAGCATCATGGAAGTAGAATGGAAATCGTGTTTGAGATTCATGAAGACGACAGAGTGCTTGAACACAGATGGCCTGGAAAGATCTTCCGTCTACTTAACACCAGAGATGAAACCTGAGTTCACACCTCCCCATCGAACTCCCTTATCAGGTATCAGGTTGCCTGCTTGAGAGCGCCATGTCTGTCTGATTTGGAGGGCAGCGTTCTTGGGAATCTAAGAAGCGCCGTTAATCTTTCAGATTGTTCAGCTTCACACTTGTTGTTAAGGAGCAGTGATTTCCGGCTTCCTTACATACCAGACTAGAAACCAAAACTCTCCTCTTCAGCTTTGATTGGTATGCTACTTCATAGACTAGGCTTTGTATAAGTAAAGGGATATAGTTTTAAAATATGAACTCATTGTGTTTTTAAACATTGTTATTAAAGAGCTATGAAATACATATACAGGTTTCTTGGTTGTTTTTATTTTATTTTCTAGTCTAATATATATGATTTGAAAAAAAAAATACTATGCAATTTAGTGTTTATCAGTCACGGTATTGAATATATGTTCTGTTGAACACTATGTTATGCTTATAGCCAACATTGAAGAGTAACTTACATATATCCAGTATCGTATCATAAATAATATTTAAAATGTATTTATCTTGTTTAGAGTCTTTACATACCTAGGACCCCCTAGCAGAAATGGAAGGCATAAAATCTGGTCCCTTTTGAAACTTGGTTCTCTTTAAAAGGCAGACTTTTTTCAAGTTAGGCACCAAATTAATAATCAGAGATATTGATGAATAACTCTATGTTAATTTTAGAAAGAGGTTTAGGAAAGGAAGATATTTCTTATATTAGGGAAATATTATATCTTTATGGATGGTGCCATATTAGAGCTTGGTGACAGGAAAAGGGGGAATTTCCCGTACCAGGCCACTCTCAGCTGTGGACTTAATTCAAGTCAAAAGAACTCCTCCGAAAAGGCAGTTCCCACTTGTACCGTCTCTTTAAAAGTTTTTGTCACATTTAACCACAACCTGAGCTGAAGTAATGAATCCAAAAAATGAATGGTTTCAAAAATTAAAAAGAAAACTTTTGGTACATTATATAAGGAAATCAGAATATTGATTTATTTAGAGCCTCTTAAAAGTGATGGCATATGGGGGTACATAATTATCAACCTCCCCCTAAACGTGTTTGTACTGAAAAGACAAGATGCAAATCAATGTTCTCAACTTTCAACCACATTGCGCTCTCTTTTCCTTGATTTCTCTCTCTCTCTCTCTCTCTCTCTCTCACACACACACACACAGTAAACAATAAAACAATAAAAATAACAATTGTTAGAGCAAAAGCACTTAATAATTAAGAAAAGTTTTTGTGGAAAAGCACGTATTACTAAACCAAATACTTCTTTAGGCTCATGATGTGGCCTTCTTGGTAAGTCATTATTTATCACAGGGGAACACATCCAGAGAATTCCTCCTTAGTTATTTTTTCCCCACTAATTAATTACAGAGCTAAATGCTGATGCAATTGGAATATTTCCTGCTTCCAAATTTTCCCCCAGGGGTAACTTACCAATGTTTACACTTCAATCATTCAGTTAAATAGCTCATATCACAATAAAATTCAAATTCAAACAGGACACACTGAGCTGCTCATCCTTTATAGCTTAATTGATTGATTGGCTCACGCAATATCTGTCTTCAGAAAGGCTTTAAGAAGCTCACATAGGATACACAGTGTAGTAAGGGTAAAATATGATTGAGGGTCACCTGGGTGGCTTAGTCAGTAGAGCGTCTGACTCTAGATTTTGGCTCAGGTCATGATCCCAAGGTCATGGGATTGAGCTCTGCTTGGGGCTCTGCACTGAGCATAGACGCTGTTTGGGATTCTCTCTCTCTGCTTCCATGCCTTCTCCCCACTTGCGTGGATGCACTCTATCTATAAATAAATAAATAAACAAACAAACAAACAAACCTTAAAAAGACTCAGCCGGATCTGGAGATTGGGCTATTCTATCCTCATGTGTCTGTATGTGTTTCTCGGTGTGTCGCACACCCTTACTCTTTGAAGAAAAAAGAAAAAAAAAAAGATGTATTGAAGTGAACCCAATGGTATCTACATCGTGCTGAATATTCTTGAATTTCAACCATAGGAATTATGACCACCTGTAGGTCTGCGCTGTGGGCAGTTTTGCATCTGATAGACATTTTTACATGAGACCTCCTAACCATTCTCTTGGTATAACTCTTCGTAGACTGTGGCATTGTGTTTGAAAGATACTGTCTTCCTCATCACCAGCTCACAGAGAAGACAAAAGAAACAACATCTGTGATACTATTATTGTGGGGACTTGAAAGATGCCAACAGACATGCCGAAGAACGCTCTGGTGTCAGACAAGCTCATGGTGGCCATCCAAGATAAATGCCCATAAACACCGTAAACAACACAGGAGAAAGCCCGCAGCGTGGGGCCAGCCCGTGACTCTATTCACTCTCTCACAGAGCTATTCAAATGGGGCTTAATCGAGGGTAATTTATGGTTACATACAACTCCTTGATTTGTTCTATTTGATAGCATTGAAAAGTATTATCAATGAAATTATAATCAGATTTTTTTTTTTTTATAAAAGTCTCTGTTACTTCAACAAATTGACTTGCTTCATAAATGTGTAGTTTTATGACAGGTCTCAAAAGAGGCACGAATGAAAATTTTCACCGGTTCCACATTGTCCATCTTGACAATTTGGTGTGACTCAGTCCCTCAAAGGCAAACTTTATTAAAGGTGACAAGTAGGAAGAGTCCTCTCAGGCACATGATGAGGGTTTGAACCCACCTTACACTCTGTGGGACCAAACCCTAAAACAGGCCAGGCTCCTCCAGATTAAGAGAATCTGTGGAAGATTTGGTTACATCATGAAAGACCTTTACCTCTTGGCCTTGTCACTAGGTCTGCACCTGCCCAGAGCCATTAATGTACAGGCAGCAGGAGGTGCTGTGAATGGCACAAGCCTCTCCTTCCCTCACTAGTAAATAATCAAGAGCCATTCTGTTATCCTTGACCAGGTGGCCCCTGGGGACCCTGGCAAGTGTGGAATCCATTTACTGAACCCCTCTGCGTCTTACCTTTGTCATCTCTAAGATGGGTAATTTACCATGAGAATTATATAAGTTGACAATAGAATAGTCTTAGAATGATAGCGCGCATATAGTTAGGACCGGCGAACAGTATTGTTATTATTTTTTTTTTTCTGGTAATTACAGCTCCCGCCATGTATCTCAAAGGGAAAACTTTGGAGGAAAAACATAAGCAGCCAATTAAAAGGCATTGATTTAGATACACACAACTTTGGGACAGAAAGAACCTTGAACACTATCTGATCCCAAGTCCTCATTTTCTGAAACAAGGAGGAAAGTATTTGAATGCCCTCAGTGAGTTAGCAGCAGGGCCGGCTAGAATCAAGAATGGAACGGAGTGCTGGATCAATGCACTTTCTACGGCAATGTGACCTCTCTCTACAGACTCTTCTGTCAGAATCCGAGTGGCGAATTTACTTGAAAACCATCAAGGCAAGTCAAGAGAATAGACCAGGTTGGCAGCTTATACATTCTAAATGGGATATTTTTGCTTATTTTTCTCTCCTATAACTACTCTTTTTTTATTTTTAGTTTTCTCCCTATGATGGAAAGCAGGAAGAATTACTTATTATCAACTGTTGCACATTATAAAGAGGCACTAACTTGTCTATAAAAAATCTCATAAATCTCAGCCTAGATAAAGAAAGATCATCAAAGTTATTTATCATGAAAATTGTTACCCTCCACGGCATACCAACTTGTGACAGGTCTGTAAATGTCTTGGGATGGAGACTCTGTTGTCACCATTGGGTTCAATGGGTCTTTGAACTCGTTAGATAAGAAAGCCTTTTTAAAAATAAATCTCTCAAATCAAACACCAGGACACACACAAAGACAATTATGCTGAGAACACAGTTAGCATTAGATGGTCTAGTTCTCATTCCGGCCGCTTACCAAGAGCGTTCTAAATAGAGTGGGCAAGTAGTTACATGATGAGGATTAAGAGATGCATCAGAATTGCCCTTTAAAAGTCAGAGATTTCCTTTTGCCTCTAAGGAAATAAAAGTTTACTTCCTGGGGACCGAGAGGCAGAGGACAGGAGGGAGGGAGGGGGCGTGTGCAGATCTGGCTTTCCTGAGTAGGATTACTCCGGTAAGCTGGGGTTGAATTAAAACGTATCTCTTACCACAGATACACAAATCCCCAATGTTAAATTCCATCATTTCCAGGGCGCGATACTTCTGTGCATCCCAAGGCATTGCTAAGGGGTTATTTGGCATCCATGCACACCCTGTCCTATCGGTCTGTTCCTCTCTCCTTAGCCAAACTTAGCTCATTCCTTTTTTGTTTGGTTGGCTTGGTTCATTCCTATTTGTTTCCCAACATCAAGTTTGGGTATACATCCTCCAAGACACCTCTGCTGACCTTTACTGGAACAGGTTGGGGAACCTCCTATGGGAGACCCTGCTCAAGGCACTATCACGGCAATTGTCACACTACGCCTTCATTGTTTTATTCTTCTGTGCCTCTGAGCAGTGAATTCCTAGAACGCAGAAGCTGAGACTTCCACTTTTGTCTCATTGGCACAGAACACTTATCCTGGAGCAAAATGGATCTCCAAATGATGTTTGGAGAAGCTTTTAATTAATTAAGCTCCAGCCCTTCTGTCCTCTGCCACCATCAGGGCATATGCTGGCTTCCATAGCAACCCTTTGTCATCCGTTCAGGAGAGAGCATCAGAATTGGAGGGAAGGAAGAAGTGTCATGTTCTAAGAATCACTGCAATGTATAATAAACAAAGGGGTATTATTGGGCGATCCTAACTAGTAACAAGTGCCCTGGAAAGCCTCTCATGTCAGATTATAATTTACAGGTATGGTCCCCATCTGGAGTTGATTAACGAGCTCCCATGGGTCAGGAGGAAGAAAGTTCTATTGAAAAGATAGGTCCTCAAAACACGTGAAGACAGAAACATAACCTGGGCTCGTGTGAATTACTAACAGCTGCACCTGTATCACTGAAACCAGATGCTTCCCGGCATTGCCCACGTGGAACACGGCGAGAGCTAGAAGAGAAGAAACCCCAGTTAAATGTTACAGTAATGCAAGAGCATCTGACTGAAGCAAATATATACAGACCCCCTTCCAGGGAGGCTAAGGACCAGAAAGGGAAAAGGTATAGTAAATTAAAGCTACTTACTGCTTCTAAAAAATCCACGTAAAATTTATTGGGGAGCCACCTCTACCCTGTTCTCCTGCTGAATTAGAAAAAAAAAAAAACACTCTTTATTCACATCGTAAACACAGATCGCAGTCCTAGTTCACAGAGCTGCAGTAGAAGCTGAGTAAAATAACGTGAGGAAGTAACATCAAGAGAAATTTTACGAGATGAAATCCAAGTTAAAAAGAAACGGTACATCTTTGTACCATGGTTGTTCAAGTGAAATTTTTACATTTTCCGTTGAGTGCACCACATGAACACGCATGTGCGAGGATCCATCCTGGGCAGAGCCGTCTCCTGGCCGTCAGGTGTGCACAAAGAGCCCCACCTGGAAGATGCCGACCCCTAAGAAAAAGCTCGATACCAATGCCGGGGTTGAGAAGCAATGCTGGCAAAGAGAGAGAGATGATGTCTTTTGAAACAAAATGCTGTATGTTGCGATGGATGGATTTATTTCAGTTTATTTATTTATTTTAAGAGAGAGAGCAGGGGAGGGGCAGAGAGAGAGGGAGAGAGAGAGAATCCCAAGCAGGCTTCACATTGTCAATGCAGAGCCCACTGTGGGGCTTGAACTCATGAACCATGAGATCAAGACCTGAGCCAAAACCAAGAGTCAGACGCTTAACCAACTGAGCCACCCGGGCGTCCCTGTTGTGATGGATTTTTAAACATGGACTTTTTCATGGAGGTCAGTGCTGATGGCATCACCCATAACTCACTCTTGTAAAACTTGAGTGCTTAACACACAATTCTATTGCAGTGCGTGTGCTCATTACCCTCTATGAGAGCGTGGAACGTAAGCTGGCCCCGTATTTCACAGCAGAATCTGGGGAGAGGGGTGCAGGCAGGCCTCTGCATTGAATACAATGCAGTGATGGTGAGAAAGAACGAGGTACCCTGGTCTAGAGATCCACCTGAAAAAGACATCTACGGGGAGCCCCTAGGGTGTTTGAAACCAGGGCTTGCATGAGAAAAGTACATTAGGGGGCGCCTGGGTGGCTCAGTCAGTTAAGCATCCCACTCTTGATTTTGGCTCACGATATGATCTCACAGTTCATGAGACCAAGCCGCATCAGGCGGGTCTCTGGGATTCTCTGTCTCCCTGTCTCTGCCCCTCCCCTGCTTGTGTTCTCTTTCTCCTCTACCCCCCGTCTCTCTGCTCTCCCTCAAAATAAATAAACAAACATTAGAAAAAATAAATGGACATTGACAAGGGGTGAAGGATGCTTACGAGTGTCAAATATAACAACCAGGGTGCAGTCCCACCTGTATTGTTACAACACTGTTCCTTCAGTAAAATCTGTGAACAACAAGTCGCCATCTTATGGCTTTATGAGACTCACAGGAGGGAATCCAAGTCATTCATGGTAGCAGTCATCTTCAGACATAGCCAGGACTTGCCCTCGTTTGTTTCCAAGTGAGGTGAACCATGAGACCATCCCTTTTCTGCCTCGCTGTCCCCATGGACCCTTGTCCAAACCCATGTGAGCAAAGATTTAATATCAGAGCCATGACCAGCTTTCCCTGAATGTGAGCTACCAGCTCATGGACAATGGTTGGGAATACTATTGACTTGCACATCAATTTTTCAATTTTTTTAATGTAAAAATCACATAACGTCACATAAAAGGCATCTAATTAAGCATAGTTAGGATATAACAGAAGGCGTAGTTCTACGTATAACAAAACTTGTGCCAGCCCCCTTGAGAGAATAGAGCCCATCCATAAAAGCCCATGATTTTACTCTGAAATTACTGGGTAGAAAACCAAGTAAACATGGGAGAAAAAGGGGAGAGATGAGAGAATACGATAATATTGAGATTTTTGATTTATACATAATTATTTTTGCATGTCATTAGGTAGATATTTTTCCATTAGAATATGGAATTGGTCCAGTATTTATTGCAAAATAGATGCATTATGAGATCTTCATAATGCGTGTATTAAAAAATTTGTTCTTCTTATCCTATAAGCACTGAAAAAATTCATCGCAATACTTTATTAGAGGAAAGAAATGATTAAATTTACTCCTAAGCCTAATATATCCCCCACAGAGTACAGAAAATGGATCGGGGGATCAAGAATGCATGTGTTGGGGGCGCCTGGGGGACTCAGTCGGTTGAGCGGCCAACTTCGGCTCAGGTCATGATCTCACGGTCTGTGAGTTTGAGCCCCGCATCAGGCTCTGTGCTGACAGCTCAGAACCTGGAGCCTACTTCCGATTCTGTATCTCCTTCTCTCTCTGCCCCTCCCCTGCTCACACTCTGTCTCTATGTCTCTCAAAAATAAATAAACGTTAAAAAAAAAAAAGAAAATCTTTAAAAAAAAAAAAAGAATGCATGTGTTATTGGATGAGACCATTTTCACGTTTCTCTTTGGCATTAAATGTCACAATTCTAATGCAAGAGTCTCAGTCTTTTTTCTTCTACGTTAGTCACATGAAGTTGACCAAAAGTTACATTCTGTGAAAATCCTTCAAAGAGTGGTATTAAATTTTCCAAATACAAGGAGCACAGCTCTGAGTTGGTAAGAGATCAGAAATTCTAGGCGACCAACGACAAATTCAATCGGGGTGTATTCGACAAGTTCTGCATCCAACAGGGTATTTTTTATTCTGTTTTGAATGTCTTTCAGGATGGCGAGATTTCCAGAAAGGTTATGGGATGGTAGTGACGATATTGTAGGTCACCTTAGGAACTCCATGACCAGGTGCTCTATAGAGGTCACTGGCCACAACTAAGAATTTTAGTAAAGGTCATTTATTAAAAAGATACGGGTTGAGTGGCTGAACAAAGTTGGTACTGTCACTGGACCAAACTCGAGGCAAGGGTGTTAATCCTCAGATGTACGTTCCTCTTGGTCGATCAATTATGATGTGGTGTTCTGGTTATGTATTGCTGGGCAACAAAACATCCCCAAACTTACGGAGTTAAAACAAGGTATTAACATCTCTTACGATCCTGACACTCTGGTCATCTCCTTCTTGGGGTCTCCATCAGTTGAGGCAGGTCAGGGCTGAGGCTTGGAGACACCTGGAGCCCTCTGCACTCACGTTCCTGGCATGAGATCTGGACCCGGGATGGCTGGAAAAGCCGGGGTTGACCAGGCCCCCTCTCCATGTGACAAAACATCTTGGCATAGCAGTCTCAAGGTAAGCAGATTTCTCACCTGGCACCTGGATTTCCCTAAAGCAAGTGGTCTGAGCAATCATGGCCAAAGTTCCATAGTGTCATTTATTTAGGTTTCCTATAAATGAGTCTCAAAATCACACAGAATCACTAATCTTATATTCTCCTGGTTACACAGGCCATCCTGATTCAGTGTGGGAGGGGCTACCTAAGGATGTGCATACCAGAAAGTAGGGTTCATGGGGCCATCCGGGAGACTATTTATCGGAACATTACATTCATGTACTGGGGGTAGCAGTGGAGAGAAGAGTATGTGACAATAAGGGACGTTAGGATATTCAGCCCAATTCCTTTGAATAAGAGGGCTGTATTTTACACAGCAGATCAGGGCTATGATAGCTCACTGAGTAGACACTGTACAGGAAGCCACCTTAATTAAGGAGGGAATTCACATTTTATCCTCATTTGTTGACTTTTGGGGAGAAAGA
The DNA here is from genome assembly GCA_030068075.1 of Paguma larvata. Taxonomy (NCBI): domain Eukaryota; kingdom Metazoa; phylum Chordata; class Mammalia; order Carnivora; family Viverridae; genus Paguma; species Paguma larvata. Next base: position 6,134,420 of record CM057826.1, read on the forward strand.
AGGGCAGGGAGTAACACGGGTACTGAGCATTGTTATTTCTTGCTCCCAGAAAAAGATTCAGTAACTGAAATGTCTCTTGGATTCCGTAGGTTAAATTTCCTAGATACAAATTTCAGGAAGTTATTTATTGCCAGGAAATGAAGGACCAGACCAGTGTCTTGGACCTACCAGACCCCTGCATAGTCCCAGAAATCAAGGAAACTACGGACTGATTTATTTGGAAACCAGAAATATCACTTTGCCTCCATCACAGATAAGAAGGTGTCTATTTGAGATATCGTCAAATGTGCTGCCTTAGTATAAATTATCTGCAATGAACAGATCTGTTTCTTCCCTTTGACCTTGTTCTTTGATACAACTGGACACAGAAATTGCTCCAGAAACTTCAAAAGCCCCATGGCCTTGTACTAAACCCTAAGGGTATCTAAACTCTTATGATTATGAAGCTGAATGCCAAGAGAAGAAGAATAATTCCAAAAGTGGCCTCAAAGCCCCTCCGTGTTTAACTTGGCTGCGGCACAAATGGGTTCGTGTCCAGCGCGATCTTTCCGGGAAGGGTGGCCGCTGCTGAGGAGCACGAAGCGCCCGCGGGCGACAGTTTCGACCAGGAAAGAAAAACGTCCTTGTGAGGGAATCACAGGCAGGAGAACCGCGTGGGCAGCAGGAACAGTGTCAGGCTCTGGGGAAGGGCCAGGGAGCCCCGAGGCCCCGAGAGGAGCAGGGGTTAGGGGATCAGGCGGGGACCTCGGCCCTGGAACCCCCTCCCTGGCACAGGACAGCGGGTCTGGGCTGTGGAGGGGACACATCTGTCACCTGTCCCCTGAGACCCCGGGAGCAGTGATAAGCACTGGGACCAGGGGAGGGTGACAAATGTTCACAGAAGGCAAAACCACCCAAGAGGCGCACTCCTGGGCGTGCGGGTTTCGGGACCAGGCTCAGGGCGGAGGTGGAAATCCAAGGTGAGGACCTGGACCCCTCAGATCACCCCCAGCCGCGCACCCGAGGTCGTCGTTGTTCTGCTGGTTCGGGAGCGGCAGAGAGCCGTGATCTCGCGGGGCGTGTTTCTGACCGGCCTCAGTATCCTGGGCAAGTTCAACAGCGAGGAATGGATGGTTAAGGACGCCGCCGCCTCTCCACCTGCGAGGCAGGGAGAGCTGCCCAAGGCGGACGGCAGCGGGGCGCATTTCTCTTTCCCCAAAAGTCCTCCTTGTGCGGAGGACGGGGATGCTTTGTGTCACCTGCCAGGGAGGGCCGTGCTGGGTCGTGACAGGCCCTCAGGGCCCTCACCTTGGCTCCTCAGCCGGGACCTCAAGCCTGTGGGGGAAATGGCACTTTGGGGCACCACCCGATGTCCGGGGACACTGCAGGCTCAGACACAACGCCCAGGGCGGCTCGAGCTCGCTCTGCAAACCCAGGCGTGTGCCCGGCACCGGGGGAGGCTCGCAGGGAACGGTCACCACGACTCTGGCCGTTTAGGATCAAGGCCCTTTTCCCCACCGCTTCACTGCAGCCCAGTTTCCAGACGCTCAGGATTCCCAGAAGAACGCGGGGTGAGGTGGCACGGGCACTGCCCCCGGGGCCTCCCCGCCTGGTTTCAGACTCTCGGTGACTACAGCCTTGGGCGTCGCATCCACGTGGTTTCAGCCTCCTCGGAACAAAGCGCAGGGTTCGGCCTAGCAGATATCTCACCTTCCCGGGCGTTTAGATGAGCCCGCGACCGATCACGGAGCGTCATCAGAACGTTGTGTTTCGTTCATTCATCGATCACTCGTTCCACGTAAGTCTTTAGGGCCGGCCACGTGCCAGCACGCCGGATGGCAGAGACGACAGGTGCAGCCCCGGAGCTCAGGGCCGCCCCGCCGTGCGAGCAAACGGACGCACAATGACCTTTGCTGATGTGACATATTGAAGGTAGTTAAGGTTTGACGTTTATTAGAAAAGACAACGACCTCTGACCTGACACTTCACAAGGCGACGTCACTGGGTTCCCCGGTGGTCAGGGTCCACACCCGCAGCACCGTCACGGCGGGAGGCGTGTGAGCAGGCGTCTCCGAGCTCCGCTCCCGGGAGTTCGATGGGACAGCTCACCCGCCGGGCGGCCGGGGTCCGGGTGGCCTTCTCTGCCCACGGCTCACAGCCCCTCGGCCCTGACACAGCTCCAGGGTTCCACTCAGAGACCAGACGTCCACGTGACGCCCCCAGACTGAGATAAAAACACGCCAAACGCTCCAAGTGACACACAGCACGTCTCCAGACACTGCCACGTGCAGCATGGCTCTTGGTCACCTCACGAACGTGTGAGGTGCACAAATGAGAACAGAGGAGGTTCTGGAAGCTCAGCTCATCTTCTCAAATTGTCTCAGCTGGTAAACGGCGCCCAGGAAATTCCTGTAGCTGGAAATGGTGTCCTGTTTGTTGCAACAATGGATGCCAATCCCCCCGTGGGCCTTACTCAGCGCAGGATGGTACGCAGGGGCGCACGGCGGTGGGCGCGTGCCATAAATCCCACTGATAGTGAGTCAGAGCGAATGGCTTCTTGTGACAAACTCCAGCCAACTCCCCCGAGGCGGCGCTTTGGCGCCTACATTCGCAACGTCTTAATCCTCAAAGTAGCTGCATCGCATCGCCTTTGCTTCACTTCCAGATTTTAAGGTGCTCCGTGGGTGGGGGGGGTTTGCCACCGGCTCTGCCGTTCCAGGCGCCCGCTCTCTGCGGAGTGAGCTCAGCGACTCCGATGTCAAGGGCAGTGTAGGTGCTCCTGTGAGGTCAGATCTGAGAACCTCGGACTTGCAGAAAGCAGGGAGGAGCATGGGGTTTGCTCTGCTTGGTTCTCGACCCCCCACTGTTAACACATGAGGGGAAAGACAAGGCAGCGAGAAGGGCTGGGGACGGGCTGGGGACCTCCCAGCTGGTGGAGCAGCTGCACCCTGAGGCATGGCTCCTGGTTCCCAGCTGAGCCCCCCTTTGTCCTCCTGGGGACCCTGTGCCTGGCTCTTCCCTCCCCCATGGGTGGAATGACAACATTTATCCAAGAAAGTGTCCTCAAGCTTCTCAGAGGTCCTTGAGGACAAGCCATTCGCCACCCTGTATTTTGTGCGAGGGCAGGACCACTTGAAACTGAAAGCCTAACACTGACCCGAGACAAAAGCCACTTAATGGCCAAGCGTGCCAGCAAATGTGCGTCTCAGGTGCTGGACCCGAGAGCGGATGCCCCTGGTGCAGCTTCTCTCCGCCCCTCCGCGGATGCTCAGCACAGGGGTGCGGTCCCGAGGGAGCGAGCGCGGTCTCAGCTGCCCTCAGTTCCACCGTGGGTGACAGGATAGGTGCTCAGACTGTGCTGGGCCCCGAGGCTGGTGAGTCAGCGGAGCAGGGCCAGGGTGGGTGCGTGTGTGTGTGCAAGCGTGAGAGGAGTGAATGTGTGTGAGAGTGCGTGTGTGTAAATGCACGTGTGTGGGCGTGTTGTGAGTGTGCGCATGTGAACGCACACACGTGTGTCACGTGAGTGCCGAGGAGTGGGAGTGTCAGGCGGGAGCATGCACAAGGACGAGTGTCTGCGTCTGTGCGTCTGGGAGATCGGGGACTGGCACTAAGAGGGACATGGCGAGGCTGAAGCCCTTTTCCAGGAAAGCAGGGACGCTGGCACTCCCCGCCCCATTCCTGCACATGTGTGTCTTGGTGACCTGTCACAGCACCCCAGGAGCTGGAACAGTCACATGGCCGCCCTGGCCCTTCCAGATGGACAACAAGATCCCATGTGAACACAAGATTCCATGTGAACACAGCGTTCTCATTGTCTATTCTTGTCCTTGCCCTTCAGTGCCTTCGCCTTGGCGGCCGCTGCACCTTCCCATGTGGGTTTGCCTCATCAGGGGAGAGACAGTCAGCCAGAGACCTTTGTGCACATAGATCTCTCCTCCCTGTTACGTCTTTCTTCAGCCCATCCTTAGCTCACCCCCCCCACCCCCAGCCCCGACATTGAGAACACGTGAGGCTGATCACTTCAGGTCAATAACTTTCCAAGAGAAATGATTTGGAAAAAGTCTGTTTCCTAATTTTAGATCTGCTTCCATGCACCTGTTAAAGCAACTTAAATAACAAAATCAGCAGAAGAGCAAAGAAGGATTTCTGTACCTGCTCTTCCTGTTTTGCCCTGAAGGAATCTCCATAATTGGGTGCTGAGAGCTTTTTTGAAAGTCCTAGCCAGGGAGCATGGCTGCACCATTTTCCCTCCGGGCAGAACATTCCACCTCCATGGGGGAAGGTCTGCCTTGCACGGGGCGCTTGGAAGGGCCGCCGTGGAGAGGGGAGGACAGCCCTCACTGCCCTATTCTGCCCAGTCTCTCAGAGAAAATGAGTGATGTCAGCTCACATGTCCCAGAGCAGTGTCTTCCAATCCAGGGGAAGGAAACATTCTCTCACAGAGAGAAGCCGAAGACGCCATAACAAGGAAAGGAGACAGACCACTGGACCATTCCATGGATGAGAAGCTGGGGCAGGGAGTCGAGATCCAAGTCTTCGTCTTCAGGCTTTCGTCTCCAAATGTTCATGTTTAAAAATATGGACAGCCCATATAGATGCATGCAATAATTCATTTGAGAAGATTTGTCTTATTCCATGAGCATCAAGGATCATATTAGGAAGCTTGTTGACTACCGACTTGAGACCCAAACTAAGAACTGTCCATGGTAACACCTCAATACGTGTGAGCTCCTGAGACAGTGATATGGAGCTACAGCCCCAGACAAACGGGGATGGAGACGTTGTCTCTGGTCCATTCTGCAGCGTCATGCAGTGGCCCTGCTGCCGTGGTGTGGGGGGATAACCCTACAAAGAGAAGAGACAGAACCAAATCAAGGGTCTTATTCTTCCAGAAGTTGTGACCCCACACTGTTACTACAGGTTGTTGGCTGCTTTCTCCTCCCTGAAAAATGCAAGTAATGCCTGACTTTCAGTCACCCCAGCACCTGTGTCATGTTTATTGCTATGGCTGACCCAACCGGAAGAATATTCTTCCTGATTTGTTTTCCTTTATGGATTCTTGTTTATGTGACCCGCATGGTTTTAAGAGTAAACCCAAGCAAAGGCAAAATACCTGGAAATACTGTTAAAGATAGTTTGCTGTCATTTCTAACATTTTAAGAAGACAAGACATTTTCATTTCCTAGAACAGTCCCTGTGGCGGGGACTCTTGCCTGTGAGATTTTCCTAACGGCTTAAAATAGAGACCCGGCAGGATTTTACAGCCTCTTGATTGAAGAATGTGGGGGGAGAATGCAGTTCCACATATTAATGACACCTCTGGACAAGTATCTGGGTCACCGTGGAGGGCCTGTCTCAGTCCTTCTACAGGGACACCCACAGACAGGAGCTGGTTTTCCTCCAGCACCAGAGAAGCAACCCAATAATCGTCTCTGTTCAGCGTGTGCTCTAAAGAATTGAGAAGGAAAGAAGGAAGACAAAAGCAAGCATCCACATGGAGCATTACAGCGTTTTTAATTATTAGGTCAATATAGTCAGGTGATGAAAATTCCTGTATTGCCTTATGATGACCAGGCTTTGACCAAGTCCAATGAGAATGGCGTCTCCTTCAATGAGTTGGAATCTAAGTGTTTCCCTTTAAGCTCCTTTGATTTATTACTCATTGAAGAGAAACCAAGTTGGCAGTTCTGAGGAAATGCTGAAATTAATCAATCAATGTCAAGTTGAGATTAAAAAAAAAAGTCAGACTTCCAAAATGGTATATTCAGGATTCACAGAATTTAGAGAAAGCGAAGGGCTTTTAGTGAAGAGTAGGGCCAGATTTAAAAGTGTGCTTCCTGAATTGGTTGAAAAGGGCTTATTTGGGGGTGGGAGAGAGTATATGGAAAATGTAAGCACAGGATTATGTTACCGTTCTAGCACAGGGGCCAGAAAAAATGAAGAAAAAAAGGAAAGATAGCTTTCAGATTTATCAGTTTAGACGTTAGGAGAGGAGACACATGAAGGGAAACAATGCCACCTAACTGCCAATCAATTCGTCATACATTAAACTCCTGTGTAAACAGAGACAGGCTTTTTAAGTAGAAAAAATAAGAATATTTCTTGTGGGGTGCCTGGGTGGCTCAGTCGGTGAAGCTCTGACTTCCACTCAGGTCATGATCTCAAGGTCTGTGGATCTGAGCCCTGCGTCGGGGTCTGTGCTGACAGCTCAGAGCCTGGAGCCTGCTTCGGATTCTGTGTCTCTCTCTCTCTGCCCCTTCTCGCCTTCCTTCTCAAAAATAAATAAACATTAAAATAAAAGAATATTTCTTGTATTACTCTAAATGTACAGCAACCATTTTAGTTTTGTGTTTTCTGTCTCATTATTTTGGATGACTTGATACCAGCTCTCCATATTCTAAAACAAGTAGCTGAACTTAAAACCTGTGGTAGCATACCACATCCTTCCTACACGCAGAAAAGTGACTACTGCGGAGGTGAATTTGGTACTCCTAAACACACCTTCACGCTGCTGCATTTTTTAGCCAAGAGTCTAAGATTGCTCAGGGGAAGATGGACCACGCTGCTTAGATATTTCTATTGGTTTGGAATAAATGAAAACTAAAAACAATATAGGTATTTTATTCACTTTACTGTTGCTGCCATGACAAATGACCACAAATGGAGAGGCTTTAAACAGCAAATTTATTGTCTCACAATCCTGACCAGAAATTTCTGATCAGAAATCCACATGGTTTGGCTGATTCTTTGTTCCTGTCCTCGAAAGACGCCAGCACAGCTGTTCCTGCTGGAGACTGTAGAGCCTCCACTTTGGGACTCGTGCTGGTTGATGGCAGAATTTCAGGTGGATGTGGCATTGAGGTCCCCATTTGCTTGTTAGCATCTGGCCAGAGGCTCTAGAGGATACCTGAATTCCCTGGCTCATAACCACCTTCATCTTCAAAGGCAAAGTCAAGTTCCTCCCAGGCTTGAAATCACTTTGACATTCCTGTCTACCTCTGCTGGAGAAAGTTCTCTGATTTTCAGGGCTCATGTGATATGATTGACCCTACCTGGATGACCCAGGGTAACCACCCCATCTCAAGGTCCATAAATGTAAGTGTATCTAGTAAATCCCTTTTCTGGAAAAAAAAGTCCATTGCTTCATTTTTCAAAAAATACACAGGAGAAGCCGTGTGTTTTACATAGGGGTACACACATTAACAAACCATTTCTTATGGTTTTCTAAAACTTATTATATCAGGCTGCTATCTACCAATTAAATAGGTTAGAATTTTTTAAGTTAAAATGAGATCTCTGAAACTACTGGATATGCTAGACTTTCCCAAAAATAAATGAACTGAGAATATGAATATGGCTTATGTTCACGAAGTTTATTGTCTGTTTTCTTGATTAGAGTCCGTAGGACACAACTACATTGTGCCTTAGTGATCATGATACATTTCTTTAGAAACTGATCAAATTCTCCATATATATGGTTTTAATGGTAGATTACAGTGCAGTACTAGTCTTGTTACGTAATTATAGGGATATCCAAGGGGACAGGGTAAGCAAAACAAGTATAATCCTGAGCCATCTGAAGAAGCAGTAATGTAACAAGATTTACAGGTTTCAGAGACTGAGGAATGGACATCTTCGTGGAGCCAACATTCTTTTTATTTCAGGAAGTTTTCAAATAATACAGAGAGTTTAACAATTGTCATAATATAAATATCTGCCATTTGAGAGCCAAGGATTAGAGCTTACATTATTTGGAGTTAGGCGATAATGAAGTATATATTCAAATATCTTGGTCAGAATATATAACTCATATTAGTTCCATTTGCTTAGGCTTTTTACTCTGTGCATATGCATATTTTGTGTCTGCATTACATACACAAGACTGTATGTATATATATATATAATACTACATATACATATATGACATTTGAGTGGATTAATGTATGCATTTTAAAGGTATCAAATGAATTTCTCTTATCTGTATTAATTATTTCAATTTCTGGTGATTCTTTACTTTTTTTTTCCTACCACTCTTTGATGTTTCTTTGTTGTTTTTTGCTTTCATGATTGGCAGTTATTATCTCAGTCATTAGTGAAATTTTAAAGGCAATTTCACGGGGGGAAGAATAGCTGCTTAATAAATATAAAACAGACCTGGCTCTCTTATTCTATATATTTCCCCCTATAATTTAGTGAACCATTTGAGGGCTCTTCCAAAATGCAATGTCATACCTCTCAACCCCAATACGACAATCATGAATAGGGGAAATTTAAGTTAATAGAGGAAACTAAAATGATTATGGTTTGCATTTTATTTACCTTCACAGTGAATCGCCTCATTTTTAAGGGCATTAACCTTTTGCTTCATATTTACCAGAACCAAATATTTAACTTTCAATTTGCAAACGAGGTTGATGTCTAAGAAACGTATTCTGATATCGTCCCCTAGAGGATGGGAGGTTGTAAAACCAGGACCAGGTGCTAATCCACAGTGCTTGAGAAATTGTCATCCCAAATCAATGACTAAGAGAGTAAGCACTTTTCTCACGTACCAGAGAAAATAGACCCAACATCTCAAAATCTGAAGCGATTTTCATTGCTCTAATAATTGGTCACAGTTAACATCAGAGAGGAGAACACTGCTCATGTTTTTCCTCATTTTTTAAGCTTATTTACCTAATCGGATAGCATGAGCGGGGGAGGGGCAGAGAGAGGGAGAGAGAGAGAATCCCAAGTAGGCTCCACACCATCTGTACAGAGCCCTATTCGGGGCTCAAACCCATGAACTGTGAGATCGTGACCTAAGCCCAAACCTAGAGTCAGATGCTTAACCAGTTGAGCCACCCAGGCGCCCCCTAGTCCTCGTTTCCAAACAAAGCAGTGAAATTCGGGTCACGATATTACCAACCCAATTATGTTCCTTTCTTCTTTTATAAAAAGGAAAACTCGTTTTTAAACAGCAGCTTGCAATTTCTTTTCAAAATAAAATGCTGACTTTAACAAATTTGCCAATGAATGTTTCTAGTGTAAGATAAATTGAGAACAAAATAAATTTATTTTATTTCTTCTAACACATGGCTTAGCAAAGACGAAGACTTACCAAAAGAAAATCACGGCACTAAAGGTTATGTGAAGAGGAGCCATGAAAAGAATCTGAGAGGAAATATTAAACACGAGAAAACCTGCCCGGAGCAAATATTGTACATGGATGTCTTGATTTTGTAGCATTTCAACATCATTTGTAAAGATGTTCTAAAAATTGCCTTTAATATCTTCAAAGGAGTTCATTAGATTCAGGCAAAGTTGAGAGGACCACCCACCAGTAGAAGCCATGACACTCCGTGCTGGCCCCAGAATCCGTGTCCTGGCCTCGGGTCCTGAGTCTCTGCCCCATCAGGGGTCCTCCTCCATGGTCAGACACAAGGGCGTGACATCAGCAGTCTGTAGCCACTGGTGAGGGACTTCGCTCGAGGCAGCAGGCTTTAGCTCCAGCCTCACTCCCAGGACTGAGGACACACAAAGCAGTGTGGTCATGGTCCACACTGTTCTGTCTCACCGTGACAGGCAGTGGGGTGATGGGGAGACGCAGGGGTTGGTGTCAGAGGGGCCCCAGCACCATGCACCTGTTCCCCTGCCTGGGCTCTGCATCACCTGGGGTGTAATGGGCAGATGCCTGATCGGATCCTCACGCCCATTCCTGACAAAGGCTGGGTGGGGGATGTTGGCTTCTAGAAAAGAAGGCTGAATGACCCAGGAACAAGCGACTCTCCAGTCTCTGGCCCAGACAAGGACAAGACCTGCAGGACAGGCATGCGGGGGCAGATAGCTTCTCCCAAAGGGGACAGGGAATAGGATGGCACTGAGCTACTCAGCTCCTTCTTCCCAGAGTTCAGATACAACACTGGGCACAGTGCAGAGAGTGAAGAGAAGCCAGTAATCACACTAAGGGGGCTCTTTTCCCAGGATGGAAGAATCTGTGTTGACCAAGGCTCTGCCCTGAGCACAAGGTTTTAGAGTGGAACACCTCTGGCCTTGACTCTGGCCCCAGGACTTACCAGCCATGTATGGTGGGCGAGCTGCCTAATTCTCACGCTGTGCTGTTCCTCATACATAAATGCAGATGCAGTTAAATATGTATATTAAGCAAGATGAGATCAATACTTGGCAGATGCTCAAGTAGTGGAAACTAATATAAATATTGTCATTCTGAGCCAAATGTGCATTTGGTCAGTCACGCTTAATTGATAGTTATTCATATATTAATATTGACTGGTTAGAGTTACGGCACACAGCCAGGCCACTCCATCTGTCTGTAGTTATTCTGAAAGATATCAAAACATCCTGGACAAAAATAATGGAATATATTCATTCAAATATGAGCAAGGCGAAACCAGGAGGCAGACAGATGCAAAAGGCCAGATGTGTTCCCTCCCCCAAATTCATACGTTGACATCAGATTCCTAATGTAATGGTATTAGGAGGTGGGGTGCTTGGGAGGTGAGTGAACGGGATTAATCATAAAAGAGACCCCAGGGAGCTCCCTCACCCCTTCTGCCAGGTGAGGACACAGCGAAAAGATGGCCATCTCTGAACCAGGAAGTGACCTCACAAGACACAAAATCCAACAGTGTCTTCATCTTAGGCTCCCAGGCTTCACGCTGTGAGAAATGAATTTCTGTTGTTTAGAGGCCACCCAGTTTATGGTATTTTTGTTACAGCAACCTACATGAACTAAGATAGCAGATGGAAAAAAAAATCCTTCTGTCAATTTCACCTTCTTCATATGGCTCAGATTTGTTTCCATTTTTCCACATACATTGTGGGTGCAGCACTTCTCAACTGTCCTCTGAAATGGGCTCTTGGTCACTGAACTATTTCCTTTAATTTCTACCCCAGTTAATTGAGACCAATTCTTCTAAAAATATACATCAATTCAAGGACTTCCTTTTGCCTCAGTACAAAATCCAGGCACTGCTCTGGATTTGCGACTTTGTCAAACATAGTCACCTCCTGGAATCCTGGGCTCTAACCATCCTTGTCTTTAGGCTGCATTGGCTTTCCCACTGTGCCCACCCTCTGGACCTTCGCAGTCTCTCATCTACACACTACCCTCCTCTTATGGCCAGACTAGTTTCTCACATAAGTGAGTATCATCAGTCCTCAGATTAGACACATGACCTTCCCAAGAAAGCCTTCTTTGATCTCCCAAGGCTAGAAGAAGCGCCATTCAAGCCATAACCTCAGATTTCACATTATGTTCTAACTCAATTTTTAGCTGCTTCTCCTACTAGATTGGAACTCCTCTAGAACACAAAGCAAATTATTTCTTGACTGACAGGCATATATTTTGTCTTAAATAAACATTTCTCCAATTGACTTAGGAATGAATGAATGAATAAATGAATTCAATTGACTAATGAGATGAGATATGTCAGTGACTCTCCTCTGTTCATATTCAGTATTCCTATCATCCCAATCCCTGCCTTTCCCATCCCCCAGATTAGTCATTACAATCCTTTACATTCATTCTACACCCCCTTTTAATGAGTGGCACTCCCTTCTTTGTCTGAATAACCAGGATAATACTCAAAATCAAGGTCACTGTGTGACACGATGGTGCAATTAGTAGATTCTCAGTTTAAAGACTAAAACTTGTAGAATCCATTTGGGGAGTTCCTTTGAGAATCTTTTTTCTTAGGGCTTCTTCCTCTTTGATTCTTTTCTTTGAGAGCCTATGTTTGTACTCATTCCTTCTGCATGTCATACTCATCCCTCTCTTTTTGGCCCGGCTAACTTCAATATCCTTTTGGCTTTTCCATCTTCAGTTCTCAGGTAAAGCTAGTCACACCTGCAGAAAACCAACATCTGGAGCTCTAGAAAGGACAGGCAGAATCCAGAGAGAAAAAAAGGAAATAAATTTAAGGCTTTGACCAGCTGCACAGGACTTGAGGAAATCAGCGTCTCACTCCCATTTGAAATTTGTCCTCCTTCTTCTCCGTAAAGTGAGAAAAATATGGAGGACAGAAAGGATAGGTGTACTTAGGCGTGTGAAAGAAGGTAAAGATGAGTGGTTTTCATTCATGGAGCAGCCTGTCCAGTTGACAACATGTCTGCACCTAACATCCGGTCCAGACTGGCCCATCAGGTGCAGGTTTTCCATGCTGGGCTTCTTCATCAAAGAAAAAGCCATACATTAATTAACTATTTGGTCAATCTTCTCTGCTGGTTTCCTTCAGATCATTGTAGAAGTTGGAGGCAGACAACTAGTGGAGGTTTGAAGAATCTTGCATCCCGCCCATTTCTCCATATGGTTCTATGTAGACAATAACATCGCTTCCTGACAAAGGTCAACCCCTCTCTAGCACTTGTGACTTTATCTTACCTTACACCAGTAAGCATGACTTTTATCTCGTGTGTCTTCTTTCTCCTGCTTGAAGGCAAGCTCAATCCATCATCATCTCTGAAAGAAATCTGTCCCAATCTTCCCATCAATTCTCCCTCTCATGTAGTTGACTTATCGCTGCTCTTCTCTTTCCTTCCAAAAGCCTATAAAGAGCCATCTAAAGCCACTGAATCTAATTCCTTATCTCCCGTTCATTGGCCAAGTTGCAAAGTCATCAAATTGATTTCTTTGTTATTTTCACCCAGAAATTGCATTTGCTAAGTTAACTGTAGCCTGTAATTTGCCATATCCAAAGAAACTGTTTTCCTTTCAAGAGACATTTTGAAGTCAGCTGTTAAAGTATGTTTTGAAGGCCCCCTGCCCTTTCACAATTATCACTGAGCCTCTGACACCTTTTCCTGATAGTGCTTCCTCACAGTTCAGCTCTCTGCTTCTACACCCGCTTCTCCTCCCCACTCTCTCCCATTATCTGCTGTTAGCTCAAAAGTCTGACAGGAGGCCCAATTTCTTCTCCATCTCCATGTCCTAGGCAGACAATACTATTCATTCCCATGTCTTTAGCTTCCACTGACAACTTTTAAATGTCCTTCAATGCTTTGACCTTTTCCTGGGGTTTATATCCACGTTTCCAAACTACATACAGAAGAATTTCATAAAATCATCCTAAGGCAATTGAAATTTAACCTTCTAAAACCTGATCTCATTATCTATCTCTGAACATACTCATCCTATATCCCTTATGGAACCAAGATGGTTTGGGTAATAATGGTTTATTCGTTATTTAAAACTACTACCACTTTCTATAGAGAAGATACTATAACAGGGGAGTTCTTAATGTTCTACAAAACACTTTAGATGGATGTGAAGCTTAGTGTACCAATGAAAGCAGAGAGGAGTTAATGGCTTGACATAACAAGAATTGCAAGCGCCCAGGTACTATCCCAGAGGAAGAGAGTGAGGGGTTAATACAGGAGTGAGGAGGAAGAGAAAAGAACAGGTAGAAGAATGAAGCAGGGTCTAAGCTGGTAAAAATAAGGTAGTGAAAGACTGTGAGTGTCAAGGTAGCTGAAAGGAGACCAGGTCATCATAAGTTCTATCTCGTGCAGTGGACAAGGAGAGCCTGCCCAGCTCTCCAGTAAAGAATCTTCTACCCACATTTAGCAATAGCTTAGGTGGGGGAATAAAGCATAAGAAATTGTTTCCTGGATCTGAAATGATACCAGGACAATGATATAAGGGCCATCTTAAAACACAAAAGACAATCGAATTCACAGAACTAATATATTGACCACAAACGTGGGGAAAGTGTAGACCCTAATGTATGTTTGGAGAGATCTGGGAAGTATTTTCAGAATTCCACAGTTGTTAGAAAGAGGGATGGAATTATTTCTTTTTCTTCTGTTTAGGAGGTCAGGAAAATTCCTCTAACAGTGGATTTCTTCGTCCTTGTTAATAACATGATCACAATCAGCCATCTGAGCCACATTAGGCTCAGGGATAATGGCCGTGAATTTCTCCCTCTCCCTCACCTTGGACTGCTCCTGGACTTGTTGGTTCTCATCCATTCTTCACCCTTCCTGCCCCCTACTCTCCATCATAGGGTCTACTCCTGAAAGCTGTAATTCCCAGGACAGCTTTGTTCTGGCAGGATCTCGACAATAGGGGGCTCCGACAGGAAATGAGAGGACACAGGAAACGGAGATACCAGAGCTTTCTTGCCCTCCCTCTATATTTGGTGGACTCTTTGGCAGTCGCTGCATCTCATCTGTGTATCCAGACAGAATTATGTGCTTTCCTCTGCCGTTTGGTAACCCCAACCCTGTCTTTGAGCCTCCAACCTGGGGAATAGTAGCGTCCTGTGTGATTCATCTCTGGATGGCTTGCTTTACCAACTCCTTTGGATTCTCAATGTTTCCATAATATGTTAAGCAACATTGTTTAAATGGTCTCTGTTTTAAACATGCAGAATAGTTTTCTGTTGTTGTTATTGTTGTTGTTGTTGTTTATTAGACCCTCACTGATAAATTACATGTGGCCAAACATCCCCGATGAGCCCCATGAGAAATATACACTAGTGTTTCATTTTGGATGTTTTATTTCCTTCAGCTGATAACATTCCTTGATTTTAATATTAGAAGGCTATCTAGGGGTGCCTGGGTGGCTCAGTCGGTTGAGCGTCTGACTTCGGCTCAGGTCAAGATCTCATGGTTTCTGTGAGTTCGATCCCTACATCGGGCTCTGTGCTGACAGCTCGGAGCCTGGAGCCTGCTTCTGATTCTGTGTCTCCCTTTCTCTACCCCTCCCCCACTCATTCTCTCTCTCTCTCTCTCTCTCTCTCTCTCTCTCTGTCTCTCAAAAATAAATAAAAATGTTAAAAAAAAGTATATCTAAAGTATTAAGTACATGATCAACTCTAAACAAGGATATTTCAAGGATAAAATAGCTATAGAATATAAAAGTATATATTTTTATAGAGTATAAAAATAAAATTAACACTTTGAACAAACCAGGGAAAGGCAACAAAATCATCCATTCATTTCTGCGTGGACCCATTTTTTGATAGATATTCATTCATTCACATGAATGAATGATAGATTCATTCACATGAATCAAATATTCTCTTTTTTTCTCAAAAGGAGGAACTAGAAGCGAGTGGGTGGGGATAGAAGGTGATAAGTGCAACAAAGCTGGCTTCTGCCTCTGGGGAGCTCAGATTCAATCGCAGGAGAAGAGGGTAAGCAAAGAATTACTATAACTCCAAGCAGCTTCTGCAATACCAAATATATCCATGCCAGCTGAGGAACCCTACCGTCATTTCTCATTGAAAACCCAGAAATGTGATTTTGCATAAATACTTATTATCTCCTATGAGTTTACTCCTAACAGAACACCTGTTTTATTCTTCTCCTGTTTGACTTTTGTAAGCTTGTTGGATGCTTGGTTTGACGCAAGCCTTGCCTTCTCGCAGCTACTGGGGGACTGACAGCCATGTTTTTGTGTTAATTCGATTTATCAAACAGGAAATAAATGTGTACTCTGCCAAAAGCACCAGAGCAGCAATACAGCAAGACCTGTTTTAAAACTGACTATGTTATGTGTTTCTTATTTCCAATTCCCTAAATATTTCCCAAAGCAGAAATACATTTAAATTTGATATCCCATAGACTTACCCATGTACTACCCAAAACAATACTTCATTTAATCTAAAAGCCAACTGCGATCTGCACAGTAACCCACATCTTTTATGAAATGCTACAGCATGCAGCAAACCCGAACGAATCACAGGTTGTGAGTGATGTCGCGTGGATCACCTCAGCATCTGGAGGGTCCCCGGAGAGCCAGACGAATGTCCACGACCCGCAGCCCTGAGCAGAATTTAAAACAAAGGGCACAGAAACACTTTTAGAAATCAATTATGGGAGAGATTGGATATACAAATGGACAATTCCAGATCGTATATGAAAACGGAACTCTGATCCGCAACCAGCCAGCAAACCGACTCATTGTCCACACGACCAGGCCAGGAGGCCAGCCTGCTCTCTATCAGTCAGACTTGTAAGAAGTCAGACCACTGTCTCCAGTGACTGATCCGCAAAACCAACCAATAACCCCTGTAACAATTGGCCGAAAGGGCCCAGAACTTGGTTAATAACTGACAGTTTCCCTAATTTTCGTTTCAGCTTCTAACCTAAGACCAGCAAGATAAAGCCAAATATGTACCCTAACTAATCGCATAGGATGCCTGCAACTGGCTAGCCGACCTCCAGTTTCCTCACGCCAACGGCCTCCATTCAGAAGGCTGAAGTCACCGCCTTCCCCCCACTGTACGATTCCGCACTCCTCTGCCGGCCAAGTGTCTGCTAAAAGCCAAGTGACAGTGGCCGACTCCCTCGCTTCAGTGTTCCAGTAAGCACTGAAACAGCCTGTGCTTTTCTCGTTTGGTTGGTCTTTATCTCCACCTATAATTTCTCTGCTTTTTTATCCCACATGCGTTTCGTTGGCTACGTGTAGCATCACTGTGATGAACAATGCCCTCGGGCTTCTAAAACCAGATTAATCACTGGAGCTTCACCAAGCCACTTCTGAGCCAGGTTCAGAAACTGCTTCTCAGAGTTTCCATTCTAACCGTCAGCGCATCCAAGAAAACCATCAAACCACTGCAAAGGATTCCCTGCCGAGGTCGAAGCCATCTGGGCTAAGCAGAAATGTAGGCTCTTATGGGGACAAAAGCTATGCGCTAAAATCCGTGTGCCTGGAGGATTTTTTATGACAACGCTGTCATATAAAAGACAATCATGAGCAACTATAATTCCAGGGGAGGGTGGGCAGGACACCACCTGGGGAGTGGGTCAGGAAGTTCCCCTTCCAACAAGAGATTGTCAACTCATAGCAGAGGTCTAAAACAAAATTTATAGTCTATACCACAGACTTAAAAGAATCTGTAGCTTGAAGGACTGGTGGTCTGTTTTGTGATGCTCTAAAATACAGGCATTGCCCCTCGAGTGTAGATGGAGAAAAAAATACACCTTTAACTTCGAATCTATTAATATATTCAAAATATTTAAAAAGCATGATTTGGAGTGGGTGTTAGACTGGATGATTTCTCATCTTAAACATCTCTAAAATTTTATGATTCCGCTCAGATATAATTATTATGCTGAGATAATAAAGTAACCAGATATTTGCACTGCAAATCTCCTGACTAACGTTTTCCCACCAAACCAAACCAGGACACTGGGATTCAGGGACAGAGGTCGTCTCCCAACACTAAAAAGAACTTGCTTATTTTTTTAAAAATGATGAATAAATCTAACGTTTTATCCTAGATGAAATCCAGAAACAGAAAGGACATTAGGAAAAAAGTAAGAAAATTGAATACAGTATGAATTTAAGTTAATAATAATGTATCCATATTGGTTCCTTAGTTGGGACAAATATCCACAGAATGTAACATGCTGACAATAGGGGATAGAGTGTGAAGTATAGAGGAATTCTCCAAACTAACACTGTAACATTTTTTTAAATCTAAAATTACTGTAAAATTAACATTTATTTAAAAAATTAATGCTCTTTAAAAATGCAAATGGATGAAGTATGTAAGTTTTAATTCTTTTCTCTTCCCTGGGGATATTCAAGTAAGAACATAGGCAAAGACATACCAGATCAGAATTATTATATCATACTCAAATCTAAATCTGTGAGTTAGGAGACACAAATAAAGTGAGCTTAGCTCATGCTATGCAGACAATTAATTCACAGTAGTCATCAATATATTTAAGATATTATTGAGGATCGGGCGCCTGTGTGACTCAGTTGGTTAGGCATCCGACTTTGGCTCAAGTCATGATCTCATAGTTTGTAGGTTCGAGCCCCACGTCAGGCTCTGTGCTGACAGTCAGAGCCTGGAGCCTGCTTCGGATTCGGTGTCTTCCTCTCTCTCTCTGCCCCACCCCCACTTGCACTCTGTCTCTCTCTCTCTCTAAAAAATAAACAAACATTAAAATTTTTTTTAAAAAGTGCTAAGCATCGGTCATTATCACGGTTTCAATCCCAAATCATTTTCACCTAATGGTTTTCCATTGCTCATGACCAATGCGAAGGCATGGGAGTAGAAGTCTATTGCGGAATGTATGAAATCCTACAAAACGGGCAGATTCTTTCATGGAAGTCCGCTTAGGGATTTGGACTTCCTTTCTAAACAGTGTGGGAATTTAAGCTTTGAGTCACTACGCTAAATAAGCTGTTATAACCAAAGACTCTAGATAATGGCAAGTTCTTTAATAAATAACCACTAACGATATTCAATTATCGAGAGTGATGACAAAGCAAAGCATAACATCTGTGGGCCCCACTAGATTAAACAGCATGTTTTGCTCAGCAGGAGACTACTTTGAACAATTAGTTATCCATTATAAATTAAGACTCATTAAAGGTTGAACACTACAGATAAAGGGGAAAACTTACAAAAATATTTGCAAGCAACTCAAGCCTTGATGCTTCAACTATGGGCTTCATTAGGAATTCATCACAGAGATATTTTGATATACCAAAGTTAAATTATTGTAAACAATTAAAGAAAGATGACTGACTTATGCATTATGAAATACATATATATATACATCTATTTATTGTTATTGAGAATAACTGATATACAATAGACCACATATATCAAAACTGAAACAGGTGCATAAACATAAAGCTATCACCACAATCAAGAGAGGGAAGATGTATACCAAGGTATAACATTCCTCATGCCCTTCTATAATTCCTTCCTCCCTTCAGCACTCTGATACCCAGGCAGTCACTGACCTGGTTTTTTAATTTTCTGGAGTTATATGTAATTAGATAGATAATGATAGATGGATAGATGGATAGATAGGTAATAGCTAGCTACATACATACATACATACATAGATGGATCGATACATAGATACATAGATGAAAAGATAGATAATAGCTAGCTAGCTAGCTAGATAAATAGATATATACATACATACATACATACATACATAGAAGGACAGATACATAGATGGACAGATACATGGATGGATAGATAGGTAGATAGACAGACAGACACACAGAGGACACACTTCTTTCACTCAGCATACTTTGTGATTTATCAATGGTGTTGTGTGTACCGATACAATAGTTCATTCTTACTGCTTGTGGAGCAAATATTTCATGATATGGATATTCTAGTTTGTTTATCCATTCACCTGTTCCTAGACATCTGATTAAGCCTTCACTTACATTGTCTGAATACTTAGGACTGGAATGGCTAGGTCCTATGATGGGTGAGTGCATAACAGGATAGACATCGCTAATCTGTCCTCCAAAGTGATTGTGGCATTTTATGTGCTCCTCAGGAGTGCCTGAGAGTTCCGGTTACATCATCGAGTACATTACTTTGATAGGGCATCTTTTTACTTTTAGCCATTCAAATTGGTGTGTAGTATATCGCATTATGGTTTTAATTTTCATTTCCCTAACCACCGATGCGGTTGAGAATTTTTCAAGTGCATATTGGTCATCCATATATTTATCTTCCTTAGTGACGTATCTTTTGAATTCTTTTGCCCATTTCATCGGTTGTTTGTTTCTTTATTACTGACTTTAAAAAGTTCTTCATATATTCTGGATAAAGCACTGTATCAAATGTGCTTCTTCCAAATATTTCCTCCCAGTCTGCAGGGTCTCTCTTCATTCTTTTAATATTGCCTTTCAAAAACCAGAAGTTCTTAAATTGGAGGAAGTAATTTTTATCCTTTTATATACATATGAAAGAATAAATATATATATACACACAAACATACATACATGTGTATATACACAGTTGTCGTTTATTCGATTTTGCCTGACATATTCCCCAGCCTCCAGAAATGCTTAAGATACCAAAAAACCAACTTTCTCCCCTCAAGGAGGTGGAGTGTATTTTTTGCATGCTTTTGTTTTTAATGTTTATTTATTTTTGAGAGAGAGAGAGAGAGAAGAGAGAGAGCACAAGCAGGGGAAGGGCAGAGAGAGAGGGAGACACAGAATCTGAAGCAGGCTCCAGGCTCTGAGCTGTCAGCACAGAGCCCGATGCGGGGCTCGAACCCATGAACTGTGAGATCATGACCTGAGCGAAATCTGATGCATAACCGACCAAGCCACCCAGGCACCTCGCATGCTTCAACTGGGGACTGCATATAGCGTCTGCCTTCTAAAGAGTACAATTTTGAGGAAGGAACAAAGAGCAAGTTCCGAGCGTAGAGAGCTGACAAGCACCGCCTCAGCCAGTTGATCAAAATTAACATCAATGCCGATGAGCCATGCCGATAGTACGTACCTGTGATAGGACGTGTTGAAAATGGCACTTTATCTCTTAATCGCGACAAATGCACCATGCTAATGTCAGAAGATAATAATAAGGGAGTTGGTGTGAGGCATAGAGGAGCTCTATGTCCAATCTTCCACATGGTTCCTTAGATCTAAAAATGTTCCGTTTTCAAAAGTGTATTTAGGGGAAAAAAATGTCTAAGGACTTGGATTTATGTAATACATAAGCTCTTCTTTGGATATAGATATTATAAATCGAAGGATCATTTTCTATTTTTATTAGAATATAAATTGGTCACCTTGTGCCATAAAACTGCTGATTATATATTTATAAGAGAGCAAATGTTCCCTTTACTGCTCCTTGGGTCCAAGTGAGTTACTATTGTGAGAAGTCACTGCATACGAGTTACAAAAGTAGATAAATATTTCACATCCAAGTCTTCCGTGGCTTATAGAATTTTCTGTGCTTGAGTGGCTTCTAAGGATGAAATTCAAGTTGGAACAGATATTATAGTGAAATCTGAGTGAATCTTGAAGGGTTCTGAAGGATTGAAAATGGTGAGTGAAACAGAAGAAAAATGCCACAGGAAACGCTCACGGTGGATATTTGGGCTGAAGGACAAGAGGCCGGTTGGAAAGTTGGGTCTAGAAGCAGCCATGAGGAGTGCCAAAAATGTTAAATGATGACTGACTGTAAAAGAAGGTGTGCTCTTTCTTCTCGTATTTAATTTAAAAATTATTATTTTGTATTTCCTTGGTCATGAATGCTGTATAAAATATAAGCAAATACTACACTAAATTCCTTTCATGACATTCAATATTTTGACAGTTCGGTGCCCAGCACATGAACATAATGTGAGGATTTAACTACACAATTGCTATAAATTACACATTGGCTATAAATCATTACTGATAGAGCGGTGATGACAGGAAGAAATGGTATAAGGTGGTAGGTCAGATTCTGGTCTTCACTCTACTTCCTGGCTGTGGGATTGTAGGTGAGCCATTTAAACCCTGAGGGGCGCTGCTCTTTTCTTCCACAGGTAGGGACCATCAGGCGTCGCCTCTTGGGAGCGTTTACCTATAAATGTCTGACACCTGCTTTATCGTGTTATTTACTCTTTTAAAAGTCAGGTTTTTTAAATTAAATACAAGAAGAAAGAGCACAGCGTTTACAGTTAATCATCATTTACCATTTCTGGCGCTCTAATGGCTGCCTCTAGACCCAACTTTCCAGCTGGCCTCCTGTCCCTCAGCCCGGCGTCCGCCATGAGCGTTCCCTGGGCGGCCGACCAGCCGGCAGCCGGTTGTTCCAGTGTTTCTTCACATGAAGACATCTTGATTGCCTCCTTTTAGAGGATATTTTTGGCAGATAAACTTATTTTTTAACTTCTAGTACTATTCTGTTATCTTCTGTGAAACCAGCACTTATTTTTATCTTTGCACGCCTGTGCATAGTGTGTCTTTTCTTCTCTGGCAGCGCTCAAGGTCTTTTTGTTTTTTTCTTTAATTTTGGTTTAAAGCGTTTTGGTTATGGTACGTCGTTGCGGGGTTCTTCTGATATTTATTTTGCTTGAGTCTCCCCGAGATTCTTGCACGCAGAAGCGAATTTTCTCCTCACGTGTTGAAAGGTTTTAACTATGATTTCTTCAAAAACAAAGATTTTTTTCTGTTCCAATTTTATGCTCTTCCGAGGGACAATTGTGTGGCTGCTGAATCATTTGATAGTATCTACAACCTCCTGAGGATCCGGTCATTCTTTTTCAATCTACTTCTCTCTTTTCTTCAAATTGGAAAATGTCTTATTTAAATTTATATTTTCATATTATATCTCTAACATTTTATATATTTCAATGCATTAAATATCATAACAAATATTTAATATATAGATAACATCACATATCATATATACAAATATTATATATATTACTTTATATACACCTTCATATATTATATATACAGTTGACCATTGAGCAACATGAGTGTGAACTATATAGATCTACCTAACCAGGGATTTTTTTAAATAAATACAGTACGGTACTATAAAAGTACTTTATGGGTTTCTTAATCATTTCTTTCAAGCCTACTTTATTGTAAGAATACAATACATAATACATGTAACATACAAAATATGTGTTAACAGACTGCTTACTTTAGCAGTAAAGGCTCCAATCAACAATAGGCTATTAGTAGTTAAGTTTTTGGGGAACCAAAAGTTATACGTGCATTTTCTGATGCACAACGGTTGGCACTCCTGACTCCTGCATAATTCAAGAGCCAACTATATGCTGCATAGATATTATAGTATATAATAAATATATATTTATTGAGTATATAAATATAAAACCTATAAATAATAGATCTTATTTTATATATTCTTAATTCTATATTCTTAATTACTCTTAAAATATGTAAGTGTATATAAAATATATATTTATACAGTGTATAATATGTGGTGTGTACATATAAATTAATATACATATACCGTATGTTATATATTGTAACATATAATATACTTGTTATGTGTTATACATAATGTATATATACTAGTTGGTATGACACATAAGATACGTATTATAAATAAAATAGCTGAATTTAGAATATCTATATATGTTATATATATAACATTTTATATATTTGATGTATACAATTATTTGTATTTATATTATACCTATATAAATATAGATGTTGCTAGAGAACAGTATGCATGCACATATTTCTGGAATACTTTTTTTTTAATTGAGAGTCAGAAACTGACTTTTTTTTAAGTTTATTTATTTATATTTAGAGAGGGAGAGAGAGTGTGTGCGAACAGGCAAGGGGCAGAGAGAGAGAGAGGAGAGAGAGAGAGAGAATCCCAAGCAGGCTCCAGGCTCAGCATGGAACTCCTCGTGGGGCTCAAACCTACAAACCATGAGATCATGACCTAAGCCTAAATCAAGAGTCTGTCGCTTAACTGACTGAGCCACTCAAGTGCCCCTATTTTTGCTTTAAATATCATAAATTTGATCTATATTTTTCTCTCTAGGAAGCTCAGTTCCTCTACCTTTTGGCAGTTTAAAACAGTTTTCACTGTCCTCCCTCGGTAGAATTTTATTTCCCCGATTTCCTGAACCCACACAGCAATCTGACTTTCTTTGGCCGATGAAACAATGAAACGTGAAAGCGACAAGTGGCACTTTCCAGGCCTCACTGTAAGAGGCCGTGCAGCCTGCGTCATGTGCTCTGTTCTCTCTCTGCCTTGACGTCCATCAGTGTTCCCGAAAGCCCAAGCGTCATGGGACTGAGTTTGGCATGAAAATGACAACCATGCAAAGCAAAGATCTATGATGATCTGAGGGAAAATAAACGTTTGATATCTTAATCAATGAGGTGTGGGTGTCACTCTTCACTGTAGCAAAGTTAGTGTTTCCTGACCGATACCACAGTTAGTATAAGTATGTATGCATTACAATTTTCGAATAGTCCATTTTAACTATGTTCTGTTAGATTTGGGGAGAAATTGTATTAACCCCATACCATTCAGGGTGATAGACATACTTAGATTATCGAAGTGTCCAAGACCATAATGTGTCTTTCTGTTTATGTAAATCTTCTCCCATGCCACCAAAGAGGAATTTCAGTGTCGACTCTAGCATAATTAACGCCAAACTTGTTCTAATGAAGAGGGACTTATTATTCTATCTTTAATCTATTGATAGTAGGGTAATGAAATATTTTGCATAAATAGTTGACATGACTTAATTAATCCACATCACAAATGCATGAAGGAGGACGAGTAAATTAAAGATAATAATGATCTTTAAACTCTTGATTACTGTCAAATAATATCTTAGGAAAATTACAGGAATTTACTCTCCCACTAGCAATCTGTCTACACTGGTAATTTAATGCAATCTCCTATCATCCTTTCTTCAGTAAAGCATTCATGTGGATGACAGAGAGACAGGTAACATGTATGTATTGTGAGTGGTGGTGAAGACTCGTGCAAATAAATCTAAAAATGCATATATATATACGTATGGACACAGAGTTACACACATATATTTTTAACCAAAACAGTGATATACACTGACATGCACTCATACATATATTCACGTACACGTATGCATGCATTTAATATTATTATTTAATTATTTAGTTATTTAGTTATTATTTTAGTTATCTAGTTAATAATTACTTAGAAATTATTATTTAGACCATTTTGTGTTATTCTTACCCCCTAACTTGCCATACTCTGCGATGTTTTGGAGTACTTTAATTTTTTTTTTTTTGACATTTATTCATTTATGAGAGTGAGAGAGACAGAGCATGAGTGGGGGAGGGGCAGAGAGAGAGGGAAACACAGAATCCGAGCAGGCTCCAGGCTCTGAGCTAGCAGCACAGAACCTGACACGGGGCTCGAACTCACAGACTGAGAGATCATGACCTGAGCCAAAGTCGGATGTTTAACCAACTGAGCCACCCAGGCGCCCCCTTTTGGAGTACTTTAATGAAAACCCCAAACGTCGTAACATCTTGCCCATATATTCTCCACCGCGGACTCTCTAATGATAAGGATGCAATATCATTATTGCCTTAACAAGATTATAATACTTTATATGTATACTATATATACAATATAATAATTGAGGCTGCAATTAACATGCCCGTGCATATATCCTTGTAGATGCAGGATGTAGTTTATCTTCATTCTCTACATAAAAGTGGAGCTGTGGGGTCATGGAACAAAGGCGTCCTCTCCTTTCGTCTCATTTATTTTTGATGGTGCTGCACAGTTCGCCAAGGTATTTATACGTATTTATCAAACTGCAAATAGGAAATGATCACTTATTTCTTATTGAGATACATCCTAAAATTTCGCTGTACTGCCGAATCTGCTTTCTCTAATTATTACTTCCGTTGAGAATCAGCTCCTGTGTTTATTAATGTTTTTGTGTTTGCTTCAATTGTTTGTTGAGATCCTTTGCCGCTTTTTCCTAAGATTTCTTTTCTTTTATTAATTTGTAAGGTACCTCTGTATATTCCGAATATGAATCCTTCGTAATAAGCATTACAAATATTTCCTTCTAATCTTTGTTTGACTTTCGCGGAGGTTTAATATCATATAGAAGTCATTTCCCACATCTTAAGGCAAGTTTTCCTTTACGGTTCATGCTTTTTGTTTCCTGTACCAAAAGATATTCCACATTACAAGGTCATAAAGATATTTTATGTGCATTTGTAACATTTTAAAATGTCGCTTTCACGTTTACGTCTTTAGCCTGCCTAAAATGCATTTAGAGTATTTCCCCACCTGGATAGTCACTTTTCTCAAAGCCATTTTTATTTTTCCCTAGGAACTTATTAAATTTATACACTATGCCAGACAAAATTAATGGCTTATTTGGATTATTCCCACATCTCTCCGTTGTATTACTCTTCTTTCATTTTTTAAAGAATAACATTTCACAATTTTCTCCAGATGTTATTTCTACCTTTTTAAATTTTCTTATTCCTCAGTGACTGCTTCTTACCCATACTCTCATTTTCTTCTCCAGACACGTGGAAGGATTACATTACCCTGCCTCCAAGTTAGCTGTGGATATATCTGTTGATTGGACCACTGAGGTGTAAGCGAAAGTGACGTCTGTCATTTCTAGATGGTAGCATTTAAGAACCAAGAGCCCCTTCCCCAGGCTCCTATAACAAACTCACAGCAACCAAGGATGTCTCATGTTACACGTGGCAGCTACCGGGCAGTGCGGTCTCCAGCTTGGAATGTCGGCAGGAGAAGGGGTCCCTAGGGGAGTTGACCTGGAGACAAAAATCAGACTTAACAATGGACACTGAATCAGCAAGAAAGAAGCCTTCTGGTATTAAAGTTCTGAGATTGGGGCAGTCTGCACATAACTTGTTCTAATCTGATTGATACAGTACCTCCCCAGCAGATTCTCTATGTACACTATCATATCTATAGTGAAATTTTGTATCTTTTTTTTTTTGCAACCCCCATAAAACTCATCCTTCTCCCCCCCCATCTCCTTGTATTGAAAAGAGCCTCTTGAACATCACTGCATGTGCACCGAACATTCTTTGGATAACGAGGGGATCGCGGGTGTCTTTGGCTTGCTTCTCTGCTTCAGAGAATGGCTATTAAGGTGTCTCTACACAGTGCTACATTTGCTGTAGGTCTTTAACAGCTGACTTTTCTCAAATAATACAATTTTATTTTTATTTCTACTTTATTTGCTATGATTTTAAATCAAGAAGGATGCTAAATTTCATCAAACATTCCTTACGGCTGTATCATAAGACTTGGAATCTGGTGGTTCTTATTCGAGGTCGTTTTGTATTCTAGAGCCTTTGCATTCCACAGAAAATTTAGAATGGACTTGAGACTTTCAACTACCAACCCAGCAGCAGCAAGATCAACAATTCCCACTGTGATGTCGAGCCCATGGACCTATTTGGGGAGGGAGGAATTGATGATAATTAATAACAATATGGGGTGTTTGGTGACTTCATTAGACATCATGAGCTCTGTATCAAAAGACCGTAGACTCTAGGATTTGTGTGTTTTGCTTGGGTTTTACTTCTTCCCCAGAGAAGGTCGTTCCTCTTTCGCAGCTCTGATGAGG
Organism: Paguma larvata; assembly: GCA_030068075.1. Lineage (NCBI taxonomy): Eukaryota > Metazoa > Chordata > Mammalia > Carnivora > Viverridae > Paguma > Paguma larvata. Next base: position 6,161,240 of record CM057826.1, read on the forward strand.
GGCTGACCTCAATTCAGTCCAGATCTGAAGACGGTCTGAGCCAATAGCAGCTTTAGGAATACTCAGTCCTTGTCTGGTTTCTACTACCTGTACCATGAGCTACCTGTCAGGTGTGCTGCAGGCCCCTCCCTCTAGAGGGACTTTGTCCCCTGGCCCTACCTTCCCTCACAGCCCAACACTCAGCAAATGCCCCCTGAAGCAAAGCAGCTTCTTGCTGATTTCCTCTCTCTCTCTCTCTCTCTCTCTCTCTCTCTCTCTGAGTCCCATGTGCTGAGCAGACCTCCAAATGATGAATTCCTCCAAAAACTGTCAAATGTCCCCAGGAAGATAATGTCCAGTATCTCAGCCCACTGAGTGGAGAGTTCTTCTCCAAAGAGAATGTTAGTTTAACTAGTCCCTCTCTGACCCTCTTCCATCTTTAAAAACTTGGCTTTTTTCCCGGTTTATGTGGTAGTGTTATGCCCAGAATTCGGGACCCCAAAAACCACCAGGGAGCTGAGTCCGATGCAAGAACAAAGAGCCTTTATTTGAGCTAGCTCGAGCTCAATCTCATACCTGCACTGATGCAGCGGTGGGGGAGAGAGAGAGAGAGAGAGAGAGAGAGAGAGCGTTCCAAAAACACAATAGTTTTAAAAGGGTCTAGGGGCAGTGGGAGGGGTGATGGTCGTGACCCTAGCCGATTGGCTGAGGAAGGGTCAAGGGTCCTGTTCCATAGGTCAAGCTTCTGTGCAGGCGCTGGGGACTCAAGGTGGAGGACACGGAAACACAGTGGAGTCAGTCCCAGTTTGCCCTTAAGCAAAATGGAATCAGTCCCGATTTGCCCTTACAGTAGGGAGTGGTAGTTTGTCACCATTCACTACATACCATTTAGAAGGGAAAGTTCTTACTGCATTTTTGAATGAATTCTTTGGCAATTTTCAGGAATTCTTTCATGATTGCTGGTATGTGAAGGACCTTCTACTTCTTGGGCTACATCTGGTAATTTTTATTCTAGAGTCATCTATTCATACTGTTTTTCATTTATTCATTGAATCTCTTAATTCTATTAGCAGAGAAATCGACATAGCTGTTTCCTATAATATCATCTTGTTACGAATTTAATCCATGCTTTAATTTTTGTTATTTTAAATTAGTCAGTGATTTGTTTGTTTGTTTAAAAATATTAATCTCTGTTATTCTTATTTTCGATTCATACTTACTTTTCAAATTTTATTTTCTTTGTTTTAATGTCTTTGATACTATTTTCTACCTTTTAAAATATCCCTAACTGTAATATATAGAGTGACACTTTCTTTCTTTTTTAAATGAATGCTTATTTATTTATTTTAAGAGAGAGAGAGAGAGAGTGCATGCACACGCGTGTGCACACACATGCATGAGTGGGGAAGGGGCAGAAAGAGAGTGAAAGAGAGAGAACGCCACCCTGAGCGTGGAGCCTCATGTGGGCTCGATCCCACAACCAAGGGATCATGATCGGAGCCAAAATCAAGATGCTTAACCAACTGCGCCACCCCTAGAGTGACAAATTCTGCCCAAAATAATGTTTTAAACCTTAAATGAGAGAATAAGGTAAAAATCCCTGACCACAGGGCTTAGCCGGTTTAATATCACAGATTATAACGGTTTTAGGAAATCGCATTTTTGGCTTATTCTTTATTTTGATACATGTCATTCTCATTAATGTTATCATTTTCTATAACTTACAGTTCAATCCTTACGCCATTTCTGAAACTAAAACATATATCAAATATTTTATAAACCACGTAATTTATATTACATACATACACATAGAGAACAGAAAAGTTACAAGTAAGAGATGTTTATGTTTAATTCTTCTTCTTGCAGGATCTCACCGTGAACATCCCTCAGCGGCTCTTCCCTTCAGACCTCCCTCTCTCCATCCGGACTGAAGATGCTCCTCCCTCCTTGGCCCGCTGCGGCCCAACTCCGCGGCCCAGCTCCGCGGCCCAGCTCCGCGGCCCAGCAGGTGTAAGGAGCTATCTCCTCATGCCCCGCAGCCCGCTTTCTGCTCATTACGATTTCTGGCTCTTGCTCACGTGTGTCCTTTCCTTATCTTTACCTTAGCGGGAGGCTATATTTCCTGTTTCGTTTACCCCACATGAAATTACTATTTGAATTACAAAACTTTATAAAAATTGTAGATGTTGTGATTTTTTTTATGCTCCATATTTGAGATGTTAAACCTGATTTACTTCCCCTCGTGCAGGAGATCTTAGGAAATGGAGTTCTCCACTCTCCATCAACCTCCTCCTCCCATCCCTAACCGCTGCATAATGCCCCTTCCTCCCTTCACTGACCCGGAAACCACCACTCTGTCCTCTCTCCCTGCACGTTTCTGCATGAATGTCCTGAGGCTCCTGCTTTAACCCTGTTTGTAAGCAGCGAGCTGAGAAAACTGTGCTGTCGGGTTGCTCGATCCACCCTGAGCTCTGTGTTCTCCCTTCTTGCCCCCTCGCCTCCTTTTCCTACGCAGAATGGAGTTCTCCCTTCTTCAGGAATCTGGGAAACACCATCTCACCGGGTTCAGACAGATCGGCTGTTGGAAGCCCCGCCCCCCCCCAGCTAAGCAGTCCCCACTCCTTCACGCCAACGCCTCTGAGGAACACACATCTCCATGGGTTCCCAGCCACTTGGAAGAAGAGGGACGGGATTTATGAATTCCCACTCTGCTCTGCTCCCAGGGGCTGAGGCCCCAGCGCACATTCAGTCCGTGGTTCCCCACAACTTTCACTGCCTGGCTGCTGCCGGGGTGGACAATGAAGAGGGCTCTGTAACCTCAAGTCTGGTCTTCCCAGCCTTCCCCATGCTTCCCAGCATCCAGGCAGCGTGGAAGAAACCTCCCTTGTGGATGCGACCCTCCCTTCCCACACATATTGGACACACAGACTCCTGGGGGCTACTGACCTTCACACTTCTGTGTGCCTCTGAATTTGCAACCCAAAGTCACCAATGCATTGGTGACTTTGCATGTATTGTACATGTATTGTACTTTGCATGTATTGGTGGCACCATACAGACCATTGCATCTGTATTGGCAAAATGCTGTGTTCAAGATGGAGTCTATATTCGCTTCAGCAAGTACTGGGCCAGGAGTGAAACAAAGTAATGCCGGCTTCTAAGTAGAGAAATATCCATGCCTTCTTTTCCCCTCATTGTTGGGCAACCATGTTCTCCTGGTAGCCAACTTCCTGAAGGGTCAGAGAAGCAGGCAGAATATATAGGATTAAGGAAAGAAAAAGAATTCAAGGACGGAAGACAATTCAAAGCCAGAGTGTTTCGGGACCTCACTGCCTAAATCACGACAAGGGTGCCCTTTTACCCCTCCCCGGGATGACAGCACAGGCATCTTAAGGGACCCCACACACAAGCGCTGGACGAGGGGTGAGGGTTAAAGGTAACCCGTGCAATCGGGCTGGAATGTTGCAAAACAGCAGCTGCTAGAAAGTTGGCCAAACTCTCGGACCTTCCGTTTCCTCTCACTACTTCGGCCTGGAGGCCAGATGAGAGCAGCAGCGTGCGGGAGAGGGAAGCTTTCTTCTGACCCGGGTGAATTTATGGCTCAGCCGGGTGTTTGTTGAAGGCACAGCTGGACGTGAACTAGTGTTCTCCTGTTTTCTGTTTTTGGCTACTGCATGTTATCTACGACATCTCACCTCCATTTTGAACAGATACAATGGAGGCAATACCGCGGGTTTTCCAAGCCGCCATCATCAATCAAGACTTCTCTGAACACCTGTTTCCCTGCAGCAGGCTTATGGTGAGAGTGTGTCAGCCATTAGGAGACATCCCGTGCTCTAAAATAGAATGCTGCTGGAGAGCAGTCCTTCATGTCTTCGAGGGTTTGGAGAAATGAAGTCTTCCCCCTTGGCTCTTCCCCCTCATGATCTTTCCAGAGGGAGGGGACTCCCGCGTGTTTCCCTGTTCCCTGTTGGCACAGAGCCCAGTGTGGGGCTCGATCTCATGAACTGTGAGATCATGACCAGAGCTGAAATCAAGAGTCAGAAGCTTAACCGACTGAGCCACCAGCTGCCCCCATTCCCTGATCTTTTTATTGCCTTTTCTAGAATGTCACATGTTTGTAATCAGACAGTGTGTAGCTTTTTCAGATGGGCTTCTTTCACTGAGTAATGCGCATTTAAGTTTCCTCCGTGTCTTTTCATGGCTTGATAGCTCATTTCTTGTAAGTGCCGAATAGCTGTCTGGACGTATGACACTCTATGTATCCATTCACCCACTCAAGGGCATCTTTTTATGGACCAGATTTTGGGCCTTATAAATAAATCTGCTATAAACACCTGTATGTGGGTCTTTGTATGAACATAGGATCTTAACACAGGATTTCATCTGGGTCAACACCAAGGGTGACATTCCTGAATCACAAAGTAAAAGTATGTTTACTTTCGTAAGAAACCACCGAGCTGTCTTTCAAAGTGGACGTGCATTCCCGCCATCTGTGGGTGAGAGTTTCTGTTGCTTCGCATCCTTGATAGCATTTGGTGCTGTCTGTCTTTGGGATTTTCATCATTTTCATACAAATCACCTGGTTTTAACTCAGCTGGAATCGGGTATATGTAGGAGAGTCGTGGGGGCTAAATACGTAGATTGAATCCAGGCTGCAAATGGCCTTCACAGCCTTTCTAGAAAGACCACACTGTTCAATAGACACACGGTCTAAGTGTTCTCCTCTCCTTTTCTCAGAAGTCAGTCTTTCCAGGTCATAAATGGAAAGAGGACAGTGTGTATCTCCCAGCCCACCACTTTGGGGCACTGGGCTTGCTCTCAGGGCCACTGGTTCTCTCCCCGCTCCTCCCAACCTGTCCCTACCCCTCACTTTTCCTACCCGGCCTCTCTCCACCCGTTCTCTCCCCACCAGATCCCTTCCTGGCCCCTTGCTGAGCTTCTCACTGTTCCCCACCTGATCTCACCCACCTCTCTCCTATACTTCCCCTCAACCACGGCTTCCCCACAGGGATGGACGTGGTGCAGAAGGTTAGTCCTCTGCGTGGGTAAAGGGGGAGGGAGAAGGGCCCTTCATCTGCCTTGACTTCTCTCCCTTTATGCCCTCTAACAAGACCCTACCCGAGGCTCCCCAGGAGGCTCAGGGTGCACCCCAATTCCTAACACTACATTTCCTCCTCTCACATACCCATGACTCTTGGAGAAAGGGCACCATCTCAATCCTGTGATGAATGGTCTCTACCTACCTTTCCAGAAATGGAACCCAAAAGTCACAGGGGTGGATTTGTCCAATCCATCCCCTCTCCCAGAAGTACAGATCAAAATCTGACTCTAGAATGCTCTTTGCCATCCCAGGGGCCAAGAATGTTCCTGAAAGAGTTTTGTTGGTTCACCTACAGAAAAAGTTTGTAAAGCTGCCGGGAATAATCACTGTCCACCCTTCCCAGGTGCCCTGTTCCCTGATCTCTGCTCGTCACCAAGTGCGAGCTAGAGCAGATGCGCCCTGTGCTACAGCTCCCGAGTGCTGGGGGGGGGGGGTGACGAATTAGAGTCACAGGTACACACACATACACACATGTGCCCACACAGATGCACACAGATGCACACACACACCTGTCAAAAATAATTTTCAAAGGTAACAGAAATTGTCCTCTCACTTCTATAATCTTCCTGGCTATGGATAGTGGATAGTTTTTCAAATTATTAAGTGAGTTACAAATTTTGTTTTCTTCATTCTGTGCCATCACTTTGCGCCCTCCGGTGTGGCCAGGGATAAGAAGCAGGGTCTCTGCGGCCCATTTATTCGTTATGGGTCCCTGTCTTACCTTCAGGAAACCTGGATGGAGCTTCAAGATGGCCACAGGCATCAGATGGCTGGCTTCTCGCCGACACTCATGTATCCCTGGCCTCTGCAGGGCTAGAGGAAGCAGGGAGCCAATGCGAGTCTCTGATCCAGGAGGTGGTGCTATCACACTGGTATCATCTAGAAGGACCTGCCAGTCGGAATGTGCACTGGGGCTGTGGGGAAGGGGTCTGGAATGCCCTGTGACACAGGTCGGAACTAGTAGGAGAACCAGGGGGCCTGCGTGAGGCTGGAGAGGCTCACTGCAGTTACAGGGGTTGGTGTTGGGGTGTCCTGTTACAAGGACTGTCCCAGCTTGCTGTGAGGCACAGGACACAGGTGTGTAGAGACTTGTCCCCGAGCTGATGCCAGCTCATCTGCATTTTCCCCTGCTACCTGAGAGCCACTGGTTCCAGTTTGGGCAATGGCCGTGAACCTCACTTCCATCTGGTGTGAAAGGTCCCCATCCCAGTGACATTGGTGTCCAGATGCTCATTCCTTCCTGGCATTTCTAGGGAGAGCTGCTTCACGGGGCCTGATATATCTCTTGACAGAAGTGAAAGCAAGGGGGTGGCGTGCCTGCTCTGGTCTGCGTGGACCTGGGGCCCTACTCATGTGTTAGAGCTAATGGTGTGGCTGGACAGTAATTGAGCAAGTAATTGAGCCTCGCTTCCGCTGTCATGTCCGGCCCGTGGCTCCGACTTACAGTTTTTCATACAGACTTCAGCATGCAAGAGGTCACAGCAGGGTCTGATCAGTTCGGGGCAGGGAGGGGGGGGCGAGGGGAGATCTCCATGTTTTGCTTTTCCTTCTGGAAGTCTCTTTTCCATGTGATCACTGGGAGCCATCCCCACCCTCAGGGACTTTCTCTGAGAGGATCCTCATCTATTTGAATAGTTTAAGCCTTTTGTTTGCAAGAGGCTAAATTACATTCTAGAAAAAAAACATTTTTGAACAGCAAGGCTTTCTTATTAGTTTGTCAACTAAGGAAGGTAGCTAAGCTGTTCTGGGCAGGAAGGCACAGGAGCCAAGACCACTAATACATTCAACTCCTGAAGTCACAGAGCTTGATGCTCGGTTAACACAGAGATCATCCATCTCTCTCTCTCTCTCTCTCTCTCTCTCTCTCTCTCTCTCCCCCCCCCTGCGGTGCACCTGTGACAATTAAGACTAACGGTTGCTATTGTACTTTTGGTCCTTGAGTAGACATCACAGAGAATCTGTGTGAGGGAATCTACTCAGTTAAAATCCACGCTGGGACACGGCATTCGCGCATCTGGGCCCCGCCCCCAGAAATTTCGGTTTACCTGTTCTGTGATCAGCCCAGACACAGGGATGATAAAAGTTTAGTCAGGATTTTATATTCCCTGATGACCATGCCAGGTGGGTGAGTGGCATCAGGCAAGTGTTCCAAAGGTTCTTTTTCTCTTCCGAGGCTTGGTTTGAAGGCTGATTTTAAAAATAGTAAGGCAGGGGCGCCTGGGGGGCTCAGTCGGTTGGGCCTCCGAAATCGGCTCAGGTCATGATCTCACGGTTGGTGAGTTCAAGCCCCGCTTTGGGCTCTGTGCTGACAGCTCGGGGCCTGGAGCCTGCTTCGGATTCTGTGTCTCTCTCTCTCTCTGCCCCGCTCGCACTCTGTCTCTGTCTCTCAAAAATAAATAAATGTTAAAAAAAAAAAAAAGATTTCAAAAAAAATAATAGTAAGGCAATCCCGTTCACACAGACTCTCCAGGTCTCCAATTAGCTTTGGATAAACGCACAGTTCTCTGGGTTCCGTGGGATGCTGTTTTGAGTCCTAGCACCTTTCTTTTGCCCAGGAATGCCCTTACTACTTGCCAAGAAACAGGACTCTTAGAGAAGCCACGGAACACTGAGAAGGAATGATTTCTCCAGGAGCCCTGAGGCCATCTGAGGCCTGGCCACAGACTTGCATTGCTCAGCGCTCATGATTTCTCAACTTGTCAACCAAAGGAGTTAAACCGCACTACCACGGCGTTTCTTCTCAATCTGCATTTCTACCAACAGTTTAACCATGTCATACTCATTCGAGATATCTGCAAATGTCTTATCCACCTTCTTCCAGCACAGTTCAGATCTGAGCTTCCTTTAAGGGGGCTGGTATGGGACTCCATTTGGCCATTGACGTATAAATGGAAGTGAAATGCAGGACCGCAGGGTAGAAGCTTTAAGAACTAGTGTGAGATTTAACACATTCCGACTCGCCTACTGTACAATTGGCGGTAACCTGTGCTGAGGTGAGGCTTTAGTTAGTGGGCTTGAGAACTGGCGGATTACCCTGGGCAGAGAAAGGGTCTTGCCAATTCACGTTGTATAAGCCAGAAACAAACCTTAACTCTTTCAAACCACGGAGGTTTGGGGATTTTCTGTTACTCTCGCACCACGTAGCATTTCGGACCAAAACAATATACCCCAGCTTCTGAAACCTCCATGAGGGCTTTTGAAATGCTTTGGTCTACTGAGAAGGATTTCGTCACGTTGGTGACGGTCATCCGGATCCTGAGACAGCAGCCCGTCTGACCTACAAAAGAGGTTCTTTTTCATGGGTGACACCCATAAAACACGTTTATTACTTCATTTGGCAATTTCTGGGATTTGGCCAGTGTGCCTTATGGATGCTAATGCGATCCAGCAATTTCTGATTCTGCAGCTAAATTTACAATCATGTCCTTTAAGGGTTCTGACTCCAAGTGACAGCTGTTAAGGAAGCCGCGTGAGCTCTTTCTGCAATTTAGTGGTCACTGATTCGGACATCCGAGACCACAGAGCTTGTGTGAGAAGCTTCAGAGGAAGTTCACTTCTCCCCTGGAGATTTAACGTTAGTAGGTTTCACTTAATTCCATCCCCGAGATTCGTTATTAGCTTATATTTGTGGCAATGAACTGGGTGGATGGCATTCAGCCGAGAGCGTATGCACAAAATTATGTGAAAAATGGAAATATGAAGGTTCGTTTAGCACAGCTGCTTGCTAATGAAGACACATTACTAATGAAGAAATTTATTCTCTACCAGGAACTTCCACCTGAGCCTGCGAAAATCCAGAAAGGATGAGCACACTCAAACCGAGACAGGAGGAATTGTGCCCAATCAAACATTAGTGAGGCATTTGCCGAAGCCCAGATATCACATGGAAAGTTCGGTGGTTGAAGAGGGGAACTGAGGCCCCCCTGGCTGATACCATCGTGGACTAAGTTGAATTTGAAACTGCCGGTGTGCTTCGTCCAGTGTTTCTGTCCTTTGAAAATGTGTTTCCTTCTGTCTCTCCTCTTCGTTCATGCATTCCAAAATAGGGACTCGAAATACCAAACAGTGCTCAAACTAGAAAAACAGCAGGGACAGCCGCGAACACATTTAAGCAAAGCTGTTCTGTTTCTCGTGCTGAACATGCTAGAATGTCGTTACCTGCCAGAGTCGAAGCAGAGTCTCTAACTTGTCTGGGGGTTGGAAGTGCCTCTTTCACTCTCCACACACTCAACGGCCAGACCTGTGCTGTAGGAATGCAGAGGAAAAGGGGCTCCTGGGCGGCTCAGTCACCTAAGCATCGGACTTCGGCTCAGGTCATCATCTCGCGGTCTGTGAGTTCGAGCCCCGCGACGGGCTCTGTGCTGACAGCTCAGAGCTGGAGCCTGCTTCGATTCTGCGTCTTCCTCTCTCTCTGTCCCTCCCCCGCTGGTTCTCTGTCTCTCTCCCTCTCAAAAATAAATAACCATTAAAAAAAGAAAAAAGAAATACAGAGGAAAATGGAAGAAAAAACAATAATCTATTTTTGATATCCCAAGAGATCTTTCAAGAATAAGAACGACATAAAAGAGTAATAAAAATGACAACCGCTGGGGCTGTTCTATTTGAGGCAGAAATAGACACCACAGAGAGGCCTGCTGAGTCAAGGAGGCGATACTGGTCACACAGGGAAGGCTGAAGTGTCCAGAGTAATGCTGAGCCCAAGGACACCTCTACGGGGTGGCCTGATGCCGCTCGCCCACTGGGTTGTTATTCAAACAGGAATCTCTTGAAACATTCGGAAAGTTTCCCTCAAAGATTTTTTTTGTACGCCTCAAACCTCGGCTCGTGTGTTGGTTTGCCTGCAGCGTTCTCCGTCCGCGCGAGCAGGGGGTCAGCGACATTTTGGATACGGACGTTCGCCCAGTGCATCATGGGTATCCACTGCGTGCCTGTGCGCCACAACGGAGGATGAAAGTAAACAAGGTCAAGGCCTTCTTCTTCTTTTTTTTTTTTCCCCAGGAGATAAATGGGTGGCCCTGGAGGCTTACGTTCTCCTTTCCTCCGGAGCTCCGCACTGAGATAACCTCAGCTCCGCCGGGTTCTTCCGGCAGAACGCGCTGAACCCAGCCGCTGCTCACCCTTCCCGACTCGGCAGCTCGTGGCACCTGGGAGCGCCTGCTGGGGATCGTCGCGCCGGTGTCCCCTGCTCCCTGGGCCCAGGAACACGGAGAGCGTCGGGGGAACTAACACTGTGCCGCGGGAGACGGGTGACGGGGGTGCAGACCGGGGGGCCACGGCGACAAGTCAGTTGTAAGTGTTCCTGCTCTGAGCTCCTACCTTCTCCCCACAAACCTCAAGTTCCCCTTGAGGGAACAAGGCGGGGGGGTGCAGGAGGAGCGTGGGGTGCCCTGGTGGCCCGAAGCCCCGCGGGGTTCGGAGGTAGGGATCACATCTGCCCAGACGGCAAAGGGCTCCTGCTGTCAAACCCGAGTCGGGTGAGACCCATGGCGGGAGGACAGTTGTCGCTAGGAGGTCCCAGAACGTGGAGCCGAAGTGAACAAAGACCCCGTTACAGTAGTACTTTCTCTAGGGGTGGTTTCCCACCTCCGCTTCAACACACGGCTTCCTCTAACGGGCAGAGTAGTGAGCTCCTACATACAGCACCCATGAAACATTCATTTGTTTTATTTTATTAATTATTTTTAATGCTTATTTGCTTTTGAGAGAGAGAACGAGCAGGGGAGAGGCAGAGAGAGGAGACCGAGAATCCCAAGCAGGCTTTGCACAGCCAGTGCTGAGCCCCACTGGGGCTCAAACTCATAAACCATGCGATCTTGACGTGAGAGGAAATCAAGAGCCCAATGCTGAACCGACTGAGCCACTCAGGCGCCCCAAGCGTTCGTTTATTTTAAAGCCCACATTTTACTAAACACGTCTCATAATTTTTGGTTGCCGTTTGATGTTAATGCCCAGGTGTCACTTCTCTCGCAGCACATGGGTTGGTGCCCTTTCTGCTGAACGTTGTGGAGTTTGCAGAGAATCGGTTCAAAGTTGTCAAATCAAAGACAAAGCTGAGTTCTCTTTAAATTTTCTAAGAAAATTTAAATGCCCACTATATGTGTTCAAATGCCAACTATATACTAATAATGTGACATTCTGTAAAGAATTGTCATTTTCTAGCAAGGCTTACTAATATCACTTCAGCAGAATAAATTCTTGGAGGGGGGGACTAGAAAGGTCACCCAACTGCTTCGGTATATATTCTTCTTAAAAACATATACCATTGACTTAAGGTAGAATTTTTAATTTAACTAAAAATCTCTTTGTTTTTTTGTTTTTTTTTTAATTTTTTTTAACGTTTATTTATTTTTGAGACATAGAGACAGAGCATGAGCAGGAGAAGAGCAGAGAGAGAGGGAGACACAGAATCCGAAGCAGGCTCCAGGCTCTGAGCCGTCAGCACAGAGCCCGACGCGGGGCTCGAACTCACAGAGCGCAAGATCATGACCTGAGCCGAAGTCGGCCGCTTAAGCAACTGAGCCACCCAGGTGCCCCTAAAAATCTCTTTGGACTGTGGAATGAAGGTTGTAAAGATTTGAGGTTAGGTGAAAATTATAAACTTAATAATGCAACTCAGCTCGAAACACCCTTGCTTCTGCTGATGGGAACATGCATTGGTAAAAAGGACAGTTTTCATATTGAATTAAACGTGGCGTTAATGCTTGTTATCTACCCTCTCTATCCAACTGCTTTCTTTTCTTGACAGGTAGTTCACATTGACTTTCTCAAAAGCCCCGCATCTAGGGGCTGGATGGTAACGGTCTCACCCCCTCTCTGACCCTCTCATTCAGATGTTGCTTGATCGGCACTTTCCCAGCTATCTCCGAAGACGCCCACTGTCCCCGGAGCTCAGCTCCCCGAGTTCGTTTTATCCGTCCCAGATTAAACTCACGGTTTCTGGGGTGTTTTTGGTTTCGCTTTCCATTCCTTGTAGACTGCAACACCTTTCCTCCCGATTCTTGGAGTTGAGAGACTTTTGGTTTCAGCCGTTCCCAGTTTAAAGGACAAGGGAAATACTGGGTCCCCCTACTACTCCGCCATGTTGGCCCCCCAAACCCTACATTGACTTTCTCAAATAACTGTTCCCAGCAGCTGGTCGGGGGCCAGAGAGCGTGACACAGTGGGTCTACAAACCCCGAGGAGCGGGTCCCAACCAGAAATCCATATCCAGTCACATTTCCATCCTGAAGGCGAAATGAAGACATGTTTAGTCAAACAAGAACAGGCAAGTTCTTGCAAGCACATCTTCTCTACAAGATATGTCAAAGAATGTTCTTCATATGGCATCTGTCTTTCTCTGCCTGACTTATTTCACTCAGCATAATATCCTCCAGTTCCATCCATGTTGCCACACACGGCCAGATTTCATTCCTTCTCATTGCTGCGTAGTATTCCATTGGGAGTGGGTGATGGGCACAGAGGAGGGCACTTGTTGGGTTGAGCACTGGGTGTTGTATGGAAACCAATTTGACCATAAGTTATTATTAAAAAAATAAAAAATGAAATAAAAAAAAGTTAGGTGAATATAAAAAAAAAAAAGAATGTCCTTCAAGTAGAAGGAAAATCCTGCTGCAGGCACACTTGGCTACATAGAGGAATGTAGAGCTTAGAAACAGTAAACCTGTAAGAAGATTAAGAGATTTATTTTAATTTACTTAAAATACAATTAACAGTTAAAAAACAGTTCCGAAAAATTTTTGTCTCAGGACACGTTTACAGTCTCAAAATTACTAAGAATTGTTCATTTGGACGGTATCCATCAAATTTGCCATATTAGAAATCAAAACCAACATACATGTTAATACACATTAATGAAAATGTTTATTAATTTGCTTTAAAGTATTAATGATAAACCTGTGCCATGTTAACAAATATAATATCTTTTTAAGGAAAATAACTGCCTCTTCCAAAAAAAAATAGTGAGCAGGGTGGCTTTGTTTTATATTGTTGCAAATCTTTTCGATGTCTAGCTTAATAAAAGGCGGCTCAAGTATCAGAACTGCTTTCACGTTTATTCTGTTGCGAGAGGAGACATAATACAGCCTCTAGAAAATTCTCCTTATGAAAATACGAAAGCAGAAACACAAGCACTGATTTACAATTATGAAAAGAGTTTCAGTCCGATGGATATCTGGAAAGGACCTCGTGGACCCCGGGGGACCTCAGGCTGTGCCTTCAGAACCACGTGTTTACATAAAACCTTGTAGCGGCCAGCTTGACGGTTATGACATGTGTAGAAGTAAAACGCCTGAGACATTGGTATGTTCGCTGGAAGGAGGAGGTGCAGGTAAGTGCATGGCTCACACACTCTATTTGAAATGGTAAACTATAATTAAAAGTAGCCCGTGACAGTGACAGTATATAAACTGCAACCACAAGAGCTCTTATTAAAAGTAAATACATGAAACAGATTTAGCAAATTCTCCAGAAGTGAGAACAAATAGAATATTATCGCTGACTCACTTATTCTCCAAGAAGACAGGGGGAAAAGGAAGCACGAACGTGCGACACCGTGGGAAACACGTAGTGAGAAGACACACATAAGCCCAACAACATCGGAGTGTATTACGTGCAGAAGGTTCACAGTCTATAATAAGAGCTCCTCCTTGAGAAGCTAGATAAAAGAAAGTTTAACCAAAATAAGTACGCTGAAGGACGTAAGGAAGAGTACAAACAATGAAGCAGAAACAGTAGAGAAAAATAATGAAACCAGAAGCTGGATCTGAGAAGGTATGAACATAATTTATAAAACTCTAGCTGTGCTAAAGAAGGAAGAAAGAGAGCAAACGCGAGGGTTGGCACTATCTTCTGCTCAGCCTGCCATCACCAAACACCACGGGCAGAGGGGCTCCAACAACAGAAACGTATGTCCTCCCAGTTCCGGAGGCTAGAAGTTGAGGATCGAGGTACCATAGGTTTGGTTTCTATCGAGTCCTCCCTTCCTGACCTGCACGCGGCCACTTCCTCTCCGTGTGTTCACGAGACCTTTCCTCTGCGGGTGTGCAGAGAGTGACATCTCTGGTGTCTCCGCCTCTTCTTATAAGGACAGCAGTTCTGTGGGGTTCAGGCCGCACCCCTATGACTTTGTTTAATGGTGTACCTATAGGCCCTATTTCCAACTGTAGTCACGTTGGGGGTAAGGCTTCAACATAGGAAGTTTGGAAAAACCCAATTCAGCCGATAGCAATCACCATCAGGAATAAAGACAAGTATCTGAGATCCTGCGGACAGTAGGAACGTATGAGGCATATTATGAAGACATTTATGCCAAAAAGTAGGCTATCTAAATAGGTAGATACATTCCTCAAGAGATAAAAATAAGATTGACAAAAAAAAAAAAAAGAACATTTGAATAGCCCTGTATCTATAAAATAAATTGAATTTGTAACTAAAATCCTTTTTACAAAGACACAGCAGTCTCAGATGCCCTCACTGGTAAATGCTACCAAATATTTAACAGAAAATAATACCACTGTTGCTCAATATTGAAAAAAATAAACTAACAAAACATTTACAATCCTCGTATAAGACTGCTGTTGTTTGCCAAACCAGATAATATAAATAGAATAGATAAATATAAATAAAGCTACAATCCTTAGCAACGCAAAATCCCTTTACAAAATATTTATCGTATGGCAAAACAAATACAGAAATACAGAAAAAGCTGAATACATCATGGCCAAATGAAGTTATTCCCAGGAATGTGAAGCTGATTTCCCAATCAAGAACCAATTAATTAAATTCTCTATATGAGGGGTATATAGAAGAAAAACCATATGGTCATGTTTACAATTTTAAAAATCCTTCCGAAAACTGGAACTAGAGGTGAACTCTCTTACCTTAATAAAGGTCATTTACGAAAACGAAAAAGCCAACACACACACACACAAACACCTTATACCTAACGTAATACAGATTTGTGGGAAGATAAATACTTCCTCTCTAAGTCTGGCAATAAGTCAAGTGGGGCTGCTCTCACCAAGTTTATTAAACATTATATTGAAGACCTCCACCACTGAAATAATGCAGGGAGAATACATTTTTAAAATATAGAATGCAAAAGAAGTAAAGTTGCCCTTACTCAGAGATGACATGAACTCTTCATGTAGCATAGCCTAAGGCTTCGCTTAAAAGCCAGCAAACTCATAGGGGATGTTAGCACAGTAACGGGATACGGGCAACACACACAATAATTCTATTATATACAAAAATACACTGTATAGAGAGAGATACAAGTGAACACTTGAAAAAAGAAACTAACTCATTCAGAATGAGAAACATGAACCAAAGACAACTATAATGAAAGTATTAAAGACCTATACCCTGATCACTATAAATCATTGGTGAGAAAAATAACTATATAAATGAAAAGATAAAATTTCGTTACTGGATTGGAAAGCTCAATATAGGCAACATATCGATGCTCCGTGAAGCGATCTATGGAGTCAAGGTAATTCCAAATCAAATTCTATCATGTTGCTAGGGATATTTGATAAATTCTTTCCTTTTTTAAGTTTGTTTGTTTGTTGTTTACAGAGAAAGCCCTGCAGGGGGTGCAGAGAGAAGGGAAGAGAGAATCCCAAGCAGGCTCCCTTGCTTTTGGTGCAGAGCCTAATGATTAAAACTGGGAATAATATTTTGTAAAGGTATAGTCAGGATTCTGATTCCAAGCAGTCATTTTATTTGGCCTCAAATGGTATGCTACTGTATTTTTTTGATCTGTAAGTATAGTCTAGTCTTTCTAAGCATTAAATGGGCAATTCATGTGTTCTCACACTGAACTGGATAAAAATCTTATCCTTGTTCTATTTAATTTTTTAAAAATGTTGATTTATTTTTGAGGGGGGAGAGGGGCAGAGACACGGGCTTGAACTCATGAAACGTGAGATCATGACCCAATCCGAAGTCAAGAGTCGGATGCTTAAGTGACTGAGCCACCCAGGTGCCCTGGTAAACCGTTTCTAAAATGTATGTGGAAATGCATATAAATTACAATAGCCCCAAACAATTTTTCAAAGAGGACTACCAAGCTGGACAACTTACACGACTTTGTTTCAAGACTTATGAGAGAGCTAAAAGGCATTGACGAGGGATCCGGAACTAGGTGGGTGAACCCACGTGATGCTGAATGTTAGCCATGAGGCAGCAGAAATTATGAACTTTGGGGGCGTCTGGGTGGCTCAGTTGGTTGAGCGTCCAACTTCAGCTCAGGTCATGATCTCACAGCTTGTGAGTTCGAGCCCTGCATCAGGCTCTGTACTAATAGCTCAGAGCCTGGAGCCTGCCTCTGATTCTGTATCTCTGTCTCCCTCTCTCTCTGTCCCTCCCCTGCTCATGTGCTGTCTCTCCTGTCTCAAAAATAAACAAACATTAAAAAATTTAAAAAAAAGAAATTATGAACCTTGAAAATCAAGATTCTAGAATTCAGGATGCAGCCCATGATAGACCAGGAATCATAAAAGGTTGACCTGACAGCTGTGGCTCACTTCTCACTTAGCTCCAGGCTGCCCTAAGCATGATGGGGATGGAACTGTTGACACAGCACATCCCCATGCAGGGGCCCCGGCAGCTGGACACCCGTGGGCTTCCATGCAGCTAACCGTCTTTGCTAATCTCTTATCCTCATCTCTTACATCTCCCCTTTGGGGTCTTTCCGAAATTTTCTGACTTCTAAATAGTTTCCTTTAAAAATTGCAGAGGCATGTTTTATGCATACGAAACAAAGCAAAACAGAAAACAGAAAGAAAGAAAGTAGGATTTGGTTACTGAATAATAAGAACAAACTAGGTAATATTTTTCCCAAACCATGATCGGAGATATATGCAAATGCGGGGCGAATGTTTGATGAATATGTAGAAACTGGTTCGGACTTATCTGAAGCAATAGAAGTCAAAATAGGAGTTTCCTTCAGGAAGGTGGTGAGCAGGAGGGGGCCCCTGGGATCCTTCAGGGCGCTAGACATATTCTCAGGGCACAAGTCTGTGTAAATACATAGAACTAATTGAGTTCCACCTTCACGATTAGTGTACTTCTATGCATGTCTCCCTCGATAAGAGAGCGAAAGCAAACGTTTGGTAGCATTTATCTTGCTAGATATGCTGGTTGAGAGAAAATACAAAATTAAATTTGGAAATCTTTTATTTTTTCTGTAAGAATACTTCCTCTCTTAAAAAGATGGAAAACTGGGGAAAGGAGCAAGCAGGCTCTGTTTCATCACACAGCTCAGTGGCCATGTGGGATCCAGTCTAATGAGAAGAGAAACAATCATCCCTCGTCAGTGAAAGGCCCCACCACCCAGGCCTGGAGCGCGGCTGAGAGGCATAGCCACCGCGTGCTGAGTCCACAGGCAGCGTGCCCACAAGCGTGCTGTGTCTGTCTTTATTTATGACAGCTGCACACGATATTGTGGCCAAAGACAACCCTTAACACAGGCGTCCTACGTGCAGGTTGCATGTGCTAGCAGATTTTTAATCACCAGGATCACGCTGGATCAGGGAACCATTTGGACGCCAGTTCTGTCTCTGAGAATCAGCCTTTCACCTTTAACTGATGCTGCATTTGAAAGAAATATTCGAAGCAGCAGCAAATTAAGGAAGACCAAAATCTAAACCACCGCGAGGCTCTCTCCACACAGAGGACTTTGTTTGTTCTCCTGTATTCCAGAGCCCAGTAACATAGGACTCCTAATGAGCTTGGCAGATCTGAATGTTACCCCTGATTAGACTCAGGGAGAGCCCACCTCGCTGGTAGACCGTAGAGTATGGAAAATCTGGGCCGTGGGAACCGGTGGCCCTGCAAGGAGACATGGTTAAATATACTGAGTGAGCGATTCACAGCGATTTCAAGACCAGCAAAATATTTAGAGAAAGAACAGATGAAACTGACATCTCGGTGACTCAGCACAATAGGAAGGTCTTGCCTGCACCTATAGAGTACAACGGATGCGTCCAACTTCTCGCAGTCATTCAGAGGCCCATGCCATTGGGAGCTCCACCACGCGCCAGTGTCCCCAGGTCACCCTGCAGTGGCAACCTCCTGGCTGATGGAGAAAGAGAAGGAGTGGACCACCTGTCTGAAAGCTTTTAAGGGTCAGAACGGGAAGAAGCATCATTTACATCTGCCCGCATTCCGTTTGCTAGAAGTCAGTGTCCCCAGTTTGAAAAAAAAGGGGCCAGCAAAAATAGCTACCTTATGGAAGAGACGCATGAGTCTCTGGTGGCCAGAGAGCCGTCTCGACCAGAGATCTTAAAGTGCTGTTTGAAATTCTTCACAAGACTATGAGCGCAGTTAGAGGTCTTTCAGGGATCGGACCAGAAAATGCTTGCCCTGAACTTGAAAATATCCAGAGTCATTAGATTGGATTATGCAAAATAATTTGCTAGGAAGACTTGTTTTGGGGATAAAATAACTTCCACTTTTAGGGAAGAGCAATATGCCAAATTTAATAGGATGTGAATAGAGAGAAAAAAGGGAGCAGACGCCAGTATTTCTAATCAGGAAGAGTTCTTAATTAAGATGTGGTTAACTAGTTTTTTTATTAAGATGTTTGAGCAGAAATTTTAAAAGATGTACAAAATTTATTCTTAAGTGGCTGTTTTATTGAAAGGTAATATACAGAATCTGCAAAAATCATTAGTGTGCACATCGATGAATTTTCACAACACGGAAGGGCCCCTGACACCAGCACCCATCAAGATAAAGAACATGACCAGGGCTCCCCTCCCACAGCCTAAGCCCTCCTCTCCCCTACACAAATCCCAAGGCCAGATAAAGTTCATGGTCTCTCTATCTGCTACAATCCCCAGTCTGCTCTGCCATTAGGTGTGGCCACGTAACGGGTGACAGCCAATGGCATGTGTGTCTTATGTCTGAATGTATAGTTTTCCATAGGAACCTCTTTCATTTGATCCTTCATTTCCTTCCCCCCCTCGCAAAGCATGTGAATCTCAGAAATCACATGTTCGAGAGAATAGAAGCACAAGATGAGAGGAGGCTAAGTCTCCTGAGCCCCCCGTTGAAGGAGAGACTTCTGTCAATCAGGAACACCAGGTATGGGATTCACACCAATGAGAAGTAGCTTTTCGATTCATGCTTGAGCTGTATCTGTGTGTTTCTGTTTGCTACGGCAGCCAGAGTCCCCTTAACTAGCACACCCGCTGCCCACTGACATCTCCCCTGTAGGCTTCAAAGGCTCCTCAAGCTTGGCAGGTCCAGAATTGTACCTGTTTCTCCTTGCTCACCATAACCTATTTCAGTTTCTTCATTCTGTATAAAATACACACACACACACACACACACACACACACACACACACACCTGGAAGTCAGCCTGCAACCAGCAGACTCCCAGGGTTAGCCACTCCCCATTTTTGTGGATTCTTCCTCCCAAGTGTCTCTTGTTCCTCATTGTCATTGCCTAGTGTGAGTCGTTAGCATCTCTCACCTGAAGTTTCTTCGTATTTCTGCTTTCTGAGTGCTCGCTGTATCACGCAGCGTTCTCCAGAGGAATAGAACCAACAGGATAAATAGACACCTAAGAAGACATTTATTATGAGAACTGGCTTATGTGATTATAGAGACTGAGATATGCCAAAATATGCACCACCTGCAAACCGGGGAATCAGGAAAGCCAGGGGTATTATTTAGTCTGAGAGCGAAGGAAGGAAGGGGGTTCATTGGTGCAGGACCCAAAGTCTGAAGCTCTAAGGAGCTCTGATTCTGAGGGCAAGAGAAAATGGACATCCCAGCTCAAGAAAGGGAGAATTTGCCCTTCCTCCCTCAGCCATTTTATTCTATTTGGGCTCTCAACAGATGGAATGAGATCCACCCACAATAGTGAGGACACATCTTCAGCCTGCTGATTCAAATGCTAATCTCTTCCTGAAACACCCTCACAGACCCACCCACAAATAAGGTTCTACCAGCTGACTGGGCATCCCTTAGCCCTGTCATTTACAAGTCAAATTAACCATCACACTGTCTATGAGAATATTCTTCCTATGATAAAAAAAATAAATCAACACAAACTTCAGAGTCCCTCAGTGGGCCTTAATTTCAAAAACAAAGGCCAAGGATATAGGGTTTTTGATGATCTATGATTGCTCTCAAAGCTCATCTCTTTACACTTTTCACCTACCTTCCCCCTCTGCCTACCACCTACCACGCCCTGCGACTCCTCGGTGCTCAGGGACTTCCTCTGACGCCTCAGGATGCACACTGCCTGGAGGTTTTCTTGTTCTGTGTTCTTTCCTTATTCTCTGTTCCCTGCTTGGCACAGTAGGCATCATTTTGTGAGCTTCCGGGTAATCTACTCAGAGCTACCCATTACCATGATCTCCCCTCCTTAGAAGCAAGACAGTGTTATTAAAATCATCTGCCTCCTACCTTCTTTTTTTATTCTTTTGCTTCCTATTAAGTTTATTTATTTCTTTTGAGAGAGAGCAAGGGAGGGGCGGAGAGAAAGGGAGAGAGAGAATCCCAAGCATGGAACCCAATGCGGGGCTCGAATCCACGAACCCTGAGATTATGACATGACCCGAAACCAAGAGTCAGGTGTTTCACCCACTGAGCCACCCAGGTGCCCCTGCTTCCTATTTTAAAAGCATCTCTCTCTTCTTCCCTTCCTCCTTCCCTCCCCCCGACTCTGTCTCTCTCTTCCTTCATGCTCTTTTCCTGGGCATATCCACTTTTCCCGGCGTTTCTGATCCTGGAGTCCAATACGGCTTCACTTCCCTTTGGAGTCACAGCCAAGCTGTTTAAGCCACCATTCCAAATGTGAGGTTCCATCTTTCTTCATTAATAACTCAGTTCCCAGCAATCTGGCTTCCCTGTCCCTTTCGTGCCCAAATAATTCCTTTGATTTCCTAACATAAACATTAAAAAAAAAAAAAACTGCCTGTAGTCCTCACCATAAGTCATCTCCTTCATCTATGTCATGGAAAACTTTAATTCCACCCTGAGCTCAATTCCGGCTGCAATGACTGAGCCTCTCTGCATCGGTTTGGGACTCTTGCTAAGGTGTCACTTCTGTGGCTGGCCCCCAACAACAACTCTCTCATGCCCTGTCCCTGACTCTCTAGGCATCAGGTCTGTGGGTCAGACAGCACCTGGTCGTCAAGAAGGAAAATGGGTGCTGCAGCCCTCCACTGGACTCCAGCCACCGCCTGCGTTTGCTCAGGTGCCTAAACTCATCATATCCCAAACGAAACCCACTTTGTCTACCTGGCAATGTCCTTCTCCCCCTTCCACTCGACTTTTCAGGCCATAACACTTAAGCCTTCGATCCTTCTTCTTCCTCCCCTCCCCGAAATTCCTCTACGTCTCAAATCTCTCTTGTTCTTCTACCTCTGCCTCCATTCTTCACCATGTGAGTCTCTGCCCAGACCACCTGTCTCCCAGACCCCTACCTTCATTTTCCCACATGGCTGCCAGAAACATTTTTCTGATTTGAAACTGGGGACATCACCATTCTATCTACAATGCTGTTGGCTCTCTATTGAATGCAGAGTAAGTATGGTGAATCTTAGAGTAGTTTGGGGGTATCCAACTAAGTAATAATACCCTTATTTGAGCCCTGTATTTGAATGCTTCCCTGTTCTGCTTGCCTCATGTGTCCTACCCCGGAGGCCTTCGCAGTATTGTACCTTCATCTGAGCACACCATGAACATTCTCATGTATCGTTCTACCTAAAAAACCTCCAAAAAATGTCCCTGGTGTTCCTTTTAAATCACAAGAAAACTTAAAAAAATTAATGTTTATTTATGAGAGAGAGACACACACGCATAGAGCCTGAGCGTGGGAGGAGGAGAGAGAGAGGGAGACACAGAATCCAAAGCAGGTGCCAGGCTCTGAGCTGTCAGCACAGAGCCCAATGTGGGGCTGGAACTCACAAACCACAAGATCATGACCTGAGCCGAAGTTGGACACTTAACTGACTGAGTCACCCAGGAGCCATTAAATCTCAAGAAATTTTTAGACACAACTCAGATATCACCTGTGATGTCTTTTTATCCATCATGTTTTTTGTAGAACTGTAACACTTTATCAACACCCTTACTGTAAGTAATGACACATATGCATACCTGTTTTACCTTCTAAAGTACGATCTCTTCAAAATTAAGGACACCGTGTTATTTACCATTGTATTCTCAGTGCTTAGAATAGTGCTCAGAATATCATAAATTCCTTGTAAACAGTTGGCACTTAATTCTATTTTGTGTTACATTCTCATATTGGATATGAAATCTATGAAACCTGAGAATTAATCACAAGAGAATTTAGGATAAGCCAAGAAAATTGTATGATGTCATTATTAACTTGAAGAAAATGTTCCTTATTTGCATTATTTTTTTAGGGCCCCTTTTTCTCACAAAGGCTGTAAGGTAACAATCAGCACAGGATCCCTGACTCCCGTGACCTCTGAGCTAATGGTTTCTGAATGAGATTTTAGGACATTAAAGTACCTTCTACCCTGAAACAAGATGATTGACATATCAAAAGCACACACACCGCACTTGAAGTTGAAAATTTAAGTCAAGTGAATTGCTTGAAGGAAGCAGTAACTCAATCTGTAGATAAACAATGGCATTGGTAATGGCAGTCTTAAATATAATTTTGTGTACTTTAAATTAAGTCCTTAGCTGTCGACTTCATCAAGATGGGGAAACCCAGGACAAATACAGTGAAATCTAGTGAAGACAAAACAGTAATAAAAGAGAACGAGAGCAACGATGGTCAATTAAATCAGATTCATGAGAAAACCATCGGGATGTTCTTGCTAAGACTGAAGGAATGATATATGCAAGGAACAGTCATTAGCTGGGCAGATGCCAGGCAATCTACGAAACCTGAGAATTAACCACAGGAGAATTTAGGTGTAATTTCTACACCAATCAGGAAAGAAAGAAAACCAGAATGAGTCACAAGACCTTGAAAAGCTATCCATTTAGAATGTGAACGTTCCTTGCCTGCAAACCATCAGAACACATAAAACTAGAATTTTGCCAAGAATTCAAGTCTTGAATTAGAGATACCAAACAATCAGCCTCTCGGTAGCCTATATTATAGAGCTTGATCACACCACCTTGTTTCTTCAACAAAAATATACTGCTCTGAAAAGAAGCGAAAGAAAAATTCTTCATACTGAGCAACTGTACATTTTGCCTCCATGCGTATTGCTGTTTTCCACTACTATTTCGACTAAGTCACATTTTCTTCCTCACCCAATGCTCGGACACTGTTATCCGCCAGGATAAGTGTTGTTCTGTTGTTGTTATTCCACTTGATTCTCTAATGTAGACGAAGCATTCAGACGAACCATTTCTACTTCCCATGACCTGGTGCTAAAGAGCATGGCTTACCCGGGAAATCTATGAAATGACACCATCATCATATGTTTGATCTGTAATATTCCTTTGCCACTTCCTGAAGAAGAATTTGCCCTTCTTCCAAATATTCCCAGGTCCCAATGTTCCCAGGACCAGGGGGATGGCACAGAGGGAAAGAACCAGGGTTTTCATTTGCTTGTTTTTATTTAAAATTTTTATTTCTAATAGTTGATCTCTACAAAGGAGTAAATGTGTCATATAAATTATGGTGCACCACCTTTGTTATTAAAATTTTAATCATTTTATTTAATTATTTAAAAGAATTAATTTTACAGAGTTGCATTTTTTTCTTTTCAAATGTTTATTTAAATTCTAGTTAGTTAACATACAGTGCCATGTTGGCTTCAAGAGTAGAACTCACCACTTAAATACCAGGCCTAATTCTATTTAAAAGAATTAATTTTACAGAGTTGCATTTTTTTCTTTTCAAATGTTTATTTAAATTCTAGTTAGTTAACATACAGTGCCATGTTGGCTTCAAGAGTAGAATTCACCACTTAAATACCAGGCCAGTGCTCATCACAACCAAGTGCCTTCTCTAATACCCGTTACCCGTTTAGCCCATTCCCCACTTACTCCCTTCAATTAACCCTCAGTTTGTTCTCTATCATTAAGAACCTCTTATGGTTTGTCCCCCCCACCTTTTTCCCCTTCCTGTATGTTCACCTGTTTTGTTTCTTAAATTCCACATATGAGTGAAATAATATGTTATCTGTCTTCCTCTGACTGACTTATTTTATTTAGCATAATACAGTCTAGCTCCATCCACATCATTGCAAATGGCAAGATTGCATTTTTTTGATGGCTGAGTATTATTCCACTGTATATGTGTGTATACCACATCTTCTTTATCCATTCATCAGTCGATGGACATTTGGGCTCTTTCCATAGTTTGGCTATTATTGATAATGCTACTATAAACATTGGAGTGCGTGTACACCTCTGAATCTGCATTTTTTTAATCTTTGGGGTAAATGCCGTGTAGTACAATTGCTGGGTCATAGGGTAGTTTTACTTTTAATTTTTTGAGGAACCTCCACACTGTTCTCCAGAGCGGCTGCACCAGTTTGCATCCCCGCCAACAGTGCAAGAGGCTTCCCCTTTCTCCACATCCTCGCCGACATCTGTTGCTTCTTATGTTGTTAATTTTAGCCATTCTGACAGGTTGGGGGTGGTATCTCATTGTGGTTTTGATTTGTATTTCCCTGATGATGAGTGATGTTAAGTATCTTTTTATGTGTCTGTTAGTCATCTGGATGTCTTCTTTGGAAAAATGTCTATTCATGTCTTCTGCGCATTTCTTCACTGGATTATTTGGTTTTTGAGCGTTAAGATTGATAAGATCTTTATAGATTTTGGATACATATCCTTTATGAGATATGTCATTTGCAAGTGTCTCCTCCCATTCTATAGACTGTCTTTTAGTTTTGTTAATAGTTTCCCTCATTGTGCAGAAGTTTTTTTACCTTGAAGACCCAATAGTTGATTTTTGCTTTTGTTTCCCTTGCTTTTGGAGACATGTCTAGTAGAAGTTGCTGTGACCAATGTCAAAGAGATTGATGCCTGTGTTCTCCTCTAGGACTTTGATGGTTTCCTGTCTTGCATTTAGATCTTTCATACATTTTGAATTTATTTTTGCATATGATGTAAGAAAATGATCCAGTTTCATTCTTCTACATGTTGCCGTCCAGTTTTCCCAACACCATTTGTTGAAGAGACTGTCTTTTTCCCATTGGATACTCTTTTCTGCTTTGCTGAGGATTAGTTGACCATATAGTTGTGGGTCCATTTCTGGGTTTTCTATTCTGTTCCATTGATCAATATGTCTATTTTCATACAAGAACCAGTACCACATGATAAAAAAAAGGTGTGCATTTCTTTTCTTCTATTAATAAGTATGATATTTTTCATCTTAGTAATTGAGTTTTTTGGGTAATTCATTTTCAAAGAAAAGAGCTGGTTTTGTATAGACTCTTTTAACTGGCTTTTTAATTGACCTGAAGATTCTTCATTTGTTCTCTTTTAAGACTGAAGAGTAATCTGCAACATTTTCATCATGAATCACTGATTTGATCATGAATCACTGTGATTTTCTGTAAGAAATTTTTACAGTAGCTTTGTCCTGTGAGCAAGTGGCTCAGAATCCTGTTATTAACTCTGTTGATTTACTTTGTTCCCTTTGATTTTTCCCACAGCTTCCTGGGGAATTTCATATGACCAGTGATGGATAAAGTGAAGACTCAAGCCTGGTTTAGAAAGGGAGCTGCATAGTAGCTGATAACACTTGAAATTCAGAGCTGCAGTATTACAGTCCCACTTGGAGAGTTTTCTTTTACCACTGTCTTTCGAGGTCACTTTTAAGTGTTGTGGGAGGTCCCCTCTCACTCTCACCTCTGCCCAGTACCATCCTACCTAGACACCCAGCTGCTTTGCGAACTTCTGTGCATTTTCTTATGAACTTGGGGCAGCAGGAGAATCCTCAGGGGGCTTCACAGTCAGAGTTCTAGTCAGTGGGAAGCTCCTCAGGGAGAAGGACACATAGGGCATCCCCGAAGAACTTCCAGAAATAACTGGGAACTCTTGGGAGGGAGGACCGCTTACTCAATCATTAACACAGAAAGGACTTATTAATGCAAAAGCTACTGACTATATCATCTTTTCTCACAACCCTGTCACTGTTCCAAGAAGGGTTCCTGAGATCTCCGTTGAGATGGTTACACCATTCATAGAGATGGGCTTCCGTTTCTCTTCACTTGCAAAAAGGGTGGAAACACAAATTGGCATAACCTTTCTAAAAAGCAATTTAAAAATTGAATCGAAAGCCTCAAACAAGTGCCTGGGTTTGACCCCGTAACTCCATTTATAGGAAATGTCTTAAGAATACTTTCACAGCGATTCGGCTCAGCCTTGTTTATACTAATGACACCTGGGAAACCACCTCGCTTCCCACAAGCATGCATTTCACATTCCTGACGTGAATGTGACATGAATGAAGTCACTTGACACGATGGAGAAGAATACCTAACAGCTTATTGCGTGAAACATTTTCATATAGTGTTAAGAGATGAAGAACAGGTTAAAAGATCCATATTTATAAAATGTGATATCTCTCCAATAATATACACATTCCTCACTGGAACAGACACAGTCTAGATATGAATTTGCCTTGCCTGCACCCCCAGCCATCGACTAATTTATCATCGTGGTGTTCTGCACAGTGACACGTCCAAACGGGAACTCACTTCTCTGCAGTAAGTACAGCAGTGGGCTCACAACCATGGTATGAACTGGTCTTACCTTCTATCCCGGTACTTGGAAGCAAATGGACTAATTGAATGTTGGAGCAGTTAGCTGGGGCTTCCATTATGGCAGAAATTTGAGCACAATATCCTAAGAGAACTGTGTCTGTCTTACAGAATTCAGTATTTTCTTTGAATCAGAAACCCACTGCATGGTACTTTCTCCCCCAAAACCAGAATACATGAGTCCGGGAAGCAAGGGGTAGACATCAGTATGTCTCCTGCCAATGTTATTCCTAACAGCCAACTCACAAAAGTTTTACTTTCTGTCCCAGAGACATTGAGTTCTGTTAGTTTTGATGTCTTATTTCCCAAAGGATATCGGTTCCACCAAGAGAAACAAAAATGGTTCATTGGATTAGAAAATAAACCTGCCATCTGGACATTTTGGTCTTTTTATGCCATTGAACCAACAGAGATAAAAGGAGTTACTCTACTAGGTGAAATAATTGATTCTCATTATGCCTGCTACACAAGGGCAGGCAGGGAAGACTGTGTCTAGAACCCACAGGGATTCTCTGGCTTAGCCTCTAATACCACCACATTCAACTGTAAAAATTAATGGAAAACTGCATTAATCAATATAGTAGAACTTTTCTGTACCAGTACTATAGAGGGATGAAAGTTTGGGGTGCCAACATAGCTCAGTTGGTTAAGCATCCATCTCCCGATCTCATGGTTCATGAGTTCGAGCCCTTTATCGGGCTCCATGCTGACAGTGTGGAACCTGATTCCCCACCCCCCTCTGTCCCTACTGTCTCTGTCTTTCTCTCAAAATAAATACATAATTTTTTAAAAAAGAAAGTTCGGACCACTCCACTAGCTAGGGAACGCTGACAAGCTTCGATTATAGCTGAGGGCAAGAGAAATGTAAAATTACAATGGAAGGAAAAAGCCAGAGATAATCAACTACAGTTTTATGATCAATTTTAAAAATTAGGATTATGATATCTGCATATTTTCTCATACTGCATATATTTGCTTTTTCTTTCTTCTTTCCATTTTTGTCCATTTTTATTTTTATGGATCCGTTCTTGGAGGTAACTTTACTGTCTTTAGTTGCCATCTTGAGAGAGGAGATAATTGGCCACAGATATACTCAAAGTTTGAGTCTTAGCCTTGGGGGTTGGGCACTGAGGCTCTCCCAAGTTACTTCTTTCCCTCAGCCCTGGAGTTAGTGGTTGCAATTTACATCTCTTATTCTTATATACCTTAAAATTCTCTTTACCCCTCTTAGAAGTTAATCCAATTTCACCATTCCTTGTGGATGGATACAAGAGCCCAACATGCACAAAGATATGGAGACATAAAAGCAGCGTTAGGGTTATGTCAGCAAAAATGCCAGAGTAAGGACTTCCAGAAGTTTTTCTTTCCATAAAAGCAATGAAAAACTTCACAAAAATTGTCAAAATCAATTTTTTCAAGACTCTGAAATTAACTGATAGCTTACAGTAATCCTGTGAGTGTTTGTGTAAGAAACACAGCTAAATCTCAGGAAGAACAGTGAACTTTGTGGCATTTCAACGTACCTGCTCCCATCCCCTGCTGCCCAGATCCACAATAGTCTTGGAAGATAAAAGCCCAGTTCCCAGTACCAGCGGGAGCAGAGTGGGGCTGGAAATCTTTCAGATCCTCACTCAAAATGAGCATCATTCCCTGATCTGAGTGGTGTTTCATTGGAAAGACCAGAGGTTCCAGGCAATTATGGGAATCTCTTTGCCATCCTTAGCTGACCACTGAGATCATGGAATGAAGACTTGAGGAAAGATACAGACTTTACAGAAATAGATTTGAGAGTCAATAAACAATACCACCACAAACAGTGACACCAACAAACCTTGAAAAGGAGTGACGAATCGATTTCTAGAGTTGCCAAATTATATTATTTGAAATGGTCTATTTTAAACAATAATGACATGGACAGAAACAAGAAAGTATTGCCCATAAACAGGAAAACCAGCAGCCAGTAGAAACCATCCCTGAGCAAGCCCAGACATTGGCCTTTCTTGACAAACACCTTAAAGTAGCCCTTGTAAATACTTTTAGATGACTTAAGAAAATCGTGTCTAAAGAAATAAAGGAAAGAAAGATGGTATATCTCACCCAATATAGAAGGTCAATAATGAGATGGAAAATTCAAATGGAAATTCTTGAGTCAATATTCAACAAGAACCGAAATTTTAAAAATTCACTAGAAGGGCCGAACAGAAGATTTGAGCAGGCAGAAGAAAGAATTGGCACATTTGAGAATAGTTAGCTTGAGGAACAGAAATTTTAAAAAAAATTAATGGAAATAAACAGAACTTTTGGAACCATCAAACTTTAGACACCTATGGGACACCGTCAAGCAGAGTAACACATGCATAATAGGAGCTGCCGAAGGGGCAGGGAGAAAGGGGTTGAGAGAATACTGGAACATGATGGTCAAAGGTCAAAAGACAAGTGTTGAGAGTGCACCCACCTAGTCACGGAACACCCGCATTTCTCTCTTTCCAGTGCCTGTGTATCATTCTGTCAGACCAAGAATAAAATCAATCCCATGTGCATTTTGCCTTGCAAAACATGCAGTGACAGAAAAAGTCACATTTCTCAATTTCGCCTAAGTTAAATCTTCTCAGCCCTTCACCTGCCGGTTATTGGTAGGTTCAGCCACTTCACTATTCATGTTCTTTGCCCCTGACTCCCCCTGTACAGGGTCTACAGAATCCCTGGTTTGTGTTACCATAAGCTTGCTGACAGATCCTAAGTCCACCATGGCTTCTTGGAGATATGGACACAGATGGAGTCTGTTTGTTCCATTAAAATCAAGGGCTTTACTCTCCTGCACCAAGTATGGGCTTTCCTCACAGCCCCTGAGTATGTGAATTTCTCCCACACATCACAGCACCTGTCACCGCAGGGCACACCAGCACGCTCAGTTCATGTCCCAAGTTCAGGATGGCAACGTTCCGCATCGTGAATCAGGGCCACTTCGGCTGCTCAGTGCTAAGCATGCATCTCACTTCTAGAAAAATCCAGGATGGTGGCTTTTAATGGACCAGAAGCGCCATAGCTGCCCCCCACTGCCCATCCTTCACACCTCAGACCTGTAGAACCAAATGGAAGCCTTTAAATCATAAGGTACGAGTCAGGGATGGTAGTGCTTTATTCCCTGGTCAAGCCCCAGCTCTCCCAATATCAGTGACAACAATGAATAAATAGCATTAGTTAGTGATTTTTCTTTTTGATAATTCACTCATGCAGAGTGGATACAGGTATATGCATTTAACTTCCCTCATACCCAGCCTCTATTTCTTCAGTTAGTCCTCATTATCGGAACTTTACTTTTATTCAGGCAGTCATTATGTCCAGGTGATTTATCAAAATCTGATTCTATCCATCATCTATTCATTCATCATCCATTCGTTTAACAACCCTTTCCATAGTCCTGACTAACCCAAGTCAATCAGGTTCAGCCCATCCCCATTGACACCGCTTGGATCTGGAGCGGAAACTGGAGCCTCGGACCCGTGAAGGACAAGGACAGGTTTGCCGCCAGCTTCAGAGGCGGCTCCTTTTGCTCTTTCAGGGGATGTCCAGAAAAGGCCCTTTTCATTCCCAGGTTCACTGGTGTGGATGAGGAACGCTGGGGTCTCAGGTCCTAATGATTCTACCTTCTGGGAACCAACCCTGGCAGGAGCTGGACTGTGGCCGAGGGACTGGAGAGACAGAAAACCTGGGTGCCCTATGAGTCCTCTGAGCCTGGAGCCTAATCAGCACGAAGGCCAGCAGCTCCCTGGCCTTCCTGCGAGTGAGCTTGGGCACTTCCTTGCTTCCTAGCTTCCTGACTTCCTTGCTAGGCAGTTAGAAGCAGCTTTCACTTTCTAATGGTTGATACCCACCTCACACCCCCCCCCCAACTTGTTCACAGGCCTCCAAGCTGAGAGAATCAGGGTTGTCCTAATTAAGGGACAATTTACATTGATAAACAGAAAGGCGCAATGGACTAAGCCTGGGAAGTTTGCTCTAAATAGGAGACCTGTTTCCTGAGACCAGCTTGACTTTTCATTACAGGCAAATTCATCATTTCCCCTGTCTGTGCTTTGACCCTTCCTCAGCGTTAACATTCTTAGGTAAGAAAAATTCCACGGGTCTTGGTGAACATGCAAATGAATGTCAGTACCGACACAAAGTCAATTACAATTAAATTTATCATGCTCGCTCTGATTCGTTATGGAAAGGACGTTTTTGCACAACTTGGAATTAACTCTAGAATGGAATTTTGGTTTCCAGCTCCTCCCCTTAAAGCACTATTAACAGCCAGCCAGTGACTGTGGTTTAAAATGCATTTCATT
Source organism: Paguma larvata (assembly GCA_030068075.1). Taxonomy (NCBI): domain Eukaryota; kingdom Metazoa; phylum Chordata; class Mammalia; order Carnivora; family Viverridae; genus Paguma; species Paguma larvata. Next base: position 6,192,381 of record CM057826.1, read on the forward strand.
TGGAAGCCAGCTAGAGGAGCTCCCCGACAGAAGTAAGAGGAAATGAATAACCTGGCAGTTTCACAGGCCTCTGTCACATTGTAGATCAGCAACATCTCTTTTTTTAAATGTTTTTAAAATTCTGCTTCCCAATCGGTTGATCCTTGTCTGGTCATGTTTCTGACAAACTTCTGGAACGAGCACATGTCTTCCCAGATTCATGGGTGAAACCTCCCAACCTCCAGTAGAAAAACGTTGGGTAGCCATGCAGCTCAAAATCCGCAGCTCTCACTGGTTGGCAGGAGCCAGGGGCAAGCTAATGATCACCCTTCAGGCTCACTTGTCTGAAATGAGGAAAGAATGATGAATTTCAAGATTTATGGGATGATATTTATAATTCCAGGCACCACGTCTGACTCCCAGTCACTATGCAATTGTTATTTGTGTTCACTTTCTCTTCTATTCATGAACTTCCAAAACTAGCATCTACTCAGTCTAGTATTCAAGTCGGTCCTCAGCTTGGCCCCAATTTAGCCTTTAACTTCACCTTCAACTTTTCTCCTACTAAGTCCCCTGCTCTCTCCAGAACCATCTCTGTATCATTTTCCACTCCCTGTGGGTTACCACCTCCAGCCAAACTTCTGCTCTCACCACTCTCCCTCCCTGGCAAGCTCTCCCTCCTCTCAGGCTCGTGGACCTGGGCAAACTAGTTACCAGCCTGCTTCTTCATGAAGGCTCCTCCCTCCCGTGCAGTTGTCCGTTGGGTCTTCCTTCATTGCTGGTCACTCACTATGAGTCCTGCTCTTCTTCCTCGGCTGTCTGCACTCACTCTGGTGTCTCACACTGTGGCTCCACTGTAGAGGTCCGTTTCCTCAATGACTACACACTAGGTTTCTTGAGGGCAGGAGAGAACAATGTAATATTCTCTCTCTCACAGTTACCACAGGAACTTACAGTGTTTCTCTCTACTCATTAATGTTCTCATTCCTCACCTATTCCCCAATAGGAAACCAGACACAATAATTTATTTTTTTTCTCTCTCTCTCCTTTGGAATTGAGCAGGACACTGTTTATTAAACATGACGGAATTGAACAAGTCACTAGTTTTCTTAATTTGGACCTCCATAGTTAAGAACCACAAAATGAATTTCTAAGATCAAAATTGATAATTGACTTCAGAACATATAGTTTCATTTTGAAACTATTTTCTAAACGATAAAGAGAAACTGAATATTTTGTGATCCCTGGTATTTTGTGGCCATAATCGTTTTACTGTGATGGCAAGGCTGGGTAGACGGGGTAAACAGGGTAGGCTGGGGGTCTAGAACATCTGGTTTTAAACCAAGCTCTTACTAATTGTGTGACTTAGGCAAGTTCCCTAGTTAATGTTGCTGAGTCTCAAGCCCCTATCTCTAAAATGTGGCGACTATCGTATGTATCTCTTTGGTCTGTTGTGGGCAAGAGTCAAATGAGCCAACCCACCTGAAGCCCTCAGAACACAGCCCTCCAGGTGGCAAGTGCCCAGTGACATCAACGCCCAGCGCTGTGCAATGACATGAAACCTCCACAAGGGGCCCATAACAGATGGCCTAAGGCTCTTAAGGAAACTGGAAGGAAAGATCTGGAAGTGGGTGTCTCCTGATATATGTAAAATTCTGCAGCTCTCTGCCAATGATAGCAAATAGGTTTCTAGCACACTGGAGACTGAAAATAATACATTCCCTTTTCTATATTTCATGTGATATGATGTGATTTCTTGTAGCTTACATTTTACTTCATTTTCTTTATTTCATTTTTTGGTTGAGGGATAGTTGACACACAACATTGCATTACCTTCAGGAGTACGACCTAGTGACTCAACACATCTATACATCGTGCCCTGTCCACAAGTACAAGTACCATTTGCTAGCATACAACACTATTACAATACTGTTGACTCTAGTCCTTGCGCTGTACCTCCGTTCCCGCGATGCACTCATTCCACGACCGGAAGCCGGTATCTCCCACTCCCCTTCACCCATTTTGCCCACCAGCCCCAGCAACCATCACTTCATTCTCTGTATTTATGCGCCTGTTTCCAGTTTTTGTTTGTTACGTTTCATTTGTGGCTTGGATGGACTTAGAGGGTAAGTGAAATAAGTCAAGGAAGGACAAATACCACATGGTTTCCCTTGCCTGTGGAATCAAAAAAAACTCAGTTTATATTTCTAATTAGCAACATTACTCCCCCAGAAAACTCAGAAACTTATAATGAATTAAACTGCCTACTCTTCCTGTTAATTATATTACCTAGTCTATACAATGCAGTCTAGTAGGAACATATTAACCTGAACTCTGAATCCACCTTGAAAAATTACGGAACACATGACCTTAAAAAAGTAATTTCCCTTCAACAGGCTCATTGTCTTTATTGAACACAACACAAATTAAGCAGATGCCTTTGCCACCCCATGTACTTATTGAGAATTTGGATTGGAATACTTTACATGAAACATGCGTGAGAACTTTGAACTACAATAGGTCTATCGGGAAGCTGAATTTACAGCAATGCATTTAAATTCAAATGTTCCTGGCAACAGGTTTTCCCTAGGTCAACTGCTCAAAGTTTAAACAGAGCCAAGTGTTATTCTTTTAGTCCCATTATGATGCTGGCTTTTTGGAATTCACATTGAAATCAAATCAGATAGTAGGATGAAATAGAGCTTTTTTCCTTTCAAATCTCCTTAAGCTGGTTATTAATGAATCAGTTTTGATTTGGCTGGTTTTGTGTAGGAATAGGACACACAGCCATCTATGTGCATGGCATGGCTCTCTGGAAAATCCATGCAAAAAAAGACATAGGCTTCTGCTAGAGAAGAGCGATCCAACAATTGTTTAAAAAGCAAAAAGAATGCCCATGGTTCTGGATCTTCCGCTCGTCTTACTGTTTGCAGCTTCCTGGGCCCAGCAGGTTTCTTTACACGGTCCACCAGAATAACCAGAGCGTCATGGTTGTGTAGTTTGGTTCTCCTTACCTGCTGTGAGCAAGGGCCAAGAGGCAGGAGGTGACAAGAACCCAAAGATAAGCAGTGTGGTTTGTGTCTTTCCGTGGCTCACGTGCTGTCCACGTTGGCAGAAGTCGAGAGGAGTCACCGTGCTGGTGAAGAGCTGTTTAGCAATCTTGACTTCTGTTGCCTCATCTCTCCCACGGGCACAACACTGCCGTAAGGAGTGAAGGAGAACACACAGTGTCATGGGAATCCCTTGTCTGGGTTCTCTTTCCTCTGCACCTCACTGGACGCATACCTTCTGACTGCAGGTACCTGGCCTAGACAGGATGACCGGACAGGAGGCACCAGAAGGTGCAACTGCCATGAAAAAAATGTGCTATCTGCTCTCTGTATCAGGGCTTCTTTCTTTAAAGCATTGCAGAGCTGGTAAAGCACCAGGCAGAAGCGCCTTCCTGGGGTTTTGTCCAGAGGAAAACCAAACAGGGAGCAGTTCCATCTGTCCCACAGGGGGAGATAGAGAGTGCAGGGGAGAATTAGGAGGGAAATGGAACAAACCGTAGGACCCAGACACTTCCTTCTCCCACTAAAACCTCCCCGACAGCCACTCTAAGTGGGATTATGGGCCCTCCTAGAAAGAAGAAATTGGGATGAATAAATGATTCTGTGTTCCAGAGTCATACAGACAGTATACGCTACTCCTGGTTGGCTGGGCTCAGACTAGATCTTTTGGAAGAAGCTGCATCTCCCTGGAGAAAGAGGGGACCAGCCCACCTCCAGGCCTCTGGTCACATGGGTGAGATGAAAGCAGGCATGGGGGATGGTTGCTCTGTGGAGTCATAACGTTTTGGCTTGGGGAGACTGTCTCCTTTGTCAGGACGGGCACAGGATGTCTTCCTTTCTTGCTATCAAGGTCTTTGTCATTCTCCTCAGTAGCTTGGAGCCAGCAGGAGGAGGCCCAGCCCCTTAGCTCAGAATGAGTTGACAGGTGGCCCATTGGAGGGAAGCGTTTTGATGAAATGCTTCTCGCTCAGACCAGTCACCTGGTAAAACGCTGCCTCCTTCACCATATGTCAGGCCTTAGTTTGCCAAAACATTTCTTGGCCAGAACAAGTGCGTGTCTTTACATGAGAGATTCTTCCTCATTATTGGAAAAGAACAAAAGAAATATTCATTTAGTGAATTTGAAACTACAGAAAATGGGACAGAAAATTGGCCACTTTAATAAAATTTACTTCCGCATTTATCACAGAACAACTAAATTTATTCTGGATATTCCAAGAGGATACTATTAAAGGAAAATTTATTTTCTAGTTGCAACTACTTTCTATATAGAGTGCATTTGTTGGCAGCAATGAAAATCTTTCAAACCAAGAGTATAATGATTTGTAACTTCGCCAAATTCAGAAGTCCTGGTTTAGTGAGATGCAATCAAAGTCTCGATGTGGTTAGAAACCGTGCCTCAGAATGGCTTACAAATCAAACTGACAAGCAATGGTCTCATCCATATATTATTACTATTAAACATTTATAATTGAATTCTTGATTTAAATGCCCTTCAGTTGCATGCATTGAGGAGCACTTCTCATAAATGGAGAAAAACACTAGACAATTTGGATATTATGGCATAAATGTTTTAATAGATTTTTGGAACACTGTGATTTTGCAGGGGTGACATTTATAGCTTAACATAAATTCCAAGTATAATAAAATAAGATGTACGGCATCGGAGTTTATATACTTAAATATTAATCTAAGTTGCACTATACCAGGTAACAGGAAGGGCAGATACAGGCACGTCCAAGCCATGACATGCAAAACATGAGACCCCTTCCGTAGAAGCCACGAAGAGACTGTGCTGACTGTGTGGAGAGACGAGAGCAACAGTCTTTGTATTTTCACAAAAAAGAGACAGTAACGGTCCGTAGAAATCACATGCTGAGCATGTGCCCAGCACGGGGCTCAGGATCCTGCATGGTTGTTGCATTTAATCTTTGGGATTTCTCAATGAAACAAAGGCAGACATCAGCAACAGGAAGCGGAGGGGACCGGACACTTGGCTTGATGCAGTGGTGTCAGACACGATCCTCTGCCTTCCAGGAAGAAAAGAGAGTTTCTCAGTGGACAGTGTATCTATGTGCCAAAGAATTTCAGTTATTCTGAGCAACCCGTGAATTAGTGTGGCACGGGCATAACGAATAAACAGAAAAAGCACTCAGGAGGAGAGAGAATTCAATAAAATTGGATCATAAAACAAAGTTGAGGACTCCCTTGACTACACCCCAGCAAATGTCAAGTGTAGATCAAACACATGAAATTCTGTCTTGTTCTTATGGTGTCATGTGTTCGAATGGGTCAATGGTTAATTGAAGCAGAAGCTGAGGATATATTTTTTTTATGTTGATTTATTTCTTTTGAGAGACAGCACGAGTAGGGGAGGGGCAGAGAGAGAGGGAGAGAGAGAATCCCAAGCAGTCTCTGCGCTGCCACCGCAGAGCCCAGTGTGGGTCAAACCCACAAAACCGTGAGATCATGGCCTCAGCTGAAACCAAGACTCAGATGTGTAACCAACTGAGCCACTCAGGTGCCTCCCCTATATTTTAAGTTTGAGTCATACAACATTCCTGTTCAGGGCAGATGGAGGTTGGTTGGAGAGACAGGTAAACCGAATGTAGGTGTTGGCGTGCACACCTAGGGAAACCTTCTACTGGAGGATTCCCTGGTATGTGAATTCTCAACATGAAACTTACATAGTGCTAAAATATTCCAAGTGTTGGATGACTTTTTTAATCTCATAGCTTATCCCAGAAAAAAAATGCATTGGGATTTTCACTGAGGACGCAAAGCACTAGTGGATAAAGCTGCTGGCACACACATCAGACCGTACGAGTGGACACTGTATTTCTCCCTGCTGCTTGCTCCACTGAATGTGAGAGGTTATACTTAAAAGTGTCCTAAATGAAGAAGTAAAAATTAATATTATACTAAATCTTGACCCTTTAGCATGTATATATCCTTTAAAAAATATTTTGGGTCTTAAAATGAGAAATGCGATGGCTATCACAAGAAAAATCACTTGTGTTATCATTTGAATTACAAACTAAATTACATAGTAACTATTTTTTCCACAGCACACCTTTTGCATCTGGAAAGAAAACCAACAGACCAACCATGGTTATTCAAACATAGTTATTTGGCAGTTATTTTCTTTAACATAAAGTGAGACATTAGCTTCAAAGGAAATAGTTGACAATATTTGTTTCCTAGGATAGAATCTGAGCTTTCAAGTGAAAATTAGAATTTTGGAAAAACTGTGTCTGCCCTGGTAAGCATGATAATTTCCCAATGTTTAAAAAATGTTCTTGGAAACCAATTTGAAAATAAACTATCATAAAATTAAAAAAAAATGTTCTTAGGAGATTGATAGTCATATTAACAAATGTGATGATTTGTGCCATCTTCATAACATGGCAACTATCAATGGATATCACACTCATTAGCAAAACCTGTTTGAGAAGATTTGTTAACTTATTAGGAGCATGAAGAGGTCCTGAAATCCAAACATTGGAAAACTTGGGTAGTATACCCTCACAGGAAAACAAAAGAGGATCAGTGGAAACTGAGCCTTGATCCAATCAACCAAAATAGCAACCACTTTCTTAGTTCATTTTGCCTAAGGGTTTTCACCAGCACGGTTATGAGGAAGAACTAGAAGTTCATATCATAACCAGCAGTATCTTTTTTATATGGAGCCATTTTAACGTGAATATGATTGAACCAGTGTGGTGTAACCTGTACCTGAGGGAGAGCATTCTCAGCAGGTGACGTGGGCTCAGTCTGGCCTGGGGGAACCACACTGACCAGGGGCATAGGTGTCCTGGCAGACAGAAGCACAAATGTCGGGATAGGAGGTACTGATGCTGGCATCCTGACTCTGCCGGTAGCCATTCTGTGACTTAGACAAGCTGTGCCAACTGCCAGTTTTCTGCCTTTATTACAGGATAATTATCAGGATAATTCAGGGGGTGGTGGGACAATGAAAGGCAATGCTCTGACAAGAGTACCTGAGATAGAGAGGAACACCAGTGCTTTGTCAGCAGCAATTTAGTGACCAGAGTGAACTGAAGCAGAAGCCATCTTCCTTACAGTGTGGTTCTCAAACTTGAATGTTTTGGCACCCTCAACAGGACGCACCAGGCCCCTCATAATCTGGTGTCCAGCTCTCTTCGAGCCTTAGCTCCCGCCATACTATGGTATAAACATACTTGGCACATCCTCTGCCTGGCTGTTCCCACTCCCAGACTCATGCCCTTCCCCTCCTCCCCAAGTCCCTCCAGTTAAAACGGAGCAGCTATGTTAGTTCCTCAGGAGCCTCAGGTACAGCCAGGATCAGTGCCTCATCTTATAATCCATCATTGTCCTCTGAGATTCCTTGGTTACATAATTGTTATAACGTGTGCCATTATTATATAAGAACAAGGCCAACATGGTACTTGACACACAGATGACATTCTAGAACCATTCTTGAACTATACTGAGAAAGTTTTCTCCGTAAAGTGACGTATTATCAGAGAAGATAGAAACAAGATCATGTCTTGAGAGCAGTATCATTGGTATTTACTGGTGCCATGCCAAGCCACAAGATATTGCAACAAACTATATTACTTTTTCCATTAGTACAGGAAAATATTTGAAAAAAGAGATATTTCACTCTTTTGATGCAAGTCCAATATAATGACAGAAGAAACCAGTAACAAATATACTCTTAAAACATTAAATGAGCAGGGGCGCTAGGGTGGCTCAGTTGGTTGAGTGTCTGACTCTTGATTTCAGTTCAGGTCATGATTCCATAGTCATGGGTTCGAGCCTTGTGTCGGGCTCTACACTGAACATGGAGCCTACTTGAGATTCTCTCTCTCCCTCTGCTCACTCTCTCTCTTTCTCTCTCTTTCAAATTAAAAAAAAAAAAACACATTAAATGAGCGATAATATTTATGCTTATGTAGACTTTCAAAAAGCATTTTCTGAATTTTTTTAACTTACAAAACTATTACATTATGTCTGTTCCTGAAATATTGGTGGTTCTTTGGAGGCCAGGTTTTTTATGTATAAAAAGTTTAAAACGAGTCAACTGAAGACATGATATGGTTGCCTTAATTCCACCTTGTTTTACTTCACATCAAAACCAACCATTCTTGGGGCACCTGGGTGGCTCGGTGGGTTAAGCATTTGACTGAACTCAGCTCATGATGTTACAGTTCATGAGTTCGAGCCCATGCTGGGCTCTGTGATGACAAATTGAAAATAAATAATAAAACATTAAAAACAGAATCATTCTCTATCAAGTAAAATATGAATTCTCCTTGTTTAATATGCAGATAAACCAGTAGGTACTGCTGAAAAATCCAGGGACGTATGTCGGGGACATGTAGAAATCAAGTGTTTTATGAGATCATTCTTTGATTCACTGTAAATGCGTTTGGTTCAGCTGAAGGATTCGGACACAAGAAAGCTTACTCTCACAGGCCCGATGTTGTGTTGGATTTCAAAGTCTGTATGGATTCTTTTGCACAATAGACCACACTGTCCTATAAAGAAGTTGCTACCCCTACATGGCTTTTGAACACTTCAGATGTCCCAGTTCAAACTGAAATGTGCTTGTAAGCATAAAATACACAAGAGATTGGCCAAATGTGAAGAAAAAGTGTAAAATATCTCATATACTTTTTATACTGATCACATGTTGAAATGGTATTTTGGAAATATTGGGTCAAGTAAATAAATACAAATAAATAAATTAAACACAGCCTTAAAATTTTTTAAAATGAGTAAGAACGGGCTTTGGACGAAGTCACAGACACCTGTCTTCACATTCTAACCCGAACATGCACGCTACGTGCAATTCCAGTCATTCCTCTGACTTGGTTTTCCTCACCTCTAATTAGAGATGTTTACTTCTTGCATTGTTGAGGGAATTAAATGTGATAGAGTATTCAAAGGACCCAGCAGAGCAATCTTTGCTTTTTTTCTTTTCTTTTTTTCTGTTTTTTGAATGTCACAGACTTCCAAGATCTCAGGCATTGTAGAGGCTGCGTGGGTGATCCCACCTCCTTTCTTATTAATACATTTAGAATATGGTACTGACGTTGGAGGCAAAGGATGAATCAAAGAATGACCAGTATTTACTCATTTGCAGTCATTGTTGTAAAGAAAACTACTGGACATGCACACAAGTAAGCTGCATTTGGGCCTTCTGTAAAATGGGTGTAAGTGCTCATTCTTTCCGCCATAGAGATTTGTAAGATGCAATAAACAAAGGCACTTTTAAGTACACACACACATGTATGCACATCAAAGATATTGATTTTATTCTGAGAATCAAAGAGAAATCATGTTATAATGTAAACAAAAAAACCCCAATAAATTATAAAAAATAATTTTTCATAATTTTCTGTGGGTTCTCTTGAGGAATCTAGAATATGATTCTTGAGCGTTCCACATCATGCATTCTGTCAACCTACTATTTAGCCCACTCTACACTGGACTCGGTGATAGGCGGGATGTCCGCCTGTAGAAACACAAAGAACATTACTCTGCCTTCAGAGGGAGTTAACCAAAGAAGAAGAGAAACAGGTTTTTAGCTGTATGTTGTGGGAAGTCTTACAAACAGGCGGTTATGAAAAGTGATGCCTGGTGCTGGGGCACTGATGTAGACTGGGGTCAGGACTTTCAGCCGGGACGATATATACACTGAGAGGGACAGGATGGAGGGAAGGGAAACAGGTGGGGAAAGGGGTGATCGAGGGTGGAGGAACAGCAGAAGAGGGAGTGTCAAGATGTGGGGGCAGAGAGAGGGCTGGGCTTAGCCATGCACGGCCTTGAAGGGCACGTGAGGGATTATTTTAGCACACTTGCAGTTGGAGTCCATGAAGGACTCACCGTAGGGAAATGGCAGGATTCAGCCCAGGTTGACGAGGTCACTCTGGCTGCTTTGCACAGAGCACACAGGAGGGGAGCAGGCGGGTGAAGATGGGTTGACGAGGATGGTTTCCTGGACACCAGATCTGAGAGAGGAAGGACAGCATCTCACTGCTGGAAAGGGAGAGTAGAGAACAGCATTCTGGATCCTGGGATATGAGGAGAGAAGACCAGACCCAGAGGGAGGGAAGGAAGTAGGTGGAGGATGGATATATTCTGCAGGTAGAATGGCCAGGTTGGTTTGCTTAAACGATAACAAACAGGCAGCATGGGTCACCTTCTATATGGAGAAAGAAATGGGATAAACAAGAGGAAAGAAAATGGATCTTTGCAAAGAAAAGATCTTGCTGCACTGATGCCTTTGAAAATTGTTTGCAGATATGTTTTGAAATGATTGGATACCTCTCCATTTTCCTCACAGGAGAAAAATAACAAAATTCTAGTACTTTTTCAAGAACAGATATCAGCAAAGTATTGGGTGATGTTAAGAGAGGTTACTGGTAATTACTGTACTCAATATTATCATTTGATTTATTTCACATCGAATTACAATCATCCTAACTCTATATTAACCATTTTTATTGTATCAGATATTATTATTATACTTCAGTTGCATTATCACATGTTTTCATTTACTACTTACACTTTTCTAATTTCCCTACATATACTTTCTAGAGGTATTTATATAATAAGTATCCCATAGTTATATTATTCACACCTCTGTTTGTGTTTCTATCTTATTTTCTTTTATTTTTTATTTGCTTTCAGGGGAAAAACAATACAAGAAATGGCGGGGTTTCGTAACCATTTTAAAAATGGGTGTTTGTAGGACAATGCTTCAATGTAATTTTGATACAATAGTAATAGCTCTATGACTAGTTTGCCAAGGAAGGGAGTGAGGAAGGAGAACTTTCTGCTTCGGATACATGCATCACATGCATAAATCATGCAGGATTTTAAAGTAAATTGACCAGCTAGTAGCATCTGCGATAAATGTCTTCAGGTTTTAGTCATCAGTGCATCTAAGCTTGTTATCTCCTCTCCATTATTAAAAGAAACCCAATTATCCCTCCTCCAGGTTTATATGTGTGCATGGTACTCCCTTTCGGGGAGCTGGGCAGGGAGGAACGATGCATATCCCCTCATAGCAGGTGCTTAAACCACTTGTAATTCCTTGTCCTCTTGGTGATTTTCTCCCAGTAAATGCTTCCATATATTCCTTTCCTTTTCAACTTACCCTGTGATGGATTCTTCCTGTAATGTATCTTTCATTCACCCAGACACACATAAAAATAACTTATAGTTTACTCTCTGGCATCAATAATAGGAGCACTGCTTCTATTTGCTCCCACGGAAGACACTGCGTATCACCCGATCCGTATGAAATGCGTTGACAGTAGCAGAAGCACTAGACAAGTTTTATATCAGTTTCATGCATCTTAAGACCTTGAACTGTGGCCAGAACAGCAAATAATTAAGGATCAATCAACTCTGTGGAGATTAGTGGTTTCCTTCTCACCAAGAATTTCACGAAACCCTCTCAAGATGCGGGCCATACGTCTTCCAAATTCCCAAGAGCTGTAGTCCCTGACTTTGTTGGCACATTTAGCCCTTCCTGAGGGGGACTCTTGAGGAAGGAAGAACCAGAGGATGAATTCTCTCGGTCTCTCTTGGATGTTTTCACACTGGTCAGAATCAACTAAGCCTTAAACCACTCTGCTTAGGATCAATGACATCAAATGTGTTTCTCTTCCCTCTGAGCCCTTTAAATTCATGTAACTTCAAATACTGGGGGTAAAAATAGAGCATGTTGAGTAGCCTTGGTTCTACAGATAGGATAAAATTACCACCCCAAAATAAATCTGATTTGTTTCTTCTCATTCTTTTATTATCTCTGTGGAACAACACAAGTATAAGCAGATACTGTATGTAGTTTGTCTTCTACTAAAGACAAAAATCTACTAAAGATACAAGTTAAAATTACAAACACTCTTTGCATAGTTCTAGAAAGGCGGTGTAGACCTTATGAGTCTCTCATTTTTATTTTATCCCCCTGGCGATGCTGTGAGGAAGGTAGAGTAGTTACTGGCTCTATTCCACAGACGAGAAGGGTCAGGCAGGAAGGTTGCATGATCTCCTAAAGAGCTTGAAGCTTGGAAGAGACAGAGACAGAGACAATTTCATGCCTAGATGTCTGACTCCCAGTTATGCTCTCTTTCTACAGTAACTTGAGCCTCCTCACCACTCCTTACTCCCCGTTGGCTCACAGTGCTTTGGGGGTAGGGGATTCACATAAATTCTATTGAATTAAGGGATAAACGTACATGACAATCACAAATTTATTTAAATAATGTTGGTGCCTATTTTCATTATATTACTTTGAGCTGACTTGGCTAGGTTTCCAACAGTTATCAGTGGATTTTCACTCTTCTGATAATCGTGGGTGGGCTTGTGGCAATCCACCCCTCCCACCGAGAACAACTAGACACGAGGAGATATGTGTTCGAAGGCTTTCCAGAACTATCAAGACAATAGAGGCCAAAATCAGAGACAAAGGACAGAGAATTAAATTCACAATGAAGCACTGTCTCCCCCTGGTTCAGAAGCCAGTCAGGTCACCAAAGCTGAGAGGTGAAGAAGCTGAGGAAAGCTTCTAGAAGTTTTACTGCATTAGGAGACGGAAAATGAAGAGTAGGTCTCAGTAGAGAAGAGAATGCCTGACAATTAGCCAGACATTCAGTGGAAATCCTTGAAAGGCTACATACACGAGTAAGAACAAACAGAAATGCACCAAATATCAGGATAATAAAGTCCAGCCGCTAATCTACCAATCCCTCATCAGATTTAATTTTTGATTGGCTTCTGAACTACTAGGCTCTAAATTTTTAATTCACAAATGTCTCTAGGGGGAAATGGCGCTTAATGATGAGTTATCAGAAGTAAAAATAGATCCTCTTTAAGGATGTGAGCAAATTATCTTTATAACATTTTAAAATATATGTGGTATTAAATTAAAAATTACTTAAGAAATCAGAAGATAAGACCAAATGACAGAAAACAAAGAGAAGACAAAATAAAAGAGAGACTCTTGGAAAATTCAAATATTGGTATTAAAACTATCAGACACAAACTTTAAATTATATACATACATATACTAATATAAGTAAGGAATTCGATGGCAAAAATGGAAATTATCAACAGAGAAATTGAAATCATAAAAATGAATCAAATGGAAAAGAGAAAATTAAAAATACCGTAAGTATGGGTTGCATGGGTGGCTCAGTCAGTTAAGCATCTGTGCTGACAGCTCAGAGCCTGGAACCTGCTTAGGATTCTGTGTCTCCCTCTCTCTCTGCCTCTCTCTCTCTCTCTCTCTCTCTCTCTCTCTCTCTCTCCAAAATAAATAAACATTAAAAAAATTTTTTAATACTATAAATATGGGGCACCTGGATGGCTCAGTTGGTTGAGTGTCCAACTTCAGCTCAGGTTATGATCTCACAGTTCATGGGTTCGAGGCTCTCGTCGGGCTCTGTGCTGACAGCTCAGAGCCTGGAGCCTGCTTCAGAACCTATGTCTCCCTCTTTTTCTGCCCCACCCCTGCTTGCACTCTGTCTCCCTCTGTCTCTCAAAAATGAATAAACATTAAAAAAATTTTAATACTATAAACATAATTGAGAACATCATAGATTTATTTGACAACAGAATATTGAGAGCTGAAAAGAGGGTTATTAAACTGGAATACAGCTCAAAAAATGGCTTTAAAAATGAGGAAAACAAACTTAGGAGTATAAGAAATAGTCCCTTATATAAAAAACAAAACAAAACAAAACAAAACAAAACAAAAACCTAATACGTGTTCATTTAGAGTCCCAGAAAGCAACAAAGAGGATAATGGAGAAAAAGCAATAATAGATATAAATAATGGGAACTTTCAAAATCTGATAAGTGCTATCAAACTCCAGATTCATGATATAAAACGCATACCAAGTCGTGCGTCTGGGTGACTCAGTCAGTAAGCATCCGACTTCGGCTCAAGTGATCTCGTGGTTTGTGAGTTCAAGCCCCAGGTTGGCCTCTGTGCTGACAGCTCAGAGCCTGGAGGCTGCTTCGGATCTTTTGTCTCCCTCTCCCTCTGCCCCTCCCCTGCTCACGCTCTGTCTCTCTCTCTTTCAAAAATAAATAAACATTAAAAAAATTTTTTTTAATTTAAAAAATAAAATGCACACCAAGAAAACAATTATGAAGAAAAACACACACATCAGCATAAAAGCTTTTAAAATTTAAGTCACATAGAAAATTGTAAAAGCTGCCGGGGTGGGGGGAGGGGACGTAACACCTTCAGGGAGGACAAAAAGTTTCACAGAAGACTTCCCAACTAAAACAGACAACTCGATCATGAAGTCTTCAACTTGTTGAAATAAAACAAATGCCAAACTAGAATTCTGTATCTGTCTAAAATATCATTTATTTTTAAAAGGGAAAATAAGGAGACCAACAAAAACTGGGGGAATTTGTAAGCTCCATCCTAAATAAAATTATGCAGGAGATCTGTATTTCACAGAGATACCAGTAAGAATACAGCAACAGAAAGAATAAATGTATCGGGAAAATGCTAAATTAATATTAATTTTCTAAAACAATGATAAAGTTTTACTGGGTTTTAAATATCTAGAGTATTAAGACGCTCTAGTATTAAAAGCAACTGTAGCACAAAATCTAAAAGGAAAGTAAATGGAAGTAAAATATTCTAAGTTCCTGGAAGTAATAGAAGCTGAAATCATAAATTCACTTGTCTCTAGAGCAATCATTCTCAACCAGAGATATTTTTGCCTCTTGGAAGATATAAATAGCTCTCGGCATCTTTGATTCCCACAGCTGGAAGGAAGATGGTTGCTTCTGGTATCTACTGGGTAGAAGCCAAGGAGACAGCAAAACATTCTACATTGCAAATAACAGCTCCCTAAAACAAAAAGTTTTCCGCCCAAAATGTTGATCGTGCTGAGGCTGAGATACCTGCTCTCTTTAGAGCGCCCCCTAAAGATTGATCACAGAAAAAACCCGATCACGTGCATGTACTATCCCCTGGCCAGGTTTATACCTAGATTGACACCCAACAGTAACGTGTGCATATGTGCACCAAGAGACGCATATAGGAATGTTTTAGCAACATTATATGTGAAACGAAAAAAAAATAAATAAATAAAACCAAAACCCTGAAAATAACCCAGGTGGCCATCAGCAGGAGAATGTCAGAACAAAGTATGGTTTATTTATTCACATGGGGGAAAATTATACAGCTATGAGAATGGACACAGAACAACAGGAATGAGTCCCCTTAACACACAAGCAGAGCACAATAGAGTGTATCCTTCACTGTTTTTAATAAAAATTTCGAAAATCATCAAAGCTTAGCTATGACATGGGAAGCGAAGGTGGTGTTTTCCACCTCTGGGAACAGCAAACGCACAGTGCCAGCAAAGGGCAGAGGGCAGGTTCCAGTTTGCTGCACATGCTCTGTTTCTGAACATGGGTGATGTCTACACGGATGTGTTCACTTTATGACAATTCTTTAAGTTGAATACCTGTGGCTTCTGCACTTTTCTGTACATATGGTATACTCCAATTAAAGAAAAAAAAAAGTAAAGATGTCTTTGAAAACAAGCAAGGAATGAAAATCCGAGACCCCCAATTCCCAGAGTAATACCTGTTGCTCTTTTCCAAAAGGCATAGTGTTTGCACCATGTTGGAAACTCTGCTGCTGCAGCAAAACACTTGCTTTTGCTAAGCCCCATCTGAAAAGTTTGCTTGTGTTCGCCCCATATCGATACATTATCTTTCCCATGGTGCTCAGGGAAGAAGGGAAAGGGGGGTGCAAAAAGGGATGTGTCAGAAATAGCCTGGAGTGTGAGCCGTAGAGTGGGAAGTCCCACCTGACTGGCCTAGTGCTATGCTTGTAAGACAGTTAAGTTAAAATACTTTGGTATATGTTAAATAAAATGCCTCAGAATTCAACTTATAAATTAGAATGGTATTGGGCATCTGGGTGGCTCAGTCAGTTGAGTGGCAGACGCCTGATATCTGCTCAGGTTGTGATCTTGAGGTTGTGAGATGGAGCCCCACGTCAGGCTCCTTGCCGAGGATGGAGCCTGCTTGGGATTCGCTCTCTCCCTCTCTCTCTGCCCCTTCCCTGCTCACACATGCATGTGCGTGCACGTAAACACTCTTTTTTCTCAAAATAAATAAGCATTAATTAAATAAAATATATTAGAATAGTATTGTTGATACTTAAAACAATATTGGGGGGCGCCCGGGTGGCTCAGTCGGTTGAGCGGCCGACTTCAGCTCGGGTCATGATCTCACGGTCTGTGAGTTCGAGCTCCGCGTCAGGTTCTGTGCTGATGGCTCAGAGCCTGGAGCCTGCTTCAGATACTGTGTCTGCCTCTCTCTCTGCCCTTCCCCCGCTCACGCTCTGTCTCTATGTCTCTCAAAAATAAATAAACGTTTAAAAAAAAAACAATATTGGCATCATTCGCTTATAAATTTACTTCTCCAGGAACAACATCCAGAGTGCAGAAGTCAGTCGAAATGACTTCACAACTCATTAACCACCGAATTAAATGATTGGAAATCAACCGCTGAGATTTTCCTTGGAAGATATAAAATAGAAAATACACTCAGGGTCCAGGACTTCTCACCAGGATTTCGTGAGTAATACTTTTATAAAGTTAGCTTTTTCCTTCTCTTAAACATCCTTCTCTCTGCCCTTTTTAAAAGTGGGAGAGAAATAACTTTTCTTTTTTTCCAATTCAAAAGTAAAGATTGAACTACATTATTGCGGAGTTTGTTCTTTAGCCCTTTTTTTTTTCTCTTACATATTTGTCCTAAGAAACCCCCAGGCTTTATGAGTCAGGATAGAAATCAAATTCTACCAGTTTCTTACCAAAATTGTATGTGGGAAAATACACAACCAAGGGGCACTTGTACTCCAATGTTTATAGCAGCGCTTTCAACAATAGCCAAATTATGGAAAGAGCCAAAATGTCCATCAGCTGATGAATGGATAAAGAAGATGTGGTTTGGGGCGCCTGGGTGGCTCAGTCGGTTAAGCGGCCGACTTCGGCTCAGGTCATGATCTCACGGTCTGTGAGTTCGAGCCCCGCGTCAGGCTCTGTGCTGACAGCTCAGAGCCTGGATCCTGCTTTGGATTCTGTGTCTCCCTCTCTCTCTGTCCTTCTGCTCACGCTCTGTCTCTATGCCTCAAAAATAAATAAACATTAAAAAAATTTTTTTAAAAAGATGTGGTTTCTATATACAATGGAATACTACTTGGCAATGAGAAAGAATGAAATTTTGCCATTTGCAACAACGTAGATGGAACTGGAGGGTGTTATGCTAAGTGAAATAAATTAGGCAGAGAAAGACAGATATCATATGTTTCACCCATATGTGGAATTTGAGAAACTTAACAGAAGACCATAAAGGAAGGGAAGGGGAAAAAATAGTTATGGAGAGGAAGGGAGTCAAATCATAAGAGACTCCTAAATACAGAGAACAAACTGAGTGTTGGTGGGGGGGGGGCGCAGAGGAGAGGGGGAAATGGATGATGGGCATTGAAGAAGGCACTTGTTGGGATGAGCACTGGATGTTGTATGTAAGCAATGAATCGTGAGATTCTACTCCTGAAACCAAAAGCACACTGTATACACTGTATGTTAGCTAACTAACATATAGACAATAAACTATATTTTAAATAAATAAATAAATAAATAAATAAACAAATAAATAAATTTTAAAAATGCTTAAGAGTCTCCTATCCTTAAAAAAAATGCTTGACCCTATATATTCCTCCAATTACCCACATGCTTCTCATTTCCCACCAAGAACTTGCCAGCGTTCACTCCCTTCACTTCTTCACCATTACTCCCAAATCGTGCACGCCTCTTTTTTCTCCCAACAGGCAGTTATTCAATGTTCGATTCGTGTTGTTTTGAGCATGGTAAAACTTTCTTTCATTCGAATGCAGAACATGCTCTGATTGGTTTTTCTACGATTTGGCACATGGAGCCCTGATAAAATATTTGGTTTAGGAGTTAAGGTATTAAACACTTCTAACAGTTTATATACATACAGATCAATTCATAGTGACTTCTTCTGAAGGCTGATTAGCTAGATCAAATGGAGGAAGAAGTTTTGTGATCGTGCAATTACTGTCAAAGATGGTGATTGCGAAGTGGGTAATTCAGGTAAAAATGGCCTCCATTCCATGCCTCAATTGTCAATGTTCACTGATCTCTATAATTTGTGTTTAAGAGGATGAAACAGAAAACCATTCAGTCTACCGCTTGACAATAAAGATAACTGCTAAGAATGTGAGTTCTTTCAGATTTGGGCATGTCATTTCTTCTTGGATTTCTCTCAAAGAGAATGGGGAAAGGTTTGCTGATTTCCTCTAACATCTTTTTCTCCAAGCTTGTAATTGTAACAACCAGTGAAACATGTTGAGAGTATTATATCAAGAGAAGATAAGATGGGTATCTGTGTGTGTGTGTGTGTGTGTGTGTGTGTGTGTGTGTGTGTGTGTGTGTGTGTGTGTGATACAAAAAGTTAAATGCAATCGGGGTGATTTAAAGAAAAATCGAGTAGATGGCAATTACCCTATATCTATCTGGCTCTCCATTTCCCTCCTGACTTAGCTTCTGAGAAGTTCCTGTGGTCTCTTTGGTTGCTGTCTTTCTTTCGTGACATTTATTAAGATGTCCAAAATTCTACTTTTCCTCAGAGTGTTTTTTACATTTTGTCTGAGTTTCCTTCCACTGCAAGTAATATAAATTGAATGAAGTGATTCAACCAAATACAGAGTCTTCACAAGCGACAGAAGGTAAAGGTATACATTCTGGATGGGAAGAGTATCTCCAGACTGAACAAGGGAACCACGTTCCTCCTACCTTTCTGATCTGTGATCCTTAACGTATGACTTTCATCCTTATGCTCACGGAATGGCTGCTGCGCCTCTAGGCATCACATCTGTATTTCAGGCAACCAAAAGGAAAGGAAGAAAGGGCCCAAAGAGTGTGCTGGCTGAGTCTGACCCTTTTTATCAAAGAAAATAATGGCTTTCCCCCAAGTTCCCCCTGCTCCAAAGAGTCTGATTATTTCTTATTGGAGAAATTATGTCACATGGTCACCACTAGGAAGAAAGGAGTCTGGAAAATTGAGACAGTTAGCTGAACACATGTCAGCTCAAGTAACATAAGGTTTCCTTAGACCAGGAAGAAGAAGCATAATAAATATTGGGTAAACCAATCAGTGTCTTCCATAGTTTCCTTTGTGGTTAGGATATAGTTATACATTTATTGTTTACTTAGATAATTGATACTAGATATGAACTAAAAATGCATAAGTAGGAGCGCCTGGTTGGCCCAGCCGGTTAAGTGGTCAACTCTTGATTTTGGCTCAGGTCATGATCCCAGGGTCATGAGATCAAGCCCCATGTCAGGCTCTGCACTGAGCATGGAGCCTGCTAGGGATTCTCTCTCTCTTTCTCTCCCTTTGCCCTTCTCCCCCACTTGTGTCCTCTCTCTCTCATATATATATGAGAGAGAGAGGGCACAACAATATATATATATATATATTTATATATATATATATTTTTTTTTTTTTCTTCATGGCACCTGGGTGGCTCCGTCAGTTAAATGTCTGACTCTTGATTTTGGCTCAGGTCATGATCCCAAGGTCATGGGATAGAGCCCCATGTCGGACTCCGTGATGAGAATAGAGCCTGCTTAAGATTCTCTCTCCCCCTCTCTCTCTGCCCCTCCTCCACCTGCACGTGCACATGCACTCTTTCTCTCCCTCAAAGAAACATTTGACTAACTTCACAGTTAAAGCTAAGATTCATCTCTAGGGTATTGTGAAAGGGGAGCTGTGATCCGGAAGGGAATTCTCAAACAGGGACTGACTAGTGTGTGGAAATGCCCACGGGGTCAGCCGGTGGGCCCTGGCAAAGACTTCCATCCTCTGTCTGGGCTGCATTGACTGTGTTCCTTAGGTACTGGGGTGCAAGAGTGGGCGGGAAGACGGCAGGAGGGTGGCAGGGGTGAACTGAGAAAGAAGAGGCAGGAGAGTTGCAGTCCGGAGGGGACAGATGGACAGTATAGGGGTGTGTATATCTACCCAGAAAGCAGGGCAGGAAGAGACAGGGAGACAGAGGTCTCCACTGAAAATGTCAGAACCCCTGACTTCGTGATGCCTGATGCTACTTCTGCTCTGGGAGCCATTTCTGCTCTCCTTCCACATTAAGCCAGTTTAAACTGTGTTTAACGGTATCTCTTCTTCCCCAATTGCAAAATGGATAACCAGCTGCGTACATTTCCCTCCGAGGGATCCTTCTTTCGGCACACCCGGCCCATGGCCCATACAGGGAAAAAGACCAAGGCAAGAGCAGCAATCACATACAATAAATGTGCACAGATTCGCTAACACACAGTTCTGAGACAACAGAGAACTCTCCCTGCAGGTGTCTGCCTAGCTAATTTTGAAGTCGTGATTGGGAAAAATGGATTCATCCTCTTTTTATCTGGAAAATGTGCTCGCTTCCCCTCTGTCGTCCCTACTCATTTCAGTTGTTCTTTGTCAATGTAAGACAAATTAGGATTCTTAGAAGAGTTGATATTTCAGGATCACATTAAATAATTTTTTTTAACGTTTATTTTATTTTTGAGACATAGAGACAGAGCGTGAGCAGGAGAAGGGCAGAGAGAGAGGGAGACTCAGAATCCGAAGCGGGCTCCAGACTCTGAGCTGTCAGCACAGAGCCCGACGCGGGGCTTGAACTCAGAGACCACGAGATCCTGACCCGAGCCGAAGCCGGCTGCCTAACCGACTGAGCCACCCAGGCGCCCCACATTAAATAATTTTGCATCAGGAAAATTAGCTGAGCTTCAATCTCCGGTCACACACAAGATCTTTCTTTCCCGTGGCAGTCTTGATACGATCAGGACCCACGGCAGCTGTTGTCTATGCCGTCATAGCCACGCAGATGACTTCTTGAAAGAGACACATTCTCTCCCCCTTGGCTCACTGGGCAGTCCTCTCCCCATTTTCCGTCCTCCTTTGAAAATGAACTCAGCTTTCTCACTATGTCCTTGCATGTAGTCACCTTCAAATATAACCAATTTAGTCTATGTTTAAAATACCCTTTTAGAACTTTTATACTTTTTGGAATTCATTGGTCATGTTTCATGTTGGCAAGAAAAGCATCTGATTATACGATGTATATATATATATATTCTACATTCCATACATAAATTGCCAGTCTCCTTCTTCAGAAAGTAGCTTAGGAGTATAAATTGAGGACAAGCACATTTAGACTTCTAGAAATAAATGTTGAATTCTCTTACTCCTTGAGTAATTTTCCAAAATTATCTTCCTTGTTTCCCAGAACTTTAAATCTGATGAAATAAGCCTCCTACACCTCCTTCCCACACCTGTATCTACCAGGAAAACTCAAATTTCTGTTAATCATCTCAAATGTATCACTGCCTCCTAGAGCATTTATTTCCGACCAGAACATTATTGCCTCCCACCAAATTTCCCTCTCTGTTGGCACTTAGCTCCCCTCGAATCCAAAAGTAACAGTTAATTTGCAGGCCCTATTGTTTCTGCTTCTAACTAGTTCTGCACCAGATTTTAAGAACCACGTAACTAAATTACTGTTGAAAGTTATCAACCTTAAACTGATACTATTAGAAGCAATCATTAAAGCCACAGTCTGTGATTTGTCTTGTTTTCTTTGGGGCTTCAAGAAGTAGAAAAGGTTGGGTGTTAGATTAAATGAAAATCAAATCATTCTTTGATCTTCTCTCCCATGGTGCGAAGCTCATATGGCTAGCCGGAGGTCATATACATTATTTCTGAGCTGGGACACCATTCTGACACAGATGAAGACAGCCATATTCAGAGCGGAAAAGGTCCCACTTGGGGAATCATCTGGAATGTGCGTATCAAGGTTTCATTTGCGCGATGCTTGAGAAATCTGTGAGCCCCAAGTGAACTTCTATTTGGGAGTCTGCCAAGAGTGTGGCTATAAAGACATAGTTGTGGGATTTCCAGCAATTATCTTTGGAAAAAGCATGCAGGATTTAAGAGATTGGTAAAGCATAGAAAAATATACACTTTTTATAAAAGGAAAAAATGGCTAAAAGGAAAATCTTGAAAAAATCTACACATCGATGTTCAAATTCACACATAAAAATACTAGAATGAATTGTCAAAGACCCAATTTATTCGTACTTTAGCTATCATAGGGGACTCAGTTCAGAAATCCACGGAACTTTGTGGAATGTATCCAAGAAGCCCAAACCGATTACTCCAGCACATTGGACAAATACGGGAAAGATTGTCCGGAGGAAACAGCAGACAGGAACCAGACTTGTAGCAAAGATGGCTTCCTACTATGGCTCCCTGCCCTGCTGAAAGTTACAAAGTTTGACCTTTAAGACTTAGAAAAGAAACACAAACCTACCATAAAAGTAACCAGTACCACAAGTCAGTAAGTTAGGAATGTAAACCTGATATAATTCCCATCAACTATTTACTGGGAAAATCAACATTGGTCAAAATACAACTAATTTAAGAAGCTTTCTCAGTAATGCTCACAATGAAATCAAGCTAAACAAAACAAAACAAAACAAACAAACAAAAACCCATAAACTCTATTGTATTAATATAACTCTATTGGGACATCTTCTGGGATTTTAATGAGTTAGTCGTCTTGGGGTGCCCGGGTGGCTCAGTCGGTTAAGCGTCCGACTTCAGTCAGGTCATGATCTCACGGTCCATGAGTTCGAGCCCTGTGTTGGGCTCTGGGCTGACAGCTCAGAGCCTGGAGCCTGCTTTGATTCTGTTTCTCCCTCTCTCTGCCCCTCCCCCACTTGCACTCTGTCTCTCTCTCTCCTTGAAAACTAAATAAACGGTTCAAAAATATGTTGAAAAAATGACTTTGTCATCTTCACCCATTTTATATTTTAGTCAATAATTCAATAACTTTGTCATTTTTATTATTATCGATAATATTGGAGTGATATTACCACCTGCCATTTCACGCACAACTTAACCACAGTAATGACGCTGTCATGATTTCTGATTTTGCGGACGAAGGATCCAAGACTTCATTATTTCCTGTAAAATGTCCAAAATGTATGTGGCTGGTGGTGGCAGGGAGCAGAGTCAGGTGGTCTGACCCCAGATCCAGCTCTACACACCTGGACATCGCTGCCTCCCAAGTCCCTGCTGCTTATTACCTGGGA
The DNA here is from genome assembly GCA_030068075.1 of Paguma larvata. Classification (NCBI taxonomy): domain Eukaryota; kingdom Metazoa; phylum Chordata; class Mammalia; order Carnivora; family Viverridae; genus Paguma; species Paguma larvata. Next base: position 6,215,632 of record CM057826.1, read on the forward strand.
TTCAAACATTGGGAAGCATCTTGAAAGCAAGTTCTTTAATGCTACCTCTGTTGGGTATTGGACTTGCATAGTTGTAGAAAATCTTCCTTCTGAGAATGTCCTTCTCTCAAGATGTATAAATCAACTTTTGTAGCAGGGATTCAAACTAAATGTCCACGGGGTCAGGCTGGTAACCAGAATGTGTGAGTTCCCTGAACCTAAGAAGATGGAAGAGTGGAGAGGTCAGTATCCAAACACACACACACACACACACACACACACACACACACACACACTGCCTGAGCGTTTAAATACACGTTGATAACACTACTCCAATCAAAGAGAAGCCTTCTGCAATCCAGGTTGTTCTTGTGGGCAGAGACTTGTAAATCAATTGGTAAAACTTGCTCAGTTAAAATTTTGCTCAAAGCACAGATAGGGAAGAAGATTCAGACTTTGAGGGACACTTGTGAATGTTCCAGATAAGTACAATGTGAATAGATAATCTTTTACAAGATTGAAAAGGAAAAATATTAGAATGGAAGAAGAAGACTGGGCCGTCACGGTGACGGGTAGTGAACTAAAAATTGGGTCATATGAATATTCTAATTAGATGAATTTTTTAATGCTGTCACTGCTTAAGAATTCTAAGTTTCTGGAGGTTAAAGTCCTTTGTTCTTACCTGATTAGAATGACCTATAATTGTTAAAAATGAAAAACTAGTTGTGCCAAAATGGAATAACCCAACTCACGCAACCCCCTGGAGTATTCGACTCTATTCTGTGGCATGTTTACCGAGGACAACGAGATTGCTCACTTCCATAATTCATCTTTGTTTAAATTGTACAATACCCTGGTGATGCGTCGAAGACGACAAGGGATTATATTTACCATCGTTGGACAATATCGAGGTGCAGTGCAAGTGTAGACCTGCAATTGGGATGTACCGTCATGATCACCCCCAACGGAACTACCTCTGAGAATCACTGTTTGGAAGGAATAGCATTTTAAATCTGGACTTCAGCCTTTTTTTGTTGTCTGAACCTTACCTCAGGAAAATGTTATCTTGGCTACTTGAATTCAGACCAGTTTTCTACTGCAAATGGAAAAAGGAGACATAAAAAGAGGTAGGATTGTATCAGAGGTCCTCCAAGAGCCGATTGAGACGTGATGAGAACACCATGTGAATCTGGGGATTGGAGTCCTGTGTTTACCTACCAAAGAATGAGTGTGATTGCCAGAAAACCACCCAAAGTAGGAAGGAGCAAAGGAGAGTTCCCTTACAGTTTTTAGAGAAAGTGCGGTCCTCCCGACCACTTGATTTTGGACTTATACCTTCCAGAACTGTGAGACAATACATTTCTGTCATGTTAAGCCACCCGGCGTGTGGTGCTTTGTTGTGGTAGCCTGGGAAACTAGTGCAGTGGAGAAGTACAAATGAACCTAATCAATACAATTGCCAAAACGTTGCATTTGGCATCGGCTGTCTTGGCATAGTTTTTAATAACATTCCTTAACTCTCAAAAGTGACCCAACTTGCATGAAAGTATCAGAGACCCATTCCATGCTTTGCATCTAGCCAGCTTCAATTAATCTTTAATTTGAGTGTCCCCCTTCTTAAGTGTGTGTGAATGATGTGTAAGGAGGATTAAGACATAAAGTGAACAACACCTTGGTATGAAGGGCTAAGTGTTTTTTAAGTCTCTGAGTTAGAAAACAGGTATAGACCATGGATACTTAGTTCAAGTGTAAGCAAACTGGTTGCTTCAATTCTTACTTCAGTTTACCTGCTTGTGAATGGCCAAGCTTTCTAGAGACTCAGTAACAGTGAGTAGAAAATCAAATAAAGGGAAGAATACTGGTTGAGTTCTCATTTTGACAGCTTATAGGTGAAGGCAGGCTTCCGTCAGGGCCATGCTGGGCATCTAAAACTCAGAGGAAAACACAAGGTCTTATGAGCTTGAGAAATGAGAAGACAGAGTCCAAACTAAACATAGCAGCAAGAAAGAGAGGAAGGAAATCCTGAGGGACCACAGTAGAGACACCAAAATTTCCATGCATCGACTTTGCCCACATCCCTGGTTGATGCCTGACCTACTCATGTGTAGCTCTACGTGTAGACTAAGCCAGCTCACCTAAGCATAGAAGAACAGACCAGAGATTCCAACTGCTGCCTATTTCTGGGGAGACACGGGAGGGAATTTGAATTTAGTCAAAACAAAACAATTAAATTAACACTCTTGAGAGAAACATATGAGAATTCATAGTTATAATGACATCTCAGTCATAATATCAGTGTGCAATCCAGAATTTCCAGACGTACAGAGAAACCCATGCTCAAGGGAAAAGGCAACCCACAGGGATCTCATTCCCTGCAACTTTCAGCAAAGAAAGTGGCAGAAAGCAAAGCCTCAGCCAAAACCCTGGAACTCTCTGTCATGGAGCAACCAGGCAGGACCCTTGGCTCGAGTGCCCACGACATCCTGCTTTCTTTTTGGGAGGGCCATCGTTCAAAGTGCCCCTGGTCACTTAACACATTGTGCTTTGCCATTACAGTTGAAGACAAGGACAGTCCTCGTGGGGAAGGGTGGGCAAGAGGAGGGCAAAAAGTTTCTTCTCCTAGTTGGTACTTTTGTCTCCACCTGCTTGAGTCGGAGGACACAGCCCGTCTGTGGGAGCTGCCGGCGGTCAGCTTCCGAGCTACGGTAACTCCGAGGCTCGTTTCCTGGATACCTGCGAGACTGAGCAGAGGAGGCTACTATGTGCCCAGCGAAGACTGAGCATTGCTCCATTCACATCTGGGCCCTATTATCTAGATGCTTCGTTAACGTCACTGTGTAAGAGATAAACGGTCCTGGAGATCATCTAATCTATCCTCATCTTGTAAGAATTAGTCCCAGAGGGGCGCCTGGGTGGCTCAGTTGGTTAAGTGGCCGACTTCAGCTCAGGTCATGATCTCATGTCTGTGAGTTCGAGCCCCACGTCAGGCTCTGTGCTGATGGCTCATCAGAGCCTGGAGCCAGCTTCGGATTCTGTATCTCCCTCTCTCTCTGCCCTTCCCCTGCTCATGCTCTGTCTCTATGTCTCTCAAAAATAAATAAACCTTAAAATAATTAAAAAAAAAAAAAAGAATTAGTCCCAGAAGGTTCAATATACTCCCAAGTTAGACAGCCAGGCAGTGTCAGTACTGGGACCACGACACCACTCTTGATTCCCAGCGCCATGTTCTCTGCGCTACGGTGTCTTCCACCAATCAGTCACTTGATTAATATATTGAATGTAATATTTATCACACACCGACTGGGAACCGAGAATTGTCCTGGGGGATAGAGGTGCATTCGTAATTGTGACAGAGGAGGTCTGTCCTCAAACTACACTTGTCCTTCTGTCTTAGACGCTATACGTATGCCGACTTGGAAGCTGTCTCATTTAATCAGTGAATAAAGACATAATAATTTTCACCTCCTATAAGGAATTCTGTATGTTGGTCTTCCCTGATGTGTTATCCCTCTGCCTCTGTTTATCTAAAAGAAGTTAAATAGGGAGCGGCTGGGTGATTCAGTCTGTTAAGCATCAGACTCTTGATTTTGGTTCAGGTCACGATCTCACAGTTTGTGAATTCAAGTCCCACCTCGGGCTCTGTGCTGACAGTGCAAAGCCTGCTTGGGATTCTCAATCTCTCCCTCTCTCTCTGCCCCTCCCCAGCTTCTCTCTCTCTCTCTCTCTCTCAAAAAATAAACACATAAACATAAAAGAATAGGAAAGGAAAGAAAAGAAATAAAATAAGTTAAATAAATCTAAAAGTGCAAAGAAAGGTCCCTGTTGAACTTTAGCTATAACGGCCTGCTTCTAGGCATTACTCCCTTCATTTGTGCTGTACCTGTGAGTCATTTATTCATGACACCTGACCCGTAGGGCGATGCGAGTAAGTTAACCCTCAGATGACTCTAGCCTTTGGGCCTCCCGTATGAGGCTCTAGATACTGTGAAGGGATTAGTTGTCCTCAGCGTTCAATGTTTAAATTCCAGATCCACAGAATTTATCACCGTAATAAATGTTTGCTTTACACTGCTGAGTTTTAGAGTATTTGTTGCAAAATTTCAGTAACCATTCACAATTTCATCTCTTTGTAATTTACCTGATGTTGGTTATTTTGGCCTCCACAACTCAAGACAAGAATATGAACTACTTTTCTCCCAATACTTTATTTTCTTTTTTTAAAAGTTTATTTATTTATTTTGAGGGAAAGAGAGAGTGGGGAGGGGCAGAGAGACAGAGAGAGAGAGAATCTCAAGCAGGCTTTGTGCTGTCAGCGCGAAGCACTACACGGGGCTCGAACTCACGAACCAGAAGATCATGACCTGAGCTGAAATCAATGGTCAGATGCTTAACAAACTGAGCCACCCACGCACCCCCATTTTCTTTTCATTAGAGAATAATGCAAGCAGATATACACGTATTTGCTATTTAACTTTGTATAAATAAATTATAGGTATTTTTTATCGACTGTTCAGAATATTTTTTCATTAAGATTTATTATTTGTATTAAATACAGGTGAGGCAGGGAGAATGTTTTTCTCACACCTGCTCCGTCTTCCCTGCAAGTCCAAGGTTTAATTGGACTCTAGCGTCTGTATAAGCACACGGCAGTGTGCCCTCACTGTGCTGACACTCAGCTTCCACCCACACATAAACTCTTGTCTTCAAAAGAAATAGGGTTCTAAGACTGAATCTAAGAAATTTCCATATCAACCAGAAATCAGAAGGTATGTGGAGAGTGAATTCAAGTCTGAATACATAATCTTTTTCTTTAATTTACTTGAAAGTAGGCTTTCCTATGAATTCCCAAGTCACATGAAGACACTGAAGATTGCTCTTTGGGTAGTCTTATTTCTACGAATAAATTAATATTTTTGGCGTCCTTTATTTAGCATTTTTGTCATAATGCCCTTTATTCTGAAGACAATTCAGTCACCTCAATGGCATCCCCAAATACATGACTGGGGTTACTTGGTCAGCTGCTGTTCCTGGCAGTATCTTCTTCGTATTTTCATTAGACTCAGATTTCTCTCTAATTCACCGACTTCACGCATAATGTCCATTTGATTTCCTCACTTGAGCTGTCAAGTATGCCTTTCTGTAGATGAGAACAGGAGGCCCAGGCTCCTTCAGAGGAGACTTCAGGGGGTAAATTTTAGTGCGGGGCTAAAATTATGGTTCTTATGGGTTCTGCTGAGGCCAATTTAGTTTCAGTGGTATCATAATTTACAAGACACGGTGATATAAAATAAGACCTGGATGAACACCTGGGGTGTCTAATCAGGGTGATGAGCGTGAAGCAATTCTTCTTGCCCTTGGTGTTAATGAAGCCGGACACTTAATTCCTCAGCTCGGGTGATGAACATTTTTCTCCAAGGCCTCATGGTAGCTCTCCTTTTGTGACTGGTTACGTCACTGTCTTTAGTGTGGGGAAAAACACGCATTTTCCCTGCAAGTGACCCATGTCAGGGTTGTGTCTCTCTTGAAACGGGTTCTAAACTTTTCTCCAACCTTCTATATTTTCATACCTGTTTTCTACTCCCGGTTTTCTGTTGCTTCAATTAAAAACAATGTGGAGACTTCAGACAACATGACTATGTGCCATCTTACTTACAAAAAGGCAGGACGCCGCCTGCCATCGGTTACACCACTGGCGACTCAGTGGCACGCGATGAACTGGGTTAGACCAGCTGTGGCAAACTATCAACCTGCACGGTGAGTACATCTCAAGCTGTGGGTTGCCAGGGGTTCTTATAATATGATTTCAATGCATTGAACGGTCGGTCACTAAAAGTGGAAATGACGAGTATTTTATTTATTTATTCACTGATTTATTTATTTTTTTAATTGTTTAAATATTTATTTATTTTTGAGAGAGAGAAACAGAGTACAAGTGGGGGAGGGGCAGAGAGAGAGAGGGAGACAGTATCTGAAGCAGGCTCTAGCCTCTGAGCTGTCAGCACAGAGCCCAATGCAGGGCTCGAACCCATGAATCATGAGATCATGACCTGGGCCAAAGTTGGAAGCTTAATTGACTGAGCTGCCTAGGTGCCCCAATTTATTTTATTTTTAATCTAGCTTTCTGGGAAGGCCTGTTATGTCTTGTATTAGACACATTAGAAGAAGGAAATAAAAATATGATAAAATCTTTTCATACAAACAGAGTCTAAAAAAGCACAAAGTAGATGTTGACTAAAGAGAAAATAATGCACAGGCCTGAGTTGCCTTATGTTACCCCCCTTCCTCTTTCACTTGTCTAAATTCTGTAGTGGTGTTGGTCTTGCATCTAAAGTGCTGGGTATCTGTATTGGAAATGGGCAGAAGGTCATCACAGGAGCTGGGGGAAAGGATTACCGCTGGAGAGAAAGAAGCCAAAACAAAGGCAAATTAAAATCCAATATAATATGTTAACATTAAAAATATCTCGTCTATTCAATACACTCCCTTATTTTTAAGAATTCAACGTTTATTTACCTCAAAGTGTTCTACTTCACCGTCTCCTCCAAGACATCCATTGAGATGATGGGTTCCAAGTGAGGAGGGACTATTTACGGGAGGACTTTCTGGAACTGTGATGAGCATCCGTGTTTGACACCGGAACACGCAGGAGAAATTCGCTTCCTGACGTGCGTCTCAGGGCGGCTCATGGAGTGCTTAGCCTCTTCTGATCAATTTTGCGGAAATCAGAAGATGTGAGGAAATGGACTCGCCCGGCCCAGTGGGAATTAGCGGCCTGCCTCTCCTCTGTGCCAAGCTGGCGCTGTTTACTCTTCTCCTGGAGCTGATCGTGTCTCCCCCGCGTTCTTACATAAGCGCCTAACGAACTACGAGAGCAGAGTCTGTGATCACCTCGGATCCCAAACAGCCCCCGTATCGATGCTTTCTCTGCGGTTGGCGCCCCCGCAGTGGCTTCTTGAATGTGACAGGATTAGTTCCAGGATCCTCACAGATGCTTTTAATCCCCCTCTCTACCCTCACCAGGGCGACAGCAGCCTCTGAACGGTTCCCTTGTATTTAATAAAATTGTTCCAAAACATGAAAAAGAATTTTTTTTACTTGTCATAATACACAATTGTGCAGTAAAGCTCTGCTTTCTGCTCTGTTGATAAAATATACTTTACCCAGTCTGCCAGTTTTTTTGTTTTGTTTTGTTTTGTTTTGTTTGTTTTGTTTTTTGTTTTTTTGATGGCATGCTCTTTATTTCAGCACTCCTGGTTCTCTATAAGACTGTAAACCCACATCAGGTGCAGCAGGGCTCCGTGAACTTGTGACCGCCCAGGAGACAGGTGTATACATCTCCTTCATCCAGCCAAAAGATCAGCCTCGTCTATAGGCAACAGGGTAAGAATAAGACAGTACTGGGGCACCTGGGTGACTCAGTTGCTTAAGTGTCCGACTTCGGCTCAGGTCATGATCTCACGGTCTGTGGGTTTGAGCCCCGCGTCGGGCTCTGTGCTGACAGCTCAGAGCCTGGAGCCTGCTTCAGATTCTGTATCTCCCTCTCTCTCTGCCCTGCTCATACTCTGTCTCTATGTCTCTCAAAACTAAATAAACGTTAAAAAAATAAAAAATAAATAAAAAGAATAAAGACAGTACTGAGTACAAGGCATGGGTGTCTGTGGCTTTGTGTGATTTGGGGCATATCATGCCCTTTGTGTGGCCAAACAGAGAGGGACCTTCTGAGGGACCTGGGTGTCACCAGTAAGGGACAGCCCGCACGGATCCTCACACACTGGCTGCTCCAAGTGCTAGGACAAAGACATTTGGAAGATGTCATCCCAAGACACTGAATGTAAGAAGATGGGGTCCCAGCCCCGACTCTGCCCCAGTGAGGTCTCTGACCTGGAAAGTCACTTTGCCGCTCCTGCCTCAGTTTCCCCAAGAGTGGAATGAGAGGACTGTATCTAGATTAGCCCCAAAGACAATGCCAGCTTTGGTACTTTGCTCATTCAAACATTAGGGACAAACACAGGTCATCTTAAATCCAAGAGATGTAGAAGATGTCCTTCTGCCTAGGAAAAGAGCCACCTCGCGATGTGTGTGGCCACGGCTGCCAGTTTCCTGAGACCCAGAAGCTCATAGAGGATAGTAAAGGATCACATGACCGTGAGGAAGCAAAAGGCATAGTGCCCCAGGGTTTCCGTTTTTCCCCAAAGACTTTAACAGAAGCCAAGGCCCATAGCTTTTATCCTTAAATCAGACAAAAGAGAGGGGTGTGTCCCAAGGCAACCCAATCTGATCTATCAAGTAGTTATTGAAATAAAGTTGGGAGTTTAATTTAGGGGAAGCTTTTTTTTTTTAATAAGAAGAAAGGATTCTGTTCACTTAAGTTGAATCACCTCAAACTCCAGCAGAAAGTTACAAGGTGACGGAAATCCAAGCGGCATTATCAAAATATATTTATTGCTCGTTTGGTCACTTTAAAGCGTAGAAACAGTTAACATTGATTTTGCTATAGATGTCACTCTTCCTAATGACTATGAAATTTTATACCCAATAATGTGGAACTCAGTGTTATTTAAATACAAATCCCTAACACATATTGTGTATAAAATAGAAGTATGATTAAGCATACGATGCAGCTCTTTTTTTGTAATATTCTATGATTCAATTACTGGTACAGTAGATTGTTACATGGCACTTTGATGTCCAAAACACTGCTCTATGAGGTGATTTAAGGATGCTGGTTGCCACCTTGGTCTTTCTTCCGAGTTATTAGAATCTGTGAGAGACGCTGCACACAACTAACCACAAAACAGTGCAGTGAGAGAAGACTACATATAATGGTGTTTCTTGGTCTACATTGTTTATTATTAAACATTAACTTTTTGAATCTCTCACAGATCTGTAGAAGACAGAAGAGTGGATGATATCGTTCCAAATTTAACAATGAAGATGTAAACTCCAGTCACCCAAGGGCAGAGTCATTAACTAAGAAATGCAGGGTTTTACTTGCTCCCAGGACACCAAGTCATACTTGCAACTCAGAGGTGAGGATGGTTATTATATGTTCCTGTCAAGATTAGTAACCAGAGAAAGCTTTAAATTTAAGGCAGAAGGAAGAGTTGTGAGTTATCTTAATGGAGGGAAGGGTATTGAACATTCCAAATGTAGGAAGGAGCATGGGCAAAAGGACACAGATGATAAAGTTTAAGGGGCTACTCAGGTCATTTACAAGAAAACCACTGACCTGTGTGTGAGGTACCTGGGGAAGAACAGTGGCAAAGAAGTATGGAAAGGAAGGATCTAGAATGCCAGATGGAGCTTGGACATGCAGATTTATTCCATGGAAATTGGGAATCACTGGAAACATTTCAGCAAGTCAGTGATCGATCGAATGGCTGATCTGGGAAGCATAGCTTATAGAAGCATAACTTGAATCTTGTAGATTCAAGATCTGGGAAGCATAGCTTATAGAAGCATAACTTGAATCATGAAGTAATCTAGCTGGTGGAGACCGGGTTGGAGTGAATTGGGAATTAATGGGCATGGAGGGTAAGAAACTCACTGAGATCAAGAAGCAACTCAACACTAGCTCCAAATGTCCACCACATCCTAACCACTCCAGCGGTAAGATTGGCCAATCCCAGTGGGAGAAATTGGGTTTATCAAACATTGCCTTTCTTGCTTAAGCAAGTAAGAAACTAATTTTCATATATATATTTTAGATGTTGCATGAATGTTAGATTTTACCTCTTCCTCTGCAAACTGAGGGTTCCACCAGAATTATTTGAAGAGCTTTATTTGGCGTCATTTCAAGAATCCTGAAACAGTAGGAGATATAAGAGGGCTCTCTTGATTCCCAAACTCTGACAAGCCTCAAACTACTCATGACATTTTAAACAACGGTCTCAGATCTGACTTTTTCATTGTGTTGCCATTGTTGAATTTATTTTGTTATTCCATGATTTCTTTAAAAAAAATAGGTCTTTGAAAGAAAATTTGATCTTTTTGGGGGGAGGTGCAATATTTGGTAAATATTGTCACTATCAATCTTCTTATTTCCCTACTGCTTGCTTCATTTTCATTTACTGTTCCTCTGTCTGTACTAACTTTTGTCTTGTGCATTTCCATTTTGTTCTATATTAGGTCTGTTAAGCATATAAGGGAATGATCTATACAGAGAAATGAAGGTGTTGGCCAAATAAGCCTCCATTTAAGTGAATTCCATGGGCTGATGGTTGGAGGTCTACAAGAAGGGCAACCAATTTGTGCGAAGGTGATTGGTCAGTAATGTTTGGAGCTCCTCCGTCCCCATCCTCCCGCCAACCAAATATATGTGAGGACATTTCTTGTGTTATCAAATCATGAAAGACAACTTTGCTAACTGCATATTCTGAGGTCAGGTTGCCAGCTTGTATATGTTATGGCTTCTTTCTGGCCTGTATTCTGGGAAGAACTAAGACAGCATTCATTAGACTTTTGACAGAGTATAGCTTCCTTTGTGTTCATCATGAATTTGCCTGCGTCCAAGCCACAACAGAACTCCTATTTCCCATACGACCTCTCAAAATAATCATGGTGACTTACTACGCTGCCAACTGGCAGTGGTTCACTAAGGAAGACTTAGACTTATAATCTCCCTTAGGGCAGCATTTTGATATACAAAAGATACGTTTAAGAGGAACTCTCTAGAAAAAAAAAATGTGAAACACTGTCTGGCAAACTTTCTCTGATTGGATGCTGAAGCCTCAAAAAAAAAAAAAAATAAAGACTACAAGAGAGCTTCCCTCAAAGATTCTATAGGGAAAAAAACAAGAGAAATAGTTCACGGCTGTTCAAGCCCTCTGAAAGTAGCCTCCGTATCCAGCTGCGTCTTCCCCACCTCCTCACAGCATCCTGATTTCTCCTGCTCCTCCTCTTGGCCTAGAAGAGGACTTCTAGAAGTCTACATTTCCCTTTAGGATTCTGTGTGTGTTTGTACTTCCAAACAGGAAAAAAAAATCACATTGAATAATTTCCCCTGAATATTTTTAGATCTATAGAAGGCAAACTCGAACCCAGGTTGAGAGAGGAGTTGTGGGCTTTAAAAAGTATTTTTCCTAACTTTAAAAAGTATTTCTGCCTGTTTCATGAAGGCAGACAAATCAGTGACGGAATTCAGGATTCTGTTGGGTAACTATTGTCCTCAGTTACCGTTTTTGCACCGACTAGCTCCTTTCATCTTAGGCCCTGGGGAAGGGAAAATGGTTAGAAGCAGCACAGTGGGAAATGCCAGGAGAGGATTTAATCTAGATGTGCATAAATAAAAAATGGCATTAAAAAAGAAATGTATTATGTAAGGCCATATTGGAGTCTTTCCCTTAAGTTCAGATTGGGCAAAGACACACAATTATAAACAAAATAATGATGAATATCTTTTAAGATGGACTTCAGAAATATTTCAAACAGTATTCTGGGGTACAGAAAGAACTGAAGTCAAGACAGATGTGTTCCTTTTTAAATGTGTTCAAATATTGATAATGCTTAAAAACGGAATTTGAGATTGCCAACTTAGAAGATTTTGAACCGTTGGATGAATATTTTCAAAAAGCCTTATAAATGATTTGCAAATCATTGTCTGATAATACATTAGTATTCAGAATATATAGGAACTCCTAAAACTCAACAATGAAATGACAAACAGCCCAAGTCAAAAATGGGCAAAGAATTTGATAGATATTTCTTCAAAGAAGACATACAAATAGCTAATAAGGACATAGAAAGTTATTCTGCATCTATGAGGGAAAATAGAAGTCAAAACTGAAGTAAGACGCCACCTCATACCAATTGTGATAGCCATTATCCAAAATACAGAAATTAAGTCTTGGTGTAGATATGGAGAAATCGAAACCCTGACGTAGTGCTGCTGGAAATATAAAATGGGGCAGCCACTGTGAAAGACAGTATGGCAGCTCCTCAAAAAAATTAAACAGAATTATCATATGATCCAGCAATTCCTCTTCTAGTTACATGTCCAAAAGAATTGAAATCAGAGACTCAAACAGAATATTGTACACCAGAGTTCACAGTATTATTTGCAATGATTAAAAGGTAGAAGCAACCAAATGTCCATTGACAGGTGAATGGATAAGCAAAATGTATATATAAATTAGAATATTATTCAATCTCGAAAAGGAATGAAGTTACGACACATGGTGCAAAATTGATAAAACTTGAAAAGATAAGTGAAATAAGCCAGACACAAAAGGATGAACACAATATGACTTGACTTACACGAGTTATCTAGAATAGTCAAATTTGTAGAAACAGAAAATGAAATAGTGGACACTAATGCAAGATTTTAGAGTGCAATGGTCAAGAAAGGATTCTTGAGATGTTTTATGGTGCAAAAAGGTGCTTTTATTATAGCTTGGAGACAGGCTCTGTGGGCAAAAGAGCTGCCTGGGATTGTGAGGAATGACTGATTATATGGGGTTTTCTATCCTATGGAGTTGAAGAGGATGTTAGGGCTCCGGAAAATTGAGTCTATAGGTTGCTGGAGGTCTGACTATTATTAAGATTGTGTTTTTCTTGTAAATCATTAATATAGTTACAAACTATCATTGTGTTTCATGTCCTGAGTGACCGCAATCTTTATCAATTGACCATTTGTTTCTCCCCTTAGTTCTTACAATCACGTGAATTTACCTAATGACACCAAATTGAACCCTCAAAAGGGATTTAATAGGTAAATTTTATGTCATCTATATTTTACCACAATTTTTCTAAAAGATTTTTTTAAAGACCTAGAAAATAAGCAAGCTAGGAAACAAAACAAATATAAAGCTTTATGCTTGTTTTGTCTCCTAGCTTTATATATATATTATATATATATATACATATATATAAATATATTGCAGAAAAGATCTGTATATATTATCTAAACCCAGATACCAAAATAAAAACAAGACCAGAAGACCCTCTGCTCTTTAAGAATTAGGAAGCTATGAATCAGGGTACTCATGGCTATGATAATCACAAGGACCACAGGAAAGACTAGTGTCCCACATTGTCTAAGAAAGAGAGGACAACTTTCCAAAATCTTTCCAAAGATTCTATGCCAAAGAAAACACCGGCACCCCCAGATTCCATGTATATATTCCCAAAACCTCCTGTTGAATCATTTATAAACATGAGAGTAAAATAACATGACTTTCTGTTGACACAAGTGCCTCTATATCTACCATCTGTCTTGATCAGCGATGACTTAGAGCATCACTGATTTGTGCCTAGTCCTTGATTTATAAAAATGACTTAGTGAGGACATGCAGAGGTCTATGCCATTGAGAGAGAAGTTTAATATTAGTCACAGTTCCCCTAGAAAGGAGAAGTATGCACACCATGCAGGGCCACCATGGGAAGCACCGGGACACAGAGAGAAGAGAAGGGAAGAAGGCATAGACCAGAGCCTCTATTGGGGTTTGTGTAGGAGGGTCAAGGCAGAGAAGAGTAAACTGTTTAGGATTTGCTAATTTTAATGGTTCCAACTGACTGTGGGTCATAGGGGCTGTCTTTAGTTGTCAAGTGTTGGCTCTGGGTCGATTCAGGGCAGGAGAACTGCTGGCCTGGTGTGTGAGAGTCCCATATGGGAATGGGGGTATGGACTTGGAAATGGGGGGGTCCACATATGAAAGGCAGGCTTACTGCCATCTTGTTTACTGTCTCCAGGAACTTAGCAGCCCTGGGAGGCATATCTATCCATCAAGAAGGCCCCCCAGAGATGTCGTCTAGAAAATATGACACATGATTAGTACAATCAGATTCCTTAGAATTCTAAAATCACTCGAGTGGTGGAAATTTCTAACAGTCCTGTCTTTCTTCGTGACACAAACTGTAACTGTTATTTTGGGCTCATTATCAGACGAACACAGGGTCTCCTGAAGTACAACCTCTGTAAATTTTAATGAGTAGAGATCTACCCTGCAAAGGAAACAACCACTAAAACATGCTGCAGAAGGATGAGTTTTCGAGTGTACGGGACAGCACTCCTATACCTGGTCAGATTATAGCCAATCTAGATATTAGTATAATGACATTCTATAGGATTCAAAATATAAACAAAGAATAAGGGACAGTCCCAGAGCCCATATAAGCAAAAGACTACTCAGAACTAGCCACAATGATTTCCTAAAGCCCTTAGTACACCAGACTGATTTTTTCCCAGGTAATCATGACCATTCTCACCCTATAGCACATGAAATTTTATACTCTGCTCTAGGGGTGTGAACTCAACAACACGGAAATCTCATAATTGCTATTACGGTTCTGAAATCTGAGAAGTACCCACTCCCATAACAGAGACATGGGATATTTCCATACAAAATTCTAACTTAATATTGTTTGAGGATTTTAAAATGAAAGGAGATAATATCAGGCTTGTTCTGCAATAACACTCCCAATTCCCTTGCAGAATCAGTCATTTAAGAGATTACAAATCATCTCAAATGGCTGAGCCTATGACCTTCTCTGGGGTGTGTTAAATTGTGAAGAATAAAAATGGTAAATATATACACTCACAGTCTATATGCTTTGGGAATAGTTCATGGCTTCAGATTGCTGTAGAAACAGTGTTCTTTACTTCCTTAGGCACCCCACTGAAAATGGCCAAAAAATGTAAGAATTACTTGATGTCTCAGTAATAGCCCCAAAAACTTGCCTTCATAAAGCTAGAGGTCCATAATCAAAAAAAAAAAAAAAAAAAGAAAGAAAGAAAGAAAGAAAGAAAAAAAAAAAAAAAGAAAAAGGATAATTCAGCACACTTCCATGCCGAACATGCCTTTTTGACTAAAGACCTTTATATAGAACAGAAAAAGACATTCATGGAAATTCTGTAAAGGTGAGACATTGTCTATAATCACAGTCTAAGGGATCTTTTCTGCAAATACTTCCAAATGGATTTCCTAACCATTGCCTCCTTCCATGGGCTGTGGATATAGACTAGTCATAATATTTTCTTAGATTTAAATGATTCTCTGTTTAAAAAAAACAACTTCATATTCACAGGGGTTTAAAAGTGTTAATACACGGTGTCCTTTATTTAGGGAGTTAAAACTTACACTGTCTGGGCGCCTGGGTGGCTCAGTCTGTTGAGCGTGCAACTCTTGGTTTAAGCTCAGGTCATTATCTCTTGGTTCATGGGATTGAGCCCCACATTGGGTTCTGTGCTGTTAGCTTGGGATTCTCTCTGTCCCTCTCTTTATCACTCTCCCACTCACATGTGTTCTCTCTCTCTCTCTCTAACTTAAAAAAAACAACCTTATACTATCAACTGTAAAATGATAGAAACATTTTCTAGGAAACTGATATGTGATTTAGTCAAGGCTTCCTCCATTTATCAGAAAATCTCTTGTTCTTGTAAACCCGAGAGCCTCTGCAGAAGTGGAATGAACAAATAGATTCTTGGAACTAAAATTATTTCAACTATCAGGCACCTTTGAAATCTCATCGCCCAGTGCTACTGTTAGCTTTCATGGCCCTGCATCATTCCCCGTCAGGAATTTATACAGTTTCTCTCTTTGAACTGGTCATCGTCAGGCCCACAGCTGAAAAATACCTCCACTGACTCTCCGTTCATACATTTCACAGCTGAGGTACTGAGTACTGCAAACGAACACCCTGTAAACTCAGTCTTCTCGTGGACTTTTACAGCATGTTTTTCTTCTCCAATCATTTAATTAGCCCCTAGGTGATCTAAAAGTAGATGATTTGATGTTCTGAAAAAGACATCAGAGAAGAGCTATCTTCTGACTGGTAAGGACCACACGCTGTAATCATGCTTAGCCTAATAGTAATTAAATTTGCAAGGGATTAATCTTTAAATGCACATCTCCCAATTAAAACAACCTCACCCATTCTCAAATGACAAAAGTGGGAAGGTTACAGCAAGTAGAGATCTTAAACTGAGATTCTCCAAGGAATTCTGGAAGCAGATGGTCCATGGGGGTTTAATGTTGACAGAGGATCTCCGGAACAAGCAGACAATGTATGAAGTCGGCAGTTTCTGCCTACGACTATCAGAGCAGATGCTGTTGTGTTCCTGGAGCCACTGACTGTCACATTCTCCTTTGTGTACTTCCTTTGGCCATAAACTTGAAGCAGTGTATGTTACACACTTTTGATTCAAATGACAGCAACTTACCTGAGGCTGTGTTTTACTACAGACAGTCACTACCCTAACTCCAAAGTTCCGATTTCACAAGTTATTGCTAGCACACTCTTAAGAATTGTCAGGCATATCATTCGTGCCAATTCTTAGGAAAATTCACATAATGGCATAGTTTCAGGAAAGGTTATTAGAGTACATCTTCCTCAAAGATATTCTAATTGTTAATTATTCTTAACAGATGTAGATTGATTAACACTCAGGACAGTGTGGCGATAAATTTACGCACCTAAAAATCACAACTCAACCTGTGAAATGTTATCTGTTTCTTACCATATGTTGATGGTTATTCATGGTGTTTCTGTAAGGGCAAATCGGGACTGACTCCATTTTGTTAAAGGGCAAACTGAGACTGACTCCATTTTGAGTCCCCAGCGCGGAAGCTTGACCTATGGAACAGGACCCTGACCCTTCCTCAGCCAATCGGCTAGGGCCATGACCATCACCCCTCCCACTATCCTAGACTCCTTTAAAACTCTTGCGCCTTTGGAACTCTCTCTCTCTCTCTCTCTCTCTCTCTCTCTCTCGACCCACCACTGCATTGGTGCAGGTAGGAGATTGAGCTCGAGCTAGCTTGAATAAAGGCTCTTTGTTCTTGCATCAGACTCGGCTCCCTGGTTGTTTTTGGGGTTCCCGAATTCTGGGCATAACATTTCTCTTGTAATAATATTACAAATCAAACTCCCAAAAGACTCAAACATTTGCAACCTCAGCTTTGGCTATAAAATGACAGAAATATAACAATGTATTCAGGTCTAGAGAAAACTAGGGAATGACATAAAACTGTGTTTGCCACACCAAATGATCCAGTAATGATTCAAAGGCAAACACAGGATAAAGTGTTGGCCCACGAACTATAAATCCCACTTCTGTAAATGACACCTTAAGGTTGAGGAAAATCAGCTCTGGCTAAAATGTGGGACAAGCAATGACCTAAAAGGGAAATTCTGAATGAGAGTCCTCTTGCCCTGGGGAAAACATGTCGTATCCTCCAACATGATGACAAGTAACCACCAGAGAAGTTTTCTTTTTTATTTTTTTAAGTGTATGCATTTATTTTGAAAGAGACAGAGAGATAGCACAGAGGAGGGAGAGAGTGAGAGAATCCCAAGCATCCTTCACGTCAGCACGGAGTCCAACACGGGGCTCCATTCCACAAACCATGAGATCATGACCTGAGCCAAAATCAGTCACTTAACTGACTGAGTCCCCCAGGTGACCCCACCAGAATCAGTTTCACATGCGTCTCATGGTCAGTGACACCTCAGGATCATAGCATCACTTTTTAAAACCAGTCAGCCAGTGACAGGATACATTTCTGAAAGTCCACCAATTGGCAGCACAAACCTGTCAGGAGCCACCCTCGTGAAAGCCAGCTTGTCAGCACCATATACACACCACTAAGTAGCATGAATTACCCAGGTAATAAAACCAAATAAATGATTTTGGGCTCCACCTTTCCAAGTCCACCAATCTCTTAACTTACAAACTTCTCAGAACCCTATAGGAGATCAACTCCTTTCTCTCCTTGAAGCGATTGTTCTCACAAGCATAGTTTTCTTTGACTTAAGAATGTAAAAGTTTGACTTCATTGAATGCTGTCTTCCTTCTCTGTCAATCTCATAAAAAGGTCTCACTGATTGATTTAGCTTTTTATACTGAGGATGCTGGGCTTCTGCCTTCTTTTAAATATGTAGACAGTTAACGCAAGACAAGGAATGGTAGAGAACATGTCTACAAACTGGTGGATAGATCCATCGAATATTTCGAATTTCCCCAAGGAAAAGTCTTTGCTTATTTAAGGGGGTGGGGGAAGGCAATAAAAAGATAACGATTTTATTACAGAAGATTCAGAAGCAATTGCCTGGATTTCTGTTAAGAGAAACAAGAAAGCAGACATTTCTTAGAACAGCCCTAACTACAGGGAATTTCACTAGTCCCTTTCAAGGTCTTGTCTTACTCTGCTTTCTCTACCTGTAGAAGCTTATGGCTTGGCCTGAGTTTACATGAGGGAATGGCAAATAGTAAACTTTAACATACAAGAAGATGATTGTATATCATGTGTTATCATATGTTCCAGATCTTTTTTCCTAGAATAAGCACTTCTTTTTAGATCTGAGAACACACACCACCTTGCCTTCCCCTCCATTTTCCCAGCACATAAATTGTAGACAGATAACTCATCCAAACTCTTACAGAGCAGAAAAACAAATGGCATTTAGACTTCTTTTAAAGGAAAGGTACCAAGGGGGCAACGGAAGACCCTCTAATAATTTGCATTAAACACTCCTGGACCTTAATCCATTTGTTGTTTACAGACTCATACCTGCTTCTATAAAATGTGAACACCCCAAAAGCAAAAGAAGGGATGATCTTATAAAGCAAAATTCAAAACACTTGATTCTTCCTGTGGAGGAGGAAGAATGGAGAATCATTCACGCGATGCACAAACGAAGAGCCATTAATATGCTATTTCTTGTAAGTTAAAAGTAACATAGTCATAAAACATTTCCTTAAATGTTATTTGAATATAATTTAAATTTTAATACTGCCCATATTCCCCTGAACTATAAGTGATTCCTAATTACCGATTATGTGATACGGGAACCAACGGGTCGGCTCTCTGTATTGGCATAATTTAAGAGATAGTAAATGTGTTTAATAATTTCAAAGGTTTCCTCAAATCCTGGTTAACATTCTTGGTTTTAAATTGCATTACTCCCTAGGGAATGTGCTTAAATATAGTTCTTCTCTCCAAACTCTATCATAACAGTTTGCTCAATTAAAACTAGAACATAAGTCATTCCTAAAACTGTAGACAGAATAGGAAATATGCAGTTCGAATAGAAATACAAAGATAATACATATTCCTTGTTTATTGCAAGGTGATCTTCTTTGAGACCCCAAGTCCTGGTTGGCATTGAGTACAAGAGTATGCATGCTGGAGCCTTTAAGACTGCTGGACAGAGGACACATCTTTCTGAGGAAATCAACAAATTACCACTATGTGTAAGTTATATATTTCAGAAACATGATGTGTACTTGCCGTATCCGTTGGTGTCTCAAGAGGAATCAGATATCACAGTGAGATGGGATATTTACAATGATGTGTGCAAGGTTAAGTAAAGCCAAAAGGGAGGCTTTAGCGCCCTGAGTTTAACAACAGCAAGGACCTATGACCAGACATAGGCATTAGCCATGGGGAGAAAGCCACTTCTAGAACTTAAAGAGGGACACCTAAACGAAGCAGTGACCTTCAGTGAAGGATCGCAGTCACTGTCACCGCAGGGACTGGCAGGTAGGGAACACTAGAAGCAAATATTCAAATCTTCTCCTGGATTATGATTTACTTCATTGCACAAGTTCAGTTGGAAGCTTGAGGACAAGGGAGCCCATTGAAATACCCCATAAATGTCAGTCCAAGAAGGCAGAGCACATCGGGGAAACCAGGTCTGGGGAGCAAATGGGGGACACCCAGCACCCTAGCTATGCTGCTCTTAAAGGGACAGCAAAGACACTGCCTTTTCACTGAGCCTGTCCTCTCTGAAAGACCAGATGCTCTCCCAGCCTTTGTACTGACCGCACTGTGTTGTTTCTTTCCTGGAAAGTTGCTCAGTGTGACTTGCCATTAACAGAGACACTATCTCATTATCAGTGTCTTCCTAGCACCTGGCAGAGTACCTGGCATCAAGGATGTACAAGGAATGTTTGTTGATTGAACAGGTGTATAATCTATTGGCATAATCATATTTTTGTTTTTTGGGTTTGTTAGTTTGTCATTGTTGTTTTTAGGTAGGCTCCATGCCCAATGTGGGACTTGAACTCACAACTGTGAGATCAAGAGCTGCATGCTCCACACACTGAGACCCTGGCATAATCATAGTTTTCAATATTAATTTTGTAAAAGAATTTCTCATTAAATGGCGAAAAAATTCACATAGTAGAACTTGGTTCTTCCAGATATGTGACTAGTGCTGTGTTTACTTCAGGTGACAATCTTACGTTTTTCCTAAGATCCATTTCACAGGGCTTTCAGAATACTGTGTTTCCCTGTCAACCATCACCCATCCTCAATCAGAGATAATATCCTCATGAAGTTTATCTGTGGTGAAGAAGCTCCAAGACTCCTAACTTCTCCTACATCCAGTCCGAGACCCTGTTTGTCCTTTGATCCCTGTCTGGTGCTGTGCCCCCGACTCATCTCTAAACACAGAGTAAACTCTTTCAATGGTCTCCAAATTCATTTTTGATCAGTCTCTTTGACTCAAATTAAAATTAAGGGAATTTTCAAGTCAATTCCCTAAGAGAACGATTTAAGGATCCAAGTCCATTGTCTGCACACTCAACTCTAGTAGGTTTTCCAGCTAAGCTGGGCTCTCCTGGCCCTGGGTCTCGGGGCTCCTCTTTTCCTTCCCTGGGTCTCTCTAGAATATTCCAAAGCCCTCTCTCTTTTATTCTCCTACCTGGTCATGTTTCCAGAGCCACTGGCTACTTTTTTATCAAAATATTTCTCCAAGCAGATATAACATAAAGCTCAGTCTGATGTATCTGTCAATGGCTGTTAATTTGCAGATGAAATAATAGCTAACATTTATCTAGAGCCAGCTTTTCTTTTCAATTAATTCATTTAATACTCATCGGCCACCCTGTCCAATAGATGCAATTATTAATTCCATTTTCTGAGATGAGAAACTGCATGTAATCAGTTAATTGGATCGCAATGACCCACATTGGCTTGGCCCAGCCTGAATCGACACCCAGCAAGAGGAATCCATGGTGATGACGAATGTTGGTCCTAATCAAGACTCACTCCAGCTGCCTGGTCACGAAAACACCCCCTGCAACTGGGTAGCAGTGGGGTGTAATTCATGCTGAGGAATGAACAAAACCATCTCATTTACAAGTATGAGAGCACTGTGACTAGGAACCGGCTGTGGGGCAGGTCTGCCCGGGTACGGATGCTGGTTGCCTCACTTACTAACCATGTGACTTCAGGAAAGTTATTTGACATCTTGGGGCTTCAATTTTTTCATCTGAAAGTGACGATTATAATGAGACATACCTCAGTAAGCATGAAGTGAGAGTTAAATTAGCATATATGAGTTAATATTGAGAAACAACTTATAGCCTGGTACTGTGTAATTCCCAATTCAATTTTATTTACCAAGCACATATATAACATTTATGGTCTCTGTTTGTTAAATGCTAAAGTGGAGATATAGCTTCAGGCTGGTAATAAAGCTTCTCAGACTTCCACATTTTAAGAGTCTGTAGTATTTCTCACAGAAAGGAAAAAAATTGCAAACGAGGGTCTTTGTCAGCCTAGTGGAGGGCAGGTCAGGAGAGCACATTTCGATGCTATAAACAAGCTTGCAAGTCTTTAGCAAATGCACTCCTGATACTGTAACTTCATTTCCTACTCTTACAAACCAGGAACTAGAAATGATTCCCATTTTAAAGAGAAGAAAACCGGAGCTCCTGGGTGGCTCAGCTGGTTAAGCCTCTGACTCTTGGCTGCAGCTCACGTCATGATCTCATGGCCTCGTGGGTTCGAGTCCTGCATGGGGCTCTATTCTGGCAGCCTGGAGCCTGCTTGAGATTCTCTCTGTCTTCGCTCTCTGCCCTCCACTCGCATTACCTCTGTCTCTCTCAAAATAAATTTAAAAAACAATCTTTCTTTAAAATTAATACATAAATACATAAACAAATACATAAATAAAAACTAACAGTTCCAAGGGATTAGAAACTTCAATTACTAGACACAGGACAAGAAGGGAGGGAAATCTGGTGTATTAGTTTCCTTTTGCACCTGTAACAAATAACCCAAAGCCTAGTGTCTTAAACCACACAAATTTATTATCTTACAGTTGTGGAGATCAAAAGTCCAAAATGGCCTCCATGAGGCTAAAATCAAGCTGTCCGCAGGGCAGCATTCCCTTTAGGAAGTTGTAAGGGAGAATCCACTTCGTAGCCTTCTATAGCTTCTAGAAGCTACCCACAGCCCTTTGCTCATGGCCGCTTCTGCCATCGTCCGAGCTCGCGACGGCTGATTGGATCTTTCTCACATCACATACTCTCTCTGACGCTTCTGCCTCCTTCTCCCTCTCACTTTTGAGGACCTATGCGATTGTATCGGTCCCATCTGGATAATCTAGAATAATCCCGTCTGAAGGTCAAGGTTGATTAAGAAACCTTGATTCCATCTGTAACCTTAATTCCACTCTGCCATAAACATAACCTTTTCATAGGTTTTAGGGATTGATATACGTACACACAAATCTCAGCCTTCAAACCTGACAGCATTTAATTTTTTACATCTTCCAAAAAGACACTAGATTAGAAAACAGTTACACGGGTCCAACTCTAGGCCAGAGATTGAAAACCAGTGTCCCACCAGCCATTTCAGCCCTGAAGACACGTACAGATGTCCGCTTTCCCCTGAGTGATTTTTATCTCTTCTTGTTTTTTTTTTTTTCAAAATTTTAAATTAGTTAATACTGAAAAATCAGGAATCCAATGTTCTTTGCCAATAAGCATCATGTGATAGTTGTTTAGCGATACCGGTCTGTTTTCCTGCAAGCTGACAACATACAGAAGCAGAAGAGAGGCTGCCCCAGGTGATGGGCAAATGCCACTCAGCTTTGGTTCTGCTCCTTTTATACCCAGCCCACTTAACTGCCAAGGCAGATAGATGTTTGCACCTGGGCCCCTTTTTCTGGGCAAATATCCCGAAACAACTCAAAGAGAGGGGAGGCTCCATCCACAACCCTTGTAGAAGGGAGGAAGGAGGTTGAAAGAGGGGAGCAAGCCTGGGTGCAGCTTGCGGGCAACTGTTGAAGGAACAAAGTGGGGACTGCCCACCTGCAATTTTTTTTAAATTTTTTAACGTTTATTTATTTTAGAGACATAGAGACAGAGCATGAGCAGAGAAGGGCAGAGAGAGAGGGAGACACAGAATCCGAAGCAGGCTCCAGGCTCTGAGCTGTCAGCACAGCCCGATGCGGGGCTCGAACTCACAGACCTGAGTCGAACTCACAGACCGAGATCATGACCTGAGCCGAAGTCGGCCGCTTAACCCACTGAGCCACCCAGGCACCCCACCCACCTGCAATTTGAAGGACACAGGGACCTCAGGAGAGGAAAGTTTGGGGACCCAGAGTGAGAAGGTCCAAGGCATGTGCTAAATGAGCTAGGAGAGAGAGGGGTTGGAAAGATTGGGTTTTACTGGTTTTTTTTCTTCCATAGTAAATCAGCTAAAAATAATAACTTCTAATAGTAATTGAGCTTTCTGGGTATCAAACTATGCTTGGAGGCTTACAGGCCTTAGCTCACTGAATCCTCCCAAAGACGTTATGACGCAGCTTATAGTTTTATCCTCATCTTACAAATAAGGAAACACTCACAGATGTTAGGAAAATTTGTCAAAATTATAGAGCTAGTAAAAAGGGAGAAGGAAGGAAGGAAGGAAGGGAGGGAGGGAGGGAGGGAGGGAGGAAGGGGAGAAAGAGAAGAAAGAATAAAAGAGGGCAGCTCCATCTTCTAACAGTGCTGCACTCTGTCCCTCACCATGGCTCCCCGCTATGCAGTGGCCTTTATTATACCTCCAGGTAGCTCCAAAGTGAAATGACAACACTAGTCACATTTCTTCTTTTATTTAAAATCTACTCCATTTATTGTGCGTTCGCCATATTTTACTTGGCCCCTTTGCCAGGCGAGTCCTGGGATGGAGGACGTGCCCAGTGCATCCGAGGAATTTGCAGAGGCAGACAAGAAATCAGCTGTGGGCACGTACGCCTGGGAGGGCGCTCGGCTCCAGAAGCTCCTGAGCGTCAGTGGCCCGCTCAAGCCCTCAGTAGGATCGTTTCTTTTCTATTTGCATTCATGGTGCTTGATTTTGAAAAATAGGAGGGTTGTGGGGGGGGGGGTTCTAATGAGGGAGAAATAAAATGGGAAGAGAAGTCTGAGGAGTGAGGGGCACCTGCCCACCCTGGGGTCTCCTCTGCTGGCTGAAGCCTACAAACAGGAGAGATTCAGATGCTTCAGATCACTGACCTGTCCGAAGCATTTGGTTACTTGGGCTGCCGAGCAGCTAACCTTGTGTCCAGAGGTGCAGAGTGAAGCGCCATGACGGAAGAGGCCCCTCGCCCCTCCCAGCCTCTGCCCTGCACCAGACGGCAGCCTGGAGCTCCGATGGCTCTGAGACCTGCTGGGAATCTTCAGGGTTCTCAGGAGATGGAGACGGACAGCAAGGGGGGTCCTTCAGGGGCTTTGCAGGAAGAGTTCATGGGACAGCGTGGGGTTGTCCTGAGAGGAGGACAAAGGAATAGGCTCATTTATTGGCGAGGACACACGGAAGTCTTTGGAGGACTTCCAGAAATCACTAGGATGGTAAGGGTCATTGGAGCAAAGGAGTGATGCGCCGTCACTAATATAGCAGGGATGCTGCGACTCGAAGCCCGCCAACTATATAAATATTTCCTCCACTCACACTGCCCCACGAGGGGTTGCTGTAATCTTTCAACTGAGATGGTTTGCCCCAGTCACACGGATGGGCCTCAGCTTCTCCCGTTTAAGTATCTACATCTTTTCAGCAGCCCCCACGATTTTAGAAGGATTTCACCAAGGAGATTTTGTTTCAAATGACTCCCCCACCCCAGCACTCGTGAAGGCACTTGGAAACAGGATGGAAATATAAATCAGGAGAATTTTTCTAAAGGGCGATTTAGCAATCAAATCAGAAGCCTCCAATACGTGCCTAACTCTGAACCAGTAACTTCATTTACAGGAAATCTCCTCGATATACTTACAAAGATATGCATCACAGCCTTGTTTCCAGCGACACTTGGAAACCACCTAAGTTCCCCCAAACAGAGATCGTACGTTCCAGACAGGGGAACTGGAAGCCAATTACCACGCTGGAGAAGCAAACAGCTTGCTGCCTGGACCGTATTCAGGCCCGATGTTAAGAGAGGAAAAGTGGATATGAAAAGTATTCATATCCAAGTTGATAAAAATATTTGTTTGCTCCCAATAAAATGAGCATTTCATGTTAGCAATCATCTCTGGATGACAGATTTCTTCCCCAAAGAATCTTTCCTTTGTTTGGAATTGCAATGGACCAGGTAAAGAGCGTTTTCCGACCTCTCCCGCACCCGGAGCTGAACCAGATGAGATGGCAGGGCAGAGTGACGGTGGTCCTTAGGAATGTTTTGCTGCTGTCCTGCACGACCACCCTTTCCTCCTCACGCCCTCACCTTCTTCCTGTCTGGAACAGAGACAGCACTGGGAGTTGCAGGAGGGAAAAGACCACTTGCTAAGAAGAGCAGACACATTTCAGATACCAGTGCTGTAATCATCTGCGCACAAGTACTTGTGCGAACATCAGCCGTCGTTTCTCTGGGAACGCAGTCTCGGGGTCAAAGGGAAAATATATACATAATAAGAAATGATAAGAAAATGGTAAATCATTCTCCCCAGAAGCTGTCCCGTTTTGCGTTCCCATACCGCACCAGCTGATGAAGGATTGGAGCTGGATTCGCCGATCGCGAGCCCAAAGATCTTTCTTCACAATGACCGTCTCCTAAATTTACTTTTCAGGATATTTGCATGTCGTGTAAGCCGACATTTTCACATAACTCTCCTCAATGAATGCCACAAAATGACTGACAGGTGTTGTTCTTTTAGTATATTTCTGCATAGAGGCATCGGCACCTTCTCATCTCCTACATCAGTGACGCGACATCATTTTCATCTTGTCCAAGTTGGAGCAATGCAGGGAGACAGGCAAGGAGATGCCACGGAGGCTTTGCAGCCAGCCTCAAGCAGAAACGTGGGGAGACCTAGTAGCTTCTGTGAGAGCCAGTAATTAGTGTTCCTAAAATCTCAAACCATGGCTTCAATCCTTAGATTTTTCTCCTTGGGGCTCCTGGGGGACTCAGTCGTGTAAGAATCCCTCTTTGCCTCAGGTCATGATCTCACAGTTCATGGGTTCGAGCCCCGCATCGGGCTCTGCTCTGCTGGGGAAGCCTGCTTGAGATTCTCTCTCTCTTCCTCTCTCTATGCCCCTCTCTGCACATGCATGCTCTCTCTCTCTCAAAAATAAATAAACATTAAAAAAAGATTTTCCTCCTTGAAAGTACTTAAAGTATCTTCTTAGTAGATGCTGAAAATTCGTCTATTCCATTTCTCATCAACACATAATTCCCATGAGCCCAGCTGTGGTTTTTCACAATCGCTTGTCATTCTAGGTACTGGAATTCTTTAGAGGTTCTGTGACTTTGGGCATTTCAAAACCATAACATAGAATCTTGGTCCCTTCAAGAAAATAACATCATTTTTTTTTTTCTAATAAAGCACTTGGATTATTTTGGGCAAACATTTGGAAAAACATATAATACATAAGATCAAGATCTGCTTATGAATAGGAGCCATTTCCCCCTCATTTGTCCCTGTTACTACAGCAGGGGAACTTCTAGAACGAACCAACAGCCTTGAAAAAGACTACAATTATCTCTGAAGAAGTTCAAAGGGGTAAATTCCAAATAGAGAAAGCATGTTTCTTTCTCTTTTTTTAAGGCACGTTTCTATAGAACTCTAGAAACATTAAATGATGTTTTGGTCACATTTAAGATAGGCTGATTTATTTAACAAATAGACCTCAAACTCCACAATGGTTGAAACACCACGAAAGTTTGGTTATTGTGCACATATACCCTTCCGGATAAACACGAGGGTGTTGGGCTGCGGGGATGGGAAAGGAACTGTGTCAACAGCACAGAAAACCCTCAAACTGGTCATGCTGAGTCTTTTAGGGTCCCTGGTGGCAACACCAACGCCTCAGCCAACATGTGGCTTCCAAGGACTCACACACAGCACACCTTCAACGAGCACGTGAGGGAGACTGGGAGGGACTCGTATGAGTAGAGACACATAGCATTTTCTTTTTTTTTTTTTTTTTAATTTTTTTAGATGTTTACTTACTTTTGAGAGGGAGAGAAACAAAGTGAGAGCAGAGGAGAGGCAGAGGGAGAGGGAGACACAGAATCGGAAGCAGGCTCCAGACTCTGAGCTGGCAGCACAGAGCCCGACTCGGGGCTCGAACTCACAGACCGTGAGATCATGACCTGAGCCGAAGTGGGATGCTTTCCCGACTGAGCCTCCCAGGCGCCTGACCCGTATCATTTTCCACTGCTCATGTTCCATTGGTCAGTTATCGGATCCCATTTAAAGGCACCAGGATGGGGAAATAAGGCCCCTCCCTGGGTAGCCACAGTCTGGGGATGACTCTAACCTACGCCAGTCTTCAATGGACAGAAATCCCTGTTTGACAAATTACTGCTCCAAGAATTTGTCATTTGTTTGGTTGATTTCTAGAATATACTGGGACATTAAGACAGGTCTTGGATTTTTTTTCCCCCTAAATCTTTTCTTCTCAATTTTTTCCAAATGTCCAATGGTTTCGTTTTTATTAACCGCATGCAATCTAGCCAAGATAGTAGAAGCTGGTACCCGACAGTGTTTTTGGATCTCGCTTCTTACTGTCTCTCTCTATTCCCATCTTCAGCCTTAGGTGAACATTAAATCTTCTCCTTCGTATGTAATGGCTCTTAACTCTCATTAACTCTGGTTCTGTTTGCTGTATGTCCTCAGTTCTATCCTCTAGTTACAAATTTCCCATCAGTAATATCTAATTTACCATTTACCCTTTGAGATTTTTTCCACAATTACAGTTTTTTTTAAATTTGATGATTTGTCTGAATCTCCCTCTTCTTTGTGCACCATGCACTTTTTGAGTTACAGAGTCTACCCTTTCTATTACCTTTTCAAGTATATTAAATATACTTATTTTAGGGGTGCCTGGGTGGCTCAGTCGGTTAAGTGGCCGACTTCAGCTCAGGTCATGATCTCACAGTCTGGAAGTTCGAGCCCCACATCGGGCTCTGTGCTGACAGCTCATCAGAGCCTGGAGCCTGCTTCAGATTCTGTATCTCCCTCTCTCTCTGCCCTTCCTCTGCTCATGCTCTGTCTCTATGTCTCTCAAAAATAAATAAACATTAATAAAAAAATTAAAAAATATGCTTATTTTCAAATCCTTCCTTGAGATTTGAAATAGCTGCAAACTCAAGGCCACCTTCCTCATGGTGGGATATGCTCTGTGTGCTTATGTTCTTTCCTTACCTTATGGGGTGGGGGGAGCTGCTTCAGGGAGACACACTTTGTCTCAGGTTGTGGAGACCTTGTGGTGAGAACATTTTACATTTATCTCTGACTGACCCACAATATTTTATCAGTTCTGGACTAACGTTTTTTCCCGTCTGCCCTACTGAAGTATATACATAACACAAAATGAACTTTAAGGGTAAATTTTGATAATCTTTGACAAATATCTACATTAATGTAACCATAAAAGTCATTTCTATTACCCCTGAAATTTTCCTTGGAGATGAAGGGCTCCCCACCCCAACCCCTAGCCCCCAGCAACCCCAAATCTGTTTCTGTCACTATTATTTTGGCTTTTCTAGAATTTCATGTCAATGAAATAATAGATCATGTAAAGTCCCTGTGTGCGTCTTGCTTGTTTCACTTACTATAATGCTTTTGGAATTCCTTTATGTTCTTGCATGCATCCATAGTTTCTTTCTATTGCTGAGCCATATCAGGTCTTATAGAAATACCACAATTTGCTAACTATGTGGGCCATTTTCACTGATTTGCGACTATGAACAAATCTGATGGGAATTGTGCCCACAAATCTCTGTATGGACAGATGTCCTCATGGCTCTTTGAGTGACTATCTCGGATGGACTTGGGGGTTTCATAGTAAACATGTTTAGTTCTATAAAAAAAAAATTGCCAAACTATTTTCCAAAATGGCTACCCAATTTTGTATTCTCACCAGCCATGACACAGTTCTCCTTGTACCATACTCCAATAAATATTGCCAAGGTTTTTAGTTTTAGACACTGCAGTGGGTATGTAGTAGTATCTCATTGTAGTCTTAATTTGCATTTCCCCAGTAACTAAGATGTCAACTATTTTTTCACGTGATAATTTACACCTGTATGTCTCTCACAAAGTGCATGTTCAAATTCTGTGACTTATTTGTTGTTGTTGTATATTGGCTTTAAATATTCTGGATACAAGTTACTTCTTAGATTTTTTTAGCCAATCTGCCCTTCCACAATATGGCTTGCCTCTTTCATTTCATTAACCGTGCCTTTCAAAGAGTAAGTTTTACATTTTGACAAAGTATCGTTTATTATAGTTTTCTTTCATAGGTTCTGCTTTTTCATCCCAGGAAAAAAATCCTTTTGCCTAACTCAATGTCACAAAACATTTTAGCCTAGAAGATCTGTCATTTCAGCTTTTGCCTTTAGGTCTGATATGTTTTCAGTTAATTTATGTATAAAGTGTAATTATTGTGATTTATTTTTCGATATGAATATATCCAATTGTCCCACAATCATTTTTGGAAAGGAGTATAGAAGTTTGTTTCATAAAAGACCTTAACTAGGAGTCTATTTCTGGAACTAAGTAATATATTTCCATGCCCCCCCTCCCTTCCACTATGCTGCGCGTCACACTATATACTATCACTACACATGTAATAAACATGCAACGCATTCTTCCTATTTTTACTTTAAACTGCCATTTATCTTTTAGAGAAATAAACAACAATAAAACTATCTTTCCTATTACCCATATGGTAATCATTTCCAGCACTCATCATTCCTTTGTTTAGAACCATTTTCCCCATCTGGTATCCTCTTTCTTTCTTTTTGAAGAACTTTCTTTAACATTTCCTGTAGCGAAGGTTTATTGGCAAAGAACTTCCTCATCTTTCACTCGCCTGAAAAAGTGTTCTTTGTCTCTATTTTTAAAACATATTTTCCTCATCGCAGACTTTTCAGTTGACAACATGTCTCACCAGTGCTTCAGACTGGCCATTCCATTGCTCTTCTTTGTATAGTTTCTGTCAGAAAGTCTGCTGTCCTCTTAGTTTCCTTCCTCTATCTAATGTCTTATTTTTCTCTAGGTGCTTTTAAGATGTTGCCTTTATTCATGGTTTTCAGAAATTCAGGTATGATGTTCCTTGTCATTTTCTTCAAGTTTCTACTTCAAGACATTCGTTGATCTTCCTGACTGTGTGGGTTCCTAATTTTCCCCAAAGGTGTTAAATTTTTGTCATTATTTCTTCCGATATTTTTCTTCCCCTTTTTTTCTTCTATTCTTTTCAGACAATGAGTACGTATAGGTGCGACTATTTGATATGATGCACAACTCACTGGTGCTTTGTTTCTTTTTCCAGTCTTGTCTCCCTCTTTTCCTCATTTCGGGTACTTTCTACTCACTAATCTTTTCTTCTGAAGCACATTTTTTATTCCAGGTATTGCATGTTTCATATCTAGAAGTTTCATTTCTATCTTTTTCATATGCTTGTAATTACAGCTTATTTTACTTCCCTCGTCAAGTACATGCTTTCCTTGATAATCTTGAGTATGAAGGGTTATTTACAGTTGCTGATTTACTTTTCTTATCTGCTAATTTGCCTACCTCTGTAATTTGCAGGGTGATTTTTAATTAATTTATTATTCTCTTTGCTCTAAGTCATGCTTTCTTGCTTCTCTGCATGCTTGGCATTTTGCTAATGGGTGTTGAAAGTTGCAACTCTGAGTTGTTTAGTTTTGAATTTTATTTTAGTCCTACATAGAGTAGTGGGACATGTCCTAATCGATTGTGTTATTTTATTTTTATTTATTTTTAATTTATTTTTATGTTTTATTTATTTTTGAGAAAGAGAGACAGTGTGAGCAGGGGAGGAACAGGGAGAGAAGGGGACACAGAATCCAAAGACAGGCTCCAGGCTCTGAGCTGTCAGCACAGAGCACGACATGGGGCTCGAACTCACAAACTGTGAGATCATCACTTGATCCAAAGTCGGAGGCTTAACTGACTGCGCCACCCAGGAGCCCCAATTGTGTTATTTTAGATTGGCTTAATCATTTCAGGATTTGCTTTTAAAATGTTGTGAGGGTGGGTACAGAGAAGATCATATCATTTTGGAGTGTCTCTAGGCATTTAGTTCTGTACTAGATTTTTCCACATCATACAGGCAATGAGTTCTTCTTTCTCATCGACAACCCCATGCAGTCACGGTGTTCATATGCAGTGAGCACAGGTTGTTTCTCTTTAGGTCATGGATAAGACTGCCTTCCCAGTTCTTGACTCTATACAAGAGGTTGATTTCCAATTGCTTCCAACGGAAAATACAGTCCTTGCAGATGCACCGTCTGGTTCCGACTATGCCCCCCACCTCTCTGCAAGGATATCTACCACCCCAGTTAGAACCTGCACAATCTTCCATTTTAATAAAACGCCTAGTTTAAGGGACATTAGGGACTTGGGTAGAACTTTCTGGATGGTAAAGTCTTAAGTATGACAACTTCTTCCGTAAATTTATTGAATTTCCTTAGAAACACTCTTTGAGTATGTCCAGAGTGGACAGCATGAAAATGACGGATTTGGGACATACTGGTCACACTATTCAGGTATTATAAGGCCAACGCAGAAAAGCTTTTCCAATGTAATGTAACAAAAATGATCATTATCTTCTCAAAGAAGACCAAATATTGGCAATATTCCCTCTAATGAATCATTTGTGAGTTTCCTGTGTTGACTTGCTTAAGGCTGTCAAAATTTTGCAAATAACAATGCCCAGTCATGGAAGTGTGGATGCAGGAGTGAGACGCGCCTGGATTTCCCCACTAAATCCCTTCCTCTCCATTGTTTCCAAGCATGTAATCCTTTTCTGGTCATTAGCCACGTTGAACTTGGCAAGGTGGTGCGCCCTCATCCCCCCAGGGTACTAGAAACAGATTCAAAGGGCATCGTCTCGTTGTCTCACAAAGGATAACCTTTCCCAGCCCAAGAAACTTTTTATACAGTCCAACAATAGGAATTAGTGTTACCTAGGCCCCATTTTAATTGCATTGCACTTTTAAAACTTGTTTTCTGAAAAGCTTCCAGAAAATAGCCTGACTGAAGCTAAGGTTTGAAGACACACAGACAGCGGGCTGTTTTCTAAGCACTGAGCTCACTCGGCTCCGGCTCTCCAGGTTATCAGGGGACAGCTGCGCACCGCCGGCGACAGAGGGCCCCTCCATAGGCAATGCCCCAGCCCTGCCCAGCGCCCTTGGTTCCCTCCCGCATCCCCCCACCTCCCCTGTAATTGCAAATCCTCTTCACCCCGCGTCTCTTCCCAGCGGGGCCTCCCAGGGTGCGGGGTCCTCCCTCCCAGGGCCGCCGGGGAGGGTGCGCCCCGGCCCAGCACCCTGGGCCCTGGTAACAGTGCGGCGACGGCAGTCCCCCGCGCCTCGGCTACGCCTGCCCCCTCGCGGTCCTGCACCGTGACCGGTGTCCCTTATGAAGGAAGGAGCCACAGCGGACGAGGGACACGCTGCTCGCCCACCGGGTGTATGAGTCGTTTCTGTGTTTTGACAAAGCTGCTCAACCTCTCCCCCCACGGGGCTTCTCCGGATCCGACTTCCCCCGGCCCCCCTCGCCCCTGCCTCACGGCGCCCCCGCGGCCCCGGCGCCCTCGCTTCCCCTCCCGACCTGCTCCTGCTTGGCCTGAAAAGTCCAGCCGCTGGTTTGCAGCCCGCGCCCTTCATCTGCCCATCCCCGACCTTTCGGGGGTCGACGGCCCAGTCCCACCTCGGGGACTCCCTGCGCCCCGACCTCCCTCCCTCACGGTCCCCCGGGCACAGCGGCCTCCTCGCCGGGGCTCCCCCTCCGCGGGGCCACCTGGTTTCTCGCCATGGCGGCCCGGGTCCCTGGGGCCTCCACCGCTTCCACCGCAGGAGCCAGCACGGGGGCCTCTGGGCCCCTGGACAGGCCGCACCGGGAGGACTCGGCCCCCTCTGGCCTGCTCGCGCGCGGCCGGGGCGACAGGGCTCCCAGCCCTGTCTTAGTTCAAAGGGCACAGGTGACAAGGGCGGGGGGGGGGGGGGGGGGGGGAGGGGACCACAACGGAATAAGCGGAAGAAAAAAATGGAAACTAAAGTATTTCAAAAGTATCATCCAGGTTTCGCTGTCCCTTTCGGAGACGCCGCCGGACCCCTTTCTGGAAGCAGGGTCAGGGGCGTTCCCGCCCTGTACCCCACAACCGGCTCCGTGGACGCGCTCGCTCTCCCGAAGATATCTCTTCCCCCGGGACCGGATGTTTGCCGAAGGCTCTACAGCTGATGCCACAACGGCCGGTGGCGTGCCGCTGCGTCTCCGGGCTGCTTCTGGATCTGGGTCTGTCCCGGGGGACCGCGGCCTCAGCGCAGTGAGGGCCTAGTGCTGCCATCATGCCTGGCCACAGGTGTCCAGACTTTTCATTCTTCTGTTGGCGGTTCTCCTTTGGACTGTCACAACAAGTAAACATGCATGTTTCCAATTTCTTTGACTTCTAAGAAATTTCCTTCTTCCACTGCCTCGAACGCCAGCGTTTGGCAAAGGCTACTTTATGTGTGTGTTAGCGTGTGCAAGGAAAATCCTACCGACGGTTTATTCTGCCTGTGACTGAGACGCCCTCCTCACCGTCACAGCTGACTTGAAGTGTTCACGCCTTGTCTCTTACTTGCGGCCCCTTCTGTCCCAGGACCACCCTTCTGGTAAATTCCAGGACCCATGCGGGCTGAATCTGGGTCTGTTTTGCAAATTTTCCCAATCGGGATTACTGGAAAACTTTTGATAATATGAAACAGTGAAAAATCAAACTGAAAAATCAAATGAGAATTCATATATCCTGACTAGAAAATATGGTTTCATTGGAAGATTTTCCTCTTATTTTTTTGAGCAGTTAGGTGGGGTGATGAGAACCTTAGTCCCCGTGTTCCGGAGGGAAGTTCAGAGGCTGGATTTGAGGCTTTGGCTTTTTTTTTTTTTTTTTTTTTTACCCTGAGGGATTTTCCATCCTCATTTCTTTGGACAAAGGAAAAGATTAGAAATGAACGCCCAAACCACCTGTCTTTCAAAAAACGTTCTTTCTCTGATTATCTTAAGGGCGGATAGCCCGAGGTAATTAGCAACCTTAGCTCCTGACCACAGAAATTCTATCTTTTCTATAATTCTGGAACAAGTGGAAGTATCACACTCTTTGTTTAAATAATTCATGCTAAAGAAGAATATTGCCTCAGGAATACAGAAAGCCTTCTTCCTAAGAGCTCTATGAATGGGACGTGTTTGAGCAAGTCTTTCTGTCATAAGGCGAGGACAAGGAACGGCTTTGTTTAAAAGGTTATTCTCTATTCTACAGAACAATCGAGAGTCTAAATGTTTCTCTTCTCACCGGCACTTCTATAATAGATAATCATAGCTCATTTATGTGTTGTGGAACTCTTGAACAGTCCTCAAAATATACATCAGACCAAACGGGTTCACTGTGTCCCCATCAGGGACACGTAGGAAAGCACATTTCCCCTCTTCCGATGCCATGGGATTTAAAAATATATATATTTATCTGTACTGTGCAATTTTACTGTAACTGGAGTGCCCGGGTGGCTCAGTCGGTTAAACATCAGCTTGTGGTTCATGAGTTTGAGCCCGGCATCCGGCTCTCTGCCCACAGCAAGGAGCCTGCTTGGAATTCTCTCTCTCTCTCCCTCTTTCGGCCCCTCTCCTGCTCACGTTTTCCCCCCATTTCAAATTAAGTAAATAAACTTAAAAAAAAAACACTAACCCAGACAACATCCCCAGTTGCCACAGTGTTTAGTGAAATTCCTTATATATTATTCACATGATCCTCTCACGTATAATAAAAGCAATAATAGCAATGACGTATTTGTTGAGCAATTTGTATGTGTCCAGGCCTTATGCTATGTGCTTTCCTTGTATTTACCCAATGAATCATCACGATAACCTTGTGTTGTAGGTGCTCTGATTATCCCTATTTACAGAAGAGAAATTGAGGCATGAAGAAGTCAACAGCCCCAAAGTCACCGGCCACTAAGGGGCAGAGCTGCTGTGGGAACCCAGCCCAACATCACCTCCCTACCATCAGGGGTCCAGGTCTTCTGGAAGTGTACAGTTAGTTGTCTTCAGCAGCTCTGACTTCTCAATATCCAGCCTGGACCCCACACCCAGCGGGGTACAACTGGGGCCTCACGGAGCCAGTGGGCACGCACTGCAGGAGCCTCGCCTGCACGCGGCCGTGCGGTCTTCTCAAATGCGGTCAAGTCAACGATTCCGCTGCAGTCGAGATCCCTTTCCCATTGCATTCTGATTCCCTCCCTCTCCGTTCCATTTATGCTTGTATCAGGAGGTATTGATGTGGCCGCAGGCATTTCTGGAGGGGGGTTCCATGGGGGGACTGAGGTGGGGATACATTTAGCTTGGGCTTGGAGAAAGGTGTGCCTGTGGCTGGCAGTCACCTCCGTGTCACCTCCCTCTGTCATGTCCTGCACGTGCCTGAGGCAGAGATGAGGGGTGGGAGGGCTGTCCTGCTGTGCACAGGACCTGAAGTCTGCCAGTAGTGGAGGAGAAAGATCTGGTCCGTGTAAGTAATCACCTGCTATCTCAGCTCACACATAAATGGAAGTTGATGCAAGTGTTCCAAAATTTGAACACCTTAGAAATTTTAGAAATTTTTGGAAAATTTAGAAGTCCTAAAATTTTACCTGTGATTCCATGTAACACATGTTATTAATAAAGAGAAACCAAGTTGGATTAACAAATTATTTTCTATTCTCACAAGGGAAAAAGATATTACAAGTCTCACCGTATGGTGTGTCCAAGGGCACACAAGCATCACATATGGGAAATTGTTCTAGACTGTGTTGGCAGGTAATTAACACAAGCGCTCTGTTGTGTTTCTTGACTTGACCAGATAAGTAGTTTCTAGCTCGCTGTTTTGTGTTTGTTTTTTTTTAATTTGAAATTTGTCATGATTTCTAAATCTAAATAAACACGTATTTTCATGTTTGATTTTGTGCTGGGAAGTTTGTATTTGTTTCCTTTCAAAAGGCGTCATGAATTGTATAAGCTTGAGAGGCTTTGAAAATGGGATCTCGGCTTATGTATGTGCTTAAAAGTGGTGTATTTTACAATGAGTTAAGTTGAAGTGACTCCAAGTCCATGAAAGATGTTTCTCCAAATTCATAATGGAGCCCTTCTCCCTGTCGTGCTCACGTGAGTGAGCGCGTGTTCCCCTGTCCCTTCAGCAAACAGGAGCACGTTCTAGATTCAGGACAGAGACTTTCCAGCTCTCATGCATATCTGCGGGGGGTGTGTACACACACGTGGGAGCCTTCTCTCCTCGTCCCGTCCAGCCAGCGGACATCTCCCGGGCACCTTCCAGTGCTGGTGTGCAGCAGGCCACCGGGTGGAAACGAGAAAAAGGGAGATGGTATCCCTGCAGGGGCTCCTGGTATAGAGAGAGAACGAATCTCAGGATCACACGGAAAAAGCTATGGCGGCCATGAGGATCCTGCGGAAGACAGGAGCCGGTGTGAGGGGACCTGCCCCTTCCTCTTTGTGCCTGTGCGTTCCCATGCTGCCTTTCCCTCTTGTTCTGGAGGAAGTTTCTAATTCCTTCAGCCTAGACTGTCTGATTCTCCATCTGTCTGTCTTCAGGCACTCTCTCTCTCTCTCTCCCTCTCTCTCTCTCTTTCAAAATAAAAAAAATGCTAAAAAAATTTTTTAAAAATTTCTAAGAACATAATTTTTAATGGAAAAAACAAAACAGGGTGCCTGGGTGTCTGACTTCAGCTCAGGTTATGATCTCACGGTTTGTGAGTTGGAGCTCTGTGTCGGGCTCTGTGCCTGGAGCCTGCTTCGGATTCTGTGTCTCTCTTGCTCTCTGCCCCTCCTCTACATGTGCTCTGTCTCTCAAAAATAAATAAATGTTAAAACACTTTAAAAGTAGAAGGCATATAAATGATTTAGAAGTACTGTTTATATAAGGGGGGAAATCAACCTCTATTTTCACATCTTTGTGAAAGATCTTGTCAAGATCTGTTTCCTTAAGTACCCTGTGTCTTCTGCAGAGACAGAAGTAGAAGGAGGTAAATGTGTGAGATCGGGGAGAAATTTCTTCAGCAATTTTCTATGATGAGTTGATGGTATTTGAAATGTTAGATAAAAATAGTAAATGGTGTTTTCCATAGTTTTATTTGATTACCACAGTGGAAATGAAGATGAGAGACACTTAAATTCTGAAGTACGGGCTGGGTTTTTGAACTTATCTGATCAACTGGTGATAGACGCATAGCAGCATCTAATTTCTGAATTCTGATTTTTTTTCACAAGTATGAAAATCAGCAGAGTTTATATCATCTTTACGATTCAGAAATTTGTGCTCAGAGTCTTTAAACACAACCTCCTTTAAAAGCAAAATAACTCCAGACTCTACAGAAATCCATCATGCCAGCCTGGACTGGATAGTACTTTATGCTGTTTTCAGCGCTTTGTGTGTTTTAAGGAAAATAGACCTAAATAATTTCAACCTCGCCTTTTTTTTTTTACATTTTTAAACTTTTAAAAAAAATTTTTTTTATTTTATTGTTGATACAGAGAGAGAGACAGAGCATGAGCATGGGAGGGGCAGAGAGAGGGGAAGACACAGAATCCAAAGGAGGCTCCAGGCTCTGAGCTGTCAGCACAGAGCCGAACGCAGGTCTTGAACTCACAAACTGTGAGATCGTGACCTGAGCCGAAGTCGGATGCTTAACCGACTGAGCCACTCAAGCGCCTCACTTTTTTTTTTTAATCATTAAGGTATAACTCAATGCTTTAAAAACCTTTGGAAAAATTACCTAGAAGTTGTAGAGTTCTTACTTTGGGAACACAGGTACGATTTCCACGTTCATTTCCATGTTTTGGTTTATAACTGAGGAAGTTTTTTGTACCTTTGACATAAATTAGAAAAACAAAACAATTTATGGGTTTCTTGAAAGGCATTCAGAAGCAGGTATTGCGTTTTCCAGAAAGAAAAGCAGAGCAACTAAAAGTCTGTTGGCACCGAATGACATGAAAGAGTGATCCTTGGGCTGGTTTTGTCCTTTGTTTGTTCCCTACCCGCTTCCTGAGGAGGAAGAACAAAGGAAAGCTGCTTCAGTTAGAATCTTTACAACGACCTTTTTCGATTTTCTCCTTTATCCAGGTTACCTCCTTCCCGAGTATACCAGCTGTTCCAGCAAAATATCTGTAATTTACTCTTATTTTTCAATCTTTGTTAAGTGCCTGACTTACTGAATATTTCCAAAGAACTATGCCTTAATTAGTTGCAGGAGTGGGCAACAGCACTCCTTACAAAAAGAGGAGAATGACAAACCCAAAATGTATAACTTTTACACAAATCTTACTAGTTACTCAGCACAGTAATGTTCAGTTGTAATGGAATTTTTCCCTTTCGTCATGCTGACCATTGCTAAAAAGAGGCTGTTTGCCTTTCTTCAAGCACAATGAACATTTTTCCTGTTTATGGGATTAGCTGGCTTAGAACACAAGGTCTCGGGGCGCCTGGGTGGCTCAGTCGGTTAAGCGGCCAACTTTGGCTCAGGTCATGATCTCACGGTCTGTGAGTTTGAGCCCCGCGTCGGGCTCTGTGCTGGTGGCTCATCAGAGCCTAGAGCCTCCTTCAGTTTCTGTATCTTCTTCTCTCTCTGCCCTTCCCCTGCTCACGTCCTGTCTCTATGTCTCTCAAAAATAAATAAATGTTAAAAAAAAAAAAAGAACACAAGGTCTCATTTGTCCAAATTTAGGAGGGATGGAACATGTGTCAATTATTATGTTGTTGACTTCTAACTGCCAAGATTGGTGGAAGGACACCCTCTTCTTCTTCCGAGAAAGGCCCACCAAGCCCCGGACCTCATAATGTATTCTGGTCTCAGGAAAGGGAAGAACCAGAAACAGATTGTTTGTTCCTTGGGGGAAGGTGGAAGATCTAGGAAGCGGGGTGAGGAGAAGGAAGATAGAAAGTGAAGCCTATACGCGGGTGTCCCCCTGCTCCATTTTCTAACCAAATTTGGGGTCACCAGTTGATCTTTAACACATGGTGATGATGACCTGTTCGGAAGTCGCGTATGGTGTGTCCTCCCCGATCTCATACATTCACCTCCGTCTACTCCTGTCTCTGCAGAAGACACAAGGTACTCAAGGAAGCAGATCTTGACATGAACCACACCGTCTGTCATTTCATCCCCTCCTCTGGGCACAATAGTGGGATATCGTGTGACCTCCAATTGTGTGTGAACTTCCTAATGTCTTGTTCTGTCTTGTTTATCTTTAGCTTATCTCTAGATTCTAGAATAAGAGTGGGAAGACCCCGTCCATGCAGAATCAGGACACTGCTTGGGCAGAGGGAGTTCGATAAATGTATCATCATGGAACATTTTCTAAAGAGCTCATAGTTATTAAAGATGATGACTGAGATTCTCAGCAGGAGTAAGAAATTCACTTAGTTTTTTTTCCAGGTTTTTTCCAGTTTTTTCCAGGAAGTCTGCAGAGACTGAGGCTGGAGAGGAAACCCTCTCAGTGGGGAGTTGCTGAGCTGGGTTTGAACCTGTGTCTCTGCTGCACCTGCTGGGGTCCTCAGGGCATCCTTTCCTCTCTGTAAAATGAGGGGACTTCACCACTTTCTCTCAAAGTTAACTTCACACTCAAAAACTCCACTCTTTCACAAAACTTAGATACTTGGAACTTCTAGCAAGGAAAAAAGCAGAGGAAGGGGGATAAAAATATCGAGGAAGTCACAAAGGAGAATGGTGTGTTTTGAGGTGCTGGATGAGGGGGGTCCTGTGAGCTGTGGGGTTGTCTGGAATCCACTTTCTGAAGGGCTCTTTGGGCACCGCTGCCAGGTTATCTTCCTGACAGGATTTTCTTTGTGACTTGATGTGGCCGCCAGTATCCTTTCCTCAGGGAAGGGTGAGGCATGGCCACCAGGGGACACATGACCTCAGAAGGCACAAAGATCCCATAAGGAGCTTCTACTAGCCGGAAATGGGGAACGACAGCAATTTTGAGGTGGAGGCGAGGGAGGAAACTGAAGGGGAAGAAAACTGTGGTTGGGTATTTACTGTCCTCACCACTCTTGACTTTTCTGAGGAAAGATGGCCTCCAAAACCGCTACAGTGGTGAATTGACTCTCTTCCGCCATCCCAAATTAAGCCCACATCCATCACGATTGGAAAAGCATCATTCAGAAAAGTCTTCTCTGTGCTCTACAGTAAGACTCATTTTCAAAACTTTAACAGAAGCTTTTCAAACTGGAGACGACCACTTACAATTCTGTGTATTGTGTGAGGAATAATCTTACAAGGGTTACTTTTGGAATTTATTTCTTCCGTTATGCTTTTGATGGCTAGCTTTATGAACCCTGAACCATCCAAAACACACACGTGTTTATCGAATGCCATCTTATTTCAGTTCTGGCTCCGACTTTGATTGCAGGGGTGAGGTGAGAGCTTCAAATGCTTCCCAGGTAAATGTGTGCCAAGCTGATTAATAAGAGAATAGCCATTTTAGCTATTCATTTTATAAACAAAATCATACCTACTTTAAAGATAAACCAAGTGTAATTCCAGAAAAATATACTATTACGGATATTGTTTTGAAGACAATTTCCTTTTACATTAAATAGCTATCATCGTGTAGTCATGAAGCTCAATCATTTTTGCTATTCTTTACAAGCTGAGTGCCAGGAGACACTTTAAATGGAAACTTACATTATATATTTCAAATGGGTCCAAAAAAGTACTTTAAATCATATTTCAATTTTATTTTCTTAAGAAAGAAGTAGACTCTATAAAGACAAGCTGGATGCATAAGCGTGTGTGAAATTGTGTAGACCATATCTCTGTAAATACGAAGATTCTAGAAAACAGTCACAAGAAAGAAAATTATGGTACAACACGTGTTTATTTCCCTCATTTTCTAAACTGACTGGCCAATGTCGGTTCTTCATGGGACGCTTTAAAATTTTAATATTTCATAGAATAGAGATGCTTAGAATCCAAATGAATTGGTTGGGGGTGGATCCTGGGTGGTATGTATTGAAAGAAAGACAAAACCCCAAACAAAGCACTCCCCAGGTAATGTGCAGCCAGAGCTGATAACCTCTTTGACTCAACAGGGGGGAGCACAGACCTCCCAGAGAAGCTTTAAGAAATTCTTTTTCTGGGACTCTTGTAGCGCTAAAGGGCATCCAACCTTGTAACAGGAGTGAGGTCTTTTAAGCATGCAGGCAGCCTGAGTGATCAGGGCAAATACAGATTAAAACGAACTTAAAAAGTAATATATCGTTACCTGTGGTTAAGAACGGCTTAGTCATTATAACATGCTCCAGTATATATTTTCATTTTATTATGTTAATTTTGGCCTCCATATTAAATGGGCTTTTTCATCTTTTTAGCCAATTAAAAATTATATATACATATGAAATTATAAGTGTGTATACTTATATACACGTGTGTATATTATATATGTACATGCATATATATACACACATACAAACAGTTGGCTCTTGAACAATGTATCCATGATTTTTATTTTTTATTAATACAGAAAAGGACTGTAAATGTAAATTTTCTCTTCCTTATGATTTTCTTAATAACACTTTCTTTTCTCTAGCTTACTTTATTATAAGAATAAAGTATAAATGCATACGACATAAAAAATGCATGTGTTAGTCAACTTTCTGCTAGCGGTAAGGTCAACAGTAAGGTATTAGTTTGGGGGAGTGTCAAAAGCTATATGCGGACTTTCAACTGTCGAAGTCAGTGCCCCTCACCCCTGTGTTGTTCAACTGTGTATTGAGCAGCTGAGAAAGAGAGACAGCGGTAACGGGATCATGAATACTGAAATAGGAAATGTGGCTTTCACTCAGCAGAGTGGGTTTCCCGGGCCATGCATCTTCCATGTTCATGGCAACTCACAGTCAGCAGTTCATTCTAGAAAAGCCTGGTTTCAAGCAAGAAATCATGAAATATGTTGTGCTGGGGAGATGAATGGAATTAATAAATTTCCTTTCCACAGGACCTGATACCAACTCCTAGTAAATTAAAACCTCAATTGGCTTTCCTTGTCACATGTCCTATTGCCCACAGAAACATTCCTAACATTTCCACATCGCAGAAGCATCATGAAGGTGGTAGGGCTGGTCTCGGCTACCACTCAAGAGGCCTTAGGGTCTGCAGAACAAATGGGAGCTTGATGGGGGTGTGTGCAGAAGGCTGTCCAGTCTCACTCTGATGAAACCCTCCAAGGAGCTGTCACGCCTTAGCACATCCGGGGGCACAGAGACTTTGCGGCTATGCAAAGAAGAATTGCACTAAACTATTTCCTAAATGGTAGGATTTATTTCAATGCTCACATACAATTGCATGAGACAAACTATTTACATAAAACATAAGTACAAAAAATATAATACAATTTATACTGTACACAATT
Source organism: Paguma larvata (assembly GCA_030068075.1). NCBI lineage: Eukaryota > Metazoa > Chordata > Mammalia > Carnivora > Viverridae > Paguma > Paguma larvata. The sequence goes on from CM057826.1 coordinate 6,258,224, forward strand.
GGGATTCTCTTATATCGTCCCCCAAAATGTTGGCAGGTAGAGGTGGTGCGGAGGGGATGCTAGGGAAGGAAGATGGCACTCTTAGCAACACTCAGGGTCATTCTTCATGAATTTATTGTTTAAAAAAATAAGAGGAACTGGTTTGGATTATAGAAACTGGCAATTCACCATGAGCAGAGTGGGCACGGCTTTCTCCCTTCTGGAATAACAGCTCATTCTATCTTATAAATGTTTGCTTTCCTCAGTGTTGGGACCTGAAGCAGGTGTGAGTTGGTTTCTGCTGATTGGTGGGAAACCTCCCCGCCCCTCCATGCCTTCCCCTTCTCAAACTTTCCATAATTGATCCAAATGCAGCATAGGATAAGATCATGGCCTGGGGTGCCACAACTGGTATCTCGAACTGACTTTTGAATGCAATGAACCTGTCAGGTGTCATTAGACAACATTCTTGAATATTGCGCTCAACAGCTCTCTCCAGTGAGCGTTTAAGACCCATCAATTGATGAGCAGAAAACATAAAAGTGAAGACTATCAGAAATTTGTATTACACATTACTAAAGACAAGGTTTGAAAAGAAACCTTGGAAAAACAAATGTAACAACAACAACAACAAAAAAAGTGCACCCAAGGGCCCAATGAAGACACATCTACAATCCATGAGGATTCCAACAAGGCAATTGAAACTCCATTTTCTCATTCGGGGGAAGGGAAAGGCAGTGCTAACTCATCTACGAAGCTCCATTATGATTAAGACATATTGTCTTCTAAAAACTAATTTTCGGGTCAGTAATTATTTGCAAGTTTACCAAGGGCTGAAGTTGGCTTTGGAGAAGGGTCAGTGAAAAAAGTTAAACAATCCCAAATAAGTTTATTTTGTATTACAAAACGGCAACAGCAAATTCACACAGTATGAGGCGTTTAACATTTCATAACATCTTCAAAAGTCACATCAAGGGGCATGACACGCAAGCTTCATTATACACTTTTAAAGAATCCTACAATGGACCAAATCTGTGCATTTTCTATGTGGATGTGGAGTTTCAGCGGTGACTGTAGGTGCCTGGGCTGAAGGTTCATACTGCGCTTTCCTTCGAAGGGCAGAAGTTCAAGTGTGATTTTGGCCAATAGTCATGGTTTAAGAGAAAACACCTTTAGCAGAGAAAACACCGTCAACTTTCCTAACCCAAAATATGGGCGACAGCTTCGTGAACTTGTGAAGCAGTTTTGATATTGACTTAAAAACAAAACATGCAATGTTCTAGGTGGTTATCATTCCACTCAGTGTATCTCTGCCGGCTGTCACCAGCCTGATTTTCCTGTACTGTGGACTTGCCTGAAAGGGGTCAGTAACAAAAACTGTAACTTCTATAGACAGCACATCGGTAGCCCTACTACAGGCCAAATGCTAAGGTGTTTCACGGAAGATGTAAAATTAAGGTGATGTCAGTTTCTGGAAGGCGGAGACGAGATTAACCTGAACTCTGCACACACTTCTGCACCTGTTCCGGTGCCACACACCCTACCCAGTGGGGGCAGACATCACACCTGACTATGATATACTCCTTGGGTATTTTCTATTCCTGAGTTCAAAGAGACATAGAAGAATGATCTTCTTCAGAATGTAGCCAATCAGTCCTCTGCTTTGAATTGGAACCAACCGTATCCAGATGAGATGATAAATCACCATCTTGAACAAGGCACTGGCAACTTGTGTAGGAAATGAAACCATCTGCACTTACGGAGGATGGCTAAGAACGCTTTCTTCTTAGTGAAGCGACAGAAGGACTGTTCACACTTTCCAGAATCCAGATTTTCTTCCCAGCTTGTATTTATCTAGCATTTGAACTATCTTGAACTCCCATTTGAACCACCATTCACCTAACATTTGGACTATTTGGCCTTAAGTTGCCACAGAGCTGAAAAATAATAGGGTCACAGTCAAACCACTGGCCTCAGATTTCTGACTAAATATGATGAGATGGAGTGGATGGTACTGCCGGTCCAACATGTAGGTTTAAGAAATGCCAGAGTGTAGTTTTCTCTCTCTCCATTGCTCCTTTCAAGTTTTTAAATGTCCTTGGCTAGTTATCTTCATCATGTCAATACAGTAAAACCTGTCTGCTTGAACAAAAATGGATTCTGACTCTGGTCATGGGTAATAAGCTTGATTGCTTTCCATGGCAGAACTAATATGATCTTTTGCAAATACTATGAGACACCTTAAACTAGGAAATGAACATACTGTCAGGCTCTGCTTTTGGTTTTGATGATGCTCTAGGTCCCTGTGTAGCATAAGCTATATTTTCAAGAGAAAACCATCTCTGTTCCTGATGCTTTTGTAATATGTACCAAATTTTTGATAATGCGACATACGACATATGAGAAAACTACCATCCGTCTGCTTCCCAAAATATGTATAACGCACCCTTAATATAGTCCATAAAAAAGGAGTATAGAATAGTCATTATAGAAATCCCTGCCAATAACTCAACAATGCATCTTGTTCATTACTTGTCAATTTCCAAAGGGAAAAGCAAGGATTCCAACAATGTATTTCCCTGCGTTTTACCAGGCTATCAAAACAGATAATAAGAATACCTTGAGTCAGTATTTGTGGAGTTACAAAGCATCTTTAAATCAATTCTTATTAATGACCTCAACAGGGGAGCACAGAAGACATAAACTCCACCATGGCTCCTGGCCTCCAAATCTTTTATCTCACACGGGGCTACACCGTGCAATAATTGGCGTTTCTTTTTTGTGCATTTCTCAGGTCAAACTGTTACTTTATGTTCTTCCATTTCATTCCCATTGTCCAGAGATGCAAGGGGCTCAGAATGGCTTTCTAGTTTCTGATCATAGATAATCATAGGTAATCAAACTTGCAATGTTGCGTCAACGTATCATCACCAAGTCAACAAGAATGATCATGACATAATGGAGACGTTAGACGGGATGGATGTGTTGGGTGTGCCAACGCAATCTGAGAACTCCGCTTTGCCTCATCCTATCCTAAAAGAAATAGCGCAGAGTTTGCATATGAGTTGATTTAAGGTGATGGTTTTAGTCCCCATCTTCGTGAACATTGACCACCGGAGCTGGAGGCTGAGGGACAAACCTGTTCTGTGGAGAGTGGCTGCTTTGGGGCAGAGGCAGTTCCCTGGATCGACCGCTGGTACCTGCTGCCTCTGGCCAGGCTCCCCCAGAGCCTTCTTTTGAGATAGAAAGGCTAAACTTGGAGTTGCCCCCAAATGCCACACAAGAAAACCCCAGTGGAGTGTAAAAGACATCCTGCCCAAGGTGGTGTGACAGTGTTTGGGAAATGTTCATGATTTATTCTAAAAGTAAGTAATTATCATGAAGAAGCACAAGGATACTTGGGAATTCAAGCACTCTCAAGGCCGCACTTCCCGCGTGCATTAAACAAGTGTTTAGACAAAATGACTAGCTGAGTGCAGACTCCCTATGCACTGAGAATAAAATCTCCTCTGATCTTCAGTTACCCACGCGTGTACCCAGGTAGGTGGCCCTGGGGATACGGCATCCCCCGTTGAGCCTCTGTCACCACCTGGAGGGCGCCTCCCCAGCCTCAGGTGAAAATGCTCACCCTCCTGGGCTGGGGGCCCCGCGGGTTCACCCCTGTGCGGACGGATGAGGACACAAGGGGCCCCGGGCGGGAGCCCCAGATGATGACACAGGGGTCCCCGGGGGGGAACCCCTTCGGTCTGCACAGTGGGTCCCCGAGGAGTCCCAGCATCAGACCCACAGGGCCGTGCGGGGTCCCCACCCAGGACCGCCCCTCACACGCGGTCCGGGGGGCCCTGGGTCCCCGTCTTTTCACAGCCCCCCACTTTCCGCCCTTTCCCACCTTTTCTTCTCTTTGGCATCGCTCCGCGAGGCAGTGGGGCCAGTCCCAGTCCCCCCAGGCACACGGCGGCCCCTTCCCAGGGACCCGGCTTCTCCAGGGCAGGGACACCCCGGTGCCCCCGCCGTCGGCTCCTGCTCCCGCCCCGCACATGAGACAGCGCCGGGGGCCCCCTCAGCACCCCGGTGCGCAGGCCCAGGCGTCCCTGGAGGAGGGGGCGCAGGGACCCCCGGGGGCAGCACAGAAACGGGTTCCCGACGAGGGAGGCAAAAGTGCCGGGCGGCGCCCAGCCTGGTGACCGCGGGGCTCGGGTGCGGCAGAGCCCACCCGGCCCGGACTCCTCCGAAGTCGCAGTCCTAGGGCTCAGGGTGACCCAGGCCAGGGCTCCTCGCCGCCCCCGCCCCCAACTGCCTGGGGAAGGTCCCCGCTGTGCTGTCCCTCCTGCCGGATGTGGCCGGTGACCCGTCCCGTCTGGAGGAAGGACCAGAGCAGTACCGTCCCGGGACTCCCTTCCAAAGAATGTAAACGTGAGACTCAAGCCTGTGTCCTAAGGAAAACCAGCCACACTTCCACCGTCCCCAGCAATAATCCCGGAGATTCAACCGTGGTTAATGCAATCTGAGGTTAGGTTCAGAGCGGGTGCAGCTTAAAAATTAGTCTCTATCTGTGCTGCTTGGAAGGAAAGAAGGCAGGAAGGCAGGAAGGCAGGCAGAAGGAAGGAAGGAAAGAAGGAAGGAAGGAAGGAGGAAGGAAAGAAGGGAAAAACAGAAGATAGGGAAAGAAAAGATAAAGACAGAAGCAAACCGTCATTCAGAAACTCACAACAGGACCCACAGAGAGGGGATTCACACACTCAGCCTCCAGGGAAGCTCCTTTAGGGAGGGGGTCCCGGGGACCTGGCAGACACCACCGTGAAAGCCCGCTCGGGCTCACACAACACACCAGGTGTGAAGGCGAGGCACAGACACATGGATGCCAGAAAAGCAACAGTTACTCCACAGCTGATTAAAATACTTAGAATATATTTAAAATTACTCTAAACCAATTGAAATTCTGTGAAATAAGGAGAAGGCGAGACAGACAGAGGAGAGGGACAGAGAGAAAGAGAAGCCAGAATAATTTGTCATCGAGTAGAGAGTCGGGGAACAAAAATGAGGGCATTTCCTTGTGGTGATAATTCCAGGATGTACATAGCCACCATGGAACTTCGGTGTGGAAGGCAGAGGCCGTCACCGGTCATGGCGTGACACTGACTCAAGTCCAGCCTGGACGGCATTGCGAAAGCATTTCCAATCAGGCCCCCGGATGCGTGCTTGAAATATTAGTATCCTCTCTCCTTGGGGAAATAAAATGACCTTTAAGCTTAGAAAGCACTCGGGGGAGGGATTCAAAAAACAACTATAATGTGCTTCCTGGCGAGGGCAGTTTGCTTAAAGGAAAGTTGATCGCACGACTTCGAAATCCAGCTCAGGAGCTAGGAGGAAACCATCGGACTGAATCTCACCTCCTGAGTGCAGACTCTGGCTCTGTGCGTCCAGACAGCGCTGTCTCATGCAGCGGTCCAGCAATGCAAGAGAGGCACCACGAACTCCCCACTGGAAAGACCCAGAACACCGTTCAGTTGCAATCTACCAGTCCTCTCGGAGACCACCTGCCATTTAAATTTGAATTTTAGTAGAGTAGCTTCTGGAAACCTGGGTATATGGCTGTATTTTCAAGACAACGATATTCATTACTAAACACGGGATGTCCTCCTGCCCCCAACACTTTCTGAAATTGTTTCTTTACATGAGATAGGATATAAACAACGTGTGCTAATAAGTCCGTGTTCCTCACTGCCCGGGCTATGTATTTTTGCCAATCGGAAGGTCCACTGGGCAAAAAGAACACGTTTTACTGACCACTTAGGCGTGAGATGAAGGTTTCGATCTTGTTCTTACTTTCGAAGATTATGCAGCCAACTGCCTTGTATCATTTATCAGCTGTTTATGAGTAATTTATCCTTTTTTTTTTTTTTTCCTTTCTGGGGACCTCTATGAATAGTATTAGAACACTCCAAAGTGCTTAGCGGTGATCAATGCTCGGAACCACAGGAATCGTTAAAAACCTCACACCCCTGCTTTCTCAAGGTAGACCTTGCAATGCCGTTGCCTGCGTGCAGAGAGAAGGCGGAGGGGGCGGGTGGGAAGGCAGCGCTGAGATAGAAACCAAAGGCACCAGAACCGAATGGCTCCTCCTCACCTGACCCGGAGGCAGCAAAGGACAGCTTGGGGAGCACTCCCCTATGTACAGAGCTGGGGTGCGAAAAGCTAGGTTTACACGTCAGTAATGCTCTAGGAAGGGGCTGATGGCTATACACTAGTCATATCAGGAGACAGAAAATAGAAAGTTGCTTTTCATTACATGTCAGTTCTTTCAATCCTTTCCATAACATGGAAGGTAAGAAAAAAAAAGTTGGTTTCCATTACATTTCAGGATTTTTAATGTTCTCCCTCATTACTGTCATGAATTTTAAGATTCTTCTTCGCAGGGACAGAGATGGTGTGGAGTATATTCAAACGCTGAACAAGTGGTTTTACGGATCGTCTCGTCAGGATGCTCCGATGGACTGGGCAGGTGGGCTCCCAGGCCAACCGCTTGGCAAGGAGCTCCTTGGAATGCTGTGAAATCCAGGAGTGAGAATATGGCTAGCCTTGTAGCATCATGCGGAATGCTGGACCCTTCCTGGCGTCTGTGCCTCTGGTCTGTAAGCTCGCCTCCGTTGGGGATAACACAGTAACTGCATCAAGACCAGGGGAAGAGTGTGTCACACCTCATGCCATCACCTCTGCAGACACAAACCAGGGTGAATCCCTGCCCTTCCCCAGGCAAGAACCATTCCATGTCCAAACACTCAAGTTGCTTCCAGGGATTCCACAGAATTATCCAGATCGGGAAGATGGGAGATCCATGGTGAGTAACTCCATGGCCACATTCGTAGTCTTCATTTTATCAAATACTTACAGACCTAATGCTCCTCATAGAATGGGAAGCCTCAGCGGAAGTGTCTATTTTCTTGAATTAAAACATCATAAAGATTTATGCTCAAGAGCAGAAAGACATTCCTATTTCTAACGACTCCTTCCTTCCCATGTGGTTGGTACATGTATCAAAAAGCTCAAGAAAATGAGTGTCTTGTTAGAAAAAATGGACTGAACACAATAAAACAAAACAAAGCGTCACACCATGGCTCATTCAACAATGATTAAGCAATTAGACCAGATTTTCACGACACCATATTTAGATTTAAGGACGTCTGTTTTTGGCAGCAATGGGAATCTCGTGGCTTGAAATGCACTTGAAATGTATCCAGACTTCAGCTCCGAAGTCTCAGAAACATGGGCAGTCATGGAGCACAGGCCTTGAGGAACTGGGGGATTACAAGGAGCCAACAATATAACAGCGATTAGTACTCATCGTAATTGTTGAGATCTGTAAAGTAGGCATTAGAATAGGTCTTCCCAGTGAGATGTGGGTTGAAGTATTTGTTTCTTTCCTCTAGGATCAAGTTGTTTTTGTTAAATGCCTGTAAAAAGGAAAATAATTAAGAAAAAGATTTAAGAATATTCCAGGAGCAGTATTACAGAGAAAGGGTGTGATGAGGGCGCTATTATGTTGAATTTGAACTTCCTTCTAAGGCTCCATTATTTCAACATGTGTTTTCTCACTTACTTGCTTCCTCGCATTACTTGCCATCCTGAACACCTGACTCGTACCTAAGAATGAGGTTGGCAGTTTTGATAAATAGGTTTCGAGTATTCTAAACCTTCAACAAACCTAAAACTCTAGTGACTTTGAATCAACACTCTGATGTTATGTAACTGTTTAAGCAGCTTTCTGATTGTCATGGAGATTCTGTAAGTAAATGCATGAAATCACCAATGATTTCATTGTTCGCCGTTTCCTACACTTGTTGAGCATGAGATGGGAAAACAGCCATTCTGAGTCGCCCCCTGGACATTTGCCAGCATGGCGACCCTGCTCAGACCCGGGTCTGTACGCCGACACAAGGACCTGAGGTTAGGGTTCCCGCTGTATGTCTTTGCTTTGCTTTTCCCAGAGCGCCTTTTCAAGTAACCACTTAGAGCTGAGCCTGCAACAAGTTAGTGATGTCTGCTCCCATCACCTTGTAAGTAACAGGTGCCTGCTACCCTCTGTCTCCTGCTCACTCCTAACCTGGGACACAGGACTGCCCTTCCCCGGGCCCCCAACATGCATAAGTAATAAACCTTGGGACTTGACTTCCTTTGTGTGAGTGTATTGAAACTGTGCCTTCAGTCAAAACAAGCCTGAGGTTTCCACTTCCCTAAAGTAGGAGCTTAGATGCTGAGGGAGCTGCCTGCCGACCCCAGGGTCGGCGGTGCGGGAGGGTGGCCTGTGCCTCCCCATTCTACACTACACATATGCTTCATTTAACACACCAGCTATGAGCCCCCCAATACACGCTACTGTAGCCACTTCTGACACAGATGCCCTTTCTTATTAAGTCATTAAAAGCACCTATACTTCCAAAACGCTAAGCTACGCCAGGTGGAGTGTAAATATTGAAAGAACTGATATCAAGATGTAGGATGGTTGGCAGAGGCCAACTGTCCAGGACTGGTCTAGGCGAGGTATCAGAAGAAAGTTCCAGAAGGATCATTAGAGCTGCCCTGCTGCCCTCATAGCTGTGAAATTTCTTATTATCTTGAGTGGCTCTACTGGATCTTAAGTGAGAACAGAAGACCAGTTAAATTATCTGGAGACACTTGAAGTAACACACAAGTTGATAGGCTGGAATCGCATTTGAGGAGCCCCATTCTTGGGTTCCGAAGGCTTGTTTGGAAGGTTCTTGCTTATAAAAGGAGCTCCTGTTCCTCCTCATACTCTGGGACCCCCGCTCTGGGACAGTGTGAGTGGCGTGTTACTAGTGCCCAGGACTTCCTTCCCCAGCCCGAGCACGTGATTAGTATAAGGTGCTGAAGGGTTCTGGATCCCAGGGGCAAGCAAGGCCCGTGGGTAAAAGTCAACTGGCTCTGTCTCTGTCCAAGTGCTGGAGAAGGGGGCCTCATGGTAGGAGGGACATCAGAGAGGACACTGTGGGTCCCAGGACACAAGACCTTACAACCAACGTTCAGTGCTGAAGGTTCTCCATGTCCCCACAGGAGAAGGAAATCAGATTTCAAAGGAAATTGGCACAGTGGACAGAGTATCCCAAGTGCTCGCTAAGACCCACCAGCTTCACAGGAATGTCAAAATGAGAACTGCCTTTATTCACAGGGGTGGCAGGGCACATTGGGTGAAGCAGACAAGAGCCCTTGTCCTTCCCGCTACACCCCCAACCTCCTGGATGTTATTTCATTCAAACCTTACAACAAAGACCTGACAGTTCATATTGCTATACCCATTTTAAGGTGAAGAAACAGTTCAAAGAAGTAACTAACTTGTATTCCAAAACCTGGTGCACGATGCCTCAGATAAAAGTTACATTTATTTTGTCAGGCGCTATTCGAGACGTAGGAGAAAATGGAGGCTCAGTGACTGTGAACCTCCCAGTTGGTGACTCATGAACTCAGGTCTTTCTGGCCCAAAGCGGATACGCTTTCCACTCCTTCCTCCTCAGAACCGGCCTCTCTTTCTGGGTGGAACACTGAACTAATCACTCGCTGGGAAAAGTTAACGAAACACCTCACCCCACACCAGTCACACAGAGCTTTTCTAGCATGCAAAGCTGAAGAGACTTCATTATGCTTACGAATTATTTGAAGATAGTTTTTATAATAATGTGACAATTTTTCTCAGGATCCCATCTTGCGGATTCCGGCAATGAACCTGTATATTGGATTACCTAACCCTGGTCCTCATCACCGCCGTCTGGCGTGTACGGGTCCTCGGCCTGGAGCAGCTCTTCTCTTTGCCAAGACCTCTCTTTGAACATAGAAGGCACAGTGGAGGCAGAAATGGCCGCTGGCCAGTGACTCAATATTTTCCAGCATTTTATTCGTTGCCGTTTCTGTGTCCTATCTCTAACCCACTTCCCAATATAAGATGCCATCTTTTTTTTGCAGACAAAGGAAAGCTAAAAAGGCACCACCTGTTACCTTACCCTCCACTCTTTCACTGAGGCCGACACCCCCGAGCCCAGCCGACAGCCCCGGGGCCCTTCTCTGCACATCTGTCTGCCAATCCCTTACCTTGATGGCTTCCACCGAGTCGTACTTGTCCAGTTTGTTAATATGGTTAGTTATGCTGGTGTTGAGAGGGGCGGGAGCCACGGGGTGGATGACAGTGGCATCGTGGGATTGCTGCTGGTACCGCTGGCAGTAGGTGTAGACGAGCAGTGTAAGCAGGCAGCCCAGGATGGAGCTGCTCAGCCCCACGGCCATCATGTGGAACATATTGAACTCTGGGAAGACAACGGCAAAAGTGACGCTCCTTTGGAAAAGCACACACTACTCAACGGCTCGGCGCACTCAGAGGAAGACAGAAAAGCAAACCAAAAGGCTCCTGACCAATTCCAAACTTCAAGGAATCACAGGACCTTCCTTTGAAATGTCATGGCCGTCAAGACACCTCCCCACAGGAAGTACAGCTTATTTCAAGTTAACGCTCTTGCGGATTACAGTCAGGCTTTTGGACATCGCCCTAAGACACCAGCAGAAGTTTATTTTTTCTTCTTTAAAGGCTCGTACAAGTCTGTTTGTCTGTGTCAAGTGCGGCATGGTCTCTGGTCTGTGGGGTTTCCCGAGAACATGTCTTCCATGCTCCTTCAAAGGAGGGGCACTCCTGCCCATGGCCTGGCTGTGTCCCATGAACAAAGTGAGAATGCATTTACTGTTTCCAACTACCGCTCAAAATTACTTTATTTTGGAGACCTTATAAAGAAAATGGTTTACACCAAAGAAATAAAGGATTGTGTCAAGGGAATAAAATACGATATTTTGATGGTCATGAAATGACCCTCTTTTTCATGTTTTTTTGTGTGTTAAGGAGCATCGTTGGGTTGTTTTCCTTGAGTTAAGAACACAAGATGTAGAAAAAAATGAGTGGATGTGGACTTCTGTCTCTAAGATGCGATTGGCTCCAGGGACATCAAGGTGACATAATTAAGACCTTTGTAATGTCCGAGAAGCCACCTAAAGAAAATATAGATGTTCATCATGTGTTGGTAAAATGCCGTGTAATAAAAGTTTCAAGACTTTCCCGAACAGGCATTTAAGAAATGCTCATGGGAGCGCCTGGGTGGCTCAGTTGGTTGAGCGTCCGACTTCGGCTCAGGTCATGATCTCGCAGTCTGCGAGTTCGAGCCCCGCGTCGGGCTCTGTGCTGACAGCTCAGAGCCTGGCGCCTGCTTCCGATTCTGTGTCTCCCTCTCCCTCTGCCTTTCCCCCACTCATGCTTTGTCTCTCTCTGTCTCAAAAATAAATAAACATTAAAAAAAAAAGAAACGCTCATGAAGCTGGACTTAGTGAAAATCAGGTGAAGGACAACATGATCTTATTTTTTCTATGTCATGTTGGCGCTAAGTGGACAACCTGTTGCCTGTGGGTTACTGGCCTCTGTCACCTGCACACGGCACATCTTGAGGACTGGCTTTCGGTCATGGTATCCCCTCCACCCACCCCCAGGGGGCGCAGGGTCGCTCATGCCCTTCCCAGATCGGTCCATCCTGCACCCATACAGAACCATTAGAATGCCGGCTAGGCACACTGCAGACTCCAGGTGAGTCCCAGGGTCACGGAAGGAGGCCCCCAGGCTCTCAGGGAGAGAAGGCCTGCAAGTTTGTCCTCTGTGCCCAGGCCCTGGGGTTTGTGCCTCTCAACTACCCTGACTCCTCCATGAGGACTTTCAGAGTCCCATTCGCGTTGGTTGGGTCCACTCACTGAGATACCCTCGCTGTCCCCACATCCTGATGTCTCCCTCTAGGCTGTGCCCTTTGCTCCTCTGCTCCCAGATGCTGCGTTCCGGGGACCCCTGGGAGAGCGAGATGCCTCCCCAGGGGAGGGGACAGCATGCACAGAGCCTGGGTTTGCTGTGAGCCGCAACCCACTCGCTCCTACCCGATTCCTAACGCAGGTGTCCAGCGTCTTTAGTACCAGAGCCTGGATAATCCACGCGGATGTTACCAGAATATCCTACAAGTATCACCTACTCCCTGACATCCACTTGTTTCTCACTTCTTGATTCTTTAGTCAGTGGTTTAGCAAAATGGAAGCCCTTCATAAACCCCTGGCCCTTCCCCATTTTGTCTGGAGCCTCTAGGGCTGGACACCCCCGACCTGGGACGGCGGGACAGAGCATCCAGCGGCTTTGCCTCCGCAACCACCAGCAGCATCTACTCTCAGGCTGAAGCTGTGCCCCAGGGAAGCAGGAACGGATTTCACGCGTGTTCTCCTTGTTTTGTACTTTTAGCCACTTCGACTCCCCAGGGTCAATGTCGTCTATGGATAAAAGTACTTTCTCCTGCACTGGTAACACTTTACTATAACACGTGAGAGATGTATGAGTCTCTCCATATGCAGATACTTCATCCTCAGTCAAATGAATCATTCCTGCAGGTGCCCGGGGAAGGCTGGGGCCAGCTGACATCTTTATGAGGATTATATAGTCTTTGTGTCTCGTGCAGCTAAAAATAGCAAAATTGAAAATTTTTCAATAGGCCGACATTTCCTGCATTGGGAAAAATAGGGCCTATTAAATCTCTTTTGAATTTGCTTAATGTGGCTCTTTCCTTTGAATATGCGTCTTCTGTTGTTTTCGGTCAGTAATGTTGGAATAGAAACCAACTATCCAGTTGGCTCGACTGGCTGATTTTCTGTACAGATTTTGATGGATTTTTCTTCAAATGGAAAAAGACATCTATGTTGCGCCTCTAAGCACCCCAAAACATTCTGCTAGGTAATTCCTTTTACCTCTCAGCCCTACAATCAGATCCAAATGACTTCTTACTCACCGAACCTGGTGCATCCATGTTAGCAGCTTAATCTTATAACTCAGTTCTGAATATTATAAGCTCTCAATGATTTAATCAACAGCATCCCAAGCCTTGACTCTGGGTTGGGCGGCCAGTTAGCCCAGTTGACTCGGACACACAGAAGCAGCATCTTAGGATAGGGAGCGGGCTATGCACCATGGTCTCCCAGGTGCTCAAGGCCCCTGAAGGTCTCCGATATCCTAACCCGGAGAGGGCTGGCTGGGGAAAATGGTTTCTAAACCTCTAGCAGGCATGGAGGGCCAGTCACCTCCGCAGAGGCATCTGCTGGTTGACCCCAGATTCAGTCTTGGCCCCCCAGAGGACAAGAATCCTCCTTTAGAACTCTGCTTCACTCCTGACCTACGCTGCCTCCGCGGGCAGCAGGCGTCCCCGGACCCTGGGTCCAGAGTGTCCAAGAGCGTCGCTGACCAGGGCTGCTAGGCTCCAGCCCCTGGACACAATCCTCCCCGACACTCGCTGCCAGGATCTCTTCCGGGGTGCTCCGGCCTGCGTCCCGCCGCCTGCGTCCAAGCTCCGGCTCTGCTGCTGACTGCCTGGTGAACATCACTTCACTTCTCCTCTCTCTGACTCTCACCGACGCTAATGCAGATGACGGCGCCCGGCCGCTACCCCTTTCCCAGAATTTGCAAAACCGAAATCTCTGGAAAGTGATGTTTCCTCCCTCACCTGGCAGCAAAGCATGACCTGACCTGACCCAGTCTGCTGCAGAATGAACGAGAACTGGGGGGGGGGGGTGGGGGTTGGGGGGGTGGTTAGCATCTTCACTTTGTGCACAGCTCACAAACCATCATTACAGAGACTGGTTACAGAACGTGGCCCCGGGCACTGCAGACTGTTATGTAACGGACACTGAAATCTGCTGAATGCTGGGCTCCAAACCCTTCTCTATCGGCACAAGTTTCCCATTAAGGAACTGTGGTCTGTGGCACCCCCATGAACGCTCATTGTGAAGATCAAAGGGGACACTTTGTGCCATTTAATTCAGTGGCATATAGTGACTGATCTAAAAATATTAAAGGATACCTACAGCTATGATTATTTTTATGGGAGCTGATATATATTTATCTTCTAGCTGAATCCCAAGTTAGTGACAGGCTAGTCTGTGAACTCACTGAACTGATGTAGGTCAGACACCAGACCCTGCATTTCTCAGGCATTGGGGTCTTTTATGATAGGGCTCTTGGTCCCAGAAGGGTCGGGGCTATTTGTGTCCCCATGATAAACTCCATGTCCTTCGTAAAACTCAGCAAAGATTACTGCGAGAACAGATCGACAGCTAACTAATCAGATAGAACGCAACAGATACTGGACTCTTAATTCACGTAGTTAATAACAGTAAGTACATTCCTAAAACATACCCACGAAACTCTAGATTCCTTCTGAACACAAAGACAAAGCCTGTGGCTGAGCTGTCGGGGACTCGCCTGGTGGAGGGGATTATGGTAGGGATGCGTATTTAGAGGGCACCAGCCACAGGTACGAATATGCCATCTTGGTGTGGATATTGGGTCTGTTTAGCAAAGGGGGACAGACGGTGGGCTGTGGTCAGTGGACAGTCAGCCCGTCCTGCTCAGACAAGTTAAACAGACAGTAAACTCTAAATGTATCATGAACGGGAGCCAGAGAATGTGGTTTTTGTCATTCGGTTTTGCAGAAAGTTTAAAAAATACCTCTCAAGGTATAGATATAACCTTACATCCCGTTATAATTTTGTCACTCCAGTGGCCTGGAGGTGTGAGGCTGGCTGTCATCTATTTGCACTATTAATATAAACAAAATGCTGGAGTTGAGTTTTGCTCGTGAAAAATTTAAGTATAGCTAATATCGAGACCACCGGTTCATCAAGCTTCTTAGCATCCACCAAAATCCCCCCAAAAGCTTATTAAACCGCCAAGCGCTGGGCCTCACTCAGAGAGGTTCTGGTCCTACGGAGTGAGGCGGGACCTGAGAACTGCATGCCTATCACATCCCACAGTGACGGTGACGACCCTGGGCTAGGTACGGCACCTGGGAACCGCTGATCCGGATGCCGATACTGACTATTTGCAGTTATACTACCAGAGTGGAAGGTGTTTGGATCAAGAGTTTCTCCAGTCTGTTTTTCTTGGCCCAAACATCATACGAAACATATGCGAAGAGAAATGATTGGAAAATAACAGAAATCAATTAAAAACTAGTTTAAAAAAAGTTTAAAAACATTAGTTAAAAAGAGGAACTCACCCCCACATCTCTTCTCTTCGACACTGCTGGATCTCGCCACAGATACTTCTGGAAAAAAATTAAATCAGGATGTGAAAAGGGTGTTGGGAAGGAAGAAAACATGAATGATTCATTTATAAAATGTCTAATGATTTCAAGTGTGAGTTCAAGTTTGAAAAGCCTTATTAATTGTTAAAAAAAATTATATGTGTGTCTCTGTTTTAACCACCTGAGCTGTGTTTGGTCAAGGTCATTTGCTTGGGAAAGAGGGAGATTCATTCCTTTGGGTTGAAACCAAGGCACTAAGTTCAAAATAAAGCTAAGTGTATGCTGACTTTCTGTTTCCATATATTCTACCGGCTGTGAAGCCCACAGCGTCTGCCACCTCCGATCTCTGGCTGCATGGAAGCCAGGGTTGTCAATTTCCCTGCAGAGAGGGACCAATCCATGGGAGTTTGGAGAAAATGGCCGCAACGAATAAAGTCCCCATTCAGAGCTCACTTGTGCTCTTCGCCATGCCACACATAAACACACAAATACAAATGCCAACGAGGGAACAGATCCCAAAAATGTTTTAACCCACAAGGATCAAACACTGTTTCGGAAGACCAGAGACGTGATTCCTTCCTGTGCTGACTTTTCACTGGGTAACAAGAATCAGCAATATGTCTAGGGTGAAGAAGGAGAATGACACAGGAAATATTTGCAGTTCTCTCCCATCCATGACGGAGGTGCCTTATAAGACTAACGCTACTAATTTTCTGTAAAATAGGATTGTCTTTTCCGTAAGTGGAAGAAAACAAGATAATTATCTATGATTACCTTGTAACATCAGTCCTAGGGCCCAAAACGTAGAAGTATCTAACACCGTGCCTCCAGTGAACTTGTGACGGGTGACTTGCTACCATCAAAAACTAAACATCGATTTCGCACGGAAAAGCCTAGAGCCAAAGGGCCAACCAGTCTCTTTTCCAAGATGAGCACCAAGGTTCATTTGCATTTTCCCCAAAATATTAAGTTGCAAAAGAATTGGCCCCTTTTCTCTGTACAAACACACGCACACAGCATTACAAGAGCGTTTAACCTAACGTTAAAATAACAAAATAATTTATTTTAATTTTCTCCCTCCTCTCTGTGTTAGAGTCAGTAAATTGTAAAAGACATGGTGCTAAAAAAAAAAAAAAATCTTAAAACTCATGACCTAAATAAAGTCAAGCCCCAGCTATCTGTAAATCTCTTGTCTAATGACCTCAAAACCACAAGAACTGATAGGATCATCTCTGCTTCACCAAACGCGACCTCCAAGGACAGATCAAACCCCCACTTGTGACTCCTTTCCTCGCTACATGATGGAAATGGTTTTGTTCACACCGATAAGCATCTCGGCTCTTACCTGGGATGAAATTGGAGTCGAAAACACACGGCCGGCTCTCTGTGGTGTTTCCAGAACACTGGCTGCCCACAGGGAACAGAAGGATGCACTGGCGGGCTCGGACCTGGACTCCAGACATGTCGCACTCAGACCAGTCTGACCACTCCGACCAGCTCTCTGCAATGACCAGAAGGGGATGGGACAACAGATGGCCACTGAGATCAAGCAACCTGGAACCACCGCAGGTCACATACGTTACTTTGAATTTTCCTATTACGTTTTTTACGGGTCTGTGTATAAAAAAGATGCACATGTAACCTCTGGCCACTCCAGGAAATAAATCACACACGGACATGGGTAAAAGAGCTGGTATACTTTTGATCAAAAATCAAATGTGCTTAAAACACATTTTCCAGAACCCATGTTATTTTACTGCTTTAAAGTCACCGTATTAGACACTCAAGAAGCTAACTGGTGAGGTCCAGCTGTGCGGACATGGTCACGGTCACGGTCAGGGGAGAGAAATCGCCAGTGCAGACACCATTTCCCACCTGGCAATGCTCCCCAGGGAAAGCGAGCCCTCACAGGTTTTTCCTGCAAAACTCCTACAGGCCTCGGAGCTCGAGCAAGAGAAGTGACAGTGTGTGAAGGAGACAGCCCTGGTTGCGGAAAGTGGTTTCGAGTAGTTTCGCTTCTGTTCCAATAACAATCGTGCAGAGTCAATATACCAAAGCAGGCTGTACTTGAGGAAGAATTTATTTTAGCCTGTGTTTACTGTTGCCTATGTGCACAAGATCAGCGCACGAGTCTTGACTTAAGGCCCGAAGCTGAGTGATAAAAGGTCACTTCACCCCGAAGCGGAAAATTTGCCAGGACTGGTTAAATTTGCCCAGGCTTACGGATGTGTGAAAAGAGAGGCGCAACAGTTATATTTTAAGTAACGGGGTTAAAAAAAGAGAGAACTCTCAGTATTATTTGAAAACGTTAAACACGTTAAAAAGATATGTTTCTATGCAGTTTGTTTTCTTCTTTTTAGACTTCAGCATCATCTTTGCATTATAGGGAAAGTCTGGAAATCAACGTGTGCCTGATTCACTGTAAAGAGATGCCATTTTTCCTCCAAAATGTGTCAAGTGCCAGGTTTGGGGATGACTGAGAATCTGGTTTCTAGGTCCTTTTCTGTATAAACGGAACCTTCCAGAAAGATCTGCAGGAGCAAGTTAAAAACAGAAAGGATGAGCATTTCAATGTCCAGTTAGATGCAGAAGAGGGTGTCTCATTCATTCCCAGCGGGCCCTGTTGGGTGGGGAGGCTGTTGCATCCACTGGGCACCCGTGCCAGCCAGCCTTGGAGCTTGCCCAGCCCCAGACCCCCGGACCTGAGGCCAAGTCCTTCACAAGGGTTCTTCTTGCTCCCCACTCTGATTTTCAGATCCCACTACCAGGTTAAACCTTTTAATAATAGATTGTGATACCCAGTTTCTGCTACTAGTTGTGATACTATGACACGGTGGCAGTTACTTTAAGGCAGAACAGTGTGGTGTGTAGTCACGTCAAGGATAATAGTGAGGGATTGGGCGTTCCTCTCTTTCAGTATTTGCTGTCACGGGCTACCATCAATTTCACCATTTCTAAATCAGTCGAGGGAAAAGGCGAGTCTGCCCGAGTCGTGCCAACGTCCAGGCCGCTCACCGGGGCAGGGCTGCGTGTTGCAGAGAGCTTCCTCCGTATGTAGCCCCAGGCAGATGTCTCCTCCGTAGGCTGGGGCTGGGTTTGTGCATGAGCGGGTCCTCATGTAGTGTCCACCGCCACAGGTTGCTGAGCACTTTGACCAGGCGGACCAGCACGACCACACGCCGTCCACTGGGAAGGGACACAAAGGCATATCACTTCCGAACTCCTAGTCAGACCAGCCCGACGGAGTGTGCATTGCGGGCAGACACCTGTGCGCAACCCCGACCGCTCCCAGGGCTGCCCGGCCTCTTCCTCCTGGCGATGAAACCATTTTGGCGTATTTCTCCCTCTGCTTTCTCAGTTCCTCTTACCTGCTCTTTAAGGAAATATTTCCAAGCATATAATATGCAAGCATGGAGTCAGCTGGGGAGTGCTCCGTATGTAAGATGAAGTCCCCGTTCTGGGAAGGACCGTGAACCACATTCTGCAGTCATTACTGGGAAGGCCAGTGAGCTCTCACCTTTCCTGACCACAGAGTTGACCTACGGCCAAGGGTCGGCAGCCGCAGACACAGGCTTCCTCACTAAGTGCTCCATGACAGAGGGACAGGGAACAACTAACGGGTCCTGGCAGGAACTGAGAAGGATGCTTCTAGATGGGGGCATCCAACAACCAAACTAAGCACAAACTGCACAGACTTGGAAGTGCATGGACAGAAGACTACAGACAGGAATCCCAGTATCTGCGGCCGGACTTCAGGAGGATTGAGTTTTACAATATGAATGTGAGGCATGACTGGTTCCGCGACTGCCGGTAACCCAAAGCAGGACCCCCGTCCTCCCCAGGCCGGGCTCCTGATGCCTGTGCTCGGGCCTCCTGAACGCTGGAGTCAGTGGCCCGCCTGGCTCTGGGATCCCAGGGTTTCCCTTGCGTGAGCTGCTGTTGCTAAAACAGACACCACCACCCCCCACCCCCGGCCTCGGTCTGTGTCCTATCCACAGTTTACCTAATCCCTAAAGGATTTCCCTCTTGCTAGCCAGCCCCACTTTTTGCTGAGTCGCACAGCAAAGCTTCGAGATTTGGTGAACCTGGCCTTAGACTCTCATCAGTGGGAAAAAACCACCATAACCACAGCTAAGTAAAAAGGCTGGTGATAGACTATTACTACACGTGGAGAGTTTCATAGTTCATGTTCTCTGTATCCTATATAAAAAAACAAAACAAAACAAAAATAACAAGCAAACAAACAGAAGCATCCATGAAACGCAATGCTGACATCGTTCAGGACACATGGTTGTTTTGGCCAGAATCACATCGTTTGAATTTTAATACACCCGCCATGATTTAACATGTCTTTATGGTGTAATATTTTTCTTTAGACACAGGCATAGGTAAAAAAATTTTTTTGAGAAACATGAGTAGGAATTTCATTTTGAAAAACATTTTTAATGTTTATTTTTGAGAGAGAGAGGGAGATAGAATCCAAAGCAGGCTCCAGGCTCTGAGCTGTCAGCACAGAGTCCGATGCGGGACTTGACCCCATGAACTGTGAGATCATGACCTGAGCCAAAGTCGGACACTTCACCGACTGAGCCACTCAGGCACCTCTCGCTTCTGTATCTCATGATAGCCCTGCTCACCAATGGCCAACAGGTATATGAAACAATGCTCAACACCACTAATTATCAGGGAAATGCAATGCAAAACCACAATAAGACATCACCTCACCGCTGCCAGGAGGGAGATTCTAACAAGAATGATGGATAACAATGTTGGTGAGGATTTGGAGAAACGGGAACCCTTGTGCACTGTTGGTGCAAATGCATCCTGGTGCAGCCACCAGGGAAAGCACTACGGTGGTTCCTCAAGAAGTGGAAAACAGAGCTACTGTATGATCTAGCAGTGCCGCTTCTGGGTATAGATATCTGAATGGATTGAAGTCAAGATTTCTAAAAGATCCCTGCATTCCCAAGTGCACTGCAGCCGACAACATGGTGCTGTGTCTATAGTTAACAGTACTGTCTTGTGCTGTCTGAACGGTTCTGTACTAACAGTACTGTCTTTAACAATGATTTGTTAGGTCTTTGTTATCTCATGTGGGGGGCTCTCATGTGAAATATTCTTACTACAATAAAAAAAAGTTTAAAAATTTTCAAAACAAACCAAAGATTTGGTGCTTTCATTCATGATCATTTTATAATCATAATGAGAAAACTTGCTTGTAAATAAGATACAGTGCCCATTTGTAGCTGTTCCTTACGGACCAAGCAGGACTGAGGAGGAGTAAATTCACAGAGAGGAGAGTGTTCTAAATGAGGTAAAAATAGCCCTGTTGCTGGACAAGCAGCTTGGCACCCACATCCCCGAGTGCTTCCAACCCCTCCTTGCCAAGTTCCATCCCACTGTGTGTTTAGGAATTTTCTAGAAGGTGGGAGAGAGGAGAGACATCTGCCTAACTCAGCCCCCTGAACTTGCTCATTCCCAAGTGGAAAGTGATGGGGATCCCTCTGAATATTTCCACAACCCTCTGGAATTTCAGCTTTCAGGAAGAAATGAGGATGGAGCTATTTCAGGACATTAAGGTTATGTATACATGATACTGGCTTGACCATCAAATCAACGGAAATAAAAACAGCCTCCGAGTCATGTTAAGGGATGTCTCTGAGATGTTCCTGAGCCTTATACTTAGGACCAGAGCGGCATCCAAACACATGGAGGTGACTGCAAGCTCGTTGACAGTGATGACGACTCCTGTCTGGGTCCTGGGGAGGCGTGGGTGGATGGAGGAATTCTGACATTCCCCTGTCGCCATCCCTATTCAGTTTATAACACAGATCCTAATCTAATCATGTCACCAAACGAACTCCCTCCGGCCTCGGGGAGGAATCCTACTCTCCGTGCTGGGGCTGTGGGAAAGAACTGGCTCTGTGACCTTTCCCATCCCCTCAGCATCACTTGGTGGGGAGAGCTTGAAGGGAAAAGTCTCCTGAGGCTGGAGAAATACAGGCAGAGATGGTCTAAGAGGAGCGGACGAGCCAGAGGAACAAGGGCACTATTGGGATTCTCAGCTACGAAGCTGAGAACTATGTATTTTCAGTTGAATGTACGTTCACCCAGCCATCCAGCCGTCTGACGATCTATCCATCCACCAGTTCATCCACCAGCCATCCATCCATCATCCATTCACCCATCTACTCACCCACCAATCCACCCATCACCCATTCATCCTCCCACCTATCCACCCCTCCATCGTCTATCCACTATTCATCTATCCATCCATCCACCAATCTATCCATCCACCAACTCGCTCACCACCCATCCACTATTTCACCCAGCACCCATCCATCATCTATCCATTCATCTATTTGTCCATTCACCCATCCAACAAATGTTCACTGAGCACTGCTGTAAGCCAGTTCCCTGCTTAAGGAACTAAGAAACTTATTTGTACCAACTGAAAAAGATGTTATGCACAGAGGCTTCTGTACCTTTAAAAACACTGTACCTGATGTTTGGAATGATCCTCCCTCACTCCCCATCTCTGCTTGTCTGTTTGGCCAACTTCTCTCTGTCCCCCAGGACCTGGTCAGGGCCATCTGATCCGGGTAGCTGCCATGATTCCAGCTCGATGGGGACTTGGCTGGTGCAGTCACTACATCTTGTCACCAGCCCAATAGCCTGTGACCATACTGGCTTGACATTATTCCTAGGATGCCTCCTCACTGAACTCTAGGTTCCTTTCTGCCCTGGACCATATCACCGTGCCCATGTATTCCCTGTGAATGGTGCACAGTGGGCTATCCAGAAAGGTTTGTTGACAAAATGGAAGGAAGGAAGGAAGGAAGGAAGGAAGGGAGGGAGGGAGGGAGGGAGGGAAGAGGGGAGGGAGGGAGGGAGGGAGGGAAGGAGGGAGGGAGGGAGGGAGGGAGGGAGGGAAGGAGGGAGGGAGGGAGGGAAGGAGGGAGGGAGGGAGGGAGGTCAAGTACCCATGGGCTTGTTTCTCTTTGTTCCGTGAACAATCACAGTGAGCTGTTCCGTGGGTACCAGGCCTGTGCTGGGAGCCGGTGACAGCGCAGGGAGTGAGTGGGTCTGTCACTGAAGTCCCTGCTATCCTGGAACCTTCACTCGACAGAACCAAAGGCAACACGCACGGCTGTAGACAGCGCTCAGGTGGCCATGTGGCAGGGATGACAGACTCTGACCATGGGAGCATCAGGTGGAAGGGAGCCGGGTGCCAGAGCCACCTCCAGAGCTGAGGCAGGGGGGACCCAGAGAGCTGGAGCAGTGACTATGACAGATGTGCCTGGGGCCGTGTCTGCACACGGCGTCCTGCTGGGAGGACGGAGGCTCTTTAAGCTCATCTATTAACCCTGCGATTGTCTGGGAGTTTGTGGAGTGAGACACCAGGTCTCAGGACACAGACGACACAGCTTCTGCGGCCCCAGCGGAGAAGAGTGTGTCTTTACGGGACTGAACTCAACACAAAGTGAGGTCTGCTGACTGACCAGGGACACGAGGGGCAGGTTTGGCACCTGGTGGGTCATTCTTGATACCTGTCACCCTGGAGGAGGAGCCTGTGGTATGAAGGGGGGGAGGTCCCTGGACGGCTGGGCCCATCAGTTTGGGAGGACGCCCGCCTCCAGTTTCAAGTACACAACATATCTCTCCGGGCCATGACAGCAGGGCTGACTTCACCATCAGGCATGATGCCTAGGGCCCGGCACCTTTACAGGGGCTCACGAGAATGATTTAGTTGCTTTTAACTCAGGAGACATAGGGGCACCTGGGCGGCTCAGTCAGTTAAGCATCTGACTCTTGGTTTTGGCTCAGGTCATGATCTCCGGGTCAGCTCTGCGTTGACAGCTCAGAGACTGCTAGGGATTCCCTCTTCCTCTCTCTCTGTCCCTCCCACGCTCATTCTCTCTTTCTCTCAAAATAAATACCCATTAAAAAAAATCAGGAGAAATAAACGAATATAATTCAGCCTAGGTGATATCTGTCTTTTATACCACTGCAGTTAGAAAATATACTCAGTGATTTTTACGTACGCATAATCTCAAGCATAAAGCCTGGAAGCTGAGCGAGCCTCCCTAAATTAGAAGGTCTTCCAAGGCCCTTGGGTTTTCAGACGTTTTCCAGATTACTCCATCCACTCACCTGGGCAGGGCAGAATGTTGCATTCCTGGTATTCCAGGGAGGGCCCCAGGCAAGGCAAGCCCCCATACTTGGGCTCGGGGTTGTTGCAAACCCGCTTCCGGTTCCGGATGCCCCTGCTGCAGTCGCGGCTGCACTGTGACCACGACGTCCAGGCTGACCACGCCCCGTTGACCGTGTGGGCGGAGTATCTCCCGGCACGCAGGAAATCACCAGAAAGGCCTGCCAAGGAAATGGCCCGAGTGTGATTCTATTAGAAGTCCTTAGAGAAAGCACAGTGCAAACTGACTTCACTCTGCATTGGATGCTTGCTTCGTTTCAAAAACTACACTCTTAAAATCGGCTGAATACTTTTTTATGCTTCAAAAACCAAACGACCGCCGGTGAATGATAATCTCAATCACTCACGCGTCTTTCTGTGCGGTTGCTATTGCATGGGATGCAGCGGAGAACAAGGTTTGTAAACGCGGTAACTTCCTTATATAAGGGACAGGGCTTGGGTCTGGGGATCACTTACTTTCCTGAGAAGCTTCTTACAAAGAAAACACAACTTTCTCACTTCCCAGGGGAATCCTACAACGAACCAGGCTGTCCAGCATGAGATGCTTGCTTACCGCTGGGGACAGCCATCTGGAGAAATGGAAGCGTGATTCAGACATTTTGCTAAACCCATTCCTTTATCCGTGAGCCTTTCTGAAGTGAATTAACGTTGGTGACAGTTTCAGAAACAATTCAGAGTTAACTGCTTCAGAATCACAGGCCGCGGGGACAGGTGTCTGTTCAAGAACCGTGCAAGGGGCGGAGCTCATGACCCGGAACTGAACATACCCTTGAATGAACCTGCCCGGTGGCCATGCTCCCATGAAGTTCAGAGCACGCTTCACGGCAAGCATGTTTCCCCAGGTACTCTGAATAGTCCTGCGTGTCTGGTCTGTTCTGAGCACTCTACACTGGGGAAATCATTTAATTAGCCGCAGTCAAAATTCCTGTTGCCTTGGCGAAAATGGCTGCTCGCATACAATATTAAAAAATATTCAGTAATTCTCTCCAACGCTGGCGCTGTGACGCAGGCCTTAACAAAAACTCTCAGAGTATGCCACGAAGTTCCCGGGAGGTGTGACGGGGCAAATTCTCGAATGGTCCTGCTGTTAAGCTCCTCTGTTGTTTAAAACTCTGGCTCAGAAACCTGGGAAGGAGGCTCTTTGGAGAAAATGGATTAGAAACGTCTTTCTGTGATGAGCCAGTAACTCTGTGGTTAATCAAGACAGAAACAACGGTGCCCAAGCAAACCTCATTTTGGGCTGTCAGAGGCAAAGAAGTCCAATTTTTTTGTATTTTCTTTTTTTTTTTTTAAATTTTTTTTTTTAGCGTTTTTATTTTATTTTTTGAGAGACATAGAGACAGAGTGTGAGCAAGGGAAAGGCAGAGAGAAGGGGGGACACAGAATCCAAAGCAGGCTCCAGGCTCTGAGCCATCAGCACAGAGCCCGACGCAGGGGCTCGAACTCACAGACGGTAAGATCATGACCTGAGCTGAAGTCGGCCGCTCAACCGACTGAGCCACCCAGGCGCCCCAATTTTTTTTTGTATTTTCAAGATGTCAATACCAAAATGTGTGGATGGTCGTTAGAACCGGAAGCCCCACAGACACAAGGCAGAGGAAGTACTTTTTAAGCCTTGCTCATGATATACTTTTGGAAGAAATATGGGATATTTTTTTATAAATGCGTGTTAAACTTGTTCTTAGTTTATGCCACTATCACTGGAACAAATATCAGCTCTGGTTTTATATGTATCTGAGAACGAAAAGGCTAAAAAGTATGTGTTCGGAAAAGACGACGACATTCCTACAGGGACATACTGCCATTCACTGTCTCTTTTTCACTTAGATGTCCTGAGAAATAAGACAATTTGCCGCCTGCTCTGAAATGAGAAAAAAAAGTGAACGACTTGGAGACAGAGTGGCCAGATTTTGCAAATAAATAGAGGAAGCCGAGTTCAATCTGAATTCCAGATGAACAACAGGTAACCTTTTAGGGTGAGTATGTCCCAAATATTGCATGGGCCATACTTATCCAAAAAAGATTCATGGGGCATACTTAGATTTAAAAAATTCTGAAAAATACCTGAAATTCATCTTTAACTGGGGATTTTGCACTTTATGTCACAACGTAGACCTTTCAGATGGGTCCTCCGTTCTCTCTTGATATTCCACCATAGATCTTTTCTTCTTACTCCAGAAGAGTTTCACAGAATGAGTATTATTTTGCTTGATTTTCTACATGTATAGTATTTACAGTAACAATTTGTAAATCGTTGACCTATTTACACGAAATTTTTCACTAGAGCAGATTTTTTTTTTTTCCAAGAAACAATGAACGAGTTTATATATAGCTGGGAACTACAGTGAGCAGGATGGTCTGAGGTCAGGAAATAGTTAATGTCAGCACACACAACCAAGTGTGGCTCTCAAGGGCAACTGCCAGGCTTCCGGTCACGCAGGCTGGCAGATCCAAGATGGCCCCTGCTGTTCAGAGGCCCCCTGGAGGAGGCGTGGACATTCGTGACCAGTGTGCCACTGGTGGTCCTTCCTTGGAGCCACTCCGGAGCCACTT
Source organism: Paguma larvata (assembly GCA_030068075.1). Lineage (NCBI taxonomy): Eukaryota > Metazoa > Chordata > Mammalia > Carnivora > Viverridae > Paguma > Paguma larvata. The sequence continues at coordinate 6,284,114 of CM057826.1, forward strand.
CCCTCTGGCAATGTAGGAGGTTGGTAATGACAGCCCCGTGAATGTATCCCATCTACGTCAGCCCAACATGGCGACAACCTCCACCTTCATCAAGGCCACCTGCTCTGGGTCTAAGAAGCCTTCTCGAAGAGTGACACTGATGGTGACTGTGCTTTCTGTGTCACATTCATGAGGGGAGAATAAGGTGGAATCATAAACACAAGAGTGCGGAGAAGTGTTCCAGGTGCGCGGTATTACCGTCACCGTTTCACCACCTCGCGCTCTGAGAACCACCTGTGAACACCTATTTCCTTTTCAGAATTGGACTGATTTGGGGAAAGTAGATGAGAAAGACAGAAGCGATGAATAAGAATGTGAAAGGGAAGCTCTCTGGGATAGGCCGGGCTTGCCCCCTTTCCTGCCGTAGAGGCAGCTGAGCTCCAGGGGGAGCCAGTGAGTTGTCAGAGGAGAGTCACCCATCAGCGCTGGGGCCGGGCGGAGGGTGCATCTTCTGGTCTCTCTTAGAAGCAGCTTTCCTTTCTGCTATTAATATGGTATTGAAGGGATTAAAAGGGCAGAGCAATTTAAAAGACTATTAAAGGATTCTCACAGGCTGAACTTTTTAGCAGAAAGATCCTTCTAGAGAGAGAAACACAGAGATGCTCTTTTCTTTGTCTCTGTCCAGTGTGGGGATAATTAAAGGAAACGCTTCTTTGCAGCTTACATTTTAGTGTCAGGAGATTCATGGAAAACCACTGAGCTTTCCTCGATGTATTTTCTGATACTAAATAAATCTCCCCCAAACCATGCTGGATCTATTATGAAGACAGCACTATTTTGAGCGCTGAATTCACAGGACCACCTCAATCTAGACCTCTTTCCCATCAAGTTGCTACAAAAGGCATTTGCGCACTTGTGGGATCACTGTTCTAGATTGCTGAGGGGAAAATAAGCAAAAGGAAAAGAGCCCCTTGCTCAGCTGTGACCTCAGAGACGGGGCCGCCCACCCGGCTGTGGAAGCTGCTCAGTCCTGGGGGGCCGGCTGCTCACCGTCTGTAGAGCAGCCGCTGGTGCCGTCGCTGGAACAGTAGCGCATCTCGATTCTCTGTCTCCCCACTTCCAGCAGGTTCGGGTCGGGCAGGCGGGCTTTGCACGTGTAGCGGAATCGCTGCTCATAGTGGCCCCCGTTGTCCGAGATGTTGACGGGCGTCCAGGGCGTCCAGGGCGTGGTCTTCTTCAGCTCGGGGCACGGGTTGATGTTGCAAGGCTGGTACTCCTGGGGGAGAGAGGGTGTGGCAGGTGCTTACGGCAGGGCATAAACCGAGCCCAGGGCTTCCTTCCTTGGATGAAAGACAGGGCTCTCTGAAACTTCACGTCCCAACACCCACCTGCTCCTATACAGAGTGAAAAACGCACTTTAGTTAAATTGGGCGTTTAGGAGCATGTTCCGTGTTCAGGTCAACCACAGAAGGAATCTGCACTGGGGCGCCTGGGCGGCTCGGTCGGTTAAGCGTCCCACTCTTGATCTCGGCTTAGGTCACGATCTCAGGTGGCCGAGATCGAGCCCCACCCCTGGCTCTGCGCTGACAGCACGGAGCCTGCTTGGGATTCTCTCTCTCTCTCTCTCTGCCCCTCCCCTGCTTGTGTTCTCTCTCTCAAAATAAACTTTAAAACAAAAGAAGGAATCTGCACAGTTTCTCCTGTGTCAACAAGGAGAATGAGACAAGTAGCTTAACGGTACGTGAGTAAGAATGGTGATCCCATAAAAATCATCTTCCTTCTTTCACCTGATAAACTACCCAAACTGCTGACTATTCCAATGTCAAGCTTAGCTGTTATTTTTTTTTTTTTGGCTTAAAGTTTAAATGATGGAACCAAAACTTTTTTTTTTTTTTTGGAAAAATTAACACTCAGATTTAATGAGTATTTTAAGCTCTGGGATCACAGATTCTAAGCATCAGAGCAGTGGAGTATCTAAATAAAACATACAATATGTAATAACTTCTTTAAAAAATGTTATTTATTTATCTATTTATTTATGGAGAGACAGCACAAGTGGGGGAGGGGCAGAGAGCGAGGGAGATACAGGATCCAAGGTAGGCTTTGCAATGACAGAGCCCAATGTGGGGCTCCAACTCAGGAACGGTGAGACCGTGACCTGAGCCAAAGTCGGATGCTTCACCGACTGAGCCCCTGTAATAACTTCTAGTGTGTAAGTTTCACGGCATTTCCCTCTTGGTACATCCACGGTATTTCTGTTTCTCCTCCCTTCCCTCACTACCAGACACCTCCCTTGTAAGCACAGGTGGGGCATCCTGGTCACTGAGCAGAGTACGTATGAAGTCTGGCGGATGGGGCACGGGTTGTGGCAGTGGGGGTGGAATTTAGGACTACAATTATTAAAATTCTTAAAGATTTATTTGTAAAATTCTAAATATAAAAAGCGCCACATATGAGAGGTACAGGTTTTGACCTTGGACACAGCACTACCTTAATGTTCTTCCATTTCTCAATAAAGGATGTTTCATTAGGAAACCCCACAATATTTAACGCACCCAGTTATGACCATTCTTTAAAAATGATTTTTATCAATGTTGAACATATATATATAAAATAAGTGTTAAACAGCCCTCTAAGCTTTCTTATGAAAAAGAGAACCACTCTCTCTGTCCCCTATATCTTTTTTTAAAGTTTATTTATTTTGAGAGAGAGAGAGAGAGAGAGAGAGGGAGGAGGGGTCTGGCAGAGAGAGAGGGAAGACACAGAATCCGAAGCAGGCTCGACACCTCAGAGCCCGACGTGGGGCTCAAACTCCTGAACCGTGAGCTCATGACCTGAGCCGAAGTTGGACGCTTAATCAACTGAGTCACCCAGGCGCCCCTCTTTCAGTTGAATATTTGCATATTTATCCCATAGATCTAACAACTAGAATTTTCCAAGATAATGGCATTATTATCCATCCACTGCGCTCTATGGAAAAAAAGAGGGTTTGGCCCTTTATTCCTTCCCCCACCCTTGTCTCTGGAACATTGCTGAAGACTTCCCATCTCTTATTATCTGAATGCAGTTACGCCGTTCCTTTGGTCAGATCGAGAGCCAGCGTTTTCACTTCTAACTAGGCGGACGCTGTCTGCGACCGAGGCGGGTGGTAAACTGATGATGGGGTGCTGTTTCTTTCCAGGTCCCTCACACACCAAGTGTTTTGGGGGTGGTTGTTTTGATTCTATGAATTCACCGTTCATTCAGCCCCGCTCCAGTCAGGGACTCAGGCCCAGTACGAACTGTCTTTGTTGCTTTATGCTTTGAAAGAATACTCCTTTCACACGACAGAGCGTTTCCAATAGGAGAGAGAGGAACCGAGTGTGTCCACACCGCTCGCTCTCTCTGGAAGCCTATGAAAATACCTATTTTGTCATGGTTCTAATTGTTCTAACTGCTTTTCTTTCCTCATGATCCAGTTTTTAAAGAATTTTATAAGTAATGCTCAGGAGTTCTTCACGTCTGTGACATGATAGGCCTTCGACAGAGAATCTGGAAAGTGCTTCTCTGGTTTAATACCTTCCGGCCGTTCCGTCCCCACCCATGCTGGTGCTCCTCATCTCCACACCAACCCACCCGGAAGACGGATGACTTCATTTTCCTTTGTTTATAGCATCTTTTATGACGGCATTATTTGGATGCCGCTCCCGAAATGAAAAAATAGCCCAACGAATGCCATCAACCCAATCGCGTGAAAAACTAGACAGAACATGCGTGAGCCCTCTCGCTTTCTCTCGAAATAGAGGCCACATGAGAGGAAGACAAGAAACCCTTGTCTGGACTCTTCCAGGCTTACAGTGTGACAGCACTGCCATCCCCAGACTGAAAATGCCACACGTCCCTGTCGTCCCCTTCATCACTCTGTGCCGGCCTGGCTGGGCAAGTCTCCAGGGCTGTTGCTGAATCGGACTCAGAACATATGTGGTTTATGGACCCCTGTTTAAACAATGCTGGTCTTTAAGCCTTAATAAGTTCAAGGACATCGCTAAAACAGTAAGATCCCACAGCTTAAGAAAAACATACAGGATGCTCCCAATAACTCTTAGCTTCTGTTCTTAGCTTTCTTAGCTAGAAATTTCACATTTTCTATGGAGGTGTAGTTTCATTTTTGAAATATGGGATGAGCAAATACATTTAAAAGCTGGCTCAAGTAGCTGAGTTGGTCTCTGTGCGCTGGTGACACCCTCAGAGGGGCAGGGGGTCATGTGCCCCAGTGGTGGGCCCAGCTCCAGGGTAAAGATCAATTCGGGCTTCTTAAACCTAGTGTCTGATAACTAAGTTTGTTCTTCTGTTCGTTGTCTCTTCATCGTACACAGTTTACCATGGGACTCAGAACTTCTCTTTCCCCCTGCTTTTAGAGGTTTGATTATGATGCGTTCATTTAACATATCAAATTATGAAGTGCCAAGAAATGGTATAACCAATCAGTTTTATATTACCAAAATTATAAAGCGATCTGATTCAAGGGGGGAGTAGTGGCATGGCTCAGCGGAATCTGCACGCTACGACTTGGTGAGGAACCCCTACGGTAACTGCCCGGCCCTGAATGGAATGGGAAGGTGGTACATTTGATGCTAAAAATAGAAATTGTTTTTCAGGACATTTCAGCTATGGACTGTTACTTGCTACATAGGATTCTTGAGATTCTGGTGGAAATTATCAGGTCAGAACGGTTACTGAAATCAATCCCGCTTCTGGGTATGTATCTCAAGAAACTGGATTCAGGGTCTTGGAGTGATGCCTACATTCCCATGTTTACTGCAGCTTTACTCAACGTAGCCAAGCTATGGAGACAAACTAAGTGTTCATCAAAAGTGAACGGATAAAGGAGATGTGGTATGCTGTGTGAATATAACATGTAACATACAATACAATGGATAATACACAATTTATACTACCATATATACTATTATTCAGCCATAAAAAAGGAAGGAACTCTCCCCACATATCCAGTCTTTTATGCCTCGGGTTAGATTATTTGGGTCTTATGAGGCTCTCAAGGCTTATGGCCAGTGATAAAAGATATCACTGGACAGACTTCATTCTAGAACATTCTATGGCCTTCCTTAAGAACAAAGGAGGAACACAGTTACTAGGTTGTCAACCATCTTATATTTAAATCGAATTCTTCTATAGACATACACAGGCATTGCCATGATACTCCATGCACCATGTGAAGGAACACAGAACCCAAGCTTGGACGTCTTCCCCACTTTCTCCCATGACAAACCTTTCGTGTGTACGTCACGAGGTGGTCATGAGGGTCAACTGAAATCATTAATATGCAAACACTCTGTAAACGATGGAAAGGTGTATGAACGTAAGATATTGTTATTACAATCTGGGGATACCAGTCTAACATGGATATTCTGTGCCATTTCACTTTTCTTGACTCCAAGCCACTGAGAAAATCCTCAAGCAAAGAACAGATCCAAAACCCGAGTACTGCCGTCTGTTTATCTCACCAAATGGATTGGCCCAATATTACCATTTAGAATGGAAATCTCTTGTTTGGTCCCTGAAGAATCCCTGCAATAAGGCTAAAGAAGGAGTTAGTGATATTTTCTGTACAAAGAAAAGAAAGAGCAGATGGGTATGTTCAGAGGGACTCTCTCTTGCCACAGTTTAGCTTAGGCCCTCAAAAAATATGCCACTGCTGTTGGCTAGTGTTCACGACGATGCCATAAACCTTCAGGGCGGTAAGGTCGGCAAAGCCTCATCGGAGAACAGCAGGTGTGTCTGGGGAGAAGGCTGCTCTGCTGGGGAGATACCAGCATCTCTGAGAGAAGAAGCCCGGGAGAGCAAGCTGGGCCGCAGAAGCAAATGGGCCCCCAAGGCTGGTTGGACACGATTGAATCGAGGATATTCTGAAGCCTTGTGGGGGAGGAAACAGTGCATAAAAGTCTCCTTTGGGGTCAAAACTCTTGTGTGACAATGATCTTCTGAAAACAAAATCCATCACTTTTGACAACCTGGATGGACCTTGAGGACATTATGCTAAGTGAAATGAGTTGTACAGAGAAAGACAAATTCTGCATGATATCACTTCTATGTAGAATCTAAAAAGGACAGACTCAGGGCGCCTGGGCGACTTAACTCAGTCGGTTAAGTGTCTGACTCTTGATCTCGGCTCAGGTCGTGATCTCACAGTTTCGAAGGTTTGAGCCCTGCGTCAGGCTCTGCCCCTCCCTTGCTCACGCTCTCTCTGTCTCTCTCAAAATGAATACACTATTTTAAAAATTTATTTAAAAAATAAATAAAAAAGATGAAAGACAGACTCAGAGCAACATAGATAGTGTGGTGGTTCCTGGGGGTTGGGGAGATGGGGAAAATGGGGAGATACCAGTCCAAAGGTATGAACTTCCAGTCACGAGGTTAACAAGTTTGGGGATCTAATAGATAACATGGCGATTAGAGCTAACAATATTGTATCACGTGACTGTAGATGGCTAAGAAAGTAGAACTTAGACGTTCTCACCTCAAAACAGAAGTGGTAGCTGTGTGATGGGATAGAGGTGGTAGCTGAATACTATAGTGGTAATCATTTTTCAATAATAAATGCATCACATCAACATGAGGTACCCATTAAACTTATACAAAGTTATATGTTAGTTATTTCAGGGAAAAAAAATAAAGCTGGAAAAACATAAAAATAAATAAAGAAAACAGTTGATGCAAGGAAAAACATAAATAAACGGTCAAGAACAACTAAGAAAAGTAAATCAAGAATGCTTACTAAAGTGGTACAATTCAATTCTCGAGATACGTTCCCCCATGTTCTCTCTGTCCCAGTCAACCATGAAAGAACCATCCACTTAAAGTCTAATCCAGCAACTAGGAGGCGCCGACAGAAATGGTTCCTGGGGTCCATCTTCCCCTCCCAATGGAATTGGCTCTCTCATAATTCAGGCCACTGTCACCTCAGCCGTGGTTCACAGGATTAAAGCATGAATGTCATAGAAGTTTGTCTATTTCTAAGCCTGCTTCCACCAACAGACGCGAAGTGTGCCGTGTTTACTTTATATTACCGATCTTACTTCTTTCTTTATTTTTGGTGAGCGGATACATCACAATGATCAATTCACAAACAAGTGCCTTCCGAGGGAATGCGCATGAAGTTGGGGAGCGCGATTCGGTGGTTAAGAGGGGCTCTGTGTATTGCTGTTTCTTTTTCCTTTGGAAAACACTACAATATCTATATTCCATAGGTTGAAAGTAAAATAGATGGTGACAATTCGAGCAAAATTTTGATAGCATGCGCTCAGCAAAAAGTAAGGAAATTACCCTTAAAGTCATTTTATGAATAGCTGAGTATATGAACTGACTTTATTCTCATATGGAATATGCATGGTTTTCATACGCATTTATCAAGTTCTCTTCCAGCAACGAAGGTTGTCTTGCTGAGACAGAAAGCCATTCCGCACAAAACAAGTAAGGAGGAAATGCGGTCTTGCTTGCCAAGGGCCAAAGCACTCCAGCTGGCCCACAGCCGCGGGCCTGTGATCCCTGACACCTGGGGCAAACAGAGCCCAGATTGACCGGAAGTCCTGGAAATGAGCTTCGTGGTACCCAGGAAGGAAGAGAAGTAAACATGAGATGATGGATTCAAAATTCTGTGGCCACAGAATGACTTCGGCTTCTAACCAGGAAGGAGTAACAGAAACGGGATTAACCCTCTCACCAAAAAATAACGAAAAAATTGTATGAAACAACAGTTCTTAAAACACCGGACACCAGGTAATGAAGGACAGTGGTTGCTGAGTGAAGGGAAATGTGAGGTAAGCCCCACAACTGACCCAGCCTACAACCCTGAGGAGGTCTCCAGGCCATGGAGGAAGGAGAAGCTGAGGCACACAGACCAGGGCTTGAGGAGACAAAGCTGAGAGGTGGAGGAAGCCAAAGGGGCTGGAGTTCTCAGAAGGAGAGAAATGCACAAAGAAAACTCTAGTATTATGCAGAGATTCCACCCCAAGTACTCAGTTGGGTACAAATCAATGAAGGCATGCGAGGAAGCCACATGGGGGGGAGGGGGAAGACCCACCTGCAAAGATGGAAGGGAACAGAGTACATCACTCACACAGGGCCAGGCATAGTGTTTGATCCTCAGAGTGAGATTGAACAACCTTACAATTCACTTGGCATCCGTTAGAGTACCAAGAAGGGTCTTGCCTCCACAGTGGGAAAGATCACCCCAACCTCTGTTCGGATCTCAACAAACATAGCCTAAGAAAAAGCCAAAATGATCATACTGGTTTCATGTAACTTGCTCATGTCCCAAAGGAGAGCATGATTTCAGGAACACAAAAGTGTCCCATACATAACAAGGAAAAAAAATCACAATGCCTCACGCCTAATTTATAATGACCAGATATACAAAGAAACTGCTGAAAAACACAAGCTGTTATGAGGTGAAAAATCAGTCAATGGAAGTTGGCACAGAAATGACACAGGTGACAGAATTGGTAGTTAAGAACACTAAAACATTTATGATAACTGTATTTCATATGTTCGAGAAGCAAGAAGCAAGACTGAACATGCAAAGTAGAGATATGGAAGATACAAAGAAGAAATAAACTCAACTACATACAACGTTTCCAGATACACGGAAAAGAGAGATCGTATCTCAAGTCATTCTGAGGTTGTCTTTAATCTGCTATCAGAACGAGACAAATACATTACATGAAATGAAAACTACAGGTGAATATGTCACGTGAACTTAGACACAAAAATTCTTGATGATATTTTCATAAGAAAAACTCCAGACTGCATAAAAAGGTTATTTCTCAGGATTAAGTGGTGGTAATGTCAGGCATGCGAGGTTGCATTAACATTTGAAATGTGATCGATGTGACTCACCATTTATTAACAGTCTAGAAAGTAAACCTATAAGATCATGTCAAAAGACACGAATATATCACTTGATAAGGTCCAACATTCATGCCATATAGAAACTCTCCATCGACTACGGAAATAAATTTCCCACCTGATAAAGGACATGCATTAAAAATATACAAGCAACATCTTACTTAATGATTAAAGCCTGCTTGCTTTCTTCCTAAGATCAGAAACAAGGCAAGGATATCTGCCCCTACCACTTCTAGTCAATTTTATACTGACAATTCTACTTCGTACGGTTAGGAAATGAAAAGAATTACAAGTCATCTATAATGGAAAAAAAGAAGTGACTATCTGTTTATGCACAGCATTGTGATTGTGTATGTAGAAAACACTGCAGAATCTACCATAGAGCTACTAGAGGTAATGTTAATTTATCAAGGCTTTATCAAGAAAACAGGATCAATATAAAATGTTAATTTCATCCCTATGTACTAGCAATGGGCAATCAGAGATTAAAAGAATGCCATTTACAAGGGCACCTGGGTGGCTCAGTCGATTAAGCATCAGGTCATAATCTTAAGGTTCGTGGGTTCGAGCTGTCTATGATGACAGCTCAGAGCCTGAGCCTGCCTCAGATTCTGTATCTCCCTCTCTTTCTGCTCCTCCTTCACTCATACTCTGTCTGTCTTTCTCTCTCTCAAAAATAAACATTAAAAAATAAAAAAAATGCCATTTACAGTCGCATCAAAAATATGAAATACTGGGGCGCCTGGGTGGCTCAGTTGGTTAAGCGGCCGACTTTGACTTAGGTCATGATCTTGTGGTCTGTGAATTCGAGCCCCGCATCGGACTCTGTACTGACGGCTCAGAGCCTGGAGCCTGCTTCGGATTCTGTGTCTCCCTCTCTCTCTGCCCCTCCCCTGCTCATGCTCTGCCTCTATGTCTCTCAAAAACAAATAAACGTTAAAAAATTTTTTTAATATGAAATACTTAGAATACATCTCACAAATTATGTGCATGACTTGTACACTAAAGGAAACCCAATCCCCTAAATGATGTACAGAATCAAGGCAATCTTAATCACAATTCTAGAAGGTTTTGGGGAGGGTAAAAATTGACAAGCTGGTTCTAAAATTCATACAGAAATAAAAAGTATCTAGAATACTGAAAACATTTTGGAAAGGAAGAACAAAGCTGGAGGACTTCAACTTGACTTCAAGACTCAGAACTACAGTCACCAACATGCCATGGTGTCAGCCTGAAGACAGAAGTCTGAGCAAAGGAATTCTAGACTGGAAAGTCCAGAAATAGATTTGCATGTATATGATTTATTCAGTTTTGATAAGGGAGCAAAAGCAATTAAATATCCATACGCGAAAAGAAGCTCTTTGACCAATAACTTGCCCCTTCTTTGATAATAAACTCAGATGGGTCGTAGACCAATTATCTAATAAAACTTCCAGAAGAAAACCTAGAAGAATCCCTCTGTGAGCTTCGGTTAGGCAGAGTTCCCATCTACAACGCCAAAAACATTATTCCCATAAGAAAAACAATGACAATTTGAATTATTCAAAATCAAGAACTTCTGTCCTATGAGATACGCCGTGAAGAGAAAGAGACGCCAGCCCCACACTGAGAGAGAATATTTGCAAATCAAAAGAAGATTCTTATCCATTACATATTTAAGAAATGAAAATCCAACATTAAAAAAACAATATAAAAATTGTCAAGTGATAGAAATGGACATTTCTCAAGATAAGATATAGAGATGACAAAAAAGCACGTATAAAGATGCTCACCACCATTTGTTGGAATAAAGGAAAATTAACATCATAAGGAAACTACCACACACATTAGAATGGCTAAGTTAATCATAAACCCCAAACCTGACAACATCAATGCTGGTGAGCTTACGGAGCACCAGGAACCCCCTCTCTTGCCCGGCTGCTAGAAATGTAAAATTGACACAATCCTTTGAAACCATTTGACACTTTCCTAAGAAATTAAACAGACACTTACCATGTGACCTTGCCATCTCCTCCCTAGATATTTACCCAAGAGAAAAGAAAGTATAGGTCCACACAAATACTGGTACACAAATATTCTTAAAAGCTTTCCTCGCGATAGCCCAAAATAGAAACAACCCATATGTCTATCAGCAGGAGACTATCTAAACAAATCATCTTCTATCCAGATAATGGATTATTACTCAGCAGTAAGAAGAAATGAACTGTTGACGTATACGACATAACGGAAACTGAAAACAGTGCTTGGTGAACGAAGCCAGTGGGATGAGTGACGCTGTATAATTCCATTCACGTAAATGATGGAAAAATGAAAACTGTGGAGTCAGAAAGATCAGTGGTTACACGGGATCGGCGACGTGTAGGTGGGAGGGTTGACAAAAGGGAACAAGGAAACTTGGAGGTTGACAGACACGTTCATTATCTTGATGGTGTCGATGGTTTCTCGGATGTGCGCATTTACCAGAACGGGGCCAATTTTATACTTAAACATGCAGTTTATTGTATGGCCATCATACCTCAATAAAACGATTAAAAATTATATGTCCACGGAAAAACAAGTCTCTAATAAATGGTGGTCACCTTGCTGATTAGAAGGGATATTCAAAACAGCTGTGTTTGCACATACTCGCACCCATTAAAATTACAGTTCTATTTTTCACGGCATTCCTGTTGGAGCACTGGCAACGGAAACGCTTTATAAATGCGACACGTGCACCATTCAGCCCAATTGTACTTTTCATCCTATATGCATACAAAATGCTACTTACTTTTTTTAATTAAAAAAATATTTTTTCATGTTTATTTTTGGGGGGGAAGGGGCAGAGAGGGAGGGAGACACAGAATCCCAAGCAGCCTCCAGGCTCTGAGCTGTCAGCACAGAGCCCGACGCGGGGCTTGAACGCAGGAACGGTGAGACCATGACCTGAGTCGAAGTCAAATGCTTGACCAACAGCCATCCAGGAGTCCCAACTACTTTCTATCCATAGCCGGTGTAGCCACTCCCTGTTAGAGCCTACGTATGCACATGTATCAACTGCATGCTTCTATCATCTTCTTTCTCCTATAACCAGTTTCTTGAACTGCAGTGCATTTTCATGCTGGTACAGGCTTTTGAACATGAAGGAGTTAAAATCATCTTCCGTGGCATTTGGAGAAGTTTCTGAGTCACAGGACGGCTGGGTAGAGGAGGAACTCAGCCCTGAGGTCAGCTTCTTACTGGCTGACCTTCTACAAATCTGTAAGCACTTGGGACGTGTCTTAGTCCATCCGGGGCTGCTCTAACAAAACACCACAGACTGGTTCAACAGAAATGTATTTCCCCCAGTTCCGGAGGCTGGGAGCCTAGTGTTAGAGTGTTAGCATGGGTGGGTGAGGGTCACCAACCCCTCTCTGTGTTCTCACAGGGCAGAAGGGGTGAGCTCACGGGGGCCGGTTTTATAAGGACACTAATTCCATTCACAAGGGCTCCGCCTTCATGACCCAACCACCTCCAAAGGCCTCACCTTGTAACACCATCACTTAGGCATTAGGTTTTCAACACATGAGTTCTGGCGGAGGTGGGGGACTGGGACACAAGCATTCAACCTATAGAACACATCAACCCCAACAAGACGCTGAGTCAGGGGTAGCATGGGATGATCTCAAACCCCTAAACACATTCTGGAATCCATAGTCTTGCTCTGGATTAGTTCTCTGACCCAAAATGATATTCGGCGCATACACCTAAATCTGTTTCACAGAAGGTGACCAGATTTGATACTCAAGGCTACCTGTCTATGCTAGCTACTCGGAAAAGGCTGATGAATTAGACCTTTGTATGAATATTCCTGATTTCTTTCCATTACCACGACTAGTCATTCAAGGCTCATTGAAATAAAATGGAAACTTGTTTGAAATGTGAAAGTGACCTGATAATGTGAGCATTTTAAAGTAGGAAATTCCACCGTTCCGTGCAGTGGGCTTCCCCCGAGGTAGCCACAGTTCTGGAAACCTGTACCGTACCAGCTGTTTGCACGGGGTCTCCCCAGCCCCTACGTTACTCAAGGATGAAGCCTGGGGTTGATGCAACTTCCACCCTCACTGGGTGCCTCGCACCATCCTTGGCTCTAAAGAGGGAGAGTCCCGGGCTGAACACCTCAGGGGCTTTCAGATGGGTGCATTCCCTTTAGACGAACGTCATCCTACGTGTTTTTTCCTTTTTTTCTTTTAAGCATAGAGAAGCAAGCAAATATTCCTCTGCTGTCTTACTAAAAAAGATAAGTGTTTGTGTACATGTTAGATTATATATGGGTGCACATATATAAAAATGGAGCTGGCTTTTCCCTTTACACATTATTTTAGGCATTCTTTTTTATAACGCTGTAGCAAGCCCAAGAGACTAAGAAAATCAGTGCTGTCATTGGAAAACTTTATTATAGAGGCTGTGATTTGTGGGCAATCTATAAACTTACATCTCAAATGAGAAGATCCATTTATTTATGTTATTCTCTCACTATCATGCCTTTAAATTCGTAGGCTCTGAGAGTGAACATCAAGAATTCAGCTTTTTTTTTTTTTTTTTTTTTGGCAAATACCGTGCAATGAGAGGAAAAACTACTTTCAGCTGGAAGTGAAAACCTATCATCGGGGAAAATGTTTTCTTTTCCCCAAATCGACAATCGAAATGGGTGACCTTGAGCAAAGGAGCCCACCCTTTCCTTCCATCTCTCCACCTGCTATCTGCTTATTCACTTGGCAAAATTCCTAAAGATGCCTTACAAAGACCCAGAGCACTCAGTTCCCTTGTGCATTTCAGGCCCCAGAGCGGAGTCGTTCTACTTGGTGGCTTGGAAACAGTTGGTCTGTTTTCCATTAGTCACCTGCACCCTGATACCTCAATTATGGCACAGCTCTGATCTTCAGAGTCCTGTGACAGTGAGCACCCCAAATGCCCATCACTGGGTGTCATGCCCTGGGTAATCCCCTCCCCATGAATGTGGCCGGGCCTTGGGAAGATGATGGCTCTCTTGATGAGACTCCTCCTAATCTAAGTCCTCCTTGTAGGGGACAATAGAGAGATTGTCCTGCTGGTTTTGGAGAAGTAGCTGCCATGCTGTGAGAGGGAACGGGGCTGGAACCTAACCATGTCCTCCAGCCAACAGCCAGAAAGAAAATGAGGCTCTCAGTCCCCAAACTGCAAGGAACTAGATTCTGCAAACAACCAGAGAGTCTGAAAGAGGTCCTCGAACCTTGAAAATGTTTGCAGGTCTCGATTTCAACCTGAGACTGAGCAGTGGGGCTGGTTAAACTGGGCCCAGACTTCTCTCCCATGGAACTGTGGCATAATTAATTGTGTTGCTTTAAGCCACTAAATTGGTGCTCATTTGTTACACAGCAACAGAAAACTAATACACGCTTTTGTAACTATACAGTTGTTTGTTATTTATATATAAGAGAGAATCTATGCCATGACCTGCCTTTTTTGTAATATTCCAAGGATTCAAATATAATAGATAATTCAAATGAAGTTGACTTTTCTTATCTCTGGCCTCCCTTGGGCAGAAAGATGAAAGAATTGAATTCCTTCATGGAAAACTCATTATCTTCCTGCTATGATCTTCCAATTCTTTCTTATGAGAAAGTTTGGCTAAAAGTTTTAAAAAAGTGACCACTACCTAGGAAAGTCAAGGTATTAATAAGAGATATATAGATTACTACTAAAGTTGAGGTTGGTTGTTATAATTTGGGTTTTATTAAAGATGCCTGATACCATCTAGAGTTATATTTTTTTTAATTCTGCTTTATAGAACAGTGACAGTATACATGTGTTGACGATCAACTTGTATTTCAACTTCACCAATTTCATTAAAGCTGTAGATTTAGGGGCGCCTGGGTGGCTCAGTCGGTTGAGTGTCCGACTTCGGCTCAGGTCATGATCCCGCAGTCTGTGAGTTCGAGCCCCGCGTCGGGCTCTGTGCTGATGGCTCATCAGAGCCTGGAGCCTGCTTCAGATTCTGTGTCTCCCTCTCTCTCTGCCCTTCCCCCGCTCATGCTCTGTCTCTCTCTGTCTCAAAAATAAATAAACATTTAAAAAAAAAAGCTGTAGATTTAATGGGAATTCACTATGTTTGAGCGAAATATATTAGGTTAATGCCTTTTGCTTTAAGGGCGTAAGCAGAATGTTGTATTCATCCCACAAATGAGCTTTTGCTCAAGTGCGTCTCTGCGGGATGCTGATGGGTGCCACAGAGAAAGGCATCTGTCGTCAGGAAAGAGAGAAGCCATGGGTTCAACAAAGTTAAATGGGGTTTCTTCAAACCAGGAGTGATCAGAGCTCTTTTTAGGGAACTGAATGAGAGAGCACATTAGCAAATGCTGCCGGGGAGGAAGTTAAATAGGTCTCAAAGGTGAGAGCAATTTCATTGTTCATGGCTGATTCTGCAATCAACATCCCTGATTCAAAACTGAAAACAGGGGTGTATCTTGTATGAGTCACTCCTTCCCGCCAAACCCAACGAGGATTGGAAAGATTGAGGATGGAGTCTTATGTTCATAAAACCCTCAGCCCATTTGACTCCATGTTCGAATGGGGAAAGCCGTCTAAAATATCCCCTTGCTTCAAGACCGCTGGTGGGTGGCCTTCCAGCGAGTGTATAATGTAAAGGGCACTCGGCACGTCATTAGTCACGCTCCTCAAGCAATTTCTTCACTGAGTTTATTCATATGTGGGCTGGTCAGTTCTTACTGGGGAAGTCTCATCACCTCCAAGTTTGTGGCCCTGTGTGATAATCAGGAGAGGCCACCAGGTCCATCCAGGGGGGTCTACTCCCTTCGGTCCCTTACACTAGCACTTTAGCTTTCTCATCTGTAAAATGGGTGTATGAAGAAACACACTGTGATGATTTGGGAGTGTTAATGAGATAAGAGGTTTACAGTGGTTCTCTGTGAGCCTGGCATATGGGGCATCTTTAGTCTGCACAGAGGCCTGAAAATGAAGATGAAATGCAGAACGTGAAAATAGCAGGGGATCTCTAGGGGAACCTGGGTGGCTCAGTTGGTTCAGCATCGGGCTCTCGATTTCGGGTCAGGTCGTGGTCTCACAGCTTGTGAGATCGAGCCCGGCATCGGGCTCTGCGCTGTCAGAGCCTGCTTGGGATTTTCTCTCTGTCCCTCCCCCTGTCTCTCAGTTATAAATAAATAAACTTTATTTATTTATAAATAATAATAGAGAGAGGTCCTCCAAAGATGGTCACTGGCCATCTTGAGAAATCATCCTCTCTTGGTGTAGACGGCCACAGCAACCCATAATTATCCCAGCCAAGTCACACTCAGGGGAATGGATTTATCTAACTGGTAAAACAAGTTTAAATCTAACTTCCATCCAACTTTCTATGTATATGTATCATTTCATTCCCTCTGTAATGTGATCATCTAGCGGAAAATTTTTTTCAAAATTTGCTCTTATCTGAGTTTACAGAAAGCTGGCTTTTAATCAGTTCATGTTCCTTAAATAATCAGCTAAGATTTCATGCTCTAAAAAATAGTAATAAGAACATTCATTTAATCTCAAACCCTCACATTGCGAATGATATATTTGGAACATTTACTGCTAGGGCCAAAGTCCTTCTGTCATTTCATCTCACCGGTATGGAAACGGTTAGAATTCTTGGGTGTTGCTGCAGTTTTCCAAGCTGGGATCCCATCATTAATGGGTCTGGGAAATAGAAAAGATGTTTTATCTGCATTTATATAATTTATTATATATTTGAAAATGTTTATTCATTTTTGAAAGAGAGACAGAGTGCCAGCGGGGGAAGGGAAAGAGGGAGAGGGAGACATAGAATATGAAGCAGGCTCCAGGCTCTGAGCTGTCAGCACAGAGCCCGATTCGGGGCTCGGACTCACGAACTGTGAGATCATGACCTGAACTGAAGTCGGACACTTAACCGACTGAGCCACCCAGGCACTCCTCTGATAATTTGAATCACAAGGGACTGCATTTTTTTTCTCTTCTTTGGGCCAATTTACTGTGGGAAAATAATTAGTTCCTCAAATAAAGATCCTTAAATGACTTTCTTTTTATAATTCAGATGGTTTCATTAGATTCCTGTTACCTGCCTAAGTATTTCCTGCCAGAACTTATGGTTAATGACCTAAATATCATAAATCAAACATTTATAACATTATCTTTTTGAAATTAAGGGTCACAGTGATATTGTCCAAATGACATTTTCAATTCACAACATAGTTATGAAAATAGAAGTATCATGTTATTCACCCATCCATCCATCCCTCCAGTCATCCATTCATCCATCTTTCAGTAATCACTGTTGGAGGAGTTAGTTATACCACACACAAGATGCTACACCACGTCTTCAGGATTCCAGATGTTAATAGTGAACATAACAGGGGAAGTCCGAAGGAGACATGCAGGACTATAAACCCACACCAGCTATATGTCATGGGAGTTTACATGCAGCAGGAACCAACCGGAAATCACACAAGCATCTAGTAACTAAAGGCATTGTGGTCAGTCCCACAGGCCTCTCAGTGTGAGATTCTGCGTCTGACTGACTAGTCCCGTCCTAAGGGTACCCGCCTCGCGATCACAGCATCAGATGAGGGACGCACTCAATGCTTTCGTTGCCTTGAGCAATCAATTCTGGCTGAATTATCCATGCCCTTGTACTACAATATCACTGCTGATATGAAACAAAACGAAAACCCAAATGCATCTTAGCTATTTGAAGAAAAGTTTCAAGTCTTGATCAGAGAAAATGACAAGACTCACTAGCTGAAGAAGCTGTCAAAATATTGGGTATTTATCCTTATTTTTTTTCTTAAGACAGTTAAAATGTTTTGTTCCCCAGTTTTATAAATGTTCAAAACACAGGCACAGGGCCCCTGCAGGAACCCTGCCTGTCCAGGACATGTGGCCATAAGTGATGGCGCCTTTCATTCCAAGACCCAAGGCCTGGGCGAGCTCTCTGTCCTCCGCCATTGTTCTGTTGCTTTTCCTCTCAAAGCTGGGAGCAAAATGGACAAGAAGCCCCCCAGGGTCCTGGCAAAAGAGATGCATTTCCGATCTGAGGATAAAAGCCTTGTCCTTCCCTGCTAGAATCGCCATCCCAGTTCAGTCATAGAAATACACAACGGCTTTCATATGATCTTTCCCAGCTAAACTATCGCAAAAGTGACTATCCTGTTTAAATGAAGTAACAACATCATAAAACGATAATTTGTCTATGGCCCCTGTTTGATAGATTTATTTCTAAGATTTATAACTTCGTCTCTCAGATCTTAATTTCATGACTTAGTGATTTCTTAGGGGTTATAATTAAATCTACTTATTACTGACAATACCTTTGATGCAGTACATTTTCTTTCTTTCTTTCTTTCTTTCTTTCTTTCTTTCTTTCTTTCTTTCTTTCTTTCTTTCTTTCTTCTTCCTTCCTTCCTTCCTTCCTTCTTTCCTTTCTCTTTCTTTCTCCCTCCTTCCCTTCCTTCCTTTCCCCTTCCTTCCTCCCTCCCTCCCTTCCTTCCTTCCTTCCTTCCTTCCTTTCCTGAAGCCAAAAAACACCTCTTGCATCTGCTTTTTTGTTGGTGTTATTATCGTCCATAACCTAAGTTTTAGGCCACAATTCTGCTACTTTATGCCCCACTTCTCATGAGTTTCTCTCTACGTCCATCTCTGTGACAGCATGGACAAGAGAAGAGCAAACCCATGTGAGCACGTATCAAGAGAATATTAAGACTTTGTCAGGGACGCCTCGGTGGCTCAGTCAATTAAGTGGCAGACTCTTGGTTTCAGCTCAGGTCATTATCTCACAGTTTGTGACTTCAAGCCCCGTGTCAGGCTCTGTGCTGACGGTGTGGAGCCTGCTTCAGATTCTCTCTCTCTCTCTTTCCCTCCCCCACTCGCTCTTTCTGTCTCTTTCAAAATAAATAAATGAATTAAAAAATGAAAGGAAAAACAAAGGCTTTGCAGGACAGAGTCTCTGCCACAAGGTTGGACAGCAAAATCCCTCTAACTCACCTGCTTCCTAAACCTGGCCTTGATCTTGGCCACTAGGGCTGATGTGGCTATTTTCCCACAAAGGAGGACTTCGGTGGGATCAAATATTCAAGATGTTGAAACCAAACCTACAACTTAAACATTTCTAGACTCGAATATACTTAACATATGGCAATGATATAAAACTCTTTATTAATCTGGAAGTTTTCTATAAAAAATAGTTGTCCAAGTCAATGTCTAAACACGAAACAGCACTGTGGATTTTCGTCTACTTAAATACGATGAGAAAATCATTCTGCGGTAAGTTCCTAAAATATAAAATGCTGGCTGGATCAGGGAGTAGGTAAGCTCCCAAGCCCATATTCCTAACCACAGGTACGTGTTTATCCTGACGCAGGCTGCGCGTATCCATTTCATACTTCTTAGCCATAAAAACCATTCCCCTTACTGGTACTATACAAAATATAAAAACTTTTATAGTGTATAAATATATTTTATATGAAAATATAAAAACTCATGATGGAGGTCACTTATTTAGAAGTTACTTGAAAATTATCTGAACCAACAAGCGCAGTTACAACTGTCTCATTCTAGAAGGTTGCTTCTTTAATTAGGAGTGTTTCTTATTCAAAGCCATCTTTCAGGCCCATTGAGGATGCCCCAGTTAAAATATTTAGAATTCTGGAAATGGGCGGAAGATATGAATAGACACTTCTCCAAAGAGGACATTCAGATGGCAAATAGACACTTGAAACGATGTTCAATGTCACTCATCATCAGGGAAATACAAATCAAAACCACACTGCGATACCACCTCACACCAGTCAGAGTGGCTAAAGTAAACAAATCAGGAAACTATAGATGCTGGCGAGGATGTGGAGAAGTAGGCACCCTCCTACACTGTTGGTGGGAATGCAAACTGGTGCAGCCACTCTGGAAAACGGTGTGGAGGTTCCTCAAAAAAATGAAAATAGAGCTACCCTATGATCCAGCAATAGCCCTGCTAGGAATCTACCCAAGAGACACAGGACTGCTGATGCATAGGAGCACGTGTACCCCAATGTTCATAGCAGCACTTTCGACAATAGCCAAATCATGGAAAGAGACCAAGTGCCCATCAACTGACGAGTGGATAAAGAAGATGTGGTACATATATACAATGGACTACTATGTGGCAATGAGAAAAAATGAAATCTGGCCATGCGTAGCATCATGGATGGAACTGGAGGGTATTATGTTAAGTGAAATAAGTCAGTCAGAAAAAGACAGATACCATATGTTTCCATGAATAGGTGGACTTGGTGAGACTAAGCAAAAACCAGGGGGAGGGGAAGAGGGGAAATAAAAAAAAAGACACAGAGAGGGAGGGAGATAAAACATAAGAGACTCTCAAAGACTAAGAACAAACTGAGGGTGAGGGAGATGGGGGGGGGAGGGGGTGATGGGCATTAAAAAAGGGCACATGTTGGGATGAACACTGGGTGTTATATGTAAACCAATTTGAAAATAAACTATTTTAAATTAAAAAAAAATTTAGAATTCTGTACTGTGGATAACTTTAAAATTCATTTTTCTATTCTAGGAAACAATGCAAAATTTAAGCCAAGAGTATTGACTGCTCTCTGCTTCAATTTCTATTCTTTTAGGCAAAAAATTCTATAGGTTGGCAGAATAAAGATGTTTGCTCTTTCTAAACGTGACTCAAGTATCTCTGAGTTGCTGAATTTTCTTACAAATGTAAGTATATAAAAAAGAAAATAAGTGATCCATTGGGTAAAGGTACACATCTCCGTTTTCTCTCTCTCTTTTTTAAATACAATTTATTGTCAAGTTGGCTTCCATACAACACCCAGTGCTCATCCCAACAAGTGCCCTCCGCAAAGCCCATCACCCATTCTCCTCTCTCCCCTCCTCCATCAACCCTCAGTTTGTTCTCTGTATTTAAGAGTCTCTTGTGGTTTGCCTCCCTCTCTCTCTCTTTGTAACTTTTTTTTTTTCAGTTTTCTCTTTTACTGCGACGGGAATAACTTGAGTTTTCTTCTTTTCAAACACTCCTTAGTATCAAAGGTTAGTTGGCTTTCCTACTCCATGAATGTCCTGATCCGTGTTCGGACAGAACATGAGACGCAGGGGAGAGAGACGTGAGGCTTGTTCACACACGTGGACAGGCAAGGAGGAAGGCTAAATATTATTATCTATAAGATATACTTACATATATGATATATATAATTCCATAGAATTGCAATCAAATTAGTATGCAAGGGGACTCTAGTGTAAGAGACTTTAAAGAGTGGCCTGAAGTGCCCACCAAGGACACCGCGTTCATCAGTGTTAACTGCATCTCTGTGGCTCCACGTTACCCAAAGTTAAAAGCCCAAGTCCTCGGCTTTCCAGATACTCAGGCCAACCACCTTGTCCCAACCCCCCCGCCCTGTGATCTGTCTTGAGGACCCCGCAACAGATGCTGTGGCTTTCAGCCCCTACGTCTTTGCTGCTGCCACCTTACCTTTAAGATGCTATCCTCCTAAATTTGCCAGAAAATACTACTTTCCTTGGTGCAACCACTGTACCCTACCTTGGAAAGTGATGGGTGAAGGACACAGACCACAATGACCTGTCAGCACAGGGGGCTCCCTAATAGACTGTGAGATTTGTGAAGAGAGAGCTACCTATTCTCGTTTTCCCCTTCCTCGCCCTGCAAGGACACCTGTCATTTGTCACACAGTGGGTGCCCAGCCAGCATCAGACCTCCCGGCACCCCCTCAGTCAAACATGGCACTAACGGGCTCTACACATCAGGAAACAGGACAGTACCTGGGATTACTTTTGATAACCTTTCCTCCCTGGGATCCAAAATCTTTAGAAATACTGATGAACCTTCCAATCAATCAATAATCTATAGACAGGTAATGACCAAGCGGCCATGGCTCCAGCGGGGCAGGAGCCAGGAGCCCATCAGTCGAGCACCCCTCCCCCACTGCCACCTGCCGGGGCTCAGCGTGCACCGTTTGCCAAACACGGCCATGAGTGAATGTCACCCTCCATCTAATGACCAGTCATTAACTACCAGTGTCTGACCTTCAAGACACAAGGAAGAGAGTTGATAAGAATACTTGGGATTAATTATTTCTATCCCTGACCTTGCAACATTTAATCTTTTTGCCTTGTTATACTGATTCGCCTGTGATCTCCAGTACAACGCCGAACACTGGCAGTGCTGACGGGAATTCTCAGCTTTTTCTTGACTTTAATGGAAAAGCTTCTAATCTCTCACCGGGTAGTATGATGGTATTTGCTAGAACATTTTAATAGGTATTCTTCAGGTGATGGTTCTCCTGAAAGGTTAAAGCAGCTCTCATCCACGCTGTGTTGACTTTTATTTTAACTATTATGAATGAGTGTTGGATTTTATCACACATTTCTTCTGCATCTCTAGAAAGGGTTGTAACCTTGTCTGTTAATCTTAATAACAGAGAATGTCTTATTTACTAGAATCTCTGCTTCATCACTGTCATGTCCTGAATATGAACATATGCATATAAGTGAAATGTAAATATTTATACAGGTATAATTAATATTTATACTTAAAGCCTGATGAACTGACATCATACAAGATGACACAGTACGCAGGCCACATAAAGGAAGATCCTGGCCGAGGGCGGAAATTCCACCCACACCATCTCCTAAGCCATAAGTCTTGGCCCCGGGGCTGTCTATACTTGGAGGAAGAGGCACGGTTCTTTCCATAAAACATACTGGCTGCTGGCCAAAACCTGGGCTGTGGTGTTGTGACCCCCAGAAGGGGAAACGTGCTCAGATTCACACAGAGGAAGCTTCTGAGCGAGCAGCGACCCTGGCGCTCCACCAGTTCTAACCCTCAGAGCCGACACCATTAACGAAGCAGCTCAGCCACTGGACAGGTTAGGCTGAGAGAAGTCGGTACAGAAGCCCTTGCTTTGAAACGGCCGCCTGTCTCTGTGCTCAGAATCCCCGCTCTCTGTGAGCTCGGACCACCAGCTGTGTAACTTCCAATGCCGTTCCTCTCAGAGAGGTGGCCCTGAGAAAAGGCACCCAAATGCTTAAGTGAGGGTGAGAGACACACATAAAATTCTGAATAAGCGACTCTTCTCTGCATGCACTCCAACAAATACGAGACCGTGTCATCTCTGCTACTGGTACAAAAATGTTACCAGCTCTCCCGTGATCAGAATGCTGACAACGCATTTCATATCATTCACTGAGCAGCTACTTTGCGCCGGGCACTGAGAAGGTGCGAGGATGCAGCAGAGAGCACAGAGACAGGCCATCTGCAAGCAGGAGCCTGGAACCTCGCCGTGTCCTCCACCAAGCATCCCCGCATCCGCCGGTGGACAGACTGAAGCCAACAAGCATCTGTCTGCTTTCTCTGCCTGCAGGCTCACCAGCGATTTCATCCTGGCGATGAAACAGGGTGAACTATCCTATAAATAGCTATGGGACGTGATTTACAATTAAAAACCAGACCCAGCAAATATCTGTCCTCCACTGAAATGCAGATAAAAATGTCACAAAGTGCCAGGATTCTAGAACTTTCTTTGGTAGCACTAGGTCCTGCTATAAGTATTAATATGGAAAGCTTGTCTTTTTGAACCTGAGTACTTCTGCTGGAGATTAATTCAGATTCCTTGCAAACAAATGAAGCAAAGGCAGTAAGTTTGTAGTAAACTCGCAGCCATACTGGGTGGGGCCTCCCTATGCAAATGTCAGCATAAAAGCAACAAACGGCGGGGGGAGGTTCCATATTTTGCTAAGGAACAAGGAGAAATGTCTGCTGGGAAAAAAGTTATAACTTCCATTAGTTACTTTTTTTTTTTTTTTGCAAAGACTCAGGGGATAGGTACAAGTAAAATGGCAGAATTAAAAAAAAATTAACAATTTGTTTCAAGAAGAAATAGGGTTTCACTTGGCCGGGCTCCCCTCATTATGCAGTGGCTTATGGGGCACATCTCTGAACGATGCGATCCATGAGTGCCCGGGATGGCAAGACGATGGGAGGCCAGAGCCCTGAGAAGAGAACAGAAACTGTGTGCACCCAAGTAAAAACGCGCCCAACTCCTTCATGCAGACACACGCGTGGAACCAGTATCTCGGGAACAGCCCCAGAAATTGTGTTTCCAAAATATAAGATCAATCCCAAGGGCCAGCTTACTGGATGGCAGGCTAAATGAGTCACCTGTTTCAATGAGATTCAAGTGGCAAAGATGTTGAGTCCACAGGCAAATCTCCATCCGTAGTGTAAGCCCTGAGGGCTCCTCAGCGGACACGGTGGAGGGCACCCTCTTAGCCCTCTGGACCAGAGGACGCCTCATACCCACCCACCCTCCTGGTGAAACTCCAGGTGCTCAGCCAATTTCAGAGCCGGTTCCTCTTGCTGGAACAAACTGCTGGGGACACTATTTGTATTCGGAGTTCCCTTGGGCCCTGGTCTTCTTAAATCTTAGTAATGCTCAAACGACTTCTGCTAAAACAGTGATGTGGGGCTCTGTCCAGAGAAAGCCATCCCATATACAGCAGGCGTACTGGTTCCTTCCATTCCCTGGACACCTGTAGTTTGGATTCAACTCTGGCACCTTCTACCTGAAGTCAATGCCATTTGGTTGTTAGCCTCTTTCTCCTCCCAGGCTGAGAGCTCCTGGGTTCCAGGACAACGACATACCCAGATTCGCACTTCACCCAGCCTGCATCCCAAGTGCTGGCTCCAACTCACAGTCACGCAAGCCTTGTTTGCTAAGGGGATAGAGCTGGGCCGGACTTAGGTCGGTGTGTATGAAGAGCATCGAGGGAAATAAGACAACATTTGATTAGCAGGAAGGGATGGTCTGAAAAGGGCTTAGGGTCACGGCTACATCGAATTCCTATTTACAGAAGGGAGCTCAAATATTGGAATCTGTGCCACTTTAGAAGAGGAAAGTCAGATTTTCTTTTCCAATTAGTTGTTCTGCATTAGTTATATGTACTCACGTCTTGCCTGTGGGGATCCGATAAGGTCTTGGAAGGTCACTGCCAAGTATAATCTAATATCAAAACCAATTTTAATGAACTTCATACACCATTACTGCCGGCAAACTGGTTTTCGGTGCTAAACTTGACTCGTTTGGAGCAGCCTTGTCACGCTAATTAGAAAGAATTTGAAATAATTTAAGAATAGGAACAAGAAGTAAAATGTTCATAAGCAAACATCATGGGAAGAAAAATTAAATGCGAAGGAAAGGCAGTCCCACTGAGCGGGGAAGAATCTCTACGAAACAGAAGACTGGCCACAAAATATGGTCTGTTGTGAACAATGAGGGGAAGCCACATCGCAGACAAGGGCGGGAAGACCCGCGAGAACAATCGCTTCATTTGAAAAGACGCTGATGGTGTTTCCCCGAGTGGCCACCACCTTCAGATCAAATGAATACATGAATTTAATAACTAGGCTTATCTACTCCCTTATCCTACACTCTGCTGATACTGAGGATACACTCATGAATAAAATAGATATTGCGCCTGACTTTAAACTCTTAAAATATCCTGTTTTTTTTTTTTTTGTTTTGTTTGGTTTTTGATATTAGTTTAAAAACAAATTCGTTCATCTCATATTAGTGGGATGGGACTTTCCTCTTTGAAATAGGACTAAACCCAAGTTTATATACCATATTTTGGGGCAACGCTGACCTTAAATTTAAACGTTTTAGGCTGAGAAACAGGCACGTAGTAAGGTTGAACTGATAACTGTGGATAAGGAGCACACACAGACGTACCATCATATATTTGCATCCATAACACTACACATGCATTTACACTTAGATGGCATCTATCTTTGAGATAGTGAAACCAACACGACTTTCTTTTTCACTGCAAGGAAACCTAACTGGAGACGTGATGTCGCCGAAATGCCTGAAGTCACTGATGGGAGTTGTGTTGTGGAAATATTAACTTTGTCCAAGCTAAGCTCCCCGTCCATCTCAGGCTGGCTGATCCTGGCCGCCCCATGAGGTGCCTTGACTCATCCTCTGCCTTCTCCGGACTCTTCGGTTCTTCATCATCGTTGTTCCATCGGCATTTCTGCCTTGGTCCTTAGATTCCAGCCATGTGATTTATATTTTTCTTCCTGGGCTAGGAAGTCAGCTCTTTGAGGTTAGGAGTTTTACTGAACATATCTGCGTATCTTCCCTGGTACCTAACACGCTTCTTTACACACAGTAGATAATCTTTCTCACCCGTCAGATCTGGAGATGAAAAGCTCTGAAAATTCTACGAAAGAGAGGATGAAACACGAATCAGTGACTGCAGTCACTGAGTTTCCTTCTCTTCCTCGTGTAGGACTCTTTAGAAACTAACAATATCATAGCAGACTACACCAAGCATTAGAGAAATTAATTATCAAAGAAGACTCACAGAACGGGCCCAGATGGCAAGGCCTTATCACGAAAAGCCATTAGCAGTGGCGAAGATAAGAGAACGAAATCAATTAAGTAAGCGTCCTAACGTAAACTTCCTGGCCAACATCAGAGGGCTCCTCCTGGTGTCTGGATCCCATCTGTTGGCCCCGCTATTTTTGTCTCTCCCTCTTCTGGTTTCACAGACGCAGAGCCTGGATAATTTTATAAGGTAGATTCCACAGCTTCCTGCTCTCTGCCACTGCCATTTCTTCTTCCCATAGGACGACTCTGAAGTTCCTTCGAAGACCGCTTTCTAATGGTCTCCAACTGGGCCAATTTCATGGGACCGGCACAGAGCGGAACAGATGTGGGAAATGTTTCACATCATGACGGCAGCAAGATGCCAAATGGCAGTGTGTGGGATGTCACTTTCTCACGTGGCACGGCTTATACGATAATGCAAGAACGCAACACGGTATGAACCGGTTCTATCTACACGGTCATTATCGCCACGATCGCTTTCAGGCCAGAGCCTCCTGAGATTCTGCAGGTCAAAGAGATCTTGAAAAAGCAGGCTGCGGACGGAAATGAAGACACGAGTGTTCGAAGAATGTCTGTTCTTGGGCACACCAGCAGACCACAGAGCAGAACATTTAAGCTCTTTTTTCCCCTGACAACTTTTTTTTTTTTATTTTATTTTTGAGAGAGAGAGAGCGTACAAGTGGGACAGAGGGGCAGAGGGAGAGAGAGAGAATCCCATTCAAGCTCCATGCTCAGCACGGAGCCTCACATGGGGCTCGATCCTATGACCCTGGATCACAGCCTGAGCCGACAAGAGTCGGACGCTCAACTGACTGAGCCACCCAGGCGCCCCTTTCCTGACAACTTCCGAAGGCTGGCATACATATCCTTGTATTTCTATTCAAAGCTGTTAAGGAAAAAATTTAAGTGTAACAGGAGCTCCTGATAGTCTTCCTGGTACTCACATACAAGGGTTCTGCCCTGGGCTCTCGTCCTTCCGCATTTTAGGATTGCCAGAGGGATAGCACGTGGGGAGGAAGGGACCATGGCATCTGCGAAAAACAGTCAATGCTTTAAAACCATTTTTCCACGTTCCAACATCTGTTGCTTCCTTCCCTTACTTACTTAATTACAAGTTGCTTTGAAAATTATTATGTATGCGAATTGTTTTAACAGCCAAAATTATACATTTAATAATTCCGTCGAGGGCGCTCAGATGAAATGATACAAAAATGGGAAATGCAACTCTTAAGCAAAACACAAATTAAAACGTATTGTTGATATAATTAAACACGTATGTTACTTCTCCAAAACGGAGGGGCTGCCGGCCGTGAGCCAAACCAGACGACAGGCTAGTGTGATCAAAACTCAGTGTCAAATGGTCTGGCTGCATCTGTCTGCCCGTGACTACTTCTACAACACAGCCCATCCTTGCTAGGGAAAACGGGTATCAAAGTACACTGCAGACAACTGTGTCCACGAAAAAGTATAAGGCAATGAGCAAAGTGGTATGGAGACCGTTTTGGGTTAAGCTTCACGAGTGAGGCTCTTTCCTAAGTTCTGAACAGGGACTGTGATTCCCTTATTCACCCTGCTATCCCCAGATCCCATCACCAGGTAGAAGCTTAATATTAAATCATGATGGAATGAAAACAGGTAGGGGCGCCTGGGTGGCTCAGTCGGTTAAGCATCTGACTCTGGATTTCGGCTCAGGCCATGATCTCATGGTTCCTGAGTTCGAGCCCCACGTCGGGCTCTGTGCTGACAGTGTGGAGCCTGCTTGGGATTCTCTCTCTCCCTCTCTGCCCTTCCCTCTGTCTCTCTCAAAATAAATAAATAAACTTAAAAAAAAGAAAATGGGTAAAAACTTCAAGATGCTTAGAGTCTAGTTACATCAGTGTGAGCTCAAGCAAACATCTATTAAGACTGTGACGTATGTGGGTCTTGCCAACCCGAGTAAACCCAAAGAGCACACAAGACACAATCAATTAAGTGAACGGCGAAAGCCTCTGAGCGAAGGAATTTCTCCCCAGGTTTTTGTTCGCTTGTTCACGAACTTGAGTTTAGAGTGTTTTAGAAGTGAGTCAGCCGAGGCAGTATGTCCACCACTGTATAGGGGAAAAGCCATTAGCAGCAACGGGTCAGATCCCTGCTTCTCTCCAGTTCTTCCACACGTCAGCTGAGTAGACCCACGGGCCTCAGATTGGGACAGTGGGGCGGGCAAAACATTCTTCTCGTGCAGCCCCGGAAACACAGCCCCAGCCTGCGCAGTGAGGTCTGCCCTGAAATACAAGTTTTCTAAAGAGGAGGGCAGACAAGTGTCCAAAGACGCAAATAAATGCAAGAGCCCGTCCTCGATTCTACCGACTGCCCCCCACCCCGGGCCAGGAAGTCCTCAGCTCCCGCCGAGAGGGACCGCGTCAGAGCACACCATTTAGAGGCCAACTTGGCTGCACAATAAAAAGTCTGCTTTTCAAAAACTACGGACAAGCGACGCTTGCTCCTATTCCAAGAGAACATTCTCTTCAATTGCAGGACAAATGCCTCATGCAAGGAGATGCAGACAAAGTGAGCTACAGAAATTGACCTCGCGGATGGCCATCATGCTGACTCAGCGGTCCCCGAAGCCTTCTCCCTGGATAAGCCATGATTAGCCTGCAAGCATCAGCAGGGCTACAGTCAAAGACTGGAGATGCATTTGGGAAAGGATGCTCGCTGACTTTTTTCGCGGAACTTTTATTAAGGCTTTATGTTATACGGTCCACCTCTAAAATTTTTGTTAATGTTTATTTATTTTTGAGAGCGGACAGAGAGAGACAGACAGAGCTCGAGCAGGGGAGGGTCAGAGAGAGAGGGAGACACAGAATCCGAAGCAGGCTGCAGGCTCTGAGCTGCGAGCAAAGAGCCCGACGTGGGATTCGAACCCATGAACCGGCAGATCATGACCTGAGCGAAAGTCAGACATTTAACCTACTGAGCCACCCAGGCTTCCCTACAGTCACATTTAATTACTCGTTTGGTAGCGGTTACAAATCTGACTTTGTTTACAACAGAGACCTGAGTTTCCTAGAGCTGAGAATTTGCTCTGCCTTTTCTAGTCTGTGTGTTCCGGATGTGACCTGTCTTCACGCAGACTACAAAAGACTCTTGAGCCAATGGTCATTTAATGGAAATTCGTATGACTGGGACCAGGACGGTGTTTCCGTCTGTAAACTAAATCTTTTAATGTCAGGTATCAGAAAATCTTTATCATGGAATTTATTCGTAAACTGTAAAGAAAAAAACGCCTATGGGTACGTCTCCTTAATCGACACCCTTTCTACAGCAGAAAAATCTCTATTCATAAAGCTTCTTCTTCCAATTAACTTTGCGATCACTGCACTTGAATTATTACAGGCAGAGACAAACCTGATTTTTTTTGGAAAATCAAAGAAATCTGTGCAACAGACTCTTCCAACATGATAAATAAAACATTTTTGTAGAATACTCCAGTTCTCCATACCAATTGCCATTTTCAGAGACTGTAGATGATAATTTATACGTCCAAGAGACAGCCTTGATGGATTAATTCCTATAATCCATCATTTTCCTTTTCTCCCCATCTGCATCATGCACCATTCTGAGATTCGATTGCTGAACTCCCAGCGCTAAATTTCAGAAAACTTACACTTCTGGGGCCGCCCGCCAACCCACCTGATGCTGTGTACTGATACCAACTTCTTCAAAATGCTCAAGTCTCTTTTAACAAAATACGGCATTTTCGCTGACTGTCTTTCATATTTGCAAGCCTGCCGCTGAGCTATCTCCTAACAAAAGAAAGCAATTTTTGCATTCCCACGCTAATGAACGTGTAATATCAAGTTTCCGCTAGGGAGATCCATCATTTCTCTGGGGAAGAATATTGGGAAATACAAGTGAATGCATTTTACGAGCACGGTGCAATATGAGAGTTCATGCTGCGACCTTCTTCGTGAAGAAGGAGGTCAAGGGCATTTGTTGAGCTTTTGTGCAGCTCGTGTGAATCGCATGAACATTTTTAGATCACTGGCAGCAGACAGGGCGATCGAGAAAGAGCAAGCCTTGGGGCACCTGGGTGGCTCAGTCAGTTAAGCGGCCGACTTCAGCTCAGGACATGATCTCACAGTCTGTGAGTTCGAGCCCCGCATCGGGCTCTGTGCTGATGGCTCAGAGCCTGGAGCCTGCTTCGGATTCTGTGTCTCCCTCTCTCTCTCTGCCCTTCCCCTGCTCACGCTCTGTCTCTGTGTCTCTCAAAAATAAACAGTAAAAAATATTTAAAAAAAGAAAGAGTATTCCTTTTAATATTAGTTGTGACATGGTCGTAAGAGCAGCTTCCAGAGACAGGATAGAAGGAGGAATCCTCCCTCCCCATCCTCGAGGATCTGGGATTTGAGGGGTTTTTGAGGAGGAGCAGGAGGAGGAAGAGGAGGAGGAGGAGGAGGAGGAGGAGGAGAAGGAGGAGGAGGAGGAGGAGGAGGAGGAGGAGAGCCGGGAGGAGGCACAGCAGTTAAGATGATTCTGACTCAAACCAGCTAAGGTCCTGGGGAACTTGGTCTCACACATCAGACAGTCCCCAGCAAGGAGGGGGGGCCCGGCGGACGGGCACAATGGTGCCCCCAGCTCGACCTCTCTGCCATGCTACTTCGGTCCCTCCGCTCTGGTCTGGTGACGCCCTGCCAGTCTCCAGAGGAGGAGCGGAGCCTTCCTTCCTGCCTGTCTGACTGACGGAACACAGGGACCTTTTCCAGGACCGCCTACCAGCTTTGCCCAAGGGAAGAACTGGTCCATGTTATGAGAACCACTGAGCTAGACAGAAACGCCTGATGGAAAACGAAGTGCCATCTGCCCCGTAGTAAGCCTCTACAGACGTCTGATGTCTGGAAAGTTCTGGAGTCCACGGGTCCCTGGAAGGCAGGGCTGAACACCAATCGCTGGGTGGCAGCGTCAGAATCCCTGTGCCCGCTGGCCCGGTGTGCTCAGGATTTGGTTTCACAAAGCCAGCTGGAGTGGGTACCTTGGGGGACCCCACACTGGAGCTCCAGCTCCATGACCCCAGCTGCAGGCACGACGGGGGGCAGCTGTGTGCCAGGCCAGCAGCATCCACCGAGGGCACCGGCCTCGCTTCCTGGGACTTTCCTTCCCTATTAGAATCTTCTCTGAGGCCTCCAGGGACTGCTGGGCCTGGGGGTGGGCAGCCCGGGGCACCTCCCGGCCAAGGGGAAGCCAGGGAGCCCTGGCGCTTCTGAGAGCCATTCTGCAGGCTGCTCGGCTCTCCCGGAGGGACTCTGTCCTGCCCTTCACAGCAGTGACCTCGAAAATAAACCCTAATACGGCCTTTTTCTCTTCCTGCCATGCCCCCTCCTCCACCTCACCTGTTGCTGTAGATTCATCTCCAGGATAAACTATGCGATCAAGCTCTATTCTAAACAGAGCTCAGGCTGGTCTCCCCTCAGTTCCCACCCAGGATGCCGAGCACAAGTTAAAATGACAGGTAGCAGCTGCCCTCTATATTTCGCTGGTTTCGAAGAACTTTGTAGCTTTCATGCAGTCAGGTCAGGGCTGGAGGGGGGGCCCTGTAGCCCCGCACTTGGCACTCAGGCTTTGCACTGTCCTTCTACAGGGGCACTACCCGCATTTTAATGATCTTTAACAGCCCCCCCAGAATTATGCAGTACACAACCTGTAGAACTGTATGTAGCGGCTTTGGAGGCTAGGTATCAGAGCGTGTGCCCTCCCCAAAGCATCTGGATATCTAGGCCTCCCCTAAGAATCTTTTGAGAGCTACAGAGAGAGACAGAGAGACAGAGCGTGAGCAGGGGAGGGGCAGAGAGAGAGAGGGAGACACAGAATCCGAAGCAGGCTCCAGGCTCTGAGCCGTCAGCACAAAGCCCGACTCGGGGCTCAAACCCATGAACCGTGAGCTCATGACCTGAGCAGAAGTCAGACGCCTAACCGACTGAGCCCCCCCAGGTGCCCCTGAAGTTAGGATTTATGAGGACTCGATTTAACACTTATTACAGTTACTAGTTATTACCCCCCAAAAAAGGCAAAAATGAAATGGAAACAGGTCAAATATAATTAACCCCAAAATGGCTACTCTAAAATGGTCTGGCTAACTATTTTAAATTAAATAATCATACCTCCGAATCGTCACGGGCACTGACGTGCTGGAGGCTTAAATCCCGGCAGTATAAATACCACAGACGCTGTCACCCCTCAGCCTACTTCTCGCGGGCGGGATGGGAGAAGCCACCATAAAGGTGACAATTTCTCCCAGGG
Organism: Paguma larvata; assembly: GCA_030068075.1. NCBI lineage: Eukaryota > Metazoa > Chordata > Mammalia > Carnivora > Viverridae > Paguma > Paguma larvata. The sequence goes on from CM057826.1 coordinate 6,316,711, forward strand.
TCCCCGCCTCTCTGTCGACAGGCTCAGGACCCTCGGGCAGGTCTCCCAGCAGTGCAATCTCGTGTCCCTCGCCCATAAACACGAGTACAGTAAAGTCACATCTGCAGGGCTGTCGTAACAGAACCAGAGACAAACCGAAAGCACCCGGCTGTCAGCAGGTGTGTAGTAAACATTGCCGTTTCTCCTTCTTTCCCTGCGCCACCATCGGGGGTGCTGCGAGCATTTTACAAGACCGCAGTCTAGCATGACATGCCTGAATAATAACTCCAGTATGCTTAATTATAGCTTCATCTCAATAATTCATTTGATGTTACCGGGTAGGTTAAAATTTGTTAAGACTTGACATAATAACTATCATTGTGGTTCCTAGATGGAACCGAAACAGGCTAGAAACAAAAGAGAGCCATGCCAGAGACAATTAGTATAAAATAATGTTATAGGGCTGCCTGGGTGGCTTGGTCCGTTAAGTGTCTGACTCTTTAAAAAATTTTATTCAATGTTTTTATTTATTTTTGAGAGAGAGAGACAGAGCATGACCAGGGGAGGGGCAGAGAGAGAGGGAGGCACTGAATCCGAAGCAGGCTCCAGGCTCCGAGCTGTCAGCACAGACCCTGACACGGGGCTCGAACTCACGAACCGTGAGATCATGACCTGAGTCAAGGTTGGACGCTGAATCGACCGAGGCACCCAGGCGGCCCCCACTTTAAAAAAAATATTTTTTTTAAAGCACCCGACTCTTGATTTTGGCTCAAGTCATGATCTCACAGCTCATGGGTTTGAGCCCCACGCCTGCTTAGGATATTCTCTCTCTCCTGCCCTCTCTCTGCCCCTCCCCTGCTTGGGCGCACCCTCTGTCTCTCAAAATAAACAAATAAACTTTGAAATAAAATAATAACATTATATTTAACATAAAATATGGATACTATGTGTATATGTGTACCTAATGATGATATATAAGTAATCTGAAATATAACACGGCAGTTGTTGCTACTGTTAATATTAGTCAAGAATAGAACATTTTTCCCAGAAGCCGTACGTGGTTGCCGATCACGATGGCGATGGTAATTTCTATTTTATGAATGCTTCTGTTACATCTGCCTGTAAGTGAGACGACGTGGAATGTCCCAAACCACTGGGAGCTCACGCCTCATATTTCATTCACGGACACCGACCGGAGACATGGAACAGCACCTGCGGGGTCCGGGTGACTCAGAGGCAAAAACTCTCCAGCCCTCCACGCTCCCTCACTGCTCTGTGAGGCCACATGCATGCAGGGATGTCGTGGAGGAGCGGTGAGGTCCAGAGGGGCCCACGCACCCCTCTGGTTCTAGATAAGTTTACTGGGAAGTGGGGAGGAGATGTCTCCGTCCATTAAGTGTGCTAATGTCTCATCAAGCGTCTCCTGATAAACTTATAAGAAGACCCAGGTTCCAGGAAGGGATGTTTGCCAGAAGGTGTCTCTCACTAAGCTCACGCACGTGCCCCCGAGGTCAAGATCACAGGATCAGCGATCCCAGGGTCCCGGGAGCTTGAGCGCCAGCCGACCCTGCATCAGACCGCGCAGAGGAGGACGGCGGCGGGCCTCCGGTGCACGCAGTTAAGTGGCTGCACGCAAGCCGGGTGTCCACTCCCTGCCCGTCCGTCAGCTCCCCAAACAACCCAAGGCTCTACAGCCACCAAGCCTTCAACATTTGGAAACTTTTGCTCTGAATCTTATTTTTTTTTTCATTTCATTCTATTTTATTTTGTCGTGGTAAGAACACCGGACGTTGAAGTCTACCCCGCAAACTGTTAAGTGTTCACTCCGGTTGGTACAATGTTGTACGGCAGACCTCGGGTATTCGCTCATCTCACTTAACTGAAACTTAGGCTCATTGATTAGGAACAAGGAACACCCCACTTCCCTCTACCCCCAGCCCCTGGGCAACTCCCTGATTCCACCACCATTCCGCTCTCTGATTCTATGAATTGGATGATTTCAGATACCTCATGTGAGCGTAACCATGCGGGACTCTTCTTCCCGGGACCGCCCAAGCTCACATATCATCACGTCCTCAAGATTCGTCCGTGTATTCGTCCCTTTAATACTGCGGAATTTCCTCCTTCTCGAAGGCTGAGCGATGTTCTATCGTATGGACAGACCGCATTTTCTCTACCCACTCATCTTTCAGTGGACATTTAGTCTGCTTCTACACTTTGCTGTTGCGAAGATTCATGCACCGAGTGCAGGTATCTCTTCGAGGTCCTGATTTCAATTCTTTCGGATGTGGAAGGATCGGAACCCCTGTGGGGGGAATGCAAACGGGTGCAGCTGCTACAGAAAACAGGACGGAGGTCCCTCAAAAAGTTAGAAATGGAACCACATTTGATCCAGCGAGCCCATTTCTGCACAATTATCCCAAAGAATTGAAATCAAGATCTGGAAGAAATGTCAACATTTGGAATTTTAAGAGCAAGATTTCAAAAAGCTAATAGTTGTCAAAGAGGGCCCTGAACCGTCTGAAGTACACTTCATATTGAGATTTAAATAAAGGCTTGGAGATTTCTTCAAATACAAGAACTTATGAGTTGCACAGGTGACACCTGGGAAATCTTTTCATAATATATCAATTTTAACATGGTGAAGCAAGAAGATTCTCAAGTCTTTGTATCTTTTTCCTGCTTGAACTTGAAATCAGCTCTTTTTTCTATAAACTGCTACAGGACTCAGGAAAGTCAAGTTCTGCTAATTTCCCCAGACTTGTCTTTTGCTGTGTAAATAACGTTTCGTGAGCCTACTGTCATTTCTAGTAAGCCTGAGCCGGGTGGAACAGCAGGAGTCCAGGAGTAACGATACAGAAATGAGAGGAAGGAGAGCTCACAGGGAAGGGATCTCACTGAGATGTCTACCAGAACCTCAGGGGGCATGAAACCATCTTTGATAGCATGGCCCCAGGGGGAGGAACTGCCATCCCCTTCTTACAAGAAGGGATGGAGACCAAGATTCAGAAATGTCACCTTACTCGTCATCCAGCTAGATATTGGCAAGTGGATAATCAACTTCATAGCTCCAGAATCAAAACGCCTGATTCATAGAATCAGAGAGCTCCAGGGCGCCTGGGTGGCTCAGACCGTTAAGTGCCCGACTCTTGATTGCAGCTCACGATCTCACAGTTTGTGAGATCGAGCCCCACGTTGGGCTCCTCGCTGTCACCATGGAGCCTGCTTGGGATTCTCTCTTTTCCTCTCTCTCTGCCCCTCCTCTGCTCGCTCTCTCTCAAAATAAATAAATAAATAAAGTATAAAAAACAAAACAATACCTGTGCTTAACTGCTAGTCTTCTATGAAAGACCTCCATTAAAAAATGAACATACTCTGTGGCTCAAGATTTATAAACTGTATCAAGAACAAGACTTTAGGTGATGATCACTTTCAAATAAACGTCTTAGGGATTTCAGTGATGGGATCCATTTCGCAAGCAATCCAACAAGACCGGGCCCTCCTTCATCCCGCCTGTTTCTCAGTTGGCATGGGCCGGCAGTCCCGTCTTCAGAGCGACAAGAACTGGGAAAAGCCACACGAGAAGAAAAATAAAAGTGGTGCTTCTATCGTAAAAGCGTGTGCTGCAAGGACACTCTCCTGGAAGCACGTGGCCAAGAAGAAAAAACAAACAATAACGACAACAAAAACCCCAAGATTCAAAATACGTAAGAACTGACATTAGGCTCATTGGAGACACATACGGCATTTTTCTGGATTTGAAAATTAAGGTTACATTTGTTTCACAAGCCATAATTCTGTAAGTTTGTACACAAAGCTGTAAGTACATGAACACTCTGGGAAGACAAGCAGGTTTTACATTTATAATCAGATGTATCTCATACACACACACACACACACACACACGCACACGCACACACGCGCACACATACGCACACACATTCCAGTGAGAGCCGAAGTCAGACGCTCAACCAACTGAGCCACCCAGGTGTTCCGCTTAAAATCTTAATGACTGTGATTACTGAAGTCAACTTGCAATAGGAAAACGAATGACTTGAAATGTTCGCTGAGCCCATTGTATTGACTGTTTCGGGACGTAGAGGAGCAGATCAACTCCAGGCCATCCGTCCTTGCGGTTTCCCAGCTGATGAGACAACCCTTGGTACGTGAGTGGAGATCCCGGCCTCAGACGCTGAGGCACCGGAAACAGGAAATGATGCATTTCAGCAAAGAATGAAGCTACCTCATTTGAATTGTTTTCCTAAAACGAGTGAGCGTTCACAGATTTACCCTTGACATTTCATATATAATTTTAAGGTTCAGCATGTGAAATATCAATAAATGTATCACTTAAACTGGCACTAAGATTCTTCACGGCCAGTACGGAGTTCAGGCCAACCTGGAAAGAAGCGCTTCTAGAATCAGTAACAGCTTCCGTCAGAGGTACTGCAGTATTTGCCAGTGTGAAGGGGAAGCCATCTGACTGCAAATCCCAATAGCGGCAGTCTCCCTGGCTTGGGCATATCTGACGAGACGCTCATACCCTCTCCTCTCCCTGAATTTCCAAGGCTATCTGGAGCGCGTGGTTTTTGCGCGTCACAAAACAACTTGTACCGCAGCACAAAATAACATCGCTCAGGCTCACGAACCCAGGTTAGGAAAGCGATGCAAAGAACGACTGGAAAGATCGGCCAAACCAGACCTTCTGGTGCTGAACTTCTCCCCCAGAACAACCCCGCCCGCCGTGGGCGCCCAGTGGTGCCGGCACGGGGGAGGGCGAGCGAGGCGGGAGCCCAGCGGTCGTTCTCACAGACGGCGAAAGACGAGCAACAACGGGCCTTTGGAAAGGCGCCCGCATGAGGGGAGTTTTATTCGAGAACTTAGAGTGTTCAAGGAAATACGACCGGCCACGGCAGGAGAAAATCAAGACCCAAGGTTGTCTTTTATTCCCTCCGAATTGGCACCACTGTGCTCGTGCCCTCAGAGGGTCCCAGCTTCATCCCGCGTACTATACGTTGGTGCGGAGACCCGATGCCACTGTCCCCGACCAAACTTAGAGGCCAGAGTCAAGCGGAATGAAGCTTTTGTTGTAGCTCAGAAATCAGAACTGCAAACCTCCTCAGGCGCTTCATCCCATAAGTGAATCTCTAATTCATGAAGCCTCCCAGCTGCTATGAATTTCCAGAATTTCCTCCCAACATTCTCCTGAACAAGAGAAGCTTCCCATCATCCACAGCACCTAGTATGCGCAGAGCATCGAGCGTCGACCATGTTGTGTTTGCAGAACATTCACTGTTGGCAGAACTCCTAGTGTCTGTTGAAAATCTAATGTTTGCAGGCTATCTGGTGTGGGAGAGCATGTTGTACCTGCAGAACATGTAATGGGGAGGAGGCATCCAGTGTCTAGACAGGATGTTTACAGAGCATGCAGTTTGCAGAACATCTAATCTGTGCCGTGTATGGCGTGCGTGCAGCGCACCTGGTGCGTGCTGGCTCAGGACTCCCAGCTCTACGTCGGGGGCTGGGAACGAGGGGCACCGTACTCACCACGTTACAGCCCGCGCAGTCGGGTCCGTTCTCGCAGGTCCTGCGGCGAGCTTGAATGCCGCCCCCGCACTGGGCCGTGCACCGTTCCCAAGGACCCCAGCCGGTCCAGAACATGTGTGGGGGGCACAGCAGATGCTCATTGCAGTATCTGCAGGGGGGGAGACCAAGAGGAAGAGGAAAGCGTTGAGCGCGACCTGAAGCCGCAGGCCTCTCCCCTGTCCGTCCCTGCGCCGGGATGCTGCACGCGGGGGCATGCTCCGCGTGGGGGCACGTTTTGGGGGGGCGGAGTGGTTGCGCAGGAAAGGGGACGGCGTGGTGCCGGCCATGCCGCGTGCGCACGGACAAGGGGATGCACGCGCCACAATGAAGAAGATGCTAAACTCACAATGCGGGATGGAGCTTCCTGGGCAGCCGATTAGAGGAGAAACAAACAAAACAAAACCCTTCAAATAGACACCCAAAAAATGAGAACGCATAGAAAATATCTCGGTAGGGCATTTATCTTCTACACACAAATACTGAGAGATTAAGTAGGCTATGGGTACGGAGTCAGCGACAGTGTCTATGGAATTCAGTTCCCATTCTGGAATCAAACAAGGCTCATAATCCTAGTAATAGAAGTTAAAGAAAAGTTAAAGCCTGGTTTTAGTACGAAGCCTCATGCCCTACACGACTTAGGTCATTGTACTTTTAAATTTATTTGTAGACTCTCAAAATGATGTCAAGACAACCTTGCTTGAAAAAACCACCAGTTATCCCAGAATAACTGAATTGCTATTTACAAATGCCGGTCCTGTTTCTATATTCCATACTTCACGTATACATTCATCTCGTCGATTATTCGCCAACGATACAAGGGCTTCTTTAGCCATAGATGAGTCAAATTTCTCCTTAATCCTTAATACTACAAGCGGAATGAAGCAAAGTGAGGGAAACAAACGAAGAAACGAAAAACAAGAAGGAAACGGCCCGGCATTCTACAGGTTACAGCCTCCAGGGAGGAAGGGATTGCTTTACACATAGTCAAACGTGTGACCCACACTTATCTGGCAATTTAAAAGATGGCTTCAATTCAGTATTCCATATACTGAGCAAAAATTTAGCTTCTGGAGGACAGTAGCATGCAAGACCTTTTCTGACCTCCCTCCGCTCACCGCATCTGGACTCAGACTCGAGGCAGAGACTCCTACCCGCGAGCCTAAGTCAGCCACTTGTGATGCCATCGTTCTGAATAAATGCCTAACCCTACGGGACGCGACGCAGAGGGCATTACAAAGAGTGTTTCCATGTGACAGGTGTTGATAAGCTAAGATGAATACAGGGACGTGGACGTGAGCCCTCAGCAGAAAATACTGTCTTCGTGAGTAGAAAATAAGAACATATTGTAGCTGCTTTCCCGGAACCAGGAAGACTCATTTGGGGAGTGTAGTTTCCTGACAGCGAATGCTGACAGTATTCAACTGGGTTTGCACCAAACCGGGGGACTCTATGGAGAATGTAAAGGGTTCGGGAGCAGGTATAGATGAAAGGTAAAAGCCGGGCCGACTGATGGGAGTCCACAGGATGAGGCAAAGTGAGCAATGGCTGGCGTCCTGGGAAAGAACGGAATACAGGAACGGGAAGAGTTAAGTGAGAAAGGTCACTGGGAAGAAGATGACGGAAGGCGACAGGAAGTCGCAGCACCTACCTTCATGGGTGGGGAGGAAGAGCTTGACATTTACTTACAAGGAATCGAAAAAGTTGCACAGAGCTTGAGAGACAAAACAGCACCGTCAGAGTTAGAGGGTGAAGCCTGGTCTCCAGGGGTTGGTGTCTCATCCCATTGGTGGCCTGGAGCTCCCTGAGATTTAAGGAGCTCTCCAAGCATGAGTGTGGGGTCCCATCTCCAAAGAGCCCACCAGCAGGAAGAGCAGTAGGAGCAAATGCCAACCAGGAGAGTCTGGATTGCAACAACGCAAGGGACTGAGGTGCCAAGCTGGACAAACGAGATGGTAGCGGAAACAGAAAGGGACGGGGCACACGCGGACACGGTACAGTGGGGTGAAGGTGTGGCGGCTGTGTGCGTGCAGAGAAAAACGAGCAGGCAGTACAGTCATGTGTCAGCCTCTCATCTGTGGGAACACGGGAGGCGTGCTTACTTCCGGCCAGAGACAGCTGACACGTCATGGGAGGAGAAGCCTCTGGAGGCAAGACCCAACAAGGCGCACGCTTTAGTTTCTCTAAAGGTTCACACAGAAGAGTAGTCAGTGGAACTGAATAGTCCTCACTCTTACTCATCTTCTCAATTTTCAGTAGGTTTCCCTCTTCCAAGGTCACGGACACTCTTATGTGTAGGGGAGGAAAGGGAGGAGTCTTCTAAGTAAAAGAGCGTGACCTCTAGGTAGGGGAACCAAAACAAAATCGAGGATACAACGGATTAAAAGAATTTGACCTTGGGAGGCATGTGCAAACGTCCCGACTTACAGTAAGTAACACATCCTGGCTACTCAGTGATCATTAACACACGTGTTTGTACACGGAATGTTCCAAGAGTGGCGAGCCAGTCAAGAACACGTTTGGAAGAAAGGAAAACTCAGAACATCAGAACTCTCTGTGTTTGATTCAAAACAGCCATGGGAACCTTCTCGTGCTGTGCATAGATGGAGACGTAGAATTCCACCTCCCACTCCCAGGCCAATTCACCGGCATTTAAAAGGTATGGGCGTCCTGGGCTCCTTACCCTCATTTTAGCTTTCGAACACAAAACAAGCAATAAAAGGATAGAGAGAGCAAAGGAAAATCTTGCTAAATATGCTTCTAAACACTTGACTTTTTAATAAAAAGCACAGCAAGGGGGCTACCATCTGCCCATAGCGAAATACATAGGAGCGCACAAATACTTTCTCATAGTTGCCTAGAGCAGGCCGCCTCTGAAAACACTCAACGCGTCAGTGGAGCTGAAGACCTACTGCAGGAGAGCCTGAAAACCTCAGGTAGCAGAGAACTTCCGACCAGTGTCAACACATGCTACATTTGCCTGCATTTTAACGTTGTCTGCCATGTTTCTTCCATTTTTGTCTCTTTCTCTTGTTACGGTAGTCTCGAGGAAATAGCTCCAGCAGGATATGTGACTATGTCACCCTCTGCAAGGGAGGTCAGAAAGGAAGTTGAAATCGCTAAGCTAGCCAGCTCTGTCCCTTTATGTCTGGGTTTTCACTCACAAATCCACCCGAAGGGAGTCTGGTCAGAGGCAAAGCCCTTACAACCCCAAGTACTGGATTCTCTGCAACTTCAAGGAAGTAGAGCCCCTCTGACAGCCCCCTTGTTCCCCACACCCCAACTAACATGTGCTCCAGACAGAAGTGACTCTGTTTAAACCACTCACTGGGTTTCCAGTGTCTTTCCTGCTCAGAAACAACGGGGATTGGAAGTCAGTTACTTCGACGACTCTGCTTGTTCAAAAAATTTTATTAATTTATGGATAAAATATCTACACAATGGACCAGCCAGTGGTTCCTAATTTCCCCAGTCCTCTTCACACAGCTAGCTTCTGCCAAATGACAGCTGAACATTTCTGAAGTCTTATTGGCTCCCCTGGATTTCCAGAATCTTAAAGCATTGAAAGTCACAGATGCATTTCATGATGCATTAAAAATTAAGATTTTAATTTTGCCCATGACTGCTCATTCTCATTTTGCATTTAAAACAGAATTAATAACCCAGGAATATTTCCCTATAAATTATCAATTTTTCCACAGACCTAGTCTCTGTGAAAAGAATTGCCTTTCATAGCCCCACATAGACTAGATTCTCAACACTGTATTGTTTCGTGTCATTCTGTTCTGGTTTGGTCCGTGCGAGTTTCTCACTGCAACCTCTGACAACCTGAGCCAGTCAGAGCTCTGTCAGAACCATGTTCTCCTTGCTTCGCTCTAAGTGACCATCCCTTTGCTGGGCCATACTGGAGTCATAAAATCTCTGGGCGTAAGAGAAACTGCACATACATTGGGCTCCCCTCTACTCTTAATTTTTACTCCAGGAGAGAGACAAGAGGACCTATCAGGGGAGAAGAATGACTTGCAAAGGAGCAGCACTTTGGCTCACCACAGGACTAAGCAAACCCACCCATGGAGACAAAGACAAATATGATAAAAAAGATCTTATGATAAAAAATAATCAAATAATCAAAGTCATATAATAAGCCCCCATTGGTTCCTGGGATTCTTCATTTTGATAACGCAGTGGGCAGACTCTAATGTGGTCCCCATGATCCTACCTCCTGGAAGTCACAGCTTGTGTGGTCCACTCCCACTCAGTGTACGTGTGTGTGTGTATAGGTTGGGTGGGGACTTGTGACTTGCTCCTAACCAACAGACTATGGCAAAAGTGACAGGATATCACTTCCAAGATTGAGTGACCTAAGACTGCCATGTTCCTTTCTTTAAGAAGACTCCCCCACCATGCTTTGAGGAATTAAGTAGTCAGGCCTGAGTGGCTTAGACGGCGAGGGATTCGGGGAGCTTCTGGCTCACAGCCTCGGCCGACAGCATCCAACGGACTGAATGCTGCCAACAACCATGGGATTTGTGAAGCACACCTTCTCCAGTCAAGCCTCAGATGAGACCACAGCCATGGTCCACGCCATGTGGCAGCCTCGTGAGATCCTGAAGCAAAGGCCCCACATCGACGGTGTGCAGGCTGCGAACCCTCGGAAACTGTGGGACAATAAACACGGGGTGCTCCGGGCACCGAGTGAGTGCTGACATTGTTATGTAATGACCCCTACACGGATTGTCACACCCAGACATGCATGGCTCCTGTAGAAAACACCTGAAAATGTGAACGTGGCTTTGGGACCAGGGAATGGGTAGAAGCAGGGAGAATTTCAAATAGCATGGTAAGGAGACTTTGAGGATGCTGCCAGTGAGGCTTGAGATGGAAAACAGGACAAGGAAGAAAAACGCAGCAACAACACCAACCCAATTAGCAAACGGGCAAAGCAGACATTTCCAGAAGAGCAGACAAATGGCCAACAAGCACACGAGATGATGCTCAACGTCATTAGTCCTTAGGGAAATGCAAATCAAAAGCACGATGAGGTAATTACTTTCTACCTACCAGGATGGCCATCATGAAAGAAAAAGAAAGAAGGAGAGAAAGTAAGGAGTGCAGGCGATGGTGTGGAGAAAGCGGAGCCCTCACGCTCTGCTGGCAGGGATGTGTGAGGGGGAAGCCACTGTGGAAAAGAGCTCCTCACAAAGCTAAACACAATCACCATACGACCCAGAAACTCCACTTCCGGGTTTTACACAAAAGAACTGAAACAGAGATTTGAATGGATACCCGCACGCTAGTTTTCACTACAGCATCATTTGCAGCAGCCAAAAGGTGGCAATGACCACCCGGTAAGGGACGGGTAAAGAGATAGACACAGTATGAAACAGCCATACGGTCGAGTATCATTCACTTGCCCAGGGGAATGGAGTTCTGATGCACGGTCAGGCGTGCCTGGACCTCGAACCATGATGCCGAGCGAAATCAGCCAGACATAAGGGAGCAAATATGTATGATTCTACGTAAGTGCAATATCTCAAAGAGGCAAATTCCTAGAGAAAGAACATGGATTAGAGGTTACCGGGGGCGGAGACGAGGGGGAAATGGGGAGTCACTGCTTACTGGTTACAGTATTAGGATGATGAAAAAGTTGTGGAAATAGTGTTATACATTACAGTAAATGCAATTAATGCCACTAAATCGAACACCTTAAAAAGGGCTAAATGGCAAATCTCATGTTAAATACATTTCATCGCAGCCAAAAGTGGAAAGAAAATAGGAGCCCGTGATTGGAAACTGAGGAAAGGAAGGACCGTGGGAGGCAAGGAAGAAAGCTTCCCAGCTGTTGCTGCGGTTTCTACGGAAAGTGGAACACGGCAGCGTGAAGTGAGTTACGCAGCCAAGGAAATTTCCAGGCAAAGTGTTGGAGGTGCTGCCTGGTCTCGTCTTGTTACTTATGGTAAGTAAAATGTGTGAGGAAAAAAAAAAAAAACAAATTAGGGAAGTAACAACAAACAAAAGGGACCAGGACAGAAGAGCTTTGAAAATTCAGAGTCTCTCTTGATGGCAACCGACGCCAAAATGAAGAAATAGCTTGTGAGCACTGTCAGGAATGGTTGGCGGAGAGTACAAATCCGAAAGTGTGATGGTACAGCCTTCCGTTAAAACCTCAGAAAGGTCAAAGGATCAGAGTGGTTTGGCTTGCACGCGGGGCGCTTGGAGGCGGTCAGGAGCAAGGGTTGCCTCACAGATGGTCTCAGTCACAAGAAGGCCACAGGGCGTGGTCCCTCAGCCAACAGGAGGTTCCCCGGCTGGAGAAGGGCTACCTCGAAAAGATCTGGGGGTGTAGATTTGTTTATGGGAGTAAACCTCCAGGAAATCCCAAGGAAGACCCAGGAGGCTTATTTCCGCAGACATGCCAGCTTGCACTGAAACACACAGAGAAAGTACAAGTGAAACGAGACCACTGGAATCCAGAATTCTCCTGGCAGGAAACGGGTTGATAAAACTACCCAGCTGCAAGCACATGCTAACTTTCATGAAAAAGAAGATTCGGGAAGCAGCGAGGACAGCCCAGATGGCAGAGCCAAGAACCGTGCAGAATTATGCACAGGCCTTGAAACTTAATCGAGCAACTCCCAACACGTGTCTGGCTGGATTTCAGAATTTCTGTGGAGCAGCGATGCTTCCACACTTTCTGTCTTCCTCCCTTTTGAACAGAAATGTCTACAGCTGCTGCCTTTCACCTGTCCCCCCATCGCACGTTGGGTGTGCTGGTAGCATAGATACTCTCTTGATTTTAGAGGAACACCACCCAGGATGCCTCATTCAGATTTGAGCCTGACTTAAACGATAAGGCTCTGGAATCTTCGGAGAGGATTTAATCGGTCTAAAACTTTGGAGGACCTTGGGAATGGGTGAAATACATCTTGCATATGGAAGGGCCACAAATGACTTGAGGGACATATAACTGACTGTGGCAGATACTCCAAGGTGACCCCAGTGATCCTGGCCTCCTGGTATTCATGCCCCGTGTAATGTCCCCTCTTGAGTGCACACAGGGTCTGTGACTTCTCACCAGGAGAATGCGGCAAGGTAATGGTGTGTCTCTTTGCAATCGCACTACGTAAAACCGTCCTGCTCATCCTGCCAGGAGACTTTCTTTCTCGCTGGAATTGAGGAAGAGGGTGACTGTGTTGGGAAAGCTCATTCGGCATGGAACAGGCTCTCAATCTGACCGTCCGCACAGGGCTACCTGCTGACAACAAGCCCATGATCTTACAAGTAGCTCTTTCCCCAGTCGGGGCTCTGATGAGACCAGAGCTCTGGCTGAGCAGAGAACCCAGGGAAGTCATCCTGAAACTCGTGACCCAGTAAGACTGCGAAATAATAAACGTGAGTCGTTTTAAGTCACCCTCAGTTTTTGGAACTATGGTTTCACAGGAAGAGGAAACTAATGCAGAAAATGGCACCTGCATTTTGATAGTGTTTACACAGAGGTCCCCTGCTTCATCCTGTTGCTATTTCCCCTTGGCTCTCGGTACTCAAGAACATCATTTCCCAGTAAACTTTAGAAAAGAAAGACAGGGTCCATACCTTCTGAAGTACATGTAAAAGACAAGGTAGATTATTTTCGTCATCCAGCACTTCAGAAAAAAATGATGTGAATATTTCTGAGATTTATGTTGCCGTGGCGCTCCAACTGATTGGCTCTACATCCTAGACGTTCTGATCCAATGAAGTCGTGAACTCTAATCCTGGCCTTCGCTTGGGGTCTTTTCTGGGGGGGAATCAACTCATTCGCTGCGGCCACTCCGGAGTTTTTTAGGGTCGATGGGGTTTAGAGCAGCAGAGTGCAAGGGTATTACCCTGTACATGCCTAGTCATGTGTCTTCCAAGGAGACCAGAGTCTCCCCGCGTTTTGAATTTAGTTCTCAAATCCGTATAAGGGATGGTGTTCTCTTATACTACACAGGTGGAGAGACCTCCCCCATAACACAACAACAACGACAACAACATCTCAGAGCTGTTTGCCTGTGAAAACCAAGAAACAGACATGACGTACTGGTTTTTCTAGATCTCATTAGCCTCTTGATAGCTTGATTAGCCCCTAAGAAGAGCTGTTTAATAGGGAAGCTTCAATTTTAGAGGGTCCCTCTTCTCACCATCCACACATTCTCTATGCAAATGCAAATAATCTTCCATTAACCAAATAGATCTCTTGTCCAAATGAGAGGGTTTTTTTTTTTTTTTGCTGTAAAAAGGGACCATGTGAGGTGTAAGTCTCCCAAGCACAGTCTTCCCTGAATACAGAGCTTCACAATCACCAAGTGCATACAGAACACACATACATGTTCCCCACAGAGTTAAACAGTGTCTTCCTTCCTGCGTGCTCAGTCTTGGAAAGGTGCCAACAGGAATAAGATTTGCAGGTTGGGGCTACGATTTGGGGGCAGCCTCACACTGATAAAGGTGACTTTGCCTGGAAGGGCCGTATTTTGTGACAGTGTCTGGCATTTTAAAACTTCGAACCAATTTTAAATCCTACAAGGTTAGAAATGGCAGGGAGACAATTTGCCCATAGTCGGTCTTCCCACGTACCAACGGGCGTTGGAGGGAAATGGTAGCCTCGTAGAAGACTGTCTCTGGCCGAATTCAGAAACGAGCAGCCTTGCTTTGTAAAAATCATCTTTCATTTTCCTCCGGGTCAAAAGGAATGAAATCTTAATTGGTAATTTTGGCACACAGCGAAGACAGAAAGGAACGATTCTCCCAGGGGGTTTTGAGGTTGTAATAAACACCTCGCTATCTGCACAGGAAACCTGTTGGCTTTGTCCACATAAATATTGATCATATAGCAAACAACTGCAATTTTTCTAAGATTTTTCTGTATTTTCTAAGAGGCTCACAGTGAACCCATATCGCCAGGTCCAGTCCTCACTACATTTTAATTAAAAGGCATCGAAAGCCATTTTGTTTCACAAGGGTCAATACAATACGCTTACGTTGGAGTGGCAGAGTAAGGATCTTGAGTGACGTGAAATTCACCTGCTTGGATTTTGTCCCAACGTCATGAACTAGAATGTACGTTAAATATGCAAGAGACAGCCCACCATCACTGCTGTAGATTTTACAAAGCCAAAGCCAAATGTTGGTTGCTATGAAAAGCTCCCAGGGGAGCTGAAGTTTTAGGGTCCACCCTGGAAAAGGATGCCACTCTGGCTCTACGCAGCCTCCTGGGGAGATCGGTGAATAGAGGAGGGTGCAGTTGTAAGTGTGCCCATTTCCCGAATACGTCCCCACCCGGCTCCAACTGCGTGATTCAGTTCTGATGCAAAACCCTACTCCATCTGACCACTGCTATCTGGACCTGGGGCCGCCTGAGGTCCACTTGGAACTGCAGGTTTTGGGACAGGGTCTAGTTGAACAGATTTTCCCCAGAGGACTCTCTTTCTGGGTCCCCAGAGAGCCCAGCCCTGAGGAGGTGCCCGCTGTCCCTCCACCTCCGCTCCCTTGGGGACTGCTCAGCCAAGTCAACTGCACAGGCACCCGGGGCTATCAACACGAGGCTTTGATCAAAATTAAACAATGTCAGGAAAACAACAGGACGATCGGGCTCAACAGAAAGGGATGCCACATACAAGCTAAGCTACATCCCAGACTAAAGCCGCAGGAGTCGGGTCACGCTGGAATGGCAGGAAGCAGGAGGATGGGGGTGCCGGGGGCAGAGCGGTGCCTACCTCTCCTCGCGGTTCTGTCCCACGCACACCCGGCCCCCGTGCCGGGGGGTGGGGTTGCTGCAGGATCGCTGGCGCACCTGGAAGCCGATCCCACACGTGGTGCTGCAGGGAGACCACGAGGTCCAGGGGGTCCAGCCTCCGTTCCTGGGGAGAGGAAGCAGGGGGTCACTGGGTAGAACTGGCTGTGTGCACCTGCCTCCAAGTAACTTCTGGTGACCACCCCTCCCCCACCGTGGACTGTTCGGTTGCGGCTGGGAAGGGAAAGGGCACAGGAGTCATAGGACCCAACTGGATGGGCTGTGTCCCAGGAAATCTCGGTCCCTGGGACACCTTCTTTTTGGTATCCGATTTCAGAGTCAAGGTGTTTTTTGAGAATAAAGCTTAAAGTGTGCTAAGATAATTTAAAATGGGCTATATTAGAAACCACTAATAAGTTTTAGTTATGAAGATGTTAAGCTAATAAAAAATAAGTCTATTAAAAGCAATTAGCGATGAATTCCTGAACCTCTGGGGTTTATACTTACTTGACTTATACTATAAAATTTATAATCTAGAAAAAGTGCACATTGGAACAAAATATTATCTAAAACTACCTATAACATTGACTTTTAAAATCTATTAATATCAACGAAGATCAGTAATTCTCTTGATAGCATTCATATTGATAAAGAACCCTGTAAGATCCAAAGCTTTAGAACAAACTTTATTAAAAATGGAGGAAGCCAGGAGCATCTGGGCGGCTCGGTCGGTTAAACGTCGGACTCTTGATTTCGGTTCAAGTCATGATCTCACGGTTCATGACCTCGAGCCCCACATCGAGCTCCACACTGACAGTGCATAGAGCCTGCTTGGGATTCTCTCTCTCCCTCTCTCTCTGCCCTCCCCTGCTTACACACATATACTCTCTCTCTCAAAATAAATAAATTTTTTTTTTTTTTTAGTCATGAAGGAAGGGTACTTTAAATTCAGATTCTTGGCTCTTTTCTTACAATTTGCCAAAGATACAGAGTATGAAGAAGGCATGCAAACTGCACATAACTCTATGTTATTAAATATATAATATGATCAGCATATAAAATACAAAATTAAAATAAAAGAAACAGCTTGTATAAAACAGGTTGGTAAAGTTAATTGCCACTGACAGCTAGAGGAATTTTGTTTGTTTGTTTAATATTGTACTTTTCCCTCGCAATGCCTGCATTCAGCATGTCGGTAATTGAAATACCTCCCCTAGCAGTTAGTCCCTAGTATTAAAGAACAAATTGCAGGCATGGTTAAGGATTTATTAAAGCATTTTTAAGGACTTATTAATTCCCTAAAAGCCTTAAATACTTGTTAAAATGTCTGTGAAATCCAGAATCCAAACTCCCATGTGAACACTCTACTGCGTGTGGAATATATTTCTCTGATCCCATATGCTTTTCTGTGGATATCCTCATTTCCACTGAAAAAAATCGACTGACGTTGTTATTTTTATTTTATGCGCTCCTTTAAAAACACACAGTTTCACCCCGTGCCATCGAAGCTCAAGGTATAAACAATAATCTGAATATATAATTGCTAAAATAATTTCAACTGACAATTCCTCTGAGAAAACTCTTGGTCTATTTCATATTTCTATATCTTTTGAAACTTCTTCATGATACAAATAAAATACATAGAGACACTTTACTATATGATACAATAAGAAAACGGCTTTATGGTAATTTAACCAAGTAATCACAAAAAAACACAGACCCTTTCAAGTTGCTCATAATGGTAATTAGTATCCGATACCCTGTTACCTACACTATTAAAAAAAATCCAAATAATTCATTGACTTCTATACAAGAAGAGCCATTTTAGGGGCACCTGGGTGGCTCAGTCGGTTAAGCATCCGACTTCGGCTCAGGTCATGATCTCGTGGTCTGTGAGTTCGAGCCCCGAATCGGGCTCTGTGCTGACAGCTCAGAGCTTGGAGCCTGCTTCAGATTCTGTGTCTCCCTCTCTCTCTGCCCCTCCCCCACTCATGCTCTGTCTCTCTCTGTCTCAAAATAAATAAACATTAAAAAAATAAGAAGAGCCATTTTAACATAAATAAAAGGATCTTTTTACTTCCAAGTTTCTTTATATGCTAGCAAAATTGCTAGATAGTGAAGGAAACATGGCTTCCAGAATTGTTTGGAAATTCTTAATTTCCTAAACCTGTTAACAAGAATGACCCTTTGCGATATATTCTATTTACAATAGGGGGGACATGTTGTACATGGAGCAGCGGTAAATGGAAGTGTATATGAATAACAGAAATATAAGAAGTCAGGAGATAAATGAACCAAAGCCAGAGAGGTATCAATAAACAAGTTGCAGTCACGCACTTGACAGCCCCTTTTTCCCATTAAACAGTAAGTATAAAAAAAGAACACCCGTCCCTGATCATGGTCTTCAAACGGTAACATCTCTGTAACTTTTATAAGGTTTCTCTCATGCCTCAATGGAAACCGTCTTTGTTTGGTGGAAAGAATACCATGTTGACACGTTGTTTTCCGTAACAACACAATTAGCCTACTCCAGGTAGCCCTGCGGTCTCCTATCAACCTTGCGGAGTGACCTGGGCCGGCCTAGAAGGGGAGCAGAGGGCAGACTGCACCCTTGCACCTCGCCCTTCCTCCCTCCGACCGCTCTCCTCTTGGGCAGGACGTGCCCTCGCGCTCCGGGCTCTCCTAGTGAGCGATTGTCACTTGAAATTATTTTAGAGATTTCGATTTAGAGAGTGGTGTGGTCTGCAGTGTTAGGGATGTCACAGAAGACTCGCCCGGAGGCGCCTGCATTCCAAATAGACTCGTGGAAACAAGATAATAGTTTTTAGCAATACTGTCAATCAACAAGCAAGTGAGGAGGGGGCTTGGAGACTGATTCGAGAAGCTTTCCTGATGCTTGTTTTAAAATCTCAGATGCTGCTGTGGTCACAGCACTGAAGGTGCAGGGGAGGGGAGCACACCGAATCTAATAAAACGAGCAATCTGGCAAGGACAAAATAATAAGCAGGGGAAACAGGAAACCGACCCAGGAAATCACTGTTGGAATCCTTCTCCTGGTTACTCAGTACTGGGATGTTAACTGAGTTCAGGCGTCCTGGGCTCAGAAGTGCTACAGAGCAGCACAGAGCTGTTTGTCAAGGACTTGGCTTCTTCCATCCCCCAGCTCCTGTCCAAGCCCCCAGGGACGGTGGCGCTGCTTCTCCAGCTGCTCAGGGTGCTGGGGGCTCGGACCTGCAGCTGGGAGGATCTAAGCACCATCAAGGGCTGTCCCAGCTACGGGGCTGCAGCGAGGGTCAGTCTTCCCTCGGCCCCCGCTTCCTTCCTTCCTGCCCTCAGGTTTATATGTCCACCTGGACAGGTGTCCAGGCTTGGGACATTCCCCAGCCTCCTTCCTGCACACGAGTCTCTGTGGTCTGACCAACCAGGTCAGGCACAGGCCTTGCTCCTGGAGGAGGGTCCCATAAAGGAAGGTCTAAATAAGGAAAAGGGAAGGCTGTAGGAACTTCCTTCATTTAGACGACAAACTCCTGTCAAAGACCCAGGCTGTCCCTTGACCTTCCACCTTCCTAGCGGCTAGTTTTCTTTCTCTCTCTCCTCCCTCTCTCCAAGGCTCCCTCTCTCCTTCTGTGAGAACTAGAATCCAGACATGGTGTCATGAGGATGCACATTCAAATGTTTACTTTAATTGTAAAATGAAACCCTATTGTCCTGACACACGGAAGTCTGACTCAGCCCCGCTTTGAAAGTCTGGCTCAGCTAATTCCTTTATATTGTGGATTTCCTTTCATACGTTGAATGACCTCAATCTGCAGCTCCAAGATATTGAGGAAAAAAAGACGTATTTAAGGATGTGCTGGGATAACAGTATTTAATCAAAGATATACTCGTAAAACGTATTGAATTAGCAGTATTCTGGGATTCCCAGCACTTAATTGGGTTAAACAAGGCGCCTATAAATAAAGAAGGACAGGTTGAATTGGAAGCCTCTGATCAGCCTTTGTAAAGGCTTTCCGGTGTGCTCTGCCCACACGGGGGAAGTACCTGACAGTAGCGAGTGAGCAAAAATGGGGGCTTGCAGGTTAGATGCAAGGCGATTTTTTTTTTTTTCTAACGAAATCGATCAGGTTATCAGCTGATATGGGGCAATGAGAACAGTCTTCAGCAGTAGAGCACCATGCTTTCGGCAGACAGCTTCGAAAGAATTCGGAGAACTCTGTGGAAACGCTATGATCTTACGGGAGTCATACCTGTCGGTACTTGTAACTAGAAAAATAAAAACGTAAGAAAGGAGTCGATGCTAAGCCTTCCCCAAATCAGGCAGGAAGTTGCTCTCTTGCCTGAAGAGGAGAAGTAATTGGCAATTAAAAAAAAAAAAACAAAAACCATTGCCTGGAGGAATGAATTTCCAATAAAATCTCACGTTTAAGTGTTAAAAAAATTATGGGTCAGAATGTGTAATATTCATGCTTTTTAGATTAACCGTAGGCCAATTTTCAAAATACATATTTAAAATATTTAACCATAAAGACTATGGTTATCAGAAATATAAATTTTGTTTTTAAATTCCATTTTCATAATTTGTTATTCTGGGAGCTGCAGAGAAGCGTGATATGGTGACCAGTGTTAAGACTTTTATACAGAAAAGTGTAATATATCAGGATAAGCTTCTATAAAGGAAAGAGAAGAAAAATAAGAAATTAGAGAAGGAAAAATGTAAATTTTCTAAATGTTAAATTAGAGCCTGCTCATCAATTTCTAAACTGGGCAGGTGGCTGCATATTTAACAGGAATGTAACAGAGATTATATCTTTGCAACTACTAGAACTTTTTATAACGTTTATTTACTTTGAGAGAGAGGGAGAGCAGAGAGAGAAGGAGACGCCCAAGTAGGCTCCACGCCGCCAGCACAGAGCTGGGTGCGGGCAGGGCTCGATCTCACAAATGTGATCACGGACCTGAGCCGAAATCAAGAGTTGGACGCTTGACCGACTGAGCCACCCAGAAGTCGCACAACTACTAAAACTGTTGATGAAAAACAATTAGATGCTGATCTATGAGTATTTGAGGGGCACCTAGTTTATCAACACTATTTGACGGGGGCAGATGAGCAGCTCCCCGTGGAAGACCGCTGCTCCAGGGGACTCGTAGTGTCCAAGGACCTACGTGGTGAACGTGCCATGTACACTCATGGGCACCTGAGCTCTGGCTGCTACCCCAGATCCGCCCTTGACAGCTTCGGGAATACCGACTCCAGGGTTAGCCCCTGAAACTACCGAGACGATTCCCCCTTGCTGCTCACACTCCAGAGCAGGCTGCAGCCAACAGTGCCTGTCGCTTCCTGAATCTGCATGAGGGGGCACTTACGAGTACGTGGGCTATGGGGGTAATTTCTGTTTGATGCGGGAAGTGAGGTCGGGATTGGGCGAGCTGACACTAAGCAGGCAACTGTCCTTGCACGGACTGGGGGCGAGGCCGGGGGCTCTTGCGTGGAGGGTCCGCCTTGATGGCAGAGGCTGTGTCTCCCCAAGCTGACTAAAGGGTTGGCTGATCTGCCGACAGAAGCGTCACATCTGCTTCACGTGAACCTCCGCGTGGGAACGTGTCAGCACACTTGAGGGACAGGGAGCTGGGGCTCCGTCATTTGCAAGGACCGGTTGTGTCACAGTTTTCTGGGTGTGGCCAGATCTGATTTCAGACTCGCTTTCATCCTCGGGAGGCACCTGATGGCCAGGTCAGGGTGCAGGGCCTATGGCACTCACGTGCCTCTAGCCACTGGGGTCCCTGATGCTGGCAAAGGGAACAGAGGACCGGGAAGAGCCGCCTGGACTGGGCCGGTTCCGCACGAATGTATTGTGTTCTGCCGGTAGGGACTATCAGCCGACACGCTCCAGAAAAGGGTTTTAACTGACACGGACGTTTCCCTCAAACGAGACAATAACATCACACACCCTGCAAATATACTTCCTAATCTAATGATGATCACGTTAAACACGCTTAGATTTATAAACTAATTTATAATTTAAAATCTCCTTCCAGGGGCGCCCGGGTGGCTCAGTCGGTTAAGCGGCCGACTTCAGCTCAGGTCATGATCTCACGGTTTGTGGGTTCGAGCCCCGCGTCGGGCTCTGTGCTGACAGCTCAGAGCCTGGAACCTGCTTCAGATTCTGTGTCTCCCACTCTCTCTCTCTCCCCTTCCCCAGCTCATGCTCTGTCTCTCTCGAAAATAAAGAAACATCAAAAAATCAATTAATAAATAAAATACGTAAAACAAATCTCCTTCAGTAGATCATGTAACTTTTTTTTTAATTTTTTTAACGTTTGTTTATTTTTGACAGAGAGACAGAGACAGAGCGTGAGTTAAGAGGGGGGAGGGCAGAGAGAGAGGGAAACACAGGATATGAAGCAGGCTCCAGGCTCTGTGCTGTCAGCACGGGGCCCGAGGTGGGCCTTGAACCCACGAACCGTGAGATCATGGCCTGAGCCGAAGTCAGCCGCTCAACCGACTGAACCACCCAGGCGCCCCGATCATGTAACTTTTAAGCGGTGAGTGCCCCCGTCTTTCTCTAGGAAAGGGGAGGTGTACACTAAACATGATGTCCCGCAGGCTCTGCAGTCCGCCTGCACACGGAAGGGCGCCAGTGTCGGGAGGGACGCACCTGGAGCAGTTGGCGATCTCCATGCGGGGGCCCTCGCACTGCCAGCCTCCGCACTGGGGCGCCGGACTGTCGCAGGAGCGGGTGCGACACAGGCAGGATCCCACGGCGCTGCCATCAGTGTGCGTGCAGGGCGTCCACAGAGACCACGCGCCGAAGTGCCCGTCCACGGTGAGATTCCTCGTCTAGGAAGCAGACACAAGTGAGGCTGTCAGGAAGGGTTAGGGCCGGAAACAGGGAGGAACACTGAAAGGTCTCTCCCAGTACAATCGGAGCACGTTTAGAGTATTTTTGAGGTCACAGATAAAGAGGGGTGAACTGGGAGGTATTTCAAACTAAGGCGGCAGAGTCATTGGTGGAAGCAGTGATGGAGAGGAAGGGAGGAGGATGGGGAGGTGGGGGAGGGTGAGAAGGGGGGGGTGGAGGGTGCCAAGGGCTTGGCCACCAGCTGACGCAGAATTGTCCACTAGCGTGAGAAACCCAAAGAACGAGGGGAACTGGAGTGAGAAATCACAGATGTGCAACTCCGTTGCATTTTTACATCCCGTAAAAGAAAGATCGGCCAATTAGTTCCATTTAAGACCTGGCCTAGCTCAAATGTCAGCGCGAACTGCCAACATTTAATTTATAGCCCATTAAAGCAGCCGGGACTGTACTAGCCGGCAGGCGTATCCCGGTCGGAGCCTCCCTGTAGCCTCCCGGCAAGGAAGGGCCTGGAAGGAAGCCGCTCCCGCAGGTCGGGGCAAGGAAGGGGCTTGGGGCTCTGGGCTCTGAGCGGGGCTGTGCGGGCAACGAAGAGGCTGTCCGGCCGGCACCCCCAGTCTGGGAAGGCTGCCTGGGCGGACGGGGCTCCCTACGGACACGGAGGGCTGGACGACCTCAGGTCCCCTCTGACGACAGAGCCACAGGATGTTCCCACGGTCCGAGACTCCTGAGGCTTTGTCCTCGGTCACCCTGCAGGAGAAAGCAGCCTCCCCTCTGAACGGCCGAAGGAGGCCCGGAGGCCAGACCTCCTAAATTCAATATGGCGACCTCGGGATTTCTTAGAAAGTCTGACACCGGAAGAGGGCTGTCTGCAGCTGGGTGCTTTCACTTCCCCTCCGCTGCCTCTGCACCCACCTGCTCGTTCCTGCCCTACACTAGTCAGGATGCTTTTAAAGACTCATCATCCACACGAGACAGGCCTCCGGGGACCAGGCCACTCATTCGTTCCAGGCTACGAACTCTACTTGTACTTCCCTATTTCAGAAAAGTGCCAGCGCCGTATTTCGTGCTTGAAAAACACAGGTGAGCTTTACTTCTGTTCCACCGTTTCTCCAAATGCAGTAGGACGGAGTCCACGTGAAACGTGTCCGCTTGCTCTGACATGGCTGGTGCGTCACCTCCAACTGCCGCAGTTTGACTCTCTGCCTCCCCCTTTCTTGTCGGTGCTCTAATCTTTCATACCCACTAGTGGGTGAAAACCCAGAATGCCCAGCCATGCCTGGCTCTTTCCAGAAGAAGCAAAGAGGAAGGCATGGAGCTGGATTCGAGGTGACTCACTGGTCGACCCAGAGTGACAGTGAACACTCAAAGGCAGATTTTTCCCAGGAGGAAAAAGTCCCGATTTCCAAGGTCCCTCACCAGGTCCCGTTGGGATAAAAATGCAGCTCATAGTCTGACCATAAGTTTCCCTGGAGCCTTCCATGTTTTCTCAGAGAACCAGCCCCACATGACAAGCTGACTGAAGCCACTAGTTACTCACAGCAAAATGTTCTAAAAGCAGCAAAGCCCCTTCCACTAGGGGGTTCCCACAGCCACCTCCATCCACTGAACAGCCCTCCCTCTTGCCTCGGCCCCACAGGGCTCTAATGTAGGCAGAAAGGGATCAGCCGTTGCCTTCGCTGTGACTTAACATGGAACCCAAGCTAACCAATCCCCCCCACATGCCTTTAAATCCAAACAAATCCCCACGTGCCTTTTAATCCAAACCTGTAACTGTCCTCAGTCTTTGGGAGAGAGAGAACAGGTTACGGGGGCTGGGTGAGGGGCAGAGCCTGGGGAAGGGTGGCCTCCCAGGGCTGCAGTCTACGCTGAAAAGACAGCAAGGAAGACGTACTACCCCAGTCTCTCTGCTCCTGCCCGAGTCTCCCACTATCTAAACCCAAGACAACAGGGAAGCCTGGGCGGGGGGCAAGCTGGAAGTGGGGAAGGTCAGGCCCATGGGGCACCGAGTGGATGGGGAGGGGGATGAGGACTGGCCAGCATGGAGCCCCGTCAGCAGACCGACACTCTGCGAGACATCTGGTCCCTTCCATTTCTTCTCTTCTCAACATCTGGTTCTTTGTCTAACCTATGATGGAAATACGCATAGAGACTGTCAGGGTCTCTTTAGCTACAGGAGGTTCTGAGGAAACCCGAAACCCACAGAACATGGAGAAACTGAAGGTTTGGGAAGGCAGGAGAAGTCCACTGTGATGATGACAAAGCCGGTCATGGAGACAGAAATCATCCAGAATGTGGGAAGGGGGCAGCTTGTGATGGAAACGTCTTTAGACTGCACGGTCACGACTCACACCCACAACCAAGGTAAACTTCGTACGAGCTACATTCATCAGTAGGAATTAGAAAAGAAATCAATATAGGGCAGATACAAGTAAAAGACAGAAACAGGCAGGCAGACAGACAGACAGACACAGAGAAGAGGAGTCAGAGTCACCACCTGTTTCCTGACAACTTTGAGGTTCCTGACCGATTCATATACTCTCTTGAAATAAGTCTCCAGTCCTGGAGAGAAGCTGAGAATCTGTTTCTTTAGCCCAAAGGGCAAGCACACCAACCAGGGTGGATGGGTTTTTATGAAAGAATCACTTCGAATAAACGGGGTTTTGCTTTCATCATGGGGCTCATTTCTCACCATTCTGGGGAGACAGTCGGTAACTGTGGGAGGTGAAGTTCAGTTGGCATCCCCAGCCATGCCCTCAGCAGGAGGGTCTAAGATTGTGCTGGGAACCCCGCTCACCGGGGCCGGTGCCGGGCCCACGAGAGAACATGTGACCAGATTCTGGCCAAAGAGACTCAAGAGGAGAGTGAAAGGAATGACTTTCCTCCAGATAAAAGCAGAATGCTGTCTCTCTGCTGCGGATGCTGGTATGTGAGAATCCACCGTTCGGTGCCCCCGTGGAGAAGCAGGCCCAGGACACAGGAGAGCTGCCCACCCACAGCCTCGCCAAACCAGGCAGCAAAATCAGTCCCGAAACTGCCACTTCGCCAATGCCGTGGGAGGAAACTGGCCCTTTGTGAGACCCTGTTCACAGGGAATTCAGTTCTGTTCAGGTAATAACTGGGCACGATCGTTACATACTATTTTTACAGGAAAAGCAAACAGAGATGTAAGAAAATTTCATAACTTGCCAAAGATTGCCCAGCTCACAATTTGGAAGGTATAACTGGAAATACCGGTCAGCATTTTCCTTTCCATGAGACCAGGGTTCTCGAACCTCGGCACTATTGATGTTTGGGCTGGAGGCTGGAGGGTTCTGTCATGGGGGCTGCCCCGTGCATTAGTGATCTCCCTTGCCCACCCACTAGACGCTAGTACCCTACTGGCCCTGTTGTGACAACCAAAATTCTCCGACTTGGCTAGATGTTCCTGGGGACAAAATTTCCTCCAGTTAAGAACCACTGTTTCTTGGGGCGCCTGCGTGGCCGGCTTCAGCTCAGGTCATGATCTCGCGGTCTATGAGTTCGAGCCCCGCGTCGGGCTCTGTGCTGATGGCTCAGAGCCTGGAGCCTGCTTCGGATTCTGCGTCTCCCCCTCTCTCTGCCCCTCTCCTGCTCACGCTCTGTCTCTATGTCTCTCAAAAATAAATGTTAAAAAAAAATTAAAAAAAAAAAAAAAAAAGAACCACTGTTTCTCAAGGAATTAAAAGTGAACTACTATATGATCCAGCAACTCTACTTCCGGGTTTATAGCTGAAGGAAACCAAATCACTACGCTGAAGGGCTAGTGGCATCCCCGCGGTCACCGTAGCATTGGTTATGACAGGCAAGGCAAGGGAACAACCTAAGTGTAGATAAAGAAGTAGATAAAGAAGGAGTGTAGATAAGGAGGAGTAGATAAAGAAGATGTGTCATATACCACACTTTTATATAGTGTATATAAAAATATATATGAGATATCACATATATATGCCTCATACATATAATATATGCTTCAGATAAATATCTCATATATAGATACATCTCATATGTATATATCATGTATATATGAATACCATTCAGCCATAAAAGAGAAGGAAATCTTTCTATTTGTGACAATGGGGATGGACCTTGAAGGCATTAGGCTAAGTGCAATAAGCCAGACAAAGACAAATACTGTATGATATCAGATATAAGTGAAATCTAAAAAGAACCCATGTTCATAGAAAA
Organism: Paguma larvata; assembly: GCA_030068075.1. Lineage (NCBI taxonomy): Eukaryota > Metazoa > Chordata > Mammalia > Carnivora > Viverridae > Paguma > Paguma larvata. The sequence goes on from CM057826.1 coordinate 6,343,090, forward strand.
AGGGATCAGATTTGTGGCTACCAGATACGTAGACGGGGGGGGAGAGGAACTGGAGGAAGGAGGTCAAAAGGTATGAACTTTGGGATGCCTGGGTGCCTCAGTCGGTTCAGCGTCCAACTCTTGTTTTCTACTCAGGTCATGATCTCAGGGTTTGTGAGTTCAAGCATGGTATTGGGCTTCATGCTACTGGTGCAGAGCCTGCTTTGGATTCTCTCTCTCTCTCTTTCTCTGTCCCTCCCCACCTCCGTGCATGCTCTCTCCCAAAATAAATAAATAAACTGTAAGAAAAGGTACAAACTTCCAGTTTTAACATAAATACGTCTTGCGGATGTCATATACGACATGATGACTATAGTTCGCACCCTGGGTGGGACGTTCAAAAGTTGCTACGAGAGGAGATCCTTTTTTTCACAAGGGATAAAAAACATCTTTTTGGGGGGTGTCAACAGGAGACGACGGGTGTTAACTAAACTCTCTGTGGACACCACTGCACAGTCAAGTCAAGTCGCTGTGCCGTACACCTTCACCTTCCACAGTGCCGGGTAATTGTGTCAATTATATCTCAGTAGAACTCAACGGGAAAGAAGAACCCACTGCACTGGACATCTTTTGTTTCCCCGTGTGGGCACTGGCATACGATAATAGTCTTTAGGCCAAGAAATGCTACACGTGTTCCTTTTCCAAATGTAGGAATGAGCAAAAGATGAGCTAATACGACAGGGAAAAAGAGGAAGAACTTGAAATAAGTGGCAGTAAATGAAAGAATGGAGTGGAATGAGGTAGAAGAAAATAGAGTAAGTTACTGCGGTGAATACACTGGAGAGGAAAAGGAAGAGCACCAGCCGGTCATTAGTAACAGGGTCTAGTGATGGCATGGCAGGTGAGCGTGGGGGTGGCTGCAGATGCTGAGGGGCAGTATTTTCAATCCAGGACCATCGCAGTTGGCTCTGTTAACTTCTGGAGCAAGAAGAACTTGCGACACGCAGAAAAGCGCGTGGGTAGTCGGCTGAGGGCTCTCTCACCCACTTTCACCACACGCTCCTCTTGATGCTGAGTGTGTTACTTTGATAATCTTTGCTAATTCATGGAGCAGATCCATGAGTAGCAGGACAGGTTCCGCTGCTTCCCTTTTCCATACGAGTATTTTTATATTTTGTTAGTTTCCTTTAGGAATCAGACATAAAGCTGTCTAGGATATATTATCTGTGGTTGTGCTGTCTCCAAGGTTCTGCGGTGTGACTTTCTATTTGAGGTATGTGCTTCGTTTTATTAAATATTAGTTATTAAGCCATAGTAAAACATATGCCCCACGCAGATAGTTTAGAGGATGCCAGGCACTGTGACGAGTGATTTCTACATGTTAACTCCGGAATCTTCACAATGTCCCTGGTATCTACATTCCAATTTACGGACAGGAGAATCGAGGTTCAGATAAGGCTCAATTTACTCAGAGTCACACTAGTTTTAAGGGACCCAAGAATCAGTGTAAACAAACTAATAGAGATCCTGTGATCTTAGCCACCTCATTCTGTGATTCTAGATCCTTCCCTGAGGAGAATCTTGTGGAAACCAGCACTTATACTTTAATCCATAATTATGTAAGAGCAAGTCTCCCTTTACCTAGGAAATAATGGATTTCTAAGTGCTGGCTAACAACATAACCTGTAATCCCATGATTAATCATTCATGTTCAATTCATTAATTCCCAGGTAACCAAGCATGTAGATGCATTTGATGGGTACAGATATCCATGGAGTATACCTTTAAGTTCTAACTGTACTCCAACCATTATTCCCTTATAACTAAATCTTTTATTTTCTACTGGGATGTTTTTTCAGAAGTCAAAAGATCGCCCTTCATGCATTTTCAAAGTTTCATGTACCTTTGGTCAGAGATTATAACAAAACAGGATATTGGATCTGCTCCTTGGAAAGGACTGTCTCCATGTTACCACATCAACTTAGTATCCCTAAGTCTCTCTCCATGAGTGCATTACACAAGGGTAAGATAGTACCTTTGAAGAGGACTAAGCGGAAGCACTGTGTGGCTTCTGATAGGATAGACAAATAGGGGAAGTCTTTCTTGCCTCGGAAACACAGGTCTTTCACCTGTAAAATGGAAGCAGTGATGCTTATCCCTGGGGTGATCATGAATATCCAATGAGATAACCCATCAAAATGGTCTAACACACCACTTAGCACATGGTGTAGACACACAATTAACCTTAGCTCCCCTTTCCGTCTTTAACAGTCGATTTCACTACAAAATTCAGAAACACTGTCTTACCTGCTATCTGAGCGTAATACGGAAGGTGACCGCTGGGTCACCTGTCAGTGGGTGCACCCATCAGCCACTGCTCTAGGGAGATGTTGCCAGCTGGGAATGTTATTGTCTTGTAGATTGGGGATAATGTCAGAAGCACTGGATTTAAGTCCTGATTTCTTTCCCAGTGTAATTTTAGAATCTTCTATCAACCCTTTAGACACTGGTCCACGGTGCTGCTATCTAAATGGAGGGCTCTGGGTTCTATCATTGCTGGGGATCTTTTCACTCTAAAGGTGCTACTTACACAGTGTCCTGAGAAGAAGGGAGTTATTGCAAGCCATCGAGGTGCTTATTTAGTATACATATTTTGCTAGTTATTGCATGATGCATTTTGGGACAGGGACTCATTGTATGATATATACTGGTAATGACGTACCCACAAAGGATGCGGACAGTGTCCAGGCATAAATAAAGCTCAGGTCGATTCTTAGGACTACAGTATCCTCATTAAGCAATGTTGCAAGTTACACAGGACATAAATAATATTCAAGTCACTCCAGATCTGTAAATTTAGATCTTGCTCGAGCACTTCAAATCTCTTAAACCGAGACTAATGTTTTCAATTATAATTACATAAGCCACCAGAACATTAATTTATACGTCAGTCACTAGCCCTGTGTCCTATACAACAGAGAGCCATAAACATTTTAAAAATAGGAATCTTTTAATAGAAAGTAGGTCTTTTCAGGCACTAAGTTCCTGGGGAAACCCCGGGGGGGTTTCCAGGGGTCCGTCAGCAGGTGGAACTCTCTAGAGAGCAGAAGATCTATCTACGTTCTGAATGCAACATTGACTTTGGGGAACTCGGCTGTGGTATGTCATTGGTCTGAAGTCTGTGAAGATTGATCTGGAAGTTTCCCACGGGCCTGGGATCACCCTCATTGTAGCCCACATTATGTGAGCTCCACGTAACAGCACCTCCATTTCCATTGTTCAGGTTGGGTTTTTATATTGGGTATAAGATGCTCTGGTCTTATTTGAAAATCATTCAGCTTATAAATCTTAATTTCTTTTGTAGATAAAAGAGCATTTAACCAATTACAAAGTTTTTTAATTTATGTGTGTATCTATCTCTCTATACACTCTACAAATACGGGTGTGTATATACTTATACATATACACATATACATATACAGTAACTTCTCTGAAATCAGCTTACATCTTGCAGTCCACGGCAGTATTTTTTTCTTTATAAAACAACCAATGGCATATCAGAAGCAATGCGATACAGTAGATTTGGCCAATAAAATTGAGCCTTTCTTCTATTTTAGTCAAAGCTTAAATAATAAAATAGAAGCAAAACCACATTTTAATAGCTTTGAAAAATACCTAAGACTGCTGTGTAATAATGCTAATACTTTCATCTAGCTCATTTCTTAAAAAAAAACAACTAATGTTTATTTATTTTTGAGAGAGAAAGAGAGGCAGAACATAAGTGGGAGAGGGGCAGAGAGAGAGGGAGACACAGAATCCGAAGCAGGCTCCAGGCTCTGAGCTGTCAGCACAGAGCCCAACATGGGGTTCAAACTCATGAACCATGAGATCATGACCTGAGCCAAAGTTGGACGCCCAACCGACTGAGCCCCACCAGGGGTGCCCCTAGCTCATTTCTTTCTAAGAGACAGACTTTTAGAAAGAGGTGTACAATGACTATCGTTGTTAAAAAACCAAACTACAGGCCTAAAATGCAATCTCTTATGCTAAGCCTCATGTCACCAAACTGAGACTTGACCTCATTAGAGTGTTGGCTCTCCCAGAAAAGGAATCTTAAACCAATCCGGAAATGCCTGATCAGCACTAATTAGGTCATTTGCCTGAGAGACTCCTGCCACCCGCTAAGGAAAAGTAACTCTGCAATAGCCAACCTGCTTTTTCGCCTAGTGTAACTTCCTTGTTCCCACTTATTTCTGTCTATAAAAGTTTTTCATTTTGTCCTGCTCCTCAGAGCTCCTTTCTATCTGCTGGGTTGGATGCTGCCTGATTTGAACTGAATTTTGTTCAAATGAACTCTTAAAATTAAAATGCCTCAGTTTATCTCTTGACAAGTAGTTGGGTAATGTGGGATTTCCTATTTTCCGTATGGTGACCTAGCTAAACCAGACAAATACATATCTTCCTCGCCTTCATTTTGCACCAGGTGATGTAATGTATTGTCTCTTGTTGGATGCTTTCCATATTCTTAATTTGGCAAAAGTGTATGTATTATACATCACATACAGACATACATAGACACACACATATACAGAGACAGACAGACAGGTGCACAGGGATGGTTTTGTAAAGTGGAAACACGAGGGGGCAGCCCTCCCATCAGGGCCAGCCCGTATCACCCTGTGACCTTCTTTGAATTTATAACAGAAACTGTGCTCTCAGCAGCAGTGACAACTTCAGCAACAACCCTCTGGCCGCTTTTTAAATGTTAGGTCATCTCCATTGTTTTCCTATAGAAATACACAACACATGTATTTGTTGTGAACCAAGTGGGTGAGTGTGTATTTTCCATTCTATAATTAAGCGGGTCTCAGATAACCACGAAACCATGGGTCTTAGAGAGAAGGCTTTCCTGCTTAAGCAGAACTGTTTACTCTAAGAACCGTTACTCTATTCTTCTGCCCTTTTTTGCCATTAAAAATGCTAGGTCATACGTCTATGCGAACATGCATTGATTCTTGGGAAGTGCATGCCCGTAATTTAGAATTACATTTCAGATACTCATGTTTTCTCTAGCTGCAAAGATTCTAGGTGAACATCTTTGTGCTTTGAAAGTATTATTCGGAAACAAGAAAGAGCTAAGCCCAAACCCTTGCATTTTTGTAATCAATTTCAAGAAACGCTGAGAAAATTTGAAACAACACAGCCCAAAGGACTAGCAGCGAACTCCTCTGTAAAGTTCTGCTCGGAGCCTGGATGTGGTGATTGCGCACCTTCGCAGCAGAGGCTTCAACCTCATGCTCACGTTTGGGAGAGGATGCTGCTTTTACTAATCCTGGCCTTCCTCGAGTCACTGCCTGATTTCCCCCCTTACCCTGTAAGGGCAGGCTGCGTGGATATGCGGGTTAGGTAATGAAAGAGCAGGCATAGGAAGCAGTGTGTCCAGATGCGGCAGACATCTGTGTTGGAGAAACAGCATGGGCTTCAAATACTGGAATGTGCCTTTTCTTTTCTCACCTCGGTCTTGCAGAGGTGGGCTCGAGCTGACAGTCAGAGAGGTCAGCAGCTATGTGACAGCACAGTGACTTCATCATTTTTAAATATACGGAGGCTAATAGCTATGGCTCAGATTCTCTGAGGACAGAAAAAAGAATCTGAGGTTACAGTACTAAGGGTTGTAAAGACAAAGGGGAAAAAAATGAAACTGGTTCTTACAAGTGAGGCCTCAAAGAAATAAAATGGCAAATTGTTTTCCTCCCTAGATTCAGAAAATCTAGCTCCGAACGGAAAGGAGTTTCGCTCCTTCTGTGGGTTCACAGCGGGAACGGTCATCACGCTGTTTCTCGCGGACCTTTCCGGGACCCTGAGCAGGATCCGGAAGACCGTCCCGCATGGAGTCAAATAGTAACATCCTTTACTTTATTCTTTGAAAAGCTCTACTTATCTCAGTTTCTAGAATTACAGCTCCCAAGGGAAATTGATGGGTGTGGAAGTCACTATTTTATTCATGCTAAAAAGGGCAGAATAGTCCACGCCAATCTCTGGAGAGAAAATCCAAGAATGAAACAGAGGTATTACACCCTATTTCCCAATCAACAGTGTTTTCTCTTGAAGTATTTCTCTTCGAAGCAGACAAGAAGCTTTTGGCAACATCCCGTGTGGTTCTAGTGGAGGCTAAGAGCTGAATGAGTGGCGAGAGCACAGACTGGGCGTGCAAGAAAGGTCCCAGATGCGTGGCCGCCACTGATGCGGGTGAGGGTTTAAGACAGCTGGGTTCCCATGGACAGCGCTTTCTGAGGCGGGAGAACGCGCACTTACGGGACAGGTGGAGGCGTTCTGCTCCCACTGCGTCATGCTGAGGCTCTCCTCCAGGCTCGTGCATTTCTTCATCACCATGTCCCAGCCACAGTAAGGGTCCTGGGCCCCAATGCAGGCGCTGCAAACACACACCCAAAGGTCAACAGAGAGGCAGCCTTACCCACTACAAGAGAAGTAAGCTTAGGTGAGTCTGGCCCTTACGAATTGACGTGGGACTTAGTTGTGAGAAGCCAGGTTTTTGCCTGCACACTAAAGAACAAGCCATCAACATCCATCAGTAAGTATCTAATTAAATCAAATAATTAATTTTGGTTGAAATATCTATATTTATCCTAAGATACAGGGAAACAACTAATTGACTGTCTGTGCCAATATGAACCTTTTGGTGTCATGAATAAAGCTAGTCTGAATTTTGTAATGTTCAAAAATACTAGATGTTGTTATCACCATCACCATCATCATCACTATCATCACCACCACTACCAACAGTATCTTCATCGTTTTAGCAAAAGATAGTATTTGCTGAAAACCTGTTGTTATTTTTCAGACACAACTTTTATAAGGGACATTATTATTTTCACTTTATCATCATCATAATCGCCACCACCACCACCACCATCACAATCATCACCGTTATTGCCATTATCATCACTACCACCATCACCATCATTCATAATCATCACCACCACCATCATCATCATCACCATCACTACCACCACCATTACCATCCTCACTGCCACCTCCACCATTATCATCACCACCACCTCCACCATCACCATCACCACTATCACTATCAGCATCATCACCACCACCACCATCATCATCACCAACACCATCATCATCGTAATCATCACCACCACTTCTACCATCACCATCACTGCCACCACCACCATTGTCATTATCACCACCACCCTTATCATCACCACCACCACCACCACCATCATAATCAACACCACCACAATTATCGTCACTATTGCCACCATTGTCATCGTCACCACCACCCTCATCATCTTCACCACCATCATCACTACCACTACCACCACCACCACCATCATCACCAATACCACAAACATCATCATCATCACCACCACCATCACTACCATTACCACTACCACCACCATCATCATCATGACCACTATCATCACCACCACCACCACTGACATCACCATCACTACCACCATCATCATCGCCATCAGAAACATCATGATCACCATCATCACCACCGCCATCATCACCTTAGTTTCAGATGTTATTTGCTGAACACTTTCTATAAAATATCAAATTATTGTATCATTTAGACATGTAACTGTAATGAAGGAGGCGGTATTATTTTTACTTTATTGATGAGAAAACTAAGGCACAGAAGACTTAAGAAATTGGCCCAAGGACAAGCAAATACACCCAAAACCCTCCGACACGGTTAGTTTGAATTTAATAAATTAGGGAAGTCTTCCTTTTCGGTACCATAGCTTAAAAATGAATTAAAAATTTCATTCAATAGTTGTATAATATAGCTCCAACTACAATATTCAATACATTATATCAGAAGTATTATATAGATGGTGGATATTTCATTTTAGCTTTGTCTTGATGAAAGAGTTTATACACCACAGGGGCATAGTTAGATGAAGATTTTGGCCCATATGTTATAAATACAAAAGAGAGTGGTCAGAGGTGGAGGGAAGCAGACAGAGTGACAGCGATAGAGCCAGAATTATACAAAAGCTGACCCTGCAGGCAGGCAGGGCATTGAACACTGGAGAATTCTCTGTCTGAAGGGGCCAAGAGGTCAGGCGTGTAGGAAATGGAAGCAAAGAAAGGCAGGCTGGTACAGCAGGGAAGTGTTACTATCTTCTTAGAGGTAAGGGGCTCCTTACAGCTGGGAGAATCTATTAGGGATTACCAATAATCAAGAGCAGGACCAGAAATTGTAGCATAACTATCAAATGTGGGCCAAGGAGGTGCTATAAGTAATATTAAATTGTTCATATTAATGATACAAAAGAATCGTAATTAACACATCAAATATGTCAACTGTATATGAAGCACTCCTCCAAGACCTTGACCTCTATTAGCTCATTCCAACCACACAGAACCTTACAAATACAACCCTTCAATTAGCGACTGCATTTATTTTAAATGAAACAAATGTAATCACTTTAAACTGAAGAAGCCAAAGCAGGGAAAGACGAAGTCTCACAGCAGGGGAAGAGATCTCTAAAGACAACAAATGAAGCAATAATGGCATAAAACTATTATTTATTGTTGCTCTGTAATATATATTTACCACCCAAAGATTCAAAGGGAAGTGATTAAAATTGATGCTTCTCACAGCAGAACTAGGTTGGGTGGAAAGGGGTATGGAACAGTGGCCTGTCACCATAGCCTCATTAGAACATGTTTGTAAGTGACCATGCACATGTTAAAAGGTAAACAGAGGTACATTAAAATTGTGAATCTGATAGCACCAGACTAGGAGGCTCCCCTGACAGGAGCGAGAGGAGAGAATCTTATAGAGAAGACTCAGAAGCAAACCAAGGAAGTCATTTGATTGGCTAGAACTTGAGTGGTGGCCTAATTTGGGAAAGCCTAGCTGATGGAGATCGGTTCTTCCAAAGTTTCACTTTCTCAGATTCAAGTGCAGTGACCCTGGCATTGGTTTCGGTTTGCTTAGGTCAGCCCCCAAGGTTTTGGGGCTACTCCAGTCTTCTTATTTAATTACCTTAACAAGCACATAGTACTTTCACGCAAAAATTCAAACAAAACAGTTATAAAGGACAAAACATACGCTTTCCTTCCCCAGAAATAGGCGCTATTCACACTTTTATATATTTGGGGGATATTTTCTCCGCATAAATACGTATTCATGTATGGATATGTCTATATATACATATATATTTTGTTTTTTTAATAGGTACAATTGTATATAACACGCACAAAGGGAAGTGTACACACAGCCTCCTGTTTTGCTTTTTACACATAAAAATACATTGTGACAGGGTGCCCGCGCGTCTCAGTTGGTTAAGCAGCTGCCTCTTGATTTCAGCTCAGGTCATGATCCTAGGGTTGTGGGACTGAGCTCCGTGTTGGGCTCCGCTCTGAGATTCTCTCTCCTTCTCCCTCTGCCCTTCTCCTCCCATCGCACTCTGTCTAAAATTAAAAATTAAAAATTTTAAAAATATACTGTGACATTTTCTTTTGTCAGTATTCGCGGCTCTACCTTATTCCTTATATGGCTTTATAGTGTTCTGTTACCTAGATGAATGAACAGGTATTTAAATCCTTTAAAAGCAAGGCTGTAATGTACATCTTTGTACGTATTTTCTTCTTTTTATAAAAAAAGTTTTTTAATGTTTATTTATTTTTTGAGAGAGAGAGAGAGACAGGGTGCAAGCAGGGGAGGGGCAGAGAGAGGAGACACAGAATTTGAAACAAGCTCCAGGCTCTGAGCTGTCAGCACAGAGCCCAGTGCGGGCCTTGAACCCATGAACTGAAGCATCATAACCCGAGAAGAAGTCGGATGCTCAACCGACTGAGCCCCCCAGGCGCCCCTGTATGTAGTTTTTACATGATAAACTTCTATACATAGAGCTGACGAGATAGAAGTCAGGGGTATTAATAATTTTGTACCAGTCAACAATTTGGAGGGTAATTTTCTCCTCTCCCTATTTCATGCTAGATGCTGTTTTTTTTTTTTTTTTAACTTAGCCCTTTCTGATAGATCAAAACACTTTTCTACTCACCTGTTCTATTTACTCAGTTGTGAGATTAAGATTTAGTGTGTGGGGGGTGCATTTATGGATTATTGTATTTCTGTTCATCTAAATTTCCTATTTGTAACCAATTCCTCCTTCCTGCTTCTTTTTGGTTGACTAACTGGCTTCACTATTTTTAGGTAGTCATTGCGAGTGAAAATTTCAGCATGAGGAAATTAATTCTCTGTCAATAATGCTTCAAATACTTTTCCTACTTATTAAATATTCTTTTTCTCAAGATACAGATGTTTTAAAATTTTATGCAGTGCAGTTTATATGAATCTTTTTCTTTCCAGCACCTGGATTTTGCACCACACTTTAACAGAGCTTCCATGCTTAAAAGTCATAAAAAATATTTACACAGGATTCCTTCTGGTCCTTTCGTATTTAATGGATCATTTCATTTGACTCCCTATCTGTGATCCACCCGAAATGGATTTCTCATAAATCTCCTTTCCTCCCTCCTAAAAATTAAAACTAGTAACAACAACAACAAAAACACACACATATATATATATATTTTAAGCAAAACTTCTCAATCCTCATACCAACACAAACAGGTCCAGGGCTTAGGAGTAACCACAAGGAAGCTATGGATGGTTTCTTTTTCATTTTTCTATTGAATTCAGACAACATCTTTTTTAAACACAAGTCTACTACACTGAGTGGGAGTACCTGCTTTTTGAAATCTCTAGTTCTTGAGGTTTTGGAATATAGTTTTTTAATAACTTACTTTTAAGTAAAAAGTCATTTCACTGATCAGTTCCATAGAGTAGAACTTGTCCCATATTTATAGTATATAAAATATGTCCCAAATTCTTTGATTTTAAGAACTTATCATTTTAAAGACATATGATTGATCTGATAACTTTGTTCTCAGGGAATAAGAAAGATGAGAATAAACCAAAGACTGTGTAAGAGACAGCAAAGTGCATTTTTTGTATCTACAAGATAAGATATTTCACATATTGTCACTAAGCTCCGTGTAAGCAAATCAGCCCTCAGTAACACTGCCGGTGCAGATGGTCCACAGGAAGTTTCTGGAAATCTGAAGACCCCTCGACTGTGAGACAGACCTGGACACAGGTGAGAATTAAGAACCTTTCTGCTTCCTGCTGTGACATCCGCTGACTGTGAAGGCGAGATCTGACCCACAGAGTCCTGGTCTTATTGAATCGGCCATTTTGCCGGAATGCCCCAGTATACATATCACACATTAGAATTCTGTCTGGGCACGATCCCATTTTCACAGTGGTGAGCAAACAGGACAGAGCTACCCTTACGGAATTATTTGGAGGGCCTGAATTCCATCTCATGTTTCTTATTAAAGCAATCTGACCATTAGACAACATTCAAATTCTGAAAACAGAGAAATTCCACCAACCCCCTAACTTGGCTGCAGCCTTGTCTTTGCAAATCTGCCTGCAGAAGTGAAACAATGTCACAGGGCTACACGGGCTATTTTAAGCCGTTTTAAATGAAAAGCTGCTTGTTAAAACATCTTTCTTCCGATAACGTTGACGGCTTTGCGCATTCTTAACATTCCACTTATCCCTTAAACTATTAAAACTCCTCTCCAAGCACAAATGCCCATTCATTAAAAATTCCATTTATACATAAAAATGTTTTCCTCAGTCAAAATATTTCATACCGTGGCAAAATTCTGACGAGCTCTACCCTACTGCTAAAGTGTACTTTCAGAAAAAACAATCGTCATAACTTATTCCTTTGGGAAGGAAGGTCTTTTAAAGATACCGCATGGAAAAATCACAAATGTCTTCTTAATGCGGCCATGCGAAATGGCTTTTCCTCATTCCACTTTGAAAATGTTTTTTCTATGTATGATGAATCTTTTTAATAAAAAATTTTTCCTTACTTTGTTAATAACCTTAGATTATCCTCATTTGATGTATTTCCTGGGTATCTGAAAGTATCTGAATTCAGAAAATATGTTGGTTAGAATCTTAAAGTTTAATTTAAAAACACATTTATGGAAGACTGTGTTTTGGAGCTAAATGTATATTCGGAGACAGGCCTTAATTCTCATAGAAGGATAAACTACTCTCCCTTTTCCAGGACAGCAGTATTAATATTTAACTAAACTCTTCATTTATTTATTTATTATTATATAATTTATTATCAAGTTAGCTAACATACGGTGTATACAGTGTGCTCTTGGCTTCGGGGGTAGATTCCATGGATTCATCGCTTACATACAACACCCAGTGCTCGTCCCAGCAAGTGCCCTCAATATCACCCATCTTCCCCTCTCCCCCGCCCCTCCACTCTCATCAACCCTCAGTTCGTTCTCTGTATTTAAGAGTTTTTATGGCTTGCCTCCCTTTTTTTGTAATTATTTTTTTTTCCTTCCCTTCCCCCATGGTCATCAGTTAAGTTTCTCAAATCCCACATATGAGTAAAAATATATGATATCTGTCTTTCTCTGACTTATTTCACATAGCAAAATACCTTCCAGTTCCATTCTCGTTGTTGCAAATGGCAAGATTTTGTTCCTTTTCATTGCCGAGTAGTATTCAATTGTGTGTGTGTGTGTGTGTGTGTGTGTGTGTGTATACATATATATATATATATACACACACACACTGTATCTTCTTTATCCATTCATCAGTTGATGGGTATTAGGGCTCTGTCCATAATTTGGCTACTGTTGAAAGTGCTGCTATAAACATTGGGGTGCATGTGCCCCTATGAATCAGCACTCTTGTATCCTTTGGATAAATTCCTAGTAGTGCAATTGCTGGGTCGTAGGGTAGTTCTATTTTTAATTTTTTGAGGAACCTTCACACTGTTTTCCAGAGCGGCTGCACCCGCTTGCATTCCCACCAACAGTGCAGGAGGGTTCCTCTTTCTCCACATCCTCGCCAGCATCTGTTGTTTCCTGTAACCTCTTCCTTTAAATTGTAAAGTGTGCAGTTAGGCTCTTTGCCAATTTGAGTAGTAAGGAAAAGAGGTGTATTCATTAAAACCTTCTCCCTGTATTTCTAGAGGGTGGGAGCTAATTACTAAATATGATCCCTTGCATGTGAGGTGACCTAAGTATCCATGACTTTATCTGACTTGGTTCTGTTACACCAATTGTCATTAGATCAGCTGACTTTTGATCTTAAGAATTTTGGCCATATTAACAAAACGCATTCATTAAACATGGGATTTGAAAAGGGTTCCAGTCATCCCTCTTTCTGATGCAAGCTTAGGAGCACTGGCCATAAACCAGACTGAAAATGGTGGAGGTGCCACGGTCAGCAAAGCAGACATTTCACTGCACCCACAGAGTTTCTCATTTGGCAAAGGCAATAAACAATTACACTGATACACCAAGAACCATTTGCAAAGGAAAATCCCAAAGGAGGAGCCCTGTTTAGATGGAGGGCTCTGGGGTCAACCAGTGGCATTTAAAGTGACATGGGCGCCTGGGTGGCTCAGTCAGTTGGGCGTCGGATTTCGGCTTGGGGCATGATCTCGCAGTTCACGAGTTCGAGCCCCGCATCAGGCTCTGTGCTGACAGCTCGGAGCCTGGAGCCTGCTTCAGATTCTGTGTCTCCCTCTCTCCTCTGCCTTTCCCCTGTTCATTCTCTCTCTCTCTCTCTCTCTCTCTCTCTCTCTCTCTGTCTAATAAATAAACATTAAAATAAATGTAAAAAAATAAATAAACTGAGACAGATAGAAGTGATCCCTTTCACATGGCTTAGGAAAAACAGAACATTTGGCAGCGAGACAGACATGGATGGGGACGGCACTTAGGTGGGAGGGAATTGGAGAACCTAAAGGAAGATACATGGCAGCAGACTTCGGTTGGAGCTCGAGGAGTAGAATGCGCAGAGCCCAGAGCTCCGTGTGAGACTTAGCGTTTCCCAGCAAGTGCTGCAAACTGTTAAAATAGTGGGCAAAAACCGTGTGTCAAAGATCAGTACTTATTTCCACCATCACCGGGATAGCCGTGGGATAGATGGATTTCTCTGTTCACGAATGATCTTTACCTTAATTCCTAAAACGATCGAGGGGTCTCATTTCTAATGAGATGTCATTATATACTTCAGAATCTGCTTTTAAGGTTTGCATTAAAAACACTGTCTTACTAGAGATAAGACTGAAAAACAATTCTAATTAGACAATGAACGTTGAGGAATGTATTGTAAGACACCCGCACGTCCTTAAGTTGGTAATTCCAGCTGGAACACATATTTTCTTCAGTTAGTACTTCCGTGAAATTGGAGTGGTATTAATCATCTCACAGGAAATGTTTTGAGGATTAACTTGCATCATGTAGCAAATAAAAAAACGTTAATTTGGGGGATGGGATACATATAGTCTTCTAATTAATCTCTAGACATCATTGTATATTATATTATATGATATCGACTTCTGGGGTGTTTGAAAACATTCTATCTCAAAAATAATAAACCTATAAACGCCATGGGCTCTTTAACCAGGCAACATGACACACCGCAGTGTACGGCAGTAAGCGGTACAAAGTATTTTAACTACACATTTGGATAGATTCACAACGATCCTTTGACTACCTGGCATAATGTCATGTATCGAAGACACAAAGACTGGGAAGGAACTTGCAGTCTCGGGAAGGAAGAGCCCGTTTATGAATGTTGGGTGACAACATGAGGAGGGCTGACTATTGAGAAGCTCAGACAGTGGTGCCACCGGAGTCAGAGGAAAGAGAGGTCGGCCAAAGAGTACAAGGAAGATATCACGTGTAGCCTGGCTTTTGAACGAAGTTGGAATTTAGCTGAGTGAGAACAGCCTCCCTGGTTATGATGGCCCCAGGAAGCATGACAGTCACGGGCATGTGGTGGCATGATCGGGAAGATGAGCAGAAGGGCATGGCTGGGCCACGAATTCCTTAAGATTCCCAGAAAGTGTATACTGATGTGAATACAATTTTGGGGTTTTGCTTCGGCAAGAAAAATTTGGCTGTAGTGCACAGCATGTGTCAGGTAGCAAAATCTAACTAGAAGATTAATTTGTAATTCCCAAGAAGAACTAAGACAGAACTACACTTTAATGGCATTTTTAAATTTAGGACACATGCCAAGTAAACAAAGATATAATTATTAGTAAAAATACATATTTATACTCATTATGCGTCACTTGCTAAAGACATTTAATAGTAATTTATGTTACACGTTGTGATTTGTAAATGAAATCAGTGATCTAGAATTTCAATTAGTTACCAACTTTTAATACATTAAAAACTATTCCCTATTGACTCATCACTAAATGACATTGATTAAATACAATGATTTTTTACATTTAAATTTGCTTTTAATATTAAATTAGAATAATCAATATGTATTGCCCGTAATACTGAGTGAACCGTTTTAATTAAAGTCTTCTTAGGTGCATAGAACACTCAACATTTCCTGGAAAATCTGTTTTAAAACTGAACAATATTGGGAGCGCCTGGGGGGATCAGTCAGTTAAGTGTTCAACGTCAGCTCAGGTCATGATATCGTGGTGCACGAGTTTGAGCCCCACATCGGGCTCTGTGTTGACAGCTCAGAGCCTGAAGCCTGCATCAGATTCTGTGTCTCCTTCTCTCTCTGCCCCTTCCCTTCTTGCACTCTCTCTCAAAAAATAAATAAAAAAATTTAAAAATGAACAAGATTGATATACATTTCACAGTGAAACATTTGCTAAAATTGATAGGAAAAAAATAAACAGTTACAAGAGTAGAGGGTATCTGATATAAGCAAAACAAAAGTGCTCTCTGGGATCTAGCAAATGTGATCAACTTCAGACATCAGCTTTGGTTTTTGACAGGACACAGACGGTCCTGCTTCATCCACTCATCACGCGTGGAACCCTGAGCTGTTTTTCTTGCCCTCCCAGTGAGTCTCAATCATGGTGAAATTGGTCTTTGAACAAGAGGTCAAGTCCACCCCCAGAACGAAGCTCTCCAAGAAAGGCAGTTTTGTAATCAGGGACCAAAACCAGGACAAAGAGGACATGGCGGGTGCCGACGGCCCAACACAAGTCCTTCACAGCTCAGAGATGTTGAAGTAATTGGTGGGAGTGAGGACCAGAAAATGCTGTGCGCGTGACGGAAAGGAAAGAATCCTTGGGCACCTCGTTCGGGAAAAAGCCTGCACTTTTGGTATTCTATGTTCTCTATTCTAAAAAATAGATAGAATGAAATGTGCACAGTCTCCTCTCCTCCCCTGCTACTCAGAGATAAAAATGAAGACAGAATTTTTCTCCTCCCATCTCGTGGCTCTTCAAGGGAAACCCTTCTGTGGACGAGGGTTTGATGGGCAGAAACAGAAGACACAGGAGAGTTTGAAGAGTCAACAGTTACATCTAAAGAATGCCCAAGCGGTCAAGTAATACATATGAATTTTTCCACAAAACTTTAGATGAAAGTAAGTCCAGAGAAAACATTTATATTATTCTGACTCCTTAGGATTCACCCAACTTAACAATTTGCCCATTACTGAGTGAATGAAGCTTAAATGCTAAAGAATCCTCCCGTGAGGGCGCAGGCAAGCCTGAGGGAAGAACTTCTGCCCATCTCAGCAGAACAGCTATGGTAAGGCTGGCATCCACACTGAATCTGGATTCTCCGGTGTCCTCCCCAGCCTGGTGACAGCAGCAACGAGGTAAGCACTTGGCTCTCCTCACATCTGACCCTGCCCAACCTCCCTCCATCAATGCTTGAATCTCAGTTTCTCTCGGGTGGTTAGAAACATGATACAATGAGGGGCTTGAGACAGGGAATTACTGAATATCCACTGACAGATGCTCCCACCAACTGAATGGAGCCACGTTGACATCACTCATTTACACACGGAATGTGGTCAGGGTAAAGTCTCACAAACTGCCAGAAAATTTATTTGCCAGAAAGACCAGAGCCAGGTACATAATATAATACAAGGAGCAGGCTAGTCTGATGGGCTCTGTAACTCTCAGAAAAAGTGAAGTTGTTTAAAGGTAGAAAAAACAAATTCTTGACAGGTCAATTTGCCTTTGATTTGGTCCAGACGTAATGTGAAGTGTACCTCAGCAAAGAAGGCAGAGCACACATACAAGAGCTATTTGACATTTTTTTTCTTTTCTCTCCTCTCCCCTTTTTCTTTCTTATTTCTTCCATTTTCCATTCTTCCTTCCTTTTCTTCTCTTTCTTTCTTTCTTTCTCTCTCTCTCTCTTCCTTTGTTTGATTTTTACTTCCATTTTGGACAGAAAAATTTTGAAATCAAGCCTTTGACAGAGCATGCAAGGAGTGAAGAAGTATCACTCACTGGCAATGTCAGTTCAGCATGACCCACCTAAGCTAGCTACACTACTAAAGCAGGGAAGGAAAGGAAGCTTCTCTTATTGACTCATTATGTACTCTGTCTTTGTGCTCCCAGTAACATACTGTGTGGTTTGATCATAATCACATATCAAGTAAAGGTTTATCTAGAATCCACCTGAATCTGAAGTTCATGATCTTTCCATATCCAAGCTCTTTAGTAGATGCACGAAGATGGCTATTTCCTTAAGAATCATGAATTCACTGGATTGTACTGCAAATAAAAATCTTAGGGGGAGCTAAGTGTACAAAAGCCAACGTGCTGCTGGCCAGGATAGCTCAGGCACAAGGACCCGGAGCTGAGAAAAACCACTGGAGCCCAAGCTTCCCCATGGAATTCTCTGTGCAGCTTTTAAGTAGGGAGTGCAAAAAGAGGAAGCCTTTAGCGTAGACACTAAGTAACGAAACCTCACTCTGTGAGCCCCTTAGTTGTGTTTCTCAAACCCAACTGAACGAAAGGTTGGTTAAAGACATCGATTTTCTGACTTTATCCAAGTGAAAGGAACACACACTGCCATTTAGGAAACAGAAATATGCTCTTTGAAGACACTGAACAGAGCTGAGCCCAGAACCGTTGGTTGGCTAATGCAGAACCGAGGAAAGTGGAGGACCTACACTAGTAGATTTGACCTATGGAATATTTTTAGTAAACTTGTTTGTTCTTGGAAACCGTGCTCCTTTGGGTTACAATGATATGATTACACTAAAATATCTGACCAAGAAAGAGAAGGAAAAAAAATGTGCTCATAATGTCACAGTTGTTGAGGCAGAGCCCATGGCATCTCCGCAAGACAGTGTTCACCTACGTTCTTTGCTTTTATCGCGTACCTGCACCAAAATATGTGTTTCTATCATTGCCGAAGGTGGACTTGCCATGAAGCTAAGGAAACTTCAACTTCTACACGTCATGAAATTTGCCAAGGACCTGAGATTGGTCCCAATCATTCTGTATTCATAATCTGTTATCCTTTTCCTTAGTGAGAACCACTACCAAATCGTGTAAGCTTCAGACCTCACAAAACCTACATTTCTCCCTGATTATTACAGAACAAACTGCGGTATGGTTTACGTCTTTTAAATTACTAGTCACATTAACGTAGGTTCATGTTCTACCTAGCATATCTCAACTGTTCATTTCCCAACCTGTCTAGGACCTGGGGGTGTTAACTTGTGATTTCACTTAATAAACAGTATTTCAGCTCAAGCCCCACTTACAGTGTGCTCTTTATAGTAATAATTAGATGTCGGTGAATGTACTTTGTCTCTTCCTCCTGTTTTTGAAAGCTCTAATGATGGCAGACACATACTGCTGTTTTGTTTTTTTCAATTACTCTCATATCATGCATATGTCTTCATAGTCATCATTTAATAGCATCAGAATAACCCAGAGCGTGAGCACTCCATTGAATAAGTATATATAATTTGGTGATTAATTCTGTCAGTGTTAGAAAGTTAGGAATGTAACGCTGGTTGTGATTCAAAAATAGCTTAAAAAAATAATTGGACAGGGATGTCAGGCTCTAAGATTAGGTCCTAATATAATACAGGGTCAGACTTTAATGATAAATTGATTTGGGGGAAAAGTCTAAGGCAACACTGAGGCCCTCTGGCTCAAATCCACAATAGATATTCGGAGATTGTATTTATGCCAGAATTACTCATTAGACCCTGAGGCCCATGACGACAGGGTCAAGGACGCTTCATCTGTCATCCTACACTTGGGGGCTGGCTTGGTGCTTGGCACCTATTAAGATCAATAAATATACTATGAATGAATTAACTAAGGAAAAGCCACAGTCTTTAGAAGCAAATCCAAAGTCAATGCAAACAAAAACTCGAGACGCCGAGATTTGGAAAATATTACATTCATTTTGAATGAGAATATTTACTTTGTAAAATGAATGCATGTCAAAATTCCTTCCAAATGTTTATGTGATTCACAGCTGAACGGCTAAAGTCGTCTTGCTGGAAGACCTTACGGGAATCCAGCAATTTCTCTCTCTACATCATATTTCTCCCACCAGGCAGAGGCTGTCTGTAGAAAATATTTAACTAATAAAGGTGCCAACGTATTAACTCCATGCCTCGAAACTTTGTTCTTCCGAGCAATAAATGTTCTGCAGGAACCTAATCTCCGTAGTAATTTTCTTAATGAGTGTTAATTTCTTTAACTAAATGACATTATTACAAGCTAGATGAATTAAGAATGGCTAGACACCCGTTTGCAAATGGAGCCAATCTCTTTCTTAACGGTTCCATCTTTCTCTCCAGTTGTATAGAGCAACACTTAAAAGGCACCTCTTTTCTGTTTTATATGTAGACTAGGATTCTTCTGGTTTCTACCTTTTCTTTGCTCCCCAATAAGTTCTTACAATAAAGCAAAAGTGAAACAATAAATACTTAAGGCCCGAGGGTCTTCGAACCTTTAGCTCAAGTCTTGTATCGCCACATTCTTCAGTAAAAGGAGGTTAGTGTTTCACAAGAATTCAGGTTCCCTTTATGGATGATGAATTAAAATAGCGAGGGGAGAGGTAGTATCCACTTGTAAATCGGGTAAGTGTCTACTGAGCCTGTGTTGGGCTGGGCACCATGTTGGAGGCTGCATAGACCTAGAAAGCCAGACAATGCCCAGTTTCTGGCTCCTGGTCCGATGGGCTGAATGAAGCCTGGACTGGCATGCAGTGCTCACAATTCTGGTCTCTGTTCTAGGCTCGACGACTCCCGGGATATTCTCTCTCTGTTTCCCACCAGTTCCGCCCCCGTAAAACATTAACCCTACAACGTGACCGGTTTATCTTACCTCATAATTGTGGTGGGTGTCAAATAAAAAAAAAAAAAAAGAATATGTGTCTGAAGAGAAGAAAGTGCCGTGGTATTCAGCAAGTACTAAGGTATAGAGTTAATTCATGTAATTTAATGATTTATTATTAATTTAATAGATTTAACACGTAATTCTATAAATCACAGTTATTGATGATTGAAGGTGCATTCATTCATTCAAAAGGCATACGTGAGAAAATTTGAAACCAGGCGTCAGCAAACGATAGTCCGTGGGCCAAGTCCAGCCTGGCACCTAAAGTTTTACTGAAGCACAGCGCGGGGCAATGTTGTACCCTGGCACCCCGAGGACCTAGGCGCCGCTGACCTAACTTTGGCGGGACACTGAGTGCTCGCCCCAGTCATGGCACACGGGAGGATTCGGAGGAGCTGTTACAAGGCCACTTGTGAAGCCTGAAGCATCTTCTCTCTGGTTCTTTACAGAGACAGTTTGCTGACTCACTGATCTGATCTAATTATGCCACAATCCTTAAATTGACTTTAAAGTCTGAATCACGACCCGCCTTCCCTGAGGCCGAAGAGTGTCAATCTGCGGGGCCCACTGGAAGGGCACGGTATTTCCTGGGGAAGGCCAAGAGCCCACGGCCCGTGATCACTCTATGATCACTCGTTCCTTCCTGAAGTACTGAGGTGAAGACTCCCTCCGCTGTCCGCCGCAGTCTGCTCTCCTTCAAGTGGCAGGTTATGACTTGACTTTATACAAGGCAGGGATTAAGGTAGTGCAGGTCTTGGCTGCACCAGCCTGTGCATCCTTCTAGCGACCTCTGCAGACCTCACGCCGCTCTGGGGAGACCTGACCTCGTGCCAGGTGCATACGATGTGACCCATGGATGGCATCGGCCTCCCTACTTCCCCTGTCACCTGCCGTACCCACATCTGGGCCTGTCAAGATTCCCACGTCCCTCAAAATTCAGTCAACGGTAATTCACTTTAGGAAACACGGACATATATATGGTAAATATATAAGTCCTGGAGCCCACAAGGATAAACAAGAAAAGGAAAAATTTGTCTTGTGCTTCACACGCCCGGAGGGAGCCACCCTTTCTGATGAGTTGGATTTGTCATTCACATAATTTTCCCATGCTATTCACTAAATGGTTATGCAAAAAAAGAAAAAAAATCTTTTCAGTCATTTTGTGAGGTCGACCTTGACTAAACTGTATTTTCTAAATATTGCTCTTCCAAAATAACCTTCCGAGGAAAGCAGTTACGTCTCGTTAAAAACACAGCGCTGTTTGTTCCAAGCGACAATGCGTGCACGGCTTGGAACGCAGGGGCGAGCACTGTTTTTCTGCCTCCCCTGAGCGTCTGGGATCATCTCTAGAACCGGAGGTGTTAATTCACTGTAGAATAACCAACGGGATATCAACCCTCTTTCTGGTATGTTGGATGTAGCCTGGTACCAGGTGTAATAAAGAAGAAATAACGGGACGGGGCCAGGACGAAACTGTCATCAGCGGGCATGTCTGAGTTGATGTCCTTCTCAGTAGCTCCGGTGCTCAGAGACACATGTGATCAGCGCCATGGTACAACTGGTTCCTGCTGAAATCTGATCCCTGAGCCGACGTCCTCATTGTCCCAGGGGCAGCACCGTGAACCACAGAGAAGGCCTGGGCCATGGAGGCAGAGCCCCCAGCCCTGAACCTGGGTTTCATATCACACGAGGTATGTGACCTTGGACAGGATCCAAAAACCCGAGCCACCATTTCCTCCACTGAAAAATGGAGACGATGGGTGACTTGCCTCCCGAGGTGTAATGGCTAAGAAAAATGACGAGACCTCGAACTAGGACAGTGCCAGGGATGTGAAAGGAATGTGTGGAAGTGTATCGATATCAATTATAAACATTTTAGCAGACTTCGAACTGTGCAGTGCCTTTGAAAAATAGATATTAAAATTTTTTTTTAAACGTGAATCTGATTTGGAGGGAGACAGGTAATTTAGTTAAGCTCAGTTTCTCTTGCCAAACACTATAAAACTCATTTATGAAATTGATTTTTCTAATAACAAATGAAATTACTTATATTCTATTATGGAACATATATTTAACAAAGAAATTAGTACTCAATCGTTACTCCCTTGGTCTCCTGTTCCTATTCGATGTACTTCTTTGGGCATATATGTAGAAAGTTAAAATTGCTTTTGTCAAAAAAAAATTTCCCCATAAATCATCAAAAAAAAAAAAACTAGTCATGTAGATATTAGTGTCTCAAAAACAGATGCTTTTCTGCAGTTAGTGTTAGTAAGGGAGGTTTTCCTGTCTTTCTGTAGGAACGGGAAGGCAAAGAAACACACTGGAAAGAATCGACAGAAACGCTTGGGTTAAAGTCTTCAGATTTTCTTTTCTCAAATGGAATACTTAAGGGTTGATCACAGTCTAACCCATTCTAAGTGTAGGGACACAGGAGAGCACAGTCTATCCGTTTAGGATAAAGCTCTAATCTCTCGCGGCTCTTCTCTGAGACGGTGGACAAGTAAACAGCAGGGAGATTCTGCTCTGGATATAACTGTATAATCTTCTCTCCCAGGATGAGATAAGATAGACAAGTGGCCTTGTCCAGGAACTGGGAACGCGCCCCCACCCCCAACCCCAGGCTGCTGTGCGTGGTGGTGGGCACTTCCTGTGGTTTCCTGATTAGGCTCCAGGTGCAGCCATGCAGGAGACAGAGGTGGGCATGATGATGCTGTGTTTCCTTGACTTGATGCAGAACATAGCTTCCGATGTCGCACTTAGAAGGAGCTAGGCTCTTGTAATCCCCACTCAATGAGGCAAAGCACCATGGAAAGGATGAACTTCCTCCCGCTTTGCAAGCCATGAACCCCCATTCTGGTCCCCGAAATACCCTACAGATGGCACAGGCCTGTGTCTTCCTGCGTGTTACCCTGTGCCACACCCACGGAAGTCCGTTAGAGCTCAGAGCTTGCTGGGCTGAGGTTGGAAGACTGGGACCCTTCCGGGGGCATTCCAACTCGTGACATGCCTGTTGGTAAGACACCAACCCTCCCTGTCACCCACTGACCATCAGCAACGGGGCAGAAGCAATCTTTTGCTAGGTTAGTCTTGCAGGGAACACAAATCAGAACAAATTTCAACGTTAGGAAAAAGGTGATATAAAAAGGTAGTTGCTAATAAATATTACTCCTTGTTATGATTGCTCACAATAGCATCGTTGTTACGTAGAAAGCCCTTGAGGTTATTTCTCAACACTCTGATACCAAAGGAGGCACCATATAAGATATTTCCTTGCCTAGAATCATCTAGAAAGGAATCTTGTAGTGATTTTCATTATACACAAAAACTCTCTTTCTACAAGGGAATACCCACTTTGTTTGTTTTTTAAAGTTAAATCCAAGTTAGTTAATATATAGCGTAGCAATGGTTTCAGAAACAGAATTTCATGACTCATCACTTACATATAACACCCAGTGCTCATTCCAACAAGTACCCTCCTCAATACCCATCACCCATCTAGGCCGAACCCCACCCACCTCCCTCCAGCAACCCTCAGTGTATTCTGTGTACTTAAGAGTCTCTTATGGATTGTCTCCCTCTGTTTTTATCGAATCTTTCTGTCCCTTCCCTTAAGTTCATCTGTTTTGTTTTTCAAACTCCACATATGAAATCATAGGTATTTGTCTTTCTCTGACTGTCTCATTTCACTTAGCATAATACACTCTGGCTCCACCCATGTCACTGCAAACGGCAAGATTTCATTCTTTTTGATTGCCGAGTAATACTCCATCGTAATACATATGCCGCATCTTCTTTATTCATTTTGTAAAGCACACTGAATTTTAAACGATATGTTATACTGTTTAAATCGCTAGCAATCTGCCTCTGTTAAATGCAACAGCGAGGCCTAAAATACTTCAGTGGCAGGTTAAGAAATAGCACAGTTAAGAAATAACACCTGTAAGGTGACTCTCAGTCTCGGAGTTCCAAAGCTCATGCCATGGGGCACCCTGTTTGGGAAAGAATGACCTGGGTATGGTATCTGGGAGTGATGTCCCCAAACAGTCCCTTTCTAGGCCAAATGCGCCGTTAGGCACTATGTCGGGGGATGGAGTTACGGAGATCTCAGATCCCTGAGAACGTCTGAGATTATGATTTCCCCAAGGGCAGAGCGCTTATGCAATACTCCATCATTAAAGTGCCGGGCAAGCATTCAGGGTGCACAGTCCTATATGGTTTCTTGAGCACTTTTCCAAACTGAGCCCCAAAGGCCGCCGTGTCCACAGTGGGCATCCGTGGCCAATGAAAGTTGAGCAGGAGCAAGGCAAGGTGTGATTCCACCTGCCGTTCCCTGCGGGCCGCAGGACTTCCTTCTCCTCCCCTCCTCCCAGCCCGTAGGGTCCTGGAGCCTCAGGGGAGAGCCAGCACGGTGAGACCTGTCCCGGGGGCTCCCCCTCAGGGGATTAGCTCCGCAGACACGAGGCACTTCCTACCATTCTCACGCTCTGCATATGTTACACATATCCCAGTAAAGCTGCACTTGCACCAGACTGATGCAGGCACACCAGGTATCTGCATTATCGCTGAGCTTTACCGGACCCTGAGTAATTTCTTTGAACCCTGACCGGTGTTTACAGACGTCCTAAACCGGCTCCCCGTCCGCAGGCACCAGCGGGTCGTTCTCAGCACGGTAAATCGGTTTGCATCAGACCTCCAGGATGACGCCGGGCTCACTAGGAAGCCGAGGGCCTGGCGCCAGAAACCGCCTGGGGCTGGCCTACCTGCGGGTGCGGTGGGTCCCGCACCTCTTGAGCGGGATCCTGGCCACGTGCTCCTGCAGGCCCACGAAGAGGACGCTCTGGCTGTGGAGGAGCTGCAGGCTCCTGACGGGGTCCCCGCGCCGCTCGGGGAAGAGCTCGATCTCCTCCAGCAGACAGCTGCCTCCGGCCTGGGCCAGGGGCGCCCGCACTTTCTTAATGGTGCCGTGATCTGGGGAGGCAACGGGGGCGGGGGGAAAGGGAGAGAAGGTCAGCGGGCCTCGCCGGCCACTCATCTGTTGAGCCGCCAGGCTGCTCGCAGAACTTTCAAAAGTGATGGTGTTAGGACAAATTGGGACTCCAAAAGACTAGGAAGTAGAAGATGGACCAATCAATCAGGTTCCATCCTTCACCAGACCAGCTGGGACCAATTAATCAGGCTCCACCCCTCACCAGACCAGCTTGGGCCAATCCTTAGAGCACCCGTACCCCCTAAATAGAGACACCTGCTTCCCGCCTTGGAAGCTAGAGACACCTGTTTCCCGCCTTGGAAAGGAACAGGACCCTGACCCTTCCTCAGCCAATCGGCTAGGGCCACGACCATCACCCCTCCCACTACTCCTTTAAAACTCTTGTTGCGTCTTGCTGCGTCGGTGTGGGTAGGAGATTGAGCTCCAGCTAGCTCGAATAAAGGCTCTTTGTTCTTGCATCGGGCTCGGCTCCCTGGTGGTTCTTGGGGTTCCCGAACTCTGGGCATAATAGTGGCTCAGTCGGTTAAGCCTCTGCTGTGGCTCAGGTCATGATCTTGTGGTTCACAGGTTCGAGTCCCATGTCCAGCTCTGTGATGACAGCTTGGAGCCTGGTGCCTGTTTCAGATTCTGTGTCTCCCTCTCTCTCTGCCCCTCCCCCGCTCCTAGTCTGTCTCTCTGTCTCTCTCAAAAATAAATAAACCATTAAAATTAAAAAAAAATTGTTGACACCCGAATCTCACCCCAAGCCTCTTCAATCGCCCGTGCTGGGTATGGGGCAGGTGCCACCATTGGCCACAGCTGTCAGCTACCGTGCAGCCAGGGGTGAGAACCGCTAAGCTACCTCACCCTCGTCCAGGTCCAAGTCCAGACACCCAGAGCACAGTCCAGCCTCCTGTGGCTCCCAGGAGCCAGCTTTGCTCCATCCCAGGGAAAACACCAGATGAGTGAACTCGTCAGGAGACGATCTTGGATTCCCAGCATCAGAAAGTGGAGCTGACTGGACCATCCCCGCACAGCAGACAATGGCAAAGGATGCCTTCTCTTCTCCTGCCCCGGAAGTAGCCTTCTTGCCCCGGAAGTACATTCTTCCTGCCCCCAGAAGTACATCCTTCCTGCCCCAGAAATACATCCTTCTCTGTCTCAGTTCCTCCTCTATCTGTAATACCTCCTTCCACTTTCTCTCTAAAGCGTGCTCTTGGGATGCCCTTCTCTGTCTCAGAGTCCCGAATTCTTCTCTCCTGGACAACAGAACCTCTGTTCCCGGCCTGGTCTCTTCCCCGCCCAGGTTTTCTAGTCACCGCATGTTTGTGCTTGCTTACTTATAAGCTTGGCTATAAGTACTGCCTCTGAACCAGGCATCTCCCCAGGCTGGCTGTGAAGGGCACGGAGAAGAGTGCTCTAAGCCGGTGAGAGCCACAGCACGGCCAATACCACGTCTCTGGACACAGACCTGAAATGTGCGCTAAGGTCCCTGGCGCGCTATGGCAAAGTCCCTGCCACCAGCCTGCAAATCCACAGCGAGACAGCAAACCCACTAGAAGCACCCCGTGAAGCCATCATCCAGCACCTCACGCCAACCCATCAGAATCCTGAGTCTCA
This sequence comes from Paguma larvata, assembly GCA_030068075.1. NCBI lineage: Eukaryota > Metazoa > Chordata > Mammalia > Carnivora > Viverridae > Paguma > Paguma larvata. The sequence continues at coordinate 6,369,862 of CM057826.1, forward strand.
AAACATTATAATTATCATCCTGTAGATACAGAAAATGAGGGCAAGAAGTTATTCCAAAACCGGGATTAAATCTTTGGCTTAGAGGCTTCCTATCAATCCATGAATCTCAAGAAGACTTTGGACAGGAATAGTTTTCAGTTTTCCATTCCTATGGAAAGGCTCAGAGACTCAGAATATTTCATCAAAAGAGAAAATACACGCACAGACATATGTTATCCTGAATTTATTTTTAAAAGTCTTTCTGAAACATCTCCAGTGAATACTTACTGATTACAAACTGACTTCATAATAATGTATGCAGCCTTAGTAAACCATTGCTTAATTTTATTTTGAGCTATCTGGATAAATGCGTTACTTCCGAGAAAGTTCAAGCATAAATGGAATTATGCTATATGATGGGAAGATGAAAAACGCAGTTCTTGTCTTTGAGGAAAGAGAGAGAAAGAAAGAGCGAGCGAGCACAATCCTGCACAACAGGGCCGCAGACGTTCTAAGGAATGAACAGCTCACAGATTTAAGTGTGCAAGAAAATTTGTGTGTCTTTACTGCAAAAGTCAACCTAATTTGGACTTGGTGACCACTGTCCCCAGCTGGTGGGAAATTCAACGTCAGTGATTCTGGGGTCTTCCTGCCCTGCGTAGAGCAAAGTGTCAACAGACATGCACGACCCTGAGGCACAGTGGGGACAAGATAGGAACTTCAGGGAAGGTGACGTCAGTACAGATGTCCCAGTTGCAATACGCCAAGAGGGGTCCTCGCCAGAAGATGGAAGTGCCAGCCTTCCCATGGAGCAGCGACAGGCATGGAGCCCCTGGCCACCCTTTGGGACACCGTGACAACAGAAGATATTGTCTGAGTCAGAGGACAGGATGGGGAGCCAGTGACTGCCACCCCCCAGCGGGCAGCAAGTCAGCTATGAGGGCCTAAGTCAGAGACCCTTGGGATGAAACAAGAACATTTTATAGCAATGGAGAGAAGGGGTGAGGACAGGGTGGGGGCAGAGGAGATGGAGTCCAGCAGGAAACTCATCATCCTTGGACTGTTGTCATACTGTATTCACGGGAAATAGGCTTACGGAACAAAATGCTATTCAACAGTTGAACAAAGACTCTTTGCTTTTTACTATCTCTATTGTTGATGGATTGCTAGCCTGAGAAACCTACCCAAAAGAATAACAGTTCCAAAGTCAACAAGCTCACATGCATGCCGAATTTTTAAAAAAAATTTTAAAAGTTTTTATTTATTTTGAGAGAGAGAGAGTGCAGGGGAGGGGCAGAGAGAGAGAGAGACAGAGGATCCAAAGCCAGTTCTGTGCTGACAGCAGAGAGCCTGAAGTGGGGACGTGGGGCTGGAACTCACAAACCGTGAGATCATGACCTGAGCTGAAGCTGGATGCTTAACCGACTGAGTCACCCCAGCGCCCCAGGAACCCCTGTTTCTGTGAAGCTTTTCCATCCTTGGTCTGTGCCTTGTTCTCACTCCGAGCTCACACACTTCTTACCTTGGTGTGGAACACCTTCCTAACGCGGATGCCTCCAGAACACTCACTGTCCTCTCCTGCATCTGGAGTGAGCGTCAGGACACACACATGAGCATGCCTTGGACGCTCAAGGTGCCACCAGAGTAGCGAGTCACCCGTGGGCCTCATCTCGGGCTCCCTGGCACCTCCACCTCTCGGTGCAACGAGTCGCGGGGGGCACTTGTGTCTCTGGGAGCTCAGGAGCACGCCAGCTCCGTACACACAGGTTCTCTGCCTAAAATGACTGTCCGGCCACCTTCCTTGAACTGCTGTCCTTGTGTCCTTGCTCAGACAGCTGGGGGTCTTCTCTGTTCCCTCCACACACAACCAAGAGTTCACTTCCTCCCGGAGTGTCTAGGATGCCCAGGCCACAGTGTTCTGTTTCCGTCTGTCTTTCTCCCCGTTTCTCTCTACCCCCAGGGGAAGCCCTCTCCTGGGGACACGTTCGGATCTCGTTCTTCCTGTCTTCAAGGCCACTTTCTTTCCTTTTCATTTTTTAAGTGAATGACTGAATACCATCATTGTATTCCAATTTTTTTTTTTTTTTATCGAGACACAGAACACTGCGTAAGGCGTACAGCATGCTGATTTGAGGCATTCATATATTGCACCGTGATTACCACCGTGGCACAGGGTCAGTTAACACCTCCATCATGTCCCGTGATTTCATCACACACGGGTACATTTTGAGATAGGAAATAACCTTGGGATTCTGAGGAATCTCTCTCTCCTCGGAGTCCATGAGAACAAAGAAAAAGAGTAATCCTGCATCTCAGAAAAGAGAAGGGACAGGTTGGAGGGGCGACATTTCTGAACCCCGCGACATTGAGGTGACCCCGCTATTCTAAGCAGATTTAATCAGGGGCTCTGCACAGGAGACACAGAAACCCCACTAGCCGCCACTTGACCGGTCGGTGGCGAACGCACCTTCTGCGCTGCCTCACGGTTCCAAGAATGTTCTCTCCCAGTTACTGGACCTGCTGGTTGAAAGCACTGGTACACGCAGGTGGCAAAGTCATTGGTTTCTTTCTGTGGCGGGAAGGCAGAGCCGGGCCCAGGAAAGAGACCAGTGGGGAAACAACTATTTTGTTCAAAATCCAGTAAGATCCTGGTTGGTCCCAGAGAGCGCTTAATTTTTTGTTGCTGTTTCTGCTTTACAGCATTTATTACAGTGCAATGACTCATTTCCTTGTTTCGTAGTTTCTATTCCTAACCTGAAGCACCACGGAGAGAAGATTCTGGGTCCGTTCCATCCTCCGATGTGTCCAGAGTGGCCACGGCTATGGCCCGTGGGGACAGATAAACACGTCCCGGGCGAGAGGCCCACTGATGGGTGAAGGACGGAACGAGAGAAGAAAGGAACGCGCACGCCATCATTAGTGCATCTGCCAGAAAAAGTCCTGATTCATATTTTTTTATCGTGACCTTTAATGAGAGAGTTATGTTATCAGTCAGGGTGAAGGGAAAACAAGAAACATCATTTCCCCAACAGGCGTAGATGTTGGTGAAACGTGTCCTAAACTAAATGGAAAGGAAGAAAGCATTTTAATTGGTTTCATCTGATAAAATATGAGCTCTGAAGATTTGCCATTAAAAATAACACCATATATACCTTCCATGCACTGAAAATTCAATACTCTACTCAAAGTGAGTTGCCGGGGGAAAAAAACAGATGCTGGTGTCAAAAGTTCAGAAGTAACAGAAGGAAAACCAGCGATTAGTAAAAGTTTACTGCGTGCACACCGAAAGGACAGCGTGCAGACCAGGGCACTCGGGCCGTTATACGGAACGAGGCTCGGGGGCGTAGTGTTTTACAGCAGCTTATACAGAGGGAAGGCAGCGACTTTATTCTTCACCGTGATTGGTTATTCTATGAGAATTTTCTTACATAACAAGCCACTGGTTAGCAGTTACCTCATATCAACCTTGGGAAACAGTTCAAGGTTTTCTTAAGATTTTCGGAGGCCTAAGCAAGAAATGACCCAGGTTGAGTTAGCCCTGCAAAATAAGCAAATTAAGTTTCGTTTGTATGACCGACCTGGTTTTGTCTGTTCAGGGACTTTTCAAGATGAGTCTCCATTTGTGTTTTATTCTGACACAACTGTCTCAATCATTCTTGACACTTCTACAACCAGCAAGAAAAAGACAATCGGGCCCTTTCTTTCCTGCTGGGGCTCAGGCACCCCGGGAGCTAACAGCACACACGGGACAGGCACGACCTTGGCACAGACTCTCCTAATAGCTGCTTCTTCTGGAAAGTGTCAGCTACTAATTCTGCCATGGACCCAAATCTGAGAGTCACAGTTTTGTAGTTTACTCTCAAACTGAAAGCTCTTCGCACCGTGAGAGACAGAGCGTCCGCAGGATTGTGAAGGCTGGATCAAAGCTGATATTATGGTTATTTGAAAGACATGAATAGTTGTAATCACATGAAAATTTCATTAAATCTTGTCCTGAGTAACTTGCATTTGCCTCATTTCCACAGAACAGGCGGTGTGTTTATATCCTAGGGGGTTACCAGATTAAATAAAGGATGCCCGTTTAAATCTAAATTTTAGATAAACCGTGAATAATTTCTTTTTTAGCGTTGGTATGTCCTCTTCAATAGTATTCATACTTTATCTGAAATCGAAATTTAAGTGAGCGTCCTGTGTTTTTACTTGCTAACACTGGCAACCCTATGATACCCACATTTCATCCGATCATCTCAGCAAAGCTGGTTAAGATGTAGCGAATACAGGCGACTCCCGAATAGCGCAGGTGTCAACTGGCTAGGCTTACTTGCGTGTGGATTTCTCTCAATAAACAACAGTACAAGGAATATAGTACAATCCTGTATTTTCTTTCTTAAGAGATTTTTTAAGGTTTATTTTGAAAGAAAGAGAGAGAGAGAAAGAGAGAGAGAGAGAATCCCAAGCAGGTTCCACACTGTCCGCATAGAGCCCGATGTGAGATCATGATCCAAGCCAAAATCAAGAGTTGGACACTTAACTGATTGAGCCCTCCAGGCGCCCCCTTATGAGTTTTCATAATAACATGTTCTTTCCTCTAGCTTACCGTACCGTAAGGACACAATATATATTGCATATAACATACAGAATATGTGTTCAGGGCTGTTTATGTCATCGGTAAGGTTTCCAGTCAGCTGCAGGCCAGAAGTAGTTAAGGATTTGGGAAGTCAAAGTCAAATGTAGGCTTTTGAACGGGCAGGGTGTGGGCTCCCCAGCCCCCTATTATTCAAGGATCCAGCATATATGCGAGATTATTCTTACTTTATAGGTGAGAAAATGGAGTTTCTGAGAGTAGAAGAATACATATATATTTCTGATAAGCTGTATTTTACAAATCCTGCAAGGTATTCAGACGTGAATAAGTTTTCACTTCAATGCTAATGAAGGAGATCAAAGATTGTAACAAAGAATTCCAAAATAAACATTAATTAAAAAGCTACTGCTAAGGAAGCAGTGTCATGCATAAGAAGGTGGGCATTGAGGAGGGCACTTGTTGGCATGAGCACTGGGTGTTGTAAGTAAGCGATGAAGCACGGGAATCTACCCCCAAAACCAAAAGCACACAGTACACACTGGATGTTAGCCAACTTGACAATAAAGTGTATTAAAACAAAAAGAAGAAGACAATGTAGATTGTCTGCATTCTCTTTTTATTCCATGAACTTGTCTACAAGTCATAGAACCTGACCGGTTGGGAGGTAACGAGAAGAGAGTCAACATCCTGATCCGATGGGAGCTGCTGCCCGATGCCCACCTGAGGGACACGCGCAGGTGGCACCTGCTTCGGAAGGCACGTGATCCCCTGGGCACCAGGACCACCGCGCTGACCTCTCCTATGCAGCATGCTGACATGCGCACGGTGAGCAGACACAATGACTGGCATGCCTGATCCTTTACGCCATCTGTCCAGTGAGGCGCGGGGAGCCAAATTCACTTAAGCGCCTATAGCTGAGCAGAAGCTGCACGCGCACTTAAAAGGTGGTACTTCTGGGAATAAGAGAATAGGAAAAGTACCCCAAGAAACACGGTCCATGCTGCCACCAGACCAGACTTCAGAGTAAAGGGCTTCACTGACACGCTCGCCAGTGGTAACAGAACGCTCCGGGGCATAACTCATCAGAATGCGCACCCAAACAATCCCTCATATTGATTTCTGCTGGTGACTAATGAAGCCATGGAAAACCAGAAGCGAGTCTGATGGCGGGTAGAAAACGCGGAGGTGGAATTGGATTACCGTCGTAACAGACATATTGGTCTCGACCTCGATATTCTGAGCCATTAGGAAAACGACCAAAGGAAAAAGCAAAGACTGTAAATAAAATGGCTTACCGAGGGAAAGTTGGAACAGCATCACGAAGAAATAATAAATTCAATTCTAAAATGAAGGAGGGGTTGCTGGGGGGAAAATATTTAAGCAATACTTAGCCAAAGACAGGAGTGTAACTTGAAAAGGGCATAAAGAAATCTCCCCCGCAAAGAATAACAGGCACAAGCAATGATCCATGAGGGGATGCCTTGGGGGCTCAGTCGGTTAAGCGCCCGGCTCTTGATTTCGGCTCAGGTGACGATCTCATGGTTAGTGAGTTTGAGTCCCATGTCGGCCTCTGTGCTGACATCACAGAGCCTGCTTGGGATTCTCTCTCCCTCTCTCTCTGCCCCTGCCCCTCTCTTGCACATGCTCTCTCTCTCTCTCAAAATAAATAAATAAACTTAAAAAAAAAAATCCATGAAAGCATGAACTTGCTCCCTCAGTCTTCACCCCACAGGAACTTGTGCATGTGCCCTAAAACAGATGAGCTACAAAGCGCTCTGCGCGAAGAGTAAATGAAACAAGGACAAAAACAAAGATAAATGTTTGTTTTTGTTTTTCTTAGCAGGAAATAAACAAGTATTTTCATTGCAAAGAAAAGAAAAGCCTTAGAGAGGAGTGTGGCAGTAAAGAAAGCCTCCAGGACAAATTCCCAGCATGTCTCCTGGGGACAGGATGACTCGCTCACGGGACCTGGGGCGGCAGCCGAAAGTCTTACAGTCCCCAAAACCTTCCAACACTGATGCCTGCACGTGGGAGCTGACAGAGTTTGTCGGGCCCAACACCACCCAATGGTGTGTGTTTATTACAGTCCTCATAAGTAATTTAAAACTTTGCCGGTATCTACCTTTAAAAAGGAAAAACAAACAGGAAAACTGATGAATTAATTTTTCTTACATATTTGTATTTAACCCAATGGATTCAAAATACGATAATATGTAAAATTATAATCTGTAATTAATATAATATTACTGAGATATTTTGCATTTAAAAAAATTTTTTAATCTTTATTTATTTTGAATGAGAGAAAGCATGAGCTGGGGAAGGGCAAAGACTAGAGAGAGGAGAGAGAGAGAGAGAGGGAGAGAATCCAAAGCAGGCTCCAGGCTCTGAACTGTCAGCACAGAGCCCGATGTGGGGCTCGAACTAACGAACCGTGAGATCATGACCCAGCCGAAGTCAGATGCTCAACGGGCTGAGCCACCCTATCTACCTTTCAGGTGTCCAGTAGCAACCTGAGGCTGTAGCTATAGCCTCGGGCAGCCTGGGGGTGCACCAGCTATCCTGGTGCCGCCCTGGAGAGCCACATGTCTACCTTCTCCCCCCGCCCTCCACACAAAGTAAGTTCGTGAGGGTTCACTTCATCCACAGTGTGGCAAGCTTCACTGGACTGCATTACCCACTTTGAACCTTGCCATATAATTTCCCTTGAATAAAGGGTTCCCATCCACAAATGTCTAAAAAAATCACTGAACTGGATTAATTGTTTCCTATTGCAAGTAAGATACTCCAAGCCTCTCAAGGTTACCTAATAGCTCTGGGACAAAACCTGGCCCCTTACTCTTTATCTCCCCATGTGACATCACCTAGTTGACAATTTACCACAGGCAAGGGACAGATGTCCTGGGAGAGAGTATGCAACCACTGTCAGATCTTTTCAAACCTATGGGTTGCCACAAAGCCATCGAACCCTTAGGGAAGGTTCTTCCTGCTCTTTGTTTGCTTGGTAGAGCTTTCTTTTAACCAGGGTCAAGCTAGTCCCTGCTCTTCTTTGGAGTACAGTTTCTGTCTCACTTTTCTGAGAAAATGAATGACCCTGAGGACCGTCCAAACAGAAAGCGGGTGGGAGACATGAACTTTTATCATCCACAGTTGGAATAACCAACGTTACAGCTAACGCACGGAGGAGAAAAAGAAGCTAACCAAAATTAAACTAACAAGGAATGAGAAGCACAAGTGGATAGCTTGCGTAAAGAGGAAAACACTGGCCACCTTCACTTTCCTAATTCGGTCAATTATCTGAATCCATTAAGACAAGTCTGCGTGGAAGAACGTGAGAGACCTCTAACTGCAAATGGCCGATCATCTTTATGTTTTCTGAATTAAAATTCCAAAACGGTCACAGGACGTTAGAGATGGAAGGAACCCACAACAATACTGTGAAATTGCAGGCGAGGAGATCGAAGCCCGGAAAAAAAGTTAAGTGAGTGCCAAAGTTCACACGCCGGGGCCGGCACGTAGAGCTTCTTTCGTATCAACCAAGTGCCGGTTAGTTTTGTCTTAGAAGTACAGAGGGGATAATACGCGATCGCTGTAATGTTGCATGAGTACGGCTGATGGGTTCCTGAAAGATCGGGGACTGATAAACGGTGTGTGAAGCGATAGTAGTTAATCAAGACAAAGACTGAGCCTTGATTTATAGATACATGCTTATCTTATCCCAGAACTCAGTACACAGATAACTAATGTGTAAGTGGCGCCAAGCCTGAAGCGGTCTCACTTCTCTATCAGGCTTCAGGCTCTCATTCCCAAGAGCTCAGGAGGCCAACAAGAGAATAATCTGATGAAAAGTTTTATCTTAAAAAAAAGGATTTAAAGTGACAAAAAATATTTAAACAAAAAAATCCCGCAGTAAAAATAAGTCCCAGGAACCCCTATTCACTGCGTGTCGTGCACGCTCTGTGCAATGTAAGCCCTACTGCATGTCGCTCGGTTTTTCTGGGGAGAACGGGTCATATTTGTAACTTCGGGGGGAAATAGCTGATATTTTTCAAATTGTCGGTGTTTGTTTTGCTCACTAATAAGGCCTGAACAGTTTTAATGAGATTCAATTTCGCATCTTGGTAGAGATGGCAGAGTATAATAATCTCTCCTTTGCTAAGAAAACACGCCTTATAATAAGATAGGGAGTGTTGTGGGCTAAATCGTGTCCCCTCAACATTCATGTTGAAGTCCTAATGCCGAAGACCTCAGGAAGTGACTACACTTGGAGACAGGGCCTTAAAAATGTAATTAACACAAAACAAGGTTGTATGGGGGGTGGGGGTCACTTATCCAATATGGCTGGTGTCCTTGAGAGAAGAGAAAAATTAGGATGCAGGTGCGTGCACCCACAGGTGAGGATGCATCAGGAAGACGGCCGTCTGCATCCCAAGGAGATGGGTCTCAGCAAAAAACAACTTTGTCAACGCCTTGACCTTGGACTTTCACCGCCAGAAATACACTGAGGGAGGGCGCCTGGGGGGCTCAGTCGGTTAAGCGTCGGACTTCGGCGCAGGTCATGATCTCATGGTCCGTGGGTTGGAGCCCCACGTCGGGCTCTGTGCTGGCAGCTTGGAGCCTGGAGCCTGTTTCAGATTCTGTGTCTCCCTCTCTTTCTGTCCCTCCCCTGCTCACACTCTGTCTCTCTCTGTCTCTCTCTCTTAAAAACAAAAATAAACTTAAAAAAAAGAAAGAAAGAAGTGGGAAAGAAGTTTCTGTCTGTTCAGTCCGCCCAATCCATGGGTATGATCTTTGAGACGATGCAGGCTGGCACAGAAACTCCAGGTCAAGAGTAGGAAATACAAAAAAAGTAGATGTTTGTCCTTCAGATAATTTGCTTAAAGCAATTTCAAAACTAGACCATGAGTTATTTTTCCGTACTTCCTTAAGAGGTCATGACTGAAAATCAAATGCAAAGGCACTATAAATTATAGGTTCGACTCAATAGTTTTACCTTGTCTGATCCCGGTGTAAGACTCATACTAGTAACAGCCTAGTATTTTCAAATACTGCCATTCATTTCACTTAATCCCCCATCCGTTGGATCCTGAGCCGGTAAGGCAGCAGGCGATGATACAGGACGTGTAACACTGTGAAAAATGGATGCATTTTGATAAACATTATAAAATAATTCATACAGATGGTGTTGCTGCTCACGACCTTTATGCTAATGGCTCCCCTGCTCTTTGGGGGAACATCAGAGAGAACTGAACGAGCACCCAAGAATGAACTTTCAGGTGTCTGAGGAAAAGGTCGCTGATTATAATGAATTTCTTGGTGAAGGATTTCTAGAATTTTAGTCTCACCAAAATTTCAAAAGCTTATGAAAACACATCTGTTTTTAGGAAAGAAGGCAGGAAGGAGGAAGGGAGGGAGGGAAGGAAAAAAAATGCGGTCAGCTCAATAAAACAGTGACTGTTGCTATATAAAAAAAAAAGATCATTTTTGAATTTTCACACTTGCATTGATCAGATAACCTTCTGCAATTCAGTAAAGCCTGGACGATGAAACGATTAAGCTTAAACAATCCTTACAGTAAAATTCCTTATGCTCTGTGTGTAGAGTGGCTTTAATTTGATGAATTTGAGAACACTGAACACTGAAAAAAGTGTTAGGGAAATGGATTCTTCTTAAGAACAGCAGCCCGGGGGTGCCACCCAGGTTCAGTCGGTTAAGCATCCGACTTCGGCTCAGGTCATGATCTCGCAGTTCATGAGCTGGAGCTCTGCGTCGGGCTCTGTGCTAAAAGCTCAGAGCCCAAGCCTGCTTTGGATCCTGTGTCTCCCTTTGTCTCTGCCCCTCCCCTGCTCGCAGTCTCTCTCTCTCTCAAAAAAAACATTCAAAAACAATAAAAAAAAAAAAAAAAAAAAAGAACAGCAGCCTGAAGCACTTCCAAATCCCACAAGAAATATGTATTTTCTTTAAGGTGCAATAAAAACTTAAAGGGTGGAGTTGTATCAGACTATATATTGTGTCTTTTGTAAATTTGTCTTTTGTAAAAAATAGTCATAAGAAACAAAGAAAGGGCAGATTCAGAAAAATATGGAATAAAGATGCAGAGATTATTTATTGCAAACCATTGGATGGTTAAATGTAATCTGGACTCCATTCTCCTCCTGTTACTTCTCCACGTGTTAGTATATTTTAAAGGAGTGTTTACCATTGAGCTTGCTGTGTGCCGAATCCAGTACAGAAACTGAAGCCATGAGATGGACACATGGCAGTTCTGACAACGGTTACCTATGACCGGACTGGAGATTCACCGTGGACGCTAAGACCACGAACCTGGAGAGGTAAATTACTTTCTTTCCAATTGTGCATTTGACTCTGCCGCTGTGTCCGAGAGACATTTTATTGTTCTGTCTCATCGACCCAGAGTTGTTGCGGAGTAGAAGAAAACCTTTTGTATTTGCATCCGTTGCTGCTCCAACCATTATCAGCGAGGTAATGATGAAATGCCCTCTTCCGCTCACTGGGCAGCATGTTGCCATGGCAACAGATCATTATATAAAGTTCATCAATTCAGCTGGTCATTATCCCAAAGTAGCAGACAGCTAATATGTTATGAAAGTTCTTTCTTTTAACTCGTAATTGGGCAAATGAATTAAACTGGCTTTGACAGTGGGAGCCCCACAATGCATTTATATAGTAAAAGAGAATTTAAAGAGAAAAACAGGTCTTCGTGGTTACTATATGCTTAAAATGGAGCTTTTAATGAACTCAGTTTATCAGATTCAACTAATGGCTTGTTGTTATTTTTTTCCCAAGAAAGAATCTGTTAGCTAGTTGAAGCATCTTAGTCAGAAATTATATACAACATTCTTCTACCCCAAAGTATTATTTTAAAAAAGTATTATTTGAAGCCATATTCCCACATCTCACATTTGGTATCTAAGTTCCAGGGATGCTGGTCCTGGAGGATATCGCTGGTCGTGGTCACTGTGAGCTCGCTGGCATCTGGAAAGGTGCCTGGCACACAGTAGGTGCTCCAGCAGAGCACGAGGTTCAGAGTGTGGACCCTGGGGTCCCATGGCCCAGGTTAGATTCCAGGCTCCAACACTTACAGGCCACATGGCCAAGAGAAGGCCAGCCACACTCTGTGTCTCCTTCACCCCCGGGGTCCAGCTCCCAGGTGGGGGGCCACGCGGTGAGCTTCTCTGGGCAGACGGCTCGAACGGTGCCTGGCGTGCAGGGCACGTTATGCAAGAGCCCACTGGTATTATTTTTCTTGCCGCTTCCAGCTCGTGGATTATAAACCCTACTCAAGTTTTGCCTAAATGGAGCAGGCTCCTGCCTCTGTCCGTCCTCCCCACACCCAAAGCTGGAGGGGAGATCCCACCTCTACCCAACAACCTCTACTGCCCTACAGAAAACCACACCAGACCAAACGCTCCTTTATGTATGCAAAATCATAAGCTGAAACTTATAGGAAGTTTGTCACTGGGGTTTCCTGTGAATAAAAACAGTATTACATTTAAAATGAGAGTGATCAATCCAGCCCTCCGGGGGCCCTCTCGAAACTCCCCTCTGACCACACCACTTAAATCTCTCATCTTCCCGCTAAGGAGGCAATTCAAGTTTCTAGAAGGAAATTACTTGCCTTAGATTTATTGTATCTAAATTACAAAACAGCCACCCAGTTGGCAGCGTTGGCAGCCCTTCTCTGACAGTCACCAGGCAGGAACACAGAGTCTAAATCACCCTGTCACCCCAGTGGTGAAATTTACACTGCGTCTGGTCCCATTAGTGTGAGTCGGGACGGGTGAGAAAAATCTATGCTAAGCACTTTTGTGGTTTTTCAACATTAATTTAAAAGAAAAAAAAAACAGCTCACTACTCAATGGAATAAAAATTGTCATTTTTCTGAATTGCTACATTATACTAATTATGAACTAGTAGTGGATGCTTCAAGTTATTTGGTAGCTACAATTTCATGCACTTTCTTCAGGCATGACCTTATCCATTCCTATGGGTTCAACGCTGAGCTGAGGTCCCTATCACTGACCCAAACTTTTATCTTTCCCTTCAAAACAGGATTTCCAACGACCAGACTGCCCACATGCAACCGGATCTCACCATATTAAAAACCGAGCTATGTCTCTGCCCCTTGGGCTCAAATCTGTTCGTGCATTTGAAATCCTGAATTCATTTGGTAGGATAAAAATTGCAATGTGACGCATCCTATCTTTCAGCTTCATCTCCTGTCTCTCCACCCACAACTCCAGCGAATTTAAATTTCTCACCTTTCAAATGCCCCATGCCTTTCTATAGCTTTACGTTTTCCATATTCTGTGCCTTCCCTCAGGAAGACCCCATCCTTCCTCACCAGGCAGCCATCTTATCTTTCAGGATGCGCTGACGGCTGGAGAAACATATTCCACCCAAGCACAGATGGGACTCTGTGAGCGAGGACCAGGGATTTCTTAACAGAAGTTACGGGGACACGCGTGGACCTCCAAAGGCGTGAAACTGGGATGTGAGATCAGGAACCACATATCCATGGGGCAGGAAAGCCCCAGCTAGATCCAACGGGCGGGTGTGACGCACATTCTCAAATGTTCCCGTGCCGGGAAATGGCCTCACACTGTGACACTTCCGATCAGAGGCCCCACGCTGTTTGGCAGATTCCAGAGCCCTTCTACTTGCTGGCTTCCGCGCTGACTCTCCAGTGTGGCTCCCCGAATGTTTTGGGGGTTTACTTTGTGATCTGTGTGGCGTCGCAGCCCAGTTCTCACTCACATCGAAGGCAAATTATGAGTCTTAACCAAATTCACTGTTTTCCATAACTAAGATTTGACTATTTGAGAGATAGCCGAGACCTAACACCCGTTAGACATTGTGAAACCGTGAAGGCCATGGTGAGGGTCCCAATCAGACAGCAGGAAACGGAGGATTGGGGGTGAGAGGCAACAGGTCTGTGTCCGGAAATAGGGCAGGACCAGCCTCAGGGCACAGGAGCAGTCCCCTGATCCCTGGGAGGGGAACGAGTCAGAGGGCGCAGGACAAAACCCAGACACCGGAGAAAGAACTGGATCACCGCTCGGGAGACGAGATGTCAAAGGCTCTGTCGCTAAAACCAGGAGAGAGTCCTGAGCCCAGCCAGGGTGAGAGGAGCCGGCACTGAGCCTGCGCCTTCTTGCTCCCAGCGTGCTCTGCGCCCAAGGCCGGGAAGGGATCTGAGGAACCCTGAGGTGCGGGTTAAGGACCCACCTTCGAAAGTTAGAGATTCTGTGAGCTGCCGGGAGAATCGGCACAGGTCAGCAGTTCACTAAAGACCAGAACTACTGGCTCCTGCCCAGTTTGTGCAGAAATAAACTAATGCCAAACAACAGTATTCAAAAAAATGCCAACAATGTGCAATCAATGAAGTTTCTAAATGAAAGAAAAAAATTATTGTTTAACTCAAAGAGCAGCAACTCTTTGTGAAGATTGCCTTTAAAGACCCAATTCATCAAGGCCAAGTTAGGAGGACTATTTTTCACATTGAACCAGTGTTCTTTTGCTGAAGGCAAGGTCAGATTTTAAAAATTAATTAAGTGATCATATCAATGAGGACCGTATCAATGAAGCTTCTACTTTAATAATTAATCACTTTCAATATTAAGGGTGAATTTTTAAATTATTATTCCAAATTCCCATAACTGCATTTGAGTCTTTAGACAGTTAATTAGTGAAATTTTTGCTTTTTGGCACAAATACATGAAAACCGAGGCCTCTAAAACCTCCTATCTGTTCTGAGAGTGTGAAAACCAACTTCTGCTGGTCTTAGTTCAGGGTCATTCTAAGGGACTTACTGAATTGCAAACAACTTTCTGTATTTTAACCTCACAGGATAAAAATGCCTCACACATATTTTCTAGTGGAAGAAACAAATTTTCTTTGAACAAATTCTCCTTCCTTTCTTCCAACTCAAATTTCATTCTTCAAATAAAAAAGATCATATATTCAATCAGTTTCATTATACTCAGTTTGAGCACAATAATTAGACTAGAAACACGGGGCGCCTGCACGGCTCAGTTGGTTAAGTGTCTGACTCTTGATTTCAGCTCAGGTCGTGATTTCGCAGTTCCTGGGATTGAGCCCCGCATTGGGGTCTGTGCTGACAGCGTGGAGCCTGCTTAGGATTCTCGCTCTCCCTCTCATTCTGTCCCTTCCCCACTCACTCTTCTTCTCAAACTAAATAAACATTTTTAAAAAGAGCTTGACTAAAAACAGATGACAAGAACTGCTCTCTTGAACATTGTTTTAATCTCAAAATGCTTTAAAACTTTCAAACTGAGGGGGCGCCTGGGGGGCTCCGTTGGTTAAGCATCCGACTTCGGGTCAGGTCATGATCTCACAGTTCATGGGTTTGAGTCCCGCATCGGGCTCTGTAGAGACAGCTCAGAGCCTGGAGCCTGCTTCAGATTCTGTGTGTGTGTCTCTCTGCCCCTCCCTTGCTTATGCTCTCTCTCTCAAAAATAAACATTAAAAAAAATTTTTTTAATTTCACACTGAGTTAAGCTTCTGTAGAAATCCACAAAGTGATTGGTCAGAAAGTTAACTAATTTGCATTGAATGGTCTTAGAGAGTGACACAAAACCAAAAACAGAGTTTTTTTTTTTCTTTCATCTGTGGGGTTAAAGTAAGGACAGTGGGGCTGGGTGCTGAGAAGGATGGCTGGATGGACAAATGGACAGAAGGCTTCCCACTCTCCACCTGCCTGCACATTCGGCCATTATTTCACATTGCCTAAGGTCATCCAAGGCAAAACAAGGGAAGGCACTTTTACTTCACATTGGTTTTTCTCTGGTCTACCTGTGTTACTGCGTTTGTAATTATCATTTCAGGTCTTCTTGATTTAGGGGCTGGGGAGGTTCTGCTGTCGCCATTCTTCACACAAGGTTCCATTAGTAAAAGTCACGTCCTCAGCTTCTCTGAGCAAATACGTATTTATTAAAAGGGTAAGTCAGATAGAATCAACTCGGGGCAGCACTGGCCCCTAAGGACACCAACCTGGAACATCGCCCACCTTAACACCACGAGAACTGTAGGTTCCTTGATAAGAACCCTGTAACAGCTTTTTGTACAGGAAATTCTATTTCAAGACCATAAAATATCTTATTTAAGAAACATCAGTGTGCCCATCTCTATGTTTCAAAAGGAAAGAGGGATGAAAATTCTATAAGCCAATCAGTAATTGAACAGAATTTTAATCTCACTGTGAAACGATGCTATTTTTTGGAAGACAAAAATTAAACGAAATTCTTCTGTTGGGGTCTCTGCAGATGACAAATACCGCTTCCTTCCATCCACAACAGGTTTGTCTGCAGACATGTGCCCTGTCAATAAATGCTTCCCCAGATCAGGTTCTTTACCCGAATCGCAGTTTGCTGCAGGCTTCCTGGTGGAAGGGAGGACGCTGTGTTAATTCGCCCTGATGATCTGGGGAGAGCCCATTTTTTCCAACAGCTTCCAGAGGGACTACTAATAGGTACACTTGCTCCCTCTACCTTGTCGCTCTCTCCCTCCCAGGTCTGTCACACCAAGGGATTTTTTTCTACCCACATTTCCTCTTCAGAAGGCTAATTTGCAAAGAAATGATGGTGTTTTGTCTTCCAGCCACTCTGCTGTGTAACCGCTTCTGGATGAAAGCCTATATATAATGTCATTGTTAATGACATTTTATCACGCAGTGGAGACCGTGCTAAGTCCTCCCTAGTCCTTCTGAGTGCCTGCTATCTGCTTTTAGAACTTAATGACCTAGAGGCCAAGGCTTAAATCTGCTCAGCAGGGGCTGGTCATCACTGCTGGAGAGATTCAAAACCAAAGCGCAGACATCCCTATGAGTCATTTGATTGCCTGATCGGATGGGGCTCCACTTTGGCCCACATGACCTGCCACCTCTGCAAAGCCCCTGTTACCATGGCCATTAGGTTACATGAAATCATTAAAGAAAGATTTACTCCAAAGACGACATTCCTTTCAAGGGACAAAAGACCAGCACACTCTGGCCATCTGAGTGGAACCTGAGTTTTCCGAGTGCACAGATTCAATTTGTTAACGTAACAGAATCAAAACATTCAAGATTTTATAGTACGAAGAACAAGCTATTTTTTCTGACTGAACAGTGGAGACACGACCGTGTTAAGCCCGTTGCCGGCAACCTCACATAGTACTCTAATGCCCACCTGCCACGTGGACCTGCTCTGGTGTTCTAGAATCGTGCCCCTTGCATTCTCAAAGGAAACACAAAACCTCACCCCGATCCTCTGTATTCAGAGGTCCACATCAACCCCAAGCAGTGGACAATTCCTTCTTGACGGACTCCTGAATGCTCCCAGGGATCTGGAACAACTGAATCAGAGGTGGCGCTCCCTGGGGGAGAGACGCAGCCACCTCAGCACCTGTAGGGTGACAAGAGGATTCTTCTGACAGGTTACGTGTTTGTCCCTCAAGTGAGGAAAACGCCGCGTGTCTTGGCCACAGTACAAAGAAAGGAAGAAGGAGAGAGAGAAGAGATGGCACACTGTTGATGTCATCGTTTTGCAAAGTTTCCAGGGAGAAAGGGTTCCCCTGTTCCTCTGTGAAAGTGGAGAGGTGGGGCATTGGGCGGACATCACTAAAGCCTCTTTGGAGGTAGGACGTCCTTTCCCACAGAAACAATGGCACACTACCTAGATATCTGTGTAAACAGGAGAACGGCAGGTCTGGGGACAGGAGACTGTTGTACTTCGACTCTAGTAACTGCCATGAAACCTTAACGAGATACGTCAAACATGAGCATCGGACAGGATTCATACGAAAAGATGGGGTGAAGAGAAATGGTTTGCATTTCTTCTGTCCACAGATCACGGTGCTTCACTACCTGAGGCAACTTCCAAGCAATGCTGATCACGCGCAACAAGCAAGAGGAAGATTAGAAGACTCAGCAGGGTCTCTCGCACGATAGGTGGGGGGAGAAAAGGCAGAGAAGAGCAGGAAAGGGATTGGGATTTTCCTACATCGCTATTATTCCCTGAAATTATTTTATCATTAAACTCAAACTTCGTTAAATTCTCTCTACATAGAACTACACGCAAACTACATAATGCTTCCTGCTAGCCTACGGGAACGCCTTACACAAACGGACACGCATGGAGCACGTTCGGATTAGGTCTGGATTTTTGATGTCCAGTGAGAAGGACAGAATTAGGGGTGACCATTGAAAAATCCTTCCAACAAAGGATGTGCACAATTTCATGCTTGCTTGTGACACTTAAATAGTTGCCGATTGATTGTAAATGTTGAGGGAGATAGTGGTTAGTAATGGCCACAGAAATGAATCACTTAGAATTTAGGGCCCACGGGGTCTCCCGAGAGCCTCTCCAGTCTCGTGCACTGCAGTCCTAGGGACCGTCGGGGGCCTGTCCTGCACTCATAATCCTCTCTGCAGAAGGGGAGCTGCAGGGCTAGAGAAGGTACTGGAAGGAACTGTACACAAGGAGATAACATCGAGAATAGGATTTTCGCATTTGCTAAGCCGGTCCCCAATTGTTACTCTTTTTAAAAAAAATTTTTTTTTAACATTTTTATTTATTTTTGAGAGACAGAGAGAGACAGAGCATGAGCAGGGTAGAGGCAGAGGGCGGGAGACACAGAATCCAAAGCAGGCTCGAACTCACGAACCGCGAGATCATGACCTGAGCCGAAGTCGGACACTCAACCGACTGAGCCACCCAGGGGCCCCCAATTGTTACTCATATAGGAGAAATTTCTAGAGTACACAGAGCATTGTTTCATTCTCTGTTTTTTTCTATAAGCCCATTTTGGAAGCATTACTGATTTCTGAGTTTTGATAATGGTTGGTAGCAAGTAACAATAAATATATATTCTATATTCTAGTCTATATTAAAAATATTTTTGGAAGAGAAGAAAGGGAGGGTAGTAGGATCGAGCCACTCGCTGGCTGTATTTTCTCCATGGTACTCGCGGAAAAGCCACAGGAAGGCGTGAATGCTGGGGTCCCATCTGCAATGAGGTGTCTCTTGTTCTCCTCCCTGGGGTTATGTGACTCCCCACCCCTGGTGGCCCTCAGAAGGTCACCCGTTCAGTGACCCCTTCTCCTGCGCAGTGGGCCTTCTCAGTGAGATGATTCCCATCAGTAGCTGTAAACCTTCTACTGTCAGATTCACGGCGTCTCATCTCTACCGAAAAGACTCGAGATGCTGCCTTCTAAAACACTCAAGTCTTTGGACGTGGAATTCCAGTCTCTATCTCCTACTTCCTAAAAACCATTAAACACAATGGATCCCACTTGCTTCCCTTACAAATGCCTCGTTAACACCGAAACCTGGCCTCCCTCATTCCTTCTTTGTGCTGTACATTTCCCCCCAACCGACATTTAATATAACTGTTTACTTGGTTGTTTGTATCTCTCTGTGAAATACGAGCTTCTGCAGGGCAGGGAGTCTGCTGTGTTCACTGCTGAACCCTCTCCAGGGAATCAGACCCCCAAATTTCCGAGTCTCCCTACTTAGAAAAAGGTTGTTGGCAATTACTCCCCTGCCCACATCAAACAAGTCAGAAGTTATTAGGGATCTCATCCTTATAGACTTCCAGAGCACATATTGAGTCTGTTAACTTGCCCCATGAAAATACCCAAGGATGGTGTTTGTCAAATGTTTTTTTCTTTTATCTCTCTGACGAGGAGACTCGTCATAGTTGTGTGTTTTTTTTTTTCCGTACTTGTCCTCCAGCACAGGAAATTTTAATACTAAATACTATACATTTGTTTATGCAGTGCGTGTATATCTGTGCTTTGTAGATAAAGGTAAGATATTTTTGTCGCTCAGGAACCAATGTTTGCCTCCTTAGGGGCAATATTGCCCTGGTTAAGAGTGCGTGCCTTACCCTCCTACACTGTTGGTGGGAATGCAAACTGGTACAGCCGCTCTGGAAAACGGTGTGGAGGTTCCTCAAAAAAATGAAAATAGAGCTACCGTATGACCCAGTAATAGCACTGCTAGGAATCTACCCAAGAGACACAGGAATGCTGATGCATAGGGGTACGTGTACCCCAATGTTCATAGCAGCACTTTCGACAATAGCCAAATCGTGGAAGCAAACCAAGTGCCCATCAACTGACGAATGGATAAAGAAGTTGTGGCACATATATACAATGGACTACTACATGGCAATGAGAAAAAATGAAATCTGGCCATGTGTAGCAACATGGATGGAACTGGAGAGTATTATGTTAAGTGAAATAAGTCAGTCAGAAAAACACAGATACCATATGTTTCCACGAATAGGTGGACTTTGTGAGACTAAGCAAAACCCAGGGGGAGGGCTAGAGGGGAAAGGAAAAAAAGACACAGAGAGGGAGGGAGATAAAACATAAGAGACTCTCAAAGACTAAGAACAATCTGAGGGTGAGGGAGGTGAGGGAGGTGAGGGAGGGGGGAGAGGGGGTGACGGATATTAAAGAGGGCACGTGTTGGGATGAACACTGGGTGTAATATGTAAACCAATTTGAAAATAAACTATTATAATGAAAAAAAAAAAAAAAAAAAAGAGTGCGTGCCTTAGTCTACACCGCCGCTGCCTGTCTGCTAGGCACTCCCACCCACCATCTCCTCCTGGACCTTGTTCTCTAATGAAATAACCTTGAGCACAGACCAGTCTTCAATACACAACTGCAGTGAGATGACACGCCACTATCATCACTGCTTTCGTATAATCAGCAAATCTTGCAGCAAAACGATACTGATGCTATAGATCCAAATTTCCCCATTTCTATCCGTGGGGCTACCCTCCAATTCATTCTCCAGGAATTATGGACAGTAATCGCTGAAAATATTGGTTGTTTCATGTCACTTCCTTTCTTTACAAAATGTTCAGTTTTAGGGGCGCCTGGGGGGGTTCAGTCGGTTAAGCATCCAACTTAGGCTCAGGTCATGAGCTCATAGTTTGTGAGTTCGAGCCCGGAGTCTGCTTCAGATTCTGTGTCTCCCTCTCTCTCTCTCTGCCCCTCCCCTGCTCAGGATCTGTGTGTCTCTCTCTCAAAAAATAAACATTTAAAAAATTAAAAAAAAACCCAAAATGCTCAGTTTTGTTACTCTCGATTGATTATAGGTTGAATCTGAGTATCTCGACACGGTCTATAGAGCATACCTCTTCTCGCTTTGCCTATGTTTGTAGCCATGCAGCTCTACAGGGTTGAGTAAAGTCTCCCTTACACTGATGGCCTATAAAACAGAATGTAAAGAAGGATTAAGAGCTAATGCATGATTAGGGGACAACCCCAGTGTTGTGTGAGCGAGGGAAGAAAAGAAGCAGGGTGTACTGTGCACCAAGAACTAATATTAAAAAAAAAAAAAAAAGAAAGAAAGGAAGGAAGGAAGGAAGAAAAGAAAGAAAAGAAAGAAAGAAAGAAAGAAAAGAAAGAAAGAAAGAAAGGAAGGAAGGAAGGAAGAAAAGAAAGGAAGGAAGGAAGGAAGGAAGGAAGGAAGGAAGGAAGGAAGGAAGGAAGGAAAAAAAGAAAGAAAGGAAGGAAGGAAGGAAAAAAAGAAAGAAAGGAAGAAAGAAAGAAAGAAAGAAAGAAAGAAAGAAAGAGAGAAAGAAAGAGAAATGGAAGGAAGGAATGGGAAGTAATGCCATGTGAGGTGTCACCCTGGGGCCACTCCTTTATGTCAACCTACGAAGAGACATCCACTTGGCTCCTTGCCTTGACGGCCCATTGGAAGGGAAAAGAGAAGCAGAATTTATCAGCTTATCTGCAGCTGAGACAGAGCAAAAGGCTGAGGGTCGAGGATAAAGGAAGGCCAAGAGAAGGTGAGCACATGCTTGAAGGGATGTCCAATTTGCAGGCCTTCTCCAAGTTTCCCCAACATGCTAGGCTCCGCCCACGCTCAGAGCACTTGCTAACCGTCAGGTTCTACCGGGCATCTTCATTTTCCTCTGCTTGAAATTAAAATAGATTCTTCCCCCAACACTCATCCCTTTTCCATGACTTCTTCGCTGAGGTTTCTGTTCTGATGTTTTTTCTTTGACTAGAACTCAAGATTTTCTATTTTTAAGGTAGGAATCACAGATGCTGGATCCCCTGAAGTCTCTTTATGCCTTGACTTTTGAAGGAAAGATTATCCTAGAATAAAACTCCTGAGTCACACTTAATTTTCCTCCAATTATTATATACATCGTTGTGCCTCCAATCTTGTCTTAAGACTTCCACTGCTTTGTTTGGCTTTCCATTCTTTCTCAAAGCTTCTCTCTCATTTGTTTGGCTGAATCTAAACAGGAATGAGTCTTGTTTTGTGCTTGTAAAAGAGAGCCCTGGTATTCTACTGCCTGAGGTTTTCTCATTTGGGGAAGTGTCTGCCTATTCTCTCTTTCTGGTTGAACATAATATCCGTGATTCACATTTTCTTTTACTTGGAATAGTTTTGACCATGGTTCACAGATTAACACAGCCGGAGCGCATTCTGGGACGACCGAACTTTTTCTCTTCTTTTCCACTTGCAGTTACTTTTTCTCCTCAATAATTCTTTCTTTATCTTTGGAATTTAAGAATTAACCTGGCTACATCCAGTGCTATTTTTTTCCGAATCAATTTTGCTCAAACTCAGTGCGCTTTGAAATTTTCAGACCCAATCTTCCTTTTTTTCGGAGAAGTTCCTTGTAACTTTGCTGGCCCCTCATCCAGACCACCAAGTTCTATTAGAGATGATTTCTGACCTTTTTTTTTTTTTTGCCTGATAATTTTAATCATTCTATATATACTAGCTTGATGCATCTTAAACATAGTCTGTCAAATCAAGTACCAGATGTTTTCGAGCTAGTTAGCAAATCATACCAGCAGCTACTGAAGGGAGCAGTGAACATATCCATATCCGGTAGGCTCAGGCTGGGTCACAGGTTTTATGTCTGTATTGCAAGCAATTAGAAACCAGTCGCAATGATGTCAGGGCCTAACCACAGAGAGCGGTAAGGTGCATCTGGTTATAGAGAGATTCTACGTCAAGAAAATTATTTCATCCAGAACTGCACAGCTTCAATACGGTCCAGAAATGGACAGCATTAAATTCACCTGCCAGCCTGTTTGAAATCCCAGCTTTCTGGGGCGCCTGGGTGGCTCAGTCAGTTGGGCATCTGACCTTGGCTCAGGTCATGATCTTATAGTTCACAGGTTCCAGCTCCATGTCAGGCTTTGTGCTGACAGCTCAGAGCCTGGAGCCTGCTTCAGATTCTGTGTCTCCCTCTCTCTCTCTGCCCCTCCTCTGCTTGTGCTCTGTCTCTCTCTCTCTCTCTCTCTCTCAAAAATAAGCAAACATTAAAAAAAATTAAAAAAAAAGAAATCCCAGATTTCTGCATAATGTATAAACTTGTGGAATCACTATGTTGTATGCCTGAAACTAGTGTAGGATCGTGTATTAACTATCCTTGAATAAAGTATAATAAAAATTTGTTATTAGTTCTCTTATCATTCCAAATAACCCCAGCTCTCTATACTAAATCCGAATCAAGGTCTTACCCATTCTCAGGCTGAACAAACACTGATTAAAAAAATATCACTTGTGTGGCTCAGTCGGTTAAGCAGCCAACTCTTGATTTCAGCTCAGGTAATGATCTCATGGTTCATGGGTTTGAGCTCCACGCGAGGGTTCTCTCTCTATCTCTATCTCTGCCCCTACACCCCCAAATAAATAAATGACAAAGAAAATAGTTCTCTAGAAATAATAAGGGTTTCAATTAGGGGAATAAGTAGTTTTGGAAAAATAACAGGGATGGGTCACAAGGGTCGCAGAGGTTTGAAACTCGAGGAGGTGCTGCATGAACAAGAACGAGAGAGAATACAGGAGCAGAAGCAGATCTGCATAAGGAAGATACGCATTCAACTACAGACACACTGGAAATGAGGCAAAGTAAAAATACAAGGAATATATTGCATCCTGGAAGGGAGAGTAGAAATCCTGACACTCAGTGAATGGTGCTTCCAGGCAGGCAGCATAGACGAGAACCACTGTGACTCTGGGCTGGGCCTGAGTCACAGCCGCCCACACGTGAGGGGCAAGCAGGAAAGATGGAATCCCGCAAAAGAATGTCACGGAGGCAGAAGTGCCCGAAGAGATGGCGCTCCGCGAATCGAGTAAGAAGGAGGGCCACGCAACACATGAGTGGCCGACAGGACTCTAATTTTATCTTTGCAGAGAGGAGGCGAGCAGCCGGGTGCATGTGAGACTCAGTCACTTGTACAAAGCCCAGGCGTACAATTTCTAAAAGAGTTACATGTGCCATTTTGCGTCTTGCTCCGAGAAGACCTTCGAAGAGATAACTTCTAACACAGAAGCACAGTCATGGCCCAGATAATGGGCCTAGCCCTGGCTGGATTTCCAACGAGATAGAGATGGCAGTTGTAGCTAACAGACGAGGAAAGTCTGGAACAGGCCGCTGGACACAGTGGGGCGGCGGGCGGCAGGGAGGAGCCATTCGAGCTGCGAGAAGTACCATGAGCCGCCCTATGGCCAAGGTCTATTTCGCCTCGAATTTTAGATAATGCTGACAAATAAAATAAACCAACTTTCAAGGGGCCATTGGCAGGCTGTCTCTAATTCCCGTTAATTCAAGTAAAATCAAGGAGGGGCAGGGGAGAAAATACACTTACTGCCAGACCTGGATTCCCAAATCCAAGCTGTCAAATTGATTGTATTAGCCAGTTAGGAAGCACTCTGCTTCATGTTCGTTAGTTGTGAATGCTACCCTCACACTCTACCGGTTGAGCACTTACGAAGTTCTGGTAAGGTCCAGAAGGTGCTGGAATGGGCCCGAGGGCCCCAGCTATGTGTGCATAGTATTAGCTTTAATATCAAAGAGGAGGAATGTTCCTGGTTTGCCTGATGGAACTCTACCAGGAAGATACAAAGAAAAGACCACACTGACATCAGCCTTTAGAATTTTAAGTCAAAATCTCTAGTCCTTGTCACCCTCACCTGTCAGGAACTGCTCAGCTCTTAGCAGGTTTCATGAAAACAGACTGGCATTTTGGAATTTTATGTCTAATATTCCATGTTTACATTCAATTCCTTGGAAACAAAGGAAAAACATCTGTATGTTGGATCATTAAAAAATAATATCATTTAAAACTAAATTTTATTCTAAAGTAAAACCTACAAATGAAGGTATTTCTTTCAAAATGTTATTAGTCAGTGCTATAAGAGATGCATGGAAAGATCCAGAACTTGGCTGAGACATGAGATTTGGAATTTCTAGAAGTCCTGCGGTTAGAATTATCAAGCTAGTCTAAACAAACATAGATACCATCTATGCATCTAGCCACCACTGGAACTCTGGGCGCCTCTGCCCCAAACCCCTACACATGGTTTGAGGACTACTCGCTTTAGGACCCCTTGTAGCCATGGTTATTTCTCTGTTGGAAGAGACCTTCACCCCCTGGAAACTCCTCTTCTTTGGAGTTTCCAACAAAAACGTGACTAGTGAGACGTAGACACTGCAAGAGAGTTCTCTGGTATGGGTCTCCCCCCATAATCCCAGCCTGGGGTGTCAGTCAGCGACATCTTGATGCATGCCATGATTCGATTTGTAAATAGGAGATTAAAGACACATTCTGTAAGACACATTCGCTGACTGGCATGTGGTGTATTATTATAAGAATCAGATTTGCAAACTTGGAGACAAGACAAGACAGTCTGGGGTACCTTGCGACTGTGGTCTGAGCTAATCCCCCAGCTACTGTGTGGGAGGGGATGGGAGGGGGTTCAGGGGAGAGCAGCAGCCCAATCATGAGGTCATTCAAAACAGATAGGGGCAAGCAAGTTTCTAGAAGGATATACTCCAAAAAGCCATGGATGTTGACCATACTTTCATCTCAAATCTGTAATTTACCCAAATTGGTCTGTTTCGTTTGCAGTAAAGAGCTTCAGGGGCATCTGGGTGGCTCAGTTAGTTAAGTGTACAACTCTCGATTTCGGCTCAGGTCATGACCTCAGGGTTGTGTGAGTCCACGCCCCACGCTGGGCTCTGTGTGCTGTTGGGCTGAGCCTGCCTGGGATTCTCTTTCTCTCTCTCTCTCTGCCCCTCCTCCATTCACACTCTCTCATTTCTCTCTCAAAATAAATGAGTAAACTTGAAAAAAATAAGAAAGAGCTTCAAATATTTTATTCCTGTGGGTAAATTTTAAGAAGTGCTAGAAAAGTCGTTCATTCCTCATGACTGAATGTGTGCGACCCTCCCCAAATTCATGCTGAAGCCCTGATCTTCAAGGCGATGATATTTGGAGGTGGGGCTTTCGGGAGGTCATTAGGCCATGAGGGTGGAGCCTTCATAAGTGGGAAGAGGGCTCTTTTAAAGAGACACCAGTGAGATGATCTGTGTTTCCAGTGTGTGAGGACACTGCAAGGAGACGGTCCTCTACGAAGACTGAATGAGGAAGAGCACTCTCGCCAGGAAACAAATTGGCTAGCACCTTGATCTTGAACTCCCAGCCTCCCATAGATTTGTGATTTAAGCCCCCCACTTCCGCCCCATCTAGGGTATTTTGTTACGGCAGCCTGAACTAAGACACCAGACAAGATTCAAGGACAAGGGGCGTGCCGTCAGAAATCCTCAGAAGCTCGCTACAAATCAGCACGGACACAGAGCAGCAAAGACCACCTTCTATGGCCTTGGTTGTGGAAAGGTCAGAGTTCCCAGGCTGAGGCCCCAGGCTGCTCTGCACTGACCAGCCTCATCTCCCTGCACCATCCCCACCCCCAGGTACCGATAAGGGACTCAACAGCCTCCTGGAATTCCAAGATGACTCTCTTCTCCGTGGCACCAACCAGAACGCTTATGAAAGAAAACCCAGGGAAACTTTTGGAAAGGTCCAGTTCACTCATTCCTCAACCTACCACACACCAGGCACCCTGTGGGGCGGTGAGGATAAAGATGGCAGAAACCAAGCCTTCATTTCTTCTTACACTCTAGTGAACAAGACACCCACTGCAATGGTTAATTCTCTGTCTTCTCTCAAAACTCACTAAAAACTTGAGCTCCCAATCCCTCAGGCTACCACATCAACCCTCTTCCAAGTCTACCTAGGCTCTTCCCCGATCCTCCCCCAGACTCATCATCAATATTCCACCTAACTCCTTCCCCACTCCGGACCATAGAGGCACTCATGGCCTCCTTTGCCAATCCCACAGTCACAGCCCTGTCATTACCTGACAACACAGGGGCACTGCCCCCAGCTGACCCCGCCTGCACCTTCACCATTTCCCTCCTCCTGCAAGGCCGGGCATTTCTCCTTAGTCAGCTCTCAGCTTAAACGTCACCTCCTGGGAGAGGCCCACCCTCACGAGCCAAGTATGAGAGCCTCCCTGTCTCTTGCGAGCCCATGGCTCTATTCATATCCACTGCATAAGCCTGTCACCCTCTCTGTCATTCCCCTCAGTGGCTGGTTGATGGTATGTTGTCTCCAAGAGAACAAGATGTTGCCAGTCTGTTCACCATCTGACTCATCAGGGCTCATATGAACCACAAAATAGTAAAAATTCAA
Organism: Paguma larvata; assembly: GCA_030068075.1. NCBI lineage: Eukaryota > Metazoa > Chordata > Mammalia > Carnivora > Viverridae > Paguma > Paguma larvata. Next base: position 6,396,975 of record CM057826.1, read on the forward strand.
TAAATGTTGGTGACTTTATGAATAAAATCAATCAATAGATAGGTATAAGGTATTATAAACAACAAAAACCATGGAAATTGTGTTCTGTGAGACAGTGGTCATTAGACAGGGCAATGGACAAAGGACGAAGGGATGGGGGCAGGCTCCATGGTGAGGGGACACTGCACGGGAGGACTTGAAGGCAAGGAAAAGCTGAACAGGTGTGCAAACAGACATGGTCACTGAGGCTGGTCTCAAGCACCCTCATCTGTGCCAGAAACCAAGACGGGACCTGCCTCCAGGATGCTAGTTACCTTGGAAACTAGACATGGCTGGCTGCCGTCGATAATTTGGTAAATATTGTCGCCGGGTTTTCTTCAAAGTATTTTGTTGTTTCTGCCTCCAAACATATTCTTCAAAATTCTTCTATCCATATCCTACCCCAGGAATATCTTGCGAGCGCTGTTTGAATTGACTGAAAATCATGATGACAGTCCTGGGATAATATGGCGCCCAACAATGTCCTCCAATTGTACTGTCTTAAACTATCCACGTGAAAATGGTCTTGCCGAGAAAAGGCTGATTTTATGAGTGGTGAAGAAATGACCGTTATGAAATCAGGCATTGTCTTCCCAACTCACACTATGACCAATGTCATGTAAAAAGAGAGTGAAATTAAGTTTCCTACGAGCAACATGGAGGATGACGAAGACAAGGCGGCTTCGTGGGTTTTGCTGGGTGAGGAAAGAAGCCTGACTCGCAGCTTGACCTAGAAATCCCACGTTTAGGATTTAAAACACGAAAGCAAAAGATGGCAGGACACTCCTCAGAGGAGGCGCCGACTCCTACCTGTGGCCAGATAGATGATGTGGACGAGCACGTCCCTGCCCTGCACCACGTCGACGGCCACGTGGGAAAAGCGGCTGTTGTCCTCCATGAAGGACGGCACCGAGGTCACGGGCTGCACCACCTCGTGCATCAGGATGAACTTCTGAGCATCCTGCAGGTTCCTTTCTGTCAGGTTCATGTACAGGCCCTGGTCCACCGTGCCACACTGCAAGGGAAAACAGGCCATTACGGGGACCGGCCGCCTGGACACGCACAGCTGATCCTGGCCGCCCCGGCAGGAGGCGGACTTGGAAGGTCAAGAACTTCACTGCGCAGACACGCGCGCTTCTCTGCTCTCCCCCAGGTCCCCATCCCTAGCGTCCCTCCCATTCTAGATTTGAACTCATCACATCCGGGGAGTCTCTCAACTCCATTACGCAAAGATACGATCAGATGTTAAAAAAATAAATCCAGTAGAAACCAGTGCTGACTTTAATTTGAACACATATGAATGAAAACTCCCCATCTCCTGTTGAAGTTACATAGAAGCTGTCTGGCCGAGGGTACACTATTATATCTGTCTGATATATCAGGTGCCAAAACTGAAAATGCAGCAGTTGAGAAAATCCTATGGATCTATTACTATCCCTACAGGAATGCTGGGTCTATAAGCAAGATATGGATTCCATGGAGATAGAATTAGGCCATTTTAATCAGTAAATTATGTAATATCATTCCAGTATATTTCACGTGGGCAAGGAAATGGTGGCTTTATTGCTTTGTGCTTGTTCTCTAAGCCAGAGGGAGGAAGAAGAGAGAGGGGGAACGAGGAAGGTAAAGGAAGAAAAGAAGAAGAAGAAGGAGGAGGAGGAGAAAGAAGAGGAGGGGGAGGAGGAGGAGGAGGAGGAGGAGGAGGGAGGGAAAGAGATGTTCAGACAGAGGAGACACCATGAAGATGAGTCTGGTATATAAAAGGGGCGAAAAATCAAGGCTGGCAACTGCTAAGAAGGGAATCCAGGGCTGTGCTGTGGAGAGACAGGCAGGCAGTGCGTAGGACGACTTTTGGAAAGGATAAGGTAGAAAGCGGGGTGGGAAAGAGAGAAAAGTCTTCCTGGGGCAGAGCACACAATCAGAAAATCCCCCCAATCTTTCCCAACTCTTTCATAACCTTCAATCCTGGTGCCGACAAAGGCTGAGCCTCAGCAGAACTTCCCAGAAGCAAGTTTGATGGAAATGGATTTCCCTGTCCATCCCATCTGAGACTGCCGTTTGTAACACGTCATTTCTAACACTTGGTTCTGTAACAGGTGAGAGGGGCAAAAGTTTCAGATGGAAATGGCTTTTTAAAAATAGATGGCATTTTTGGGTAGCACCTGAGAAAATGCCCTACGGGCTGTAAAATGGTAAGCCGGTTGTAAAATTAGAGAGCACCAAGAGAATGGATTCCGAGTCTTGTCCGACAGGTAATGTCACATTTCCTTGCAGGGGCGGCCCATCTGCCAGGTGATGGGCCCACAGCTGATGGGATCACGGTCAGGTGAAGGGTGCCACTCTGCCTCCCCGGGGGGCCACGTGGTCTCGGGTAAGACGCTACTTCTCAGCCTCTGTCTCTACCTATCGAGGAGCTGGAAAACACTCCACTCAATTCACAGGGCAGTTGTGAGGCCAACCGAGATCATCAGCGGAAGGCATTTGTAAATTAATTGAAAGGGCTTGTAAATGCCAAGGAACAAAACAGTGTGCCCGGCACAGGGAAGCCATTCAACCATTTGTTTGTAGTGGACGGCAATTCTATGGTCCACTGAGCTTCAGTGGCCAGCGGGAAAAGCATGAATAAATAAAGGAAGGAATCGGTCGGTGAATACACAAGCAGTGGCTATAGCGGGGCAGGGGGCTGTGCTAGGAGATTTCACGTAGTCGTCATATTTAACAGTAGCACTTAAGGGACAGGGACGTTGCGTGTTAACAAACGTGTTTCAAAATGAAAGCCCTCTCCTGGGCTTGGTCTGCGGTCTACCCAGAGTGACTCTGTGTTTGCCAGATTGCTCTTCCTGAAATCGACCGCAGTGCTTACCCACAGGTGGCACTCAGCTACCTACTTGTTGGGTGAAGTTTTACACACAGGTTTTGTGTCCTATGCACAGTGTTTTTTGTTTTTATTTTTGCATCGCAGAAATCAGGAGTCATAACACAAAACTAAGGACCGTGCTGCCCTCGAGAAATCTGGAGGTCCGTGAGACCCTGGAGGCCTCCGCGGACTAGAGCTGGGTAGTAGGACCACTGATTTCCGCCCCCCCTTATCATTTTTTTACACTAGACCCCATATCTTAAGTCATCAACCTGAACCGCCATTGTGATATTGTGACTTGTAAGAAATACATACGTGGTCTTTGTCCTCTTGCTGACACAAAGCTCCCAAAATCAGGGGAAGTTTTTAAGTGTGAAGAGCAGTAGAGGTGCCTTCTGTTAACAAGGCAACTCTGGGCTAGTTAGTTGGAGACCCAATCACATAATTAGAGGGTAGGGAACTTTCAGCCCACCCTGACCTCCAGGGAGGGGAGAAGGGAGGGAGATGGGATTCAATCACCAATAACCAATGATTCAATCAATCTGGCCTATGTAATGAAGCCTCCATAAGACCCCAGAAGGGACAGGGTTCAATGGTTTCTGGGCTGGTGAACATGTGGAGGTTTAGGGCGCAGAGAGGGCATGGGGTAGCTCCGTGCCTTGCCCCAGACCTTGCCCGTGCATCGCTTCCAGCTCGCTGCTCCAGAGTTAGGTTTTTTTAATAATAAACCAGTAATCTAGTAAGTAAAATGTTTCTCTGAGTTCTGTGAGCCCCACGAGCAAAGAAATTGAACCTGGGGCAGAGATCATTGGAACTTTCCATTGATAACCAATGGTTCAGAAGCACAAGTGAGGAATTGGACTTCGGATCAGCACCTGAAGTGGCGAGGGGGTGGGCAGAAGGGGTTTAGAACTGATCCTTGCACCTGTGAGATCAGATGCTCTCTCCTGGTAAATAGTGTCAGAATTGAGTTAAATGGTAGGGTACCCAGATGGGGTGCTGGGAAATTACTTAACAGTACAGGAAAAACTCCTACACATTGGAATTGGGTACCAAAAGTGTTGGCCAAGAACTAATTTTGAACAATACTCTATAACGTCTTGGTTTATTCTTCCAGCCTATAATAAATATCTCACCCAAGGATTCTTTTTCATATTTTGAAGGCTATTTAGATTTACGGTGTATATTTATTGGATCGTAAGTAACCCACCTAGCTCTCTAATGCACTGCAAATTCTCTAGCTGTGCCTTATACAGTGCGTTCCCGCAGGCGTCTGTGTGGCACCTTGGGGACTCTGTGCAAGAGGGAAACAAGACAAATGGTCACTGTCCTCAAGTGGGTTACAAACCACAAAGGTTGTCTTGCTAACACTTCTGGAAGTAATAATTCTAATTCTACTAATTTTCAAATGCTATACTACTTGCATTTTTGTTTGTTGCAGAGACAATAGATCCTATCCTCTTTCCAGTTTGCTGGAGCTTTGTGCAAGTCCACAGTCACCAGCCTCGTGCTCAGAGTGCCCGATCTTATCAACTCTCTTCCTCCCATCTTGCTGCAAACGTGCACTGTGTATCGCAGGGTCCCGAGGACCTGGTCGACCCCTTCATTTGGCCCAACAATAGCCTCCTCATCTGTCTGACCACTTAAGGGTCTGTTTTCCACTTTGGCTCCATCATTTCTGATTGGTGGTTGTCAAAACTGCACAGAAAATTCCCGAGTCTGTCCGCTGGGTCTGGGTGGTGTTCCCTGTTACTGACCAATGATTTTCCTAGTGAAGTTCAGGGCCAGAATGACTTGGACTGCAGGCTCTAATGGGGTAGGCTTTCATAGAACTGCTTACAGTGGTGTCCAGATAGCAACTGATAAAAATGCTCCTTTTTGCTGTTTTGTTATTGTCCTCAACTGAGACTTCTGTATTAAATCTTGCAAAACGATGCACTGTCCTTCCTGACTCATTCTTCTTCTTGAACCTGATTCGTATTTCTGCTCCTCTAACTAACTTGCTAGTTGTCATTATAAATGCTGCATAAAATTCCAAATGTCGCTAGGCGAACAAGAATAGAAAACATCGAACCACTTCTCGCTGTCGGTTACTGCAAACATAGGGCCCTTTAGACACGACTGGTGGAGGGATCCTTGGTTCAAAATGTGTTCCCAGTCTGTGCCAGCTCCATGGTCTCGCGAATGTCAGTAAGGACACTGGCCTTGGTTATCGAACAAGGGAAACCAAAAGAAAACCGTTGGTACATTTTTGTACCAGAAATTATACATGGAATCATCATCATCTAAAATTTGAGTTCCCTGTAAATCTTAAATTCTATCCAAACAAGTTAAGTCCAGCTCAGCAAGCTTGCTGCCTAAAACGAACGCCACATTTGTACAAGCTTCAGTTGTTATATGGCATGAACCTACTCCCATCTTATAAACGTGAGGAAGCCTTTCAGCGTGACATTGGCATTATAAAACCAGATGTCCGTTGGCCTGAGGAAATGAGAGATTTTGCTGGGTGCTACCAATATGTTCAGACAAAGGGGCTAAAAGTTATCCACTGCCTGGAGGTGGTAAGGCATCCCGGGTTTATTAAGTCACTGTTTGTCGTGACGACTTTTGCAATAGAAACATCAAGGCATTAAAAGTACACTATAAACATAGAGAGCATCTTCGCTAATGGCTTTTAATCCTCAGGACTCTACAAAGAGCCTTCTTAAAGGGAATGATATATTCCACCTTCAGGATTTTACAGAGGGGCTTCTTAAACAGTTATGTTGTACCCCATCATCTGAGGACAGGGAGAAATTCAGATGCAGAGACTCAACAAAGGGGCCAAGAGTCAGTGTTTAGTTAATAATGACAGAAACCGTCTATGCCGTGAGGAGCCGTGGCTACTTCGGGTTTGGTTCCCACTAAGCTGTTAGCCGGCTTGACCTGTGATATGAATCTCTTGGTACTGAACTGGTACTGAACTTTCTTAGCAGCGGGGCTGGGGTAATAAATATAAACCCGATCGCTCGGTTTCCTGACGTCTAAAGTGTGGCTGACCATGCCTGGCTTACAGGGCTGGGGAGAGGAGACGGCAGCACGGGTAGATAAAGCATTAACACAACGTGGGGCACCCAGAGGGCACCCAACAAATGGTCCCTAAGAGTTGTCTTCTCCAAATACATTCTACAGTCAGCAAGGCACACTAACCAATATTACCAAAGCTTATTCCTAAAATATGCCTTTGTCTCCCACTTTCCTCATCTTATTGGTGAGAATGAGAGATGGAAGATGCGAACGGAATCCCCCAGTAAAGCAGCAAATGGGAAAGACGTTGTAAAAACCACCCATCTGTCCCCATCTTGGAGGCCTGAGTACAGAACTCAGTTCTAACACTAATTAGTTATGGTAACTGATGGTCTTTTGGCCAGAAGAGGTTGGGGCTTTGCACCTGAGGACTGGGGTTGAGATCCCAGCTCCGCCACTGGTCAGCCAGTGTCCTTGGCCTGATTCCCTGCACTGAAGCTCAGCGCCCCTCTCTGTCCGCGGGAGAATTTGTTACGGATCATGGCACGTGGCCAGCGTGCAACATGACGAGCACAGAGTCTCGAACGCGGTGGTACTAAAAGTTACACACTCAGGACGACGGTGATGATGATCGGGGTACAAGCGTCCTTGTCAGAGGGGCGCCCTCAAGGGAAGTCTGCTGCTCTGGTCTGAATGTTTGTGTCTCCCCCAAGCGCATGTGTTGAACCCCCAGCCCTCAAGGTGGCTGTCTTTGGAGATGGGGCCTGTAAGGGAGTATTTAAGGTTAAATGGGTTCACGAGGGTGGGGCCTGGATCCCACAGGATTAGGGGCCCTCCCTGGTCACTGAGGAAGGGCTATGTGAGGACACACTGAGAAGGTGGCCATTTTTAAGAGAGGAAGAGATTCACCAGAACTGAATGGGCTAGAACCTCGATCTTGGACTTCCAGCCTCCAGAACTGTGACAAAATATACATCCATGATTTAAGCTGCCCGGTCGGTGGAATTTTGTTATGGCAGCCTGAGCGGACTAGCACACCTGCTGATGGACCAGACATGAGCAAATCACATTTCCTTCGGGACCCAGCTTCTTCTGAACATCGGAAGATGAGAGTAAATGACGTATGGAGCCCCTTATAGCTCCAACATCCTGCAGTTTTGTGATTCACAAGCTAATGGCCACCATCCATCTGCCCTGCTCCCCGCCCCCAGCGGCACCATCACGTCCCACTCACCCCGACAGGAAATCTCCCCACGTTCACCAATTAGTGCTCTAATTCTGTTTGTGCGTCTCCACTGCTCTGTGCCCTGGGCTCCATTCACTACGGCGTCATTCATTAGGAATCAGAGCTTCTGGGGACACAGAGTCCGCCATCATTAGCACTAATTGAAGCCTGGATTCCCAGCTTGCTGCTTTATTCTGGCCTTTTTCAGTTCAGCCTCAGGCGTCCCAGCTGACAAAAGGCCCCTTTTCGGCCCAGGCACCTCAGCTGACAAAAGGCCTGGGCCGTATTCCGAGCGCCAGGCCGAGTGTGGGCACGTCCGTGAGGGTCAGGGGAGCCCCCAGCTGTGTTGGGCATGCCCGGGCTTTACACTGTCCCAGGCTGTCTACACAAGGCTCTGTTTCCCAGAGGAATGAGTGCCCTTTCCCCCATCCCCGAAATTACCTGGAAGTTGGGGTTGGGGTTGGGATACGGCAGCCAGGCGGAGCGCGAGTTCTCCTGGTACTTGAAGGGCCCGTTGAAGGCCTGCGAGATGGCGCTGAGGTTGAAGACACACACGGCTGAGGCAGCGATGCTGTTCCTGGGGGGGAGGGGGGGGACAGGGGGGAGAGAGAGTGGAGGCAGGTCAGAGAGTCCCTCGGAGACCCCTGCACAGCGCAGGCACCTTCCGGAGAACCTCAGGATCTCAGTGTCCTAAGTCCCCCAGGACCAAGTCACAGCGGTGACTGGTGTGTCTCTGTGGTTTCCTAGTGGGAGAACAAACGCTTGAGTGTAGAAGCAAGACTATTTAGCAGTTATGACACTTCTAATCCTGCCGGCTGGGATTAATTCACTCAGCCACAACAAGAGGACAGAGGGTTGTGGAGAGTTGTATGTCAGGCCTTTTAAATTCGGGAGAAAAAAGACGTTCTCCTCCAGGGACTGGAGCCTCTCAACCGTCCGGGTGGCTCCTGACCTAATTGTCTATCTGGTTCCTTTAGACAGAGGTGGGGCAAACTGCGGTTGCTTCTTCCTTTTTTTTTAAACCCCCAGAGAGCTGTGTCTGTTTGTAAGCCTTTCAAAAATAATCAGCTAAAAGCACTTTGCAAAAAGTCCCTGTCAGAGACCCTTCATTTTTATATATATTTTTTTTAATTTAAAAAGCATTTTAAATTCAAAGGGTCAGGGAGAAAAATTTGCCATAGCACTGCCACGGGAAATCTCGAAAACTGAAATCAGAGCTCGGGCTCCGCAGAGACAGCTGCGCACGAGGGGCTCTCAGGAGTTCAGTGCCCTTTCGCTAACTGCGGAAACAACAAAATACGGTCTGGTGAAATCAGTCAGGTTTTTCGAGCACAGCTCTGGTTTTTGCTAGCTGTGAGCCACCGTTTTTAGCCCCCCGGGAACGCAAAGGTAAAACCTTCAGAGACTCCACACGGTCGTAAGTACGCCACTTCCTGCAGCCTCACTCCTGGCCAAGGGGGTGAGAAAACCACACAGTCCTAGGGCAGAATGAGCGAGGAGAGTGACCTTCATCCCCAGTCCCCCGCGCTGAAAGACCTTGACGACTACACAGAGGCAAACTAAAGCTCTGAGTAGAAACACCAGCAAGCATGATATACGCATCCAGTGTGGGGACGGGCTACAGCTGGCTGCCTCCCGTCATCATTGTCTTTCGGTTTGGAGCAAGTCTTGTCAAGACTGTGGACCTCTGTCCAGAAGGTGAGAGCAAGGCTGAGACATGAGAGGGAGGAGAGGTGGGGTGTATTGTGGGACTAGAAATGGATGGATCAGAAACTTCTTCCCGAGACCTGGTGAGAATAACTGTTAAAGACAGAAAGGAAAGATCTAGCAATTCTATCTCTAATATAGATAGATAGATAATAGATAGGTAGATAGCCAGACAGACAGACAGATAGAGGTGCTATACACTGGGTAATGTCCAATATGATGGGCACATGCAACACTAAACAAATTGTCCCGAATAGTCTGAAACTTATTTTGCAAGTGTCTAAATTGACCATTCACCATTGGAACAGTCCAGACGCGGTTCTTCTATAACTTTTTAGATTGTTCGTCTTTGCTCGGAGCCAGAGGAATGAACAGCTAAGTAAGCCCGGCTCCCATTGTGTATAAAATTGATGTCAAGTCAGCAACCGAACATTCATCTTGTGCAGCCAACGCGATTTCTTAAACCAGGTTTTGGAAAGCAAATCGACTTCAGAAAGTATAAATTGATTTTTTTAAAAGAAACGTATCAAGGAGGGAAAATAAGCTCTGGGGTGGAAAACCAGATTGACAAAGAAGGTGGTCACGGTGGTGGTGGGGGCCCTCCATTCCAGCCTTCTAATAACTTCATGTCAGAAAGAAGACTCTTCGCAGAGGCAATGTTATTTTCGAGTGACTGTTACTACGTAAGCTCAGCAGGGAAGGGGACGGAGGGAAAGAGTAACAGGGGAGGAAGGACCAGATAACGCGATTCTCCAGCAATTCCTGGGTAGGCCGCCTCGATTCTCCCGGGACGGTGCGTTTTCCCCGGGATGCAGGGCTACCCTAGACCCTGAAGCCGGGACGATCCCAGGCAAGCCAGGATCACTGGTCACCCCACCCAATTATCGACACTTTCAACCTGCCCCGATTCATTTTTCTCCACGCTGTCAAGTTGCCAGATTAGAGAATCAAAGAGGGTCCAAAGCAGAGCTCACACTGCCGACCACCGTTACCACTGATGAAACGGAGCCCAGAGTCTGAGTATGAAAAGCCGACCTGTCAGCCCTGGGGGCGGGTTGTGATCCTGTCGGATCTCTCACCGCGCGCCAGCAAAGGACGGGAAATAGGTGTGGGTCACGCTATGCTCCACCAGAGTAAGAGTGAACGGAAGACCGGGAAACTTCACACGCTTTCCCTTATCCAAAATTTATCAGTTCTGGAGCTAGGAGTATCTCCTCTCGACAAGAAAGAAAAAAAAAAAAAAAAGGATTTTTTTTTTTCCTCAAGAATATTTTTAAAGTACAATCATCATTTTAGAAAAGCCTGCCCAGGAGAGCCAGCTCCTGGGACAATGGTTGAAAACGCAGCTACGGGGAAGGAAGAATGTGGCTCCCACTGACGAACAGAGGTGCGGGCGCCGATTACACCACCTCAAAGATCCGACTCAGACAACACCGCCTTCACAATGCACAGATGCATAACTTGCATATGGAAACGAATCCATCTGATATGTACCAGCATTTCAGAAAGTGCCCAGAAAATTCTGGCAAATCAGGAAGGAGAAGACTAGTGCAATAACTCGATGCTACAATTACCTCAGGATAGATTGAAACGTTTTGGCTTCGCTTTCTTTCCCTAACCCCGGTCTCAGAAATCACAGTATCTTTGCTTGATATTTAATTCATCCTCAAACATTTATTTGGCCGTGAGCCCAGGAAAATAAGAAAGATTTCCTTTAAAGCAGCGTTCCCACCTCAAAGGTCAAAGAACAGTAGACTCACGCACAATGGACAGAGAGCAGGCGGAGAACTTTCTTCCAGCTACTTACACGTTGGTGGTGAAGATACCGTAGATCAGGTCCAGCTCGGGCAGGAAGAAGGTGCTCTGGAGTTCATTGTAGTAAAAGGGGACCTCCCCGGGCCGGGAGCAGTTCAGGCGAGCCTTCATGAACGTGGTCCAGGTGTCCTCCAGCAAGAAGCGCCCCCCGATGTCGTTCTTACAGACCCGGGCTGCTCTGGAGAACACGGTTTTCCCACAGTCGTGCTCCACGGCGTTCTCGCGGAAAAAGAAGTAGGTGAAGTTTCCGATGTCGTAAGAGGACACGAAGTTTGGCTCTGGAGACACGATGGAAGAAGAAAAGAGTGAACGTTCACGTGGTTATCTCTTCGTGTCTTACCTCTTCAGTATTTTTACCAAGGAGACGTGGTTTGGTGCAGGCAATGCCTGGCTCCTAAGGGAAGAACCGGAGCCCCATGAGCAGCTCGGTGACCTGGGCTAAGGACAGAACGCTGTACCCAAGTTCTGAGTGACAAGGGATCGCCCACACGATGCCACACACAAGCGTCCTGAATGAACACAGCACCCAAGTCGCAGGACATTCATACCATCAAAACTGGGCAGCAGTGTTTGCAATAGAGTTTGAAAGCAACATACACTAGTTTGTTTGTATGCCTGTACGTGCCCTTCAGAAAGAGTGGGAGAGGAGCGCCTGGGGGGCTCAGTCAGTTGCGCATCTGACTCTGGCTCACGTTATGATCTCACAGTTCCTGGGTTCAAGCCCCGCATCGGCTCTGGGCTGACAGCTCAGACCCTGGAGCCTGCTTTGGATTCTGTGTCTTTCTCTGTCTCTCTCTGCCCCTTCCCTGCTTGTGCTTTCTCTCTCTCTTTCTCTCAAAAATAAATAAATAAATAAAAAAGAGTGGGAGAAAATGAAATAAAAAATATGCAAGGTGATTCAGGATATAGGAGTGTGGTACCATGTGTGTGTACAAGACAACAAAATTCTTTGATCTTACTTGTATACATGAGTATGCCTGACATAATTTATGTGCTTTTTTAGCGAGAACTTTAAGATGGTTTTCATTTGTGAAAACTGAAATAAAAACTGCAACTCTCAGCTCAGTGTCCTGAATTAGCTTTAGCGATCCCAGTTACTATGGTGACCATGTAACCGTGAGGATCGACTCTTATTTCCTTTTTTCTGGGTTGCTGGGGAATCCATGCGGAAGAGGGGACTGTGTCGAGATGGGGTCATTGTCTTCCAGACTCCTGGTCTCATAATTAGCTTAAAAATAGGGATTCAGAAAGGACATACTTATGGCAAAACCTTTACTCAATCGCCAAGCTCATTAAGAGTTTAAGAATTCTGTAGTCTGTCAACTGAATTTCATATATACCATTCATAGCGTTATCTTCATAGCTTCTTGTTTGAGCCCATTGATGACAGAAATGATATCCTTTCAGACACGGATACATCCTCGCATTTATGTTTATAACAATTCCAATAACCAGGTTTGATTCTTACTCTTTCTTCTATTGCTAGGAGCTTTCTATTCAATTAGCCAATGTCTCAATTTTATAGTGCCATTAAGATAATACGGCAATAAACTTTTGTGTTCAAAATAAATGGAAAGATACACACAACAACTATATCCACAAGGATGTATTTCAGGGACAATTAGTTTTGGGAGGGGGCGATTCGATTGGCCTTAGACTTTGCCAGATCCAATTAGACTGTACCAACAGACTCATTACCGGCATGAAAACTAAATTATGTTTGGCTACAAGACAACCCATTACTGTTAAGAGTGAGACACACAACAGGCTCACCTCAGACGTGAAATGTAGACACTGATGGAGAGGTGGCATTGACCACCCTCCCATTCTGTTGCCAGTTTTCAATTAACACATATATTAGATATCACCACAGAATGTCACAGTTTAATTCAGCTTTACACTGTGAAGCTGTAACGATATTCTAAGTTGTGTAAGTTGTACATGCAATGTGTTCTCCTCTCAGTCAGGGATATGGTTACATCATCTAAGCAGATGAAGTGATAAAGAATTCAAAAAGAACTGATTTTAATGTATAAACTGTCAAACGTGCTATTGTGTTACTGCTGTTGTAACCTGAAACGGGTGCAGAGAAAACTAGACTGCAGTAAAATGTGGGAGGTGGACGTCAGCTATATTGTCTATAGACGAGGCTTTAGTACCGGAGAGAGATGCTCACAAAAACAGGAGTTCCACATCTCCGACTTGTGTTTTGGGAACATACAGCAAACTATTGGGGAGATTTTTGAATCTGTGTTCACCGAGCCTCCAAAAGGGCATTACTCATTGAAGAAGACCCCCAAAGCACAGATATGGAACAAGTGCAAAAATGTACTTGGTTTCTGAAGAAAACATTCACCTATATGTTTAATTCAAAAGAGAACACTAAATCATTTTGGAACGCGTCCCGTACCCAGGCATCACAACCAGACTAGTTTGAGCGTTGTCCTAAAAACAAAACACATCATCACCATCATCGTCGCCATCATCATGGCCAACAAAGAGGACCACAAAGCTCGTCTAATATGGAGAAAACAGGGGCGCCTGGGTGGCTCAGTCAGTTAAGCGTCTGACTCTTGGTTTCGGCTCAGGTCATGATCTCACAGTTCATGAGTTCAAGCCCTGCATCAGGCTCTGCTTTGACAGTACAGAGCCTGCTTGGGATTCTCTCTCTCCCTCTCTCTCTGCCCCATCCCTGCTCTTGCTTCCTCTCTCTCTCTTTCTCTCTCCCTCTCTCTCAAAATAAATAAATAAACCTTAAAAAAATAAAACAATAAGTAAAATGGAGAAAACAAGGTATGTCTATAGTAGGGCTACGGTTAGGGTATCCAAACACCCCCATGGAGACCTACTCCTGCTACTAACCTGGGGACAAACAGAATGGAAACCAGAGTAAATGTCCTGAGGAAGTCTTGAGCAAGAAAATGAGAAGACACAAAGGTAAAAAAGATCTGTCCTGGTTTCTTCAGTCAAGGTTGAGTCAATAATTTTCAGAATATCTATAGAGTGCTAATGCCTCAGTGACAGGCTCTCTGCTTGGTTCTCCCTGTACACATGCTCGTTAAACTCATGAAAAGCATAGAGGTAGGTTCTGTGTTACTAGTTATTGGTAAACTGTCCGAGTCCACACAACTAGCAATGGGCATGGGGGGGGGGGCGTGGTTTGTGTCCTGAATCTGGACACTTTGACCAGAGTGTAGGCACTTCCCATTACACTACACTGAAACAGACAAACAAAAACAAACAAACAAACAAACGGTGGGCTACAAGAGAATCACTGATTCTGTGTGAACCACAGTCAAGAATAAAAGTTAGTGTTCCGGACAACACTTTAGAAACCAAAGTTGGAGGCGGGGCGCCTGGGTGGCTCGGTCGGTTGAGCGTCCGACTTCGGCTCAGGTCATGATCTCACAGTTTGTGAGTTCGAGCCCCGTGTCAGGCTCGGTGCTGACAGCTCGGAGCCTGGAGCCTGCTTCGGATTCTGTGTCTCCCTCTCTCTGCCCCTCCCCCATTTGTGCTCTGTCTCTCTGTGTCTCTCAAAAATAAATAAATGTTAAAAAAAATTAAAAAAAAAAAAGAAAAGAAACCAAAGTGAGGAGCAGATTTACTCCAGAAGACAAATGCCCCCATGAAACCTACTCTGCAGGTATTAGGGACGTCAGGGATGACACAGAGAAGAAAAAGCAGGAGGAAAGAGCCAACAATCCAAGGGCTTATGAAGCAAGTTCACTGCCGGGAAGCGTTCGCCCAGCTCCAGAGATGATATTTCAGATGGCGCCCCCACAGCCCTGGAGAGCCCGCGAGGGACTGTTAGGGCATCTAAGTCATGTTCACAGTCGGCCCCACCCAACCACCTCACTCAGATTTCTTCTAGAAGGGGAATACTGGGTAACACCATGCAGACTGGCCTACAGCCGTCCTCTTTCCACAGACAACCTCCAATGTCTCTCCAAACCGCCCTGAAACAATTCTACGAAAGGGAGACAAGGCACATTTTAGACAGAAATGCTCGAACACATTTTTTTCCCTGCTGAGAAGAATGGGGAAGAATTGGCGTTTAGTGTGCGGTAGAGGCCGCTCTCTAGCCCACCGCACACTGAAGGCCAATGTAGGCAGAGAGCTAAGTGACACTTGGAAACACGTCCTGCGGTCCTGCAGCGGTCCTTCAGGGACGACGATGGGCCCCCGACCGTGTGACCTGCTGGAAAATCAGGAAGCTCCGTTTCCTGGAAAGTGGAGCCTTTTGAAACTCAGCCAGCATCCGTTCCTTTTCCAAAGATGATAAAAAAGCAGGAATAATTGTTAGACAGACAGCCAAATCTCTCTCTCATTTGTAGATATAAATCTGGGGGCGGGGGATGTTTGAATCTCACCAGGCACTACAGTAAGATGCATATTGTTTCCCTCCCATTATTTAAGTTCTGTCTCTTGTTAAAATGCAATTCACCACAAACTCGTAATCTGTCGCTCTTGAGCGAACCCAACAAGGCACGGATCAGGCACCTGCCTTCTTGTCTACAATGAACGTGAGTGCGCGAAAGAGAGAGCTGAGTGGTCTTTTATTCTTTATTGTCATCGGATCTATATGAATAGTAGGTGTGCTGCTAATTCAGAAAAAAAAGCAGACATGAGTATATGTCAGCTTACTGTAAGTACACGCAAGGAGAGGCTGTTGTTTCTCGTGTTTGCAACACATATTGAGTGCGGGATTACAGAGCATTTTACAAACTATGTCGCATCCGAAGAAGAGGTATGTTTCATGATATCAGAACTTTTATTTTCTACGTTTACTTATTCGTGGCCATACAGACAGGGGTAAGAGAAGAGATTCTTAATAGAACGAACGTGAGTAAGAGAAGAGCAACAGCTTCACCATTTTTGAGAAGACCTGGAGCATGTAAAACCAGACGCTCGCTGTCCGTATGGGTCCTTCCTTGCTATATTCTTCCTACTGCGACACCTACGTGGAGGTGCCTCCCGTTCGGGGGTGACCAGATCATCGGTGGGCTCCTCCTATAGAAATATTTGTCCACTCCCCGACAAGAACGGATATGGAAGACAGGAAGGAATTCTGATTTTTCCGACTCTACAAAACTCTTACTAGAATCACCATCTATCATAAATCCTTTCTCAGTCAAAGGCTACCTTGCAATACACTTGCCCAAGGCTGACTAGAAAATGCCTGGGCATGGGGCCCATGCGGGTTGTGGCTCTGTCCACCCCAGACTGAACCACTAGGCTTGATCATGGACATCTAGAATGCCCTTTCATCTTGGATGACAACTTAGAGCCCAAGAGACCTACTTTGCTGTAAAGATTAAAGAGCCTGGGACGCAGCAGAATCCCAATAAATGATGCCTATAATTATTATTTCATCATTTACTCTCGATTTCCCTCTTAATCATTTATATTTAGTAGAACCTCACCCAACGATAATGAATTACCAAACATGCAAATGCTAGGCTTACAGGTGACCCAAATGCAGGAAACATAAATAAAGCCACGCTGAGTTCTGAAAGAGCAAGCTAGTCCACAAAAAAGAAAGGAAGTTAATGGAAACAGTCTTTAGCCATGACACAGCGAGCCAGATATTTTTAATTCCCTAATTTCTGGGGGTCAGTCACGCCCAAGCCATTTCCATATATATTCCTAGATTCCACACACCCTCCTATTGGGCACATCTCCCCTTGCTACGGCTACACGAAAATGTCCTGCAGAGTCTTCCAGAGTAAACTAATTTCATCTAGGTCTTTAGCAAGCATGGATAATTAGGCAAAAATTAAATTAAATTAAGTACAATGTGGTTTAAAAGCCACTGACGTACTAAAGTTTTCCCTCGGATTTCCAGTAAAGGACAGACAGACAGATGGGCAGATAATACATGGCTGCATGTGTATCTATGTGATTATGTGTGTCACATATATACATATAGCATTGAGGCATATGTATATATGGCTCAAGACTTCCACCTACTGGCTGTGTGAACTTAGCCAGGTTATTAACAACACCCGTTCTGTTTCCTCCGCTCTAGAAAGGTGGCAATACCCAGTATGTATCACTGAGGTATCAAAGAGAATGCACGTCAAGGGCCTAGCACCTAATGGCTAATCATCAAAATTTTGCATATTTAAATTAAAATATAGTAATAAATATATACATACAAAACACCTAAGTGAATATTTTTTTTTTGTTATAATAGTTTATTTTCAAATTGGTTTACATATAACACCCAGTGTTCATCCCAACATGTGCCCTTTTTAATGCCCATCACCCCCTCTCCCCCCTCCCTCATCCCCCTTACCCTCAGTTTTTTCTTAGTCTTTGAGAGTCTCTTATGTTTTATCTCCCTCCCTCTCTGTGTCTTTTTTTTCTTTCCCCTCTTCCCCTCCCCCTGGTTTTTGCTTAGTTTCACAAAGTCCACCTATTCGTGGAAACATATGGTATCTGTCTTTTTCTGACTGACTTATTTCACTTAACATAATACCCTCCAGTTCCATCCATCTTGCTACACATGGCCAGATTTCATTTTTTCTCATTGCCACGTAGTAGTCCATTGTATATAAGTACCATAACTTCTTTATCCATTCGTCAGTTGATGGGCACTTGGTCTCTTTCCATGATTTGGCTATTGTCGAAAGTGCTGCTATGAACATTGGGGTACACGTGCTCCTATGCATCAGCATTCCTGTGTCTCTTGGGTAGATTCCTAGCAGGGCTATTGCTGGGTCATAGGGTAACTCTATTTTCATTTTTTTGAGGAACCTCCACACCGTTTTCCAGAGTGGCTGCACCAGTTTGCATTCCCACCAACAGTGTAGGAGGGTGCCTACTTCTCCACATCCTCGCCAGCATCTATAGTTTCCTGATTTGTTCATTTTAGCCACTCTGACTGGTGTGAGGTGGTATCTCAGTGTAGTTTTGATTTGTATTTCCCTGATGCTGAGTGACATTGAGCATCGTTTCATGTGTCTGTTGGCCATCTGAATGTCCCCTTTGGAGAAGTGTCTATTCATATCTTCCGCCCATTTCTTCACTGGGTTGTTTGTTTTTCGGGTTTGGAGTTTGGTAAGTTCTTTATAAATTTTAGATATTAGTCCTTTATCCGATATGTCATTTGCGATGATCTTTTCCCATTCCGTTGGTTGCCTATTCGTTTTGTTGGTTGTTTCTTTTGCCGTGCAGAAGCTTTTTATCTTGATGAGGTCCCAATAGTTCATCTTTGCTTTTACTTCTCTTGCCTTTGGAGACGTGTCGAGTAAGAAATTGGTGCGTCTTAGGTCAAAGAGGCTTTTTCCTGTTTTCTCCTCTAGGATTTTGACGGTTTCCTGCCTCACATTCAGATCTTTTATCCATTTAGAATTTATTTTTGTGAGTGGTGTAAGAAAGTGGTCTAGTTTCATTCTTTTGCATGTTGCTGTCCAATTCTCCCAGCACCATTTGTTAAAAAGGCTGTCTTTTTTCCATTGGATACATTTTCCCGCTTTGTCAAAGATTAGTTGGCCATATACTTGCGGGTCCATTTCTGAGTTTTCTATTCTATTCCATTGGTCTATGCGTCTGTTTTTGTGCCAATACCATACAGTCTTGATGACCACCGCTTTGTAGTAGAGGTTAAAGTCTGGGATTGTGATGCCTCCCGCCTTGGTTTTATTCTTCAGTATTATTTTGGCTATTCGAGGTCTTTTGTGGTTCCATACAAATTTTAGGATTGTTTGCTCTAGCTTTGAGAAGAATGCTGGTGCAATTTTGATTGGGATTGCATTGAATGTGTAGATTGCTTTGGGTAGTATTGCCATTTTGACGATATTTATTCTTCCAATCCATGAGCATGGGATGTTTTTCCATTTCCTTGTGTCTTCCTCAATTTCCTTCATAAGTTTTTTATAGTTTTCAGTGTAGAGGTCTTTCACATCTTTGGTTAGGTTTATTCCTAAGTATTTTATGGTTTTTGGTGCAATTGTGAAAGGGATTAGCTTCTTTATTTCTCTTTCTGCTGCTTCATTGTTGGTGTATAGAAATGCCACCGATTTCTGTACATTGATTTTGTATCCTGCAACTTTGCTGAAATCATGAATCAGTTCTAGTAGGCTTTTGGTGGATTCTGTCGGGTTTTCCATGTAAAGTATCATGTCATCTGCAAAAAGTGAAAGTTTGACTTCCTCCTTGCCAATCTTGATGCCTTTTATTTTGTTTTGTTGTCTGATTGCTGATGCTAAGACTTCCAGCACTATGTTAAATAGCAGTGGCGAGAGTGGACACCCCTGTCGTGTTCCTGATCTCAGGGGGAAGGCTTTCAATTTTTCCCCATTGAGGATGATATTAGCTGTGGGTTTTTCATATATGGCTTTTATGATGTTTAAGTATGTTCCTTCTATCCCGACTTTCTCGAGAGTTTTTATTAAGAAAGGATGCTGTATTTTGTCAAATGCTTTTTCTGCATCTATTGACAGGATCATATGGTTCTTATCTTTTCTTTTGTTGATGTGATGTATCACGTTGATTGATTTGCGAATATTGAACCAGCCCTGCAACCCAGGGATGAATCCTACTTGATCATGGTGGATAATTCTCTTTATATGCTGTTGGATTCGATTTGCTAGTATCTTGTTGAGAATTTTTGCATCCATATTCATCAGGGATATTGGCCTGTAATTTTCTTTCTTTGCTGGGTCTCTATCTGGTTTGGGAATCAAAGTGATGCTGGCTTCATAGAATGAGTCCGGGAGTTTTCCTTCCGTTTCAATTTTTTGGAACAGCTTGAGGAGGATAGGAATTAACTCTGTTTTAAATGTCTGGTAAAATTCCGCAGGAAAGCCATCTGGTCCAGGGCTTTTATTTGCTGGGAGGTTTTTAATAACTGATTCTATTTCTTCACTAGTTATGGGTCTGTTCAAATTTTCTATTTCTTCCCGTTTGAGTTTTGGTAGCGTGTGGCTATTTAGGAAGCTGTCCATTTCTTCCAGATTGCCAAGTTTGGTGGCATATAATTTTTCATAGTATTCTCTGATGATTGCTTGTATCTCTGAGGGATTGGTTGTAATTTCTCCCTTTTCATTCACGATTTTATTTATTTGAGTTCTCTCTCTTTTCTTTTTGAGAAGCCTGGCTAGAGGTTTGTCTATTTTGTTTATTTTTTCAAAGAACCAGCTTTTGGTTTCATTGATCTGTTCCACTACCTTTTCTGTCTCCATATGGTTAATTTGAGCTCTGATCTTTGTTATTTCTCTCTTTCTGCTGGGCTTGGGTTGTTTTAGTTGATCTGCTTCTAGTTCCTTTAGGCGTGCTGTTAGAATTTGTGTTATTGATTTTTCTTGTTTCTTGAGATGGGCCTGGATTGCAATATATTTCCCTCTCAGGACTGCCTTTGCTGCATCCCAGAGCGTTTGGATTGTTGTATTTTCATTTTCATTTGTTTCCATGTATTTTTTAAATTCTTCTCTGATGGCTTGGTTGACCCAGTCATCTTTTAGTAGGTTATTTCTTAGCCGCCATGTTCTTGGATATTTTCCAGGCTTTCTCCTGTGGTTGATTTCAAGTTTCAAAGCATTGTGGTCTGACACTGTACACGGTATGATCTCAATTCTTTTATATTTATTCAGAGCTTCCCTGTGCCCCAGAATGTGGTCTATCTTGGAAAATGTACCGTGTGCAGATGAGAAGAATGTAAATTCCTTTGCTTCTGGATGAAGGACCCTAAAGATGTCTGTGAGGCCCATCTGTCCTAATGTGTCATTCAGGGCTATTGTTTCTGCGGAGATTTTCTGTTTTGTTGATCTATCCAATGCTGAGAGTGGAGTGTTGAGATCCCCTACTATTAGGACATTTTTATCGATGAGGTTGCTAATGTTTGTAATTAGTTGTTTTACAAATTTGGGTGCCCCTGAATTCGGTGCGTAGATATTTACAATTGTTAGCTCTTCCTGCTGGATGGTCCCTGAGACTATTATATAATGTCCTTCCTCATCTCTTATTACATCGTTCATTTTAAAGTCTAATTTGTCTGATATAAGTGTGGCTACTCCGGCTTTCTTCTGACTTCCAGTAGCATGGTAGATAGTTCTCCATCCCCTCACTTTCAATCTGAAGGTGTCTTCAGGTTTAAGATGAGTTTCTTGAAGACAGCAAATAGATGGGTCTTGTTTTTTAATCCATTCTGTTATCCTTTGTCTTTTGATTGGCGCATTTAGTCCATTTACATTCAGTGTTAATATTGAAAAATATGGGCTTACAGTCACTGTATTATCTGTAAGTTTCATGTTTGTAAGGCTGTGTCTGGTAGTTTGTATTCTTTGCCTCCTTGTTTTCATAGAATGCCCCTCAGGATCTCTTGCAGTGCTGGCTTATTTTTGATAAATTCTTTCAGTTTTTGTTTGTTGGGAAAAACCTTGATCTCTCCTTCTATTCTGAATGACAGGCTAGCCGGATACAGAATTCTTGGTTGCATGTCCTTCTTGCTCATCACATTGAAGATGTCCTGCCATTCCTTTCTGGCTTGCCAAGTTTCTGTAGATAAGTCTGCTACTACCCTTATAGGTCTCCCTTTGTATGTTAGGGTTCTTTTGTCCCTAGCTGCTTTCAGGATTCTCTCCCTATCTTTGTATTTTGCCAGCTTCACTATGATGTGCCGTGCAGAAGGTCTATTCAAGTTACGTCTGAGGGGAGTTCTCTGTGCCTCTTGGATTTCCATGCCCGTTTCCTTTCTCATGTTGAGGAAGTTCTCAGCAATGATTTGTTCCAGAACCCCTTCGACTCCTTTCTCTCTCTCTTCTTCCTCTGGAACTCCTATGATACGGATATTGTTTCTTTTGAGTGCATCGCTCAGCTCTCGAATTCTCCTTTCCTGTTCCTGGATCAGCTTCTCTCTCTTTTTATCTGCTTCCTCTTTTTCAATGATTTTGTCTTCTAATGCACTAACTCTTTCCTCTACCTCTTCAATCCGTGCTGTGGTTGCTTCCAGTTTCCCCTGTATTTCTTCCAATGTCTTCTTTAATTCTTCCTGACCGTTTTTAAGGTCTTTGAACTTTGCCTCGTAGGACCCCTTGCATTCATCTAAGCTTTTTTCAAGGCCAGCAATTAGTTTTATGATTAACATTCTATATTCAAGTTCTGTTATGTTGCTTATATCTCTTTTCATTAATTCTTGAGCTGTCACTGCTTCTTGTAGACTCTTTTGAGGAGAATTCTTCCGTCTCGTCATTTTGGCTGGATGTGTTATGTGTTGTTTCTTGAAGTTGCCCTGGAAAGGAAAACTGACAGACACACAGAACACAGAAATACTCAAACGTACCGACAAATGGTCCAGACAAGCAGTTCACAACAGAAAAAAATAACAAGTGACTCTCTGAGGGCAATGTCCTGAAGTAACAGCTACACGTTAAGGACAGGGTATGTAGTGTGCTGGTGGCAGAGCATATATAGACAGAATAATGACTGGTGCAGGGAGAAGAAGGAAATGGACTTTGCCCAGGTAGAGCGACTAAAGGGTTTAATCCAGACTGATAGAAATCAGAATAAGGACAGGTGCGAGGGAAAAGGAATAAAGATCGATGTCGTCTAGATGAACTTATACGGCCTGGTTATTCCAGAAAAAGGGCTAGGGAAGTAAAGAAGAGGTTGTAGGACATGTCCTCAAAGAGTGGGTTAAAAAACAAAACAAAAACAAAAAACAAAAAACAAAAAACAAAACCAAAAAAACCCAAACAAAACAAACAAACAAGAAACAAAAAAACAAAAAACAAAAAGAACGAAAAAAATGATTAAGCCAGTCAGTACCCTGGATGACCAAAACACCTAAGTGAATATTAACACACATATTGGTAAACAGATCGTCGGTACTTACTGAACGAGCTGAAGTATAAAGTTTGCATTCCGTATATCAGATTAGGGTCTTTGGTCCCCTCAGCAGATTTGGCATCAAACATGGTGGAGGTGCTACGGAAGAGCCTTGAAGGCCAACCAGCGGGCTCCTCCAGCCTCAGGCACGTACAACCGACCGACCGTGGGGACGGTGCTGGGCACTAGGTGGGTACACTTGGTAAACTGACAGATATAGCCCATGCCCTTGGGGACAGGGTGAATAAAACAAACAGCACAGACCGACAAGTAATCACAAGGATGACAAGAACGATGGGGGTGAATTCAAGAATCAGAAAGGAGAGGGTCAGGGAAAGGGCGGATGTAAAGCTGCGAGGGGCCGCCAGCCAGCGAGGCGGCAGCTGAGGGGCCCTCAGAGCGGCCGGGACTGGAATGGACTAGTGCTGGGAGGAAGGAAACATCAGGACAGGAGAGGGGCCGGGACAGCAACCCAGAGAGGGGTTTGGATTTCACCTGCCGCTGGAGAGGTGCTGAGTTTTAAAGAAAAGTTTATGACCCAGGTTCCTCTGTGTACAGTGGTGGCAGTGTGTCCTTCGTGGTCACTGAGAGCCAAGGGAGCCGCGGGTCCCCAGGCCCTTCACTCACCGAGCGCCTGGCAGAAGGAAAATCGTTGCTTAAAGCTAGAAACATGGCTCCAGCAACTCGATTCCTTCTTTCTTCAAGGGGACTGTGACCTCCTGCACATGCGTTACTTCTGTGGATTTGCCGGGCCACGCGGAAGTGGCGGGTAGCATGTGGCCCTGTGCCATCTCTCCCTGGAGGAGATCTGCATCTCCATGAGCGCCCACACCCCACAGCCCAGGACTCTCCCCAGAAGTCTCCCTCTGTGTCTGCAGGGGCTTCATTAACTGCCTCTTGTCTCTGTGTTCTTGCTCAAAGTGACACAGATGCCCTGGTCTGGTCTTCTCCCTCCGTTCCAAGCATGAAGCCTCCGCAGGCCTTCTAGAAGTGTCTGCCACGTCATACGTTCCTGGGCTCAACCCGTTCAACCTGATCGTGTGAATATGTACTTCGGAACACTCTCAAAGCAGAAAGTTCCAACCCACCATGTTCGTTTCTCCTGATCGTAGTCAAAGTGGTGGTTCGCTGCTTCTAGGAGTGAGACATTTATCCTGAAGAATCGTAAATCAAAACTTAAGAATTTTTAAAAACTGGGGGGCACCTGGGTGGCTCAGTCGGTTAAGCAGCCGACTTCAGCTCAGGTCATGATCTCACAGTTCGTGGGTTTGAGCCCCACGTCAGGCTCTGTGCTGAAAGCTCGGAGCCTGGAGCCTGCTTCGGATTCTGTGTCTCCCCCTCTCTGCCCTTCTCCTGCTCACGCTCTGTCTCTAGGTCTCAAAAATAAATAAACGTTAAAAAAAATCCACACAAAAACAAAAGGAGATTGTTAAAAAAAAAGAATTTTTAAAAACTGGAATATTAACTTGAATTCAAAGATCTTTGGGGCACATGGGCGGCTCAGTCGGTTAAATGCTCAACTTCGGACCAGATCATCATTTTAGTTTATGGGGGTTCAAGCCCCGTGTCAGGCTCTGTGTTGACAGCTCGGAGCCTGGAGCCTGCTTCCTATTTTGTGTCTCCCTCTCTTTCTGCCCCTCCCCTGCTCACACTCTGTCTCTCTCTCTCTTTCTCTCTCTAAAATAAACATTAAAAAAGCAAAGATCTTAGAAATATTATAATGTTCAATCGTAATGCTTACTAAAATAGTTTTAAAGAGAAAAGGGTGCGAGAGCTCCCTGAAGAAGAGACCGGCCATTAAGAGTATGCGGTTCGAGCACGTGAACTTGAATGGCGGCGTGGGCTTTGCCTCCTGAGCTGACCCGGGGCAGGGCAGGGCAGAAACCCAAGCACGGAGTCAACTACCCAGCTCGCAGCAGTGGACGATAAAAATGTGAGAAGCCACTGAGCGTATACCAAGAGTTTAACAGAATAATATGGAGCCAGATTTGCTGAAATACACAGAGCTGGGGATCTTAGAAACAGGATGACAAGATGACTTATGGGCCAAACGGGAGCACTTTTGAGAGGGCCAGGGAGCGATGTTATAATCATGCCAGGGTGGCAGGAGCGATCCGGGACGGTCGCGAGGAAACCGCTCACGACCTTGAGACAATACGCTGAACCACCTTCCTGCCTGGCTATGTAAATACTAGAAATTTTCTATACAAGATATTATCTTCTCTACAATGGGGCGCAATTTCTCCATGTGGATCTGTGTTTTGTTTGATGCAGGTCTCCGTGTGACTTAGACAGTTGGTGCCCTTGGCCACATCATACCTCGGCTGGGGAGAGAAGGGCTCGTTCATCCATTCTCTTCCAGAATGTGTGAATTGAAAAGTTCAGATGACTGACCGGCGAGCGCAGAGGTGTCACCACGAGACAGAAGGGCTCCCGGGCTCCCCGACTTGCAGGCCTTCGGCACAGACACTGGTCAGAGCGTGGTGCCGCTTACCAAGAACGTCAGAAGCACAGCTCCTTTGCGTCACTTAATGAACTTTTGTGCCCATAAAAGACTGTTTTAAAAGATGTCACAGGCTCTTCTGCTTGAGTTTAATAATCCCCGTTTATCTTATCTCCTGTCTCAAGTTTTTAGCAATAAGGAAACCCTCCCAACCTTCTCTACGGCCCTCCTATCCCTCTTCTGTGCGTACAAATGTGGACACCAGGAGAGACGCAGAGGCAGGTTATGATCGGTGTTTCCTGGGATGTGGAGTAAACGTGGAGGGGGGAGGACCCGGCTCTGATGTGGGTCTGTTTTCTAATCCTGGCTCGTGGACACGTCAACCGAGCGGCTCCGGCCCGGGGGGCTAGTCCCTCTGCCCCCAGCTTGCTCCTCTGTAAGATGAAAACAACGTCGTCTCCCTTGGAGGATGGGGCGGAGCATTCATGTGGAGCGTACACGGGGTCTCCCGTCACCTGCCGAGTTAGAAGGAGCCGCCACAGCCCTCGGAAGGTGATCAACTCTGTGTGTTCACCACACAATTTCCAATATACCCGCATCCCACGCGAGATGGGCAGTCTGCCTGGCGCTCGCCAGTTAGAAAAGGCGGTTCATCGAGCTGGGTCACAGGTCACCCGACTGCTGGCGTGCCCTAAGCCCACGACTCATCATCATCCCCTAGCAGCTGAATCTTCACGCGTCAGATGTCAGGCTTTAGTCCCACAGCTGCAGTGCTGAAGGAAGCCCGCGGTTCACAGTGACGCGCCTTTTAACATCTCCCTAGGTGCGTGTTTCTTATAAGACTAGACTCTTGACTATACAGTCGTGATTTCTGTTCTGGCTTCACTGAGCTTCTTTTCATTGATAAAGACTTAACTGGGGCATGTGAGGGGCTCAGTCGGTTAAGTGACCGGCTTTGCCTCAGGTCATGATCTCACGGTTCATGAGTTCGAGCCCTGAGTTGGGATCTGTGCTGACAGCTCGCAGCCTGGAGCCTGCTTTGGATTCTGCGTCTCCCTCTCTCTCTGCTCCACCCTCGCTTGCACTCTGTCTCTCAGAAATGAATGAACGTTAAAAAAAATCATTAAAGAAAAGACTTTACTTTTCCCACACAACCGTACTTCACTCCTAGGCTCCGCCTGTCTTTACCTTTTGTTCTGTGAACGCTGCTTCCATTTATGAATTTCCTGCTCAGGCAAATGTCTGCCCAGGGAGCCCCCAGAGCAGACGATCACACCCTCAGGGACCGTGCTGTGTAGACTCTGCCAGAAGTGAACCCACTTCCCCAGGACGAACCCAAAAGAGTCACGCTGGCTGGCCAGGCCACGCCTGGCTCCCTGCAAGGCCGCATCTGGTCCCAGAGCTCCTCTGCCAGACACCCGTCTTCGCGGTTAGGAGAAACAATTTCTCCTTGAGTTCAGCACGGAGGGGGTTTTCTCCCTCCAAGTCAATTACCTTTAATCGTTAGGAGATGAATCATTGTATTTTCAAGACCTCAAACAGTCTATTTAATGGGTGGGAACATCATTAAAGTACTGTATTTCGAACCAGGAGAAGTGGAGGTTGTTACAAAAAGAGTTTTCTTGGCTAGAAACGTAATAGCTCCTACGAAATGCCATTGTTAAGAGGCAAAGGCCTGTGACGTTAGGCCTGTCTGCTTCCGCATGAGGTCACGGTTAAATCTGCAGAAACGCTAGGTGCGGATCTCATCCGGGCAACCCCGAGGACAGGCAAGCACCTCCCCCCAGAGAAGGACAGCGCGAAGGTCACTGAGTGCTAATAAGATATGTCCATGTAGATGTCCGTGCTGAGTCATCGAGGCTGATTTATTTATTTGTTTTTGTGACAGGGAGGGAGTGCATGGGGGAGAGGCAGAGAGAGAGGGAGAGAGAGAGAAAATCCCAAGCAGACTCCCCACTGTCAGCGCAGAGCCCACCTTGGGACTTGATCCTGACTCTGGGATCACGGCTCAGCCGAAATCAAGAGTCTGACGCTCAACCCACGAGGCCACCCAAGTGCTCCAAGGCTCATTTCTGAATTAGTTTTTCCAAGTTCTCACCAAGGTTTTGTATTTTTTTTTCTACATGAAAGCATATAGCTCCCTGGGAACCCACAAACTCAATTTGCACGCTATTAACTTGGAAATGTCATTTCCCCCTTTTCCATAGGTTTACTGGTTCCCCAAATTGATTGCCAATTTCTCGCCGGCAAGTTTCATAGCTTCTCTATTTCAGTCATTGACCATTAAACATTTATTATCCTTCCTTACAGTAATCACTTAATAAGCGTTATTAATGATTAGTATTTTAATGCATCAAAGCTGTTAAGGTCTTTCTCTAAACATACAAATTTGTTTGAAGAGTGATCTTGGCACGAGGGGATAAATCTGATGTTGAAACTTACACTCACTAGCACAAACATAACTCAGGGCTTCAGATTCCTCCGGAACGCCATCCAACCGATCACCTTGCCTTTGATAACTGACTGAATAAACAAGGGTTGAAAATGAGGGTCTAAATGAGAGACAAAGGACGAGTTTTGTTTTGTTTTGTTTTGTTTTGTTTGATGTTTGGAACTGAATCAGTTTCAAACATACAAATCTATTTTTTAAATTTTGGGGTTACAAGTCATGACATGCCCCCATTGTTTACCAACGTCATTCCTATTTCTACTATTTGTGAAATGTGCTTATCTCCCAATCATTCAACAAAAAAGAACAGAGCGTCAACTGGGGGTCGAGCATGAAGTAAGATACCCAGCACACAAGATGGTTACATACCATCCTTGCCCTTGAGGAATTAAAAAACTTGTGGGGGAAAACAGAGAAGCAAACTAGTCATCTAGTAACTCATTTATTTAAAAACCATTTATGGGTGTTGGGGCACCCAGGTGGCTCGGTCAGTTGAGACTCTTGATTTCGGCTCAGGTCATGATCTCTCCATTGGGGGTCATGAGATCAAGCCCGCATCAGGCTCCATGCTGAGCGTGAAGCCTGCTTAAGATTCTCTCTCCCTCTCTGTACCTCCCCTGCTCTCTCTCTCTGTCTAAAACAAAAACAAAAAAATAATATGGTGTTTACTCTGTGTCCAGCACTGTTGAAACCATGGAGGGCACATCGGTGAACAAAACACATTAGCCCAGCCAGTGGGAAACCTCCATTCTAGGGGAGGGAGAAGATAAGCACTACAAGGCAGAAGAGTTAAGGATGAAAGCTGAGCACGGTAAGGGGGACAAAGTGGGAAAGACAGGAGAGGTGTCACTTCAAATAAGGTGACGGGGTGGGGGGGATGTCCCTTCAAGAAGCCCCATCTGAGCAAAGACTGGAAGGAGCCAAACCAGTTGACCAGCTGGATTTGGGGGGGAAAGAGCTTTCTAGATAGAACAGGAGCCAGCGAACTAGCCTTCTGGCCAATCCTACCCGCTAGCTCTAAATGAAGTTTTAGGAGCACACGGCCACCTGCAATCAGGTAAGCCCTAGCTTGGCTGCTATGAAGGGCGGAATTGAAAAGCTCCACTGGGGACAAAGTTGACTGCAAAGCTTAAGATGTTTATTCTCTGGCTTTTCGCGGATCTCTGGGAGAGAGCCAAGATCCAAGAGCCAGTGGCCCCTTGCAACGTTTAAGAAGCCGAAACAGAGGGAGCCAGGGGTGGGAGGGAGCGAGGACACCGAGGAAACAGGAGGCCACGGGGAAGGCTTCGGCTTTCTCTGCAGGTGGAATGGAAACTCTGTGGGTTTCCAGCAGGAGAATGACCGAGAGCTCCGGTACTGCCAGACAAACACCGTCACGCGGGATGCCAAGAAGGGATGGAAGATCCAACTGAAACCCTAACAGTTGAGAGGCGCCAGGATCTGGGGGAGGCAAAACTCAAGGAAAGTGAGGACCGCAGGAGTAGTGTGTGCAAAGGAACACCCTTCACACTCGCCCTTCAAGGACACCAACAGTGCACGTGGAGGAAGCAGGAGGGGCCGGGGCGGAAAGAGCAGGTGGATGCAGACGGCACAGGCTGGGAAAGAGAGAAGAGGCGAAGCCGATGAGTGCGTCCGTAGCTGGCAGGCTCCCCTGCTCCAGGCCGGCCATGTGAGGGCCTGTCCCACCAGCTGGGGCTTGTTGCACAGGTGCAGGGGTGCGGCCAGGGCACCCCTCCGTTGGCGTACACCCACAGCGTTGGGGGTGTAATGAGAAGCTGTACCTGGAACTCTGCTATTCGATCCAAGGGGCTTAGGTTGCTCAAGGCAGGTTACTGGAACTGTAGCAGGTGTTTGTGCTGGGTCCCTGGGGACATTAGCGGCTTGGTGGGTCCTCATTCGGGGCTTCCTGTGCCCTGGCAGGAAGTGAGCCTGGACAGCCCAATGCCACCTTGTGGTTGAATATTAACCCTGAATCACGGAGGCTCATGAGAGGCTGGGGTGGCCAAAGGGCCTTGGCTTGCTGTGCTCTGTCTACATGTCCTGAAACCCTAAAGAGCATCCTTCGTGCCTGTGTGCTGAGACCGGAGTGTCCAGGCACTTGTTTCTGTCAAGACTTCACTGCAGTCCCTTGAGGGACTAGTTCAGACTCAGAATACACGATATCTAATCCATTTTAGCTAGCTGCCTAGGAGGGGACACTCCTGCCCCAGAGATCAAGGGACGGAGGAGAGGCACACAGTGGACAGAGAAGGCGTTAAGTGGACATATTGTCCTCACTGGTGGTCTGGAGAACACCAGAAGAAGCAGGTGAAAAACAGCTGTGCCTTCGGGAAAAAGAAGACAGCACTGCCTGCTGAAAATATCTCCTCTGAGACAAGGGGACTAAGGAGTGGGCAGAGGGTTTACCCACACACAGCACAGAAAGAGAGGCAGGACCGCCATCAGAAAAAAAGGTGCAGGAATTTAAGATGTCAGTGTTTGAGCATTTCCTGATCAGGGCACCGTTAGTGGTTGAATAGTATCGACCCCTCCCCCAAAAGAGGTATGTTGGAGTCCTAACCTTCAGTGTCTATAAATGTGATCTTATTTGGCAATAGGGTCATGATAGATAAGATTAGTTAAGATGAGGTCATACTGGAGTATGGGGGGCCCCTAATCCAGGACGGCCAGTCCTTACATGCAGATGGCCAAAGGAAGGCGTAAGATACAGAGACAAGACCACGTAAACACAGAGGCAAACTCTAGAGTGATGTGGTCATTAGTCAAGAACTATCTGGGGCCACTGGAGCTGGAAGAGGCAGGGAAGGGTCCCTTCCTAGAGTCTTCGAAGACCACCAAGTCTTCCTGAATAAAGTAACTAAACGAATTATGGAAAGGGCAAGTTGTCCTATGCATACATTGATCCCCAGCACTGAAACTGAAGGTGAAAACTGTGCCGACTGTAGTTAGTGGGTACTATCCTCCAGACCACTCCTGCTGAGATGCTTCTCTTTCTTCAAACAAAAATGTTGGCCAAAACTGAAGAATCTCTACAACAAAGAAGGGAGCTCTGGTTATCATTACATGTGAGCAGTTAGCTGTTGGCGGAATGACAGCCCAAGACGTGTAAGTCATTAACCCTGTTAGTTTACTTCTGGGAGTGAGTGTAATGAAACCAAACCTTCAGTCAAGAGGCCTTGGGATTTCCACTCCCCAAAGTGGGAGCTTGGATGAGGGGGTAGCTGCCTGCAGACCCTGCGAGAGAGGCTTGTGCCTCCCCGGCGGGCAGGTCGTAGTCTCTGCATTCTTCACTGAGCACATCAGCTCCGGGGTTTCCAGCACACCCCCTCCGCTCTAGTGAAAGTAGATCCAAACCTCTGATCTTCATCTGTCCACTCCGCACCTTGATTCTCTATCAGCTGAAAACTCTGGAGAAGAACGTAAGAGCCTCACTGAACGGGTCCCTAAAATCACAAGAGGAAATAGGACCCTTCTTGCTACTGCAGCACTAACTCTGTTTTCAGCTTGTTTGATAAAAAGATGGAAGTCCTCACTACAGAGGAAGAAATTTAAGGCTATAGCAAAAACAAAACAAAACAAAAGAAAATGAAACACAAAAACAAAAACAAGACAAAAAATACAAAAACAACACAAAAACAACAACAACAAAAAAGGAAGGAATAACAGTATACAGCAACGATCTCAAATGAAGAAAGAAAATCACTCCGGAACACAGCGCAAAAGAACTGAGACAAGGGTGTCTGGTCAAGATGGAAGAAGATGGATGCATAGTCCAGATTCCAGGTAGGTCGGTGAGGATAGATGTCCTGCATCCAGGCTCAGTGGGGGGACAGACACAGAACTACGTGGGGTTAAGGAGCAGAATCTACCCTGGGTGGAAGGTCGGTCAGAGCGGAAAACCAGGGCCAACCAGGAGTAGAAACAGTATCTTGGGGTTCGGTAGAAGAAGGCAGTGCCCCAACAGAACACAAGAGAGGGATGACACACTCAACACGCAGGAACTCTCTGCCCTCTGCCCCGAGAGAGGGGCCTTCCTTTGCAGGTGGGTGGGGGTGGGTGGAGCTGAGGACGGCAAACTACTTGGGGCCACGAGAATGAAGACGGTAAGGTGGGCTGAGGGATAGCTCTGCCATGTTTACCTTGGACTTGCTTTCCTTTGCTGCAGTTGTTGGATCCTATCATATATGAACAGCAGCACATTTGAGGAACTCAGAACATTACTCAGTAGGCTCGACAAATAAGGACAGCATGCCCACAGCGACTGTGGTAAGCAGTTAGGTCCCCCATTGCCCTTCTCAGGTCACCTGACTTTCAGACGGAAAGGGTTCCACCCAGACATTAACAGAATCTGAGCATCTGAGTCACATGCAAAGGCACAGTCAATGTTTACAACTCATGCCATGACCTGAACTATGTTTCCAGCGTATTCTTCAGGGGGGTCACTTTTGGGGGGAAAAAAAGAGACGGTAGATGGGATTCCTGATTACTTTCTACTTGCTTTGGACAAACTCGAATCACAATGCCTTTGGTTGGGGGGCAGGTAATTTTGATTTTTTCACTGGAAATTTTGCTTGGCCAAGAAAAACCAACAAATGATTAGAAAGAAGAACTTGAAGCTCCACAGACGAAAGCTTTAGGGCCTGAAGGGGACTGAAACCAGTTCAACAGAAAGAACGTTAATGAAGGAAAGCAGGCTACAGCTTCGGGTTAGGAAAACGACACAGTTACCCTTCGGAAGCACACAGGGTCGTTCAAATCACTGGAGACAGTTGATGAGGACATTCTGTTTTCTACGAGGGAGTTCATTAAAGGCAAACTGATGGTTGGTTTGACTGTATTATTTGGCAAAATGCTTGTGTCCTGTTTGTATACACATATATACATAAATATGCATAAATAATGAGTCTAAGCCAGTGAGTCTCAACCACAGGCACCACCCCGCCAAGAGAGATTTGGAAACTTCTGGAATTTTTTTGTATCGTCACAGTGAGGTGAGGGGGAGGGAATGCTATTGCATCTAGTGGGTATTGGCTAGAGATACCGCTAACCACCTCATGATAACCGGGGCAGTCTCCCACCACACACACATCAAAGAACTACCTGTTACAAAATGTCAATAGGGCTGAGGTTGAGAAGTTCCGGTCTCTATAGTTAGCTCGTACTTGACAAAAAGCCAGTAAATCTTCATAGAACATGAAAGCTCAAAATAATAAATATTATACTGGTAATCTCAAGATTTCATCGTTGTACAAACTGTCAAATAAAGGGATTACAGGTGGTGCCTGGATGTATCCATAACACTGCATGTGTGTCTGTACGTGTGTGTGTGTGTGTGTGGTCCCATTCACACATGAACATACACACATACGGAGGGTAGAATTTCAGCTGGCACACGTCGGGATATTGGACAAAGTCCACCTCTATTCAGACGGTTGGCACCACCTTCTCTCTGCTTCTTGAGGAGGTGACCAAGCTCTAGTCCAGGATTGAAAGGAAGTCTTCTAGGGGCTTCTAGGGGCTTCCTGGTTTTGTTTAAAAAAAAAAAGACCCAAGGAATATGGCCCCTTCTTCCACTGGGTCTCGTCATATGTGGGTGCTGCGCCTAAAAGCCGAGCACTGACTGTGCGTCCCCAGCAGAGCCAGCCTGAGGCCACACAGAACATGGACGGCAGGGACGCCAGTGACGAGGCTGGGGTGCTTACTGACTCTCGAGCCACCGAAGGAAGGAATTCTGAAGACACCCACCCCAACGTTCTAGTCATGTGACTTGGCGACTTTCTTTTTTTGACATCGATCAGGCTCAAATGCATTCCGGTGGTATAAAAATTTCATAAAATGCTAGTAACTTCCCTTTTTCAGATCTATGATAAGAAGTTAAGAAGGAATGCATATTAATCTACAGATACCTTTGACACAACATCAAATGTCCTGGACTTCAAACGATAGCATAAGGAGCGGCTTAAGGTCCGTGAACAGGCATGCCAGCATTAGCCCTATTTTTCTGGCCCATGGTGTTGACCGTATCTCTTCCCTTCTACAACTACCGAGCCACGTACAACACCCTTCCACAGAGACATACAAAACAAGTGACATTTGGATTTCTTTAGAAAATGAAGAAATTGCGGTGCCTGGGTGGTACCATCAGTTGAGCTTCTGATTTTGATTTTGATTTTGATTTTGGCTCAGGACACGATCCCACAGTTCATGAGATCGAGCCTCAGGTCGGGCTCTGTGCTGACAGTGCGTGGAGCCTGCTGGGATTCATTCTCTCTCTCCCTCGCTCTCTGCCCCTCCCCATGCCCCCACATGTTCTTTCCCTCTCCATCTCAAAACAAACAAACGCTTAAAAAAGAAAATGAAGAAATTGTTTGTCTTTAGAAGCTGTGACAGTTTGCTTTCGAAGCACCGAGTAACCAGGCATTACAGACGAAGGAGGTGGGGAACCGGCCGTGACCGTGAGACTCACCGTTGAGCCACTTGGAGTTGTACTGCGCTGTGCGGAGAGGAGGTAAGATGCCCAGGCTTCGGTAAATGGCAGGGTCCCGTCCAGGGAAATCCATGGCCGTGGCTGCGTAGAGCTCCCCGCCGGCCGTTAGAAGAGCGGTGGAATTGTGCTGGGGACTGTAGGGACAGCGGGCCATGCCGCTGATTTGGTCATGGATCTCGGTCAGGTTGTTCAACTATGGGCGAGGGCAAGACAGAGGAAACTAATTATCCCTCATGAAAGCCCTGGACCAGTGCTAATGGATTCTGTCCGCCTGAACTGCAGATAAGCCACGGTGCCATACACTCTCTGGGGCTCAGGGTAAGACACGACAAATGTTCGCGCTCCGGCACCGATAGAAACAGCCTGCGGTGGACACAGACAGAGAATCCACCGACCATCTCCCTCGAGGTCCCCTCAGAGCGGCTGGACCGAACGCCACTGAATTCATAAAATGCCAGGTTAAGACTCCTGGGCGTGGGTTCTGTTTACAAGGCACGGGCACTGCAGCTCTCTCCACTTAATGAGGCAAACGTCAGTGTTGATAGAAAAACAAACCACAATGAAGATTATGTGCAAATGTGTCGCTCTAAGTGAATTAAAATGTTGCGAATACCCCAAGACCCCGCTCACAGGTAAGGATGCGTGCTATTTGGTACCACGCAGCCCACATTTCCAAGACTTTACTCTGTCAGTTTTCAGACAGACAACTCCGCGTCTCGCAGGCATCTGCTGTGAACCCCACTTCTCAAATGCTGGATGCCCAACCAATTCTTGAACGAGAAAAGTTCCTAACACAACAAGGACCCAAAGGATAACCACCACATGGGGTAGACGTCAGGGTTAAAGCACCGAGCAGGTGCAAAGCGTGTAGAACAGGGTGTGACACCGAGGGGCTCTTCTGTTCTCCTCCTCCTCGTCCTCCCTATATTTCCGATACTGAATGTTAGCTTGAAAACATTGCAGAAGGTAAACCTGGGCTTCGAGAGGAGTTGTGTCACCAGGAAATTAACATGATGGTATTTCTTCATTACGCTCCCTGCGCAACATCCAGCTAATATCTCGACTTAGGAAGACTGCGCGTGTGCTCTGACCTACAGGTGTAAGAGGCAGATGCCAGAAATTCCTCGGCTGTAAGTACAGGTTAAAAGGAGGAGGAGGAGGACAGGTTGGGGCTTCGCTTTGCCTAGGGCTTCATGCGTTTGTTTGCTTGCTTTAATTTTTTTGACACTGCTCTCATTCAACTTGTAAATTCTATTTTCTTCCTTTGGATTATGATTTTAAGGCCATTTTATATACTTAGCGGTATCTCTATAATAAATCAAAATATGTGAAGAGTATGTTGAGGAATCGTGTTCGGGATCGCTGGTGGGGAAAAAGCTGATGGAAACAGTTTAGAAACATATTTAAATTTAATTAAACGAGCTATAGTTATGTTCAGCTCTTTGTATAATAGATAACATGATTGGTAATAAATCAATACATTGAGTATTTATTCAGTTTGAAAAATACTTTTTTGTAATTAAAAAAATGACTCCTTAGGGAAGAGAAATACCTGTAAACTAAGTTTTAATAGAACGTTTGGATTTTCCTGGCATTAAACTGCGTCGAGGCTCAAGATGAAGACCTACCGAGCGGTTGGTGCAGACGGGCGTGAACGCATTGGTCCCACACGTAAATAACCGGTCGCCACCCACCAAAAGCACCCGGATGTAGTTCTGACACTCCTCCTGAGGAGAAAAAGAAAAAATCACAAGAAACACTTTAACAAATCCTGAGCACCAAAGGAATGACTGATCTGAAAATATTTTGATTGGCTAATAAATTAAATGGTAACTGACCACTAAAGAGAAAAAAAAAAAAAAACCTCTTAGATACTGACCGAAAATAACAACAAAACTGTTAAATAATCTGACCTTCTCTACCTGCATACTATTTGTTCAATAGGAGACGGTTAAGAAGATAAACAGACATTCAATTAGAGTCTCAAAGCATGTGTCTTCCTTTGATGGCTGTGGTTTCATTTTGAATTGTACCTGTTAACAGTGCAAAGCTTCAATCGCCTTTGACATGTGTTAGGAGAATAAATAAAGGGAAGCTATCAGATGTTGCTCATGGAATGGTGTCTTAGAAACTTCTCCAGCACTTGGAACAAAGCTGTTACAAATGCTTCTCCAAAGGGAAGGGTCCCATGTGAGATTCTGTATACAAATTGCAACAAGTTTTACATAAACTTTGCAAACCGTTGCTACATACATCGGGGGGAATCTATGAACAGTTTTGGTTCTTGATGCAGAAGTAAAAATGTAACTAATAAGGAAAGGATGTCCAGAAGAAACCCCATGATGGGCGATGACCTGGAGTCGAATACGTCTGGTGCTCGCAAAACACGCACAGACAATCTGGGGCACGGTCACAACAGTGCCCGGACTTCTGAGCTACGAAGCTCTTTATTCATTCGGCGAGCATTGACTGATTAGATAGCGTTTCGTAGACACTGTGCTGGAGGTCTCAATCCTGGCACTTAGCAGAAAATGAAAATACAGGGCCATAGCAAGTACGATGGAGCTATCCAGAGAACTGGATAGTGCCACCTCCAGAGGGGCGGGCAAGGGAAGAGATGTAGGAAGCCTTCCCAGGGGAGGTGACACCTAATGTAAGTTTTAAAGCAAGAACAGAAGTTAGTGAGGCTTCCTGGAGGAAGAGCCAGCTGACACTCGTAGGGTTTTACTGACCTAAGGGGAAATAAGAGACATTCCAGGCAGGGGGAGTGGGCCGTGCCAAGGTGCCGTGGCTGGTGTGTGGAAGAGGTAAACGCATAAGCTGGGGAGCCCGACACGGGCCCGTCGTGCCTCACGAATGTGAATTTTACTCAGAGTGTGGAGGAACTCACAGGGGCTCGCACTGCGTGAAGTCTGACCTTGATCCACTGTCTGTGGTTGAAGGACCACTCAGGAGGCAATGTGGGAGCTAAACTTGAGACAGGGAGATTACAGTTGGAGAGACAGGCAAGGAAACCACTTCCTTAATTGGGCCCCTCGTCATTCAGTGCCTGGACCAGGTGGGGGGAGTGAGGGGCAAAGCCGGAAGGCAGTGAACCCCCCGGATGTGGTAGGAACCAACCCGGGGGACAGAGCAAAGGCTGCACGACCCAGACAGTTTGAGTCCCACGCTGCCCCACAGAAGAAGCCCCGCATTTCCCGGCACAGCAGCGCTCTCTTCAATCAACTGGAATGCCAACCTCCACGGAATGTTGATTTGCCCTAACTCAGCGTGCTTGGGGGCCTGGCGCGAGGATGTTGGAAAGAGCTAAGTTTGGGGACGTCCTCTCTAAATGTCAAGTGAGACGTCAGGGAAGACGAGTCTCCGAAGAGCATTCCTAGCAACAGTGGCAAATGATCACTGGCTTCAGCCTGGACACCTTGAGGGGAAAAAAAAAATAATGAAAGATCTAAGTGAAAGATCAGAAGAATTAAGAAATGGGTATAAACAGTAGGCAGTAAACTGAGTAATTGAGAAAGGAATATCAGATGGGGGAGAGGCTTGTTTTGTTCTGTTTGGTTTTTATGACTAAGGAAACGGCAGAGGGTTCTAAAGAGAAAGCACAAAACAAGACTTCAAAGAGCCACATGGTTGTCCGTTCCTAGGCTCACGGAGCACATGGAAGATGAAGAGGAGGGGCCGAGAGGACCGCCCACATCAGGCGGCACAGGGGCAGGCGAGTGTGCAAGGACGAGACACAGGCAAGTGTGTCTGAAGCCTCAGCATGTCTGAGGGAGACTAAAAGCAAACAACACAAAAAACGAAAAAACCCAAAAAACAAAAACAAACGGACAACCTTGCAGAACACGGAACACAGGCTGAGTGGGCTTGGTGCCGTAGCAGATGAAACAGGCACCAAATTGACACTGTCATCAATATGAGACAGAAAATTACAAACAGTGGAGACAGGTGAGGATTCTGTTTGTTCTTTGTTGCGCTTTTAGAATTCTTTCGGGAAGGAGTCAAGATGTAAAATGACTTCTGTCGTCATTTAAAGCAAGAGACAGACACCAGGAGAATGTACCAGCAGCGGTCCCATAGCCGTGCCCACAGTCAGGGGGACGTTATTCCAAGATCCCGACTGAAAGATGATGCCTACAGATGGTGTGGAGAGAAGGCGAGTGCCTCTACTCAGTTGTGGGAAGGGAAACAATCACGATAACAAATGGATGTTTATCTTTATCTTCCAAAAGAAAGACCAAGTGAAAACAGGACTGGAGGTCATTAACATTGGCGAAGGCCCATCACAGCCTTGACGAAGCAGGTTAGGGGTTAGGGAATGTGACAACCAGCATGCAGAAGTGTGCCAGACAGAAAGGACAAGTCCAACTCATTTTTTCTTTTTTTAATCTTAGAAGAGAGTAAATGGTGGGGGTGGCGTCGTATTATTTCAACCAGAACAGAGAATTGTAGGAAGCCCGTTCCTGCAACCAGAACCATGTGACAATGTGCGGGGCACCTCTACGGTCGGAGAACGTCGGCTTCCCCAGGAGTGTGCAAGACAGGAAGGAGAGAGATGCTGGGGACCAGGACATGGAGGTCCCCACAGTCTTTGTCTCAAGGAAGGAGGGCAGACCCAGCCTTGTGGTAAACGGGGCCTGACCAGGGCAACGTTCTAGATGAGCTCAAGATCCCACTGTGGGGCAGCAGGTGGAGGAGGGGAGGGGGAGAGGACGAGGTCTGCACTATCACCAGCGAGGCCAGGACGAGGCGCGGTTGCCCCTTGAGTCCGATGAGAGGGATTTCTGGGGGCGACTGTGCTTCTCGGTTTCTTCTTAGCTGTTGAGAGCTGAACTCATTCGCCCAAAGTCTGGCTCAGCTCAGCTCACGGCCTCCCTGGTCGCACTCCCTTAAAAGTCGCCTCATGTTTAATTCACTGACGGATTCAACTGATTCTAGAAGCAGGTTGGATGCGAATCCTAAGCAAATAAGTGCATTCAAGATAATGTTGTTCTTTTTTTTAAGAGAAATCAGTATAAGTTCAGACAAAAGAGAATGTAGAAAATACAAGAATGGAAGAAAATAAAGGCACTTGGCTTTTGAGCAGCAGATAAATTTAGGAAGCAGAAAGCCAGAATTACCAATGAAAGGAAACGGCCCGAGTGCTAAGCTCTCTAATAATCAGTCTCCCGCTGCCGCTGAGTCTAAGACCGAAATTCTCCTGCGAAAATCTCCTTCCCGGTGGGTCACATTGTGGGTCACGGCCATGTGGCCGTTTCGTGGGTTATCTGAATGTTCTAGAAGCACCACTTGTTTTAAAGTGCCAGCTTGACGAGAAGTCCCTTCAGGAGATTCCGTTATAGGTTTGTTTTGTAAATCAACTTACCTACCCATCTTTGAGGGTTTTTTTCTCCTGAAAGATTTTTTTTCTTTTTATCCCCCTTCTATATCATGAAAGTGGTTTAAGGGCATTTAATGACTTCTGGTTTTCCAAGAAGCCATAGGGCTCATTTCCAAGGCCGCTCACAGCCGGCCAGCACGTGGCTTCTGTTGTTGAGAAGGCGGGTCTTGTATCTTCATTTTGATAATAACGCTGGAACATGAAAGCGACCCATGTGTGCCTGCGATCCTACAGGCGGGTCAAGCTGTCCTTAACTTTAAAGCGATTCTTGTTTGAGTCGATAGCCGGGATGCATAGTTCCTGACTCGCTCTGAGAATTTTTGAGATAGAGGTAAGCCAATGCCCACTTGCTCTCAAGGACATACGGCCCTGACCGCAGGACAGAAACACATGGTTTAGGACCTTTTTCTCAATGAATTAACTGGTTTTGCCTTCTAGCATTTCATCATTTTTCCCCCAAAAAGGAATGTTCTGCTTGAAGAAAGACCGGAACCGTGTAGAAAGATGACCTGTAAACAGCGTGGATGTCTCAGCAACATCCAGCCCACGGCCGGCCGGCCAGTCAGTGTGAGGGGTGGGGGGCAGACGGCTGGAGCCTGGCAGTGTTTATGCTCATCACAGCGCCCCCACCGAAAGCAGAGAGTCTCTCCTGGTGACGCGTCCGCCTGGGCAAGCATCGAAGTGCCAAAGAGCAATTTATAGTAACGGCACCTGCCTCTCATGTTCAATGTACCTTACTGATAGTCACGATTACCAGGTGAATCTTGAGAAATTGCGTCATCCAATCAGATATGTGTGTGTGTTTATATGCATATGTATAGTTACACATATGTGTGTATGAGACATATATGTAAGACGTATGTGTATAAGACACACATGTATTACATATGTATATAGCCGCATGCCGATTACAGAAGTTTAAAAGCTTATGTATTTTATCTTGAGAGAGAGAGAGCATGAACAGGGGAGGGGCAGAGAGAAAGGGAGAGAGAGAGAGAGTTCCCAGCAGGCTCCGCACTGTCAGCACAGAGCCCGACATGGGGCTTGCCCTCACAAACCACGAGATCACGACCTGAGCCGAAATCAAGAGTCGGGCACTCAACTGAATGAGCCACCCAGGTGCCCCCAGAAATTTAAATAAATACATGGACATGCTATTATATCTCTATTTTTAAGTATAGACATACATATCTATAAACATATAGATATAAACAGACATATTTGCATATGAACATATATTAACATATCCATTGTATGCTATATAATACATAAGGTATTGACAAATGAAAGTGCACTTATGATGCATATATTTACACACAGCGACTCCACGGAAAGCTTGTTGGGGACACCTCCGTTTAAAAAGCTCAGACTTGCTGCACAGAATCTCTACAGACTGTCAGCATCTCGCCCAAGGAGCCTCAATTTTCGCAGCATTTATACGGAATAAACTCAGGTCTGTGGTGTGCTGCACGCGTCAGCTCGAGAATTCCAAATGCGAGGGCTTTGGGTGAGAAGGTCCAGGCGCCCCCCCCCCCCCACTGGCCGCTGGGCTCCCGGGCACGATGGATGCTGTCATGTTTCCTTCCCTGTCCTTGCCGAGCTGGACAATGCAGAACCACAGGAGAGCTGCGGCCAGACGCACGCACGGAGCCCGGACTCCAGTCAGAACTCGCCCGCTAAATAATTCTAGGAACGTGGTGCTCAAAGTACTACAATGAGATCATGAGCAAGAAAACGCCGAGAGTCATAAACTCTGACATGGTCGGAGGGCGGCTCCTCACTCCCTTCACAGCCCGTGCTTGTCCTGCAGGGCGGGGAGGGCTGCGGCCGGGACACGGTGACCCCAAACAGACGAGGAACCCGGGTCAGAGCCGGGGAGAACTGCCCGTTTGTGTTTAAAATAATATTCGTTTCAAGGACATTTAAATAATTCTCGAAGCCGGTTTCTATACTGGTATTTCAGAAAGAAAGTAAAAACCAGACTTTATGATAAAAAGTTTTAGAATACAGAAAAACAGGGTTTTCATCCCCTTTTAACACATGAAATGTCTGAGTCATTGTAGGGAACATCATGCTCTTTCCCAAAGTGAGCTGAAAAAAATTTTAAGTTTATTTATTTGAGAGAGAGAGAGAGAGAGAGAGAGAGAGAATCCCAAAAAGGTTCCGTGCTGTCAGCACAGAGCCAGACACGGGGCTCGAACTCACGGAACCGTGAGATAACGACCTGAGGCGAAGTCAGATGCTTCACTGACTGAGCCACCCAGGCGCCCTGAAAATTTTATAAATACAACTAGACTCAAACCTCACCAAGAACTGGCAGCCTCAGTACCTCCTTTGTCTTCCAAATGGGCCCAAATGAAAGAATTGGTGACATCTTCTTGACCTGAGTCCATGAAATGTCAGTTGAACGGACTACACGTGAAACGGTGCCCGTGTGGGTCCCAGCGACACTGGGGCGACAGGGAAATGTGTCACCGTTCTTCTCCCCCACCCTGCAGCTGGCTGCGGAATGTTCCCAGGCAGAACGGCGAGTGGGCCCGGGGAACACAGGCCCCCGGGGTCGGCCCCCTCGCCCGCGCCTGGCATGCCCGACTCCGTGTATACTGGGCAGCACAGACCCCCGTTCTTAGGGGAGAGGGAAAACAAAAATGTATTCACTCAAAATGCCTGGCATTTTTCTCATTTTCCAGATGTCACATTTTGCATTTTTCTTTTCATTTCGGGGAGAAGGGAAACTTTGTAATTCGGTGCGAGTT
Organism: Paguma larvata; assembly: GCA_030068075.1. NCBI lineage: Eukaryota > Metazoa > Chordata > Mammalia > Carnivora > Viverridae > Paguma > Paguma larvata. The sequence continues at coordinate 6,438,947 of CM057826.1, forward strand.
GTCATAATACCACTGCACAAACAAACAAACAAAAAAAAAAATGAAATCACTGAATTCTCATTTCTAAACTCAGGGCTATTAAGAAAAGCCTGAATTCCACTCCCGCAAATAGATGTTAAAACAGTCCCCCTTCATCAATGGGGATACCTTCCAAGACCCCCGGTAGATGCCCGAAATCAGGGTTAGTACCAAGCCCCATATGTACTGTGAGCTTTCCTACATGGACACGGCTGTGATAAAGTCTAATCTGGCAGTTAGGCACAGCGAGAGGTTACAACAACAAACGACAAAATACAACAATTACAATAATATGCTGTGAATGTGGGCTCTTTCTCCCTCAAAATTTCTTACTGTGCGGCAATCACTTCTTCTTCAAAAGGTGTGAGATGGTAAGATGCCTACGTGATGAGAAGGGAGGAGGGGGCGCCTGCGTGGCTCGGTCGATTAAGCGCCCAACTTCAGCCCAGGTCATGACCCCATCGTTTGTAGGTTCAAGCTCTGCATCAGGCTCTGTGCTGATGGCTCAGAGCCTGGAGCCTGCTTCGGATTCTGTGTCTCCCTCTCTCTCTGCCCCTCTCTGCACTCTATCTCTCTCTCTTTCTCAGAAATAAACATTAAAAATATTTTAAAAAAGGGAAGGTACCAGCAGGGCTAAATGAGAAAAACAAGCGAGTGAAGGAGGATGAGGCTGGATGTCCCTCTGCTATCCCTGCCCAAGGATCCCCCCACCACACACAGGGCTGCTTAGGCTGGTGTCTCTACAAACCCATCACGTTATTTCCTGCACGTGAACTTCTACTGCACACGGGCCAGCGACACAACCAAACCCCATTCAAGGCGAGCACAGATTGTTCACAAGTGAGTATCGGTCTATCAATACACTTAATAGAACCGACGAGAACATGCGATCTCTCGTCAAGTCCTGGCCGTTGAAACCCATCTCCATCTGTGTTAATACAGTCTACTTAAAAAATCCCATCTACGAATGCCATTGGAATCCATTTATAACTACTGAGATGGGCCGTTGTTTTTAACCCGTTAAAACCAGAAACACGTGGTTGAAGGTCTGATTTCGTTGCACAGTCATGGGCCCTCTGTGTTTCAGAAAACTCAGCTGAGGGTAGTGATGATTGATCCCTCGTGTCAGTCAAGGGCCCATCGCCTAATGTATTGTTTACCTAACAATTATTGCCTAATTGTTTCTGATTTTCACTTGCCTCATTTCCAAGCACCGAACAAGCAGTGGTCATCGCTTAAGGCAAAACATGGATCAGTTTGGATTCACCAGAAGCAATTTTTCACTGAGAGTAGTAATGACCAGCTAGGATAAGGCTACCACATCAATTCTTATACAATTATGGAGTCATAGACTAGAAGCAGGAGAAACGCGGGCTATATTAATAATCGGATGTTTTCCTTAAACACATAAGGAACACAAGAACACTGATGGCCAGAGAGGGGAGGGACACCGTTAGTGTTTAAAGTATTTTTAATGTTTATTTTTTGAGACAGAAAGAGACAGAGAGTGAGCAGGGCAGGGGCAGAGAGAGAGGGAGACACAGAATCCGAAGTAGGCTGCAGGCTCTGAGCCGTCAGCACAGAGCCCAGAGCCCAACGCGGGGCTCTAAGCCTTCATGACCTGAGCAGACGTGGGATGCTTAACCATGTGAGCCACCCAGGCGCCCCTGGAAGTCGCTATTTTTTAAAAAGTCTGAACTAAATGAATGTTATCTAGATGAAATAGGAGAAGCACTTAGACGCACCGTGTGACAGTTGCCAGTACATTCGCCATTGGGGGAAGTACAGTAGGGATTCTTCACCATGTCAGGATCCGGCAGTGTCTTAAGGCATTTTTGGTAATTTTTGGTTGTCACGACTGGGTCAGAGGAATTACTAGCACCTAGCGGGTGTCCAGGGACACTGCCACACATTCACAAGGAACAGGGCAGACCCCACGACTAAGAGCGGTCTGCCCCCAAAACATCAAGAGTGGGGAGGGCGAGAAACCCTGAATTAGTTAATATTCACCACCCAGGGGTGGGCCTCACGTGGGCCAGTCCTGGGCTCAACCAGAAACCAGCTCAGGGACGTGGGGTGCACAGGGAAGCTGCAGCACGGCAGGGAAAACACACACGGCTGCCGCTGACCGGTCAACAGGGGCAGGAATTCCTGCAGAAAGACGCGAATCCCGGGAAATAATTGAGGGTGGCAGGGGGGACACTTAAGATGGGGCCCTTGAAATTGGTTGCTGGGTTTCCCCAAAACCGGACAGTGCTTATGAGCATGCCCACGGACCCAGAAAGAAGGAAGAGGAGAAGGAAGAGCCAAAGTCCCCGAAAAAAAAAGAGAGACAGGAAGGAAAAGGAGAGAAAAGGAAAGAGAAAGCAAGAGGGAGAAGAAGGCACATCCAGAGACCCTGGAAGGCACTTATGTCACCAGGCAAAGGGAACGAGGTGGGCATTAAAACCATGGCAAGAAAGGCCAGTACCTTCTGCAGGAAGAAAGGAACACAGTCCTTCTCCCCGTTGCCCAGGTGATTCTGCCACGCCACAGCTCAGGAAGGGGTCGTATTTGAGGCCCTCCCTGCACTCGGGCGAGCAAGGAGTGATGTTTCTTGTTTATCAAGACAGGCAAACATTACAGGGAGACGAAAGCAAACCATACAGATAGCCCCCTTTCCAAGTTTTAGAGATAATTTATCCAAGCCCAGTAAGAAGAATTCATCAGTTACTTATCATTTCTTTTGTGGGGTATTTTAAGAGACAATGCTCCCATTTTTTTTTTTTTTTTGTAACCTGGTGCTATCTTTATACCTTCTTGTGTCTCTGATGATTCATCTCAGAAGCATTTTCTAAGGTTCAATATCTTTCCGTCAATTGCCTTCATCAATTTCTGCCTTTTTTCTCTGTCTTTGTCTCCAAGCATTTCCCTGGCTAAGACTGCACTGTCTTCCTTCCCCTCTTCCTTCTTCCCGGTCATTCGAGTTTTGGAAAAACCCAGTGACTACGTTCGCTGAGACCGACCTCCGTGTCTGGCTCTCAAAACCGTTAACTTGAAGGGCAGAGAAACGGGCAATGAAAATGGATGAAATACAGTCCGTAACGGTCTTTCACAAGTGCAGACGGTGTGTGGATCTTTCAACGCGGTTCCCTCCATTTGTCCTTTCTCCCCAAGCTCTGGGCTCTGGGATCACACCGGCAGAGGGAAACCCTTCTTGCTGGCCTTTGTATATCTGTTTTTCTCTCTAACACAGACTGTGATTCACACTGGAAAGGACCGCGCCCCAATAGAGTGAGAGCGTCACTGTCAGAACGAGACAAAACGAGCCCATGGACCAGCTGCAAGAGAACTTCCTCGCGATGGCCCAGTGTAACTTTCTCAGAAACGGGTTTCCGTGGATGGAGGAACTCTGCAGGTCTACACCGTGCACAGTTGCTCAAGAAATGCATTTCCAACCTTGGCTGTAAACTGCTCTTTCCAGGGGCACCTGGATGGCTCAGTCAGTTAAGCATAGGACTCTTCCTTTGGGCTCAGGTCATGCTCTCCTGGTTCATGTGTTCCAGCCCCGCGTCGGGCTCCACACTGACAGTGGGAAGCCTGCTGGGGGTTCTCTCTCTGCCCCTCCCCTGCTTGTGCAGTCAGAATAAACAGACAAACAAACATTGAATACACACACACACACATATTAAACTACTCTTTCCTTAGAAACTCGGGGATGCAGATTTTCATATGGAAAGAGAGGGGGTAGATAGAGGAAAGAGAGAAAGAGAGAGTATTTATTTTATAGATATGTTAAGATGAATTTATAAAGAAACCTCCTAATTGCTGGTATAATAATTTTATTTACCAAGTGATCACTTTATGGAATTAGCTCTAAGATATGATTGGGGAGGAAATCAAAATGTTATTTCAAAAATTCAGGCCCTTATTTTTCCAAATGGTATCACAGCCAAGTGATTTCATATCGTGGCCTGATGATTACTAGTGCCAATCAGATCTGACCTTGTAGTCTAAATCCTGCTTGGAAACTGTGGTTAATCTTGATTTAATAGTAAAGCTTCGAGAATCTACTGTATATGTATATTTTGCATCTTGCTTTTTTCCGGTTTACACGGCACTGTCATCGGGAATGGCCTTCATATTAAAGCGCTTCACGTGGATTCCTTCCAGGAGGCGGTTACCCCCTTCCGTAAGCACGCGCTCCTTACCTTCGATTTGCCCTTACTGTAACAGGCCTTCTTGGTGGCTTCATCACACCCCCACTCCACAGCCTGTAGGAAACACCAAAAAAGACAGCAACTGTTACGGGTTTGAATGAATAAAAGGGAAAAAAACAATCAGGCACCAGTAATCAGACAAGGGAATGTGGGCACTCCATGGGACCAGTTAGAATGTCCCCTAAATACCTGAAATCCACTCAGAGGGGCTTATATCTAGCTTTGAAATCAAAGCCTTTTAAAGGACGGGTCCCCTGAGTATTTGCACGTAAGCGGTCACAGTGCGGTACTAGAGATCCATCACCGTAAGAGAGGCGCAGGCAAGGAGTGGGTGGCACCCCTGTACTGATTCCTGAAACCGTCACTCGAGTGAACCCACGGGACAGAGCCACCGCAGGCTGAAAAGACAAGAAGCCTCGAAACAAAATGATCTGAAATACTCATTTGGACACTGGTGTTTTCTCTTCAGAGTATTGCCGTTTATCAGTATTCGAAGATAATGGAGCGAGGATGGTTTTGCATAACCTTCCTCCCAAGATCCGCATATAAACGATGGATAGGCAATAAAACAAACAGCTCAGGCAAAGAGCGCACCTACGACTTCACCCGGTGCCAGTAATTTTCATACAGTTACTAGCCCTAACGAAATACTTAAAGCCGCCACCCGTGGGTATTTTTTCCCCAAACTTTCCAAATCGGACTCATCATGATCAAATCGATACGCAAACTTTCCCATTGATGCTGACTTACAAAGGGCATGTGCGATTAGTTGAGATAGTACACGGTGCTGATTTCACTGAAGAAAGGATGCCTGCACACACTAAGCAAATATATGCTGAGGTTGCGAATCGTTTCTTTGAACAGATTTAAGCATCTGAGTTGTTTATCTTTTGTCTTATTGTATGGAATGTCGATTTGTGTTTCATCTTACTACTAGCGTTGGAATTTCCAGAGAATTTAGGATTTCTGAAGGACCAGTTAAATCATTATCAGAAAAAAGAATTTACGCAAGGGACAGCTTTTTGCTCATTTGAACTAATGTCACACGACATAGTAAACTAAACCAAAACTAAGCTACTGTCAAATATTATGAAGGAGAATAATGACTTCAGTCTTCCTTCTAGGAAGAAGGTATTTTTCAATTCTCCTAAACCTAGGGGGATAACAAAGTAATGGTAGCAGCAGCATCTAGTATTGACTGTCCTCCAAAGAATGTTACATAACAGAGATTAGCGCACAATTCACTGCAACTCGTGTAACTTATCTTCCTTGGCAAATATGAGTCCATAAGAAAAGCATTCTAAAGAGAACCCCTTCAGTGTCTTTCAAACAGAAACAATATTACAACTGTTTCCCCTCCTGTAGACTTAGACATTTTTGTCAGTTTCCACATCTGATAAGAGAATTCGTTAATTCTTTCTGGGATGTCTTACTGTTCACAATGCTTATGTTCATGTGTTTATAAAGCTGGCTTTGTTGTTTGTATTTAAATGTATCCCTGGTTCTGCCCTTACTTCGACTCAAAACAGAACTGATACACTACAATAACAAGTGACCTTATTGCAACTTTGACTTCCTATCACCAGGGCGATTTACTTATGTCATTACCAGGACGACCACACAATAAAAAGCTTTAGATACAGAGGCACTCGTAGGGGCTCTTGTTAGTCTAGTGATTTTGCTGAAAGTTAAATAGTAATTTTCTTTTCGGTAAACGTAAGACCTATGAGGAGCATGGTCAGTCCAAGAGTTGCAAGAGTATTTATCAAAGGCCGTCCAAATTGTTCAAATCCTCCTGCCGAAATGGCAAACAAACGGTTTCCCCCAGTGTGCCTAATGCCCAACTAGCCTTTGCGTTTTCAAGATAAATACTGGCCAAAGATTGGAAGGGGAGAGTAATAGAAAAAAGGATGAGAGTTTTCAAAAACGTTTCATTACTTTATCCAGTTTAGCGAGAAAGAGCACCTGCACCCACAAGCTGATTAGACCAATAGAAAAGAGGATAAATCTTACGGATTTTTCTGAAGACAGTTATTAAAAGTAGCAAAGTTACTTCTGAGACATTTTTATTACAGTATAACCAGTTTTCCAATAATATTCAAATCCAGAATTAATTGAAGACCATGACTGTCTAGCTTTTCTGTTGGTTTGTTTCCTACCTGAATAGAGGGCAGGAGAGACAGGATTTATATCAGAGATGGACCGAGCTATCTTTTATAAGGCTGGATAAGTATTACTGGGTGTCACAGAACTTATCAAAGAATACAGTGGGAAAACATGTATTTTCCAGACTGGCCTAAATCCAGACTGTTCCTGATTAATCCCACAGTGTCTTTCTATTCCCTCAGTGAACTAGACTTTACCCATCTGACCATTTCACAGCTATGGCGGGGTGGGGGCGGGGGAGCAAGGAACAAACACAAACAAAAAACCCCAACACTTTAATTCGAGAAAAAATACAAGTATCAGTAGAATCCCAGCACCAGAGTTTATTTCTCCAAGTTACTCATTCTGTTTGAAATTAAATCATGTTTTAACCGAGTCATAACTTTATTCCACAAGATTTGTTCTAATCAATTAAATTTCTTTTAATCAAGCCTTCTCACTCTATTCTCAAAGAAGATTCTTTGTTATTCTTTCACGCATCATAATTTTGGAACAAATCCCAATACCGATCTGTGAAACCATCTTTCCAGTCGACTTCCTTTTAAGACGCTTACCCATCTACGCAAACCTATCTTTACGACAGTCAAAACAATCATGAAGGCAATTAACACTCTACGTCTCAGATCTCTGTACAACACTCGTGATCTTCTTTCCTGAGTCTGTGTTTTTGTTTTTAAGTCTAATTTTTATCTTCTCTTGTCTTTTTCTATTACATAACAGCCCTATAGAGAAGAAAAAACAAACAAACCTTAATTCTCTTTTCTGTTCTGCATTTAATCTTCATTGTATTTTTTGGCACCAGACACGCAGCGGTAATATCGTGGTTACTTGGCTATCCAAAGGCTATACAGACCAGGCAAAGAGTGGGAGGCATCTATATCTTAAAAGACATGAGGAGTCCTGTTTGTGGAATGTTGTTTTGTTTTGCCTGTAAACACATACCAATAACATCTGGGCCATTCGACCTACTTACAGATTTGCTTTACGCATACATATTCATTCTCTCTCTCCTGTGACACACAATAAAGAAGAGAGACAGATATATACAGAATATTTGCACACAGCAGATACTCGTTCATGATAAAAACAGAAGTGTCTTCCATTAATCTGGAGAGCACTCGCTACGTGTGAGAACTCCGCGGTAGCCATGTTCAGAACCATGGATACCCTGCAACTCACAACATCATCAACTTGCAGGAAGGCCACAGCGCTACAGGCAGATGGAAAAGGAAATAGAGTAGATTTACAGAAAAGCAATCGGTATCTGCAGAAATCCCGGGGACGTAAGGAAACACGACACCGTCCACACCTCCCCGTGAGGTACATCCACACGCTCGAGTTACGATAAACGGAGCGAGCTCAGGGGTAGATCAGATGTGGGAAGGAAAAAAGATTGGCTCTTTCTGTGTACGTGTTACACACATACAAGTCCACGGTTCTCAGAAGTATGTAAACAAAGCTGAGTAGTATCACATTCCGCAGCGAGAGAAGTTAATTAGACAGGGACCAGCAAAGGCAGATCCTTTTCATAAAAACGAAGAGAACAACATTCCAGGCAGATGGGCCTCTACTCTTTCGGCAGATGGCTTTGCTAATTAGATACTGGCAAAAGATAACATTAAAAAAATCTAGTTTAATTACACAGTGCCAAAAATTAACAACCACCTGAGGGTTTTTTTTTTTTTATTTTTATACATTGCATTCATATTCCTATGTCATGGATTTTCTGTGAAATGCTGGAGAATGTTAAATCACGGTGGCAGCTATGAACACATTGCCGGGGAACGGGAGACCGTGTCCTTGTTCACAACAGAAGCGAAACACAAATGAGTTGGAACTTGAAGCAACTGTGATTTTTACATCACTTGAATAAAGTGTTAATCCGGTTGTCCCTAAACGCAGACACGCTCACTAATTACCTTTAGTGGCCACAGGTGACAGGTTCAGAACGAGTGGCACTAGAGACAGAATGGGGTGCATCGGAAGACATGAAGGGGGCCAACAGTTTAGTCGCCCTGGAAGGATTTGTTCAACATTCGTCCGCCTCTACTTCCTAGGGTCTATTGTATGTATATTTGCTTTCATTGCTAATTTGCGGCGTACTTGCATTTATGTACAATAAATATAAGCAAAGTCCATTTCATTCTTACTGCAGACTGCCACGTCAGAGAACTGGAAGGGACATTAGTCCTATGATCCAACTACTGGGTTTTGATTCTCATAACACTGACATCATCCAAAATTAGAGAAACAGCTTACTTTAGAAATCCTATAAAAACACATTACTACTATTTTTAAAAACCTGATATCAAAGCCCAAGACTTTATTCCACAGAAGGATAGCCAATCAAACTTACTGTGATATTTGCGCAGTGGAGTCCCCAACTTGTTAAAGGCTCATCGGGCCTTCTGGTTTTCATTGGATCTTTCTAAACTGAGGGCTGTTTTGCAATTGAGTAGACAGCATATTAGATTCCTGAGTCTTTCATGACAAAGCACCATGGCCTGGGCGGCATAACAGTAGAAACTCGTTCCCTCACAGTCCCTATGGCTAGAAGTCTAAAATCAAAGTGACAGGAAGCTTCCTCCTCCTGGCATCCCCAGGGGACAGGCTGCTCCCTGTCCCTCACCCTGGTGTCGGTGGCTAGAAGCCCTGGTGTTCTGGGGCCTGTGGAATAGTCACGCCAGCCTCTGCCTCTGTTTGTCCAAATTCCCTCTTCTTATAAGGCCACTGTTCTTTGATTAAGGCCCACCTCATCTCAGCTAATTACATCTGCAAAGATTCTACCTCCAAATAAGGTAACCTTCTGAGAATCTGGGAGGATATGCCTTCTGGAAGGATACTATTCAACCCGGTACAGAATGTGACATGAGAGGAAGAGTTTGAGATTGACAACTGAGAGCACACAAAGAAGGGTCATTGATTTGCTGGAAATTAGCCGGTGAATCTTAGGCAAAATACTGATAACGACTTACAAAACTCTTGCATTATGCTACCCACAGAGCTGGGTGCTTTCTATACATTTTCGAAGTCTCTACAATTTTCTGTGAGAGGTAACAGTACTGTAATATTCTGGATAAGGACATCGGCTGTATTACTTTCCAAGGCCACAAAAATGGCAAGCGGGACATCCAGATTTGAACTTGGGAAGTCGGATTAAAGTCTGTACTCTCCCATCGCTGAAGTCGTTAGAGTAGTGACCCTTGTTACCGACTGTCACGGTTTCTTTGTCCCACGATTTAGAGAGACACATATCTCGATCGCAGAAATCTGTGCCCATCTAAGTTCAGAGCGGTTGGCATTCAGTAAATGTTAATTAATCATAAAAGGCATTGATTCCTTTGTCATGAGAGTGCGCACTTTTAGAGCTTCCGGACCTATCGATGCTCCTAGCACTGATCTTAAGTGGGACATGATTCGCTAATTAAACTCCAAGGCCAAAATAAAACCTAAAAATCTTAGGTTGATTTTGTAAAATTAAACATCTTGTATGTGAGAACACAGACTACTCTTTACAGTGACAGCAATGTTGGACTTTTAAAAATGAATACTGAGGAGCCCCTGGGTGGCTAAGTCAGCTGAGCATCTGACTTTGCCTCAGGTTATGATCTCGGGGTTCCTGAGTTCAAGCCCCACCTCCGGCTTTCCTCTGTGTCCCTCTCTCCACACCCCTCCCCTACTTGTGTTCTCTCAAAAATAAAAAATAAAAATAAAACATTAAAAATGAATATTGAAATACCATCCTTCCTCTGCTTCAGTCCTGCAAGGGTCCTTCATTCACCTAGAGTAAAACTCAAAGTCATCTGGAATGTTCTGGCATATCCAGTCACTTATTTTTCCTCTATCTCATTTCCTCATGCTCTCCACCCCACACTCTGTTATGGGAGACATGGGCTCCTTGGTGTGGTCCTCAGACAAGGCGGACATGTTCCATATGGCCTGTGCACCAGCTAGTCTCACTTTCTGGAACACTCTTCTTCCAGATACCTACCTAGGTAATGCCCGTGCCTCCTGCATAGATTTGTTCCAGTGTTATCACCTTGCTGGGGCCTTTCTAACAATGTATTAAGTAAAACTGCAATCTGCCTCACCAATCCCGGCTAGAAGGCAAGCTGCACTTGGGCAAGCATCTTGCCCTCTTGGCTTTGTGTCCCCAGCGCCTACAACGATGCCTCACATACAACAAAAACTCAATAGACACTTGTTGAATAAATACATGAATACAGAATTCTCTATGCCCACAGCCTTAGAAGCGGTTCCAGGGTGACCTCATAGGGTCCCCCATGTGGAATGGGGACGTGAGGTTTTGGAGTCCTTGAGTTGGTTGGGTGAGCCCACGATGCACTGCACGTCTGCGGCTAATGCCTCTCAAGGATCCCCCCCCCCACCACCAAGCACTTCACTTTGCCCTGAGGGTGGGAAGAGGCTGTGAGGGCGACTGGTCTGTAACGAGAAGCGGGGAGGACTAAAGTAGGATTTCCACACTTCTTCAGCAGGAGACTCATTTCTTTAAGTAAATCCTTAAGCATAATCTTGCTTTAAGTAAATTCTTCTGCATGATTTCATATAAAAGAAAGTAAAAATGGCCTTTACCAAACTCATGCTATAAAGACATGATTACAGCCTTAAATCATTAGTAAAATGTAACTGGGAGTCACAGCACTTGGTATCCAATTAAATCCATATTTTGTTTTGATTTTTCTACCTTTGAAATACTACTGATTTATACACATTAAATAGCAATAATCAGGCCACCTTTGAAAGTCAGTTAACGCGGAATATAATGGAAATAACAACAGTCACTTTATTCTATGTTCCCTAATAAACCAGGTAATCCAGATAACGGTACAATAAAAGTTAATTCACCAATGGTTTCCAAAGCCTTAACATTTTGTATATTATGTACATTGAAGTAAATGATTCTTAAATAAGAGACTTAAAACATAAGTCATGTATAAAATCCCTGAGCACCTCTAGAATTCTGGGGTTCCGGGAAGCATATCTGACATATTTGGTTCGAAGGCACCAGGTCCCAATTTAAATGCTGGGAATGGCCCTGAGGAGGGAGAAAAACAAAGTAATGGAACACAAGCTCTAATAATCCTCCCCCGAACACAGATAAGCCCCACCGAGATGATATTGTGAAGAAAGTGCGTTAGGAATGAGTCCACTATCAAAGGACATTATAATAACACGGCATAATTTAAATTACGATAGTCGGACCCTGAAGCATCAGACAAATATTATACTTCAAAAACGGTCCTATTAATGAAAGTGTTAGTGGAAGGTAAGCCTGATACGAGAAGCTGTTCTGGGTTTCAAAAAAAATTAGTTTCACGGATCCAGGGGGACTGGTTTGAGAAATGGAATATTTTGCAATTTGTTAACCTAACTGTAGTGGGAAAAAAAAATCCAATTGGTAGAGGAAGGACCATTTTTACCCATAAATTTTGTAAAGTATTTGTATATAAGAAACTCACTTTAAAGTCAATCAAGCATGGCATAAGAGTTGCCATTAGAGTAGACTGACTTCCCAAGGACTTGCCTAATGTAACAGTTCCCAATGTGTTTGCTGGGAAACAAACAAACAAACTGTTGCTTCTAATGCTGTATTTTCTCTCTGTATTTTTTAAAGCATATATCATATAGATGGTGCCATTCAAACATCATGGTATCTGTAATGTTCAACAGAAATCGTAATGTTTACTAGAAATTAAATAGATACATCACAATCAAATTAAAATTAGATGCTATATCGGATGTAACATTTATTCTGTGCCTGCAAAGAGGTGCCCCAAATGGAATAAGCTGATTATAGAAAGTCATGAAAACCATCGGACCAAGCTGAGCTGCTTAAGACTAGTTGAAGACTTACATGACAATGACATGAGGCATTGCAAAATACAAATTAAAAAATAAAATAAAATAAGAAGGAGCAGCATATTGGCATGGGTGCTTTGTAAGATAAGGACCAACTCTAGGGACAAACAACTTGCTACAGTGAAGGTTGTCCCGGAAATGTCTTTGCAAGGCTAACTTTGTAGCATGACTTTGACTGAACCATGCCAGGGCACTCGGCAACTGGCAACCATATTCTAGAGCCATTGCGAAAAGTGAGGAGACAATTCTGGCCCAAGTACAGGAATGAGTGTCCCAGCCATGCGATGAGATTTCATGTGAAAATCTAGTCGAAGGGTTCAAACAGAATGGATTTCACAAGCAACATGAAATACATGTAGAAAAAGATCCGGGCCATCACGGCATGAACGCAAATGAAGATGCCCAGACACAATAATTCTTATACACCTTGTATACCATTTGTGACTTCTGTGTGTTAGATTTCTCTTGCTAGAATTGTAAGGTCACCGAAATCGGGGGCAGCGGCTCTGGTCTCATTATCGTATATTCGGGCTGAATCCTAATGAAGGCATTCTACCTCAACTGCCGGCTTAACAGCCAATATAGATTTAAATCGATGAGTGTTTGTTTTTAGCTTTTCTATCAATATTTTCCATTTTTTTTCTGAAACGGGCTTCATGAAAACAAACAACACTTCACACCTGATTACTGTCCTCTGCAGTTCCGAGTTAGACTCTGTGCACTAGATTCACTGGAATACACAGAAAGTGCAGATTATAGATGCTTCCTGGGGAATGATTTTATAGCCACCGATATAAACCACTCAGAATTTATTTGTTATTCACATCATAAACGCCTGTTTCCTGAGAAGCATCCTACCACTACCAAGATTGACGTTACTTCTAGTTCAGAACACACTGATCTATTTGCCAAATCTCAGGGTATACTGAAAACCCTTTTTATGAGCCTTATCAGCATTATTTCCATAAATTTTTGTTTGCAGCTGAGAAAAATGAACATTAAAATTTGTTTTCCGGTGTACATTTGGGCAGTTACATCTCTTTCTTGCTTTAAATAAAATGTGATACGGGATGATACACTTCTGTTCAAGAAACACTATTTATAATGTGACCACACTGTGAAGTGGTACCTTAATGAACATGACTGATAGATTCATTTCCCAGTTAATATTTAACATTCTCATAATTTTTTGACTATCTGCAGGAGCAGATGAAATCAACCAGTTTAGAATTCAACTGCACTTGGTGAGTCTGCCATTTATTTCCTCAAACATTTGTCTCTCTTCTCTAGTATCATCAGTGTACTCCCCAGTGCAAAGTCCTGAAATGTTATCACAACGACTGTTAAAATCTTAGATGAGAAAGAGCTCCATCCAGTCAAGGAGTCCCAAAGAGTTTCAAGTATGAGAATAAAAGCATGCGGGTTTTTGACATAGGTAATATCTCTGCTATTTTGTTTAAGAATGAAAATTTGGGGGTATAAGTTTACAACAGATTGCAGTGAGCATCACTCACATCGCCCCTCCCCCATTTGGTCCCTTCTCAGTAGGTTTTTTGCTATCCTACTAGCCAGGGTAGGCAATTAATTGCCACATGTTGTAACTGTACCCAACTTCCTGTGAAGGAATTCGAGTCTTACGTAGCATCCAGAAACACACATTTGCAAGCGTTAGGATGGGACATTGTGGGGCACTGAATAGTGGCCTCGCAAAAGAGAGCCACATCCTATCCCCTAGAATCTGTGAATATTAACCTTACATGGGGGAAGAAAAGGACTTTACAGAAGGGATTCTATGAAGGATCTCAAGATGGGGAAATTATCTTGAATTGTTCGAGCAGCTCCCAAATACAATGAAATGCACCCCGGGGAGGAGGCAAAGGAGGGCCTGACATGCAAGGAGAAGGCAACGTGACCCCGAAGCAGATTGTAGGGATGCAGCCACAAGTCAAGGAAGGCCAGCGGCCACCAGAATCTAGAAGAGGCAAAGAATAGATTCTCCCCTAGAAGCGCAGCCTACAAGATACCTTGATCTTCCAGAATAATCATTTTGGATTCCCAGCCTCTAGAATGATGACAGAATAAATTTCTGTTGCTGTAAGTCACCAAGTTTGTGTTAATTTGTCACGGCAGTGATAGAAAACGAATACAGGCATGTGTGTATGTAGGCACGCGTGCACACACACACACACACACACACTCACTCACCCACACACACACACACCTCCAGATAAATGATTCTAATATCATCATATGGATGAATTCCCCTCTGTGTTTCTGCCCAATATCAGAGTCACTCCCTGTAAATAAGAGAGACTGCGTCCCTGATATCAAGGGCCTGTTGAGGGGTGTGTGCTGTGGTTTGGGGAGCAGTGAAGGGGAGCACCCGGTCCAGAATTGGGCAGGGATGAATCAAGGGGAGTTCCCAGGGAGGCAGTGCTTGAGCTGGATTGTGAAGGCACTGACCCGGGAGTGAGTAGATGGAAGGGGGGGGTAGCTGCTGGGAAAAAGCAGCTGAAGCAGCCAGCACAGAGCCTGGAATGGTCAGAAAGCGTATTTGTGGGAGGAACTGAAAGTCACTAAGGTAGGGAATAGAGAGGGATGTCGGTTTGCAGGCTGGCATGCAGCCCAGGACGGGACTCCTGATCCGTGCCACTGAGTTCAGCGTTTTTTATGAGCGGAGAAAAGTCATGGGTAAGACAGGTAAGCAAGACGCCAGCACGGTGAGACGAGTCACTGAGAAAGACTCCTGGGGTGCGCTAAGGCCTCGGATGGAGGGCGGTGGGTGAGCGGGAGATTGGTTTAGAGGCTGCCGCAGGCAACCGGCGGGCAGATGGTGACAGGCTGAAATAAGCAGGGACAATAGGATGACCAATGGATGATCAGATGGAACAGATAACACGCTACTCAGCAAGAACAACACTACCTGCTGAAAAAGCAGATGCTGGGATGGGGGCGATGCCACACACCCAACTTGACATTGGGTGGACATCAGTAGCCCAGGTCTGTATAATCTCTAATGGGAAACTCATTCCACCCTTTGGGAATGGACTTCGGTCGGACTGTGCGACAAGCATGATTCTGTACCGACTTCTTCCCACCCCCGTAAGTAGCTCTAGTCTTACAAAAATAAAACTGCCTTTACATGCTGGTTGAAGAAAAACATCAAAGGATAATAAACCTATTTCCAAAAGAGCAAAGTAGTTGACCAAAAAAAAAAAAAAAATGGGATATTTAGATCACCACAGTTTTTAACCAAATACACTTTTAGTTCATCGGTAATAAATTCTGGTTTTTCAAAAGTAACTAAAAAAATCAATCAAGAAAACTGTATTAATTACGGGAAAAGATACTGCTAACAGTACAGGAATTCATACTAGTCCCATACAGAAACTTTACTTTTAAAGCCCTATGATAGGAGCACGACTTATTTGCGTGGGATTCTGTGTCCTGAGTTAAGCAAATGAGATTAAATCCAAGGTATATGATACAATTGGCAATGAAAAATGAGGGAAAACTTATAACCCTTGACTTACAGGACATTTAGCAAAGCTAAAGAAGTTGAAATTTGTAAGCGGAAGAATAGTAGAAAATACAAGAAAACAAGAAAAATAGAAAAAAAAAGAAAAATTAAGCTTTATCTGTTAGGCTTAGATTTTCACATACATGGAGGATTCAGGAAGAAGTATGCTATTAAAAAGCTAATATTTATTTGGCCTCCAAACCGGTCAACTTCCAGAATTAATGCTTGAGTTTCAAGTACGCTTGGGTCTCAATTATAATTCTCAATATCAACAGAGGAAATTTAATGCCATTTTTAGGGAACACTTTGGGTCCGACTATGATATTTCTAGTGTTGACTCTGAATGAATTCACCAATGCCCACCTTCCAGATGAACAAAGTGAGTTCAGGGAGACTCAACAGACAAACCCATAGTGCAGAAAGCTCTCGCTCAATCTGCAGTTGACACAATGTTCCAAGCATAACTGATATACAGGAGAAAGGGAACAGCAGAAACCAGAAATCAGAAAATGTGAAACCCTAAAAGAAATACCAGGAAGATACCATCAGGGAAAATATCCCAGAGTTCCTGATGAGGATGATGGCCGATGCTTTTCTGCCCAACACTCACCCATTACCCTCCCAAGAGCTACAAGAAACAGGTACTAGTATCAGGTTCATCCCATAGAGCAGGTGGCAGAGAAAAGTGACTCACCAAACATCACCAACCTATTAACGGATGACACAGAATTTGAACTCAGATCGTCTGGCTTCAGCACCCATTATCTTTAGCCCATGTGCTTTGGCCCCATCTTTCAGTGAGTGGAATGCCAGGACCTCCCAGACTCCTAATTCCTTCCTTCGTCACCAGGGTCCTACTGAAAGAGGGAGTTGGCTTGCTTTGAACTTGTCGGAAGTAATAGAATACACTGCTTTCTCTTTCTAACAAATGGGAAAAGACCTTTAATGGGGAAGCGAGAAATAAAGTGGTTTGTTTGAACAGTTGATATCTCTTCACTTGGTCACTACCGAGACTTTGACAAAACCATAAAGGTTTTAATGTCAAATCCATATGTACTCATTTGTTTGACAAACTCCTCCTCTACCACCCTGAGTTCTGAAAGGGCACAGAAAATACAAAAGTCAATCATGGAGACTAGCCCATCGCTCCGCAATTCTGTGAAGTACCCAAACCCATGTGAAATTATATCAAAGGCAATACAGGTGCACCTGGGTGGCTAAGTCAGTGAAGCGTCTGACTCTTGATTTCGGCTCAGGTCATGATTTCACAGTTTGTGGGTTCCAGCCCTGCATCGGGCTGCATGCTGACAGTGTGGAATCTGCTTGGGATTCTCTCTCTCTCCCTCTCTCTCTGTCCCTCCCATGTTCATGTGTGTTCTCTCTCTCTCTCTCTCTCTCTCTCTATCTCTCTATCTCTCTATCTCTATCTCAAAATAAATAAATAAACTTAAAAAAAAAGGCAAGACAAAGAGCATGTATGAGTGGACCAGTGTGTATACAATCCCATCTTCCAGCACATTACACTGGGCTAAAGATTATTAAACTATAAACAGGTAGTTTATTAACACACAGGGTTATATTCCCAAAGTGAGTTTGTGTGCTGGATTTGGGAGGATGAAGAAAACACTATCCCACGGAGACACCGTGCAAGTTGATTAGCACCTGAGTCAACAGAGCCCAGTGTTCTGGATATGAGATGAAGGACCCACGCATTACGCAAGCACAGCCAAGAAGACACACTGGAATTTCCGATCTGAGATTCTAAGACTCCACGTCCCTCTCATTCCAGTGAAAGGTTGATCCTTACCTTCCCACCTGCAACACAGACGCCAACCCCTTCCTCTCCCAGCACAGAACAGGAGAACTCTAACAAGGTTTGACAGACCATCAAAGAGACACCACCAGGCCCAGGGAAGACAAGGACAAGGAGCGGTGGGGCCTGACGCACTCTTGAGTTCTTAGCCTTGTGGGGAGCTAGCCCACGTTTTCTCCCAATCTCTACTTCTCAACCCCAAACAGTGTAATGATTTCCACCGCTGTTCCCTTCCTGGAGGACCCAGCCTTTGGGAGTCTCCCTAGACAGCCTCAAGGCTGACAGTAGTGCCCCTATGAAAAGGGGAATCCAAAAATGCCTCCCGAAGCCATCACACAGGCTGTACAGAAGCACCGTGTTTTCAATGTAGTATTTTCTAGGACGATCCTACCCTAAGACCTGTAATACCTCTGAAATAAATCATGCTAACAGTGTTATGCTCACTTCCTAAGGCCTAGAGGTCTGATTAGGCTGAATATTAAGAGAAGTAGATTTTTCTTCTTTGTTTTTCCAAATAAGATAACTTTTCCCCATGTACATCTAGATGTGCTCTCAAGGGCAACTGATTTAATGGACTATGATGATGGATAATTAGGTCTCTTCATTATTTTCTTAGGATTGTTGTAGCTGTGAAAATCAAGCCACATACACATACATCCAAACAGCAATTATACAATATTTAATTGCTTTTTAATTTGGAAATGATTTCTGGTTTTGAGAACTATCTCTGTTCCAGGGTCTTCAATCATTTTCTTTGCATATTCAAAGAGCTTATCGGTCTATTTATAACTACGTTGACTGGCTTACCTTCTATGGTATTTTGACAAATGTCATTCATAATTAGGTAGATTTGTGTTCCTACGACTACACAGTCTGAGTGATTCGACCAACACATAATGCTTAATTACCCAATTTTAATTGAATCTTAAAAAAATGGATGCAGCAAGTTCGAATGCAATCTACAAAACCTCAGCATCTCACCTTTCTCAAGGCACCAGACTCCGGGCATTCCCAAAAGATTTCATCCCTCGACCATTTCTGCCAACCTTTGTTTTTCCTTAAAAGAAGGAGGAGTCTCAGGAAAACGAAACTCTTAGCTTACAGATAGCTTCTATATTCCCTTTACGTCAGTGATAAACACAAGTGTTACCGCATAATAATCCTAGGAGGACAAAGAAGTTTCTCCTCCAATGTGTGAAAACACGAAGAGAGGTCATCGCAGCTCGTCTGTGTTTAATATTAATAAACTCACAGTATATGAAACATGGGTAGAAACCCTGTATCATCGTATGTGATCATTTTAATCGGTTCTATGCCAAGGAAACACCCGAACCCAGGCGATGTCAACTATCCAGTCGGTTTCTTTGTAATCCGTCTTCGCTTGTAAGTATATTCAGCTAATATTTACGGAGCACCTATTAGATGGCAGGATCTGGGTTACAACACGATCCTTTCTAAAGCCTCCTGCACGTTAGAAACTCTCGGCCTGACAAAAGTGAGAGAAAAGGAGGGGAGGAACTGTAATGCAAGTTGGGAAGTGAACGTACGTACGTAGCGTGAGGACATCTAGAAGGAACGAAGATGGGGGCCACACAAAGGACCCGCCAAGCTCCCGTGTGAGCAACGATGGACAGAAGACAAAGATGGGAGCCTGTCCCGGTGGTGGAAAGGGGCACGTGCTTGCTGGACACAGGTAAGCGCACGTGGAAGGTCTGTGAGGAGTAAAAGGCCACCTCGTGTTCATGGATCCGAGAGACGTGTGTGCTGAAGCCCATGAGGACGAGTGGGGGATAGAGGACTTCGAAGCTGGGAAGGGAGAGAGGGACAGCCCATGAAGCCTCTTCTATGATACAGTTTGAAAATAGGATTTTTTTTTTTTTTTTTTGCATTTAAGCCTTTTAAGCCTGAAGGGAACACATACATGAAGACATCAGCCACAGTTAGGGGCAGGGGAAACTGAGGCACGGGGCATTACAAACAACCGCCCAAGGTCGGCAACCACGTGCAGGATCTATGACGGAACCAGGACCAGAAGCGCGGTTTCGATAAAAACACCTGGGGAGAAAGGACGGCGCCAATGAGGAAACAAACAATTAATGAAAGAAGGTGAGTTCGCCGGCGCCCAGGGAGGAAAAAGCAAAAGGCCAAATTCGAGATGTGCGGATGAGGCAGCATCCATGGCAGAAACGGGCAGGGCCTATGAGGGGAGGTAGAGGAACTGCCAGCGGGCATGGGAACCGCCGAAGGTGGCACAGGCTCTGGACAGAAGGTCACGAGCTGGTCCTCTGAGGCAATTATGAGACGTCCCATGCAGATGGTGCCGGAGCCGCGGAGAAGCCTTCCACTGTCCAGGAAAGAAGCTGGGCTGGGAGTAAAGATAAAGCATGCTTTCTCCCGACCCTCATACTCAGCTTTGCTTGGAAACAAAGGGTGTGCAGTGACCTAAGTGTGGCCCACGTGTTTTGTTTTGGCTTTTGTTCTGCTCTTTTTTGGGAAGGGAATGGAACCAGAAGTCACAAGAGCTCAGTGATAAGCCTGCATTCCCCGAAGCTGGTTCCCCTGCAGGGGCCATGCCCAGCTGCCAGCTGTATTACAGGTACAGCAAAGGGTACCCCCAAACCCTTCTGTGAAATGCCCTTCTTCAGAGAGACAGAAAATATTCCTTCATTACCATCTCTATGACCTCCTCACCGCAGCCTATACTGAACGCCTCCAAACTGCCCCACGGATGAAAGTCAGATCGCCTTTTCCTTTCAACAAGACACACGGCGCCTGTACTATCGCGCTGGGGAAACAGCCGCGAGACCATTCGAAGGGGGAAACAAAGCCCAGCACGCCTGGCCAACTGACTATTTATTGCATATATAC
The DNA here is from genome assembly GCA_030068075.1 of Paguma larvata. Classification (NCBI taxonomy): domain Eukaryota; kingdom Metazoa; phylum Chordata; class Mammalia; order Carnivora; family Viverridae; genus Paguma; species Paguma larvata. Next base: position 6,459,411 of record CM057826.1, read on the forward strand.
ATATGTATATATCATTTCATGTATACACACGTATGTGTAATTTTTTCTGATCAAATTAACTTTCACTGAAAGTCCATCAAATGAAGAAACAGGTTCTGTGTCATCCCTGAAAATGTCCATCGACACGGTCAGCTCCGTCACAAAACACGTGGTTTGTATTACGGACTGAGACTCTGCATGGCTCTAAAATATTAATGATAATTTCTCCTTGCAGCACAGGAGGCCAGTGAGTAGTGTTTAGAATAAATAAACCCCATAGCCTCTTCCTTCCGCCACGTTACTTGTAAGGCACCCAAGCACGAGCACCATCGGCATTGCATCCTGCGGCCGGCCACGACTTCCAGATGTTTCCCAGCGGCAACGTCAAGGGCCATGAACGGGATGTGTCCGCAAGGTTCACGAGCAGGGTATACACGAGGGTGAGCAGAGAGAGGGGGCCTCTGGACAGCTCTGCGCACCGCGGCAGAGGCCCCCAGGAGGCAGAGAGACGCAGAGCCAATGGGCAGGGTGGCCGTGGTGCCGTCTCCACACCCAGTGACCAGCTCTCGGCATCGGAGCAAAACCGAGAGGCCCGCATGCATGGGATGCTCGTCGGGACTGAATCCTGAAACACGGCTGAGGAGGAACCCTGAGAAGAGTCGTCAGATGTCAGGTCGCTAAAATAAAATAGAAATATTCATGCTCTTTGGAAGGAAGCTCCAGAGAAGTTACAAGTCTCGCCCTGTTCTCTTCCACTGGGTTCTCGAGTGCTAGAGTCAGCCATCACTCTACGCATTCCTATCCGTTCTTAAATTAGAAGGCTCGGGGAAGCGAAATTCTACTCTGCAGTAAAAATCCTGGCTATTGGATTAAAAACGTATTGATCAAACGTACTCGGTCTCGGGGACGGGGTCTGCTTATCTAATGAAGACGGAGAGGCAGGCAGGCAGGCTGCAGATCAAGGATGGAGAGACAGCAGGTCTGGCTGTCACCTGGTCTCCTCCACTTGCAGGTTCAAAGGCAACGTCACAGGGTCTCTCTCTCCTGGTTCCTAAAGACAATGAAAGTCCTGCTCCCGCCCTCCTTGGGTTTATCTGGGGGCATGGAGAGCTGGGCTGAATCCTGGCTCATGTGGTTTCTCTCTCCCTCATTATTCCTCGTTGCCTAAAGGATATAATAAATAGCAGCAGGCTCCCAGGGCCGTGGTGAGTAATAAAAGAATTTATAAACGGCACCAAATATACAGCCTGCACACAGCAAGCCTGCAGAATGGTTCACCGTTTATCGATTTTAATTATTTTTTAAAACTCCCTTTTTAATCCCATCCTAGTCCTCCAGGTATCTGCGTTTAGCTTGGAAATACAGCTACGATGGAAGAGAGAAAGGCCAACAGCTACTGGGCAAAAGTGTGCTTTTAATATCCCTGAAAGGTTCGTAATAAGAAATATTTCCACATATGTCGGCGAAAAAAAATTTTTTTTTGCTCTAAGGAAGATTTGAAAATAAAATTTCATATAATCGTCTAAGGAATCCCAAATGTTTAGAAAAGCTTAATTCATTCAGTCAGGAAAAAGGAAGATACAGATGTCTTTAAAAAAAAAAAAAAAACAAACGTACGAAATCTGTTCAGAATGTTAAGCTGCTTGTTGCAATATTTGGAAAAAGTCGAAACAAACAGTTCTGTGCATTAAGGAATTGTTAAGAATTTGTTATCGATGTGTGATTTCAGGGGGAACATACACCTGCTCTCCGTTCCCTCCCTCACTCCCAGTTCTGGACCCAGAGCGTAGAGAATTCTGGGAATCTCAGGAGTGATAGGAACCCACTCCTGCTAGGAACATCTTTGGTTATTCATAACAAGGTCCTGTCAACCACACCTGAGTTTATGCTAATGCTAGGATGTTGGGGGGCCCAAGGAGAGCTTCAGGACTGGGGGGTCAGGGCTCTGCAGCAAAGCAACCACCGTGGGGATTAGGGGGTTAGAACTTAGAATCCCACCCATGGACTTCCAGGAGGGGGAAAAAGGCTGAAAATTGAGTTCACTCATCGGTAACCTGATCTGACTAATCACGGTGACGTAACGAAACCCCCGTAAACGTAGTACACGATGAGGCTCAGAGCTTCTGGGTCGACAACCACACTGAGGTGCCAGGAAAGTAATGGACCTGCCACACATCATGATCGCATTACTTTGTCCCAGGCCTCTCTCCCATTTGGGTGGCCCTGAATCGCATCTTTTATAACACACCGGCAAATTTAAGTAAAGGGTTTTCCTGAGTTATATGAGCCATTTCTAGCAAATTATGGAACTCGAGGAGGGGGTGGAGGGAAGCCTTGATTCAGAGCAGGTGGGTCAGAAGCACAGGTGACAATATGGACTTGGGGCCGGCATCTGAAGGGGCGATCAGGCTTGTGGGACTGAGTTCTTGATCTGTGGGGTCTGAGGCATTCCGGGAAGCTAGTCAGAATAAACGGAATTTCAGGACACCTGGTTGGTGCCCAGGGAGTTGGAGAATTAGTGGGCGTGGGGAAACACCCATGGGTGTCAGAAGTGTTATAAGTGACAACAGACCTGATGATAAAGGAATAAAACACTCCCTGCTCTTTCCATCCATCCCCCAGGGCCCCCAAAGCCTTCAGGACACTCGAATATAGCCATTAACCTTTTTCGATGGCTTGTATTTAAATTCTTGCAAAACAAAAGAAAACACGGTCTTTAATGTCTGCGACCCGTACTAGTTCTTCATGGGGTCACCTGGTGAAAGCCGGGGTGTTCTCCATGACTCCCCTGGGACCCCCGAGCGGCTCTGACAGACGTCCGTCCAGGCCCACGTGTCCCCTCTCACTTGGTGTTTCTCAATACCCTCCTTGCAGGAAGGAGCCTCGAGTGCTAGAATGACTGATCTTCTCTCAAACACACGCTCCCCTCATGTCTCCCAGCCTTCCCTGCACAGATGGGGAAGTAGAATTTAGCTGGTAAACCTACTTTGGTTGTTGTCTTTAAGCTGAATGGAGGATTAGAAACTCTCAAATGGTGGCTAGGCGCCTAGCTTCTTTTTAGGAAATCTGACTCATCATGAAAGACACAAACAAACGCAAGCAAGCCCAAGTCTGTTTGGGGGAATTTTGTCGTAAGAATGGACAAAAACAAAACACACACCATCTAAACCGATCATTTTAGTTTTCATTTACATCTATTGTTTCCTATTTACGAGTATTTATTTGCCTGACACATGTCTACGAGCCAAGAGGGATAGGGTTTGCACACCGTGAAGACAGATAGAAACAGGGGCAGGGAAGGAGGGGAGGAAGAAAAGGAACGAAGGCCAGGAGGGAGAGAGGAGAGGGGCGCACTGAAGGAAGGAGGGGGGCAGTGATAAACAAGAAGTCGAAAACTTCAACCAGCCAGCCTCGACGTAACGGACACGTGGCGTTCTAATAATGCTCCAAGCCGATCCCAGGGCAGTGCACCAAGCATCTGAAATTAAAATATGGCCGAACGTTCAGGGAACCACTTTCTAGGAAAATGAATTCAATTTGGTGTCCAACGAACTGGCGGAGCAGAGCACGGCCTATGGTTCTCAGCTCTGAGAGTCTGGGCTGGTCCCAAGCGTGACACCCTCATGCTCGCACTCCCTCTGAGCTCACCTGCGGGTAACGGTCGGCTGTTCTTGCATTGGAGCCTGGAGACCAGGGTGGGAAACACAAAAGGAAGCGTATTTCTAGGTTCATCGTTTTGTACATCCCTATTGGAAGACAAAGCTACCTTCTGCTTAATAATGAAGATAGCTTTTTAATGACAGTGACAGCAAAGGACATCTCTGTGAGGAGACAGAATGTGCGACTTGTTAGGTGAGGGGAGTTGGAGGAAGTGAGGGTGGCGTGTGGTCAAGAATCAAGTATTTCTACCTACTCAGTAATGTATCCCTTATTCTGAGCCCCTCAAGAGGTGAACAAAGATGGTCTTTGATCTGAAATTCCTTCGATCTTAACTCTTGGGATTTTTCGCTGTAACGTATATGCACTTTTAATATTTAGGAATAGAAATGTGGGGAAAAGTATTAATATGTGAGCTGAGTGACTGAAACAATAGTGGCTCATTGGGATTACAAGTGAGTTATGTGTTCTTTTCTTTCTCTCTATCTCTTTCCTCCTCTTTTTTTTTTTTTTCCTTTTCTTTTCGGGCACGGTGGCGTAAGGTCTAAAATTAAAGCCTACTATTTTGTGCTGCCTGGGTACCCGGGGGGCTGGGAGGGTCTCAAATGGCCAAACTGCTGGTTCCCCTCCTTGCTGTGTTACCATGGATAAGGCCCCCTAGACAAAAGACCTTCCTTGTCTCAAGACAGGGCACTGTCCCTGCTCACTGAGTGCTGTCAGCTCGTGCAATTATTCAAGCCAGCACAGCATGTCCTGCTGCGGGGGCCAGGGGCACCCCAACCTCCTGATACTTAGAAAGCTGCACCCTCAGTCCAGTTCTTCGCTCTGCTCCCCGTGTGGCCCTGCACGGCGAGCAGTGTCCCCCTACGCTGGGATTTGAGACAAATAAACTGCCATCATCCTAACTGTCCAGTGCCGGGTGCCCTGTGTCCCCACCATCCTGAGGCAGAGGACTTCCTCCCTCACCATGTAGGTGGACAGAAGGCAATTAAAATAGCCATCACCTCCTGGGTTACGTTAAACCAAGTTCAAGTGCGAGGCCCCCTCGGCTTCCTTTCAGGCCCTCCCGGGGCTGGTTTCTACCCACACTGAATGTCTGGGCTCCAGACACAGGAGCAGCAAACGCTAGCCGGCTCCGCACCACGCACTCGCTGGGAATGTCAGGCACTCGGCTGGGATGCCATGTTTTCATGTCGAGGGCCTGGCATCTGAAAAATGCCGTTGAGGAGAAAGGCAGTGTTTTGCGGAGGAAGACCAAAGAGGAATTGCTAAGTGTTAACATTCCTGGCCCTGCAGCACCCTCTCCTTCCAAGCCTCTCCCACAGTTTCTCCCACCACCGCCACACACAAAAAATATCCATTTATCTCACGTTTCCCAACCTGCTCTTGAACAAAGAACACCAGTGCTCCTGCCACACCGCGTGCCTTCCAGAGGCGGCTGGCTCCGTGTCTGCCCTGAGGGGACCTTAGGCTAACACGGATGGCATGAGTCTCTGAATACGGGTTGATGTTTCCCAGGAGAGAAAACAGTCTTGTCCACGGTTTTGTGTTTTGTTTTGATGTTTCCGATGACATGACACGTCGGTTAGGCAGGGCACGTTTCAAAGCACAAAAGCGTTCTGTACTTTGCAGGTATCCTATAAATAGAATCCACTGGCAAACCTCCACTCGTAAATACTATTAATAAGGGGATGAATAGAAACCTGATTTGGGGGGCATCCTGTTACTTGTGGCAACCTCTAGAAGGTTAGGGCTCCCTAAACGACCATTACACACTGACCAGTCTCTGTCGATATAATGACATAATGCTTGGTTAAATAAGCCATTATTGTTTAGAGTAATTTTTGGCTACAGTGGAAACTCTTATGAGGTCCCTTGAGGTAGCACCAGAAAAAACATATTTCATCTTTAAAACAACCTCTCCCCGTCCCTACGAGAAAGAATGTGGGAAGATTCTCGCAACGGGATGACTGCAACACTTTCTTTGGATGGGAGGAAGCAAGCCTGGTGAAATTAAGAATATCCTTATTTCTCCAGAGTAATGAAGAGACTGTGACCTAGCCCAGAATGCGCACCGAATCCTGGCCTCCTTCTAGAAAGATCATGTGCAACTCATCATCATACCCCCGGCTGGACTGCTGAACAAACTGATACAAATACAACCACGTCAATACAATATTCATCTGGATGTTTGGGAAGCTTGGACATTTGAACAGTAAATTCAAACACTTAATCTCAAGCATCCAACTGACTACAGAATAAAGCAAAGAGACATAAATTATGTCCCCTTCTGTAATTCTCAGAAAACTTCTTAAAAAAAACATTTTACAGATTCGGAGCCTCAGGTGCAGGCTGAAGGTAAATGCTTCACTGAAACCTGCCCAGCTAGAAAGTGGCAGAATCATGGCGGATTCCCAAGCTGCTCGCTCAAAACACGAGGATCTGTCCCTGGGCCTTTATAGTTCAACTACAAATAGTAGACGTAACCCTTATCTGGCTTTTATACTCAGAAAAGATTAGATTCTTATTTCATATAAACCAAGAAAAGGGTTAGCTGAGAATCCAACCACACCTCAAGGGGCTCTTTGGTTTGGAGAGAGCCACGTGACATCAAATCTCACCTAAACCCCCTCTCTCTGCCAGAACTGTGGCCTTGTCTACTTACGCAACCTGGTTGGTTGAAAACACCAATTTCTAGTGACCATCCATTGAGTCTCTGGCCCACTTGACTTTAGGAAACTCTTTCTTAAACCGAACTAGCATCTATCACCCCGCAGCTTTTACCCATTAGTTCTGGTTCTATGCCTTAGAGACACCGAGATAAATTCTTTGCCTTTTCCGCATTGTTGTACCTTTCTTGTTTATGAACCCCTAAATTGTCCTCCTGGGCTTCCCCTCTCTAGACCAGTGTGTCCAAGTTCCCCCTCTTCTTTCTCAGACAATATGGCATCTGAATCTTCTGACTATTCTGGCCTCTGTCCTCTTCTTTATGATTGCCTCTAACTCAAAAATATAGAATTCAACTGAAATACTGAAGACGACATAGACCTGTTTTCTGAGATTTGCCTCACGATTATCTGGGGCTGGGGTGGGCATGGGGGAGGCAGCTAAGGGAACAGAAATGAGACTTGCAAAAATATTGGCACAATTTTTAACTGACTGCTGAATACACAGAGTTTCATAGAATTTTCTTTACCCTTGTCTATACCTGAAATGTTCCACGATAAAAATTTATTTTCAGTGTGGCTTCCAAAAACATGTATAATACTGGAGACATGGCAGGATTCGTTAGAAATGGCTAAAGCATCACATTCTGTACCATAATATTGCACACTTATCCTGTGAAAAGTGATAACTTTTTTTAAAGCCACTGAAATCTGTTGCCTTGTGTTTTCTGAAACATCTCCGCTATTTCCCATTCTTGATGAACATAGCTGGCTTTTGTTGGTTTTTATTGCTAGTGGATTTCGCTTTGATTGTAGAGCTTATTGTTTTGCCCTTGGAAATAGTATATCGGTAGATTTCATCTGTAAAGAACCAATAGATGCTAAAACTGTCAATCAACTTCTTCACTTGGGACTACCCACAAATATTTTTAGCATATCCTTTGCATCCTAACCCTGAATCACTGACAAAAAAATACTGGGACAGGCTGAGATTCAACACCTAGAGTATGAACTTGCAAAATGTTTCCTGAGCACGGAGGATGTTCATGGTTAGCCATTCAGTCTGGAAGGACGACCCACAACAAACAGTGACAAGACCACCCATCCCTTTATATTGAGAAAAAACCCAAAACTGCGGCTGTGGGGGCCGCTCTCAGGAGAGGAAACATACAGCTTATTTTTCATGCTGTTTTTGCAATCGAGTTTGGAATTTGCTGGTAACATGACGACACTGATCTGGATGTAAAAAATTCAATGATAATGGCACTAAAAATGCCACCTTAATAAATATTATTGTCCTGGAGCAGTACCGGTTGATGTAGGGGTAAGACATATTGAATCCAGAAGTGAGAGAAAGAGATAATTGGATGTTAATAAAGAATTTATTTTCCTTCTGCTGTGACAAATTTCATTTACATCACACTTTATAAATAATCACCTTCAACACTTTAACAGATTGCTGCAATTATCATGAATTTTTAAAACGCTACCTTGCATAGAGATAATTAATCAGCACCAACTGTTTGATTTGTAATTGCTTAATAATTTGGGGATAAATTATATTTATCTCTGTTTTAAACATACTAATTTATTTTTGAAAGAGGTATATTTCAATTTGTTTTAGAAATGATGACAATTTCATGAAAAATAAGGCTCTACGGAATATGACATTCGCATCCTACCGCTATCTTCCGAGACTAAGTAAAAACACACTTTTTTCCCCTCTAGGTTGTAAGATCACAGCTTTACACCAAAGAAACTACCAGAAGTGCACCCCTTGGAATCATCACCGAAAGCCATATGGGGAGAAGACTGTACTGACGGAGTAACTGGTGGTTGGAAAACCAAGAGACCTCGTGCCTCTAATTTGTTACTGCACTGAGTCACCCGAGGTCCCCACCTGCCACAAATTACTCAGACTAGAGTCCCCATCCTCAATCAGAGACAGCATGGTGGCAGATGGACAACAGGGGGTTAGCCAAGTAGATATCATATAAACGAGAGTTTAATACTATCTGCTGTAGGCATGGAAACAATAAAAGCAGATTGCATGCTAGTAACAACCTCTCGTGTCAAAGCCGTGACTCCTACCCGACTCAGTAACAAGAGCCTGAGATGACTGTGGAAACCATAAAGGAACACAAACACAGTATCTGTGCTCTGGCTTTGCCGTTATTGGTTATGCAACCTTCAGCAAATCTAACCTAACTTAGTTTGCTCTTCTGGAAATATGGGAAAATATAATGCCCTAATTACCAAAAAAAGGTGATACAGAGTTCCAAAGAGATAACACCCATGAAAATACTCTCGTTGACACTAAAATAGAATAGAAACATATGCATTATAGTCATTTGTGTAATGGTAGCAAAATAAAACATAAACTATAGAATGTAAGATTTTGTATGACAAGGGGTGATGGATCGTAAGGTTTTTCTGTGACACCACTAATTTCTGCTTATATAGTACTAAATTATAATGGTTTAAAAAATAAGTATTAATTATAGGGGTCTTTTCTGACCCAGAAAACCAGTGCTATTAAGCCCCATCTGACAAGGAGCTCCCTTTAATGACCCCACAGGAAAGAGTCCATGCAGCAGAGCTGGGACTTAGAAGGCTCTGCTTGCAAAGTCGGCCTTTAGCTGCTCTTGGGAGCTTGGATTTCAGGAGGGTTTCTACCACTCTCCATTACGAATAGCTCCCTGTGCCTAAACTACTTATGAAACACGGTGGTGTATGCTGGAACTTGCTTTGCTTCAAGGAGTCTGGAATTTTAGAAGGTTCCAGGCAGAGGGTGTCTATGTGATCCACCCTCACTAAAAACCACGGGCACTGAGTCCAAGGAACTTCCCTGGTAGAGAGCACCACACACGTGTTGTCACGATTTGTTGCTGGAGGAATAAGGCTCATCCTCTGTGACTCTCCTGTGACAAGACTCTAGGAAATTTATACCTGGCTGCCTCTGGGCGTCCCCTCGGGTGCTTTTTCCTTCTGCAGATGTAGCTTCATAGTCTTAACCGTAAGAAAAACACAGCCACGAGCACGACCATTTGCAGAGTCTAATGAATCCTTCTGGAGAAGTATGGAACCCGGAGGGTCTTGAAGACCACCCCCCCCCCACCAACTCCAACACGGTAACTTTACAAATGTACACGGAAGGGAAAATCTTCAGAAATCAATGGCCAGAAACCTGAGTAAGATTTACAAGTTAACCTGAAGCAATAATATGTCTCTAGACTCTGGCCAGAACAGAGAGTGTGAGAGGCAGTAATGACAAGGTGGAAGCCGCAGTTGGTCAGATACACAGCGTTTCCTTCGGGAACGCCTTCTCAGTGTGGCCCGAGGTCCGCCTGGCATAGATCTCAGTGAGCACCTGGGGAACATCAGCCCGGACTCAATCGCGTCTGATAGAAAGGAGATTTCTCCAAGCTAAGGTTAGGCAACGTTGTTGTATCTGGAACTTCTCGTTGGAAAGAAGATACTAGGAAAGCTACAGTTGCCTTTAAATAAATAAATAAATAAATAAATAAATAAATAAATAAATAAATAAAGTAAGTAAATAAATATAGCATGTGTGCCTGTGCTTATATCATTTAAAATCCCTTCATCGACCTAACCCTAATAGTCTTTGTTGATACTGTTAGCTAACATGAACGGAGAGCTTCTAGGCACAATAGAAGCCACTTTGTAAGTCTCATATGACCCTCATAATAACCTGCAAGACAGGTACCATGATCATCCCCGCTTTATAGATGAGAAAACTAAATATACTAATAAGACTGAATTAAGATGGGTTCTCAAATTTTAATTTCTAATGTGTAATGATTTGGGTGGACCGGTAAGAGCAACAAAACTCCAAAGAAACAGACAACTGCTGTACTTTATCAATGGCACATTTGCTTCTTGAAGAATAAAATTTCCATCTTCTCTCTCGCACGAAATGTCTCCCCACTGGAATTAAAATATTCTTTACCCCGTTCAAATATCTCATTCATGTCAGTAGACTGAGCAGATCCTGTTCAAAAAAGATGTCCCCTGCCCTTCTCAGTATGTGTTCACACTAGTGATTCCAATTGGGATGAAATGCTCCTCACCAAGGGACATTTGGCAACGTCCACAGAAAATGTTTTGTTTTCATGCTGCTGAGGGGTGGGGGTGGGGGCGCGCCACTGGCATCTGATGGGCGGAGGCCGGGGATGCCATCCGACATCTTAGAATGAATGTGCAGACCAGTCCCACCATGGAGAATTATCTAGCCCCAAATGTCTACTAAACCAAACTTGAAAAATCCTACTTTATATGAAAAGCAAATCCCATACCTAAAATACCTATGTATTTTATTGATTTACTGATTGACAGACTTATGGAGGGATACTGAGAACTCTCTCGATTCTTACAGACTCCCAGATCGCCAAACAGGTAAGGTAAATGAAACCTGCCTGAAAAAGACCAAGAAATCCTGTCCCCGACAGGACAGAGACAACTGTTTGACATTTGTCAAGTCATGACATGTCCCGGGAATACATGGGACTGCCAAGGAAAGGGAGAGTTGGTTGGCTAATGTCTCATTTCCTTCCCAGGCAACACAAGAGCATCACTGGAATTCAGGTCAAACAAGGTTCACTCTCTGAGCAGACAGATGAATGTCGAACACACCTTTAAAAAAATAATACTACAAATAAAATAATGAAGACCCAACAAATAAAGAAAAAAAGAAAAGGAATAAGAAAAATGAAACAAAGAGGAAGTATAAACTAGAAAAATGAGCAGCCAGAAAGGACACAGACAGTGGGGACTGTGGGCGTGCTGTCAGTGGGCCTCCAATCTGTCCCTGAGGTTTTCAGTAATGCAGGGGAAATGGCCCTAGGACCTTCTGAAGGCAGCGGCTGGACCAGAAGTAACTGCATTGTTCCCAAAACGTTCAATCAAATACACATGCACAAAATGACACGCTCCTCCACCCTGTGAAATGGATACTAAGGAAAATGAACATGACATACCACTTATTTATACCAGAAACCACTGAATTAATTAAATTTCAGAGCTAGAATATAAGACAAGGAACCGTGGAATCTTAAGTGCCATAGGTATACTGAGGCACTACCCACTTTCTGGAAGTCATATCTGACCAGATGGAGAAAGGGATTTCCAACTGAGCCAACTGCCATGTCATTAGAATGGCCTCAAAAGTATGCCATTGGGCGCGTGGGTGGCTCAGTCTATTGGGCACCCAAGTCTTGATTTTGACTCAGGCCATGATTTCACAGTCATGGGATGGAGCCCTGAGCCAGGCTCTGCACTGAGCATGGAAACTGCTTGAGATTCTCTCTCTCCCTCTGCCCCTCTACCCCACTTATGCTCTCTCTGAACTAAAATTAAAATTAAAATTAAAAAATAAAATATGCTTTCCATCATGTCACACATGTACCTTCCCATTCCAAAGCATAACACCTGAATTCCTAGTGGGAGGCAGAATAGAGGTGTCCGTGTCCTAACCCATGGATCCAGTGACCGCCTTATGTCACCAGGCACAGGGAATTTAGGTTGTGGATGGAATTAAGATTGCTAATCAGTTGACCTTGAGATGGGGAAATTATCCTGGGTTAACCGGTGAGTCCAATGTCATCCCAAGGGTCCTTGTAAGAGAAAGGAAGGCAGGGGAGTCTGAGAAAGAAAAGGAGATGAGACGAGGGGAGCAGAGGTCAGATGGATGAGTGATGAAGTTGCTATCTTTGAAGATGGAAGGGGGCCAGGAGCCATGCAGGGCAGGTGGCCTCATGAGTCGAAAATGGCAAAGAAATAGATTTTTCCCCTTGAACCTCCAAAAGGAGCACAGTCTTGCCAATACCTTCATTTTAGCCCAGTGAGACCCATTTTGCACTTCTGACATGCAGAAGGGTAAGGTAACAAATTTACATTTCTTTTAATATTTTTTTTTGAGAGAGAGGGAGAGACAGAGTGTGAGTGGGGTATGGGCAGAGAGAGAGGGAGACACAGAATCTGAAGCAGGCTCCAGGCTCCGAGCCATCAGCACTGAGCCTATTGCAGGATGCAAACTCATGAAACACGAGATCATGACCTGGGCAAAGTCAGGCACTTAACCAACAGAGCCACCCAGGTGCCCCAAATTTACACTGTTTTTAAGCCAGTAAGTACACAGGAGTTTGCTAGAGCAGCCACAGAAAAGTAATGTGTTCTCCCTCTATTTTCTATCGCATTCTAACAAGCTGCTATGAACTTAGAGGCCTATAGCAATAGGCTAATAGCTATGTATTAGCTCACAGTTCTCTTGGAGTCCAGGTGCACATGAGCTGGGTCCTCTCTTTAGGAGCTCGCCAGCCTGAAGTCAAGGTGTTGGCTAAGATGGAGATTTGAGGTTCAGAATCCTCTTCCAAACTCACTGGTTGTGGCAAAATTCAGTTTTTGTGGCTTTGAGTTCAGACGAGGCCATCTGCTCCTAATTGCTGTTCCTCAGTCTCCGCCATGTGTCCCTCTCCACAACTTGGAAATGTGCTTCTCCGCAGTCAACAGCAGAGCGTCTTTTATGCTGGGAGTCTCTCCTAAGCATCCATACAATTGGGTCGAGTCCACTAGAATAATCTTGGCAGCTCTGATGAACTTATACTCAACTCATCTGCGTCCTTAACGACATTGGCAAAATCCCTTTATTTCTGCCACCTAAGGTAACCTCATCGTGGAAGTGAACCCCATCTTATCACCTGTTCTGCCCACACTCAACAAGGGAGGATTAGACCGGGCACGTCCACCAGGAGGCAGAGTCTGGGGATCATGCTAGAATTCTATCTCCCCACACTGCTTGGTTGGGAAAGCTAAGTAATTGGTCAGCTTGCCCCTGCTAACTTATCTTTAACCAAATCACCCAACGCAGGCCAGTTAGTGAGTTGTAGGCACTGCCCTGAGTCAGCTCGTTGTCACATAGAATGCATGTTCCTTCGGGCATGCCCCCCTCTCCCCAGTGACTGTCCCTGTGTTGTTCCCTGAGCTCCTTTTTACTTGTCTCAGAGCATGCTCAAACTTCACTTCATCGTCATGGTCACAGGACCTAACAAAGAACATGGGGTGCATGGAATTAATCACTACGCACCTCAATGCACATGATCCACGGTTTTACTAAAAATACATGTATAATCGATTTGCCTGAATCAGATATGCTTTCCAGATTGAATGCCCCAAATCCAAATGAAAGCGCATTGTAATGAATACACAGCAATGCAATAATTTTCAGAGGACTACAAAACAGTAGCTAATACAGAATTCTGAAAGAAACTCATAGTGACATGAGGAAAGCAAAAGACCTTCATTTTCATAATGCAAACTCAAACCTAGGTTCGCTTGCCTGAAAAGTATCCACGTAGACACATCCTGAATGAATTATGCAGAGAAATCGGCCATGTGGGAGTTAACAACGGGCCAGCGAATAAGGAGAGATGAGAATATAATTACTTCCATTCCATTTTTATGACAGATTGGGCTGATTCAAATCCAATGCAATTTATCAATTATTTTTTAACAATCACCAGCGACGGAATTTTTTTCTTCTTTACTTTCTAACTCAAGAACCCTTTCATAGGGTAAAATTTTGAGGGACCCGCAAATGGAAACCACGAGCTAGCGTGCGCCTGGAGTGTTTTTGCGTAAAACACTTCTTGTGTTTGTTCTTGCAGATTTCGGCTGGAAGAAGTCCACCCGGGGAAGATGGATATGCTTTAATAAATAGCTCTCCTTGTGCCAACGGGGCCGCACATTGCTTCAATTACAGATCTACCCCGGCCCCAGGGGAGGGAGGGAGTAGTCTTCACAGCTAGACCCCCAGCCCTGGGAAAAGCGATGGTAGCACCGGAAGCGGGCACCCCCTCAGGCTGGCCAGATAAACCCTGCCAGTCTGGGGCAGTGGGCCCAGCAGGACACCCCGCAAAGCCTTCTGTTCTAATAATAACACCAAAGTAGAGGAAACGAGAGAGGAACATCTGCAGAGTGTGCTAAATTCCTCACGCCTCCAACACGTTTCCAGTCCCCTCTCTCCGCCTGGAATCCTGCGCACACGCCTCACTGCAGGCGCCGCCTCCTTCCATCCATTCTCGAGGACACCTTCTCCTCCAGCAGGGAGAGTGGACGTTTCCTGTTCGAAAGTGATCCCGCCCACGAAATGCTTGCATTTCAGGAAACTGACCTAACTCCCCGGTGCGGTGTTTCATTCTGCAAACGCTGAGCATCAGCCTCTGCTCTGGGAACCAGCCAAGACTGTGTCTCTGTGAGTCGGCCTGAAAGGCCAGAAAGGGCCCAGAGCTCTTCCTCCCCAAAGAAGCCCGGGATTAATAAGGAACTCTTGCCTTAGTCTCTCAACATACTAACATCCAAATTAAATACCACGTTTAATTCAAACTGTAGTTGCCCTGGTTAAAGCCATGAGTCATGAGGCCCCAAAGCAGCCGGGCTTGGTTCTTCTCTGAGCAAAACTTCGACATCAGCTCACAAGTTTCCACAACAGCTATTTCCGGATGCCTGATGCGTCTCTCCGCCAAACAGCGGTGCAGGAGGGCGGACGTGTGGGAAGAGCACACTCCCAGGGGGGTCCCAGAACAACCTTCTCCCCTGTGGAGGTGGCATACTACAATGAGTCTTGACCCCAGTGCTCTGCTGGTAGCTGCTTGATGGGGAATCAAAGAAATACTGTCAAAAAATGCAGATGCTTCCAAGAAACTGAGGCAAGAACGAAGGTACCTCTTCTATAGAGGCGCCCAAGTATACGGATCACTTTGTATAAAGCTTCCAGGAACACTAGGGGTATATTCCACCACTCTGACCAAACACAAATGATAAATGAAGACGCTACAATTCCATCTGTAACGTTACAATAAAAAGAAATTGCAAGATTTCTTACGAGGCTGCGTTTGAAGATCCACCTGGGAGTTACCTGCAGGTGGGTCACTGTCACCTGAGCGTGCCAACAAAATCAAATTTTCAAATCGTTACTGATGCTTAAAGCGCTGATTTAACAAATACACGCACTCTACAACAATGGCTTTTCCTATCATTTTATTGACAGCTATATTTCCCATGGAGTCTGGTGCTCGCCCTGGCCTTCCATCCCTCAATCCAATATATTAATAATCTCAGCAACACTTCTGTGCTGCCTGATCCTGAGTTCTTGCCAACCGCCTTGGGCAAAACAGCAGACATCTGTGATCCTCTCCTCAGCTCAACATGCTCACTGCCTGAGAAGCACCCCTTCAAGAAGTGGCCCCAAAAGACATAGTCTTATTGTGGTCTGCCTCCTGGCCACGGCCAAATGGATGAGGAATGGACAGCCAACCCATTCCAATCTGAATAAGTAGTCCTTAAGTCTTCTTTTCATATAATCTTTTATTCGTTTTTATAAAGGATTCTCCCTTCTGAATTTTTAAAAACTCTTTTAAAGTAAGCTCTCTGCCCAACAACATGGCACTTGTCACAGCTCCAAATCAAGAGTCGTGTGGTCTACCCACTGAGCCACCCAGGGTCACCCATATAATCACTTATTTTATAATCACTTATTTTATTTTATATTGCATATTTTATCTCTTCCTGTCTTTTACACACACACATACACACACACGCACGCGCGCACACACACACAACTGAAAAACAGTACGTGGCCTCTGCAATATCTGAAGTCAGCACAGAAAGAAACGATACGTGATGAGACACGGGAGGGCCCTAAGGTCTGTCTCTGGCCAGGGCCCTCCTTCCTCCAGGCACCAGCTTACCTTGGACACTTCCCTCTTCGAACACATTCTTTTTCAGCTGCACTCAGAACAATCACAGGCAGTTTCAGCCCTTTGCTTTTGCTCTTCACGAACCACATGCAAGGAGACCACACGCGCCCTGGCCCAGCCACCAGGTGCAGAAGACCGGGAACTTAGGCAAGGATTGATCCATTTTCCTGTTCCTCACTCATCTCGACCGCAAATATGCACACATGCACAAACACGCACGCACACATGTATGCAACAAATAAGGATATTCATTTTTGTATTAACGTAGACATCAGCATGATCTGCAAAATACCATCTGTAGCAAGAGTCGTTAGGGTCAATCAAACATCTGTTACGTGGTGTCAACGTCAGAAAAAGTATCAAATACTATTCCTGTGTTTCACAAAAGACACTAAATATTATTCAATTCAAAATGACTAAATACTTAGTTCTTTCATACATACGTACTTCATATGGCCAAGGATTTCTTTGTACACTGTAACTATTTTTTAAGTTTTTAATATTTATCATTTATTTTTGAGAGAGAGACAGAGACAGAGACAGAGCACAAGCAGGGGAGGGGCAGGGAGAGAGGGAGACACAGAATCCAAAGCAGGCTCCAGGCTCCGAGCTGCCGGCACAGACCCTAAAGCAAGGTTCAAACCGACGAACCACGAGATCATGACCTCATTCAAAGTCGGACACTTAACCAATGGAGCCACTCAGGCGCCCCTGAACACTGTAGCTATATTTAGATGACTATCACTAGAAGTTTTCTCTAAAGATAATTTAAATATTTAAATGTCGAAGATTTATCATGTCATCCATGCCATCCATGTCATGTGTAATCCATCTACCTCTAAAAATTCTACACTTTTAAGAGAAATTATATCTGTTTTCTTAGATCGTGTTAGTCTCCTACAGGAATTGGCAAAGGACCACGAGCAGGCCAGCCTGGCCCGCCACCGATCGTTATAAACGAAGTTTTATTGGAACACAGCCACCTCGATTCATCTACATACTGTCTGTGGCTGGTTCGGCCCCACAAATGGCAAGGCTGATTACTGGCACCAGAGAACACATGCCTGCAAAGCTTCAACATTTACTATCTGTTCCTTTGCAGATAAAAATTTGCTAGCTCTTCTTCTGGTCAAATACAGCAAAGCAGTTTGAAAATCCTTTCCCTCGAACTCTAACTTAAAAAATTAAAATGCCATCGTATTCAACCAAACTCAATGAAAAGATACAGATTCCGAAAATCTCTGTCTCTCTTTGAAACCACTGATGGCTAAAGAGCATAAGAAGCAACATAAGACAACTTTAAAAGACCTACATGACACATATATGGTGTTCTAAAATAGAATTAAAGGAGGGGGACCTGGGGGGCTCAGTCAGTTGAGTGTCTGACTCTTGATTTTGGCTCAGGTCATGATCTCACAGTTGTGAGACTGAGCTCGGAGCTGGGCGTGGTGGCTGCCTGAGATTGTCTCTCTCCTTCTCTCTCTGGCCCTCTCCTCACTTGCTGTCTTAGATAGATAGATAGAGAGATAGATAGATAGATAGAAAGAATTGAAGATACTTCCAAAGCCTACAAAAATCATAAAATAAGTTTATAGGACACTTTATTAAACACTGGTCCTACAGGAAATAGTGTGTAATATCATCACATAGGAAAATTTGAGGAAGGCTGAATAAAAGACGAACATGAACAAAGATGTGGGTGGAGGAAACACGAGGACTTCTCAGTGGTTCCTGGGAAGTCTCGATGGACCATGGGAGAAGACTGGGAGCAGAACGAGGGAGTGAGATCATACAGACCTCTGTAATCTGAGTCTTTGGGTGGAGCTGACCTTTGACCAAGGTCATGACCAGTCCCAAGGTTACCTTATGAGTGCAAGTGAAGGGAATCATAACCCTGGTCCCTCTCACTTCTCCCCTGCCTTCCCATGTGCCTTCTCCATTGGCCCCATGCAACAGGACTCTTTTTTTTTTTTTCTTTTTTTTTTTTTTTTTTAATTTAAAATAGTTTATTTTCAAATTGGTTTACATAAAACACCCAGTGTTCATCCCAACATGTGCCCTTTTCTAATGCCCATCACCCCCTCTCCCCCACCCATCTCCCTCACCCTCAGTTTGTTCTTAGTCTTTGAGAGTCTCTTATGTTTTATCTCCCTCCCTCTCTGTGTCTTTTTTTTCTTTCCCCTCTTCCCCTCCACCTGGTTTTTGCTTAGTCTCACCAAGTCCACCTATTCGTGGAAACATATGCAACAGGACTCTTGAAGGCACAGAACATGGAGCCGAGCCACGGGAGGAGGGGTAATTATACTAGAAGGCACGAGAGAGAATATCCAGCCCAGGCACAGGTTCTTTCTAGGGTAATGAAACAGGAGAAGATAAATGTGAAGCCATTCTCAACGGCGTTTATACTTCTAGCAAGTACAGTCTCATGAATGAAATTCATTTTCTAAAACTCAAGGTTAAGACTGAGGGGGATTCTCTTTCCTAACATTAAACTAAAAAACCAATTTTACCAAAGACTGGTGGCATGGTGAAGTGACTAGAATTAAAAGGTAGTCTTGGTAAGAAACCAGTTACCAAAACCATTACTAAATAGTTATTAAACAACAGTTACTAAAACCTGGCAGGAGCTAAATGCACAACGGCATCTAATTCTTATCACGTGGTGTTTGAAAAGAGTAGAAATGATCAGCAAAACAAGTGAAAAGCAGTAAAACATTTAACCATGTTCTCGAAACAAAGGCTTGGTTCTCTAAAAGATATTTTTAAATTAAATGCCTTTTTGCTAGAAAGAGAATCTTAACTGCAGTAATATTTTATTCAATTGTTTAAGCTGACTGGAAACCAGTATCGTGGTATTCACAGAACTCTGGGAATCCTGACGCTACCAGGATTTCTCGAAATGCTTTGCTCATATGCACCTAATTGGTCAGACGTGGCATTTACTCCTACCAATGGGTATTTCCGCATTTATATATCAGGTACACATATAGCAGTGCATGTAAATATGTATTTTTAAAAAATTTTTTTAATGTTCATTCATTTTTGAGAGGGGTAGAGAGAGACAGAGCATAAGTGAGGGAAGGGCAGAGAGAGGGAGACACAGAGTCCAAAGCCGGCTTCAGGTTCTGAGATGTCAGCACAGAGCCCAACGCAGGGCTCGAACCCAGGAACTGAGAGATCATGACCTGAGCTGAAGTCAGACCCCCGACCGACTGAGACACCCAGGTGCCCCTAGATATGTATATTTTAATTACATTTTTTTAAAAAAATGGCAGAAAAATAAGATGAAGGCTATTGTAGAATAAATGTTTTATATTCTAATTCAACGAAAGGGTTTTTTTAATCCTAGCTTAATAATTTATGACATAATGATACAGTGATTTATGATACAGTGATTAGAGAGTCTGTTTGTACAGTCAGTTTATTCTGATTTTAGTTTAAAAGTGGTACAGCCAAAGTAGGCATCACAAACAGACACAAAAATCCAATTTATTCACTGACCGTTCATTCCACTAAATTTTGATCTGCTATTTTTTTTTCAAACCTATCTTCCAATTATGATGTTTTTGTTGTTGTTGTTGTTGTTGAAATTTGCCTAGTGTATTTCCATCCTCACTGGTGTCAAAATCTCGTGCTTGAAAACTTCTAGGAATTTCCAAATGAACACAAAACACGCTGAATTCCTCCAGCTGGACGTTTTATAACCAGGTTAAAAGTGTACGTAAAAATACTATTTAGAAATCTACTAAATTTTCAAATCTAAAGTTTAGACAAGGCATTATTACAGTAACATCTGTATCATTTTGAAGAGCAAATTTGTATAAGGATGGAAATATTTTGAAGTGTCTCATTAAAAAATTCCTTTTCCATTGCAGGAGTTTTTTTTTGAAACATACAGTCTTACGCCTTCTTGAAATTAAATTAAATTAAATTAAATAATTAAATTAAGTGGTTACTTTTTTTCCAAAAATATCTACTATTTATCATGCCTTAAAAATTACAGGAAGCTCAACAAATGCGGATGACTTCTCAAAAAGAAAGACGGACAGACAGACACATATTCATACATGTGTGTATATACGTATATATAAACACGGCCATATATTAAGCTTGATGAGTCCCTAATGTTAAATAAATATGACGATTTTTAAAATATGTTGCCACTGAATAAATATCTAGAGAATCTCTCTATGGGACACAAAGTAATAGTCCCTCCTCGCTTCATTAAAACACTATAAAGATCCTACCATATTAAATAACACAGTGTATTGGCACTTATAAACCAAAATCTTTCCCCATTTGTCCATGACTCCCTCAAGATACCCCAGGAGCTGACTCTGACATGTGTCAGCAACTTGACTTTTTGAAAAGTGAGGGCGCCAGCCTCAAGTGCATATTAATACCATTAATTTTATACAAACTCTTAAATAAAAATAATAGAAGCGGAAATTCTAGTATTTCTTCCAATCACTACAGATTCCCTGCATCAGACTCCCCTCCAGGTGTGTGTTAAAAGTGAAGATTCTTCATCAAGGAGGTGAGAATCTTCGGGAGGTGGAGTCACAGAACACAGGGTTTAAGTGAGGTCAGGGAAACGGCCAACTATGCTCCCCAGACGGTCCCCGCGGTGCCTACCCGCCTTCTGTAAGGTGACTTGCCTGTCCCCTGTCCAGAACTGGAGTCTAGTTCGTCACTCCGAACGCTTACAGGCCTGTGACCATTCTGACCGATGGAATATGACAGAAGTGACCCTGTCCCTGCCGGTTCTGTGCTCAGCCCGAACTGGACTGTCAGCTTAGCCTCCTAACCCTTGAAGCTAGCCACTAGGTAAGAAGTGCAGTCATCTCAAGACCAGCAGGAGAGGCCCTGGAGGGCTAAAATGACAAGTTTAGAGACCAGAAGTCATATAGGAAAGGGGGGGGGGAGATTTGAAAAGATTTGTAAATCTTGCAACTATGGCAATGAAATAATAGTGACATCCATGCAACGTTTAACGATACACCAGGCTGCATTCAAGAGTGTTACCTGCATGAACTCACTTACTCATCAGGAAAACCTGAAGGGAGACATTATGATTATTCCCAAGAGGAAATGAAGACACAGTGAGTTTCGGGAACCCTGCCCCGGGCCACACACATAGGAAACGGAGGCAGTGGGAACCGGAGAGTATGTTCCAAAACTCTTCTTCACGGCCTCTAGTTGTTAACACAGAAGTTGTAGACAGAATGCCAAATCACTAAATTTTGCCAAATGTACAGCCAGATGAACTCTTCTAGAATTCCTCGTAAGTTTAAACAACCAGTTTTCCTGGTGCTTTATTAAACAAACACTAGCACAGGAAATAATATTTCTTTGAAATCCCTAAATAACACAATGGTTTTTCAACTGTTTGTATCATGAGGGTAATTCCGAAAGCTGAAGTCGCTGCTGGCGTCGACCAGTGGTCGTCGGCTGGGGGCTGTTTTGCCCCCTCCCTCTAGGGCACATATGGAAATGTGGGAGGACATCTTTGTTGTCATCACTGAGGGGTGGGGACCCAGAATTCCAGTGGGTAGAAGTCAAGGACACTGTTAAAATCTTACAATGCACAGGCAGCACCCTTCAAAAAAAAGATTATATGGCCCCAAAATAGGAATGGTGTGAGAAACCCGGTTTAGGAAACGGTCAGAGCTGTGCTCGGTCTCTTCCACGGTCCCCGTCTTCGAGCATCTTCTGTCCCGGCCCTGAGCTCCTCCAGTGCTGGTTTATGTCCCACACCGGCAATTAATCACAGGGTGCCTGGGACAGCACTCCACTATCACTACGAATTTTTCAGGAGCATAAATCTTATCTTGTCAACCAGAACATAACCTTCTAGAGAGTTCTGAGGACCCTTTCTTCCCTGGCAACACGCAGCGCAAATGGTACCTGATATCTCTTTGTCAATATGATTTCCCTTATAATTTCCATCTCTTGAAAAATTGGAAATGAAAGACTCAGAGCAATGCAGCTAATTGCTTCCTTCCGAGACGATGTCTTCCTTAAAGGTTTTTTAGCTCTTAAGGGTTTACGATGCCTTACTTTTCACCGCCCCCTCCACAGGCCTATGAAAAACAGACTTCCTCTAATTTGAAATTGCGAGAGAAAGTTATCACAAGAGAAACACGAATTCCAATTTGTGAACACTCTGTGCCCACACTCCAGCTGCTTTATACTCACCACGTGGACGATCAATGATCGTGGCTTTTTTTCCCCGATAATAATAGCAAATCTAATGCATGTCATTAAATTCTACACTGTTCTTGACCTTAGCTAATCACAGTATGCATTTATATAATTTTTCTCTCAGGTCTTCCTCTCTTGTACTATTTGCTCATCTAATGTCTTTTCGTTTTTCTTTCTTCTCTAAAGTTTAAGTTTACGTAGACCAATCAGTGATCTCTCATATGCCTAGGTTAGCCCGACGATACCCAGTATTGGGAATAATCCAAATTAGTAAATGAATTTTAGGTGCAGGTGGAAAGGATATTAGTAATTTTTGCAAAAATCGATAAAGAAATAAAAACATTAGGCTGTTGGCATCTTATACTAGCTCTATACTGTTCTCTAAAGAGAAAAACAAATGAATATCAATTAGTTCCTTTATTTGTAATTACACAATTACATCCCGTGTATTTCCTCCTCTCTGTCTTATCACCTGGTAGTACCTTTGCCAACGGAGGTATAAGTGGTTTGAAAACATGTTGGCTTTTAATTAATTACATAATAGACGGTGAAGGAGAAAAAAGAAAATGAAATGGGCGACAGAGGCTCAGGTCACAGACAAGAGTGGATAATCCCCAGATCTTGTCCATTTCTCGTTGAAATGCAGCCAGACAGCACCTGGGCTTCCCATCACACACGGGCAAGTCGGGGACCCTCCGGCACATGAGCGCCGCCTGGTTCATTTCCGTGGCGGCTCCTCAGGGTGGGCGAGTTGCAAGTGTCTTTGGCAGTGCTTCAGCAAGGGTACAAGCCTGACCACGTGCAGCCTGCATCACTCTGGAAAGCTGCACACACCCAAGGGCTATGCTCCCTCAACATCAGCAAATTTGCCCCCAACTAGGGCAGTGGACACTTGCCTTGGGCTCAAAAGCCACAGCTCTGCCAGACACTGGGAGGTGAACACAAACTCACTTCCTTCCATTCTCTCCTGGATTCCTTCTGCCATTCCCCGCACAAGAGTTGACATTACGGCTCCTCCATGCCTGGATTGGTGTCACACTCCCCGTGTGGAATATCTGAACACCCATGGCTGTCCACACACCTTGACAAAAAGTGCTTCGTAGGTTTCCAACCAGCCTACCTGCTTAACCTCTCTGAACTCCAAACCCAGCACCTGATACCTGCTTCATCCAAGGACTCTGGACTCCTGAACACGTCACCCACAGAGCAGACAATCCACGCTTCCTTTACATCGAGAGGCCGAAATGCAGGAGGGGCTTCCTGATGAGCCAACAGTCTGCCCCGTTCCCAAATCTTGCTAGTTCCACATTCACTCATCCATTCATTCATTCTCCCCACCACTCTCTTGCTTGCTGTTTTCCTCCTTCCCACCTGTCCTTCTTTCCTACCCCCACCAAGAATTTAAACCGCCTTTTCAAATACCCAGTGGACAGCCAACTGCATGCCTCCCCATCAGTTGAGGTCAGCAAGCATCAGAGCAGAACTTCTTGTCTTCAGTCTCTTCAACCCACCTAAACATCCACTCCTCAAACACCCCCTCTCCCCGTGGCTCTCGGCACGTCTGTGATTAGATGCACTGACTTCACCGTCCATGCTTGGATCCACCCCACACAGTAAGACACGTGTTCTCACTTCCCAGAGTTCACGTTCAAAGCAGGGATCCCCTCACTCGGTAGGCATGGGAGGGGTTTGGGGATTTCCATCTGTAAGAGCCTATTCAAGTGAACCTGACGATCTCTCAGATTCTGGAACCACAGTGTTTAAAAGTCAGGAAGCCTCTTGCCCTAACTCACATTCGTAATACTCATGCTACTGGAAAAGGCAGTGCAGAGAAATAACTCTGCTTTGTTAGATAAGGATATCCGGTGTTTAGAATTAAGTGAACACAGAGAGAAATAAGAAACCAAGTCATTTATGGTCAATGTTTGGACCTGAGAATGAATTTTATAATGGTTCAGAAGTTCCACGGGTGAGCGACGGGGACGGCTGCCGTCCTCCCCAGCCTGCTCTTCAGTAGCTGTTGTAGAAGGGGGGTGGCATCCAGGAAGTCTGGGGTCCAT
This sequence comes from Paguma larvata, assembly GCA_030068075.1. Classification (NCBI taxonomy): domain Eukaryota; kingdom Metazoa; phylum Chordata; class Mammalia; order Carnivora; family Viverridae; genus Paguma; species Paguma larvata. Next base: position 6,483,750 of record CM057826.1, read on the forward strand.
TCTGGAGTCCACCACAGTTAGTGATGTGTGACAGGGCCAAGTCCTCCTCATACACAAAGTGAGGGGGAAAGAAGGTGTCCATCAGCCAGGAGCTCTGATAAGACTCAGTACCAGTATGTGTCCTGTGTGCTCTTTGTATACAGATATATTTATATATAATAATGCTGCAATATTGACTAAGGTCACCATTACGTCTAAGATTTGGGAAAATGTAACCTCCTTCTATTGTTAAATATGTCCAGGGAATTACGTTGCACGCATCTGAAACATCTAGCTGAAATTATCACTCCCTGCTTCCTTTGAGTCTAGGGAGAATGGGTAGAAAATATAGTTTCAATTTGCCAAATGCCAACTCTGACCAACCAGTGGAGCCAACAGATCACTCACTATTACCACAGGGATATTTTAATGTGATGAATGATGATTAAGGACTTAAAACCTTGAAATGCTACCATGTTCATTTAAAAACGGGTGTGGAGGGTGGCTCAGTCGGTTGAGCGTCCAACTTCGGCCTCAGGTCATGATCTCACAGTTGGTGGGTTTGAGCCCCGCGTCGGGCTCTGTGCTGACAGCTCAGAGCCTGGAGCCTGCTTCAGATTCTGCGTCTTCCTCTCTCTCTGCCACTCCCCTGTTTGCTCTCTGTTTCTCTCTCTCTCTCAAAAATAAAAAATAAAAATAAAAAAAACATTAAAAAAAATTTTAAAAGGGGTGTGTAATTGGGGCAAGAAAAGAGAATGGACTCCCATATGCAGAAAGGAATGCAGTCTAAAAACATCAGTCATTTTAGAAGGTCAGGAAAAAAGTTATTAGTGTATCAATGTACAGTTAATATACTATCTATCCATCCATTTATAGCTTATCATGCCTTAGAGGTCAATCTATGAATCTTCAAATATATCGGCTATTTTAATTTATTTTTGAGACAGAGAGAGACAGAAGGCAAGCGGGGGAGAGGCAGAGGGAGATGCAGAATCGGAAGCAGGCTCCAGGCTCTAAACTGTCAGAACCTGATGCAGGGCTTGAACCCACAAATCGTGAGATCATGACCTGAGCTGAAGTCGGACACTTAAGTGACTGAGCCACCCAGGCGCCCCAAATCTTGACTATATTTAAACAGCAGTGACAAAGTGAAATTTGTCAAAAGCTGGTAAAATAGTTTTCTTTTTTAAATGGCTACATGGTATATTTATACAGAGCTGCCCTAGCCTCAGGTGCACGTACATCGTGTGACATACTCTGAAACTACGAAGCCATGCATTTTGCACGAAATTAGAAGTCTCTGTGTTCTCTTTGAAAAACTATACTTTCCCCACATGTATTTCTTAACAACTCATGCACCTTTCTGGCCAAAATTCACTCCCGCTCTGAATGGTATGGAAAAAGCTAAAAATCTGGGCCTGAATTTGACGTATGACCCACTAAAAGAATAAAACAATTTACCCTGAATTTATAGGAAGAGCACAGTGCTAAAGTAAAATGTTAAATAATTTCACAAACAGTTCACTTACAGCGTGAATGCCACGTAAGCTAGAGAGTTTTCTTCGAACTGAATCACTTTCTCCCCTTCTTTCCAGTTTCCTTCAAGTACATGCTGTCTTTCCAAGTTTACTGCTCCAGTTCACTCATCTTCTGTTCACATAAACCCTTCCCGTGTCCTTGACCATGAACCGTGAGTTTGAGATTAGACATATTTGCTTCAGTCATGCTTCAAAATGATAAGCCCGTTTTAATTGTCATTTCCTTGGAGGGAAAAATCACCTAGTATTAGAACTATACTTTTTTATCCATACAAGTAAATCTAATAAAAGAGCCATCAATGTAATACCTCTATTTACTAGGGTAAATAAATTAGAAGTTATTTTCTGACTCAGGGAACACAACTACATTTATGGTTATGTGTACTTCCAATTCACACTCGGTTGCCAAAAGGCATCTTCTTATTATGTGCTTGGTCAGATCTTAGGATACCTATTTTTTTAACTTTTTATTTTATAACTTTTATGCCCAAAGTTAATTTAGCTACCTGTTTTTCTCTAATTACAAAAGGAAATAGGCCTTTTGAAAGTCTTGGGCCAAACAGAAACGTAGAATGTTATACAGAGAGGAGCTCGGTCCAAATGTGTTATCTCATGATTCTTAAATTTCAGGATCAGCTTATGAACTAACACTTCCGGTGAGACTCTGTAATGTTTAAGTTTCAGGATTATTATGGACAGTAACAGCAGTGGGCAGGAAGAGAGATATGGGGAGGGAAAGACAGTATTTTCTACGTGTCAGACATGTTCCAAACTGCGTGTGCTTCAAAAAATACATAAAAGCAGTCTCCTCCCCTCAGGAAGCTTACATCGCGTTACGACAGAAGCTTCAGGATCTCCCTCTGGGAGATCACACACCCGGAGCGACACACAATGGGCAAGAACAACGTGCAGTGAAAGTCCGGAGAAAATGACCCTCGTCACTGTGCTCCCTCACGAGAAAAGAAGGGCGTGGAGGACGAGGATCACGAACAGTCGGCACGGCGGTCACCTTAGAAGATTGAACAACGGCAGAATGTTGAAAAGTGATGAATTCAACTCAAAAACAAAAACGAAAATAAAGCAAAAACTCACACATATTTCTTCACAAGTTCCATGCCATCTACTAAAACGTTGCACAAAGAGGAACTATGCTTACTTGCGTGGAAGCGCACGCACACACATAGAAGTGAAGAATCTATACTTATGAACTTAGGGGACCAAGATGTCATCTATCATTAAACTATACTGATGGTGGCCCAGTCGGTTGAGCGTCCGACTCTTAGTTTCTGTTCAGGTCATGATCCCGGAGTCATGGATTGAGCCTCACATTGGGGCTTGGGATTCTCTCTCTCTCTCTCCTCCTCCTCCCGTGCTCACACACACTCTCTCTCTCTTAAAAAAAAATCATATTAATGGTGTTATAAGCTGAATTGTATCCCCCCAAAAAGATATGTTGAAATCCCAACCCCAGTACATGATCATACTTGGGAATAAGGTGTTTACAGAGATAAGCTACAATGAAAAATGGTTCTTAATCCAGTAGGACAGGTGTCCTTATAAAAAGAAAAAACTGGAAACTGAGATAGATGAGCACGGAGGGCAGCTGGTAGGAAGACACCAGAGAGAAGACAGCCAGGTGGCCAGAGTGACCTATCGCTGAGACAGGGGACACCAAGGACCAGGAGCAAACACCAGAAGCTGGGAAGGGTGGACAGGACACTCTGGCAGCAGTGAGCGCAGGGCTCCATCCCATCTGAATTTCCAATTTCTGGCCTCCAGACCTGGGAGATAATACATTTCTGTTGCTGGAAACCACTCGGTTTTGGTTACTCTGTCACAGCAGCCTGGTTAGAATAAAAAGATCACAGCCTAATCTTTTTCTGAAGGGTGTTGAACAGTCTTTCCTAAATAAACACGAATGTATAAATAATAAAAATGTTTACATAGTTTAATTTTTGAGTGCTGCCCTGATTCCATTTTATAAAGAATATTAAATGTGAGATCTGTTCTCTGTTTGGAACAGAATTTTGAACAAGGGGTCTAAAGGAAAATATCTGTGATTAAGGTTCTTTTTCAAGACTAGGATAGTACCTGACAATTTTGAACTCAGAAGTGTGGAGAGTGATGTCTTTCGCAAAGAAGGGTGGTAATACTCAAACACCTTAAAACGGCCCCATTGTTTCCAAACTATCACCACAATATTTTAGTAATGAGCTCTCCCAGCCCTCACCGCTGCCCACTGTGAAAGGAAGGCCATTAGCCTAAGTAAATACTTCTCTTATGGAGCTATTAGGAGTGTGGGATCAACCAGTTAGCCATTTGGACAGGCTTGGCAAGCCAAGCCCACAGTCAGCTGGCCACTAAAGGCACAGAGTGAGCGAGATTTGCTGTACCCTCAATATTAATTAAACATCGAGAGTGAGCTTAACTGTTCAGAAGACGGGGACTCCATAGCAACTGGACGTGCAAACCTTAGACTCTTAGAGGCGAAAGGGCCCTTGGAGATCATCTGTCCCTCTGGTCTAATCCAGTTGGGATGGAGGAGAGCCAAGTAGAAGAGCGGCAGGAGAGGGCTGAAGAAACAGCCAGGCAGGGAGGGGGACTATGAAAATACAAGTGCCGGCATCTGATTCGGGGGAGAGTTTAGACAGACCGAGGGAGAAACAGCAAGTGAAGAAGACACAGGTGGGAGGTTTGGGTCCGACTGTAGGAGCCCAAGCACGTTGGGGAATGACAAGTTGGTGGCCTGGGGACTTTCTTAGAGGTGGTCTCGCGTTTGCATTAGCTTCTTGTCCCCGCCTGGGCACGGACTGGCAGAGCAGGCAGGGAGGGCAGTGAGCGGGGAGGCTGGGCAGAAGAGCATCACCCGTGACCCTCAGCACCCTGGCAGGGTTAGGCTCAGGTGCCACCACCTGTTACCACCCCTTTAGGCATACCCTTAGGCAGAACTTCATCATTTGTAAACAACTGTCATTTAAACAGGTTTGGGGAAGGAGGCCATGAATATGGAACACCTTTCTCCACCTTCCTGGCTGAAACTAGAAAAAGCGAAAGAATACAAGAAAAACTTGGCCATGATGGTTATAAATGGACAAGAGCAACACTTCGTGTTTTCTTTTCCCCCGCTGGGGCAGGACCGTGGATGTCCTCGCACGGCTGAAATACAACGGGCAGTGAGCTTCTGAAGCTCTCCTTCAGGGGCCCGGCTCCCAGGAGAACCAGAAGTCCCCAAGCTTATCACAGTGAGATATTACCACCGACATACAAAATGGGAACAGAAAGAAAACTGCAATTCCCCCATCTCGCTCCCGCCCACCACTTCCAAAGGATCCTGCCCCCGGGATTTGGGGATACTGGGTGGCACCTGTTGGCATAGCAGAGCAAGCCGAGCTGCGACCACCTCGTGTGGCCCCCAGGGAGGTACGCTCCAGGACAGCACCGAGATGGCGTGAGGACAAACTAAGCTCTCTGACATTATCAACCTCCTCGCCCATCTAAGGTCGCGTGCACTCAAGAAAGGGGGCAGATGGGCAGATTAAAGCTCCTTCCCTACACGAGAGTCCATTTATTTTGCGAGATAAAACCCTTACGTTTCAGATTTGGGAAGGCAGAGTTGATATTCGTCTCTGTTTTCTCTGATCCTGTTCTCTTATCTCTTTGCCTTTCTGTCAGAAAACATTCTTCACCGTCATGGTGTGATGTGGGGAAAGAGCCATGCTTCTCAACTAGGGATGATTTTGCCCCCCCCCCCCAGGGGGCATTTGGCAATGTCTGTAGACCTGTCTGGTGCCACAACTGGGAAGCACTGTTCTAGCGAAGAGAGGTCAGAGCTGCTGCCTCTGTCCTACATTTTATAACGTACAGGACAGCCCTTCCAGAACAAAGAATTATCTGACCTAAATGTCAGTAGCGTTATGGTTAAGAAAACCTCAAGTACAGAAAGAAGCAGTCTTTTTTTTTTTATTAATCACACAGTCATAACACAAGGAAAAGCCTCACAGCACCACGAACAGGTAGAACGAACCTCTTCCCAACAACGATGTATCAACTAGAGAAGATTTTCTTCTAAATTTTTTTTAAATTTTTTAATGCTTATTTATTTTTTTAAGAGAGAGAGACACAGAGCACAAGTTGGGGAGGGGCAGAGAGACAGAGAGGGAGACATAGAATCCGAAGCACGCTCCAACCTCTGAGCTGTCAGCACAGAGCCCGATGTGGGGCTTGAACCCACAAACTGTAAGATCATGACCTGAGCTGAAGTTGGACACTTAACCGACTGAGCCACTCAGACGCCCCAAGAAGATTTTCTTCTGAAGAGCCCCCACATACCACCTGTACTGAGTTGAATGGTGGCCTTCCAAAAGATATATCCACCCAGAACCTGTGAACGTGACCTTACTTGGAGAAAGGATCTTTGCAAATCTAATGACGGATCTCAAGTCAAGATCATCTTAGATTATCCAGTGGGTCCTCAACCCAATGACAGGCATCCTTAGAAGAAAAAGACAAGGGATATTTGAGACCCTCTGACGGAGAGAAGGCCATATGAAGATGGGGGAGAGATTGGACCAAAAAGACAAGAACTCCTGGAGCCACAGAAGCTGGAAGAGACAAAGACGGCTTCTCCTAGAATCCCCTAGGAACTCTGGCAAGAGTGTGGTCCTGCTGATACTTCGATTTCAGACCACTGGCCTCCAGAACTACAGGAGAATAAATTTTGTTTTAAGCCACCAAATTTGTAATAATCGTTATAGCAGGCCCTAGGAAAACTAATAACTACTAAGAAGATAATATGTTAGACTTGACTTATATTCTTTCTTTTTTTTTTAAACATTTATTTATTTATTTATTTTTGAGAGAGACAGAGACAGGGCACGAGCAGGAGAGGGCAGAGAGGGAGACAGAATCAGAAGCAGGGTCCAGGCTCCAAGCTGTCAGCACAGAGCCTGATGCAGGGCTTGAACCCACAAATTGCAAGATCATGACCTGAGCCGAAGTTGGACAACTAACTGACTTCGCCACCCAGGTGCCCCATATTCTTTCTAATGGACAGAGATACCTGGTTTAAATGTGACTTTCCAATGAATCTGGTGAGATCTGTATTTACAACCCAAGCATGTGTCTCATGATCTAAATGACTGCCTCAACAATGACGACATTTATTTTTTAAACAGAAGAAAATCTTGGGGTATGCATCAGACCCAACACTCAAGACAGCCTCTTCACCCAAAGGGTAGACAAATTTTAAGCACCAAATTCAAGCATCAGGAATCGCAAAAGCAATATACACTGGCCTTCAAATCTGTCTTGAGAAGGTTTAACGTGAGCAGCAGACAAAAGTAAAGTTATTTTAACCAAGCCCTTAGGACTGTCTTTGCAACAAGTGATAAGAACTCAACTCCAATCAGTTTAAGCTAAAGCTGTCAAATATTTTGTAACCTGAAAGGACAACACGAGAAAGGCCGAGTGAAGCACGGGCTAGCCCAGAGATTCGGAGCATCTCGTAAGAATTCAACGGTATCGATTCCTAGTTATGATGGTCTCTGTTGGGCCTTTTTCTTGGGCAGGACGACACAGTGACAAGAAGGCCACAAGTGGCCTACAGTTGACCTCATTCTTCAAGCTCATGACTGCAAAGAAAAGAGATTATCCCCATTTCTCTCAGAGTATATTTCAAAGTCCCCTAAAGGCCACTAATGAGCTGCACTTGGGTCACTTTCAGAACCCTGGGCCAAGGGGATGGGACATTCTTACTAGGCTTCCCGGGTCAGCATCCCACTTGCGAGAGATCAGGAAATGGAGGCCGTGTGCATTGATCCCCCGTGGCTGCTCTCGTGAATTACCATGAACCTGGTAGCTTAAATCAATACAACTTGGCTCTCTCACAGCTCGAGAGGCTAGAAGCTAGAAACCAGTATTATTGGACCAAAATCAAGGTATCGACAGAGCCATGCTCCCTGCAGAGGCTCTAGGGGAGAACGTTCCATATCTCTTCCAGCTTCTGGTGGCTGCGGCATGCCCTAGTTTGTGGACACATCGCTCCCATCTTCAAGGCCAGGCCCTGCAAGTCTCTCTCTGTGCCATGTTCACATAGATTTCTCCTCTGCAGGCATACACCAAATATCACTCTACCTCCCTCCTAAAATAACACTCGTGAATACATTTAGGACTTGCTCCTATAATCCAAGATAACTTCTCTGTCCCAAAATTTTTTTTTAACGTTTATTTATCTTTGAGAGACATAGAGACAGAGTGTGAGCAGGGGAAGGGCAGAGAGAGAGAGGGAGACACAGAAACAGAAGCAGGCCCCAGGCTCTAATGAGCCATCAGCACAGAGCCCGACGTGGGGCTCGAACTCACAGACCGTGAGATCATGACCTGAGCTGAAGACAGTCGCTTAACCAACTGAACCACCCACGTGCCCCTCCGTCCCAAGATTCTTAACCATCGTTTTGCCATATAAGGCAACATTCACAGGTTCTGGGGATTAGGACAGACATCTTTGGGAGAGTCAATTTTTAACCTACCACACCGTGTCACCAGCAATACTTCCAGAATCGCAGAGAGTAGGACCCTAATAATCCCAGGAGGAAAAGAGAGAAGTGAGCAGTGACATGAGCCCCTTGCAGGTTAAAGCATGCCCTTGCTCTATCCACCCTGACGCTGATTCTCTGGATACAATGAAGTCATCGCATGTTCGAAACAACACAAAAGCCAAACTGAATCTCATATCCTCTCTATCTTCGCGGTGAGGTGATGCAGCAGACAGTGCTGAAAAGAGCAGGTTTCATTTCAGGCTCCTGTTCATTTGTGCTCATGCACCTGGCTCATTCATGGCTGTTTCTCAGAGTAGAAGTGCAGTGATCACCAAGGCAGGATCCCAGGCATCAAAGACGCATCGACATTCCCATGATAGGAATATTAGCCAATCTAGACAAACCGAGTGCTTTAGAGACTGAGACAGAAGCAGCTGCTATAAAGCTCAGAAATCTTAAGTGCACCGGCTAGCATAGCAGGGAACTGTATGTATGAAAAGGAAGATATATACCCATTCTTTCAGTGTCTCTTCCTTGACTCAGATGAGGCTTAAGCCAAGAGGACCAAATGAGAACCCCTAACAAACACTAATTATAATACAGAAAGAAGATCTGAAAGCAAGTTTACATTTTTTTGGCTTTTTTTGCTTGTTTGTTTTCTTGATGAGTCTATTTAATTGAGGAGCTTATGCTGATACAAAAAAAAAAAAAAGGCACATGTACAGCAAACAATCTGGAGAATTATGATAAAAGTATAAAAAGAAAAATCCAAACCACCCACGACGTGGATATCACCACTGCTAATTTATGTATTTCAAATAATAAATTTAATTTATCTATTAAGAAGAGAAACAAGTTGCAACAAGCTGAAGGAATGTCTGAACTTCCTATTTCTTTACTGAAGTTAAAACTCCAAACAACATTCCTAAAGGTACCATTAAGAAAAGTTTTTAAACATGTAGAGGATGAGGTCATCAATGTAGCTGTTTAATTTCCAACCACGTTTCTTTAAAGAGCACTCCCCCATGTCCATGTAGGAAAACTCAGATGAGCAATTTAAGAAGAATCAGAAGAAACAAATAAAAAACAATCAATTTCATGTGTCTGTTGGCCATCTGGATGTCTTCTTTGGAAAAACATCTACTCATGTCTTCTGCCTGTTTCTTAACTGGATTATTCGTTTTTGAGATGTTGAGTTGTACAGTTATTTATATAGTTTGGATACTAACCCTTTACCTGATAAGTTATTTGCAAATATCCTCTCTCATTCCATAGGTTGCCTTTTAACTTTTGTTGATTGTTTCCTTCACTGTGCACAAGCTTTTTATTTTGGGGCAGTCCCAATAGTTTAGTTTTGCTTTTGATTTCCTTGCCTCAGGAGACTTATCTAGAAAGAAGTTGCTACGGTAGATGTCTAAGAGGTTATTGCCTATGTTCTCTGCTTGAATTTTGATGGTTTCAGGTCTCACAGGGGAGGTGGGTGGGGGGATGGGTGAAATCGGTGATGGGGATGAAGGAGGGCATGAATACTGGGTGCTGCATGGAATCGTGGAATCAATACATTCTATTCCTGAAACTAATAGTACACTGCATGGAGTTAACTGGAATTTAAATCAAAACTTACAAAAACAAAAACAAAACCTTGAAAATTACAAAGTTTAACAAGTCCTATATAAAATATTTTGACAAGAAACAAATTTTGAATTATAAGCTTGCTTTTATCATGACACTCAAGGAAAAACAGAAGGGAGAAGATGAACACTTATCCAGCAAAATGTGCTATTCATGAGACAAACAACTTGTTAGGGAAAAATAAAATAAACATCATTGAAAATTGATTATAATGCAAACTATAAATAAATCCTAAGAAATCACACACAAATGAAGACTGCGGCTCTTATGTTCCACCCACATTTGTTGCTTTTGCTTTTTCATCTTCAAAATCATCCAGTTTGTTTTATATTTGGAGCACCATTTACTTGTATACTTATTATCTTGGTTTCCCCATAGAATTTCTAATTGCATTTCTGCTTTTCCTTTTGATAAAAATAATCTTCATGCAATTAACCACTTCTCAGTTGTTAACCTTGTGACTTGAATAAAAATGTCTACTTTCTTCTTAAAGGCATTTTTTATGGAACCCTCTAATTTCATTTTGCATAATTTCCGATGAGCTGTATATGTGAGACATCATATTTTTATTTCTAGAAATTCTTTCTTGAACCGTCTTTTCTTTCTCACGGCAGCCTTCTCATGCCTTATGAACACATAACATGTTTATACTATTTTTTAACTAAATTTGAACATGCACTTAATTTATAAAGAAATCCGCAGGAGCCAAAACAAAAGACTCTAGTAAGCCCTCTGTGTTTTGTCCTGTACACTGTTCAAAGTAGGAATATACAACTCTTTCACAGTCTATTTTGACATTTATCTCCAAATCTCTAAATAAAATTATTTTACTGTTTTTCCTTGATTTTTTTTTTAGCTGAAAATACTGGCCCCTTCCGCAACCTATCCCTCGCCGCATCAATACACATGCCTTCTCCTGTCCCTATTTTCTCAATATTGTTTTATCGTAATTCTGCTCGGATATCCGGCATTTCCATATTTATGACTATGTCAATACTATTCACAGATGTGCCATCAAGTAAGAAATGTTTCTCAGAACAATTTCGTTTTTTTAGGGAGTTAATAATGGTCTTGTCTAGGTTTGTTCAGGCTGCTATAAAAAAATACCATACCCTGGGTAGTTTATAAAGCACAGAAACTTTTTCCTCACAGTTCCGGAGGCTGAAAAGTCTAAGAGCGAGGTGCCGGTGGGCTCCGTGTCTGGTGGGGATCTGCTCCCTGGCTCTCAGATAGTGCTTTTCTCTGTAACCTCACGTGGTGGAAGAGACGTCTCTGGGGTCTCTTTTTTAAAGGAGCTAATCTGAGTCATGGGGGTCCCCTCCTTGTGATGCATTCATCTCCCAAAGACCTCATGTTCAAACCCATCCCATTGGAGGTTAAATTCTAATATCTGGATTTGGAGGGGGGTCAGGCGGGGAGGAATGCGAACATTGTCTTCAGCAGGGCCCTGGTTTCTTTTTCTAGGCTCTCATTACTGATGAATTCCCCGATGCCCAACCATAAGTTGGCATTTTCTCCAAGCACATGCTAACAACTCAGGTATTCCACTATGGTCATTTTCCTGGAGAGACACCTTCTGACACCGCTCTGCCTACTCCAACGTGCCCCAGCCTCCAGCACAACCTTTCCACAATTACCTCTCTTTGCCTTCGTCATATTTTTCTCCCTCTCTGCCCTGTGGGAGCCTCTGCTTTCGGGCCTGGTGTGCTAATCAGACACTGTTCACATGGATTCCTTCACTTCCTGTCTCTCAGTCTCTAGTCACCTTTCTGGGAGATATCATCAAATTTATTGTCTTATTAACTCTTGACATCATTTTTTAATCATATTTTAAAAATAATCTGTGTAAGGCCATTTAATAGACTGAATAGTTTATTTGCTTTGTTTAATGGATGCAGTATCGTCTCTGATTTCAGCAAACATTACTGGTGACGTCTTGTCTCTATTGCCTCCAACTTTCTCATTGAATTTGTTCTATCACCTATTTTTCATAATGACAACTGTAAAAAAAAAAAAAAAAGAGCCAGTACATGAATTGCTTTGTAACCAGAAGTTACAGGTGCCTATTTTTCTAGACGTGACTTTCTTCATACTGGTGAGACTAATGATGTCATATCCTTAAGATTCTACTAATAGCCTATGAAATACCACAATGGTGTATTCTAAACATCTACATAAAATAAGTGACCATGAACACCACCCATGGGGGAGATGAGCTGCGATCTCACTACGGCCTTACAATTCATTTCCATTTTTTTTAAATGAAGATCTAAGCTAGTTCTAGGCACCCCAGTCCAATACATATCCAGGTTTGTCATGTTCCAAACTCAAGCCTCTGTCTTCTTTCAGGATGACCCAGGAGCTGTCGTGCTGCGGTACAAAGTGAGGGGAGATCTGAAAATCTGACTCCTCCCTCCACCGCCTCCTGCTTTTTTGCAGTTTCCACTGAAAAATCGGCTGTAAATCTTACTTTGACTCCACCGAGCATTGTGTGTCTTTTTCTCCCCATTCATTTTTAAGATGTTTCTCTTTGCCATTGGTTTTCAGTAGGTTAACCATAATGTGTCTAGATGTGGTTTTATATTATTTATCATTCTTGGTGCTTGCTGAATGTCTAAATCTGGTGAATGATGTTTTAAATCATTTTTGAAAGTGTCAGCAATAATTGTTAAGAATATAGTTACTACTTTGTTTTCTCTCTTCTCCTTTTGAGACTCGAATTACAGGTGCGATAGAATTTCAAAAATACCATATGTGTCTCTTACCTTTAATATTTTTTCCCCTAATTTCTCTCTGTACCTCAGGCTAGATATTTTCCAGCAACTAAATTCCAGTTTACTCTGTTAACTAGATCATCTGTGGGTTTAATTCTATTGCCTACTTTCACCTAATTTATCTGTCACAGGGTTTTGCCTTTTCACAGTTCTAGAATATTCCGCTGCAAGGAAACTGCAGAGACTCTAAATGATGCTACTTCCACCAAAGAATCTTCCTTCAGAGAGTTGCTTTTTTCCTCCGTAAAGCAGATTTGGGGGAAAGGGAGGTGAAAGGAGAGACTGAACTGGGTCAGGGTTGAGGCGGGATGTGGAGAAATTCAATAAACAGATTCATCTTTGTTTCTAGAGCGTGGACCCTCCAAGTTTTCAGTCAGTAACCTGTTGGGTATTTAGATCCTTGGTCCTTTAAACAGGGTGGAAGATTCCTTATACTCAGTTTTAGCTTGGATCTTTAGCCATAGGACCTTTAGGCAAACATCTTCGGGGGAAGATTAGCCATGTGTTTGAGGCCCATCATGTCTTTAATTTGAAGCTAGACTTCTGTGTCAGAGCGAAATGTCTGCAGATTTCTCTTCCTGACCAGCAGTCTACTGGAGGCTCAACCTTTAGCTGAACCCAAAAGAGATTTATCTCTTGTCCCACTTTCCTTGTTCTTGTGAACTTATAACATTTAAATATTGTCTCTGTTCTCGAAATGGTGTGTCAGGAAAGAGCTGAGGTAATCATATTTACTGAATAGCTATAATATTTTCCTGAATCTCATCGAATATAATATTTGGAATTTCTTTAACGTCATATTGTATTCCTTGAACTATTACCAGTTCATCTGAAGTAATTAGTTTTAGTTGTTATCCAGCTTTTACCACCATGTTTTGGATCGCGGTATCCTCTGTTCTTAGATATTTCCAAATTTCAAATTAAGGGGTGCTTCTATCCTTTAAAAAATGTCTTCGAATAATTTGGTATATATATATATGATTCCATTCTTAGCATTCATAGAGTTTTTCCTTTTGCATATCTTTACTGTCATCTAAACGTTATGTTTTTATGGGTGGAAGATCAGTACGTGCTGTGTCTCCACCTTCCTGAACCAGAAACTGATGGCGACACGTTTAAGACTACTTTTGATTTCAAGGCTCCTTTATCCAAATGATGATTAAAAATTTCAAGCAAAAAACTTTGTGAGGTCTTTGGGCTTCGCTTCATACCTACCCATATTTAATTTGCTATTAAGTAGAATACGTCCAATAGTGAATCTCCGAGTGGGCAAATTCCCTCTGTGCCTTCCAGAAAACACGTGAACGATAATGGAGTATCCGCCAAAATTGAAAAACACGGTTGAACTTCAAGAATTAAACCGTACAATCAATCCATTTTAAGTCATAACAGAGATGATATCCTATCAGTTCAAAGAGGCAAGCCCCTAGGCCAGCAAAAACTGGTTTGAACTGATCAAACACTGTGACCTAATGAAAAGGATACATATAAGCTCTAACAGGTTAGCTGTTATGGGGGGCCTGGGTGGCTCAGTTGGTTGAGCATCCATTTCTTATTTTCAGCTCAGGTCGTGATCCCAGGGTAGTGGGATCAAGCCCCACATCGGGCTCTGCACTGAGCATAGAACCTGCTTGGGATTCTCTCTCTCTCTCTCTCTCTCTCTCTCTATCAGTATCCTTCTGCCTCTCCCCACCTTCTCTCAAATAAAAATAAAAACAAAACAAAACAAAACAAAATAAAATGTTAGCTATTCAAGAACAGCAAAAGGAGAGTTTGAGAAACTTACATTAAACAGAGGCAGTGTCCATCACAGCTCTACCCACATTCCCTCTACCCAACTGAATCACAGGTACCAAATAAATTCAGGATGACAAACAGAGCATATGCTAAATAATCACCAAATCAGGGGGCGCCTGGGTGGCTCAGTTGGTTAAGCGTCCAACTCCTGATTTCAGCTCAGGTCATCATCTCACAGTTCGTGAGTTGATCTCTGCATCAGGCTCTGTGCTAACAGCGTGGCGCCTGCTTGGGATTCTCTCTCTCTCCCCCCCCCCCCTCTCTCTCTCAAAAACAAATAAATAAATTTAATTTAAAAACCTGTAAATTTAAAAAAAAGAAAAAAAAGAATGACCAATCGGGATTTTTAGTCCAGTCACTATAGAGAACAGCAGGCCAACGGAACTCGTACGTTTTCCATTTGTATTTTTCCCTTGCCATTCATTCTCATGCAGCCCCTAGGTCACTGGGAGATTCCGCTTCCAGAATACATAATTTCCTACACAAACAAGAAATCCTTTACTTATCTCTGAAACAAAGGGTTCTTCTGGGATGTTGGCTTATCTATTTGTGTCAGCATTTGGGGAGAGGCGCATAAGTAAGGAAAATGAAAGCAGGGCAGAGAGTCTAAGCAGGCCCATCATTCAGCAGTCCTGTCAGGCGCTGGGGCCACTTCTGAAATAGAGGTAGAAATGCATTTTAGATAAATGAAACGGACCCCTCCGTTTATCTAGCAGCCTGCGATTGTCAGGCAGGATTTGCTGTTGGCTCACAGAAACTTCTTGACCTTGTTTCGTGAAACTAAAGGATACACACAGCTAAGAAAAATATTCATGCATCTTCAATTTCGCTTTCGAGGTTGCAAGTGAAGCACAAATTCAGAAATGCATAGGGAAAATTGTTAAAGACTAAGGCATGCACAATACAGCAGAATGCATTCAACAATCAAGTAGACACACAAACCTTTCACTTCTTTGGTGGCAGGACGGATGTCTGTGTGGGCAGAGCATCAAGACAAGCCTAAGTAAAACATGCAGACACACTGGGTGGTACACACCGCAGTGGGCGCTCTCAGCGACTCACCCGGCTCTCCTTACAGGACAGTGCACCTGCCAGCTGGCTGCTGTCGGCTTTGGCTGATATTGGCTCACGGATGCCCCTTTCTCTGAAAACGCTCTTGGCTGATGAGTGTAACCTCGTTAGACTGTGTCACCAACTTTCCCCAAATGCGAAAATCAGTAGCTAATGATCGAAGGACAAGGGGGAATTGAGTATAAATCACCCCCCTTGCCTCAAAGGGGACCAACTGAGATCCTCTCTAGGCTCCAGAATTCCCTTGGGATCGAGTTGACACTAGACTCCAGCTGAGAGCAAATTCCTGCCTAATTCTGCTTTCTGCTCTCTTCTCACTCCCCACATGCTGAGAACATGCCCTCCGCACAGCACAGCATATGAATCCGTGTCTCGGACTTCCAGGAAACCCAACCTAAAACACGGATATAAATGAACCATTACACTCTCTGTCTGTCAGCTGTCAACCACACAGAGAAGAGCCGTCAGCACCAATGACTACAATGAGGTGGCCTGTTGGTTAGTGATTAAGAGACTGTTCTCCGGAGCCCGACAGACCCAGATACACACCTTAGCTCAGCCACATACCAGCTGGGGGGTGTTGGTTAAACCACAGAAACTCTCCAAACATCAAACCCTTTTCTATGAAATATTAAAAATAATATAACTTGGGGACACTTGGGCCACTCAGTTGCTCAAGCATCTGACTCTTGATTTCAACTCAGGTCATCATCTCACAGTCGTGAGATTAAGCCCTGCTTAGGGCTCCATGCTGGATGTGGAGCCTGCTTAAGATTCTCTGCCCCTCTCCCATTCTCTCTCTCTCTTTCTTCCTCTTTCTAAAAAAAAAAGAAAAAGAAAAAAAAAGAAAAAGGAAAAAGAAAGAAAAAAAGAAGAAAAATAATATACCTTCAACCTTAATGATGTTGAGAGGGTCACGTTGAAACAACGCGTGTGGAGAGCTGACTGCGGAGTTTAGAGTGAGTACCACCTGCTATTGTACTGCTGTGGTCACATGATTTTATGGCAATGAGGCCACTGTAGTTGCATCAAACGAGCATGATGCCAAGGTCCCAAGTGTACGAAAAGTTTTCCTTAAAGAGGAGGGATCCAGGGGACATTTAAGCAATGGCAGAAGAAAGAGAAAGTGGAAGGATGGTGGGCATTAGGATCCTAATGCTGAAAGGGCCTGCAGGGATACTGGAGTCCACGCTTCCTCCAGGCTCTCCTCTCCACAAGGCACCAGGGAGAAACTGAGGTCTGAGGAGGTTACGTGGCTTCTTCAAAGTATCCTTGCTTTGTTATTACAGAGATGTTAGAAGCAGGAATAAACCTGTGTGTGTTGTGGTAGAAACGTAGAATGACGGTGTGTTTGGGGGGTTGGAGAACAGGAACAGTAAGGGCATCCCTAGTGGCTAGGCGCGTTTTTCCTAGCACCATCTGGGAGGAAATGTTAACACCTGCCAAGATCGTCCCAGTTCTCTGCCTGTTCCTGAGCACGCAAACTACGCTCTCCACCCCCCTTGCAGTCGATTAAGGCCACGTGACTGAGTTTTGGCCGCTGGAATTTGGGCAGAAGGGAGGCATGCCACGTCTGGGCATGGCCCACAGGATCTCCTTTGCGTGGTTTTCCATTCTTTGCCCCATGCTGCCCCTGGAAATGGGGGTCGGAGATGGGGGCGCAGAATGCAGTAATCCTGGGCTCAGGGCTCCCACCGCCTCTACGGCGCGCTGTCTTGCAAGGGAGTAATAAGGCTCTGTGTGTGTGTTCGGCCCCTGAGAATCGAGGGGCTGTTTGTTGACAGCAGTTAGCTCACCTTCACGAATACTCTGAAACTAGGAAAACCTAAATCATCATTATGAAATATGCATAACAACTATAAATCCTCCGGGAAGTTATAAGAAAGGGAAAGTAAATGTATTTGAATAAATGGGTAGATAAAACAGCACTCGACGGGAAATATTCACCAAGAGAGTAGCTGCAGGAATTCAGAATTTAGGGACGAAGGGGACCAAATTTTTAGGTTTCCAATTCAAAGGTCAAGCCCTCTGGGACCATGGGACATTGCATGCAGACTCAAATAAATGCATCAACCAAATACCATTTGAAAAACTAAAAAAACAAAATCAAAACCAAAAAATTACACTGTATTCACCACTCACCTAGGAAATAACACATTGAGAAGAACGTCTTATGTACGAGGTACCATAACAAACCTTTCTTAAAGGGTCACTTAGTAAATATTTTAGGCTTTTTAGGCGGGGTAGTCTCTGTGACAACTGGTCAACCCTGCTATGCAGCAGAAATAGACAATATATAAGAGACACAGACACGGGTGTATTTATGTTCCAATAAACTCTATGAAGTATAAACCCAGGGGGGCAGTATGCAAATGAATGGGCGTGGCCATGTTCCAAGGAAAGTTTAACTATGAGCGACAGGCCCTGGTTTGCAGACCCCTGAAAGGTGTTAGTAACATCGATCTCTATGATTTCTTCCACTTCTACAATAGCATGATTTTAGGAACATGTTTGATAAAGAAAGGAAAAATAAAGCTTAGAATTACGATTTCTGAGGACTACAGTATGGACTGCTTTCTAATTATCCAATATAAATAGAAAATTTGATTTCAAAAATTAGTCAATATGAGTATCTCCTCTGAATAATTATTCTAAATTATTAAGTAATACACCATTCTTTAATTTAAAGAGAAAAACTCCAACAGGGTACTTATGTCATATTGTTATGACCCATCAGAGAGATACAGGTATTATAAATTGACCGAATTTATCAAAAACATTTTTTAATGTTTATTTATTTTTGAGAGGCAGGGAGGGGCAGAAAGAGGAGGAGACAGAGAATCTGAAGCAGGCTGTCAGCACGGAGTCCGACGCAGGGCTCGAACTCACGAACCGCGAGATCATGACATGAGCTGAAGTCGGATGCTTAACCGACTGAGCCACCCAGGCGCCCCAGTTGACTGGATTTATTTTTAAATTTAATCGCATACTGACAAAAGGAAACAACTTAAACTCCAGAATTCCAGGAGCATCTTTAGAAATGGTCCCCAAGGTTTCATACACGTGTTTGGTTAAATATACAAAGAACTCTAAAGAGAAAAATTCCTTAAGCACATCAAAGATCTTACAGATTCAATCAAGTAATCTTAACATCACAGCGTAGAAAAATGGCTTCTTCAAAGCACATGGGAGTGAGGCAGCAGTTACCCAACACAGGGTTTCAACCTTGGCACTATGAGCACTCTGAGCCACAGTAGTCTTTGTGGAGTGGGGACAGGCATTATAGGATGTGGAGCAGAATCCTAGGTTCCCACCCAACAGATGTGTCTCACTATTCCCACCAGGGTGAAAGCCAGGGGTTCTCAGCAGGTTCAGTAGCCCCCAGTTGAGAAACAATGGTTTAGGTATTGTCAAGTTGAAACTCAATTCCCCAACCTTAAAGATCGGGGAAACAAAGTTAACATCTACCCTAACTTCCAACAGAAATCTCTACCCATATTGACCAGGTAGTCAGACACTTAACAGTTTTGAACTAACAAATCATGGAGAGGCAGGTGGCAAATAGGACACAGATTTCATTTTTTTTTTTTTTTTGGCTTATTCCAGCAGTTGTGAGTGAGAAATGGGCTGTGAATTCCTTTCCATCAGTAACAAAACAATATAAAAATGGATTTGGAGCTATTTCCTCAGAGAATATTAGAAAGATGAGAGCCTAAATGAGCTACAGTCCCTTTGTGTTCTTAGGATGCCTTTCAAGGAGGGTCTACCTCGGGCTGCCCCGGGCATCATTCCAGATGGGAAAATGTTGTCACTTAGTCTTGAGGCCAGCTGCATTTCTGTATTTCTCACAAACCTTCTTTGTTCTTGCAAAATGACTGCTGTGATCAAAGCAAGAAGGAAGGCGATCTGAAGAGTTGAATCTGGCGATCATGACAACAAGTGGGAGACACTCAGAATGGTGAGTGGCCACGTCTTCTATCACCACGCCTGACTGGCTTTCAAGATGTCACGGCCAAATTGCAGCACTTGGTGGCCACGAGGAAACTGATCCCAGCCTCTGAGTGGAAAGATGCCTTCTAGATGATATCACATTGATGTCTGATTCTCTAGCCATTGATGAAAACCAGGTTTTCTTTCCTTAAATTAAAAGCAACTCTCGGTCTTTCACTTTAATGCATGGGGTATGCCAGTTTGAAAACCGTAACAAATATTCTGAGTACAGGCATTTTACCTCGCGGTACGCCTACAGGTGCATACTTTTGTGGTGATGCCAAGACTCCTTCCTCGAACAGATAATGCTCACCCAGGGCAACAGAGGAATTGTACCCAACCCAATCCTGGGTCAAACCTGTCCTGCTTTAGAAACCCCACCAATGACGTCTCGGCCTAAGTAGAGAGGCAAAGAGAAAGACTGCTTTGCATCCAGGTTCCGTGGAACCTCCAGACTGCTTTCAGCATCACCAGGCTTCTGGGGCAATCTGACCTCACTGTGCTTGTCCCATTCTGAGGCCACCCCACCGAGGTCCATTTTTCTCACCGGCGGATCTCAGGACAGTTCCACAAGCTGAGTCACAAGGCGTGGCCATGTCTGGATGGACGGTATGCTCTGACTCCTCTGCAGAATGCTGGCAACCTGTGTCCCGTCCTCCCTTCACTGCTCGGGGAGGAACAAGACCTGGTCCCTCCACTTCTCTTCTCACCAACACCATAAACTGGGGTCACCAGTGGGGACCGCCTTGATCTGAGGAAGTGGGGAGGGGAAGATGCATGCAAAGGTGTTCGCTGTGCTCCTGCTATGGCCGGGGCTGTGTCGGCTACTCTGTGTACAGCAGCACGTTGAATTCAGGGGTCATTCATGGGAGACAGTCTCTAGAATTCTGTAGCAACCACCGGACAGAAGGAGAAAAAAGGAACATTATCCAGCATCTTCTTTCTTGTTACTGATCCTACAACACCATCAAGGCAGGAGACGAAGCCAGGGCAGAGCAAGAGTACGGAGCACTACTGGCGTGCCCGAAAGGAGTAAATCAGAGTCTCCAGTCACCTGTATCGTCCTAGAAGTATCCTTTGGGGTGAGAGGGCACACGCCCGTGTTCCTGGACGCCTCTTTCAGCAAGCATCTCTCACTGTTCTAGTTTCTGGGTTGTATTCCTTTCCTTCTCTTGAATTTAGGGACGAAAATATGAAGCTTACTTCTTCACCCCACTAATGAGGAGTTTAAAAAGTTAAAGAGTGGACATACTACTCGAAATCGAGGCATTACAACAGACATTTGTCTCGCGTCTACCACCTGCGGGTAATCTAATGTAAAGACCCAACACCAAGGAGACAGAAATAGAATGTTCCTCACGACACACAGGGAGAATATCCACTCGAATCAATGCGTGCTCGTCAGAAACCGAGGCTGTGAGGCTATGAAATGAATCAGAGGGTCACCTGCCCAAAGTGACTCAGGATGAGTCACAAAGACAGTGTGTCTCCCGGGGGACTCAGGATCGGCAATCTTTTTCTAGATTAAGAAGAGGATGGGGTAAAAGGGTTTACCAGAGAGGATAACGAGACCAAATGTTTGCTTGATCCTAGGAAAGAACCTCCATGTTAGGAAGCCACAAGCAGCTTGACATGACAGACAAGCTGGAGGCACCCCACGGTGATGGGAGAGACAGGATCGATGCAAGCAGCCACAGGGAAGCAGACCCTGCTGTCACGGGAGAGGGGCAAGATCACACGAAGCCTTGTCCGGTGTGAAATAAGGGCTCTCGCTGATTCTCAATACTGATTATCTCCACTCCGTGGCAAATCATTCTCCCCCTCCCCCCGGCGTCCCCATTTCCCGTGTTGAAACAATCATTTGTTTATCTTTAGTGCGAGACGGAAGGAGGAAATTATTAGCCTGAGACGTTCAAATTAATCCAGCTGATCCTAGTAGAAAATAACATTTCTATGATATAACGGAAGGCCTCCGAGTCATAAATGCTTCCGCATGCACTCTCTAGAACTGCCCCGTCCAACAGGGTAGCACTTGCCAGAGTGGCCTCTTGAATTGGTGGCCAGTCCAAATCAAAATGGGCTCTATGTGTAAAATACACATGAGATTTTATAGATTTAATTAAAAAAGAGAAATGCAACATCTCATTGATTTCATGAAATGAGTCCATGTTGAAATAATATTTTTGAGATGAGTTAAGACAAATATGTTATTAAAAGTTATTCCCATTTCTTTGTACTTGTTTCGAAATGACCACCAGTTTCAACAAACTACCAGTGAGGCTCACATTATGTTTCCATCGGACTGTGCTGATTATAACACCAATATCGCCCTTTCTTTATCTGTACACCTCCCTTTTTGGTCACCCTTGGAAACGGTCATTTAAATTACAACAAATTGTTCATAGAAATCAGGAAGACAGCTTTACAGAAGATATGTAAGAAAGACCAGTCTGTCAGCAGGAACTCCAGCTTCACCACTCTCCACGTGGGGTAAACAGTAGGCTACGGAGCAGCGCAAACAACCACAAAATGTGCAAGAGGAGACTTGCACTATTTTGCACCAATGGCAGATGTCTGACAGCTGGCATCGGGGCTGTGTCATCAAAGCGACCATTCAGAACATCACTGACTTCTTGCCGGGTCCTGTGTCAGTAAACTGCGGTCTCTCTTACCAGGTGGTCATTCTAATGGGTTTTCAACCAATAACCCCAATCTGACTTCCACCGAGAGGCCATCTCGACAACGGGAAACAATGACGGGAAAAGCAACGTGGTTTCCTCGCCCCCACAGCAACATCACACATGAATCAATGGCAATGCCTCACCTGACTCTTCGCATCTATTAATTCTGACGTAACTAACGTTGCAAGAAAAGCACAACGGAGTCTCATAAACCCTTCGCCTAAACTCCTAGGTTTGCCCATTCATTCTTTTATCAACTTGTTTTATCATTCTTTTGGTGCGCATGTATAGTAATTTTTAAATGATTTCAGAGGAAGTTAGAAAATGATACCCTTTACCCCTCCTTGTCTCAGGTTTGCCCAGAGAACGAGGCCATTCTCCTACACAATCACATTACTGTGACCAAAACAGAAAATTCGTATCAATACATGTCTACTACCTACTCCGCAGACATTAGAATTTTGCCGTTGTGTCAATAGTGCCCTTTGTAGAAGCAAGAAAAAACATTTATTTTTTCTCTTCCAAGATACAAGTTGGATCGAGTGTTTCACTTGACTGCCATGCCATTTTTTTCTCCTTGATGATGGACTCGACCTTCATTCTTTACATGCCTTTCATGACCTGGTGATTTCTGAAGAGTGGAGGCCAGTTTTTTAGAGAATACCCTCGGTTTTGGTTTGTTTGATGGTTCGTCCTGATAAAACTGGTTGGAACACTGAGGAAACCTTGCTGTGTCCTTCTCCGTGCACTGAATCAGGTCACGCTGACTGGCTCTTTGTCCCGTTACCTGGTTATGGTGAGACTAGCCGGGTTTCTTCACCATCAAGTCATAATTTTCCTCTTGTAATTAATAAATATTTTATCGGTAAATATTTTGAGACTTTATAAATATCTTGGTCATCATCAAAGTCTCACCCATAAATTTTAGCATCCGCTGATCATTTTTGCCTGAATCAATTTTTAGTCTGATGGCTACCAAACGATGATCTCTTGATTAAATCATCTCTTCAATATCTAGGCAGTTGACGTTTGACAGTAAGGAGTAATGGCCCCTTCCGACCCATTTGTTTATTCATTCATTGATTTTTTATGTTAGTATATACTCATCGATTCTTGGTTAATTCACCGTGTTATATAATCTGATACCATTATTATTTATTTTAACAATCCAACTGTCCCAGATTTCTTCAGTGAGCCTGCGTTCAGGTGGCACCTAGGTCCTTTTAACCTGCCCTCGTCATTCTCTGAATATGTCCTGAATTCCTGAAATAACAAGAATCTTCCAGGCTTCTCTGAGACTTTTGCTGCCCAGACCCCGGAACCATCTACTTCTCCAAGGAACTTTAGTTCCTCTTAGTGGACAATTAAGTTTAGGAACCAAGAACTGTATTATTAAATGTGCTCATTGCTACTACAATGACAATCCTTCCAGAACGTCCCAGCCAAGAAAACTAAGAAATAAGGAAATGAGAGAGCACGTACATGTAAATAAGTGTATACACACATGTCTATACACATTCTTTCCCCCCCCAACACACACAATGTGGTAGATCATCTATTACACCATGAGAATCAAAATTAGCACAATATATAGTTCCCGTCAACTGAAAGATCTATATTTTAATAAGAGTTTTAAAATGGTATTTTGGTTACACTGCTGATCATTTTGATTTCTTATTAAACCATGACTTTACCAACCAATCAACTCATATACGGACTTATACACTAAACAAAAACAAAACAAAACAAAACAGAAGACATATACTAAACTACAGTGGCAAGATAATTCATTGCCTGGTGTGATGAGATGATTACAATACTGAATCACTATTTAGCATTATCACTTTTAAAAACAAATGCAATTAACATTTGTTGAGAAACTACTACGGCTTCTTCCTCTTGCACGTCTTACTTTATTTAATATTAGCAGTGACAGCGTGGGGTGAGTGGTGCCTTGTGGCCATTTCACAGATGAGGAAACCCACGGTTCAGCAACTCCAGGACACACGGAGCTATATCACAAACCCAGGTCTATCGGTCTTCAAAGCCCTTGCGTTTTTACCAAAATTAGCTTTGCTTGTGGGATTGGCCTATTCTGAGGCCCTGGTGAATGACAGATAGGTGGAATATTAAACCCTAGCTAGGATGCCTGGCTGGCTATGGTCATTAGAGCATGCGACTCCTGATGTTGGGATTCCGAGTTTGAGCCCCACACTGGGCGTGGAGCCTACTTACTTAAAAAGAAAAACACCCTCATTCTAAAGTTTCCTGGATGTTCCTAAATCCCAGCATTACGTGCAGAAGAAATCAACATAAACTCCTCTCCAACTACTTCTTAGAGCTCTAGTACGGAGGGCAACATTACAATTGAAGAACTTTTCCCAAGTTACACAGAGCCCAAGAGTAGTTCTAGCACATTCCATGGGGAGTTCCAGATGCTCTGTAGCGAGATAGTTGTGTCCTAACTCTCCCCTCGTCCAAGGAGACCGTGGTTACCAGACCCTTCTGAAAGCCTGAAGGGCAAAAGTGGGCCTTCGTGATTCACCTCTGCCACTAAAATACTCTATTCAGGCCGAAGGATCTCAGGTTCCTTCCTCAAACCGTAAAAACAGAAGTAGGCAAAGTGCATTTTTAATCTATCGTCACTTACTCTTTGCTTTTCATGGTTTTTAACCCTTATACCCATATTTATGTAATTAATAATGATGAAGACGAAGACGTTTTTCTAAGGGAACTGACTTAGTTTCTAAGGGAATGGACAAAAACATGATGGCTGAAGGCAGCAATATAAATAATCAACGACTATTCTAACTGGGCGGGGAGTGGGTAAGGTGCTCCCAGACATTGAGGAGTTGTTCTCTGAATTATCTGTCGTGTGGCAAAGACTAAATCAGGACGATGCCCATGAAAGGAAGGGAGGCTGCACAGTCGGAGAAAGGGGCCAATCGGGAATTAAAGAAGGTGATGACTCGTATCAAACAGGGCAGCCAAGAGTCCGGCAGCCTGACTCTCTGAGGAAACGAATCTCTGCTCTGCCGTGATTAATACCTTTACATACATCTGTCTTCATCCCCTCAGACGGTAAGCTCATTGGGATGGAAAATGAAAGCTTGAAAAAGATAAATCGCACCTACCTGGATCAGAGACAAATCCTCAAGCTGTAACCTGAAGAGGTAGTTTCTACAAAATACAAAAAGAGAGCAGTTTTATTTTTAATAGATTCAAAATATCACAGGTCATCAAAATCATGAGAACAAGGGAAAATGAAGCAATGATTTGGGGTTTCCAAAGCATCATCTTGCTAAGAATCTGTGGAGCACAGTTGTCCTTACGTCTCAGAATTCAGAGAGGCATTCAATATGTCAGCAGGTGCACATTTGAGACTGGCAAAAGAGTTAAGGAATACGGCGTGAGTGTGTGTGTGTGAGTGAGTGTGTGTGTGTGTGAGTGTGTGAGAGACTAAGCTGAATCTCAATTATTAATGGACTCTTTTGATCCATGTGGAATGGACCAAAGGACACAGGCCGTCAACTCGGAAACTGAGTTTAAGTTAAGTAAGAGAATACAGAACCATTCTTCATGAGTCTTCATTCTTACGGATCACCTACATTCACATGATTTAGAACTACAGCACACCCCGTTTTGGAATTCAACAATATTCTGGGTATTAGAGCGTTCTGTGTTGTTGGATGGATTCGGTGTGTGCAAGTTTAGAAGCATCGACTTGTCGGGCCACAATCAAGGGTGTGAAAGAGTCCCCTCTGGCCGCCCAAGAGTGAAGCAAAAAATCAGAGAAAAAGAAAGGACCTGTTTTCCACAATGAGGGGGAAGAACAATGAGCTATACAGCGGGGACCAGCACAGCGTGGGGGCAAAACACACACATCAGCCACGGCAGGCTTTGGACTCTCTTGCCATCGCTTAACCCCATGCACATGGCCTCCAGGGGCCAGGGAGGAAAAGTTAGGCCAGGTGTGAGCAATAATGGCAGGAGGCCTGTCATACAACAGACCCTATGAAGGCATGAGTGTGGGAGGGGTCTCCAAGAAGCTATTGTTTTGGGGCACCTGAGTGGCTCGGTCAGTTGAGCCTCTGACTCTTGATTTCAGCTCAGGCTCAGTGCTGAGCATGGAGCTGCTTAAGATTCATTCCTTCTCTCTGTCTCTCTCTCTCTCCTTCCCTCTTCCCCTCTCCCCTGCTCTCATGTTCTCCTAGATATATAAAAAAATGAAAATTAAATTTAAAAAAGAAGCTATTGGTTTATACAGGGGCTGGTCCAACCAAGGTTCTTTCCATGGCTCTGAGAGAGTAACGAGGTTCCCAGCTCCAGCAAGAAACTCAAGTGGATAATTTTCATTATTTGGGGAAGTGGGTAGATGTCAGAAGTGGACACGCTGCCCTAGCAGAAGTGACAAGTGACAGCCAAGTGAGGACAACAGCATGACCTTGGGAGGACCAAGAAGCATCCTTACTGGGCAGACAGACACGAGAAGACAAAGCCAACAGAGAAGCTGATGCCTAGTGGCCTGTGCGTGCACGCTGCTCGGAAGAAGAAAAGGGATGAGCTCACTTATAGAGATCTCCTGTGTCCCTGGCTTCGCCCCTTGGTCACTCTGCTTACAGTCTGCCCCCCCACCACGGTGCCACCGCGGAAAAGTCGCCTCCTCCAAACCACTTCACCATACCCTTTCCGAACCTCCAACTTAACCTCCGAAATAATGCCAGA
Organism: Paguma larvata; assembly: GCA_030068075.1. Lineage (NCBI taxonomy): Eukaryota > Metazoa > Chordata > Mammalia > Carnivora > Viverridae > Paguma > Paguma larvata. Next base: position 6,510,473 of record CM057826.1, read on the forward strand.
GAAGCTCCCAGAAGCACTGCTTGGCACATGCCGCCTCCACCAGAAAGCCACTTGGGGAGCACTTCCCCCTCTCTCTTATTACAGACGGGTCAGAGCCCTCCATGCCGACCCAGATCAAGGATGCCTTTGACAAGGGAATGTGACAGCAGCGTCTGTTTTTATTTCGTCGGGCCCCACACAGAGGCCAGGTTTCCAACAGACCCATCTCCCTGCAGGGGAAGGAACGCGAACCGGGTGCACACACGGAGTGTAGTCGAGCTGCAGTGCGCAGCGCCACCGGAGGCTCACGAGCATTTGAAGATGGGCCGAGCCTCCACCCGACGTGACCTGGAGGCCGGCACGGCTCCTCTAAGACAAGTCAGCAATCTAGACGCACGCGCAGATGGGTCTTCCAGAAGAGAGGATTACCAGTCCAGTTCCTGGCCTACCGCACACGTTGCCTTTAAGAGCAGAGTGCCGTGGCTCCCACCCTCACGCCATCTCCTAATTGGCCCCTGCCTGCAGGACGCTGCCACCATCACTGCACCGTGACCACAGGAGGCAGCGTCACCTAGGGGCCAAAGCTGTGCCGAGACCCAACCTCCTGAGGGAAGCTTAAGCCCTCCGTGCCTCAGTGCTCTCATCTGTAAAACGGGGCCCATACTCCTCCCTACTTCCTGCGGTGTCGTGACAGTACGTCCAAGGAAAGCACCGAGAACGATGTCTGATCCATTGCAAGCATTCGATCAATTGTGGCCCCTCGCGGGCAGTTTACGGAAAATGCTGACATTTCCGGACACACTGAAATCCTCAGCCGATTCTCCATGGTACAGGGAAGGAAGGAGAGCCGCTCTCCAGCCATTTCCGGTTTCCGGCGGAAGCCGGCATGACCGTGTGTTCAGGTGCGTGGGGGTCCTCGTCTGCAGGGATAGTCCTGCACTACTGGGTTTTCGGGAAACAAAGCAACACTGTTTGTAGCGTCATGGTTCTGGGAACCAATCACCACATTCTTCAACTCACTGACTCTTTTAGGCAAGACTTTTTCTGTAAATATTTCCAGTAAAAGAAATTACTCATATTTGTGGTCAATTAATTACCTAAGGGGTCTGATGAGATCGAAAGGCCACCTCCCTCTCAATCCCTCTGTTTCTCTCTCCCTCTCATACACCACCCCCCATCATACACACGCACACATACACACATGGACACAGGCATCTATATCTGGGAACTTTCTAGAAAGGCACATCTCATACAGAAACAGAACTGGAAGTGCCTTCACACCACTGAGGAAAGAAGACGGTAGTGTCCACCATACTCTGTAGAGCTCTGGGCAGGACAACTGGAGAGAAGAGCTCAAAGTCCTCTCTCTGTTTTGGGTTGGAGGACATATGGATTCTCTTGAGACCCCTCAGTCCACTTTCCAGGTGCCTTCCATGAGGGGAGGGTTATAGTATGAATGTTTGTTATCTCCCTAAATTCATATGTTGACACCCTAACCCCAAAGGTGATGGTCTTAGGAGGCAGGGCTTTGGGGCAGTGATTAGGTCATGAGGGTGGGGCCCACATCAATGGGATGGATGCCCCCATAAAACAAGCTCCAGAGATTCTTCACCTCTCCTACCGCGTGAGAACACCAGGAGCCACTGGCCAATCTGTAACGCAGAACCCAGCCATGCTCCCTGACCTTGGACTTCCATCTTCTGGAACCATGAGAAGTAAACCTCTGCTGTGTACAAGCCACCCAAGTCTGGAGAACTTTGTTCTAGCTGCCCCAACAGACCAAAACAGAAAGACACTGACTTATGATAAGAAACATGCCACGTTCTCAGTTCACATCTCCCCAAGCAAAACTAACTCAGCTGAGGACCCTTTTTCTGCCTGTCAGGTCCCAGGGCATAAAGGCGACCCTCCCCGCCCCCACCACTGCTGGTGAATTTCAACCATTTACATTTACTCCCCTGAATACCTGAGAGCTGTGGTACCCTTACAACCATCTCATCAGGGATAAATCAGGGTGGTGGAGACACTCAACAGGTGAACAGAAAGGAAGGGGAGAGAGAAAGAGCCACAGTACTTATGACATGCCACGACTACTATGCCAACGCCCCAATGAAAAGAAGCATCGAAGAAGACTGAAATGTTTCCTTTGGTATTTCTAGGTTACGAGATGCAAACTGGTGATTTTTAAAACCATCCTCAATTTTAGGTAAAAAAAAAAAAAAAGAGAAAAAAAAAGCAGAGAATTCAAGAATTCTAAAGCCAAGACCTCCTTCAAGGGTATACACCTACAATCTGGTGATGAGGAAACTTCTAGAAATCAAGAGGTGCAGGGTGATTTATTCAAGGCTGTTAGGATCAGATAAAGTCCCCACATTAGAATCAAGACGTCTCGCACCATGCTGTCCATGGGCCCCCGTGCCACATGCGTCACCCATCAGTCATCCCATGTCACTCTCCTGACTTCACGGGCACACACATCCCCTTACACACACAGTTCTTACAGCACCGTTATTTTATGTCTTCATTGTTCATTTGCAGGAGCATTTACATATCACTTTGAGACCATTCTAGTCTTAACACTGCTAATGGCTGTTTTTCTGATTCTAGGTAATTGATTCTCACCCTTGGGACTGAGATCTGACTGTGACATATGTCTCCCCATTAAGCGAACATGTTAACCCTACTGCTCTGGCTCATTAAATGGTGACTCCTTTTCCCCTCCTTATTTCTCACAATTTTTTCCTGAAACGGCCTGCCCATACTTATTTTATGAGTGCCCATGTTTCTTCATTTATGACATAAGAGAGCTAAGCGATACCATCTATCAGTATTACTAAGTACTACAAATCCCTAAAAGACGGTGACCCTCTTCAGATATGAAATGGCCAAGGGCGTCGAATGAATATGTAACCACTGAGTGAAAGACTTGTTATCATATTTCAACCAATTCCTGAGAAATACTTTAAGTGGTTTTATTTTCTGCAACCGAGTCCCATATTTCAAAATAATTTTAAATAAAAACTCAGCATGTAAAAGAGGAAGGCTAATTCTTCATTCATGAAAACTCATCCAACAAAGTACTCACACGTAATATTCGTTCATCATAGTCGATTAAGTTGACTTAAAATTTCTGAAACTAGAATTATGGGAAATTGTACAACTTTTGTGTTGGTTGGTTGGTTACATTTTTGTTGCTATTTTTTGTTTGATTTTGGAGACGAAGAGTTGGTAGGGGCTTACGAATACTTGTTTCATACATGACAGCAGTCTACACAAAATCCAGGTAGGCAACTTAATGCCTTCTTGGTACTTTCCATATTAGAAAAATGTAATCCGACACATTTCAGTATTCACTTTATCTATCATGATTTTCAACGATTTAAAAACCTGTTTTTAAAAAATGAAATGTAAACGCAACATTTGTGGAATTCCCCAATCCCCTCCCTGGAACCTAAGAATCTGACAAAATGCAGTGTGGATTCTACTCTCCGCAAACGCCTTTCCTCGAACTCTTTGGTTCCAAGGACAGCTTGAAGTCCATTTTTGCTATTGGACAAATTCCAATGCAGCCAGCAACAAGAGGGACCCGAAATCTCTCAAGACAGCTTGATCCATCACAGTTTGGGTCAGCGACCTATGAAGCTGAAGATTACAAAAGAAAGAAAATCTTCTCAAGGGAATAAAAAATTGATATTCCCAGATGTTGGGCCACTCACACACCAAAGTAAGATCTATGGTCCTCGGCAAGCGGCTGTTCTCCAGGGCATTCCAGAAGGGGCAACCACTTTATCTTGCACTCGTGAGCACACCAAGGAGGGAAAACAATATATGTGAGGTTCACGAGAAAGGCTGCCAACCTTTCCAACATGAAGGAGTAATGATTCTGGCTTCCAGCCAACAGGGAATGCTAACCAAATGTTTCATATCAGGTCAGTTTCTCTGGGAGGGCAAAGCTCTGAACGACCCAAAGCATTTAAGTGGTCTCATTCATCATCATAACACCCCGGGAGATGTAAATAGGTAGAAATAAGGAATATCGCCAATCTGCAGGGACGAAGGCAGTGGTGCAACAGGTTAAGGGATTAGAATTTTTAGAACATATTAGTTGTACAGCTGAGGGGAACTTTTCCATATTTTCAGTTCCCCCCTCTCGTTCCAGAAGTACAAAGCAAGTTTACCACGCTGTAAAAGTTCAGTTTTACAATGATAGTAAATAAAAGTATGAGTTTTTCTTCCCTCGGTATGGCTCTCCTTTTTTTTTTTTTTTTCCAAATGTCAGGGAATAAAATTTGACATGGCGCATTCAAACGTAATAACTGTATTACTTTTAGGAGCAATAATGTATGAGGGATACATAGATCCAACAGACTGAATAATTCAAATCACAAAGCCGTTACATTTGGCAGGCACGACTGACAGTTTCCCCACTAGACATCGAATGTGTTTTCTCCCTCCTACTGGAGTTTATTTCTTATTGATTGTAGGATTGCATAACTCATTCCTGCATCCTATCATACCCCCCAGTGGCCCATTAGCAACAAATCACTAAGCACAACAATATATCCTCTGAGGGAGCCATGCGGGCCTTAATAGACGAAGTTCATTTGTGTCTTCATGTAAAGTAATAAAATTCAGCCAGCATTAAAGAAAAGGTTGAGCTATCATGAGCATATTAACTAAATGACTCATTTTATCTAGAGATGCTATAAAACTTAACTCTGACCTCCATTAATTATGAAAGACACAGGTGTTTTAAAATGACATTCTCTTAGAATAACTCAATTGGTCTCTGATGAATATAGCCATAAAATCAAAGAAGGAAACTCCAGGTTCTTATCGAACATGTATGGTAGAGGCTTGCTCAAAACCGAGGAGTAGAAGACCAAATAATTAAGACAGAGATGGATCACCAAGTTAACCTATGCACTGCGTTCTGAACAATGGTGATAGCGACTCTGCTTTCCGTTTAATAGAAGTTCAGACCATGGTTGATCATGAAACCATCTGAAGATGAAACTCACGCCACAGAGAAAGTGTCACCACTGGAGCAAATCTGAGAGCTGATGTCAACTGAAGGCCACTCTCGTCTGTACCTGGTCCACCCCCTCCTCCCTGATTTCTCGTCGCTGCAGGATTCCCCTCGCAACTGTCGTCCATACACGACTCACAGAGCTTGGAACAGCCACACCCTCCAGCGCACCCAAATTTTCCATTGCGCTGATAGACGTGAATATTAAACTGTAAGTTTACAACTTTGAACCTAAGGAAAAGTAACACCTGTATCTTTTAAAGCACAAGATAGTTTCATAAAAAATTATTTTAATTATCTAAGTGTCAAGACTTAATGTCTCAATCATAGCAGTAACCTTAGAGAAGCTGAAGATTTAATTTCATCCTGGAATCAACTCAGGGAGCTCACGAACCTACCTATAATTGTTGTTTCAGAGACTTTCATCATGGTTGACTCCAAACAGATTCCAGGAGCCTTTATTTTTCCTGCGGTTATAACCATTTCAAACAGATCTCTCTCAGATGCCTTATCCACAAGTTTTGGGGCATTTAATTATTTTTTTAATTACCAAGCTATTGCAAATATATAACAACTATTTATTTAGTTGGAACACATTTAGACCACAGTTTTTGGATAATAAGGTCATGCTATGAGCTACCTCCTCTGTCAAAATTTTTGCTGCCCTCCTCTAAAATAATAAATATATTTATTTATGTCCATAGTTTAGGCTATGAAAATTTTAAGATAATTTTGATTTTATTGTTGTTGTCATTACCATATGTGTTCAGTACAAGCTCCCCCAAAATTCCATTGGCTCATTCCATTCCTTATCCCTGAAAGGTTATTTCAAACCCTTTAAAAGTCTTGGTTATTAAAAATGTTTGAAAGAATACATCAAAACCAAGAATAAATCACTTTAATAGCACTCTTGTATGTTTAAACACCAAGATTAAAAGGCACAGAAATAGATGGAGAGCTTCTTTTTATTAGCGAGTAAAATAAAATAACAAAGATGGGTTCTGAGTGGCATGCAATAATTAAAACCAATGCTACCAGCAAATTGCAGAGATAAAAAATCAGAAAAACCTTTCCCCATAAGCACATTTAGGGTCGTAGTTATTAGTCAATATTGTTAATAATCACACTGATAATTTAAATTTTATTATGCTCTAAATATTACTTGCAAACCCCTCAGTGCTTTGAGGGTTACAGACGACGACTTATTGCTCCAAATTTAACTCACAACTCCCGCTTTTGTGGGCCCACTGGGTATTTGATTTGTTCCCTCCTATTTCTCAGTTAATAGAGATCATATTTCATTTGAAAAAACACCAACTGAACTATCTTAGGATTCCTTTAACCTCTGCTTTCTTAGGAATGTTCACTCCTCCAGCGATCTCCATATACAATTCTTTTTCTGAGTTACCTTCAGAGTTAGCAAAAGCTGAGCTGTTTTGTTTTTGTTTTTGTTTTCATGTATCTTCAAATAATCAAAAGATTGCAGCTTATTCCCCACATGCTCAGGGCTAGCTACGGCCATCACAGTAAGCCACACTCCCAAATCTGGCTCCAAATCTCACCATTGACCCTTGCCCTCTGCCATTCCACTTGGAGTCGCCATCAGTCACTGTCAAACCCAGCTCTGAAACATGTCTCAAATCTCTCTTCCCCATTTCCGCCATCACTGCCTACGTGTTAAGTTCTTTGTACTGTCACCTGATCCATAGCCCCCAAGTGCTGTCCCTCTCTCCAAATTCTTCCAATTCTAGCAGGCTCTACTACACACGATATGGTAGAAAGATCTTCTTCAGTGCAAATCTGAGCATATAAATAGGCAGACTGAGAAATCTGCTAAGTTCTTAATTTCTTTAGCAGAAGTTCTCAAATTTGCCAGGCCAGGAGATCCTCAGAAACTCGATTAAACCAAAGATTCCAACATTACCTCCAGAAAGTCTAATTTCAATGAGCTGGAGAGGCCTGGGCATCTGCGCTCTTGTAAGGCCTCTTAAGCAACTCTCATGACTGCCAGAATTGGAATCACTGGTCTGCAAGAGTAAGTCCACGCTCCTCCACAATCTGAGCCCACCCAAAGCTCCTGCTTCACCTGCAATAACTCCCCCTCTCAGCCAACGGGTCACCAACTGGTCCAGTCGGGCTGAGCTCCTCTCAGCCTCATTGGGATCTCAGAATTTCCCTGAGGTATGATCTTTCTGGCAAGAAGACTCTTCCATCTACCAGACTCCTAAAGCATCTCCAAGACCCACCGGAAAAAGCACCCCTGCACCCCGTTCACCCCCCAAAAGCATCATGGCTCTTTTTTCTTGGGGTTTCTAGGGTCCTATTCCCAGGCTTCCCTGGGAGAATTTAATTGCTTGTGTCCACAGCCACCGCATCAAGAGTCAGCCAACCTTTCTTTAAGGGCCGGATAGCAAATGCTTTGCCTTCATAGATGGTCTCAGTTGCAACTCATCTCTGTAGGCAAAGATCAAATGCAGCCCTAGGAAGTAAGCAACGGAATGGGTGTGGCTGTGCTCCAAGAACGCTTTGCTCACAAAAACCGAGAGACCAGCTACGGAGCCTCAGCTTGCCAACCTGGCACTAGGTTTGAACCGGGCTATGAAGCCTTCATCAGGTAGAGCCTACGTTTCATCTCTGTTTCCCTAAAGCCTTAGCTACTTCCTGGCATAAAGCAGGTTCAATAAATATTTAATGAACGAAGAGTCATGAAAGAGTAACTAAGTGAACTAGTCAACTCCAATGGACCCGATGTGGGACTGGCTGGGAGCAAAGCTCTCAACACTCAAAACGCTGTAGCGCACACATCCACCCAAAGTAAAGAGGCTGATTAATTTTTATTACACTGCTTTGTTGGCTCATTCATGCATTTTGGAAAGAAAAGGACTTTATAACAAAATAAATAACTCTGCTGCTAGACTTATCTGCTCACCAGTTCCAGCAGGGAAGAAAAGTACAGAGATTATTCTGTTTTTTTTTTTTTTTTTACAACAGCAAAAGAAACACAATGTGCAGAAGTCTTTCCCCCAAGAGTTTCTGCAGACCACCTGTTTGTTAAAAGCTCACACTCCTGGACCCTTTCCAGCCCAGTGGATCAGCAGAGCTGGGAACAGGGGACAGAGGAAGCTTCACTTTGAATGGACACCCCCGGGGATACGTAGGTACACTGATGTCTGGGAAATACTGGACAAAAGGTAACAAAGCCAGCAGAAAAGGAGTGGGGCTTCCTAACACAGATCGGGTTAATTAACCAAATGGGCCCATTGGAAGTAAGGAGATTAATAGGCATGAGAAGGAGCAAGATAAGCAGAGAATCCTAAGAGAAACACACATCTATAAATCCAGTGCCAACACAGAAAAAAACGATAGGGAAGAGAAAATGTTTAAACAATAAACTAACGGCTGAAAAAAAAATTCTAGGTGACTGAGGAATGAAGAGCACCATATTTTTCCCCCTTCACCAGCTGTTTTTCCTAAATCATAATTAATATAAATACAATGTAAACATCATCACTACCCTGGGTTTCTTTGCACTATGGGGCTCTAGTGCTTTCTGGATTCACTCCTAATTACTGACTTCATTCCACTCAGCAGGAGTTACCTTTAATTGTGTACACTTGACTACAATGTATCCTTTGGAAAACAGAAGCTGTGGCTACTGGAAGCAAAACTGCTGATCTTCTAAAAAATTTCCATTTTTCCTTTTAATCATATACTGCTTCCAACAGATTAAGTCTAAGGTAAAATAAAAACAGCAATTATAAATACCCACCGCCAAAAAAAAGGAGTGAATTACATTAGTTTGAGATTTTTTTTAATTTTTCTTTTAATGCTTATTTACTGTTGGGAGATAGAGAGAGACAGAGCATGGGCAGGGGAGGGGAAGAGAGAGGAGGAGACACAGACTCCAAAGCAGGCCCCAGGCTCCGAGCTGTCGGCATAGAGCCTGACTTGGGGCTTGAACTCACAGGCCGCGAGATCGTGACCTGAGCCGAAGTCGGACGCTCAACCGACTGAGCCGCCCAGGCGCCCTTCGTTGGTTTGATTTTTTTTTTTAAAACTGATTTTATGTGAATCTAAAATGCAGCCTCTTTGTTTAGACCAGCGACAAAATCATTTTGAAAGGAGGAACTTATTCTAATTAAATAGAAGTTTGCCCATGCATTCAATGTGAGGGTATGGAAACAGATGCTTTGACTACTTAAAGCAAATTCAGTGCCAGCATAACAAAAGCAAGTTCGTCTTTCCTTTTTATCTTTATTTTTGCAGATTCAAACCAGGGACAAAACAGTGCTTGAAAACAACACAATAAAATTTTTCAAGACTCGTTTTTGTGACCAGACTTAATGAAAGTCAAGCTCTGCCTTGGAAGCACGAAGGTCTTAGTTTTAGGTTTTGTTTTCAGTAATAAACATGCCGATGAGAAATCTATAGTACCTGTCGTAGAAACATGCATACAGAAATATCTGCCCCTATATGGAGATGGTTCACCGACTGTAACGGCAACGCAAAGGGCTCCGTGCAAGGTGCCAGCCTCGGGGCTGGTCCTCACGCCCCGTGCAAGAAGCCTCCTGCATTCCCATCTACCCTGCCTCTCGATATCTCCATAATGTTCTCGTTTAATAATGTAACTTCAATAGAATTAAAATTTGAAAGTTCCACGGTCATAAATTAATGTATTTATCATCAAATTTGATTGCTACCTGACCCCAGTGTTAAGCCTCTGGGCTTCGGTCCCACCGCCTTAATCACCGGCAGCTAGCGGGGCCTCCTGGACTCAAAGGTGCTTGTGTGAAATCGCGCAGGTGAGTGCTTTTACTAAAACATCACAGGTTATACACTCTGCCTTTCAATTTATATACTTCTATGACGCTGAAGCTGGGTAGAGAACGGTAAGATAATCAGACATCAACTGAAAGACCAAGAAACAAACAAAAAGAATGGAAGGAAACTCACATTCCCTTTGGTGAGAGACTATTTTCATTACCACTGTCTGGCTTCATGCTTTATAAGAATATGGCTAATTTGCAAATGCCCCGATTAGTATCTGCTTATAATCAAACACCGCGCTATATGCAAACCAAGTTAGGTGGCATTTGGAATAACTTTTGAACTCAGACAGAATCCCCTGTCATCCTGCCAGTGAAGCTGAAACGCTAAAGATGGACGGATTCATTTGGAGAATAAAAACATAATCGTCTCTTCCGTCTAGTTCTACAATCCTGTCTGCAACAAAACTTACACTTACATCAACTCTGTGAAATATTATTAGTACCAATACTTTTATGGTTATCTATGCAAAATATCTACATCATGACACATTTCTCCACTTTGGAATTGTTCTTCTTATATATAAAATATCATGAGAATGGCTTTTAGTAGGTTTTTAGACAAAGATGTATATGAATCATTCATTAAATATTACCCCAATCATATAAACAGAGATCAAATAATGTGGGGAAATAACTGAAAAGGATAACTCTGATTATTTCTGAAATTGTGTTTTTTTCTTTATGCTTCAACTGCATTTTTCCACATCTTCTAAAATGCAAATGCCTTAGCCTCATCTTTGAAAGCACAAGTATTATTTTAATTTTTAAAGAGCCTCGGGTAAAACAAAATATGAATGCCAATGCTTTCAAAATAATATAAAAGATAACGCGCATCTTGGAAATAATAAATTTAGGGATCTTTCCAGAAGTTCCACGAATTCAAGATGCAAGTACCTTCTGGCATCATACAACCACAAATCGCTTAAAGAGAGGTTTTCCCTTTGCAGCACGATGAACTTCTTCTTGTGATGAGCAACAAAGACTCTTTAACTGAATTCAATTTCAGGAACATACAGTCTCACTGACATAGAGCGAAACCACCCGGCTAATGGCTTTACGATGCAGAGTGCTAACTCTAAGAAAACAGAAAGCCTGGCATCCTATTTTTCCACCATTCATATTTAAACCATTACACATTTCCTAAATAGGCACCTGCTATCTAAACTCCTTTTGCTAGGTCAAGCCCTCCCAAACAGGAAGCTGAGGGCTGGGTTATTTTTACAATGGTATAGCTGGCTCACACTCCCTCTCAAACTTTCTGAGCCTAATCCCACCAAGTTTCCCAGTAAAATTCCCATTCTCCTCGTGCAGGGATGCCTGCCTGAGGCGCACACGCACACGAGCCTCCCCCCTCCAGCCATGCTTACTGCGTGCCTGGTCCGGTGACCCCGCTTTGCGTGGATTATTTCATTCAATCCTCTCAACAGCTGACAGGGGTAGAAATAATTACCTCGATTCTAAAGATGAGAAAGTGAGATTCTAAAGCTGGCTCAAGATCATGCAGCTGAGCAAGTCCTCCCTACCTCTTTTTTCTTTCTTTCTTTACTTATTTATCGAATATCTATAATGTCCATGTACTGTTCTAGAACAGAGACGACAGCCTGTGTTCCTGGGGTAGCTTATCTGAAATTCGAATTTAATTGTGCCTCCTGGACTTCCATGGGATAAGTCTACTGGGTCTTTTGCTCCCGTTACCATGCCGTACCATGCGCCAGGTTGACGCGGTGGCTAGTCTGATCCCTCCCCCGCGCGGCTGGGCTAGGATGTGGTCTGATCCCTCCTGGCGTGGGATACAGACTTTGAGGGGCGCTGAGAAGGATACCTCCAGGGACAGGCATCCCTGAGGACGACTCCCAGGCGCTCTCTCCCCCCAGGGCAGGACCACGAGCTGTCTCTTCCAAATGCCAATTGGCTCAGTGGCTTTCCACATCCACGAGGCGAATCTATGTCATTCGCCAAAAGCCAGACACCTGCAGCGTGTGGGCCTGTGGGCCGTGCTGTCCTATTCACGCAGCACCACAGTCCTCCAGAGACAATGGAGACTCCTTCCAGGAGGACTCACAGGAAAACCTTTTCCAAAGTTCTTCAGGGTTGCATGGAGGCTACAAGACCCAGCTGTACCGACTGAGGCCATATTTGTACCTTCTACCCCGACAGGCATCGCCTTCCCCTTTGGCTAAGGGCAAGAGCTCATTTTCCCTAAGCGTTAGTTACGCCAGCCATTTGCATCCTACCCGAATGTGGGAGCCGGGACTAAACCTGCTACAAGAAATCTCCCCCCGAGGACCCTCCCGGAGGCAAACGGGCACATTCATGAACCAGATCCTTGGAGCAGATAAGTTCAATCCACACATGTGTTTGAGCTTCTGCCAAAGGAGAAACCGTGTCACATTCTAGACAAAGAAAGAAAAGACAGGCACGTCCTCCGCCATCCGGTAAGTCACTCTTGGGTCGTGCGCGGGGTGGCGGGGGCGGGGGGGGGGGTGTGGGTGACACCTGATGAAACATCATGCCATCGGTGCAGAAATGAAGGCGGATGACAGGTGTGCTGACGGGACCGCGCAGAGCAGGGGCTGGAGGAGCTCGGGCCCAGGGGAGGACCCCGGAGCCAGGCCGCCTCCCCACACGGCTGAGCTTGCCAAGTAGAGAAGCCGGGGCGGGTGGGTAGCTGATGTTCCAGAAAAGCAAGGAAGTGCGTCACCAAATCTCAGAGGCGAGAAAGAAACATTTTACAGTTGTGGGCAATATAAGTAACTCCGCACGCCTGGACCATGAGAGAATGAAAAAGAGTGGAGTCCATGAGGGGCGTGCGACCACAAGGCAGAGGGCGTGTTGGGCAACACCCGAGGCGCCGGCATTTCTCCAGAGGGGGCTACCGAACGGGGGCATTCTAAAAAGATGATGTTGGTCATGGTATGAAGAAGGAGGACAAAACCTGGAGGCCAGAGGACCAATTAAAAACCCCTGCAACACTACTAGGTATTTATCCAAGGGATACAGGTGTGCTGTTGTGAAGGGGCACCTGCACCCCTATGTTTACAGCAGCGCCATCGACAACAGCCAGAGTATGGAAACACCCCAAATGTCCATCGATGGATGAATGGATAAAGATGTGGTCATGAAAAAGAATGAAATCTTGCCATTTGCAACTACGTGGATGGAACTAGAGGGTATAAAGCGAAAGTAGTCAGAGAAAGACAAATATATGACTTCATTCATATGTGGAATTTAAGGTACAAAACAGATGAACATAGGAGAAGGGAAGGAAAAATAATATAAAAACAGGGAGGGGGACAAAACACGGAAGACTCTTAAATATGGAGAACAAACAGAGGGTTCCTGGAGGGGTTGGGGGAGGGGGAAGGGGCTAAATGGGTGAGGGGCATTAAGGTCACTACTCCTGAAATCACTGCTGCACTATATGCTAACTAACTTGAATGTAAACTAAAAAAATAAACTAACTAACTAAATAAACAAACAAACATTAAAACCCTTGCAACATACGATCTAGCTCCCAGTGATTAAATCTTATGGAAGTCAGCATTGAAGTTCATGTATTCCCAGGGTGCTGAAGTAAGTAAAAGTACACCAAGTAAGCCCAACCAATCCGTACTCACCGTCCCCTCAAAAATATCAAAAGACATGCAGGGGACATGGTCAGTGCTAGGAACTAAGCCAACCTCTGTCTCCTCATTTAAAGATATGCCCATACACCTCAATGTCTTCAAGGGTTGGGTGGTGCACAAGGTTTCCTTGAGATCTGAGAGCAAAAGGAATGTTTCCAGAAACGGTTCCGTGTTTATCTACGGTATAAACCGGATTTAGTTCACTCAGGTCTACATGGAGACTGCGCATCCTCTCTTGCTATGAAAGGTATGTTTTATAATCTAGTAGATTTGATACATCACTCCAGTGCCCGAAGTGCTTTCCTTGAGTTCCAGAAGAGTCCAAATCTACCAATGGCCTCTTTCTTCAAAGTTAATATTTTTCCTAAGAGATAGGTATGTGGTATGTTTTATAAATTATCCTCAAAATACGTTGGCAGGGTAAATTATTTGGACAGAAGGATTATGCCTGTTCTCTGAGGAAGTAATGGTAAATACGAGGGAAACAACTCAAGATCTGTTCTGTGTTCTCGTAACCTCGTCGTCAAACTGCAATGTCGACGATTGATCTGGATGCAGGCGCATGTGCACCTGAAGAGAGGAAAATGTAGCCGTTTCCCTGAATTCTCAATTGACTAGTAAAAATGGTCTAGCAAGGTCACATTGGATAGGGCATCAAAATCTCGACTCAAGAATTTTCCTGGAGAACGTACTGACAAGTTACGAACATGATCTGGAGTGAAAATGCCTGGGTCTGAAATCTGAGTCCAGCTTTTATGAAGACATCACAGATATGACCAGCCTCAACCCCGTCCTCTAACACGGGGACAGGGACAATACCTACCTCTCAGCTTTCACGGGAAGAACAATGGATGAGTTCATGGTAGAACAGTTCCTGGCCCGTGGGACGCACCCAGTACACGCCTGCTATGCAAAGCAGTCATGATCTTATTATTAGTAGCACACTCAACGGCACCTTATGCCGTATTTCCTTCTTGGAAGAAGTGTTACTTAGCACTCGTGAGCTACGGCGGAGACGCTCACGCGTAACTGCACAGATGGAAAACGAAATCCGAAATTATCTGCGGTGGCAAAACATAAGATCTCTCACCTTGCTCCTACCACAAGTTCTTTCTGTCCTGGGTCAAACGTTAACTGCGAGAAATCCACAGCATTCTTCGCTCTGAACTCCCGCAACCAGGGGCCAATTTCTAAATAGGAAAAATAAATAAATAAGAAGGTAAAAATGAATGATCTTTCCTCCGGGGACTGCAAAGAAGCACACATCAGGTAGCAAACATCGCATTGCAGAGATTTGAAGGTCCCCTGGCGTGACCGTTCAGAGGACACTGGAGGTTTCCATCGGAATGTCACATAGTCCACACTGAGAATGCATAAAACACGGAGCACGGCCACCCAATAAAGAGCGAGCATCAGGGCTGGGGTGTGACTTACAAGCCAGACGTGTACTTCCCTTTGGGCCCTGGGCTGTGGGAAGCATGCAGACAAGACCACCTCCCGGGTGTCCTCCCTGGCCAGAACTGAAGACTCGAGAAAATCACAAAGCCCTCCCTGGGACCCAGGATGAACCCAGGAACACCATTTGCCATCCTTCAAAGCGGACACTTCATGTCCCCGTACTCTGGGTTTCTGTCCCAGCCCCGCGACCAGGCGTGTTAAACACATTCAGCGCTTTCTAGATGTGAAACCTGGTTACTTCTAATTCTCATTGGCATTTTTCCCCCCTCGGGAAATCAGGAAATAGCCCCACTTTAGACACAGGTTTTTCGCAAGACTGTTAATTCCTGTGACACGGCCTCCAGCCTAGAGTCCTATTATTATAACATGACAGCTCTGAAGAGGGACACAATGGTGCTTCTTGAGCCATTCGTGCAACTTTTATGAGCACATTTCTGACACCAAAAAATGTGAGTTGCCTTCCAGTTGCCTTCGGTCGTGCCTCACCTTATCATTCTTCCTGACCATTAGCCGGGCTATCTGTCGTTTTCTCTTGGACTAACTAGCCCGAGTGATATCACACGGACTAAACAGGCACATGACAGATGTCACCTCGACGAAGTTACGAAACAGATAGAATACGGACATATGCCCACGTCCCACAACACGTCACGTGCAGAGGCCTGCACTGACGTGATTGGGACGGGTTATTTTCAAGGACTGGCTCTGCCTAATAAATGTAGCATTTCTCTGCTGCCGGCGATGGTGGACAAGGTCATGAACGAAAAGTTTTATTCTGCATAAAGGCAACCAGGGTTGAGGTCTAGAGAAACCTGTCTCTGGGTTTTGAAATTTTCATGGGTATCTTGATCCTTTTTAGAAGTTTATATAAATGTATTCATTTTATAGCCAAGTCATTAAGAAAAAACAATTAGAGCAAAGTATGTACAAGCCCCTGGAGCTACAAACACTTGTTACTAAACAGTCTGGTCCGGGAGTTCACAATTCAGTTAGGGGACCGGGACTAGTATTTTCTTTCAGCTCAGCATCTATGAATACAAGGACTTTACAGGCATTGGTGATGTTGCAGGAAGTTGTCACACGTAGAAAGGAGTGAAGACTGGGACCCTAGATAAGAAGAAAGCAAAGACCTGACCACATATTGACAGCGTAGACGTGTGCTAGAGAAGCAGAGCGACACGGGCTGTCCTGGTGCTCCTGGGGCCATAATCGGTGCTGCCTACCTCCCTGCCCTTCCGTTCTCGGTTTCCAGGAGACATAGCCAAAGGCCCTTCTGTCTGCAAAGCTCACCCGGGTCCCTGAATGTGTGAGGCAATAATCAATGTGTGGAATGAATGAGCAAGAAACCAGGAAGTGGATTCGAGTGGAGGAGAACTAAACCAGAAAGAGGGAAAAAAGAGAAACGAGAAGGGAAGAAGCAGCGGTAATTCGAGGAACTACGGGGACGGCTAGCTGACAGGCGTAATTTAAGTATAGCTGTAAAAATATTTGCCCACAGGTCAACGAGTTTGGACAAGGCTTCATCTGTGATAGAGGGGCTTTGAAAAGTCCTCAGGCAAGTAGTGACACATCCAAGCAGGCATCCCAGGAATGTGAATGGGGCACCGGTGGGCAGGAAAGAGGAGAGAATGGGGGCAGCAATGTTGGATTTTTAAAAGTACCACCATGCGCTTTCGGTAGCGGCTGTATCAATGGGGGTTATCAAAATGGAGGAGGGAGAAGCGGCGGGGGCGTTCCAGGGATTTGATACCTAACCGGAGAGGAGACTAAGGTAATGACTTGAAGATCACAAAATCGTTCCAAGACAAAACGAAGGGGAAAACAATGAAGAGTGGGTTACAGGCGTCGGGGGCAGGGCGTAAGGTTGGTCTTGGAGAAAGATGACAAGTTCAGGTGAACTATGGAAAATGTCCTCTATGAAGATGGACTCCAGAGTCATCGCTGAGCATGGCTACGACCTGGAAGTGCCCCTAGAGCTGTTTTAGTACAAGAACGTCACCACACAGAAAGGCAACTCATGACCGGGAGCCCTGCCGGGAGTGGAGTTCCAGGCTCCCGGATGCCCGTCCCAGGCTCACAGGTGCCAGAGCTGAGCACACGCGTTGTACTCAAGGTGGTGAGAAGGAGCAGGCCACGTGCGTCAAGAGCAGAGGGCCACGAGACTGACCCTTCTGTTAGAGGAGTGGAAATGTGAGCCACATACGGGGAGCGAGGACTCTGAAAAGACATCGGAAGAAAATCAGCGGGCTCCCCTCCCGCGCATTAACCTCTCTTTTCAATCAGACGAACAGAAGGCGTGTGGCCACCAGGGACCAAGGTAAAGGGATATACTTCAGGTTCGGGTCCGCGTGCTGAGCAACAGGAAGGGCTACACTCATTCCTAACGTGCCCTCCAATACTGAAAGGAGGCATCAATATTGCTCTCTTTCTTTATTTAAATTTCCAAAATGCCTCCCCATGAAAACAGCACATTTTTATGGTTAACATTAGATAAAAGTCGAATAATCTATACTTTCTCTTCTCGTTTTGATTTTCCTGGGCATTCGGCCAGCGCTGGCTCTCTCAACTCTGCAGATCACATGACCTGTCACTGACACAACACCACGAACTCCTGGGGAGAAAGCTAATGCATCAACCTGTCCCTAACTGAGACCGTGCCTGTCCCAGACACGTCTCCTCCCCACTTCCCCGTAAGATCAGAGGCTGGTGCTCCCTCCTCTGTGCCAAGACCAGCCCCTCCTCCTCTGCTCATGCCACCTCTTCCCTCCTCTTTGGTCCCTTCTCTAAATCACCTCTTTTCTCCTCTCATATCTCCCATGTTATCAGGCCCCTTCCCTGTATCTGCAAGTACATCCATATCCATAGTCCCTCATTTTGAAAAATCTTTTAAGGGGCACCTGGGTGGCTCAGCAGGTTGAGCATCTGACTCTTAATTTGGGCTCAGGTCGTGATCCCAGGGTGGGGGGATCCAGCCCCATGTCGGGATCCACACTGAGCGTGGAGCCTACTTGGGTTTTTCTGTCTCTCTCCCTCTGCCCTTCTCCCCTGCTTGTTCTCTCTCTCTTTCTCTCTCTCTCTCTCTCTCTCTCTGTGTGTGCACATGTGCTCTCTCAAATTAAAAATAATAATAAATTTAAAAAAACGTTTAAAAAAACATTATCATTATATTCTTTTGTTATGATCGTGTCAAACACCCAGACACAATGCATAGTAAACTCCCAGGCACTGTTTGTCGGAAAAGGCAGTAGACTCAGTTTCGCAGGTAAGTTTCGACAACCCCTTAAGGAACACGTAATGTCAACTATATTGCACTTATTTCAGAGATGAGACAAAGAGGTAAATAAAGCTTCATAACATAGTTCTGAGGTGATTGGGATCCTGACAATCTGGCTAGGAAGGCTGCACAAAGACATGACGGGAAAGGAAAATCACGGGCCACCCTCATTTAAAAGTACGGCTGACAACACTGCTAAGGAAAGACATGTGTTAGCACATCACACGCACATGCCCGTGCCCATGCGTGCGCACGCGGACACGCAAACACACCGCTTTGTATGGGACAGGGTTTATTCCAGAAACACAAAGATGGACGAACAAGCTTAGCATCAGAAGTGCTCCCAGTAGCATCCGCCACCACGCTAACAGAGCTCAACAGTGAGTGGCATTAAGGAATTATCAGCGCCACTTTCTAAAGAATCAGAAAATGAACAGTTCCAGCCACAGAAAGCTAGAAGAGCACAGTGTCAAGTGAGGCAGGTGAGGACAGAGTCCGAACACGGGGCGAGCGGAGCCCAACGAGCTCGGCACACGCCAAAGAAAGATCAGAGCGAGGGACGCAAGCAGGGGACAGCACGCCGCACGTGGCCGGCTGAGAGATACAGCTGTTCGTAACGTTCACTTTACTATACCCTCGCTTCTCCCGAAGGATGGGTTTACCTTAATCCCCCTAACTCCCTCTACTGACTTTGCTGAAAAGAACACACGGGAACGGAAGCATGGCAGCCAACGTGGCCATCGCTTGGAAGTTAAGTAGTGACACCAAGCCCGTAACTTCAAATTGAAGACTCTGTAGGTAAGTTTTAATATTTGATGGTAATCCTTTGAGCTAATCCTTTTATTACACAAATGTGGCTGCTAAGAAATGGCCTCTGTCAATGACTTTCTACTGCAAAATTAGCTGCAGTGACATATATTAGCCTTCATTTATCATTGCATAAGCACCCATATGATTAGTAAATATTCTAATAAAGTATATACTGATTTGATTTTAAAAAGAACCCCGTGTTACAGTGGCAAAAAATAACTTTCGTGAACATATGTCAGTATTAATCAATTTGGTCCATGTGATGGCATACGTAAACCAGAGACTAGCTTACAAATTCAGGTTAGTCACCCCCACTGACCCCAGAAGATAGAAAAATTAAAAAAAAATAAAAATTACTATTAAATAAAAAAATCGAACACTGTAGAAAACATTGAAGGAAGCCATGGCTGTAAGCCGAGAAAACCTCTCAGAGCCCGGTAAATAAGAATCACAGGAGATTTTGGGGTTGAAGACCAGCTCTGGTCTGAAAACTGAAAAACCAGACCGATGTCTCCTCCTGGGGCTGAAGCCTGCGGTGCTTGCTTCCCAGAGACCATGGGGACTAGTGGGCACACGCTGGGCAGTGAGACCTCCCAGGTCGAATAAGAGTGGCTCGGGGCAGCCTGCTCCGTTCTTCTAGACAAACCTCAGTCAATTAAGGAGTCCAGTAAGCAGAATCGAGAATCTTTTTTGGGAGGACTCGAAACCCACATCGGAGAAACCCTAACATGTAGCCTCCTATGCAACATGTTTGGAAAGTAACAAGAAGGAAGTACTGACATCCTCTTCATTTTGAAAGTGAATTGATTCCCACTGTGCCACGCACTCAGTTTAATAAATAATACATTTATGGTTTCTGCTATTGTCATTAATAACCATGATCTACATGCCAGTTAAGACCTACAGAAAAAAACCATTCCCACTGTCACTACTTAGGTTTTATGATCCCAGGGTCTCGGTGTAAGGAAGGGAGGGGACAATGTCAGTAACCATGCACAGAACAAGAACAAGGGCGTGGCTCAGTCGCTTGTGCAGCGTCTGACTGGACTTCACCGCAGGCCACGATCCCAGGGTTCGTGCCCTGACAGCGCAGAGCCTGCTTGGCATTCTCTGTCTCTCCCTCTCTCTCTGTCCCTCCTCCACTTGCTCACGTGTGCACGTGCTCTCTCTCTCAAAAATAAATAAATAAACATTATAAAAAGAATTACTTGATTGGAGTAAAGAACATTCCAGAATGACAAGGACGGGACGATGCAAACAGTGGAATGGCGGGATTTCTCAGCAGTGTAAGCCACTCAGCTCTGGTGTGGGGGGATGGGACACTGCCCTGAAGGTGTGAGGCTGGGTCTTTCCCGCTTCCAGAAAGGCACTCCTGCTGGCTGGGCGCCACGGGCCAGGAAAAGAAGTGCAGAGGGTACTCTTGGCTGAGCACCCCGGAAGTTCTCCTGCCTGACCTTCCCCCAGCCCCTCACCCCCGCTGTGAAAGAAACCACCCTACATCAGAGATCTCTGTCACTCTTTAAAGGCGGCAGGCATCTCCCTTCCACGGATGTCATTTTCAGCCTCAGAGCATTATACGCACCATGCTAAGCAACGCAATCTGAGCTGAAATAGGATCAGAAAACAAAGGAGCGGAATTTTTAAGAAGCCCTAAAAACAGCATGGCAGCTCAGGGCTCTGGGCCGCTGCCACTTTTCTTCCTTCTCCTTTCCTGCTTCTCCCAGGCACGTTCTTCCAACGGTGACCCTCAGAGCAAGGTGAGCCTGCTTCGCTCAACAGGTCTCAGCACCTGGCGCCGGTTTTCAGCTGTATGAGTCCTCCTGAAATTCTTTAAGGGATTACAGTGGATTTCAGTTCCAAAGCCTCACGTGTTTGTCAAATGGCAGGCTAAGGCAAAACACTTCACCAGGAAGGAAAGACACAAATTCACAAACATTTGTGCTTGGGGAGGGGTATGTGTGTGTATACATATATATATGTATATACACACACATATATATATATATAACAACCAGTATTTCATATATATATATGTGTGTGTGTGTGTATATATATATATACATATATATATGTATACACACACATACCCCTCCCCAAGCACAAATGTTTGTGTTTATATATATATAAAACACAATCAATGTTTCATATATATATGTATAGCGACCTACTGGGGTGTAAACTCTTCTTAATATCAGTGTTTACTTAGTTTCAGGAACCATATTAGATACTTTTACATGTTAACAATTTCTTAGTGCATTTAATCCTGAGAAACCAGAGCTATAATCTTTCTTACAGAAATAACAGATGTAAAAAGTAAAAACCCTGAGTTTTTAAAAAGTCAAACAACTTGCCAAATGTAACATAAGTGATAAGCAGCTGAGCTAGAATTTAAACCCAGGATAGGACTAAGGCGGTGTTTCCATAAGGTCCGAATTAAAAATCAATTTCCCCAGGAATGTATAAAGTGCATTAATCCTTAGCGCCTAGTAATATATCAGCATGGATGAAATTATCGGAAACAGTAGTTGTCACCCACCAAAAGGGAGCAAAATTAGATAGAGAGGAAGAGACGGTAATTTTCACTGGGGGACAGGAATGTTCCAACCCAAGGTGCCCATTGGGAAGGGCACAGCTGGAAGAAGGAAGGTCCCAGAGAAAAGCAGAAAGAAACCAGGGTCCGCCATGGACAGTAACGCATCTGGAGGAAGCAGATCCCAACGGTAGAAATTTGTCTCCATCATTTCTTTCCAAGATAGGTCCTGGTTACATCAGCTAATGCGGAAATATGCCGATACTCTCTGCCTTACCTTAGCTTTCTAGAAAAATTGAAAACTACCAGGCCAATTTTGTTTCTCCAAAGGTATAGACCTCAATTTTTCTCACTATAACTGCTATCTAGGGCTCTGTAGAATCAAAATAGGTATAGAAGGACATGGCTACCCTGCAGTCCGCCCCCCCTTTCCTTTATGATTGATACAGCTAAGGGCAAAGGAGTTATATGCCAATGACGGCAAACTGGAAAATCTGAAGTCCCGTGATTTCTTTGCCAATCTATTTTCTTCCCCATTCCAGCACTAGCAGAACATCCATCCAAGTGAGAATAACGGTAACATTTTAAGGGACTAAAATGTCTATATCTAGATTTAGATCTCAATATACTCACCCATATATTAGGATGTGTATATGTAAACACATGTGTTTATTCACACATATAGACCTACGCAGATACATAAGTATGTACATTAAGTATATATTTACATATATACTTATGCCTAGATACAGGCATATATAGTTCCGCATTTTTATATCTAGATATAGGCATCAATATGTTCATTCATATACATGCATATATGTATACATATGTATCTGCATAAAAGTATGCAAGAGATATAAAAATACATATTTATATATAGTATATACACTTAAAGACTATCTCAGAGGGAAAAATATTTCAAAAGCTTACTACAGGAAATGATCAAAATGCTCAATTGATGTGACTTTTTAAAAATCAAACAAAGGGGCGCCTGGGTAGCTCAATCGGTTAAGCGGCCGACTTTGGCTCAGGTCATGATTTCACAGTCAGTGAGTTCGAGCCCCGCGTCGGGCTCTGTGCTGACAGCTAAGAGCCTGGAGCCTGCTTCAGATTCTGTGTCTCCCTCTCTCTCTGCCCCTCCCCTGCTCATGCTCTGTCTCTCAATAATAAATAAATGTTTAAAAAAAAATCAAACAAAAATATCCAATAATAACCAATCAGGAAAAATAAAACACTCTTAGACCAGTAAAAGCAGAAAGGATCCAATACACCAAGAAAACATAAAGCTTCTTTCATTTACATTTTTATTTGTAAACATGATGCATAAAACACCATCTTTTTCAATGCAAAGTGTGTCTTCCCATCATTTCTGTGTTTAGTTCCATATCCGCTCAACAGGGGTCAGACGCTCCATCAACTCTCTTTCTTTGTCTCCTTCCCAGCGACATTTTAAACACCTAATCCTTTTTTTCACACGTTCACCGTTGGAAAAATCCACTAACTGCAAGTTTTGCAAAATACCTGTGCTTTGGAATTGGGTTCTTCTAAAGTTCAGTGCTTCATCTTGGACACTCAGCCTGGTAGATGTCTTGAGAATCCAAAAAGCTGTGATAGTGCACTTTTTACTTGAAACATTCGCTGATGTGAGTCTTCTTAACTCACACATAATTTGAAGCCACGAGTGGCATTTAAGCGATGTTTTACAGCCTGGAATCCACTGTGTAATAGATGTGCACAGTGTAAACTAGCATTAAGTAATAGCCACAAACCTGTTAAATGGCAAGAAGGAACACACACACTATTGCAGCAAAGGCGAGCGTGAACAGCCTGCCTCGGGAAGACGGCTTTTATTTTATCTTATTTTATTTTTCATTTTTTAATATTTATTTATTTTTGAAAGAGAGAGAGGCAGAGCATGAGCAGGAAAGGGGCAGAGAGGGAGGGAGACGCAGAATCCGAAGCAGGCTCCAGGCCCTGGGCCGTCAGCCCAGCGCCCAGTGCGGGGCTCGAACTCACGAGGCGTGAGATCATGACCTGAGCCAAAGTTGGATGCTCAACCAACTGAGCCCCTCAGGCGCCCCACGGGAAGGTGGCTTTTAGATAAAGACTGGAGGGGGCAGGCTGAGCGCATGCTCCACGCCTCAAAGTGATCCCTGTGGGACTTTCCGACCTGTTGTTGCTCAAAGTTAGATTATCACAGGGTAATATACAAGTAACCATTTTTTTTTTTAAATGTTTTTCCTGGATAGGTATTTTAAGAGAAATCTTACAAGACAAAATTTCAGTAGAAATAACTACCATCTCATAATCGATGGAAACGTACTCCCTTTCAGAATCAAGGGTGGGATTCGGGATTTCCATGGTGTCCCCAGGTTTCCAGTTGTTTGTGTGATTGTCTGGCTATCTCAGGATCTTGTTCATTCTCGGGATCAAAATGCCAGTGTTACGTGGGGCCCAAGAAATTCTGAGTCATCCAAGGGTTACCTGAGACACACCTGGCATGGTGTACAGAGAAGGTTCTGGAATGTTACCAGTAAACTGGTTTCCAAATCTGCCTGGCAGGCTGGCGTTGCCTTCCTTTTTGTTTATAACTTTTAAGATCGTGGAAACCTCCTATTTCATTAAACCATCTGGAGCAATTATTCCTGGTGGTTACGGGATAGGAACCAAACTGATAAGAGGCAGGTTTTTACTGCTGCGTAACTCGCACAAGCAGCAATTTCTATTCATCCATCCATCAAGACAGATTTTTTTTTCCAACTTAAAAGATTATGCAAAACGCATATGTAAACCAGGCAAGACCTTCAAACCCTCGGACTGTGACCAGTTTTGTCCTCCAGGCTGTGAAGTGTGTGGCGGGGCTGCCCTGCCCCTAAACTCTGTGCCGCTTTCCTGCAGGAGACTTTCCTGGTGCAGAAGGGTCTTAATTTTGCTTTGTGACCTGCAGCATATGACTACAGGCTATAAAATCTAATTGCAAAATCTTAATGTTGTGCCAGAGGACATTAAAAAGTAATTTCCTTGAGATTTATAACTTGAGAATTACAAATGATGTTAATGTGACTAAAAATATAAAAAATGAACTGTTTCTATTCAACGAGCACTTAGATGATTCCAGAAGTGGCCACATGCTTGCTGTGTAAGTAGTGATGACCAGAAGTCTGAAGGGTATGAATAAAGCCATTTGTCCAAGCAAGTCTTCTTGCCTGAAGACATTCTAATAAGTCCCCAAGTGGTCTCTTTGCCAAAGTACTGCTTCTATCTATATACTAGAGCCAGAATGTATTCCAGGACTGACCCAGATTTTTCCAGAAACTTTAGGGTGAAACATTAAGGCGATATGCATCTAGAATATAGGGGCAACACGACTATTGATTTATGTAGTCAACGAATATTTATTGAGTGCCTGCTTCATGGAAGGACCCACTTCAGTACTGGCTAGGATACAAAGTTATATAAGACAGATCTCTGCCTTCGAGTCATTTATAATTGATCTAAAAAGGTGAGATACACACAAGAGAGCTAAACTGAAGAAGAGAAACACTAGCTGGTCCCAAAAAAGTGTGATGGTAAGTGTTCTAAGGCACTGCTATCCGATGAAAATAAGAATGTGACCTACACATACAATGTTGAATTTGCTAGAAGCTACATTTAAAAATCCTAAGAAGGGGCACCTGGGTGGCTCAGTTGGTTAAGCATCAAACTTCGGCTCAGATCATGATCTCAGGGATCATGAGTTTGAGCCCCACATGGGGCTCTGTGCTGACAGCTCAGAGTCTGGAGCCTGCTTTGGATTCTGTGTCTCCCCCTCTCTCTGCCCTTCCCATGCTCGTGCTCTGTCTCTCTCTCTTTCAAAAATAAATAAACATTAAAACTATTTTTTAAATGCTAAGAAGAGGGTAAGATTTTCGACAATATAGTTTATTTAACCTAGGATGTCATCTCAATGTTATCAAAATAAAAATTATTGAAATATTTTGATTTCATAGGTACATTCTCAAACTTTGAAATCCAGTGCCAATTATAACTGATGCACACTTCCATTTGGACTAGCCACGATTAAAGCATTCAACAGCCAAACGTGGCCTATGGCCACTCTGCTGGACAGTGTGTACCTAATTTATTAAGAACGGGATTCCTTGGTAACAGAAGCATTGTTCTATTACTAGTGAAAAACAAATTGACCCTGGGTTTTCTCAGAACCAACTGCCATTAACACTACAACTGAGTCAGGACCGACCCCAATCGCTAATGAAAGCGACACAGTCCTTGGAATTCAGCTGACTTGGATTTGAATCCCAGATGCAAAGCTTTTGTTGGTGGCACTGTGCGGCTACCACCAGTTACCGCATACATCTGAACTCACTGTAAAACAGAAGGAGAATACGAAAATAAGAATTTGTGTTGAGAATGTATAAACCAATTCCCATGAAGCATCCGGCAGAGAAGGAAGTCACGGGAGGGTCTCCAGAACCCTAGGTTCCCACCCTCACCACGAGGGCCAATCTCGGGTGGTTTACACCTGCCTCGCAAGACCACCGCGAAGGTGGCCCTGTTCCATCTGTGACAACAACCTGGGACCAGGCAGACTATCTGTCACTCATTTTAGCCTCCTCTGGAACGACATTCGATTTCCTGTAAATCACAGTCTACCTGCGAAGGGTGTAAGGGCCCTGCAGCATCAGGGGAGGACGTGAACGACTGTTCAAAACTAATTGAACAGGTAACACTCCAGCAGAAATCTATGAATCAAGTCCAAGATTATTCAGTAACCAGTTGACTCAGCAGGTCTGGAGGGTTCAAACCTCGCCTATTCCAAAGAAAAGCTTGACCCTTGACTGACTCCTGAAGATAATCTCTAAGACCTTGGAACATCATGCCTGATAAGATAAGGGTGCCAGGGATATCCGGGGGCCCTAAGCCAGGCCAGATAGTTCGTGCTAGCAATGTGATCGATGGCGGAGACCTTTGACCGTGCTCCTGTATGTGATACCTCTGCACAATGGTTTTCTCTGTCCGCAAGCTTCCGCGCCACAACAAACTGCCATCTCCTGGCCCTCGGCCCCTCTCACCCTTACCGGCTCCTCACTTCTCTTCTGCTTTTCCCCGACACACACGCCTCCCCTGTTCCTCAACCAGCTCCTCACCGAACTCGTTCTCACACCCGCACTTTGCTAACATGAGTCCATCCTTTCGAGATGATCTGTCCGGCTCTCTAACAACTCGTAAACAGGCCAGGAGCCACTAAAGAAAAGGTGCAAGTCCATTAGTGCCTGTGTTCTACTATGGGTTTCAAGAGGCCTCAAATGAGTACGCACTGGTTATAATGTTGAACATTTCAAGGCACAACCGTCCCGGGACCTACCTGCATGCTTCCTTAATGACCCGAGCTGTTCTCCCTCCTCTGGTCCACCAATACTACCTGTATAATACAGCGTGGTCGCTGATTATATTTACGTAGTGGTCATGAACTATATTCTACCATTCTTCTAACTGTTTTACATGTGAACGAGTTTATATCCAAATACGGTTGTGAATTTATTAAAGAAAGCTAACTTTAATATTTATGGAGTACAACTGTCAGTGTCTAGGCTCTAGAGCAAGGATTACCAAACGCTGACCCACGGACCAAATCAGGCCCGTGGCCTTTGTCCATAAATAAATTTTTGCGGAGCACGGCATTGCCCGAGTGTTTACCTATTTCTACAGTTGCATTTACACAACACTGGCAGAGTTGAATACAGACCGTCTGACGCCCAAGGTCTAAAATATTACTCTTTTGCCCTGACCTCTGCTCTAGAGCTGTACCGTAAGAGCTCAATAAACATGTATTACAGATAATTAAACACAGACGCATAATTCTTTAGTAATAAAAAAAATAATAATACACAGTCTCCCAGTGAGAAGGGACCTCAGGACACACCTACTCAAATGCCTCATTTCAACAACGTGGAATCTGGTGTCCAGGAGAGCGAAGGACTTACTGAAATTCACTCAGCCAGACATCACTGCAAATTAATCTAGAAAGAACCCCTGGTCACTCGCCCTACATGACTTATCCTATATCACGTGGCATCGCCAAGTAACAGCATTTCCTGGATATTCTATTCCATTTGTTTTATTGACTTTTAATCCCTTTCAACTAAAATGAACAAGGCATACAGAAAACCATTACCCAACTCGTAGGCAAAAGTGGAGTGTTCTATGCAGTCACACAAAATCATTTTGAAACCCCAGCTAATTACTGTATATCCATTTCCTCCAAGAGGAAAAGCAAACCTTCTGGAAATCCAGCAGGGCCTATTACCTATTAGCTGGTGTTAGCTCCGATCCCATAAAATGTACATCCCTCACTCGCACCTCGTTTAGGTACCAATAGCCCCAAGTCGCTCATGATGGTAGACTGAAAATAAAAAAGCAGATTTTAAACATGGAACCAAAACTGACATTTAAGGCCTCAAGTTTCTGTTTCCAGCAGAAATGGATTTCCACCTTGGCCCAGCCTTCATAAGAGACCTCTGCCCTCCACACCAACCTTGACAAAGACAGGCTCGCAAGGGGTAGACAGTCAGGAGAGACAGGAAAACAAAGGGTGGTCTGCCTTTTGTTTCACCCTCTGGGGTGCACGTTGGGAAAACTGTGGTAGTCGTCACTTCCAGGTACTAACCTGACCCCGATGCGACCAGGTTGTCGACCAGCTGCTCTGTTTCTCGGCCCTCAGCAGAGCCACCAAGAGGACAAGCTGAGAGCTGTGGTTACGAATTCCTTGAAGTGAATCCAACGTCCCTGTCCTGTTTCTAATCCTGTTTTTGATTTTTTCTTGACAAGTTCATACACTCCTTTCCTGACGTA
Organism: Paguma larvata; assembly: GCA_030068075.1. Classification (NCBI taxonomy): domain Eukaryota; kingdom Metazoa; phylum Chordata; class Mammalia; order Carnivora; family Viverridae; genus Paguma; species Paguma larvata. The sequence continues at coordinate 6,538,863 of CM057826.1, forward strand.
TCCTACACAATGTAAGAGATTCTTCCTGCTCTGAGCCCAATTTCCGTGGCCGACGCTCATCACTTGCTTGACCCCATTACGTTTCTTCACTGGACCATCTGCCGCCAGGCACAAGACGGCCCTCGTCTGTAGACACTTCTCAACTCTGTGCCTGGCTCTGTCCTCAGAACTAAAGACACGGCGGGAAAATAAACAGAGAAGCTTCTCCTCCTCTTTAGAGGTAGATTCTAGTGAGAAGGATGGGATTCATAAATAAGAAATAAAAGTAGTAAGTTATTGCTGTGAAGTCAATAAAACAGATTTTTGAGAGTATACTGGCTTGGAATGACATCATAGAGCTTCCACGGAGGACCACTCCGCTGCGGTGACACTGAAATTGGGACCTGAATGACAACAAAAAGCCACATAGTTGTGGGAGAAGTGCATTCTGGGACAGAGCCCTGTTGGGGAGAGGCCTGACGGGGGCGGGGGTGGGGGGTGAGGGATGAACGAGAGTCATCGAGCAACAGAAACAAGGCGGGTGTGTAGGGAAGAGACAAGGCGTGAGGAGAGCTGAGGAGGAGGCAGGGCTGGTTCAGGTAGAAGGTCTGGCAGGCGAAAGTGAGGAAGTTTAGCTTCTGTTCTATGGAACAAATGGGAAAACTCTTGCTGTAAAGGGCCGCGTAGTATTTTAGGCCCTGCAGGCCATATGGTCTCTGTCACAACTACTCCACTCTGGCACTGAGGCTGTAGACAAATAGAAACTCGTGGGCGTGGCTGGGTTCCAACAAGACGATATTCACATCATGTGGACATGGGCCAGATTTGGCTGCGGGCTGTCATCTTTACCAGCCCCTTTTCTATAGCACTAAGAAGCCAAGGTGTGGGCAGGGGCGGAGGGGGGCAGGGGGGGGTGAGGCGGGTGAGGAGTAAGCTACTCTGCATTTGTAAGAGTTCCTCTGGAACTGACTGGAAGGGACTATGCCTCAGTGGGACATAGACACGAGGGGCAAATGTAGTAAGTGACTGCACCTAATTGGGGCTCGATGGAAATGCGAGGGATTGAGGAGGACACCCCTTTCTTTCCACCAGAGTCGCTCAATCTATCGGGCCATTTCTGAGATAGGACAGATGGGAGGGGAAACAGGCTTGGGGTTCGGAGACCAATCCAGCAGTTCTCTGATGAATGCCGAAGTGGGAGCTCCTCAACGGAAATCCCAGCGGACACAGGAATAGGTAGCGACAGAGCAGCTCTGAGGTCGAACTCAAGATAAATATTTGATCGACATCAAGGCACTGATCGTACTGACTGCAAGCCTAATTGGGATAGTAGAAGAAGCAGGTTAGAACAAGAAGAGAATGGTCCCCACAATGAAAATCAGCAAAAAGGCTTGTAGGGTATTGAGCAAAGCAACAAAGAAATGCAGGCAACGAGCAATGAAAAATTCCATTCTCTTCATTCAGAGGGTCATGCTATCCCTCTCAGAGGGTCATGCTATCCCTCTCCGATCATCTACAGCCCCCGCCGTTCCTGGCAGAATTTCAGAGCTAACAGTCCTGATAGTACTGATGTTACAGCTAACTTGACTATTTAGGCCCATCCCTGAGCCCAAAAAGCCATTTATCTGCATATGCACTTTGAAGTGTCTCCCAACTGGATACTGTTTCTAGTCCCATAAAGACAAATTCCAGTCTGCCGCTGTGCCTCAATTCTTTCTCTGCATGAGACAGCTTATAGTCCTGGTTAGGTCCCAGCCTCACTGAAGGTGCATTTCCTCTCCGTGGGCTCCCAGGAAAGCCGAAGGCTCCATTGGTGGTAACTAAATGGGTAAGTAACATCCTTGCCCACCTGTTACGAGACAGCAATGCTGATTTGCTTCTGCCTTCTGGTCAACCCATTTTAGGTGCAGGAGCAGGAAAAGGGGCCAGTGCACCTGTGTGTGTGTGTGTGTGTGTGTGTGTGTGTGTGTGGAGAAACTTTAGCTTTGCCTGTGTGCGCCTCAGGGTGTGGAATGGAACAGATGTTACAGTAGTGAAAGGACCAAAGAGACAGAGTGGGCTGGCTCTCTGGATTCCAAATCAGACCAACAAAAAAAAAAAAGCGGGGGGGTGGAGGGGGACCTTGCAGACCTTGCACGTGGTTACAAGAAAGTACAAGCAGAAAAGAACCCCCATGGAGTTCAAAGGGACTTGTGTTTAATCAGACACAAAACAATTTTTATAGCCTCAGGAACCCACTTGACGTGTGAGAAGTTGTACACTTGGTCAGCATTAGGCATTGAAGCCAGCATACATTTGTATTATCCTCTCCTTATCTGCAACTAGTGTGCGAAGAAATTCACTGCGGAACACAGATACTGAAGTGGATCCAACCCACGAATTAACACCGCGATGAAAAGGAGCTTCCTCTTATGAGCGAGATGACCGGGGCCTATCAAACACAGGAGTCACCTGTTGATAGAGCAACTATCAAACTTCTTCCGGGGGTTCCGACATGTGGCTTGCTTCCCCTCCTTGGATGAAGTTCCTGTGTACCTGATACGCCCGCCAAGCAGCCTCCTGAACACACCAATGAGCTCGACTTCAAGAAAAAGCCCTGAAAGACAAGGTGGCCAGCAGGAGGTGGCGTCCAGTTCTTCTGCAAACTCATCCTCCTGCCCAGGCCCACGGACTCGGGGCTCTGTCGATTTGCCACCTGAAGGTCACACGCATGGCCAGATCTCCATCTCATTAATTATAACTGTTGGCAAGCCATTAAAAATCTCATTTCATTTTCCCGTTCACCCTCCTTTTAACTGACTTTTCATAATTATAATTCTATTTTTGATATACTAGACCTATTAAATTTAATGCCACACAGAGATTTTAGAACTCCAGAAGAAAAGACTAATGCTGGACGGCGTCCAGGAAAGGATGTGTAGTCCTTGCTGGGGAACATGTAGGGAAAAATGGCCGCGTGCTCTATTTTCATACGTAGAGAAAGGAAAGTCAAGTTAATTGCATATGGTCAGTATAATAATGCCGTCCTTCTGGAAGGGCTACAATTAGCGAGAATTGTTTTCACAAACAGGATGACCAAGCTGACGACTCCAGCCTGAGTTGGATCTTTTTTTTTTTTTGCTCCACCGCATATAAACATGTCTATTTTTGTTCTTCCCAAAACATAAACACTACTACAGTAGATTACCAAGGAGAGAAGAGCCTGACAGTATCTTTAAAAACTCTAAGAATAGAAAACTCTTTTCAAAGAGCGAGTCTGTTAATAGGGTTGGGATGGGGGGGGCAGTAGGAACCGGTACCCAAGAAACCTATGTTTACTTGGTGACATCAAGAGACAAAGCCTGAGGTGAAGCAACTCTTTTGACTGTCGGTAGCTTGTACTGAAGGGAGACACACAGAGGAGTGATTTGCTTCCCAGTGTAAAGACGAAGTGACTGTTTGGACCTCTCATGTCTTCAAATATATAAGGCGAATTATTTATCTCCACACCATACAGTATAATATTGATAAATACACACGGATAAATTTCTAATCTCACTTATTTTACTAAAGTTGTTTAATTCAAGTTGTTTGGGCAAGAATTATGAGAATGCCTTTTCCAGTGCTGAAATTCAATTATAAGAGGAACTATCAGGTTTTAATCAAGCTGGACTGAAGACAGTGGATTATCCCATAATACACTGCAGTGATAACCCACCCCATCCCACCCCACCCCTGCCACACACACACACATACACATCCATTCATGGAATCCTGTGGCTTCTACTTCTTTACTGTGCTTCCCTCTTTCCCCTCTGCCATGACTTCGGTGGGGGCCACCACTGTCTCTTATCTGCACCACTGCTTGCCTTGCTAAACCAATAGTATTGCCCTCCATGTCTCGGTCCTCCGCTGTCCCCTTCCCGTGAGTCCACATCAGTATTCTTGGATGAAACCTCGGCAATACCGTACCAAACCGTCTCCTAATCTCCATCTCCGTCACTCTCTCTGCCATCCACCCTGTGTGCACTTTGGGCTCTGACTATATCAGGGACTTTGAGCCAGAGACCATCCAGGCCTCCCCTTACCTCCTCCCATTCCTCACCTGGTACTCTGTTGCCCATCCTTTGCTTAACATCTACAACAGCCCTCCGAAAAGCAACTATGAATCTCCATAGACAAGATGAAGTACCCAAGCCACGAGCATCCATCGCACAAGCTTTGTCCTATCAGAATCCATGATGCTATGTTCAATTTCCCTGTTTACATCATTCTGCTTCCTGTATTCCCAGTGCCGAACACAAAGCCTAACACAAAGCAGCTACTGCCTCAATAAAAATGTATTTAAGATGCTGGTTGAATGAATAACTAAAGGAATAAATGTTGGACACAAACATGAGTGAATGAGCATTAGTCTGTAGGTACCGACTCTATAATGAAAGCAATGAAACTGGAATGTAATAGGAAGCTATGGATGTTCAACTAGAGCTCTTTCTATTACATTTCAGATGCTTTGTTCCTCTGTGGTATAATAAATACACCTGGAATCTAGAAAAGGAGCCTCTTATTTGAGGTGCTGAGGTACACCATGAGATACTGTTGCTTTAAAACTTTCAGATTCCAAAAGCAAAGCATTGGCTCAGAGCCCTCTTTTAAATATGGCAGCCAGCAGGGCTATGGAAAGTTTCTGTTAACCTGAGGAGGGGGAGCACAGAGGTGCTGACTAGGGTGTAGCATGCTTCCCTTCCCACTCAGCCCCCCCAGATCCTCAGCTCGGTCCCCAAATGACTGCATGTCACACTGAGACATGCATGTGTAGTAGAAGCTGCAAGTTACAAACTCCTCCCATCTGAGCTACGGGCTGTAAAATTTGAGAGCCTGGCCTTTGCAGCCTGACATGCCAGAAGGCCAGTCCCCACTTTCTTTGTTCCTTATTCACCATGGGTTTGCGGGCAAGTTACCTCACTTCACTTGGTCTGTTTCCTGGGCTATATAAAAAGGCAGAGACATAGCCACTTTATAGAACTTCTAGAAAGACTAAAAAACATGGTGTCTGTAAGGTACTCCATAAATACTTGTTGGGTTGTGAGGCATCATTGGAATTCAAGACTGCTCTATTTGGCTTTTCTCATACCCTTTCATGATTATCAGCATTGCTTTCCTACCATAGACTCCCTCTGAAACACAGTGGCCAGAGTGGGGTGCTTCTCAACACGTTCAGATAGAAGCTGAATTGATGATAAGTTGACACCCATGGGATCCAAAAGGATTCCTTTCTCTTACGGAGGACATGACATAACTTTTATGCCTACAACAATTAGTCTCTACACCCACTTCCGTCCCTTCCTTTGAAAAATTCAAAATTTCATCAATTCCAATGTACTCAGTCTTTGTATTTGGCACATCATGTTGGCTTGTTCAGTAGTGAGGTATCCACGTTACCATAACTCAACCATTATCTTGAGGGCAAGGGAAAGCAAAGCAAACAAGAACACCATGGAAAAAGTTACCTTTTGAGAGCAAAATGGCCACTCAGTTTCATAAGAACCACTGGGGCAAGGGAGGCAGAATGATCTGGAATCCAAGACAATAATGATCTAAAAATCACTCTGTTGACATTTCATGATCGATTCTCCTAAGGCCCTGATAACAGATGGTAGGATTTTTGTGGTTCTCATTTTATAGAAGGTTAATGAAAGAGACTGTTTTTATTTAGCATTTAAATTCAAGATAAACAAGAATTTCAAGTGTGCCATCATCTTCCAGCTATGACCTGTGAGCCCTTCGGGCAGTACAAAGAACAAGTCACTAAATGAACCATCATTCAACTTTGTAGGGGGTCATCACATCTCACCTGTAGTTTGGACATTAATCAGAACTTAGCATCAAGTACGGGTACACACACTTGGAGATAATGCATAGGGCATTATCCACCGGGATGGGGTTTTGATTCTGTTCACAACCTTGATAGAGCCCAGTAAGCAAGATCTTAAGAAACTGGAAAGATTGAATATTTTTCAAAAGGGACAACATGTGGGGGCACCTGAGTGGCTCAGTTGGTTAAGCATCCGACTTCGGCTCAGGTCATGATCTCATGGTTCATGAGTTCGAGCCCCACATCAGGCTCTGTGCTGACAGCTCAGAGCCTGGAGGCTGCTTCAGATTCTGTGTCTCCCTCTCTCTCTGCCTCCCCCTTGCTCATGCTCTGTCTCTCTCTGAAAAATAAATAAACATTAAAAAAAAGGACAACATTTTAATAGTCTAAAAATCAGTAAAGGTGTTTCTCGAAATGCATCTATCAATGAAATAAAGGTGACTCTAAAGAGAGGCTAGATTAAGTGATAGAGACCCAATAAAGCACTGTCCCAATAGTATTCCTCCCAACAATTACATTTTTATTAGGTCCCATACCAAGGTTTTTATAACAAGACCACAGCTACCAAAGAAATGAAGCTTTAGCACATGCTCTTGAGGAATTTTATCTCAGACGGTGATACAAATAATAAAACTGCAATGAAAATGGTAAGGCCATTGATGTTCTATGTGTTGACTGCACACAATAGTCTAAGTACTAAGCTAGGCAACAAGGTGGTTATTTTACATATGCATTCCTGAATCTCTGAAAAAGCCCTGAAGGCAGGTATTTTTTATCCACAGTATTCATGCGGGAAAACTAGAACTCTGAGAGCCAACAGGCACTGGAGAGAAAAAGCACAAATGACAAATACTCTTTATTTTAAAATTTTCCCTATCGATCTATAATTTATCTTCCAAATGCTTCGTTTCTGTTGTCCTCATTCCTCCTGAAGATAGTAAGTTCTTTGAAAGTAGCGAAGTAAACATGAAGACATTCTCTCTGCCAACATCTCTAAAGCCCATGTTTGGGGCACAACAAGGATTAAAACCGAAAGCTCACCTTCTAGAAACACAGTCCGTGCAGGATCATACACTTGGCTCATTGAAAATAAAAGAAGAACATATAGCTCTTTTAACAGAGAAAGGAGGGAAAACTACCAACATCAGAGCACTGTAACCTCTATTTTTTTCTGTGTTGGAGACCTATTTGTTTCTTACATGTTATGAATCCTAGATAAATACTTAAATGAATTTTTAAGTCAAAATTCAAATAGGAATTAATCTATTCCTCTCTATGCACTACATTCACACAGATTTCTTTTCTTTTTTTTTTTTTTTTTAAGGTTTATTTATTTTTGAGAGACATAGAGACAGAGTGTGAACAGGGGAAGGGCAGAGAGAGAGGGAGACACAGAATCCGAAGCAGGCTCCAGGCTCTGAGCTATCAGCACAGAGCCCGATGCGGGGCTCGAACTCATGAACCATGAGATCATGACCTGAGCTGAAGTCAGCCGCTCAACTGACTGAGCCACCCAGGTGCCCCGCACACACACAGATTTTTTCAGAATTCTTTTTCTAACTCATAATTCTCTTCTTCATGACATCTATTCTCTGTCTCATCTGTCCTGTGGTTTCTTGTTTTGGCCATACCAATTCTACTCGTGTCTCTGTCATACGCTTTAAAATCTGCTGGGGGGTGGGGTGGGCATCTGGGTGGCTCAGACAGTTCATCGCCTGACTGACTCTTGGTTTCGGCTCAGGTCATGATGTCTCAGCTTCGTGGGTTCGGGCTCCGAATCGGGCTCTGTACTGACAGTGCAGAGCCTGCTTGGGATTCTCTCTCTCAGCCTCTCTCTCTCTCTCTGTCCCTCCCATGTTCTCTCTTTCTCTCTCTCAAAATGAATAAACTTAAAAAAAATTAAAAAATTAAATCTGTTGGGGGTTGGTCTATTATATGGGTCTAGGGGCGTAAATTATGCTTTGATTGTGTCTACGGACTCCCAGAGCCATCCGTCTTCTCATTGGTATGTATCGTTGACTTTGAGCTCATCTGCAGCAAGAGTTATTCCTGTCAGAACCCATGACCCAGGAGCTATGAGGCACTGCAAGACAGCAGGATACAGAGGGCCCTCTCAGAATTAGAGGTTTGGTGTTTATGGGCCCATTGTCAATTTCTTTGTTTGGGGCTCCTCTCTTGGAAACAGTACTTATGTAGGTCCCTCATGAGAGCCCATAGAGCAGGCTTGGTGCTCCAATTTCTCCTGCAAGATTCGGTTTCCACCCATAGCCGGCCTTCTTCCCTCTTCCCAGACAGCTGATACGTAATTCCTTTGGACTTCATCCCACAGGTAGGCCAGCTCACTGACTTGTAGCTTTATTCAGAAAGTGAGCTTTCTCTCTCCCTGCCCATCAGTTCCCAACATTCACGTCTCCCATATTTAAGCATGCTTAAAAATGCTCTAAAGCATTTCAACTTGGGATTCCAGACCTGGCTCCTGTCTTTGATACCTGTGCCCCTGGGACTTTTCCTTTCTTGCTTTTGAGGCAGATTTGTACTTTTTTTTTTTTTTTTTTTTTGAGAGACATAGAGTGAGCAAGGGAAGGGCAGAGAGAGAGGGAGACACAGAATCTGAAGCAGGCTCCAGGCTCTGAGCCGTCAGCACAGAGCCCGACACGGGGCTCGAACTCACAGACTGTGAAATCATGACCTAAGCCGAGGTCGGCCGCTTAACCAACTGAGCCTCCCAGGCACCCCACCTTTGTATTTTTAACGCCATTATACGATGGCAAGGGATTTCTCCCATCAAGTCAGTCCACTGTTTTGCTGAAAATCTTTGATAAGAACGGTCTTTTTTATGTTTTCATGTCACCTCCTCGGTAACTAGGAGCACTGCCCCCAATGAACACAGAGAGTTCATTTGAATGCTCTCCCAACATCTTCATGTTGATAAATATTAACATTTTAAATCTTCAGGGAAGAGGTATATAATTTTAAGTCCTACCCTCTACTAACATCTGACATTTTAAAATAGAATTTAAACTACTAAGGTAAGCTTCCTTTAACCATTAATTACGTCCAAAAAGAAAGAACATAAAAACCCAAGTGAACACAAAGTTGTTCCACATGCCTCATAGCTTTGGGGTCCAGCCCACACACAACCTAATCTCGTTACTAAGCCTCCTCGCTAGCAGAATACCAAATGTGAAGCCATCTCGGTGGTTTCAAGCTGAGGTTAAAACAGAAACTCTATAGTCTCCAACTCGAATCTTAATTTTTATGGGCAAAACCATCTGTAAATGCTTCCAGGAAAGATGATGAGCTGTCCAGAACCCATCCTTCACCTCACCTGGCCGCTGGGGAGTGCTCGGCAGCTTTCTCCGTGATGCCTGGTCATCTAGGCGTGGTATTTGTGAACGCATCTCATTTTTTATTTTGCACTTCTACTTATGTTAACGCAGTTAGAGAACCCCAGTAATTAAAGATTTTGGGACTCTATAGTACATTTCACTAGAGCATGAGATCTTATAATCACATTGGGTTCTTTGGACAGTGTTTTGCGTGGTTATGTGGCCAAAGGATTTCAGTCTCAGACTACAAAAGGCATTAAGTCTTTCTAATCTACACACGAACAAATATAGAATACAGGAAATCATCGCAAAGTGCTGATATAATCTTTTCTGCATGACCCCTTCTGAAAACGGTTACTGCCCCATCCACGCATGCCAGTCTGTTCACGTGCTACGGATGATAAAAACAAACACAGCACTGAGGCAGATGTGGTTGTGTGCTGAGTCTGCACTTAAAAATAGGGCTGCTACCCTCACCTACCACAGTAGGAGAGGGAGGTCACAGTGACGTGGTAGGGCAGGAAAAGGTCAAAAGCAAATTGCTGGGATGAGAGAAGTTCTAGAAGGTCACATGGTTGGACTGGCTGGAAAGTAGCTCCAGCACTAGCAAATATTTTTGCTTGGCTTGAAGTCACAGAAGGAGCTATTGCCGCATAATAGAATTACACGTCCTTTGGGAGGTTTCCTTCTCTCACTTGGAGTGTGAAATTCTTGGCAATATCAACTGAAGTTTCACATAGGTAGGGAGGCAGAGGAAAGCCAGAGCATTTGAGAAGTATAAAACACACTGCCGACAGAATATTACCCAACTAGCGTGCCCCCCTATGGCACCCCCATGCCAAGAGGGGTTACATGTTCCGGCCAACAGACATAGACCGGCGAAGGGTCGCTGCTCAGTTGCAACAAAAACAATTTTAAATCATGCAATGGGATGACTGAATCAAAAAATAACATAGAGTCAAAAGGCATCTCGAGTGGCCACGAAAAATGGGGTATAGAGAGGTAGTCAGGAGGTGAAGCAGAACATGGCTAGGAGAAACAGTATTTCATTGGTTGCTTTAAAAAAAAAAAGTTGCTTAAAAACACTGGGTGCTCAGGTTTGGCTCAGGAGCAAGGGGAAGTCTTAAATAAGAACAGTAATGATAAACACATGCCAAGTTCACCACAACCTTCCCGCTTTTTCTGTCACTGCTGTGCACGTTAAATTTGCTCATAGCAGGCATCTTCAACAACCAAGTATGTAAATTTATTATTTCCATATGTTCTTCCCTTTTTACCCTCTAAATTCCAAACACTGCTCTCAAGAGCTTTCAAAAGCCGAATTAAATCGGACAAGACATTGAAAAATTCTGTGCAGACACTTTTGAGATTGAAGAATTTATATCTCATAAATGGTGTGAATAATACATTTGGCCCTTAATACAAACTTATTTTATAGCCTTGCATGAAATTCCTACTACATATCTGTATCAGTCAGGCTTCACAGGTCTAGATGAATTTTTTTCATAAGAATTTTCACTGTAGGAGAATTACTTATATTCACAAGGAACAGCCTGATAGAATTTTAAAGCTTTCCCAACGAGGGTTGGCTTGTTTTTAATCCGGCCCCTTAGGAAAAAAAGGCTTAAGAGGTTTCAAATAAACAGCTTATCAACATCAACTAGCAGTTAATCAGACCAAAGACAGAGATTAAAACTAAAGGAAGGATGAATTCTTTCGTACCAGTTTTCAGATTACATAATGATAATTTCCACGATATTACATGAGTCCTTTGACAACATGCCTCGTCATTCTCGAAGAATCAAATTCCCGTTGTCCATTTCAAGAGACACGAGGAAACGCCAACAGATATTTCTACTCTCTCAGCCTCTCATGAATCATTTTTACATTTCAAGCTACTCAACAATATTTCTTTTACACTGTGACAAAATACAAAAATGAGAAATGCTTCCTCTTCTTCATGGCGTCTCAAATTTGGTTGGGCACGATCTGCTCGGGGTAAGTTTTCTGTTTCTTATCAGAGTGCCGAGTTAGTTATTTAATTGAAAATGTAATGAGTCCTCATTCCTCAGAAAGATCCCTTGCGTGAAGCATCAGATAGAGTATACACTCTGTTTATCAAGCAGGGTTTTAAAATATAAAAAGAGAGACATATTCCATGAAGCGTATATAAGAACATGCATTTATGAATATTCATGGGGCAGACACACCAGAACCAATTACACAGCTGTGCAGACAAGGCTAGCTGCCTTCCAGTTCTTCCTTGCTAACAGAACCCAATGTGGTTAACTAGGAAGGGCTAGGACAAGGGTAAGGCGAGTGAGGTCTCATAGACAGCATAAAAACTAAGAAGGCAGGAAAAAAACTGAGTGATATAATACTTTAATGCAGTATTTTTGACAGTCTAAATTAATGCAAAAGAAATCCATGATGAACAAACTATCCACATTTTAAATTAAGACAATGGAGCTCCAATGGGGCTCACAGAAAACTGTATTAAACCTGCCTTAATTTATAACCTAGATAGTTTGTTCACCATAGACATTTCTTTTCATTAATGTTTATTTTTTAAAATATTGCACTATAAACATATATATGTATATATAAAGTAAAACCTTGGATTGTGAGTAACTTGTTCTCTGAGTGTTCCACAGGATAAGCAAACATTTCTAATAAATTTTAATTTGATAAACAAGCGATGCCTTGCGACACGAGTAGTACATGACGCCAAATGTCACATGATCATAACTGAGCCAATGGTTCTTTCTCTCTCTTTTTGTGGGATTGTGGGTGACTGTCTCCCAGCCTTAGATTCCATTGAGCCAACAGATAGCAGTGATTCTGTCAGTGATAGTGAAAGTCGTCCCACACAATAACCCTCCTCTCTCTTGTCTCCATCACGCTTGCCATGAAAATTTTCATAGTGCAGGTAATTTATTTTTCCTTTATATTTTGTATTTTCTTTATTATTCTGTATTATATTATTGTAATCATTTTCATACGAATATTTTTGGGTTGTAGAACGAATCATCTGAGTTTCCATTATTTCTTCTGGGGAAATTCGCTTTGATATACAAGTGCTTTGGATTACAAGCACGTTTCCAGAACAACTTATGCTCTCGAACCAAAGTTTTATTTTATATATATATACTCACACACACACACACACACACACACACACACACACACACATACACACTTTTTTTTCTTATCTTAATAACTGACTTTTTTTTTGCTTCTTAAATTTGCATCCAAAGTGATTTCCTCACCTCACCCTGTTACCAGGCCTAGTGGACTCTGGGGTTAAATCACGATTTTTCCCATTGTCATGTGCATGACGCTTCCTTTCCCCTCGTACCTAGGGGTAGGCGTGTGACACAGCTCTGGCCACTTGCATGTAGACAATTCTGCACAAGGTTTCCATGAAAGATCTAGCTTTTGTTGTTGATTTCTGATATGAAGCATAGGAGCAAAGAGGTTGGCTATCCCATCTGACTCCCATTGCTGCCGTTTTTTAAAATATTAATTAATTAATTAATTAAGAGAGAGAGAGAGAGAGAGAGAGAGAGCATGCAGGAGTGAGAGGAGGAGGAGCAGAAAGAGAGGAAGAGCCAGAATCCCAAGCAGGCTCCGCACTGTCAGCACAGAACCCGATGTTGAGGCTCAGTCTCACGAACCGCGAGACCGTGACCTGAGTCAAAAGAGTCAGACGCTTAACCGACTGAGCCACCCAGGTGCCCCTGCTGTCTGACTTTGAGCGCTGCCATCCAAACATGAAATAAAAACAAAAGCGAAAGCCAACTTCAGGGAATTGACTGAGCAAAATAATGGAGCCGGGTCTTTGCAGACACTGCTGAGCTTCTGAGCCAGCCCCGACTGCCTAGTTCTGTACTTCTTGTTGGGGAACAATAAAGAGCCTTACAGTTTAAGCCACAATAAGGTCAGTTATCTGTTGCTTGCAGCCAAGACATTTCTAATTGATGTTCTAAGCTAAATAGTGAGCTTTCAGAGTAAGAGTTTCTAAACTTTCACTGTACTGATGACTTAAAATGTTATTAACATTTCACCTCTGAATTATTTGCTTCTAAGTATCAAGAAAACTGCTAAATCTGGCAGAATATGAATCTAACCTTTTTCTATATCAATTAATTGTGGAAATGTTGAAAATGAAAGGTCAAACCATTCTTCGCATAAAATATATTAATGTTTCCTGCTACGCATTTGCGATTAAAAATGTTGTCAATGACAACAATGCCAATAGAAATCTCAATTTCTATTGTGCCCTTGCAATACAGAATTCTATAGCATTGCAGTTTGAGGCTTAAGAGAGGAGGGAGTTTTCTTGAAGAGACAAAGAATGTCCTGAAAGTCCCTTGGCCTCCCGTATAACCCTAGTTTAAAGAGCAACAAAAATCATCAGTGTGGCAATGTCTCTGATATCATAGCCCAATACACTCCTTTTTCACTTGAAGAAATTGAGACCAAAAAAGAAAGACAAGAAGAGATTCCTTTTACATCGGAGAAGTAGTTAACAACAGAAGGAGAACGACTACATGGTTTTCCTCTTCTCGGTCCAGTTTTCTTAAACCATGAACCACGACACTTTCCAAAAAACTGACTCACACAGGATGTCAAGACACAAGAGCCTTTTAATAGACATGGAATCACCAGCCTATACCAACAGTTCTCATATAGTACTCAAAGCCAAAGGTCCAAAATCACTATCTAATATGGCAGTCACCACCAACAGATGACTATTTATATTTTAATTTTAACTACTTAAGTAAATTTAAATTTAAATTAAGTAAAATTAAAAACCCACCACACTTCAGTTACACTGGTAACATTTCAGTCCTCCACAGCTCTGCATATGGCTAACGGCTACCATATTTGCCAACACAGAATGTAAGCATTTCTATCCTCTCAGAAAATTCCACCGCACAGAGCTGCTTTATGTTAGTGGGTCCTCCTATTACCCCATTTCTTATGGTAGAAGCGGTAAAAAGTAAATGACCCCGTGTAGAAAATCAGCCTTAAAAAGGAAAACGAAGAGCTGTAGGCTGGTATTACAACCCAAAGTACTAAATGTATGCCTGTCTTCTTTCCTCTCTATGGTCTGAATAGCTGCTCATTTCCAGAAGCGGTCTATCTCTTAAATTAAGATGTTACCTACAAATCAGCAATTTCCAGGTGGGATGATATCTTCTCAAAGCACACACGAGTCAAAAATATTTTCCTCCCAAGATTACCATTGAGTGAAACAGGATTTGAAAAAGAAGCTTTCTACGTGTATCGCTTCTCTTCTATCGAGTTGACCTGGACGGTAGCGCTCTTGTCTCTTAATGTAACTTTGGTGAAACAAACTTCACTGATTAAACAGTTTACGGGGTCAGGTTTTCATTAAAGACCTGAAGACTGTGGCTTGGATTTTAAGTAGCTTTGCTGATGCACAGATACATATACCTACATACATTTTATTAAATGTTGCATAATATATTATTCATAATTACCTTTCTCATTGTAAAGTTCTCACATAATTGCTTGGTCTTAGGGCTAAGCCCCGTTTTGACAAACTCAAGCTATTTCTTAAGCAACTGGATTATTTGATCCTACATTCTTGACAAGTCTGTGCTTCTCCATTAGAGCTGGAACTTATTTTTTTTTTTTTTAAATCAGCTTCACTGAGGTATAATTGAGACACAATAAATTTACTCATTCAAACTCAACAAATGTATGAACTCTGTTGCCACCACAGAAAGTACTTGCACCAGCTCACGGGTCTTCTCAGAAACACGTGCAGTGAATTCTTTCACCTGCCTTGTGCCCAGGCAACCATTAGCAAATATTCTGTTACTTTAGTTCTATCTGCTATAGAATGTCATATACTGGGGCTAATACAGAATATGTAGGTTTTGGATCTGGAATCTTTCACTTAGCATAATACTTCTGAGATTCATCCTTCGTCTCTATAAGTATTTTGTTCCTTTTTATTGCCCAGTAGTATCTACTCCATATAACCAGTTTATCCGCTCCCACAGATAGACTTCTGAGTTGTTTCCAGGTCGTGGCTAGTAAGAACGGAGCAGTTAACGAAGCTTTGCGTCCAAACCTTTCTGTAGATATTATTCAGCTCTTCATGACCTTTGGGCAAATACCTACAAGCGGGTTTGCTGGGATTTATGATAAGCGTATGTTGAGCTTTTGAAGAAACTGTGTTTTCCAAAGTGGTTCCCCATCTTGTATTACCAACAGCAAAGGATAAAAGGTCCAGCTCCACCACGTCTTTGCCAATGCTGGGCACGATCGGTTTTTGAATAGCAGCCACTCTGCTGCGTGGAGAGGTCCCACACCGTGGCTGCCATTAGTATTTTTCAAATTGTCTAAATCCTAGGCCATTTGTTAAAATTTGGATTATTTTCTAATTAGATTGGCAGTTTCCTTCCATGTGCTGGATACAAGACCTTCACCAGATACACGTTTTGGAAAGATTTCCACATAGCACCTGGTTTGCTTTACCATTTTCTCAATGGTCTCTTTGAAGAGCAAATATTTTTAAATTTGATGTGGTCTAATTTTTTTTAAGTATGTGCTTTTTGTCCTTTTTTTATCCTAGTAAATCCTTGTCTCATCTAAGTTCTCAGAATTATTTTTCTTTTTAGAGAAATATAGAGAACGTGTCTGCACATGCCTGTGTGAGAGGGGAAGGTCCTGAGGGGGTGTATGTGTGGAGAGAGAGAGAGAGAGACAAAGAGAGAGAGAGAGAGAGAGAGAGAGAGAGAGAGAGAGAGAGGGAGAGAGATTGAATCTTAAGCAGGCTCCACACTTAGCTTGGAGCCCAAGATGGGGCTTGATTTCATGACGTTGTAGTCATGACCTGAGCCAAAATCAAGAGTCAGACACTCAACCAACTAAGCCATCCAGGCATCCCTCAGAAATTTTTTTTGTAAGTTTCCTTCTAGAAATTTTATAATTACAGCTCTGAATTCTAGGTCAATGATCCATTTCAGCTAATCTTTGCATGTAAGATACCTAATTTTTTTCCAGCAACATTTGTTGAAAGGACTACCACTTCCTCAATCAATTACCATGGCTACTTTGTTAAAATTAATTGACAATATATGTGTGTCTATTTCTGGTCTATGCTTTCTGTTACATTGATGTCCATGTTTATGCTGTGCAAACACCACACTGTCTTGAATTTAGGTACTGTCAGCCTTCCAACATTATTTTTTTCTCAGAGTTTTTCAGCTTTCCTAAATTCTTTCTGTTTCCATCAAAGTTTTAAGCCGGTTTTTTTATTTATACAATAAAATCACAATTAAGATTTTGATTCAATTTGCATGAACCTATAGATTGCAATGCATGTGTCATAGCTGAATTGATATCTTAACAACATTGAATTTCTGAGTTATTAATATTTATCTCCATTTGTTTAGGTCTTTTTAATTTTTTCATTAATGTTTTGTAGCTTTAAATTTTGCTTCCTGCACATATTTAGTTGAATGTAGCCTTATTTCATTTTTAAGATGCTACTATAAATGATACAATTTAATTTCAATTTCTAATTATTAGTTTATAGTATATCACAATGCAACTGAAATTTTTTAGAATCATTATATACCTTAAAATCATGAGTGCATTTATTTGTTCTAATAGTTCTTTTTAAATTTTTAATTAGGATTCTCCAGATAGATAATCTTGTTTGCCAAAAAAGAAAAAGAAGAAAAAAACAAATCAAATTCTTCTTTTCTAATCTATATGTCATTTGTTTATTATATTACCTATTATAATAATAGTAATAGTATTTATCTATTACCTTTCACAGTGTCTAGAACAATAGTACCTAAAAGCATCCTTGTGGGTAAACATCCTTGTGGGGAAAAGCATTCAGCCTTTTGCTTTCATGTTATATTTAGATTTTTTTTAAGCTGCCTTGGTCAGATTATAGCAATACATTTTACTCCAAGTTTTTGCCATGAATATGTATTAAACTTTATCAAATGATTCTTCTACATCTATTGAGATCATTTTTTTAAAAAAAATTTAGTCAGTTAATACATTGATTTACACTGATCAATTTTCAAGTGTTAAACCTTAGAAATCCATTCAATCTTGTGTTTAGGAGACAAAACCCACTTGGATTTGCTAGATTATCGTTTTCACAAACTACTGAATTCAACTGCTAAAATGCTATTAAGGATTTTTGTGCCTATGTTTGTGAGAGGTATTAATCTATAGTTTTATATTTTGGAATGTCTTCTCTGGTTTTGGTAAAAGTGATGACTTCTTGAAAAAGCTGAAAAGTGTTCGTCCTGTGAGTGCCTTTTCTTCTTTCCCTTAAATATTTGTCAAAATTCACTACTGAAGCCAACTGGGTTTGAAGTTGTCTTGTAAGATTTTGTCTTGTAAAATTTTTAACTCTAAATTTAATTCCTTTAATTGACATCGAATTATTCAGATTAGCTGTTTCTTCTTGAGTGAGTCTGAAAGATTGAATCTTCAAAGTATTTGTCCGTTTCATCTAAGTTTTCAAGTTTATTGGCATAAACTTGTTCGCTGTTTTCTATTACTATCCTCTTTAATTCCGTAGGCTCTGTAGAGCTGTCTCCTCACTCATTCCTAACATTGACAAATATGTCTTCTCTCTTCTTCCTAACCAATTTGGTTAGAGATTTACTGATTTTTGTTGATCTTTTAAAGTATTAGCTTTTAGTTTAACTGATCTTCACTATAATTTTCTACTTAACTGATTTATGCTCTTATTTTCATTTTCTTCTTCCTCCTGTTTACCATAGATTTATATTTATACTTCCCTAAGATCCCAAAATCATTGATAACAGATCTTCCTCTATCTCTAATATAAGCAAATAATGTATAAATCCCCCTAAGTTCTGTTTTAGTTGTGCCCCACAAATATAGATAAGGTGTGTTCCGTTGTCACTCAGATGATAATATTTTAGAATTTCCCTCTTGATTTGCTTTTGACCTTTGAGTCAAAGACTTAGAGACTTAGAATTATATTGCTTAAAATACAACATAATTCCCACATATCATTCTGTTGTTAATTTTTAGTTTGATTGTTACACTCTCAAAATCACATAGGCATGATTTCAATCATTTTAAATGTACTGAGACATGATTTATGCTGATCTATATTTCAATTCCCCATCGCTGAACTCTGCCTTTGAAACTACTTAAAGTGAGCTGAGGCTATCATGGGACTCATTTATTTCCTTTGTCTAAGTAATTACAATCCTGTTCTTCCTTCTGCCTATTGTCCATTGTCTGAAAAATGTAGTTCCTAATATTTTGTCTGCTTTTCTTGTTGAAAGCAAGAGGGTAAATCAAATCCCATATTTCCATCATGGCTAACTGACAAAATCCCAAGTATCACTTTTCATCCTAAAAATAAAAATCATCTGTTTGCCAAATCTTGGTCAAACAAGAAATATATATGACAGAAGCTCTCTGACAATATGTATACAATTTCTAAAATTAGCGTTAGATGTTAAGGTTAAATACTCTAACATGAAAGAAGTCATACATTCACATACTTTGCTCTGGTTTGTGTTTTTAGTCCCCAAACTAATTAATCTGGATTTCAGATTTATACCTTGATCCGTGAATTTATCATCTAATCTTTTGTTTTCCCCTTGTGAAATGGAGGATTTATGATTTCCATGCTGGGGCTTTATCTTTGTAGATATGCTTTTTAAAAGAAGGGCTGACCCTTTGAGATTAAGAAATAAAAGCATGCAAATGAGTTTTAAATTTTACTGAATTGTACTTATATTATTCTGGTCCATTTTTAGAAATTCAGAGTATGTTTAAATATGACTTGAACCATTCATGTAATGATTTGAAATCTTCCCTATAACTCCCAAATGAGAAGTTCTCAACATACCTTTTTTCAATCTCCAGTGCTTAACATTAAAATCCAGACAAAAATCATGAAGATCAAATATTCAGATTTCTCGTTCACTTCATCACTGCTAGTTCCTCAAATTCCTGTGCCTCAAAGAGCTTTCAAACTTGCTAATAGTTAGGAGTGTTAAATGACTCCATTTAAACTCAAAGACAGGTAATTTTAATGTCAGATATAATGGCAGCTGGCATCATAGATCTTTGTAATTTCATATGCACACAAACACACACGAACTCTCATTTCCCTCTCAATAATCCTACAAAGGTAGCATTATCACCCCCATATTTTCAAGTGCTAATGGAGGCACAGATTTATTAACGTATCCAAAATCACACAATTACTAAGTTATAAGACAAAACCCAAAATCTTGTCTCCTGACTATACTGTTCTTTATACTCAACAGGTAGCTAATAATGACCTCAACTTATGGGGCCAGAGTAACTTCTGAGAGTTCTCCTTTTATATGCAGCAACCTCACACAATACTGTCTCTTAAGGGTCAGTAGGGCAATTCTTTCTTTGGCCACTATTCAAGGGATATTCATATTCAAACTATGTGGCATGCCCCACAGTTATCTGAAGGATCTGACAGAAATCCATCTGCCACATAGTTCTGCTTAGATAGACCCCAGTCTAGCTTAGAGATTCTGGGGCCCTTCAGCACCTGAGTACTCCCTCCTGACAATGTTCATATTGGCTTCCTGCTTTCTGATGTTCAGCGCCAAATCTCTAGTTTTTAGCCTGCTCGGCCACTGTGGAAAGAATTTTATCTTCACTTGGCTCCTAGCACATTTCTGAAAGCTCTTTCTCCATCCTATTTGTGGTCTCATCTCTCCAAACTGTATGTACTGGATTATCCCAGGGCTCACTCATTACACCCGTTCTCTTTTCCATGTACACTCTTTCCCCTAGGGACCTCAGCCAGACTTATGAATTTAAATGATACCTGTATGTTGATAACTCCCAAATGTTCACCTCCAGTCAAGGCTGTTCCCCAGAACCCCAGACATATGGATACAACTATTTGGTATTTCCACCTAAATATCAAAGAAGCATCTCAAGCTTAAAGTGCCCCAAACTGAGCTCCAATACTACTTCCAAATGTGACCGTCTTATGCTTTGTTTCATCTCCCTGATTCTTCCACCCTTCCAGTTGTTCAAATCAAAATCCTTAGAGTCCCTCTTGCCTTTCACTTTCTCTTAACAGCACATACACAACCCGAAAAGAAATACTTGGACTTGACTTCCAAAATAAGCTATATCCAGAACACAACCACTGCTCCTTGTATCTGCTGCTACCACTCTCCTCCAAGCCACCATGACCTCCAGCCTAGATTATTCGCCAGCCCCGAAACTGGTCTCCCAAGCCTGCATCCCACCCATCCACCTGCAGTCATGTTAGATCACATCGATCCTCTACAACGAATCTCCCGCGGTTTCCCATCTTACTCGAGATAAAAGCCAAAATTCTTAAACGCCCTACAGGATCTGGTCCTCGTTATCCTTCTGACCTCGACTCCCTTACTCTCTTCAAAGAATCACTTCACTGGTCATTCTAGTCTCCATGCTGTTACTCAAACCTGCCAAGCACGATCCCACCTCAGGGCCTTTGACTTGTTCTTCCCTCTACCCGGAACACTCTTTCCTCAGTTATCCCCCCACGGCTTGCCCCTTACCTCCTTTAAGCCTAAACTCAGGGCCTCTTTTTGTATGCATCATAATCCATCCAAGAAAACAGAAACCACTCTAGGTAGCTCGAATACAGAAGATTCAACATAGGTGAATTATTGTAAAGATAATGTGAGACCTGGGGCACCTGGGCGGCTCAGTCAGTTGAGTATCTGACTCTTGAATTCGGTTCAGTCATGATCCCAGGGTCAGGGGATCGAGCCCCACATCAGGCCCTCTGCTAAGTGTGGAGCCTGCTAATGACTGTCTCTCTTCCTCTGCCCCACTCCCCAACCCACTTTCTCTCTATACATATAAAATAAAAGAATAAATTAAAAAATAACTTTAAAAAAAGATAAAGTGAGACCTGAAAAAGCACAAAGATGAAGGATCGGGCCCGGGAAAGCCAAAAGGAAGAACACGTGACCCACAGAGCTGAGCAGCGCTAACCAGCTGGGCTGGAGCCCACGAGCCTGTATCCGCTGCCACGTTCTTGTCCAGCAGCTCTGACTCGAGTGGGAATTGCCAAAAAGCACTTCCTGCGCCCAGGGCGGAATCGCCTGACCGCTCAGCTGCATTCGGCTGCTGGAGGCAGAAAGGTGACCTTCCCTATGGCTCTCCAGCCTCTGCTGCCTGCCCCCATTCACGCGTCCCAACAGAAGCCCAGCTGAAATGGGAGCCCGAGACCTGTTTCTGACTCCCTGACCAGTCATAGAGAGCAGGAGAGAAAGGGGACAAGGGTGTGTCTGAGAGGCGACAGGTGACTGCTGGGTGCACCTGGTTACCTTGAGGAAATGGCAAGCCCCTTCCCGTGTTTAGCTCTCCTCCTGCTGCTTTTCCTCAGGCTTCATCTCTGTGTCACTCACTCCGCATTCCATCACCTCATTCTCGCCTGTCTCCCCAAATAGAAGGTAAGCTCGGTGTCCACCAGATTTCTACCTGTGGTGTTTACTGGGGTAACCTCAGGGACTGAAACCAGCGCATAAGAGGCACTCAGCAAATACTGATTAAATTATTAACAGACTGGAGCCCCGCTTTTATCTTCAAACAAGCAGAAGCCAAAACACTGTGTGTGTTGGAGCCAGGGAGTCGAGTGGCACGAAAATGAAAAACACAATGGAGAACGGCCATCGTTCATCGTTCGTCTGGGAGCTACCACGAGAGCACTCCGCTAGTCTGCCATCGGGGTCTCACTTCACTGATTTTATTTACTAGGGTTTGTGGTCTCTCTGACGTGCGGCCCAGAGGTGCCAAGGGGGGAATGACCAACCAGCTTCACCACAACTTTGTTGCACAGCCGATTAGAGGAGCGAATTCATTTTGACACTGCACACACGTCGCTACACTCTTGACCGTAAGGAAGACTGAGTCCTGCCTGGTGCAGCACGAGGGATGAAGCTGAGTCCACCCCTGAGTCACAGGTGGGGAGTGGGGGACGGGAAAGCAAAGGAGAAATTAAGGAGTAACTCTTCCTAAAGCCAGGGTCTATTCCTGGGTCTCCTTCACTCAACACTAATAAAGCTGCAGGGAAACAAAAGGTAAATGTGATGTTTTAAATTAGCAAACAAACTAAATTTAGAAACCTCTTTGTTACGTTGATAACAGAAAAATTTCAGCACTGCTATCTGACAGAGTCGCATAACGCTTCCTTTCTCCAGTATGACCAAGGTCGCTTACCTGGCCTTGGTGTCAGAGTAAGATAGGAGAACCAATCCAAGAAAAATACCTACCTAATTGAAAGCTTATTCACAATACAGTAACACTTCAAGTCTTCCTTCATATTTAAAATAAGGATAATGTTTTGGGGAACCTGGGTGGCTCAGTCCATTGAGTATTAGCTCTTGATTTCAGCTCAGGTCATGATCTCATGGTTCCTGAGTTCACGCTCATGCCTCTGCCCCTCCTCGTCACTCTCAAAAATAAATAAACAAAACATTTTTAAAAATAAAATAGAGAAGCCTGGGTGGCTCAGTCAGTTGAGCGCCTGACTTTGGCTCAGGCTATGATCTCCCAGTTCATGAGTTCGAGCCCCACGTTGGACTCAAATCTCGAAGCCTGCTTCAGATTCTGGGTCTCCTCATGCTCTGTCTCTCTCTGTCTCAAAAATAAACACTGAAAAAACAATTTAATAAAATAAAATAAAGTAAAATAAAATAATATAAGATTTTTATCGATCATCAGTTTGAGAATGCTTGAATTTTCCATTTAATGCTTACGAAGACTAGACTATGCTTACAGATCAATAAAACACAGCAGCATACCGGTTGAGGCCAAATAAAATGACTGCTTGGAACCAGAATCCTGACTATCTCTTTACAAAATCTTATTCTCAGTTTTAATGCTATCCCATTGAACTACTCCACTTATAAACTATTCCATCTCCAGCCTTAAAATAATAAAAACTATTTCCCCGCCTAGACAAATGAAACAAAAAGATTGAAAATTTTATCTAGAGACATAATAGAGATGTTCAGTCCTATAGATTATTTCATTAGTGAATCTAGAACACAAAAATAATATGGAAGTTATCAGCAATTCTGAAAACTCAATAAATCGCTTTCATCAGAGGCTAATCACTATTTTTAAAGATAATACATACAACAGGGACCCTCTCCAGTCTCGTCAGTCAGAGATCAGTAATGACATAAAAGCATAATGCAGGTACTGGAACTAATTCGCTCACCGTGTGACACAGAGTGGTTTTACACAGCATTTTCTTCTACCATCTACGTGCACTCATGAACGATCATGACATACCTACATTACAGAGTCGGCAAGTTGTGTATTTTTTAAATATTCCATTTTTCAGATGGCAAGCTGGCAACAGACTTTAAAATACAAACTGTATTCCCAAATGCCGTTTTTAATGCACGAAACAAGCAATGCACCTGCACCCCTGCTGTTTCACTTGCAAATAGGTTGGAATATTTTGCCCGCGTGATTTTGACAGTACGTTATATGAACCATTCAGTCATACACATGAGAACAAAAGTCAAATTATTTATGGAACAAAGAACTTTTAAGGGTCCATAACAACACTTTTCCTCCCCCAAATAAACTCACAGGAGATTACCGCATATCCTGTTTTGAAACCAAAAAGAATCACACTTGGTTGAGGTAAATTTTACATTTTACGGAGAAGAGCATGGAGTTTGAGACAGATTTCGACAGTTAGCAGCATCTTGCTATACCTATACTGTACTCAGATATTCATATGAAAATATTAAAATGAAATATTAAAATGAATTTCACACAATCTATGTTTAATTAAAATGGATTTTCCTCATTCTTCCTTGGAGAAAGTAGGCCACTGTCATGCACTCACACACACTGATGACTTGTAAAGGTCAAATGGCAGACCTGAGACTAGGTGAGCAGGGAGAAATCCTAGAGGCAACGTCAATCAAGATTTATGTGCTCAAAGACTCTAAAATCTCTAAAATCTTATGGGAACAGAAGTCATCTCCTACAGCCCTTCCTGTGGTGACGAGGGTCCCAGGTCCTAGGGAAGACGTGCAATCCAGCCAGGCCCATAACAACCACATGACTGTCCAGGGCATGAGACACCAGAATGTCAAAACCCAGGGGAAAAAAATGGAGCACCACGGAGCTGGCGGACATATATGGAGCCAGGGGATGTGCCTGGGGCCAACGGGACACACGGAGCCACGGCGCATAAACAGTCCTTTGGCTCCCTTCTGGCATCCCCACCCTTGTGCCTTGGAGGGTAACTGAGGCTGCCCAGGATATGCCATCCTCAGTCCCACGGGAGCACATGGCACACCAAGCAATGCTGGTGGTCCCAGGGACTACGAGGAAGCCAGCGGAAGAGCAGTAACTGATAGGACAATGGGCAGGAATGGCAGCTAACGGCGCAACAGGAAATGTGTGCCTGGCCACCTTACAGACTGGTGGCTGGGGCTCTCAGTACATTAACATGAAGGAGACAGTTACCAAGCATGTCATAGATTTTTATTGCCCATAACAAATCAACGCTTCGAACACACACACAAATACAATGGCACATATTTATATGATTCCAAAGAACCATACAGGATTGGTGGAAAGTATTCATACTGTGGTGTGAGAACAGGACCCAAGTTCAAAACCCTATGTTGTACCCTTTGAATCATGGTCCCTTCAATCACCTAAGACTACACGTGGAGATAAAGACAGTTGTTTAAACTCAAAGGCCAACACCACTGCCACTCCCAGGCCCATCTCAGGGTTGGCCAAAGCTGGAATTCCCCCATTTTGATTCCTCCCGATCTCCTTCCCAAGATCTGGGGCCAAATGTTGCTAATCCTATGTCTAGCATTCAAACAACGCTTTCATAAGTTCCAGAACAAATTTCCAGCCGATCAGCGAATCTGTAAGCAGGAAGACACTCCATTGGGAACACCAAGGAGGCAGAGATGAAGATCTGAGGGACCCTAGAGTAGAATTAACAGTGCCTTGCCTGATTCTGCAGGCAGGAGTAATCTTAGTAATCACTAACACTAAGCGCTGCCAGCTCAGGCACTGAAGAAGGCTTCCAGATTCTGCATGATATTAAGGCTGCAAGGCAAAGAAAGCCTAAGTGTGGCACGACTCACCCCACTGGTGGTCTTCCTCCGTGCACACTGTGAAACTGTTCCCCGTAAACCAGTTCCTATAAATGGAGCACGCTCTAAATAGCAAGCGTGCTGGGTAAACTTTAATCAATAAACAAACAAAGGCAGAACATGGCACTATTGCCTTAAGTGGACATTAAACATTTAAAACTCATTTCGGAGACGGTTATGAGGCTCAGTAAGCATGCTGAGAAACACGCTGTCTTGAAGGGTCACTATTTTTTCTCGCTTTATTGGAACAGACATTTAAGCAAAAGACAAGGACATAAGTGTAAATGGTATGTCTGCAACGGGTCAGGGTGTCTTAGCAGCCCCTGCACAATCAAGGATAAATATTCCCGAACATGCAGTCAAGGGAGTAGCCTTGCAAACACAGCAAGCTGTTAGAGCGTGTTGAGCAATGAACTCTGCCAGACAAGAGGAGCCCACGGTGGCAAATATTTTACCTAGGATGGGGAAAAACAAGATCCTGCCAGCATCTTCTGCCTAGCCAGGTACATCGAATCAAGGCTTCAATAAAAGTTGCTTAGTGGTATTAAGACGTTACTGGAGCATCTGGTCCACTTCCTTAGTAGCCTCTTGTGCAGAGCGCCTCCAATGTATAGCATTAAATCATGCAATTGTAAGTGTACGCAGAAATCAAGATTTTAAAAGGCAAGATTATCCATTCCTTCCTGTATTTCTCCCATATCGGCGTGGCGTCCGCTTTCTCAAACGATCTCATAGAGTTGCGCCTTACACAAGAGTGTCCATGTGGCAAAGCAGCGGCCACCTGCTCAGCTGTAAAGTGAGCCATTTCAAGGACAAGCGGGGCGCCTAACATCCCCCAGGGAATCTCCGGTGTATGTTTTTATCAACAGTCTCGCCCCTTCTTCAGAGAAGCACTTCCTTCCTAAAGCCCCCATGCCCTTGGCCCGTGGCCTGCTCACTCCTCCTCAGCCAAGATGGAGGTGCTCAGACATCTCCTCCCCTTCCACCCACCAACTTTCCCGCATCCTGGGTGCCCTAGACTCCCTCCCTCCAGACGCAGCTGGAGGTGGGGTCTGCTTCCTGTAAGCTAATCCCCCAACTGTGCCCAGTATCCTATCCCCTCCCACTGCCCTGGAGACTCTGTCTAATCAATTATCTCCCCGTCTCTTCTCTCCTCAGCCTCTTCCTTCACCTGGCTTTTCCCCATCACTACTTAAGGATGATTAAGTAATGCTCTCTTAAAAGCCGTCCCCCACTCTCATGTCTCTGCTGGCTGAGTCAATAACTGTCTCCTTGTAGATCTACTTCTTCACCTCACATTTGTTTGCTCTGCCCATGACCATTTAGTCTCCTCCCCCAGCACGGTCCTGAAACTGCTCTGATAAAGGCCATTTATTCCAGGTTGAATTGTGCTCCCCAAAAAGATACGTGGAAATCCTAATCGTAGTACCTGCGAATGTGACCTTATTTGGAAATAGGGTCTTCTCAGATATAATTAGTTAAGACGAGATCATGCTGGGTGAGGGGGAGCCCTAAGTCCAATGTGACTAGTGTCTTTGTACAAAGGAGAGCAGGCGAAAAAGACAGAGCCACACGAGAGAAGGCCATGGAGGTACAGACTCAGAGACTGGAGGGATCCATCCACAAGGTTAGGAACACCAAGGACTGTGGACAACTCCCAGAAGTTAAGACATAAAGAAGGATTCTCGCCTAGAGCCTGCAGAGAAAGCATGGCCTACTGACTGACGCCTGAGGTTTTCTTAACTTCTTGCCTCCGGAACCATAGGAGAAGATATTTCTGTGGTCTTAAGTGACCCAGCTTGTGGTATTTTGCTACAGAGGCTGTAGGAAACCGAGACTTAGATTATCACCCGGGAAGGTCCTGGGCAAACAAGGACGACTTGGTCACTCTGCCCTCTGGCCCACATCTGTCCTGAACTCTTCATCAGCAGATACTCGGATGTCCTCCTCCCTCGCGGAAAGCTCTCCTTTCCCGGACCCACTGATGCCCTGCTCTCGACTACACGACCCGTCTGAGCGCAGGTAGGGACTCAGCTTTCTCAATCTAAAATCACCATTTTCGGGGCACCTGGGTGGCTCGGTCAGTCAAGTGTCTGACTCCGGCTCAGGTCATGGTCTCTTGTTTCATGGCTTTGAGCCCTGCATCAGGCTCTGCGCTGAGAGCACGGAGCTTGCTTGGGATGCTCTCCCTCTCCCTCTCTCTCTGTTCATTCCCTGCTCGCTCGCTTTCTCTCTCTCAAAATATATAAACTTAAAAAAATAAATAAATAAACAAAAATGAAAGCATCACTTTAGATTTCCCTTCTTTATTACATACGGAATCAACAGCCAAGAACTTGGAAATCATACTCAGTGCCTCCTTCTTCTTCCTGTCCTACATCCATTAAATTAGCAACACCTCCTTCACATTTCTAGAAATCACCTAATTCTTTTTTTTTTTTATTTTGTCAACCTTTTATTTATTTTGAGAGCCACAGAGAGGTTAAGCACAAGTCGGGGAGGGGCAGAGAAAGAGGGAGACCCAGAATCTTGAAGCAGGCTCCAGGCTGTGAGCTGTCAGCACGAATCTCGACGTGGGGCTCGAACTCACGAATGGCATGATCGTGACCTGAGTGGAAGTCAGATGCTTAACCAACTGAGCCATCCAGGCACCGCCAGGATTCACCCAATTCTTTACATTTCCTCTACCACTCCCTGAGCTTAGTTCCTCATGACCACTTCCTCCGATCACAGCGGCCACCTCAGGATGGGCTCTCTCCCTGCCGCCTTTTGCCATCCTGAATGTGGAGGCTATCCAGATGGGGGGAAACTTCTTAAGCGGCTCTCGGATGCCCAACAATATTGAAATTCTCCAACTATATTACATTAGCCTCATCTCCCTCCACCTCCTTTCCACAACCTAAACTAAGATTTCATGGCTTCCCGTACAGAACGCCAGCCAGGACCTGCTATCCGTTTCCCTTTCCTCGCTTTAGGACTTCTGCACTTGCTCTTTTTCTCTTCCTGAGACACCTCTCCGTTCATCAGAATCATAAACACCTTCTAACAATCATTTGGAACTCAGCTCCGCTGTTGACTCAACCCAGAAATCTTTAAGCACTCTCCGGAAGCCCGGGCGGTCTGCTTCAGATGCCCCTCTCCTGGGCTCTCATAGCACCCAGCAAGGACCCTCATCAAGAGCCTTAATAGCATATAATGCAATGTTCCTTTTTGTCTATATTCTTAGAAATATTCTCAACCCTCAAAGGGGACTGTGTTTTTTGCTCTATCTCCTCAATATTTATCACAGACATTGTTACATAACAGGCACC
Organism: Paguma larvata; assembly: GCA_030068075.1. Classification (NCBI taxonomy): domain Eukaryota; kingdom Metazoa; phylum Chordata; class Mammalia; order Carnivora; family Viverridae; genus Paguma; species Paguma larvata. The sequence continues at coordinate 6,567,532 of CM057826.1, forward strand.
TGTTAAATGTTTGCTGAATATTTGCTCCAAGTTAAACACATACAAATTAATATTAGGTTGAGATGTCACTTACAAACTATGGGATTAGTCCATATCCCAAAGCCTGATAGTGCGCTCCCCTGGAAAGGCTGGCGGGAAATAGATCCTCATATCCAGGGCAATGAGAACACAATATGGCGTGATCTTCATGTAAGTGAGTTGGGCAATATCTAGCAAAACCACAGATGCATTCACCCTTTAACCTAGCAATGCCAGTGCTAGAAATCTCTTCCAATGGTACCCTTGCAAGGGAGTAAGAGATGTTTGCAGGAGGCGTTACTCATTGTAACACCATCCATGACCACAGAGGACAGAAAATAACCTAGACATCTCTCGGGAGGGAGCTATTGAGTACAGTATGGTTCATCACACAGTGGAGGGCTATGTGGCTATGAAAAGGAATGACATAAAATCCACTAGTAAGGGAGGGATCCCAGGATATACCACTAAGTCAGAAAATGCCAGGCAGAGAACAGAAGCATGGACCATAAAATAGAAGTAAAAGGTTAGCTAAATGCAGAGAGAGGGAACGGGGTGGAGAAAACACAAGTGAAGCCAGTTCCCCTAAATATTCATTGCCTCATTACTGAAACTTTGAAACACTACCTAATAACGTAAATTTAGAATTTTCCAAAACTTGAAAGCGAAATTAAACACATGACATTAACTGGGTTTTGAGTTGGCAGCACAACCACCCAAGAAGAAATCATTTCAGGTGATCTCGAAGTAGTCACATTGCTTCAACTTCCCAAGGAAACCTGCAGCCCGAGGACTAAAAGAAGAGAAGTGGATGATCTCACAGCGTTTTCAGTAGTCAAACACGACTAACGCTGCTTGAAACTTGCTCTGAAAGCACCCAGTGTATGCTGCAGGAAGAGGCAAAAGAACAATCAGGGAGCTGCAGAGACTCGGGATTCTGTGCATGGGAGCGAAAGACACAGACGTAAGGTGGAAGAGGTTAAAAAAATCCCTAGAGTCCTGGAGATGAGCCGGAGGATGTCCAGAGGAAATTATGGTGCATTCTCAGAAAGTTTTCCATAGCTCTGTACCTGGCAAAGACCTAACGCTGGGGGCGGCCATGCTCGAGGAGCCCAAAATGGCTGATGCTCAGGTCTTACAGAAGGAAATGGCCGAGGGAGTCAGCAGCATCTCCCTGTCCCAGAGAATAAGCGAGCTCTCAAAGGTGACCCGGGTTGTGTTAGAGAGCTCAAGAGCCAACTTTAAGAGGCTTCTATGGGCTTCAATGAGATGATTCCATACCCATAAGCATAAAAACCGCAACTGCTTGAAATATTTCAAATGTTAAAATCCACGTATTAGCAATTATTCTAATAACCAAAATAAGAAAAAAAAAACACAAAAAGGAAACGTAACATACTTGTCCGCTTTGGGTAAAATTAGAGAACCAACTAACTAGTCTTGAAAAAAAAAAAAAAGCTAGGAAAGAAAAAGAAAAAAGCATTAATTCTACCTTTCATATACGAGTGTGCCCTCAGGATATCCAAATAGTTGATAAGGGAAAGTTACTTATACAGAAGTATTCTTGCTGTTAAAACAGAATAATAAAATAAGGAAATCCCAGCTTCACACCCATGAACGAACTGGTAGATGTCGGCCTGTGATCATCAGTGACTACTGATTTCACACCCCGGCATTACCTGCCTCCCAACAGAGGGACACCGTAGCATCCATGACACGGGAGAGACAGGAGTCGAACCTGAATGTGAGCCGCCTCTGGACGCTACTCTGAATTGACACAAATATGCGGGACAGAAGAACATTTGAACATCAATGGGATGCACTTGGCCAAATGCAGACTGTGGGAAGCTCTGCAGGACAAAGTGCTCGGGTTTCTGCTGTAATTAATTTGCAGGGGACCAACAGCCACAGCAAAACGGTGGAAGATTAGAAGAGTCTCAGGCGCTGGACCCACCAACTGCAATGGAGCAACGCTACTCAGACCCTGAGTCAATCCAACTGTGAACAAAACAATGCATCTGCATTCATGCGACCATCAGGGATCTGGATCTCATGATACTCACTGGATATCAGAGGACTTTATGAAATTGAAGGCTTATTGCCTTTTTTTTTTTTTTTTTTTTTGTCGGGTGTGATAGCGGTGCTGAGAATTCCCTTTCTTTGACAGTTAAGAACTAAAATATTATAGATACAATTTTATGATTTCTTGCATTTGCTTCAAAATAATTTGGTGGGTGTGCGGTGGAACATGCGTGGGGATTTGGGAGAAAAATGGGAGGGCCCTGAATTAATAAATGTTGGGTTACGGAGCGCCCGGGTGGCTCAGTCAGTTAAGCGTCCGACTTCAGCTTAGGTCATGATCTTGAGGTCCATGAGTTTGAGCCCCACGTCAGGCTCTGTGCTGACGGTTCCAAGCTTGAAGCTTACTTCGGATTCTGTGTCTCCCTTTCTCTCCTCTCTCTCTGTCCCTCCCCCACCCATACTCTGTCTCTCTTTGTCTCTCAAAAATGAATAAACATTAAACAAATTTTTTTAATAATTAAAAATAAACGTTGAGTTGGTGTTCCTTACACTAGTCTTTCTATTTTTGCATGTATTTGAATTTTTTGTGATATAAAGTTTAAAACATAACAAAACATTTATTGGATGAATTGTTAAAATACAGGGTCCCATTAATGATAGTTGGCTTCATAATAGAATTGTAAGTTCCTTGAGGACAGGGACAAAGACTAATCTACTTTTCATCCTGAGTGCTCAGAGTGCCCAGAGTATAGAGACCCATAAAAACATCTTGATAAATTGAAGAATAAATGACTGAATATACCCGCTGATTAATTAATCCTACAGGGGCGCCTGGGGGGCTCAGTCGGTTAAGCGGCCGACTTCGGCTCAGGTCATGATCTCGCGGTCTGTGAGTTCGAGCCCCGCATCGGGCTCTGTGCTGATGGCTCAGAGCCTGGAGCCTGCTTCAGATTCTGTGTCTCCCTCTCTCTCTGCCCTTCCCCTGCTCACACTCTGTCTCTATGTCTCTCAAAAAATAAATAAAAAATGTTAAGAAAAAATTTAATAAAAAAAAAAATTAATCCTACAGACCCATGGAGATACTTGAGACGGTTAAATCAATTCTGTCTGCCCCGCAATACCGGAGAGAGACCAAGGTGTAAGTTTTGTGGTAAGACTAAGGTTGTATTGGGAAATGCTGAGAGAAGAATTCTTTGTTTCACTTGGTTCTGCTGTTACTTCTGTACATTTTTACGCCCCTGTTCAAACGCCTAGGAGGCTCGCAGCAACGTTAAATAAAGGTGGTCTCCCCAAGGGCCGCGATAGCTCTAATTCTGAATTCTTCCTGAGACAGTGGTGGTCAGTTTCAGGATGGGAAATTTCCGCAGTGGGGGATTTTGTACTTTTGTTTGTACAACATTTTAAATGGCTGGAACAAGAGTCACAGAGTGACAGAGCCATAGCCATGCTATCCCCGATCACTGAACACGGGACGTGCCGTTAAGGGGTGCCCTTGCAGTCCGAGCGGGCCTGTCCCTCACCTTTGTAGGAGACAACCGGGTGCTCCGCTCGCTGGCACCAAGACGCGTCTGTTTCTGGCTGGGCGAGCCCCCACCACCCCAGGATCGAGAACAGCCATGCGATGACGCAGGTCCCCTTCATGGCGGGCAGAGGCCGTGGGCTCCGGGTAGTCGTCTGCTAACCTGAGGTTCGCCCTCCTGTCATGTGGGGCAAGTGCCTAAAACACACAAAAAAGAACAATCCGATGAACGTGAGTTCAGGTTTTCCGGCGCGCGATACTGTCGGAAAGCCTCGTCACTGCCTTAAAAAAGGAGAGACTGTGGGGCACCTGTGCGGCTCAGTGGGTTAAGTGGTGGACTCTTGATTTCAGCTCAGGTAATGATCTCACAGTTCATGAGATCGAGTCCCACTGTCAGGCTCCACACTGACAACGCTTGGAGCCTGCTTGGGATTCTCCTTCTCTCCCTCTCCCTCTCTGTCCCTTGCCTGCTCTTGCTGGCTCTCTCTCAAAAGAAATAAATAAACTTAAAAAGAATTAAAAAAAAAAGGGACACCCTTCGAGTGCTCAGACAAAATCCCATTTTCCTAGGTGACGTGTTGGATACGTGAGTATGTGTGTGTGTCTCAGTACAGTCCTCTCTTCTTGCCCGTGATTTTATAAAACAACCTATTTATTGTAAGAGGAGAAATGTTCAGGTTTAAGATGTACCGAATCGTCAAGGTCACTCTTCAAGAACGCAGGTTAATATTTGTGATCGCTGACGGTTTTGCCCTTCCCGAACCCCTCGCGCTAGCAGGGGTCTACGCAGAGCTGCGAGTCTTTAAAGATTATGAATAATTTAAAAGATTAATAAGCTTTAAAACAAGATAGGCTCATAAATAACTGTAAGCGAAGCGGTTAGAAAACCGTCGAGGGGAGCAGGGGTGCCGTGGGACCTTGGAGAGAACGTCACTGCCATTCAGAGGACCCACGGACGGGTGCCCTGAGAAGTTCGCGTTGGAGCTCAATACTGAAGGATAAACGGATGCAGGTGTCTGGAAGCGCAGTCCGTGGCAAGGAAACAGGGACCAGAGGTGCCCTGGAGGGGCAAGAGGAAGGAGGGGGTTATAACAGTTTGGGGAATGGCTTCCTGTACCTGAGCCAGACCCTGGGAGATCTGAAGGAGGGGAAAGGGAAGCAGTTTACACAGGAGGTTGGGTTAAGCTTTGGAAGGCACACTATACCAAGGTCTGAGGTCTCTATTTTGGTCGACAAGCTACCACGGGATATTAGCAGCACAAGAAATATTTAAAAGATTGTTCTTACAATCATGTATGCAGGAAATTGGATAAAGAAGAGCGTGGAGGTACAGAAGTTAATTTGAAACTGTGGCACCTATTCAGAAGAGAAATAAATGAGGCTGTGACTCTGGGTGGTATCAGTGTGAGCAAACACTCCGTGTGGTGGGTAAGGGGAGGCATGGCGAATTCAACATGGCCGCGACTCCTCTGACCTTCTTCCCATGAAAGCTGGGTTTATGCTCTTTCTCTTGAATCTGGATTGGCTCCGTGACTGCTTTGTTCAATCAAATTTAACTGAAGTGACAGCATGCTCGTTTCCACGCCCACACCCAAAGAGACTGGCAATTTCCACTTCCTGTCTCTTAGAACACACTCTCTGGGGTACTAAGAAAACAGATCAGAAGCCCAACTACCTGGAGACAGCCAGGTTATAGAGACCACATATAGGGACTCTAGTGACATTTCCTGCTGAGGCCAGCTTCCCAGCCATCTCCACCTGATATGTGAGTAAAGCTGAAACTCACATTTTCAGTATTTTAACTTCAGTATCGCAAGAGCAAAAGAATCTCCCGATTGAGCCCTACCCAAATTCCTGACCCCCAAAGTACAGACTAGAACAAAATCATGGATGTTCTAATCTGCTATATTTGAGCAAAAACCAAGCAAAGAAACACAGATGGGCTCAAGATAGAGAATACAGGAGACCGTAAGAGTAGTAATGCCTCTCATTTCAACAACAAACAACCAATCTGAACTTCATTCAGATGGGAATATGGTCGTTTAGTTTTGTATGTGTTGGGTATGGGATCCTGAGAGAAGATTTCAGGAAATGCAGAAGACTGCTGAAAATCCAGGTTGGGTGCTCAGAAAAAGAAAAGACAAGAAAAGAAAAAACCAGGAATTCAGAAATAGAATGCAAGGCCTGGAATGCTTCTCCTGATGGACATGATGGGTGCGGCTAAGATCCCCAGGGAAAGGCATGGAAGGAAAAGGAAGGGCTAAAGAGAACCGGCTGCTGGGAAACGGTAATTCAACAAGTGACCCCACAAAGATAGGAGACGGAAAATAGAGGCAGAGTATCAAGGGCACAGGGCCACACGGAAGTCCAGTTAGGCTGGAGTATAGAAAGTACACATTTTAAAAGAGACCTGGTTGACTGCACCCTGAGGAGACAGTGCAAAGACTGTTAGCTTTATTTTTTTTTTCAAGTTTTTATTTAAATTCTAGCTAGTTAGGGGCGCCAGGTGGCTCAGTCAGTTGAGTGTCCGACTTTGGCTCAGGTCATGAGCTCTCGGTCAGTGAGTTCAAACCCCGTGTTGAGCTCCGTGCTGACAGCTCAGAGCCCAGAACCTGCTTTGGATTCTGGGTCTCCCTCTCTCTCTCCGCCCCTCCCTCCTCACACTCTGTCTCTCTCGGCCTCTCAAAAATGAATAAATGTTAAAAAAAATTTTTTAAGTCTAGTTAGTACATTACACTAATGTACATACAGTGTAATAACGGTTTCAGAAGTCAGTACATACAGTGTACTAATGTACATAGAGTGTAATAATGGTTTCAGAAGTAGAATTAGGGATTCATCATTTACATACAACACCCAGTGCTCGTCACGATAAGCACCTTCCTTCGTACCCAGCACCCATTCAGCCCATCCCCCATCCATCTGCCTCCATTGATCTCACTTTGTTCCCTATCGGCAAGAGTTCCTTATTGTTTGTTTCCTCTCTTCTGTGACCCCCCTTCCCTTACATTTGTCTGGTTTGTTTCTGAAGTTCCATATGAGTGAAAACATGTGATATTTGTCTTTCTCTGACTGATTTATTTCACTTTGCATTATACACTCTAGCTCCATCCACATCATTGCAAATGGCAAGGTTTCACTCTTTTTGATGACTGAGTCATAAAGACCATCCATTAGCTTTAGGATGGGACATAACATACATGGCCACCTCAAAGGCTAGGTAACCAAAAAAAAAAAAAATTCAATGAAATCACTAAGCACTGAAAGATCAAAGTTAAGGGAAGTCCAAGGTCAAGAAGACAGCCAAATGTGGCTTCTTTTCCGGTAAGTGGTGAGTAGGAAAGAAATTGTAAGTTTAAGACAGAATGGAGCTCTTAAGATAGAAGAAGATCCAGAAAATACTAAGGTGGCAAACTATTAGAATCCGAGTACAGAAACTGGTTTCGAATGGAAGAAAAGAACCCTCATCTTTAAAGTGCGTACATGAATATATGGTGTGATTCCAAGATAGATAAAACATGAAGTTGAGGGTACATGAATTTCACAGTCTCTTATTTTGAGTCCCATTCATTCAATCCTCCCATCGACAAAAATATTCAAGTTGGGCACAGAGTCAAGAACTGGGACTCCAAATCACGATGAAGCAAGAGTCTGCCTTCCGCAAGAAGGAGAAACCCTCAGTGTGAAGGCTCAGGAAGGAGGAGAGACGTAAACTGGAAGCCGAGGGCACACATGTCCAGCGGGTCCATCATCCCTGCCCAGGCACAGCACGTGGCAATGGACAATGAGTCACAAGTGTTCTTTTTCTTCCAGGGTTATAAAATTAAAAGTATGAGTAATTGCATTCTTGGAAAAGGGGCATGGTCCACACGAGTGGAGGCTGCTCTAGGACTCCAGTCTAGACGTAAACACACGGACAGGACCGGCTCTTCTTACCCTGCGACCTGACACTAGGACATGAAATTTCGCCAAATGAAGTATGTTAACATAGAAGAACACCCATCCGAGGTCTGTTTTAGATGTAATTTTGTTCTGTTCCGAGCAAGGAGATTTGAAACACTGGCACCAGCCCGTTCAGGGAAGGTTACGGATAGATGATCCTTGCTCATGTCAAAACAAATCAGCGAGTGGGGCGCCTGGGTGGCTCAGTCGGTTAAGCGACCGACTCTTGATTTCCACTCAGGTCATGATCTCACAGTTCACGAGTTTGCACCCCGAGTCAGGCTCTGCGCTGACAGCGTGGAGCCTGCTTGGGATTCTCTCTCTCTTTCTCCCTGTCTCTCTGCCCCTCCCTGCCTCTCTCTCTCAAAATAAACTTAAAAAAACTGGCGATGAGAAAAATTCCACGGGAAAAGTAACCAAAGTAATGATGAACTTGCATTAAGTGCTAGCTCTGGGGAAGGTGTGTCACCAAGCTCTCACACCCATGCCTGGTGCCCAACAGGCACTGGAAGTCATAGCTCTGACCCATGTTCTCCGTGAGCAACACTCCATCACAGAGCAGGATGAGTGCACTGCCCCGCCTCGACCCCCGAGACCAAGCTCGGGTCAACTAGGAGCCAAGAGCAAATCCTCCCCTCCTCTCTCCAAATCAACTAGGAGCTAAGAGTGTAGTTTATCAATGTGTCAGGCCCCGGCCAACACACGATCCCTCTCTGTTACCTGTGAAACAAGTCCGGCTGACCCACGGCCGGCCAGAAGTGCCCTACGATGAAGGCAGCTGTCCCTCTCATCTCCAGGCTAACATGGTCACCTCCCGAAGGAAAGGTAGGGAGCAACGACACGAGTGCCTGGCACGTGCCTGCCCGGGGATTTGGAAAGTGACAATTAGAGGGGAGAGACGTGCCCTCTCAAGTACGAGAGCAGCTAAAAGGGGACGCAGGGCTCAAGGGTAATCAGATGAAATTACATGTTTGCCGCGGTAACCTCATTTAATGAGAACAGGTGATTTTCAGAAGTTTGTAATTTTCAGACTCTAACATGTTACCTTTTTTTCTCAAAATAAAGATACTATAAACAGCCGTCCTGGTAAGGCGCCAGGGAAGGGCATTCACAGACTTCACTTAGAGGGGGCTTTTCTGAGCATGTCACCCTGTGAGGCCAATTCCTTGAAAAGTCCTGTTCTCCAAATAGGCTTCGATCTCAATGGCAGGTCCCTCCATCCTGGGCTCTGCGATTTTAACTTCCTCTGAATATAATAAAGCTCTCACCTCTTGTGGGGGGAGCATATCTATATCGGGGATCTCAGTGCTTCCTCTCAGCACTATCGACAGTTACAGCCACATAATCATTTGTCCTGGTAGCTGCTCTGTGGATTTAGCCACATCCCTGGCCTCGACCCACTCAATGTCGGGAGCGCCCCCAACTCTACGTGCGCCAACCGAAATTGTCTCCATTGCCAAATCACCCCCGGTTGAGAACTTCTAGTTTATATGGATCATAATCCTTCTCCTCTTTAGAAATTAAGCAAGCTATCATCACCTGTAAGTTTATTTTAAAACACACTTATATAAATCACCCAACTGACTTTGGATTGACTCATTTCAGCAAAACTCCAATAAAAATGAAAGTCACAGTAATTACACCTCCTTGCTACGTTGGGGAAATACATTATGAAGGAACTTTCAAAGGATCAATTTCAATGAAAGCTGTTCTGAGTTCATCCTAGCACCTCTGGAAAATTAAAAATATATTAGGTGATTTAATGCTAAACAAATGATTTTGCTAACGGGAAGATTTAGTAGAACACGCTGATTTGGGCTTCAAAATAAAAACATTTTTGTTGCTTCGACTTCAAAATCCCTGAAGCCTTCCTTTTAGTTTCCTGATGTGGGCGGAACTCTCTATAAGCTCGATCTAAATAAGCAGAACTCTGTATATAAGTGTTTGGGCAATAAATAACATTTCCCGTTCACACCCACACTGCAAATGAAAAGGCTCCGGGGAACAAAAAACTAACTGTTCCTTTTAGTTTAAAAAAAAAAAAAATGCTGTCAGATAAAAAAAAAGAAATCAAAAGAATGAAAGCTTACACAAAAAGTTTTGCTTAGGGAACAAAGTCTAACCAGTTATTAATAAACACAGACCCAAAATAAGCTTAATGTACTTCTGTGCAGGGGAAGCTGTGTTTCTTCCGGGCTTCAGACATACTGGAACGTTTGGAAGTGGCCAGATCCACTGGTGTAATTCGGAATGCACAGAAACTCTCTGGCCCGGCTCCTACCTGATGGCTTTCAGGACTTCCTTTGGCAACAGGACGAAGGAGGCAGGCAGGGAACGCAGACAGGGAGCCGCCGGAGGGGACTCAGGTAGCCGGACCCCACGCCTGCCTGTCTGCCTGCAGAGCGACAGTCTGTATCAAAGGGCCAAGGTCAATTTCAAGCACGTGCCTCTTAATTGTAAGAAGTCAGTCTACTGTGACATCTGAAACAGGGGCGCCTGGGTGGCTCACTCAGTTGAGTACCTGACTTCAGCTCAAGTCATGATCTCATGTTTTGGGAGTTCGAACCCCGTGTGGGACTCTGGGCTGACAGCTCAGAGCCTGGAGCCTACTTTAGATTCTGTGTCTCCCTCTTTCTCTGCCTCTCTCTCTCTCTCAAAAATAATTTAAAAAAAAAAAAAAAAAACCACAAACAACACAATTGCAGGAGGGGATGGACAGACGTTTCTTCTGCAAGGTCTGCGTGCATCGATTTTTCCACCTGTTGGCCCTATCCCACCGCGTCGGATGATAGGCTCTCCCAGAGACTAAAGTCCCAGCTCAAACTGAAGGCAACATCCCACCACCCCGCACATCCCGGCATCGCCAAACACGGCGTCCTTTGCACAACTGTCAGCTGCTGCCAGGTGATAGCCCTGCCCTATTCAAAACCCTTGGTCTTGAACCACCCCCTGGAACAGTTTTATCATCAGCAAATCACAAGGGATGAGCCATTAGCATGGAAATGGCCAGGATCTTAGAAGTGGCATCACTAACCCAGCCAGCCACACTGAAGGATGTCACCTGTGGTCAAGAGACGGCCCTCCAACACAGCAGGGCAAAGATGGCGACGAGACGGTCCAGGATTCCTTCGTGGCTTTCGAGAGGAAGTAGGGGGCCCTTTCAGCAACAAGCTGTCCACTAAGTTCATGCCCACTGCTCCCACTGCAGAGCTTCCCACGAGCCTCTCTGGCCTAACCGGGGTCCTCAGAGTAAGCGTTGCACACGCATTAGTGCCTTTGCTGATGCCATGGGCCCCATGCCTGGTACTCCACGGCTTCTCCGCTACCCCAAGGTTCAGGCTGGCTCTCACACTCCGCACGCACACACTGGGGCCGCCCACTCCAGCCCATGCAGCCCCTTTCCGGGAACCACGGGGTGCCAGTTACAGTACCTGCTTCCTCATCACATGCTGCATGTATGGTCACATAGCCTGTCCTCTCTCTGAGTTTGATTTATTCTATTATAATAAGCTATGGTTACGGTCCCAAGTTCATGCATTCCAACACACTAAATCAGCTGTCTGCGTGCATCAGGAATCACACAGCCAACATTCTACTTAGCATTTAGAATTCGCCCAGCCCTTGCCCTGAGCAAACAACACTGTGAGGTGGTTTGTGCAGTCACTTGGCACAAGAGACAGAAAATGAGTCAACAACCCACTGAATTTGAGGAGGAAGAGGTGGGGGTGGGGGGTGAAATCACTGTAGCTGAGAAGGCAAAGGCTCAGCCTGGGTCAAGGACCCCACAGGTGAACATAAGACCAGTTGAGTGAGTGGTGGCCATGTCCTGTGGTGCCGCGGCACCCTGGCTTCTACAGTGCCCATTCCGTCTTCCTGCTCACACTGGTTTTACACATGTGGTCACAAGCCCAAAAAGCTTGAACCACCCCCAGGAACATAGTTCTGCCCCCAGCAAACCACAAGGGATGAACTGTTGGCGTGGAAATGGCCAGGATCTTAAGAGGTGTCATTATTAACCCAGCCAACCACACTGAAGGATGTCACCTGTGGTCAACAGACGGCCCTCCAACACGGCAGGGCAAAGATGACAACAGGGTCCAGGCACTTCCAGGTCATAGGTAAGACTAAGTTGACCAAGCGAAAGTCTACCTTTCCATGATTATCAAACAGAACGAAGAGCAAAGTCTTAGGTAACACAGAAGGAGGAATTCGCTCTGAATATAGGGAGAAGACAGAAGCTATGGCTTCTTCGGGGGTTCAAATTACAGCGTTCAGAAAAGCAGGAAGAAACAATCCAGGAAAAATCAAAGTGCGGGCTGCGTTCAGGGCTGGAAGGAACGTATCTTGAACAAATCTATGGTCTTTCTTTACCATAGAATCAGATACTCAAGGCGCTGAACAGGAAATGGGATTCAATGAAAAATCAATAAAACAATAAACTTACATTAATGCACGGTGTTTGAGTAAATGGATTCTCCTAACTTTTTTCAAAACCAATAACTGAACGTTTTATTCTTTGGGAAATGAAGTGAAATTAAAGTTTTCTTGTTATTGGACTGAGCCCATGCAGAGAATCAGGATGCTCCCCAAACATATTACATCTTCAATTATTACATACATTTTTTGTAAAAATTGGATCTTTTTTAATATGATTTTAACCCATGTATTTTCACTGTTAACTTTCAGTCAAAAAAAAATTGGGCATGGGCATAAATGAATTAGAGAAACGTCTTAGGGACGTGTTAATGAAGACACTGACGGCACTTGCATACAGAGGGCCCGCTGGCGGCCACCTTCAGGTAACTGGATAAGAAGTTGGCTCTGTTACTCGTAGATTTTTATCATATCTGAACTAAGATGGAATTTTATGACTATAGAAAATGATCTCATGATATAAATTGGGAAACACCAAACATTAAATGATTTTATACATTTCAATAATGGTTCAGCTCCAGCAACCCTGTTTTATATCTCTCTTCAAAGGGAATTATTATTACAGTTTTGCCTGTTTCCCCTTCGTTTAGCTCCAGATTGCCTGCAGGAACCATAAAAATAAATGAAGTCCATTAGCTTAAATTATTATTTACACAAAGGCAATATTAATTTTATCTGTCGTCAGGTTTTAAAACTAAGTGAAAGTTCGCTCAATCTACTTCTGTGCTAGGTAAAGAAACTAGAGAAAGAAGGAAAGAAAAGAAAAGAAAAGAAAAGAAAAGAAAAGAAAAGAAAAGAAAAGAAAACAAAAGAAAACAAAAGAAAAGAAAGAAAGGGAGAGAGAAGGAGAAAGGGAGGGAGGAAGGAAGGAAGGAAGGAAGGAAGGAAGGAAAGAAGGAAAGAAGGGAGGGAGGGAGGGAGGGAGGAGGAAGGGAGGGAGGAAGGAAGGGGGAGGGAGGGAGGGAAAAAGGGAGGAAAGAAGAAAGGGAGAAAAGAAGGAAGGAGAGAGAGAGAAAGAGATGGAAGGAAGGAAGGAAGGAAGGAAGGAAGGAAGGAAGGAAGGAAGGAAGGAAGGGAGGAAGGAAGGGAGGAAGGGGGAGAGAAGGAAGGAAGGAGGGAGGGAGGAAGAGGGTGGGGAGTGAGGGAGGGAAGGAAAAACAATGGGACCTTCAAGGTGGCACAACTACATCAACAATTTCTAAAAGATTTATCCAGAGGCATTTCCTCGAGGCAGGAAATTCATATGGACACAATAAGAAATCAAGTGATAAATGACCCACAGAGGATAAACTACTCTTCTCAGTTCCCATCGGTTTTTAGTTCAGCTAAGCAGGACTCGGAGCACCACTTCCTTCATTGTTAACCAGAAGGTGCAACATGGAAGCCAACGTGCAATAGTGCAACACAGTATACAAGATATACGTAACATGCAATAGTACGACATAGTACACAACGTATACACAACTACACAACGTGCAGGAATACGCGACGGCAGTAGGAGAGAAGGACCCGCCCTTGTGTTTTCATGACTGACCTTCAGTCGTCACCTCCTGACTGCCACCCTGGTGAGTTCATGCAGCGGGATTTCTACAGGGCATCCGTGCCCACTGACTTTTCCCTTCAAGGTCTCCCCAAACCCCCACTTCCTTGGTTTCCTTAACACCCCAATCTCCCCGGGTTCTTGTGCATCCACAGCTCTGGTCTTCTCTTTAAATGAAGGTGCACCTCAATCTCTCCTGAACATTCATTTCTTCTCAATCTGCACCTTCTCGGTGGCCAATGTCTTCAAACTCATACAACTTTACATATGTTCTAAGACCTGCAGATTTCCGAACCTAAAACTCTCCTCCAGACCTCTGTACATAATAAGGACACAAATCAAAATATACGTCTTCGCATTAATAGGGCAGAGGTATCTCATCTAAAGGGGACCTCACTATCTGTCTTTACCAAGTGTCTCCTTCATGTCTATTTCCTCTCATGGTTAACTACACTGTTTACTCAGATACCCAGCCCATCATCTGAGGACCCGCCTGCCATTTCTCCCTCCTTCGTCTTCCCAAAACCCCGTCATTTTGTCACTACATCCTGACAACCCGTCCCTATCCAGAGTCATGCCCTCCACCCCACCCTAACCAGCCCCCTCTATTTCTCACCTCTGAGACGTCAGATGTATCTTCACGGGTGTCCCTTCCTCCCTGCCAAATCAGTAAGCTTCATCTCCAAGTTCACGTTCCCCTCGTGGCCCCACTGTATATCAACACTCATTTCTCTTACAGCCTTTATCACTGGAAGCCACAGGTATCTGTGTCTCTGCCTCGTTCGAAACCAGACTGTAGAAAATCTCAACCTCTGGACAACATAGGATGGAGTAGAGACGAACAAGCCGCTGCCTGAGAAATGACTTAATGGGAAGAAACAGTGCGAATCCCCACGCCCCTCTCTAGTTTCCTTATAATATTTATGCTTCAATCAACATGCTGTTCACGCTCCCTTCTCGTCTGTGGCTCTGCTCTTCATTGTCACAGATGTTTTATTCCTCTATTAAAATTCTCTTAACATCTGGTCCAAATACAAGGATTCCCATGGTTTTGAGAAATGTCCTTTCTAAATGTCATAACTTTCCAATTAATGGTCGAAGGGATGAAGGGATTACTAGAGGCAGACTGAATGAAAGAGGAAGTCTCCCGGGCCGAGAAGCACGGAAGCACGTGGAAGACATAAGCGAAGTGTGCGAGCCCTGAGGGGTTCGAGTGAGTTCCTCTGGAACAGCAGAATTCCTTGGAACCACTTGAAAAGTCAAAGGACAGAATAAGAAGGATATTAGCATTTATAGAAGAAACAAAGTCATCAAGTTCATTTTTCTAGGGTGAAAATGCAAATACTTTGAAATATTATCAGATACGTTTACAGATAAGGGACAGCGGGGACTCTTGGAGAACACGAGCATTATTTAATGCAACGGCTCCTGATTTATTGGTTTCGGATTTCAGTTGGGAACGACCCTTGTGTATGAGATCCACCAATCGATCAGACATGTCATAGTTGAGACATCTGAGTTTATTCAAATCTGTCACTACCTTCGGTGTTAAAAAGACAACAAAAACCAGCAGGACTCTAGGGCTCCAAAGTAGTACCCCCTGATCCACGGTTCCGCGTCCCACAATTCCAGCTACCCACGGTCAGAAGCAAACGATCTTCTTCCGACACATCGACAGAAGGTCAAGAGTAGCCTAACACTACGTCACCGTACCTACGCCATTCACCTCAGTGCATCTCATCGGACAGGCGTCCACCCCCTCACACTATCACAAGAAGGCTGAGTACAGTACGAGGTATTTTAAGAGAGACCGCAGTCACATAACTTTTATTACAGTAGGTTGTTAGAATAGTCCTATCTTATTTTAGCTGCTGTTGTCGATGTCTTACTATGCCTAATTTATAAACTGACTTTACCATAGCTGTGTATCATAAAAACACAGGATATAGAGTTCAGTACTGTTTGTGGTTTCAGGCAACCACTGGGAAAACCTTAGAACGATACCCCAGCAGGAAGCAGAGCCGAAGTCCCAGGTTAAGCTAATTTATCTCTTCCCTGGACTCAGCAGAAGCCTCTCTTAGTCTGGGGGCTTTTCGCTCTTGCCTGCTCAGAAGCCCATTTTCTACGTTGTAGTGATCTTTGTAAAGAATCCAAAAAAGTCTTAGAAGCAGAGAGTAGAAGCATGGTCACCAGGGCCCAGGGGTGGTGGGAGAAATAGGGACATGTGAATCAAGGGGTACAAAGTTTCAGGGGTGCCCTGTGGCTCAGTGGATTAAGCATCTGGCTCTTGATTTCCAGCTCAGGTCATGATCCCAGGGTCATGGGATCGAGCCCCACGCCGGGCTCTATGCTGAGCCTAGAGCCTCCTCAATATTCTCTTGCTGCCTCTACCCCGCTCCCCTGCTTGTGATCTCTCTCTCTCTCTCATAAAGTAAAATTAAATATTTTTTTAAATGGGGTACAAAATTTCAGGCAGGATGAATAAGCTGGGGGCCCCCGTGTGCACATGGTGGCGATGTCAATAATACAGTATTGTATACTTGAAATTTGCTAGACAGTAGATCTTAAATGTCCTCACCACACACGCACACACACATGCACGCACACGCACACACATATACACAAAGGTAACTATGTAAGGTGACGGATGTGTTACTTAGCTTGATCGTAACAATCACATCACAATACATACATGTATCAAAACATCACATTGTACGTCACGAAAATATAGAATTTTGGCCATTATGCCTCAAAAAATCCAGGAAAAACAAATATAAAAACATATTTGTGTATTTTTAAAGGGAAGCATGTAGCTGCAATGCGACTACATAAAAAGGAAAAAGAGTTCATCTGAGTAGGTGTTTTGTCCATTTACACCCTGAAACATCTCCCTTTGCAATCCCCCAAAAATGCACACCCGGGAAGCTAACAAAGAACAGCCATTTGGGATCAGCCCCGCCCGCTTCTGCGCCTTCCCCACACTCCTGTGCCCCGTGCTCAGGCCACACATGTGTGTACACACACACGCACACACACACGCACACACCTCCTCCTCTTTTTACTCCACCAAGCTCATCACCTTTCCGACAACACCTGTGGGCATGTGGGCCCAGAGGCTCTTTCTCTAGGTCCTTCTAAACTGCCCCCTTCTCACTCAGATGTCACCCACTCAAAAAGGAGTCCCCAACCAGGCCGGCATCTGTCTTACTCTCCACCAGATTCTTTGAGTTTTTCTCTTCACGTCACCTAAAACTACTTGAAATCCCTCCACGGACATATTTGTTTATGGCCTATTTAACCTACTAGGATATAAGCCTTAAAGCAAGCCTTGGTTTTGTTCACTCGATACTCCCAAGGCCTAGAGGAAAGGATGACATATAAGAAATATGACTGACTGACTAAGTACTGGAGGAGGTAGAAACCAAGATAGTCTTCGTCCAAGCGATGGAAGGCATCATTGTCTAGCCCTCCCTGCTCTCTGCCGCTGCCCCTGAACAGAGATGACAGCGAGTTTCAGGAGAATGTCTACCGAAAACTACAAGTTCGCCGGCAAGGAATCAGCCTATCAGGTGAGATTTCATAAGAACAAGTCAATAAAGACCCCGAATTCGCTGCCACAAAAGTATCGAATGATTAGCCGGTAACGTGATACTGTGAAATCCAGACACGCTGGGAACATATGGCATTTTCGTCTTCAGTTCATTCGGCCAAAATGTGGAAAGGTCAATCAGGACGTGACAGGAAAGGTCTCCATGGTTGAAAAGTACCCCCTAAGTGTTTTGAATTCCTGTAGTTCGAAATATTAAAAGCCATGCGATGGTGGATATGTTCGGGAAAACACCAAAGGAGCAATTTCTAAGTGTAAGTCCAGAAAAAGGACCGTCAGATTGCATAGATGTGGCTAATCCCTCGCCAACAGAGAAGGGGCTTAGACGGGGCTGCAGGAGGTCTGACCGCCTGCTTCCGCCCTGCAAAAGGTTAAGGATGTCCTGCGGTGCTCCGCTGCCTAAAATACCCCAGCGCCCTGCCCTGGGCACCAACCCGGGTAGGGGAGGAGCGCTGCGGAGAGGCTGGCGCAGCCCCGGAGCGCCTGGGGCCCAGCTCGCTGCAACGCGAACCTTGTGCCTCAAGTTGTGCCATCTGTAATATGGAGATAAAAATCATGACTACATGAGTTAATTTGAAATGATATAGAATTGTCCCTAGAAATTAGGAAGCACTAAAATTGGTTCAATAAATATTAACAAATAAGAACTATTGGGAAAAAAAAAAAAAGAAAAATCAGGGGGCCTGGGAGGCTTGGTCAGTTGAGTGTCCGATTCCTGATTTTGGCTCAGGTCATGACCCCAGAGTCATGGGATCCAGGCTTTCGTCAGGCTTCAAGCTCAGCATGGAGATTCTCTCTCTCTTTCTCTCTCTCTCTCCCTCCGCCCTCCCCCCTGCTCATGCTCTCTCTCTCTCTCTTTAAAGAATTAAAAATTAATAAAAGGAAAAAAAGATAAATGTTCTTTAAACCTTCTGAAAGCACAAGAGCGGGCTCAGTCAGAACTGAGAGCATGTGACCCTTGATCTCGGGGTCATGAGTTCAAGCCCCACGTTGAGGGTGGAGACGACCAAAATAAATTTAAAATGAAAACTTTCAAAAATAAAATAGAAAAAAATAAATAAAACAAAATATATACTAAATAAAATAACAGGATCTCTATTTATATGTTTGTAGGTACAAAGAAACCAGCACTCATTCCCAAGCAGCGGGGGTATTTTATACGTAGCTTGAATTTCCAACAAGCATTTATTTACTTAATTATTTATTTACTTATTTATTTATTTTTATGTTTTAAAGTCAATAAAAATAGTTTTAAAATAAAGGAGCGAGGTGAGATTAGCTTTATGGAGTAACTCACCAGACTGGAGCCCTAAGGAGCATTCTTAGATTCTGCCTGCCCCGATGCAGGGGGGCGACAGCATGCAGAGAAGGTCCTCTGCAGGGCAGAGGCCGTGCGGGTTTGAAGGAGGGAGGGTTAGGGGGAGAAGGTACAAATGTTGGCGGCGCAGAGGCCAACTTCCCACAAGTGTTCGCCACGCGGCCAGGAAATCCCTCTTCTCATCTCAAGTCCAGCGGGGAAGAGCTGGGCACCCAGGCCTGAATGGTGAGTCAGTGACAGACGTCTCTAGGACGGGGTCCTCCCACTCCTTCGCGCTCGAGATTCATTTTTCCCCCGGAAAAAAAAAAAAAATCACTCCTGCCTCAGGAAATGAAATTGGTTTCATCAGCCTTTGACCGAGAAACCGTGTTATGCAAAGCTCTCTGCTTACACTGCAGAGACATGCTCGGGCACACGGGCGGTGACAAGGGCTTTCCACAATGACCCGGCCAGCCCGGGCTCCGTCCTCACAGCTGCCACTCTAGCTTGGTGAAGAACACATCCCTGTGAATTCATCACAGGATTGTTCACACACACACGTTTGTTGGGTCCATAAGCAACAGATTGTGTTTCCGGTTGAGGGTGTTGAGGAAAGTGATGGACTTTCTCTAACATCCTATGTGAGGGGCAAATATGATGCTTAATCTCATGGTTCTGGAAAATTCCTGCGGTCGTCTCTGGTTACAACCACAGCCCCACAAAGCGCAGCTCATTAGCCGCGGAGATGAGACTGGGGATGGGGCCGTGCTTGTACGCACAGATGCCTCGTTCTGGAAGACCAGCTGTCCCGGGGCACAGAACTCTGCGTCTGAGGAAACTCGTCATACAGGAGCACAGACAGACCTACCTGGTTTAGTAGCTAACCTCACGGATCACGATGAACTGGCAAAGCTGCTTACTTGAGAAGTCTGAAAAGAGTTGGTTTCTACCGGGTGGAATCCAGGGTTGCTTTGACTGCCATTTTTAAAACACAAACAGGAGGCCATTGTGGAAAATTTTACGGGGCTTAAAAGCATTCGTATGCTTTACCGAACGTTCTCCAAAGGAATTCGTCTTACGTGTCAGCAAAGGTGTACACTGAAATATATTCCTCCTAGTCTGAACGTTATGTGTTACAATCATGATTTGGAAGCTTCCGTTTGGAGAGACGGAAATGTTTCTATACAAATTAACGACTTCGGGAAGACAGGATATTTTTTTAAGAGAAAATTTAAAGCCATGAGAAACACTCAAGGTATAATATTATGTATTGGCAGAAAATCAAGTCTTGCATATGGCATGTAGATAAATGCACACACACACAGGAAGGGCACACCGTGCGTGCTCACGTCCTTGCACACACAAACACACTCTCAGAGTGAACTATAAACTTACAAACACGAGAAGCCTGCTCTCCGTGTCTGACTGTACATGGGACGCAAACCCCAGCTCTGCCCCTGGCTGGTTGTGTGTCCCCTATTTCCACCTTCAGGTGGGGGGAACCTTTGTGCCTCTGTCATAAGGTTTGTGAAGATTCGCTGTTCTCACCGACGTGAAACACTTAGGACAATGCCAGGCCCACGGTCAGTGCTCAATAACTGTCAGATATGACAACGTGGATCTCTGTTGCTACAATTAGCCTCCGGAGGAAAATACACCCAATCAGTAGAATGTTCTGAGACTGTGGTCCTGCGTGATTGTTTAATACTTCGGGGGACTGTTTTTGCAAGTTTACTGCAAATGGGAACGTGTGATTATTACCATCAGAAAAAAAAATTCTATGTATCATTTGCTAAGAAAATGCTACAGAGAAGAGTCGAGATGGATTGAGGATGCGAGCCTCCTTGCTGATTCATTTCCATCCCCCCAGGACAGAGGAAGCTCTCTGTCTATTAAGACCAGTCTTGACACATTTGTTACACATGGTCATGCCTGAAAACACCAGCAACAACAGGGCAGATGGGGTCAAACACAACCTCTAATTATTATTAAGAGGACCAGAATTCTTTTATCTGGTCAGAGGTCGGGGGCCGTCAGGTTCAGGAACACCCACAGCATATGGGTGGTCCTGTTCTAAGGGGAGAGCTGATCCGTACTGTAATCCCCAGAGAAAAATCAAATAGAACAAGATGCTATGCCCAGCTTCTCTAGAGGGACTCCCACACAGCCAACGACGTCACTCACAACAGGAAACTGGAATTTAAATTTCGATTTTTTTTACCTAAGCTATACACTGACCGAAGATGCTCTGACCAAAGCAAGCACAGAATAAAACAAAACAAGAAAACCAATACGAGGTTCCGAAACTTAGAAAAAAAAATATGACATCAAAGGCCAGATCAAATGAGAGGCGTTGGGCAGGGGGAGGGGAGGCATCCATAACTTTGTAAGCGGAACTCAAAGCTCAGAAGCACCACGGCCAGACTCTTTGTTAATCTTGTGAGTTTCCTCCACACGCCATAGTAAAGATAAAACACGATGAGCGCATAGCCCTTCCAAAGCTTCGTTCATCGTCCAGCATTTTCCTCTAGTGGTTGATGGTGATTCTCAGATTAGAACAGGAGAGGTTATGGGAAGAGGCAAGAGTGCAGACACTTTGAGGAAACAGTTTCCTCACGGATGAGAGTCACAGTAGAGAAGAATCCAGCAAGGCCTGGAAGACCGAAGAACTCCAACTCAGGTGTGCCAGAGACCAACCCCTTCTCCTCCAAGTGAGAAGTCTCCCCAGTTTACCAAATGTACCCACACAAATGTTACCCTCTTCTGCATGCGACGACATGAAAACCTTTTGAAAAACTAGGACAGCTTGGGAATCGCAGATGCGGGTTCAATCCAGACAAGAAGTGATGATTCAAACAACTTAACCTTCTAGCCCACAGTTACTGTCAGTCTAGAAATCACTGCCAGAACTTGAATTCACTTGGGTTTGACTCAAAAACCACCGGGCAATCCCATGTCCCCAGTGCTTAGGTTGGCTGACAATGTTGCAACTATATACCAACACCAACAGAGAAAATACCACATCTTTTTAAATGTTTATTTTTGAGAAACAGTAAGAGAGAGAGAGAAACAGAGCATGAGTCGGGGAGGGGCAGAGAGAGAGGGAGAGACAGAACCTGAAGCAGGCTCCGGGCTCCAAACTGGCAGCACAGAGCCCAACACAGGACTCGAACTCACCAACTGTGAGATCGTGACCTGAGCCAAAGTCAGGCGCTTAACCGACTGAGCCTCCCAGGTGCCCCAGAAACGACCACATTTTTAAACTTCACAAAGTATAAGCCTCATTTCCAACGAAGGCTGCTACTAAAGATTTGTCTCTCTGTAAAAATTCCAATGACACAGCAGTTCCATTCCTAGGTACGGACCTAAGAAAAAGAAAAATAAATGTCCACGCAAAAACTTGTCCCCGAATGGTAATAACGGCACTATTCGTAACGGTTCAAAACAGCAGAAATGATCCAAATGCCCAGCAACTAACGAACAGGCGGCTGGATACAGAACTGTGCTACATCCTACAACATAATACGATTGAGCTAGAAAAAGGAACAAAGTCGGGCCACATGCCACAACACGGATGAACCTTGAAAACATTCGGCTGAGGGAAAGAAACCAGACATGAAAGGCAACATATTGTTGACTGCATTTGTATGAAATGTTTGCAAGAGGCAAACCGACAGAGAGGGAAACTAGATCCGCGGTTGCGGGGGGTTAAGGAGAGAGGCGAGGGGGAGTGTTTGCTGACAGGTACCGGTTTTATTTGGGGGATGATGAAAATATTCTAAAATTAGATGGCGGCTGCTACACAGCTCTGAGAAGATATGAAAAGTGCAGTAAACCTTAACAGGGTGAATTTTATCGTATGTGAATTACATATCGAGTAATGCTACTATAAAAAGCTAATTCCAAATCCCAACTCAGGCTTCCAGGTTCTCGGGGTGATCGTTCCAGAGGCAGAAGCTGGAGGGAAAGAAGTTGGAACACAGACGATTCCGAAAGGGGACTTTGGTGGATCTTTTCAGGGAAGAGGACTGTCTGGAGTGACATTTGGTGACGGCAGTGGCTGGGGGAGCCAGTGAGGAGAGAGTTCTTTTTATTTTTAATGTTTATTTGTTTTTGAGAGACAGAGCACGAGCAGGGGAGGGGCAGAGAGAGAGAGGGAGACACAGAATCCGAAGCAGGCTCCAGGCTCCCAGCTGTGAGCACAGAGCCCGACACGGGGCTCAAACCCACAAACCGCGAGACCATGACCTGAGCTGAAGTCAGACGCTTAACCGACTGAGCCACCCAGGCGCCCCAGGAGAGAGCTCTTCATACACCAAGCTTATCACTGGGCAGGTTCCCATTAGCCTGATATGGACGAAAGAGCAGGGGTGGCTGAGCTACGGGTATATGTAAAAAGTAAAAGGGCTATTAAAAAAACAGTGTGAAACTGATATTCTTATTCAATGGCAGATCTCAAAGCAAATTTTGTATTGTTTTTATTTTAATTCCAGTCTAGTTAACCTAAGTCATATGTTAGTTTCAGGTGTACGATATAGTAATTCAGCAATTTCATACATCACTCAGTGCTCATCCCAACAAGTGCACCCCTTCACCCCCATCACCTGTTTCACCCACCCCCCACCCACCTCTCCTCTGGTAACCAACACGGTGTTCTCGGTAATTAAGAGTCTGTTTCAAAAAAAAAAAAAAAAGAAAGAAAAAGAGTCTATTTCTTGGTTTGTCTCTCTCTCTCTCTCTCTCTCTCTCTCTCTCTCTCTCTCTCTCTCTCTTTCCCTTTGCTTGTTTATTTCTTAAATTCTACATATGGGTAAAGTCATATGGTATTCGTCTTTCTCTGACTGATTTCTTTTACTTAGTATTACACTCTCTAGCTCCATCCGTGTTGTTGGAAAGGGCAAGATTTCATTCTTCGTGGCTGAATAATATTCCACCATGCATATATACCACATTTTCTTTATCACAAATCAATCAAAGTGACATATCCCATCAATAAGAGAAAGGTCATTGCAGTCGATGCAGAAAAGGCATTTGACAAAGTACAACATCCATTCATGATAAAAACCCTCAACAGCAGGCTTAGAGGGAACCTACCTCAACTTAATAAATGCCTTATATGAAAAACGCACAACAAACATCATACTCAATGGGGGAAAATTGAGAACTTTTCCCCTAAGGTGAGGAACACCTTCAGGGATGTCCACTCTCACCCCTGGAAGAGTGGTACTGGAAGTCCGGGCCACACGAGTCAGACAACAAAAAGAAATGAAAGGCACCCAGGCTGGTAAGGAAGAAGGAAGACTTCCACTATTTGCAGATGGCAGGATACTATACACCGAAAACCCGGACGACTCATTTAAAAACTAATAGAGCTGATTAATGAATTCGGTAAAGTCTCAGGATACAAAATCGACATAGAAATCTGTTGCATCTCTATATACTGATAATGAAGCAGCGGAAAGAGAAATTAAGAAAACAATCCCATTTACAATTGCCCAAAAAGAATAAAGTGCCTAAGAATCAACTTCACCGAAGACGTAAAAGACTTGCACTCTGAAAGCTATAAAACGCTGACGACAGAAACTGAAGACAATACAAAGAAATGGAAAGACATTTTATGCTCACGGGTTGGAAGAAAAAATACTGTTAACATGTCTACACTGCCCAAAGCAATCCACACACTTAATCCCTATCAAAATACCAACAGCAAGTGTGACAGAACTAGAACAAACAATCCTAAAATTTGTATGCAACCACAAAAAAGGCCCAAATAACCCAAAGTAATTTTGAAAAAGAAAAACAAAACTGGGGGCACCACAATTCCAGACTTCAGGTTATATTACAAGGATGTAGCAAGCCAAACAGTATGGTCCTGTTGCAAAATTAGACACATGGATCAATAGAACAGAATAGAAAACCCAGAAATGAGCCTAAAGCAATTTCTGTTTTAAATGGACTAGTTACCCATATATATTATTGCCACATATAAATTCATGAAGTATCTGACTCCATAATAACTTTAAATATCTTATACTAGTTATAATGATTAATTACTATATAGTTTATATGACTCATCATTATAAATTACCTTGTAGTCTAAAGTATTTCTAATATACTTAATAATTTAAAATTTAAAAAATTTGGGGACACCTGAATGGCTCAGTCGGTTAAGTGTCCGACTCTTGATTTAGGCTCAGGTCATGATCTCGTGGTTCGTGGGTTTGAGCTCAGCATTGGACTCTATGCTGACAGCACGGAGCCTGCTTGGGATTCTCTCTCTCTCCCTGTCTCTCTGCATCTTCCTCGCTCATGATCAGGCCCCTCCTCAAAATAAATAAATAAATATATTTTTAATTTAAAATAATTTTAAAAACTCACATGCACTCTTAAAAATTGTGTTGGTGGAGGTCTCCCCAAGAAGTCGCTGTCGTCTCCAACGTACACCCCATGCACACCCTTCAACAGTCCCTAGGGACTCTGCCCACGCTTCTTCATCTCAACATATTGATAGAAATTTCCATTCCTTCCCAGTGTCTTTCCAGCGTCAAGGCAATTAAATCAGATAGCAAAAGGAAGGAAAGTCTTTCCAGCACTGGTCATTCTCCAACAGAAGAACAAGATGCAAGAGCCAGGGGGCAAGGGGTGGGTGGGCAAGAACCCATCAAAGCTGTGCCCAAATGCCCGGACACAGTGCTTCAATGATGTATAAATGACAAATGATATAATTATTTATGCACTTAATTCCCTCAATACGACACAAACCCAGGGGCAGAGACACCCCTACTAGTACAGCTTTTCATCACGATACAGAGCTTCGATCTTCAACATTATGAAGACCCAGTCAATGTTTGTGGGAGAGGGGATACACAAGGGGTGAAGAATCCCAGCTCCTCCACCAGGCTTCCTGAATTTAAGTCCCCGCATTAGCCCTTGTTGGCTGGGTGACTTTGGGAAAGTTACCTGACTGCTCTTCAGCTCGACTGCCTCAATGCAAAACAAAGATATTAATTGCACTTTCCTGTGGGTTGCTGTGAATTTTAGAATATTGGATTCTTTGCATGCATCATCTCACTGACTAGCATGCCATGATTAACACATACCTGCTGTCACCTTGTAATGAAAATTGGAACCTTTAATTTTAAACCATCTCATACTCTGTTGAAAAATGGGCCAATCTTCTTTGCTGAGTATTCCTTGTCAGTGTTCACAGGCTTAAGCCTTAGACACAAACAACTTAGTAAAATGAAAAAAGAGAATGAGAGAAAAGAGAAACAGGACGTGGACACACATAGCTCTCCTATTCTGCCACTGGCGCTGGTCAGAAACACAGCAAAGGGATGGTTCTAGAACTCCATGGGGTCTACATCCAAGTGCTAAGTCAGGCTCAGCGTCCTACTGGGAATCATTTTTAAAAGACATCCACGTGATTCCTATGTTAATTTCCCCGTCTGTGAAACCACAACTGTCGTATTTCCCCAAAACAATGGTGACACATGCTTCTAGCAGCCTCTCTTCCATGAGGTTAAGAAGAACCCATTAATGATTTGTTTCTAGTCAAAGGGATAAAGACGAGTAGCTTCAACATAGAGTCTCCACAATGGGGGTGTGTGTGTGTGTGTGTGTGTGTGTGTGTTTGTGCGTTTATACATATGTGAAGGAGAAAAACAAGACTCAAATTACGGCTTGTGTGCCATAACATTTTTTAACGTTTATTTATTTATTTTGAGAAAGAGAGAGAGAGGGAGTGTGCATAGCAGGAGAGGTGCAAAGAGAGATGGAGAGGGAGAGAATCTCAAGCAGGCGCTAAGCCGTCAGTGCAGAGCCCAACCCGGCTCAACCTCACAACCCGTGAGATCATGACCTGAGCCAAAACCAAGAGTCGGACGCTTAACCAAACTGAGCCACACAGGGACCCCCCATAACTTTCGAATCTCAGCAATAAATCTTTAAGCCAAGGTTAAACCATGTATAAGACTTGCTAACAGCTCCAAGTCCCTAATGCTATCTCACTACATGCTTATTTTATGAAATTATTTTTAAATACATTTGCAATGATGGAGGATTAGAAGGACCGTTCCAGTGTCCCACTGGCAGATAATCTGAAGACAAATAATTTCCCCTTGTTGGGGGAGAAGTCCTGTTTTGGCTAACCTCTGATAGCTAGTTTTTGAGGTCAGAGGAAGGAGCTACAATGAAAGAACAAACAGTCTTTCCAGGTGGACTGTCTCAGACAACCGCCGGAGGTTAAGTCATAAAAGGCTCCTACTCGAATGAGGACCAGAAGCCAACAAGCGATGAGCTGTTTTGCTATCTCTTTCTTTGTGAACAGGTGCTAGATTCCAAACCAGATTCTCCAGCTGCCCGAAGAAAGGCTGAAGATAAGGTACCCAGCTCTCTGAGCGTGTTCTCACCCGGTTTAATGAGAAACCACGCGGTTTGGAAGCAACTCCCAGAGTCACAGAATGTTAAGCAAGATATTCATTATTTTATCCCACCATGAAACAACAGGCCCAAACAGCCAACTCTGGGAACGTCCCCTGAGACTGTGTTTGCACACGTCAGGGAACAAAACAGGGTGTTCAAAATGTCCTGCTTGTTACAGTGTTTCTATCCCTTCCGAGACTCTGAGTAACACACAAATAACTTCACTGAAAACAGACCCACCCCCCCATCCCATCCCCTGAGATCCAAAATTCCACAGGAATCCCACAATGGGGACCGTCCTTCAGGCTCTCATAAACACCTCCCCCGTCACTCGGCAGCCATGAATTCTAATTCAGGCTTGCCAAACTCAAGGCGGCACTTCTCTTAATTTTAAGGGATAGCTAAAGTGAAGTTTTCGGAAGGCCCAGGAGAGTGACCCTGACGAGCCTGGGTCACCTCCATTCACCCACACTGCACTGGATGATTTATAATAAAAGCCAGGGGGACGCCGGCAGAGAGACACAGTAAGAATTCGTACTGGGAGCAGGGCAGACTTCAGTCAACCGTGGAAATAAAACCATCAGCCAAGTTACTTGAGCTCTGTGAAGTGCTGTTTCTCTGTGAGTAAAATTAGGATATTCGCCCCCACCTCGCGGGGTGATCTCGAGAAGAGAAAGAGCGGATACCTGCAAAAGGCTGCCAAGGTGCCCAGGGCACAGCAGAAGATCAGTATTCATGAATTCATCTCCATGGCATTTTAAAGGGGGACATCGCTGTGCTAGGTTCCCTTCCATGTCACCATGACCTCTTGTCAATGAGCTGACCACGCGAAAGGCATGCGTCCCAGAAGAGAGGACGCCAACCCCGCCACCATCAGCACACCCCCCGCCTGCAGCTCCCACCGCCAGCCAGGAAGTGATGACAAATGGTGAGGAGCTGGGACTCATCTTTACCTACCAGAACAAAAAGAACGCTGGGTTTCAATCCCCTGTAATGACGCTAATTCACGTCTCCTGCCTTACCGACTCAAGGACGTGGGCACAGAACAACCTGACACACATCAGGTACACAGAACAGGTTCAAATGACACCACGAAATTAGCTGTCTCAAAGGGCCCCACACGCCTGATGGCAACATTTGTCCAAAGGGAAACATTTTCCTAAGGCAGTTGCTTACTCACAGTTAAGTTTAGCAAAGTCATAAATATCTATTTATAACAGCATTAAGGGGCACCTGGGGGGCTCAGTCAGTTAAGCATCCTACTTCTGCTCGGGTCTTGACCTCACAGTTCATGGGTTCAAGCCCCGCGTCGGACTCTGTGCTGACAGCTCAGAGCCTGGAGCTTGTTTTGGATTCTGTGTCTCTGTCTCTCTCTGCCCCTCCCCTGCTCCTGCTCTGTCTCTCACAAAATAGATAAAGATTTAAAAAAAAAAAATTTAAAGAGTGAGCATAATGCAGACTTTTAAAACTTTGGCCAGTGAGAATAGTGTCATAAAGACTAACCTAGATTTATTAAGAAACAAATACAATAAGCTTAGAAAAGTAGAAAGAAATAGTTTCTCAGATAAGAAACAAACCGTTCTGCTGTCAGTATTCAAGACCAATGAGATTTAACTATGTTTCTGCTTTAGGAAAATAAAAGAAGAAACATTGTTTTTTTCTCTTCAGTGAAAGGCATTGTGAATATCAAGAAAAAAATTTTTGATTCAAACAAAAGCATCAAGTATCAAATTTAAACATTAAGTATTTCCTGGATATGTGAAACGTGGATAGCACTAAACTACATTTTTAACATAATTCAAAGAAATTTCACACAGCATTCAGGAGCTTAAAACCAAATTTAGGGAGAAGAAACACACAGAAGTCTCCCTGTAAGAAGTCATAAAAACACCATGTTGAGAAACACAGGATGTCTATAGGGTTAAACTGGAAATGTTTGCATCAAGAGAATGTACAGAAAAGATATAAAAAGGAATTTGCCCGATGCAAGTAGGTGTCTCATAGTGCAAGGATTTCAAACAGGTCTTTTGAGTAAATGCTAGACGGTTTCGTCATGGAATCTGGGAAATGGAAAGGAAGATTCCAGAATGAGGAATGCATATTCTATAAAGGTTCTCATGGATCAAACACAGTATGCCGGAGTTCCTTACTCTGACCATTAGTGGCATTTGGATGGGGTAATTCCTTGTTCTGGGAGCTGTCCAAGCACCGGAGTGTTGAGTGGTACTGCCTGCCTCTACTTAGGAGATCCCAGGAACACAAAATAATAGATTTGACAAGGAAAATGTCTCTAGATATTTTTTTAAGTTTATTTATTTATTTTGAAAGAGACAGAGAGAGTGCAAGAGGGTGAAAGGCAGAGAGAGGTGGAGAATCCCAAGCAGGCTCCCCACTGTCAGCGCGGAGCCCAACGCGGGGCTCAAGTCCACAAACACTGAGATCATGACCGGAGCTGAAATCAAGAGTCAGACGCTTAACCGACTGAGCCACCCAGGCACCCCATGAAAATACCTCTAGTTATTGACAAATGTCCTGGGGTAGGGGGATGGAGGAGGATGTCACCCTCCCTCACACTGAGAATCACTGCTACATACAAAGTGAAATCTCAAACAAATATTGAGATACGACATAACAGAATGACTGCATGTACACAGGGCAGGTCTAATGTCTTTTTCCACACTTCAGTGCTTTTGTCCACATACTGTGTCAACACGATGCTGTAGACAGAAAGGGCCACGCACACTCATCAGAACCGTATCTGGAGTCACTACCACATACCATTTCACCACAATGCAACGTGGGTTTGACAAATCACGTATCACGGACACCAGATTAAGTGTGCTTCAGTTACTGCAGTTCACAAGGACAGCACGGTTTGGTAAATGAAATGAACGCTGCCAACATTTATAAGCAAAACACTCAAAAACCTACACGGAAACCCCAAATGTCCCATGAAACTATACTTTGACCCCTTAGCTATTGGCTGCTTTTGTTTTGCCTTGAGAGAATAACGGAATGACCAGCCCGCCATGCTCCGGTGGAAGAGGCTATCTGCTTTTCATAGGAAATGGCCACAAAGGACAGAAGGACAGAATGCCTTCCTTTTCTTCAATTCCGAGAGTTAACTGAGCCGCTTCTTATCAGTCAGCAGTCTAGCAGATAGCTTTGAGCTCCAGGTTAGGAATCTCCAGCATAAAACTCAACTTGGATGAGAGTCTCCAGTCCTGCCTCACAATCACCACCACCTCTGCCGTTACTGCCGCGTCTGCCGCCATCTCCCCCATCAACCACTCTTCCACCATCACCGCCACCACCACGAAGCACTTCCTCTACCATCAACCACTTCCTCCAACATCACCACCACCACCACCACCATCACCATCAACCACTTCCTCTATCATCATCACCATCACTACCACCATCACCACCACTGTCACCCCCGCCACCATTATCACCACCATTAGCTGGAAGTCTCACCCCCTCAGGGATGGCGGACTCCCCCAACCCTGCCCTGGGCTCCAGCATAATCTAAGCCCTACTTGGACAACTTTCTCGGTACACAATTCCTACCTATGACAGACGTTTCTACTTCTGGAACGTCTCAAATTGTTCGCTTAGCCTGTAACGTCCACTGTACACAGACGTTTGGGTTACCATCTTATTGAGTCAAGCTGGAAACATACTGGACATGGAAAAAATAAGTATTGAAATTGCACACAAATTGCAGAAATTGTTTCATGTTGCAAAACAAGTTTTCCAATGGATAAGCATCCACTTAATACTTAAGTCTTTTAAGTATGCTTTCTAGGCACCATGTGGGTGTTCTGACTATTTTAGAGGTATGAACTATCTTGCCTTTATAACAACCCAGTTAAACAGTTACTATTATGATTATCCTGGTTTTTTTCATATTAATAGACTTTATTTTCAAAGCAGCTTTATGTTTTCAGCAAAACTGACGGAAAGGTATAGAAATTTCCTACCACGCCATCTGTCCACACACAAACGCATACTCTCCCCATCATCAACTTTCCCACCAGAGCGGGTACATTTGTTACAGTCAATAAACCTATGTTGACAACCATCGTGACGCAAAGTTATTATCCTCTCTTCACAGATAAGGAAACTGAGGCACAGGGATGTTAAAAACCGTGCCCAAGTACCTAGCATCGCATAAATGGCAGAGCTGAGACTCGACCCAGGCAGCAGTCTCTCCAAGTCTTTGAACTTCTCCACCCTGCAGCCACCCGACACCGAAAACAGTTCCAAGGCAAATTTTACATTTAAGTTACATTTTTTAAAATAAATGTCAGAGTCAAACAGAGCTCCAGAAACATCTGGTTGCAGATTTTCAACCTTTTTCTAACAACAGACCACAGTTTTCAAAAGCCTTGATTCCAGCCCCCCCCTTTTCTCTCAGAGAACTCTAGGGAAAACCCGGGGCCATTTTAAACACGGTCTTCAAAACCACCTACTTTACTTCCATCTTCTCTTTTCACAGACTTAAAAGCTGAGGCCCCAGGAGGAAAAGTGGTCTGCCCCAGACCCCCATGAGCTACTTGGCAGCAGAGCTGAAACCAGGATTCAAGAGTCTCGATACCAAACCAGCCACTCTTCAGTTAGACCTCGGCACCCGGCTAATCACCAGATAAGTGTTCTATAGAAAAGTGCGGTTTAATACCTACCAGTTTAGAAACATGGCTGAAAACACAGGAAGCTAATTCACCAGGAGAGCCAGATGCTAATCATTCACCGAGACGTGCTTGCCTCTCAACCTGTATCCTTAGTGCGGAATCTGGGGTTCGGGCTGCGAATCTCTGGCCCTTTTCGGGAAAACCTGGGCAGCCATGTTACTGGCCCAATTGGCAAAGGACAGAAGAGTGTAACAAAGGTCCTAGCGATATGAGTTCATGGCCAGGCAAGAAGGAAAGCCCCATGTCCCTCTGTCCAGCTGTGGCCTATGCATGCACCCGGACTCTCCCGCTAGGCCCACAGCCGGGAAGGGGCCTTTACCTGTGTGTGGAGACACAGAGACTCTTCAGCCGCAGCTCCGTAAGTGGCTTCTGGCTTGACCTTCAGATCTTCACATCTTAAGCCTTTCCATGACTAAGTTCCTCCCTGTGGAAAAGCGCACTTCCCTCCCCGAAGAGGTGTTGAGAAATCACTAAATGCACCTGGCCACGTGGGGAAAGTGCCTCACAGGGTAGACAGGCCAGGGGGCGGCTGGGTCATTACCAGATGGCTTCTGTTGAAGCTTCATGCAGCTACTTGAGCCCAAGTCTCGGGGAGAGAAAAACTCAAGGAAAAACTGGTTTTAACAAAGGAGTAAGACCCCCTACTGCTCCCCGCTTTCACGCTGAGATAAAGTAGGACATTATAACCTTCACTTAGGGTTTTTTTTCTTTCTTTCCTACATCCAGGCATCGTGTAATCCTAATAAAAAATTTTACAAATCTCCCTAAGAAAATAATAACTCAATAGGAAAGAACTCTTCCAGCTTTTGTTATATCACGAGAATTTTTTAGCAACCATTAATTAAAAGCTAATGCTAGAAGTTTTATTTTCCAGTATCTTTCATTGGTGTTTATTACATTGAAAATTGTGTAAATAACAGATAAGTACCTACATCTATAATAGGACAAG
This sequence comes from Paguma larvata, assembly GCA_030068075.1. Classification (NCBI taxonomy): domain Eukaryota; kingdom Metazoa; phylum Chordata; class Mammalia; order Carnivora; family Viverridae; genus Paguma; species Paguma larvata. Next base: position 6,599,978 of record CM057826.1, read on the forward strand.
AGAAATCATATGACGTTCTAAGTCTATTAATAAAGTAAAATAATAATAATAATAAGGAACTCCAGGGAGACACTAATACCTTATTTACAATATCATTAAGTACAACTGATGAATTCTCTTTGACATGACATGAGCTCCAAAGAGGTAGGACTTTTCTTTATTCAGTCTCTCGGAGCATTTTGTCCCCTTTTCCTAGGTTGTTTTAATGTCTGATTTCCCTGAGAAGTCAGCCGTCAATCTCTCCCAAATTGGGATTTCCATTTCATTGGTCTTCAATGTTGCAAAGCCAGGCTATTCTTTTGAAAGATTATGAATAAGTAAATAAAACAACCTACGAGTAAAGAAGAAAGACAGACAAGCTGCCTACGTTTCCACAATTGAGCGTTCTGTCCCTAACTCACTATATTTATTCTTGAATTCTAGCAAATGACAATTTCCATGCGGACTTTTTTTTTTCTTCGTAGAGGCATTTCTCATTTCATCCTGTGATAATCCGAAAAGCGATGTACACTGTGTAACCATAAATAAAATACCATATAGCACTACTCCGAACATTAGTCTCAACCTTCGTGCATACTAAGCCGCTCGCCCCAGTCCAGGCCAGAGAAACCAGGTCAGACAGCTGCACAACAGAAAAGAAGACATAACACGGCCTGTCTCTGGCATGTTCTCTGTCATGCTGCCGAGTATCTTGTGGGGCTCCGGAGTTTAATGAATCTTCTTAATTGGAGACGTCACTTAGCCTTGGGCTAGCGCAGACGAGTCTTTGTTGTGGGTGTGGACCCTCTGCCTTCTCTATTCCGTGGGTGTCCTCTGAATTCAGTCACTTCGGGGGTCAGGCATCTCCAGACCACATCCAAGCAACATCAAGCGGAAGCAACAGTGTGTCCCTAGCTGCACGCGGATGAAAGAGCACCTCGGTCGCACGTGTACCATGTCCAGCTCCAACAGGCTTGGGACACTTCCCTTATGTGACTCACGGACTGACAGTCAAGTCATGTCACCACACTGTACCCACTGCCAGAAGGAAAGCTTATTCCTACCCTGAAGAATTAAACTGTGCTGATGAATTACCCACAAGCAAGGAACAGCAAAAGGGAGAAATAAAATTAATCCTCTGCCCACCTAACAGAAAAACTTGACGTTAAATATGTGGATCGTGATTAGAAAATATTATAACTTAGAGGAGGATAAGCAGAGGCTAATTGAGGCCAAATAATACTGTGATGATTAGTGTTAGAGCTTTCTTTTAGAATGAGACAGAAGATCTTAGCTAAACCCACATAAGGTATTCTCTGAAATGAATGACTCCGTCTCCTTCGAGAAGGCAGGGTCCTGTCCCAGTAAACGATGGGCAGAAAATCGAACCTGTCCTGGATTCCAGGTACCCTTTCCTTTACTCATTCCTTCTTCTGCTTGTTCCAATGAAGCCCCACAGAATTAATTATGTGAAAAGGAAATTCCGTCTACCACTTCCCAGTTTATTCTACACTTAAATGACTTATCTCTGGAAGAGCTATCTTAATTGACAAATAATATTCTTTACACTTTATATCAAGAATGTCATAAAAAAAAAACCAAGAAACTATGAACTGCTTTTATTGTAATCTTTTCCTGACTTTACCATAATTTTCTACACTGAACAGTCCTCCTTGTGATTATTTTCTTGTATTTAAAAACGTCATGACCAAAACACAGTATGTCTATATATCCATCCGTCAGCAATCTCTGGGGTTTCATATGACCATCATTCCAGACAACCCACCGCATAAAATGTATGTAGAATGATCGTTGGCAGGGGGCAAAACAGAATCCACATTCCCAGCCAGCCATCACAAGGTCAGGAAGTCAGGTATTAGGCTCCTGCGAGTCAGAGTGAAGGGGACTTTGGGAGTGATGGACACGTCCCCAGGATAATGGGAAATAAATTATCCATAGACAGAGGAATGGGCAAAACTTTTCCCAAACCGTCAGGGGAGTACTCTGGAGAAAGAGAATGGCATTCCTCAAACATATTATCATCTACGAATCTGTGAAAGCAGAGTAAAAGTACACACTAGACATAGATGGAACTAACGAGACATAAGGAAGATGGCCTGAGAAGAGGAAGAAGTTCAGCTAGCTTCTGAAGACTCAGACGGGGCTCGGGAGGTTTAGGCAAAGAACATCCAAGATTTAAATGGCCAGCCTATTGCATTGAGAAGAGTGGAGCTAGGACTCATACAAACGGGCTGGTCCATGTTAATCTATTGGGGCAACACCTTCCAGCACATTCAGTGGGACTCCATAATGAAAGAAGCATAAGCCTTAAAGCAGTATGAACCGGAAAGAGGGACCAGGCATACTGCAGTGTGTGGCTGAAGGGGGTAGAAAAGGGAAGTCAGAACAGAGGGTTTAAGCGTGAATGCTTGGAATCACTGCGTACATTGGAGAAACGGAATTGCTACGTATTTTCAACCTGTTCAGTTTACGTAGTGACCTGGGAAGGGAACGGAGAGCAGGTATCACTCCACGATGTTTTTGTTCTATAGGGACAGACGCTCCACGTGCTTAAGAGAAGTCAAATGACACAGCTAACTATAGCTCCTATGTTTCTGAGACATTTCTGTACTCCAAATTTCCCGACGGTCTGGCATTAACAAAGTTGATCAATCCTCCTTTAAATGAATTTCCCTGCACGCAAGCATGATGTGTACTGAAACAGGGAAATAAATTCTCTAAAGTAAGTAAAACTCATCTGAAAAAATTAGAACAGAATGTTTCCTAATATATTTTTTTCTTTTTTTAAGTAATTTTTTAAGTTTATTTATTGATTTTGAGAGAGGCGGAGACAGAGCGAATGGGGGAGGGGCACAGAGAGAGGGAGACAGAAAGAATTGCAAGCAAGCTCCCAGCACGGTCAGTGCAGGGCCCAACACGGGGATCGAACTCACGAAACCGTGAGATCATGATCTGAGCCGAAACCAGGAGTCAGACCCTGGGCCGACTGAGCCACCCAGCCGCCCCTTAACATTTCTTTTCTATCTAGTAGGACCTAATCCAAAATTATCATCTATTGTCTCTCTTTTTTAACTGGATGAGAGCTAAAAGGATACCCAACTCTTCTGTCACAGTGAAATAAAAATTTATTATGGAATTATTTTAGGAAAACACATATTATATGCATAAAATAGACACCATTATAATCATATTTCACTGTAATAATATTTCAGACTTTAAAGGATATCATCAAATAAAATTAATTTCATTTACATCAAATGAAGCATAAGATATGGAAAACTTTACTCAGCTGCATTCAAGATCTAGCAATTCACTACGAGTAAAAAAAAAAAATTACTTTCATCGAAGATGATGGCTTTTCTCTAGGTCTTTTGCTGATGCCTACCCGATATAGTCTCTCTAAATGGGCATAAAATTTAAAAATGTCCCTCTGATTTGATTTTATAACAGAGATCTCCATTCGGTGTTCGAAATATCATGGATCTTGCATAAATATTAAGATGGAACTATGTCCGTTTTCCAATGTTTAGAAGTCATTGGCTTGATAAATGCTTTTACTGTCTACTAACCTTAACGTAAGAACATTGGTAACATTCTTTACTAGAAATCTTCACACAAATGCAAGAAACTCATCCAAACACGTCAGCAAAATCAATGATCTGCTCATTAGAAAAAAAAATAAAAATATCAGCCACGAGTAATCATTCACAACCAAGAGAAGAATTTGTCCCAGAATCAGGGCGTGGGGCTTTGAGTTAGCAGATCCTGAAATGAATCTCAGCTTTGTGACCGTACCTTGGAAAAGTTACATGTCCCAGTTTTATCTATTCTAAATGGGACTAAAACCTTGCAGGGTTTCTATCATGACCAACAGGACATTCAAAAACCACCTAGTACAGTGCCTGGCACACAGAAAGACTGCTCTAAATAGTACACCATTTCACAGACGGCCGTTCGATAAATATGACACCCCTTCATAGATGGGTCTCAACTTTGGGTAATTCTTTACCACCCAAAGCTCAGTCCACTTGATAAAAACAGAGGAGATCTGGCCACCATGCGACAGGATGGATCTTTCAGTCGGTAGACATTGGATCCAAGCGAATCTGTGACTTGTACTTTTCAAATGATAAATCAACCACCACCTGATTTATCCAATAAGTACTTCTCATAGTGATTACTTTTAAGAGGCAGCTTTCAGAAAATGCTTTCTTTACCAGAATTTCATTCCAGAATAACAAAAGCCTTTGACCAGTACAGAGGAAGCTGTACCAACCGTTAAGAACTGGTTTACTCATTGTCTAGGATTCCTCACTTATAAGATGGGGGTTCTACACAATCCAGCGATGATGGTCATTGAACACAGACACCTTAGGGGGTGCTGGGTCTCAGAGATGTCAGATGATGGAAGGAAAGGAATCCACACACTTTGTGACATACACAGAAGAGAAAAATGACAGACAGACAGACAGACAGACAGAAAGAAAGAAAGAAAGAAAGAGAAAAGAAAAGAAGAGAAAAGAAAAGAAAAGGAAAGGAAAGGAAAGGAAAGGGAAGGAAAGGAAAGGAAAGAAAAGAAAAGAAAAGAAAAGAAAAGAAAAGAAAAGAAAGGAAAAGAAAAACCCTAGAAGAGTTTAATTTAATGTAATACATGTGTTGGAAGATGAAAACTTTGCATTTTCTTTAACATTAATTGCATTACACTCAGCATTTTTATAATATTTTTGTCCTCTATCTTTTTTTTTCTTCCAGTTGGCAAGGTGTCAAATGGCAATAAAAAGTACTTCCAGATGGCTGGTCTAAGCAAATTGGGTGGAATTTTCCTTTAAATAAAATGGGAAATACACACAATGGAAGCCCTACAGAACAGCTATCAAATCAAATGTCTACCGTCTGCATCGTTATAAGTCCCTCACTGGTTTATGGCCTCACTCTATTTCAGGGAGTTCCTCAAATTCACATTACGTTCTGCAGTGCTAGAGCTGGCATCGGGTCTCCGAGTTAGCTCAGAGATTCGCGCTGTGAAACCCTTCACCGCTCGACAACTGTCTTCTTTGGATCACAGCCGAGAAAGTGGAGCAGCAAAATAATAATAATAGTTTTTTAATGGCACCTTTCAAGGGCAACTCTAAGCTACCCTCACTCAGCTCAATAAACAATGTGGGTTTCAGGGATAACCCCCCCCAAAATTTTCACTCTGTCCTTCCAAGCGTACATTTTGCTGTAATCCTTGTGCTGTTTGGGAGAGCTATCAGTAAAATCAAGGGAGACAAATGAAATGATGGTCGAGGATCATCATATCAAAAATTAATTCACAAAGCTCTTCTCTTGCCTCTAGTTGGGGGACTGGATTTTATTCGTTCCCGTCTTTCACTTCTAGAATCCAGGAGCACTTACGGGGCACCTGGGTGGTTCAGTCGGTTAAGCATCCAACTCTTGATTTTGGCTCAGGTCATGATCTCACAGTTCATGAGTTGGAGCCCTGCAGTGCTGTTCGCTGATAGCACAGAGTCTGCTTGAGATTCTCTCTTCTCCTCTTTCTCTCTCCTATCCTATCCCATCTGTGCCTTCGCTCTCTCTTTCTCTCTCTCAAATGAAATAAATAAACATTAGAAAAAAATAAAAATAAAAGCCAGAAGCACATAAATGAGGGGTAAAAGCTTAAATTGGAAATATGGGAGCTCAGGGAAGATAGAGGCTAACTGGCGGCCATGGCCATCCACTCCAACCCTTTTCTGATCACTGGTAACTAGAGGATGAACCCCAAAGTCATTATTCATCAAAGGCAGACACCACGCTTCCCAGCATTCAGATCCAGGTGGAGGCGAGCCTCCAGCAGCAAATGTCACTGTGGTGTCCTGCTTGCCAGCCACCACCCAGGGCTATCTCCCCGGATGGAAGCTCTAGGCATAAGGTCCTGTCAAAGGCAATGTGAAAATAGCAGCGCATCAAGTCCAAGGCCTGGCCTTCACGGATATATGCTTACACAAGTACACACAACATTTTCAAGACTAGTATTTGTCCTGTTTTTAATTTAATAGATTGTGTTTCGACCAATAGTTCAAAACCAAGGGCGATTTTATTCCCTCTGCCTGGGAACACTTGACAATGTCTGGAGACCATTTTGGCTGTCACAACTGGGGGATGCCACTGACGTCTAGGGAGTGGAGATTGGGGATGCTGATAAATATTTTATAACACACAGGAAAGCCCCCCCATAAAAGAAACTATCTAACCTGAAATGCCAATAGTGCTGAGGAGGAGAAACGCTGCTTTCAACTGAATTAAAAAAAAAAAAAAAAAAGATACAAATTAAATAGCATTTTGCATTGTAAAGAGGAAAAGAATTGCTAAGACCATTTCCAGATGGCATCATCAGCCTCCTCTCGAGATTCCAATCAATGTCCCCGCCACTTACTGGAAATTCCCGCCATGCAACAGGAAATGTCCTTTATCATCTGCATGTGACGTCCGCTCTCCAGAGCCCACAAATACTGAGGGCACACTAAGCTGTAAACCCCTCACCACTGAAACTTTTCTTAGCTCCCAACACAGGAAGCCTGGTAGAGTCACTGGACAACTTCCTAATGACTTTTTATATACTGTACAGACCCACTCTTTATGCTGCCACGTGAAAAATAAGAGAGGCAATTTATAGCAAGCATTTACACTCTCTGCCGGATTATTTTAAGATGCTGTTGCTTTTCTACTTTACCCATAAGAAGTTGCACTAGAATAAATAAAAACGGTTGGACACAATTCACAGACGAGTCTTTCAAAGAGCGCATTCTTAACATCATACAACTTCTAATTAAAGACACGATCCTACTGGACCGTATAAGCAGGATGGATTTCCCATCTCCGCTCAGGCACATCATCTGCTCTGTGAGAACATTTTTTTTAATTTCTCACATAAATCTGTATTTATTAAGTCTTAAGAGGGATCCCAGTTTGCACCTTGTTCTCTACTGATTCTAGTTATTCTTCAGCACAACCTGTAACCTGCAAAGCAGAAACGGACTCGCTTCCTGTAGTTGTTGAATTTAAGGGGAGTAAGAAGGACCGGGGAAGGGTCGATTCACCAGATTACACAACTGCAACTCGCCCTCCTGAGACATCTTCCTTCACTCCCGTACCATTTCTTAATCACCACCGGTCCTGGGACCCCGCATCCCGTGCCTCCCAGCCATTCTGACTGATAGCCTCGTTTCTCAGTGTATTAAATTTCTCCTGTCTTGGTTCAGGCTTATGTAATAAATTACCATTGACTGGGGGGTATAAACAACAAACATTTATTCCCACAGTTCTGGAGGCTGAGAAGTCCAAGACTAGGATGCGAGCACATTTCATGTCTGGGGCGGGCCTGGTTCCTGGTTCCCAGAGTGCTGTCTTCGCTCTGGGTTGTCCCACGCCAGAGGGGGAACAGAGGTGGCGAAGGAGAATGCCATCTCTCCCGTGTTTCTTTTATAAGAGCACTAACCCCATTTATGAGGGCTTGGGCCGCCTCCCAACACCATCACACTGCGGGGTAGAAAGTCAACATATGAACTCTGGAAGGACACAAACGTTCAGTCCATAACACCTCCCATACACAAGACGGAGCGAAATAAGGCACAATTTCCAACGTCCGTGTTCCTTGCCTCCATATCAATGGTATTTGGTTCCAGTGGGTAAGTATCAGACCCCCTCCTATGACTACAATCAATTTGCTCACCGTCTGCTAATATTTCCTGCCACCCAACAGGAGTGTTCTTTATCCTTAGCACGGGACGACGGCCCCTATAGATGACACAGACTGAGGCAGGCACACTAAGCCATAAATTCCCCAGGAATGGGAACCAGTGAGAATAAACGCGTAGTAAACACAACTCCTGATGTTGAGAACAGGTAATGGGGGAGAAAGCCCCAGAGAAGACCGTTGGTGCTAAGAGGGACTCAGACAGGTAACAAGCATCGTAGCCATTCAGGATAAAGCAAGGACGAAGAGCATATTTAGCCCGGATGGCTCAGTCAGTTAGGTGCCTGACTCTTGATTTCGGCTCAGGTCTTGATCTCAAAGTTCATGAGTTCGAGGCCCACATCAGGCTCTGCGCTGAGAGCCCTCCCTCTATCCCCATCTCATTTTGCCCCTCCCCCTCTCATGTTTTCTCTCTCTCTCTCAAAATAAATAAACTTAAAAAAAAAAAAAAAGAAAAGAAACGATTTCTGGCCAGACTCTGTGCCTCACTTGGGAAGTAAGGACAGAGGCAGAGAAAGGATGGTGCAAAGTCCTCCTCACAGTGGTGCTAAGTGAGGAAAAAACACACCTCTGAGCTGAGGCTCACAGGGGAAAACGCAACGCCAGTCTTCAGATGATGACTCTCTAGCTGCCCCGTCTCCTAAGCACAACTGGGCAACCTCGTCTGTCACTGTGCCAACCTAAGAGGTCACAGCAGACCACGCACCAGCCTGCGAGTGCCCTGACAGCAAGGACACAAGGGGAGGCACCACCCTGTTCCCAGGACCCGCACACACGTGACAGTGCACACAAGACTTATACATCCGTGAAGGACACCCCAATGACTTCTGTCTGTTCATCTCGGGAGCATTCCAGGTCGTCAAGAATCCGTGCATGATAAGATTCGGAAAAGCTCAACGAGACCCACACATAACCGGCCAAATCGAATCAAGCTTTTGGAAGCGAAAATTAGGAAAAACTCGTGTTTGTCTGCAGCGTCACATGGAGAAAAGTCTAGAATAGGCGCTTTCTGATGTGCCTCCCGGAAGCCATATTCGTACATCCACAGCCAAACCACTGGCCGCGGGATGCGCTCTCGGGAGGCCTGGCCGCCACCCTGATTCCAGATGCAGTTCTAATACAGGAAGGGCGCTCATCCCGGACAGGGCCGTCCCCTTCCTCGTTGGTGCTGCCTGCTGGTGCACACGCGCACGCTCCCTCGTGGACCACAGGGAAAGCACCGGAGCTCTTCGACGGTGGAACTCATGGAAACTCGCGGAATGCCTCACCTTCACCACCGGCTCTTGGGTATGTCCCCGTGCAAGTCACCCCTGCTCCATTCAGCACCCCACCAATCCTTGTCCTCGGAGGTAACAGCGGTAGCCTCAGCAGAGCGGTGCTGGGAGGCCGCACCGTACTCGGTGCCTCTGTTTACACAACACCTCTTGAATCAAAACTCAGCCATTTACCATTATAATTTACCTCAATTATAGTATTTGCCATTACCCGTATGCACGGGACGATTGTGGAATTTCCACACATGGAAAAGGAAACCGGGGCACAGGCAGCATTTTTTTTTTTTTTTACTTGTCCAGGGTTACTGCTGCACTGGAGAGAAGGGGATATATATTACAGATATTAAGTATATCAAATACCGAAGGGCAGACTTAAGGATTTCTAATCCACCATGCATGAATGTTTTATCTCCTAAGAGGAAATTTAAAAGGAGAATGAATGTTGTCGAAAGACGGTCAGAAAAGATCCCTCACGTCATGAAGGGATGGTGGGGGTGGAGAGGAGTCGATGTCCCGCGCATGACTTCTTTCAAGCCCTTGAAAGAAATTCAAAGGCTCTTTGAGCATCTTACTCGTAACCAGACCTCTGCTAAGTCCAGAACAATAAGGTTGGAATTCATGCCCCCAAGAACCCACACCTTCATAACTCTTGCAAGCTCAATGCCAAGCAGGACCATTTTTTTTTAATTTGTTTATTTTAAGAAAGAGAGAGAGGGCACGAGCAAGGGAGGGACAGAGAGAGAGGGAGAGAATCCCAAGCAGGGATCTGCACTGTCAGCGCTGAACCTGACACGGGGCTTGAACTCACAAACTGCAAGCTCCTGACCTGAGCCAAAGCCAAAAGTCGAAACCAAGGGTCGGTTGCTCAACCGACTGAGCCACTCGGGTGCCCCTCACAGACCACTTTCTAGAAGCTGCTTCTCTTCCTGCCTACGTAACCATTGTTAACAATCTCATAGACACCCTTCTGGATCTTTCTCCATTGTTCTCGTCATCACAGACAAACAAATGTGTTTGCATTATAAACTAGGGTCTACTTTTCTCACTTAATAGTAGAAAAATCTCTTCAAGTTAGCCAGGTTTAAACTAACCTTTAAATGGATGCACCATATCTGAGGCACTCTTATAATCTAATTGATACACAACCTTTCATTCTTGACACATGGTCAACACGCAAGGTTGGTTTTTGAGTGTTTTTTTGTGTGGCTTTTTGTTTTTGTTTTTTGTTGTTGTTTTGGTTTTGTTTTGTTTTTTGGTTTTTTTGCAGGGGGCACTGAAAACAATGTCACTATAAACACCCAATAAACATATTCTTCTCTATGTATGCTTGCATTTATACCTTTGTAATCTCTATTCCCAGAAGTGGTACCTACTGGGTCAAAGGGTTTGTATATTTATAGTAGGAACTGTCAGACTGCTTTCCCCCAAAATGTAACATTTCTGTTAGGAATGGGTGTGAGTCCCCTTAACCAGCATCTCTACCAGTGGGGATTTTAATTTTCCTCTCTCCCTCTCTCTCTCTCTCTCTCTCTCCCTCTCTCTTTCCCCCCCTCTCGTTCTCTCAAATAAATAAACATTAAAAAAATTATTTAAAGAACTTGCTCATATTTGATTGCCGTTTCATATCTTCACCCATTCATTTGTAGGTTGTTCGAATCTTTGTAGATTAGGGATATATCTATCACATGTGTTGCAAATACTGTCTATACGTAATATCTGACTTGTTAGATTGCTTCGATTATCTTTTGGCATAGACTTTTTTTTAATGACAACCAAATCACTTTCTAGCTTTTCCGTTGCCAAAGAAAAGGAAGAAAGAAGCAGAAAATTCCCAGGCTGCAAGTGCTAAAATTAATACTAGAGGTCTACTGAAACGTAAACTTGAAAAGAATCCAGTATAAATAAAAGGGCGCGTCCAGAAATGCCTTCCTTCTTCACCATCGGCACAAAGGCTGTCTCTACCCTTCCCTGGCTGCTAGGAACTGGATAGCACAGAAAGTCAGTAACGTAGCTGCTCTGACCCCACGCGGTGGATGCCACAAATGTGCCACTCGGTAATTCCGAAACCCGGGCAAGGCATTGTTCAGGGAGCTTTCAGCTTCAAGTTCTACTCTGTGCTGGCCAAAGGACGACTCCTCGAACAGAACACACAGGGATCCCAAAGGACACGCTTCACCCAGAACCCATCTCCAGCGTGGGGAGAAGCCAGCTCCCCTCCCAGTGTGGCTGCACCTATGAGACGGGGGGAATCTGGAGGGAGGACAGGCTCTCTGTTCTTTAAAAATGGTACGAGATAAAGCAAAAAAAGAAAGCTAACGATGGGATGTGTCTACCAAAGAACCATGTGTCCACCAAAGATCCATATGGTTCTTTCCTTCCTATTAAGAGTTTTCGTGACCCGGTTCTGTCATCTCCCAGCATTTTGCAAGTAATCAAGTCATGAGCTTTTCTGTTAGGTGGTAACGATCATTCCACCTGACCCTCCCAGGCATCTTGCAGTGTCGCTGGCTTTTTGTATCCTGTTGAATTTTTATCAGACTATTATTGCTATCAACAATACAGAAGATGTTTTAGAGTGTTTCTAATCCCAAAAATGGTGGAACAAAATTAGTGTTAAAAAGGACAAGGGAACCCCCTCTCACCTTGCTGATTCCATCTGAAAGCCTGTGTCAACTGTAAGCCTTATCAGAACCTCAGCTGAGGTGTTCTCTGGCCTCACGGACAGCTTATGAGCAGTGCTTAAAAGCCCTGATCAGTTGCAGTAAACTCCACCTTTATCTTTTGCTGCCCTCGGCGAGCTTCCTACCCTCATTTGAGAAGAGACCACATGTCTGCCTGAGATCTGAACGCCACCGCGCAAGCAGAGAAGGGAAACCACACATTGGAATTCAGGCTGACTGTGATTTGAGTGCTGCGGGTTTGCTTCCGACCCCCCACAGATCTGTTTCAAACGGTGCTCTTGAGAAGTGACTCTCAGTCTCTAAAAACAGCATGGATTCCAAAAATGAAACCTACTACGCACCATAGTGCCTATAGCTGAAATGGCAATACTGCAGTGTAGACTTAAATTGGCTAAGAGTGTAGATCTTAGGTTACATATTCTGAAAAAAATCAACAACAATAATAACGAAGGGGATAGGAGGATATTTGTGGAGGTCACGGGTATGCTGAAGGCCCTGATGCTCGCAATGGCTTCAGAATGTCAACAATGTATGTATGTGTACATTAGATATACTGTTTTTATTGGCTCGTTGTAAGTCAATCACACCTCAACAAAGTTGGTGGGGTTTTTTTGTTTTTTTGGTTTTTTTAATGAGATATTGGGACACCTGGATGGCTCGGTTGGTTGAGCGTCTGGCTTCAGCTCAGGTCATGGTCTTGTGGTTCATGAGTTCGATCCCCAAATCGAACTTGCTGCTGTCAGTGCAGAGCCTGCTTCGGATCCTCTGTCTCCCTCTCTTTCTGCCCCTCCCGCTCACGCTCTTTCTCAAAAATACACATTCAAAAAAATAAATAAAATAAATTAACTAAAATCTTTTAGGTTACATCTCCGTAACTTTCTCTATACTGGCATTTCACCCACAAAATCATCCACTAGAAACAATAACTTAGTCTTCGGTTATCTATTTGACCATGGCCGCATCACTGCGCCTTACAAGTTCTGTGTGTCCTTTTCACAAAGCTCTCTGTGTGGACGACGGATGCTCAAACCCGTTCCTTCTCAACACACAGCTCTGTATCCGGTTTACGGTAGGAGACAGCTGCCTGCGGGAATCTTAATGGCCAGTGTCAAGTCTTACTTTCACTAACTATGAGAAATATGGGCTTTCAACTTTGCATTAATATGTCAGATGCATTTCTCTCTGATAGAAAATCAAAGCTCTAAGCCACTGATAAAACTCTGGTGACACCCTGGGCTTCATGGCTTTGATCTTGGAACAAGTGGGGTTCACTCAACTCCTCACCGGAAATCACACGCCGAGGGGCTCTCTGCCCCGCCTCACTATCCTCTGTGTCATTACTAAGACCGAGTCACAGTCACTTACCCAGCACATTGCGAAGAATGTTCGCAGAGACTGCTTCAGTCAACAAGCGTGCTGCCCGCAGCCAGGACTAAGGCTGAGAACATGAAATATGGTGGCAAAAATACTCGACGGGCCTCTTAAATACTGAACTTTCACTAACCCAAGGTCCCCAGGAAAAGAAATATATAACAATTAAAAGAGCGGATGAGAAAACTGTAGGGCAGATTTTCATGTCCGAAAGGAGCATTTTGGTAACGAGGAAAACTGGCTAGATCATTAAAACCCGTGTCTTGCCTGGCCCCGAGCCTCCCAAGACTCAACTGAGAAGAGCCTGCATTTACGAAAAAACAGCCTGAACTGCTAATTGGAAGGAAAAAAAGCAAACTAAATGCTGACGCGAGCTCCCATGGCAGACTTCACTGTAAGAATCCGACCTTGTTCTCTAGACCCAGAATGGCATTTAATGTTACAACCACGGAGAATTTTGCTGCTAGGATGTGGAAAGAAATCTCTCTCAAGGGGAGAACTACCTTCGGGACTTTTTGTCACTTTGAAGATCACTCCTGGAGCATCAAAGCACTACAAAATGCAGCGAGATAATATGAAGAGCTCTCCAACAGATGCCAGGACCCTCCCCAAATGCGCCCCCGGTTCTGTCTGCGGCACCGTCCGAGGTCGAGGGGAGAGAGCCCTGGACTTCAATACTGTGGGCATGTCAACAATTCCCAAATAGATCTCTTGTTCCAATTATCCCCGGAGAGTCCAAACTCACATAGCTATCAGTCTAGTCTCTCCAACTGGATAAGCGATGACATCTGTCAACCTAAACTTAACTTGGCCCTAGAAGAATTCTTGTTTTTCCCTCTAAAACCTGTGCCCGCCCCCACCCCAGGACTTCTGTCTCAGTAAATGGCCCATCACCCACTGACCTTCTCATGTCCAAAATCCACAATGGGTTCTTAATTTTTCTTCGTCTCTCCCCTAATGCCCAAACCATCAGAGTACCATTGACTCTGCTTCCAAAAACATGCCAAACCCATCTAGTGTTCTCCATCTCCACCAACAACCCCCTGGTCTGTGCCACCATCACGCCTTACTCGGTCACCTACAGTGACCTTCTAGCTGGTCTTCCTGCTTCCCCTCTTGCTACCCCACAGTCCATTTCCCAATGGTAACTATGACAATTTAAAAACGCAAACAAGGGGCGCCTGGGTGGCTCAATCGGTTAGGCGTCCAACTCTCGATCTCGGCGTGGGTCATGATCTCGCTTGAGTTTCGTGACTTCAAGCCCCTTGTTGGGCTCTGCACTGAAAATGTGGAGCCTGCTTGAGAGTCTCTCTCTCTCTCTCTCTCTGTGTCTCACTCTCAAAAATATATAAGTAAACTTGAAAAAAAAAAATGTTTAAAAAAAAAGCAAACAAAATCCCGACCCTCCACGGTTTCTACCAAGGCCTCTCAATGTCCATAATTAACATCCACATTTTGTGTCCCGCCCTACGAAGCCCTACGTGCTCGAACTCTGGCCCCCCGCTGCGGTCAGTCACACCGCTCTCCCCTTCCTCACCACACACAGGCCACTCCAAAGTCGTCCCCTACTCACTACCACCTGAACCTGTCCGAGTTCTCTGCACAGCACTTATCACTACACGACAGCCTTCTTATTTATTGTGATATAATTTTTGGTTCTTGTCGAACTGTCCCACCTAAAATGTGAACACTCCATGACAGTGGGAGCCTGTCTTGTGCACCAGTGTATCTCCAGGGCCTGCAACAGTCTTATCCACGTATGTGCTAAGTAAATGTCTCTTCGGTAATGAAGAAGTGGGGCAGACAAAGGTTATTTCACCTTGCCAGTTTCCGGGCAATATTCAAGAAAAGGGGTTAGTGTTTTACATCAATAACAGAAACATGATTTGCAATCAGACATTAACTGGGATGCCCGTGAGTCCCTGATGACCCCCCTCCCCTATGCAGGAAGAGATGCTTCGGGCACATTTGTTTATAAAGCTGTTTATCCGTGAGGGATCTTTGTTTGAGATTAACCACCAACCATGTGTTTTCCACAAGAAAATTGCACAGTGAGAGTGGGTTCCAACCCTCAAAATATCTGCTAGCTCAGTGAAATAAAACCAAGACACTATTTGTAGAAACCTATGGTAACTTTAGGTTGCAACATTTAAAACAGGCGGGTTCTACTGCTTTACAATTCTTTTCCGTAATATTCCGCCATGGGAGCTACCTCGGCGACCTTTACAAAATAAAGGGGGCAAGGCGAAACTTACACTGGATTAGGAAGTGAAAGGTTGTCCACTGGCTTGGTCATCTGGGCAACCTTGACATGACCCGGGCACGTTTGTTAACCTCTCTATGCCTCGGTTTTCTCATCTCTAACCTGGGGGTAACATTAGAACCTGCTTCGTGTGGCCGTGGAGAAGATGATATGGTGGAAGAAAAGCAGTTACGCCAGTGCCTGGGGCACAGGGAATGCTCTAGTAATTTGAGCCATATTATGAATTATCGCCAGGGTATTACCAGTGGTTTCTATAATGTTTCATATTATGAGATGCTGGAGAAGCTTAGTTCGACTTGTATTGTCATTGCTACGTTATGAAGGACTGTTGAATAGTTACACTTGAACTGGTCCAAGCCCTCCTTCAGACCCAAACATGGCGGAGTGCTGCCAGTAGGCAGAGGGGACCTAGGAATATTTACACCGTGCACCTTCTACACGAGGGGGACTGGCCTAGGTTCAGGCAAAGGAGAAGAAGCCACTCCAAATCGATAACATCTCCACAAGCCACGCATTTGTGGGTAATGTTACTTGCATTTGTATCTGCTCGTGTAGGACTTGCTTAAGAAAACAAAAACTACTTTGGAAATGCTCTGCCATGAGGCGGTCTGTGAATAAGAAAACAAGAGTCAAGGGGCACTTCAGTGGCTCAGTCAGCTACGCATTCAACTCTTGGTTTCGGCTCAGGTCATGATATTACGGTTCATGAGTTCAAGTCCCGCATCGGGCTCCATGCTTACAGGAGGGAGCCTGCTTGGAATTCTCTCTCTCCCTCTCTCTCTGCCCCTCCCCCTCTCATTCTCGTTCTCTCTCTCTCTCTCTCTCTCTCTCTCAAAATAAATAAACTTAAATAAAGAGTCAAAGCTCGAATATATACAAGACACCGATGCTTGGTTCCTTGAAGACACGTCAGAATGAGCACTAACACACAGAAGTCTTTTCCCATTCCGTTGGTTGCCTATTCGTTTTGTTGGTTGTTTCTTTTGCCGTGCAGAAGCTTTTTATCTTGATGAGGTCCCAATAGTTCATCTTTGCTTTTAATTCTCTTGCCTTTGGAGACGTGTCGAGTAAGAAATTGGTGCGTCTTAGGTCAAAGAGGCTTTTTCCTGTTTTCTCCTCTAGGATTTTGACGGTTTCCTGTCTCACATTCAGATCTTTTATCCATTTAGAATTTATTTTTGTGAGTGGTGTAAGAAAGTGGTCTAGTTTCATTCTTTTGCATGTTGCTGTCCAATTCTCCCAGCACCATTTGTTAAAAAGGCTGTCTTTTTTCCATTGGATACATTTTCCCGCTTTGTCAAAGATTAGTTGGCCATATACTTGCGGGTCCATTTCTGAGTTTTCTATTCTATTCCATTGGTCTATGCGTCTGTTTTTGTGCCAATACCATACAGTCTTGATGACCACCGCTTTGTAGTAGAGGTTAAAGTCTGGGATTGTGGTGCCTCCCGCCTTGGTTTTATTCTTCAGTATTATTTTGGCTATTCGAGGTCTTTTGTGGTTCCATACAAATTTTAGGATTGTTTGCTCTAGCTTTGAGAAGAATGCTGGTGCAATTTTGATTGGGATTGCATTGAATAGGCAACCAACGGAATGGGAAAAGATCATCGCAAATGACATATCGGATAAAGGACTAATATCTAAAATTTATAAAGAACTTACCAAACTCCAAACCCGAAAAACAAACAACCCAGTGAAGAAATGGGCGGAAGATATGAATAGACACTTCTCCAAAGGGGACATTCAGATGGCCAACAGACACATGAAACGATGCTCAATGTCACTCATCATCAGGGAAATACAAATCAAAACTACACTGAGATACCACCTCACACCAGTCAGAGTGGCTAAAATGAACAAATCAGGAAACTATAGATGCTGGCGAGGATGTGGAGAAGTAGGCACCCTCCTACACTGTTGGTGGGAATGCAAACTGGTGCAGCCACTCTGGAAAACGGTGTGGAGGTTCCTCAAAAAAATGAAAATAGAGCTACCCTATGACCCAGCAATAGCCCTGCTAGGAATCTACCCAAGAGACACAGGAATGCTAATGCATAGGAGCACGTGTACCCCAATGTTCATAGCAGCACTTTCGACAATAGCCAAATCATGGAAAGAGACCAAGTGCCCATCAACTGACGAGTGGATAAAGAAGTTATGGTACTTATATACAATGGACTACTACGTGGC
This sequence comes from Paguma larvata, assembly GCA_030068075.1. Classification (NCBI taxonomy): domain Eukaryota; kingdom Metazoa; phylum Chordata; class Mammalia; order Carnivora; family Viverridae; genus Paguma; species Paguma larvata. Next base: position 6,617,495 of record CM057826.1, read on the forward strand.
AATGAGAAAAAATGAAATCTGGCCATGTGTAGCAACATGGATGGAACTGGAGGGTATTATGTTAAGTGAAATAAGTCAGTCAGAAAAAGACAGATACCATATGTTTCCACGAATAGGTGGACTTTGTGAAACTAAGCAAAAACCAGGGGGAGGGGAAGAGGGGAAAGAAAAAAAAGACACAGAGAGGGAGGGAGATAAAACATAAGAGACTCTCAAAGACTAAGAAAAAACTGAGGGTAAGGGGGATGAGGGAGGGGGGAGAGGGGGTGACGGGCATTAAAAAGGGCACATGTTGGGATGAACACTGGGTGTTATATGTAAACCGATTTGAAAATAAACTATTATAACAAAAAAAAAAAAACACACAGAAGTATGTGGCCATTCAAAGCTTCGCTCATGTTGTTCCTTCTCGTTTGGCACCTACTGTGTGCCTGGTCTGAGGACGCATCCTATCCGAGGCTCCCAGCTGTGATCACAATGGCTGCATGTTCGGGGACAGCTGATAAAAAAGTCTGTGACTGTTCACACTATCCAATGAAAAGTGTGTGCGTGTGTGTGTGTGCGCACGCATGTACATGCACACATTCCCATGTGCCTGTAGGACCAAATTAGAGGAAGATCATTTATTCAAAAGAAGCTGCATAGCTGCAGTTTTCCTCTATTGCGTGGATACTTCGGCAGCTCTCAATTATTTCACCAAATATTCATAACGAAGCCATAATGCTAGGCTATGGCACACTGTTTTAGACATTGATTTCATTGATTGCAACCCTGACCTAGTGACCTTTGTAAGTCTTAATAATAGTGCAACCTCTGTCTACATCCGTATCTATAAACCTATATGCCTCTATATCTACATGTATGTATCTGTCTATGCCTGTCTATACCTACACCTCCAAGTCCATATACTTACCTCTGTCTACCTACATCTAACTAGATCGACATCTATCTATCTCTAAATATATTTATATACACACACATACATGCACTCAGCTAACACAGATGTGTGCTCCCAGCATGGCGGGGACTCCAACGAGACACATCGATGTTGTTTTTTGAACATGTACATTTCAATAACTAATTTACAGGAAACACGACTTCAGGGCTTTAAGCTGGGCTCAGCTCCATGCCCTGACAGTCAAGCCGTGCTGTGCTATTTTTACGTTTAAGGATATGTACTCCTTAAAGATGATACTGATGAAATTCTCTGTGACACCGATAGGAGGTCCAAATGCTGAATCTAAGAAATGTACATGCCAGGAAGGAACTGACATCTGATCTGACCATGCAGGGGAAGGGCCGCTGGTCTCGGTGCTACTTAACTATCGTCGCCTTCTTTTTAAGCCATATCACGTGTTATAGAGAGACTAGGGAGAAGGAGACTTTGGAGGGACCACACACTCTTTCCTCTCTAAGATACAGCGTGAATAATATTCACTTACACTGGAAGAAGGCAAAGACTACTTACGCAGAAGGCAGCAGACCAGACTATTCAAGCTTCAGCTGGACACTTTTGGGACAGGCTATAATGGCTTCAGCAAATCTAATTATTTAATTATTGTAAATTCATGAAAGAAACATCTTAAATGTTAGCACCAGAAGGCTAGAGAGGGAGATTTTTATTGCATTCTAAGGCCCATTAGAGTAAGTTATGTATTACAAAATTTCAATCTAAATCACTTCATTAAATAACACATACGTAATGAGTGCTTATTGCGTGCCAGAGTGTTAACTACCGGGAAGTAAACACAATCGAGCCAAGGGCCTCACAGTCTGAAGAGAAGACTACACGCACACAAAAATACTGCAAGGAATCCGACTTTAAACTGCCATGGTGGGGACATGCCCAAAAGTGCACGGACACAGAGGAAGTGCAACCTAATTCATTTGATCATGGAGAGGAAAGAGAGAGGTTTCGGAGAGGTGACATGTAAACTGAGAAATAGTGAACACGCAAATATTTACCCACATGACGATACTGGGAAAATTTTATTAAACATACCAAACTCTATTTGGAAGTAGTGGGGGAATAAACGGTCCCATCCCTTCCTGGTGCAGACAAGCTCGTAGCCTTCCACCTCTGCGCCCAAATTAAAAAGAGGGTTTTCCTTACCCAGTTTTGAAAATCCCAAGAGATCTATCCACCTATCCATCCATCCACCCATCCTTACCTCTATGAGTCCATCCATTCAACAAACAACTATTGACAGCTTTTTATTTCCTGGGCTCTTCTCTATGCCCGGAGGTGATCAAAATATCTCAAAAATCTCTGCCCTCATGGCGCTTCCATTGGGGGGAGGGCAGAAATTATGCAAATGAGAAGGCTGGTGGGAAAGAGGTGAGGTCAACGCTGAGCCCACGACCCCTGTGGTTGGAGGGCAAGGGGACGACCAGTTGAGGTAACAGGGAGTGGCCAGAGAGGTGTAGGAATCACACTAGAGATCTGTGTTGTCCTGGAACCAGATGAAGAAAATGCTTCAAGGGGAATGCAGCTGACTGACTGACTGCCAACTGTGATGCTGAGGCGGCCTTGACCCTTAGGGTCAGCAGCCTGGCGGTAACTGGTGACCTGAAGAGGCAGTGGTGATGGAAGACTGAGTGGTCAACACGGGTTCAAGAGGAAATGCAAACACAGGAACTGAGGACGAGAAATACAGGCACGTGCTTTTAAGGAGTTTTTCTGTTAAAAAAAGAAAAGAAAGAAAAGGAAAAGGAAAGAAAAAAAGAAAGAAGAGGAGAGGAGAGAAGAGAAGAGAACAGAAAAAAAGAAAGAAAAGAGACATGGGCTATAGCTGAGGGGAAATTAAGGTCAACAGGTCATTTTTTTTTTTAGGTGGTAGATGTGCCCATTCTTACTGGAAACATCCAGCAGAAAGGGGACAATAAAAACTGATGATACTGGAAAGAAAGGGAGTGGGAGAGAAGGAATGGGGTATTAGTGCCTCGGCTCAGGGCATGGCCTCAACTAGAATTAAGTTAGGGTGTCCACCAGGTGTGTTTGGCCAGCTTGAGAAGGTACCTCTCTTCAAACCATCACTGTAGCAGGAGATTGCGTCCTATGGAGGACGGAGTAACAGTTCTCAAAGGGTATATGGCCTCTTAGCTATGAGAAGGCAGTCATCTCCAGCAAAAAAACAAACAAACAAAAAACTGAGCTTGATAAAAACTTAGATGTACCCACCTAATTTATGAATGCTGGAAATACAATATGTTGACTATTCTTAGATCCTGTCATATAAAAATATAGTGGTATTTACTTCCCAGAATCTCCTGACCATCTTTCCAACCTTTGCTTTTTCTGCTTCGGTTTAACCAGTAATGGTTACTGTCCAAGCTTTAAGCAAAAGCAAATGAAGCAAAATGACTCTGATCCTTTTGTGGCCTAGAAAGCTAAAAAAGACACAAACACACATGAAAACCACATTAAAAGCTCCAGTGGATAAAACATGAACTGATTGGGTTTGCAGCCCTGAAGCTATAGAAGCCTCTCCAATACTCTGATCTGGAGGCTGCAACACAGGAAAACCCCAATTCCCATGAAATTCAAAAACCCAAACACAGGGTCATATTTACGCCCTTAGGGAAGTTCTGCCAAATAAGATCTTACGCACAGTTTAATTAAGGGGGCAGCATCCTCAAATGCACATGTAAATCTTCAAATCCAAGCAATTAACCCCACACACATCTGCCCCTCTACTGGGTGTGTGAGAATGAACAGCACACGGAGGCCATTCCCGGCCTGCCTCAAACACGAAGCGAAGGAAAGAAAATGGTTCCTGAACTTGACCACACATCTCTGATTCACAAATATTTATAGTGGTCGTAAAGCCAGAACAAAACATACTTGGCAGACACTCACCTATACAAACCAGGAAAGGGGCCAAAATCTCATACATGAGAGAAAGCAAGGTTTCCCTCACACCACCATGGGAATTCTGATGCATTCTAACGTGATAACGGAAGCAGACAATGTCACGTTAGTGAACTCGGGACACTGCATGTAACCAAGCAAATCAGACCTGCACAAGCCTCTCCAGACCACCTCCTGGAGATTTTTCCATCAGGCTGACAAGGCAATAGGACAGGAATAAAAAGGAGCAGAGACCACAGCTTTAGTATTTCCAACATTATTAAGAATGATGGGCTAAATCTCTATGCCAAAATACAACCACTCAGCATGTTGAAGTACGTGATGCACCAGTGTCAATAATATACACAGAAATACACCACAGATAACACAAAATAAAATCCCAATCAGCGCATCAGCACCAACTGAAACACTTAGAGCGGCTCAGTGAGCAGATTTGTTTTCCTATTTAGTCTTTTTCTTTCCGAGAACTCAGTCCAGTGTCTCATTGCCTGTTCCCACCCTTAAATGAGGTTTTTTCACTTGCCTTACTTTATAGCCAAGAAATCTAGAAAGCCAAGCAAAGGAAAGCTAGAGACCTGAGTTGTCTCTGGATATGTCTTTGGATCTGTCCAAAGTCAGGTTAAATTCCATCACAAAAAGAAATCTAGCTAATTCCCTATTTTCTGGAATGTACAAAACATGAAACCACTGTTGTAGGCACATGGTATTTCATAATTAAGTTAATATTTTAGGTGAGTGCTCTAAATTCAGCAAGTGAGGACACCAACCAATACATCCATGATTCAACCAGCGTTGTCTGTCTTGCAGTCACAGCACATAAAATTTAATGCAGACACCAGAAGTTAGGCACAAACAAGAAACAAGAGGAAAAGCACTGCGAGAATGACTTAATCATACCCAGCATAATGGGTTAAGTTCTATTATATAAAAAGTACTGATAAGAAGCCATTAAAAATACAGGTAAAAGCTATAGAACATCTCAAAGTACAAAACTAAACCTTTCCCTAACCAAAAGAGGATTAATCAAAGAATGAAAGTATTTCAATTGTCTGACTGTAAACTTGATTTCTATTTGTAGGATGAAGCAAGATGCAGCTGAGACCCCTTCATTCATACAAATATTTTAATTGAACACCCTCACTAGAATAAAAGTGAGGGCTGATTTTTGTTAATGAGGAAAAAGAAAGGCAGACTATAACTGTGAGATAAATTACAAAGCAAGGATCTATTTTTAAATAACTGAACTGTTCTCTGAATTCCAGGGATGAATATGTGGAATAATAGCATGAGAAAGTAAGGGTAAAGCCTTATGAAATTCCTAAGCAATGGATGATATCACTATGAAAAAAAAAAAAACCAACCATATATATACCGTATATACATATATATGTACATATATATATACATACATATACATATATATATATAGCAATGAAATAAACTTCTTTAAATTTAAAGACATAAAGTCAACAAGCTAATGAAGTGGAGAAAAATTAATGACAAAGTATTCTTAAAAACAAATTCTGTTAAAATCTGTAACAAACGTGCTGAATCTCAATAGCTAAACAAGCATAAAGACTAACAATTCTCTCACACATGTATGCTCCCTCTCTCCTCCTTTCTCAGTGTAATGGTTAATTATCACACAATTAAAAAATAATCAACCAAATAACATAATGAGTAAACAATGAAACATATAAAAAGAAAGGAATACTATCACACTGACACAAAAAATTTAATGATGATGTTCAGTGATAGCGAGGTTTTAGCAAAACAGACTCTAACATATTACTGGGCAAGTATTAATATCTGCAATACTTGCAAAGCCAATTAGCAATCTTATTAACACTGCTTGGTTTTGAAACAGTCAAGAGCAGCTATTTTGACCTAAAGACTGAGTGAAACTACAGTTAAAAGAAAGCCCGATAATAGTAGTTGTTATTGTTCATGAAGCATATATTTTATGTGCCAAATGTCTCCTCTTCAAAATGTAGCTCTTATTGTGAGCTACACGCCGCTGGAAAGTAGGACTGGAATCCAGGGTTATGAGTATATACTACCCGCTTGGCATGATTGCTTCGGCACTGTCCATGAGTTTTGTTAACCTAAAATAATATATGTGTCCAGCAAGAAAAGAAGTAGTCAATTGCATTATAGTGTCTTTACTTGACAGAATATTATAATGCATTAAAATGAAGTTTATTAACAAATTTTAGTAATATATTTTCATATGTGTATAATAGGAAAAGTGTATAACAAGTAAAAAAGCAATATGAAAAATTATATATTTACTGTTATTTCAACTCTGTACACTCCTTATCAAAAATATACTGGGGTGCCCGGGTGGCTCAGTTGGTTAAGCATCTGACTTCAGCCCAGTTCGTGATCTCACAGTTTGTGAGTTTGAGTCCCATATCGGGCTCTATGCTGACTATTCAGAGCCTGGAGCCTGCTTCGGATTCTGTGTCTCCCTCTCTCTCTGCTCCTCTCCCAGGCATGCTCTGTCTCTCTCTCTCTCTCAAAAACAAATTAAAAAAATTTATATACATATATATATGTTTATATATACTTATATATTAATATACATATTACAATACATAATATGTATGTATATATATATATATACACATAATGTAAAAGATGCATTAAATGACTTTGTCAAAGTCATAATGGGTGAAATTTTCCCCTTCTTTTACATAATTTCTTTTTTTTTTTTTTTGATGTGTATTTATCTTTGAGAAAGAGACAGAGCACAAGCAGGGCAGGAGCCAAGAGGAGGGAGACACGGAATCCAAAGCAGGGTTCAGGCTCCCATCTGTTTGAGCCCGAAGCGGGACTCAAACCCAGGCACCATGAGATCATGACCTGAGCCGAAGTCAGACACTTAACTGACTGAGCCCCCCAGGCACTCCCTTTTTTACATAATTTTTATGATAAGCCCTCACTTCAATCCTTTCTTTTTCATTTTTTTTTTTTTAGATTGTGAAAATATAATACTCCTGAAAAATTTTGAGAGTGAATGTGTGACTCAGAAAAAGGCGAGCATCCTCAAACCTAGAGATAATCTATTTAGAGTTTGGTAGATATTAATATATGTTCTAGGAGACTTTATAACACACATGTACTTGTGTGCACAGATTGTGTGTGTGTGTGTGTGTAAGATGAATGGAATTTTATTAAATATATTATTTTGCAACCTGTTTTTTTTCCAGTTAATAAGGCTCCGTTGTATAGCTTTCTGTTACTATTATAATCTAAATTTACCTTTTTATATTATTGCTATTAAAGGGAATAACACTTTCATTACTTGTAGAAAAGCGCCTACAGGGACCAGTGGCTCTCGCCAAAGGCGTATTCCCAAAAGTTCTGCTACATCAGGATTATGGCCTTGCTAAACTGACTTGTTTCTATAAGTGAAGGAAAGAACAGATAATCAAGCAAAGGAACAGAGCACTTTTGGGCTCAAATTGCGTAAGAAACAAAAACTATTTGGTTCTCCCTCGCCCATCTGTTTTGATGATAACCAGTACCACAGTCAGATAGGACCTCAGGTGTCAGAAGGATCCTTCTGTAAGAAAAAGTTCCGCACAGAAGACACAGAACCATCTCGTGTGATGTGTGTGGCGAAGGAGATCGCCAAGTTATCCCGTGATTTAACTACGTCAACTTCGTTCAGACTAGACTGTTATTACATCTGGTTTTGTTCTTAATAAAAGAGAAAGATTTGGTACCAGAGCACTTTTGAGCAACACAATTATCAGACAGCCCCAAATAACTGCATGTTGGCCCTAGTAAGTATAAGCAATAGTATGTTTAAGTGCACACAATCAAACTGTCACCTTTAGACACAATGCAGACACCAAAAGAGGAAACGCTACCCGAACCTGTTTCATAAAAGAACTGTTTCTAGACTAACCAAATACACTGACGGAGCGATGTTTGTCAAGTCTGCTTTGAGCAAAGCTGTCGCGTAGGTGCTGGAATCCCACGAAGACGCTTGGGGCCCACAGACCGCGTCGAGCACTGGACACTAAACACACCTACTCTGAGGGACAGGTTTTTGCCATTACAGTAGACTTTATTAAAAGTCGCTTACGATTAAATTCTGAGCATCCAGGCTAAATTTTATTAAAGGACTCATACCTACGGGCTGCGGCAGCACACGCGTTCTCCACGGGGGTGTGAGATCTCCGAGCGCTCTAAGTGTAGATTGGGGCTCAGTACGCTACAACCTGAGGGCCGAACCCAGCGCAGGGGCATTTGTAAAGAAGGTTTTACCGGAACGCGGCCACTTTTGCTCATTTCCCTGTTGTCTGCAAATCCTAAAATACTTACTACCTCACCCTTTGTAGAAGAAGTTTGCCATCTCCTGATTCAGATTGCTGTTTGAAAAACAAACTTCGTAATATTTATCGTAAGCTTTTCTTCTCTTTTCTTTTTTAATGACTGTGAGCTTCTCTTTAAGGACGTGAGTGTTTCCAGCAAAGAAAAAATTAAAAAGTGTGTCTGCCTTATTCTCAGAAGGCATTGCTAGCGCTATGAGGTAGTACTCTGTTAGGGTTAAGAATAAGGGTTCAGAGAAGCCTGGGGGGCTCAGTTGGTTAAGCCTCGGACTTCGGCTCAGGTCATGATCTCACGGTTTGTGGGTTCAAGCCCCTTGCTGGGCTCTGAACTGAGCACAGAGCCTGCTTGGGATTCTCTCTCTCCCTCTCTCTCTCTGTCCCTCTTTCTCTCTCTCTCTCTCTCAAAAATAAATAAACATTTTTAAAAAAGAAAAAAAAAAGAACACGGGTTCAAATTCCAGCTCTACCTCTGACTATCTGTGAAATCTTGAGCAGACTACTTAACCTCCCTGTGCCTCGGTTCCTTTCTGGAAGCTTGCTCATTCACGGCCATTTTAAACAGCAGATGTAAGTGTTGCTCCTAAGCTAACACGCTCTCCAGCTATACAACCGTCGGTTTCCTCATTTCCCATTGAGGTATCTGACTTACCAAGGAGGGAAAGGGGGGAGCGCTTCCTCGGTCATGTATCACACCAGCGATCCACAGCAGCTGGGCACTCCAGCCCGACTCACACGCCAGCGCTGCAAAAAAAGAAGAGAAAAAAACAGATCCTATTAATCCGTTTTAAAGGAGGCTGTGGTCATTGCTTATCAACTCTAGAAAGTTCCACTGATGCCCTGCCCGACCAGCGCAAGCTGCTTTGGCAGTGAAGGCTGAAAGCAAAGTGACCCAATCACAGCACCATGACCCTAGCCTAAGACCCCATGCACCAATGAGTTTCTCTCTTCAGAAAATGGGAAATAAAAATCCAAATGCTGTCAACATACCCACACAAATCCCATGAAATGACCAAAAGGGCCATCATTTCAAACTCGTGTGAACTACCTTAGCATTTTGAACATCAAATTCAGATTGGTTGTGTGAATTTATCCATTTTTATGGTGGCTCTTTCCTCCCATTTTGGGGGATATATCCTACCTTAAGTAATGCATTTGAAAAATAAGAGATAAAGGCAGAAGGTATAGAATAAACTATACCAAAAATTTGGGTTTCTATTTTTATTTTTATTAATATATATGGTGCATAATGTGAGACTTTATAAGGAAAAAAAACGGTAAACCATAAAACCAAGTAATCTCATTCCACCAAGCAATCTCCACCCAATCTCCTCAATTTAATGTTAAAATCCTAAAAACATGAACTATGATGTGACAGACTAGTGTAAGACACCAGACTCCCTAGGACAATGGACGCCAGAAGCTGAAGAAGTAGGTTATTTTCTATCTTTGATTCATAAAGAAACACGTCCGTTAGTACCAAAGGATGCCTGTTACTTCAAATGCTGCCCTTCACGCTTACTCTGTTGTCCTAGTCCATGTAGTTTCTTTCTCCTCTCCTGACTCATCAGCTTCTGGCTGCCGTAAGCCTAGAACGCACTGATGTTGCCTATCCCGACACATACCCTTGGGTAGCAGCTGAGGATAATTATGAGAAAAATGGGAAGAACTTCCTGGAATATTCTGGAACATTCTGGCTATTCCTCTATGTAACGATTCCCACACTGTCTACTTCAGCAATTATCTAAAGGCCATCTGCTTGCAGAAAATAAAGTGAATTACAGCAACTGGAAGTTTGTAAAATTTTATATCTGTGGAAATCAGCTGTTTGGAAGTCCTGAGGTTCAGAGGCCAGAGGGCAGTCAGTGGCTAAGTGACACTGTCTCTCTATGAAGCCCCCTGCTTCCGTGAGGTGAATTTGGTTAGTTCACAGGAAGCAAGGGGGCAATCCGAAGTGACGCATTCAGAATTGCCCAGAAAGGTGCGCACAGCAAAGGTGCGCTCACACACAGTGGCAGAGCCAAGTCCGATGTGGTCCCGGCTGAGTCTTTGAAAACCCATGACATCATCCTTTGGAAAAGAGGATTTACAGATGCAAATCCTTGAGGCCAAAAGAGCAGTAAGGGAGCTCTCCCCAAGGTAAGAAGACATACTCAGCCCGAGAAAAATTCCGAGGAGTGGCCAATTCCTTTCTCACACCCCAATAACGGCTCCTTTGGGTGTGGCAACAAACATGTTAGTTGGAACTTCTTTATAAAACGGCATGTTTCAGCACACCAACCTCCTCTCTTGAGCCCTAAAACCTGTTTTAAAATTAGTACCAAAATTTCTTTGTCCTTGTTTATGTCTTACTCAAAACATAAGTGACAGAGTTGGACGCACCCACCCATTAACGCCAGGAATTCCTGGCAATTTCTATAGACCCGCAAGTGTCAGAATTAAATTTAAAACAGGGCTGATAATTAGGTCTGGAGGCGGGGCTCTCCTATCCTCCCTCAGTGCGGTCATAAATTAGCTGACGTGGTCCCTCAGCTAAGACATCCAAGAGTCACGCCTAAAGAAGACAGCCATCCTCTTAAATGGCAAGAGACACAGAGGCCAAAAAAGACACTGTAAGCGTTCAGAATCGTTGACCCCACCAGATAAATAGTGCAGGGAAAGGATATCCCTGCTCAGTCCAGGCAGGGACAGCCACAGCATGGATGGCCAGGGACTCCAGCTCCAACTTCCAGACTTCAAAATCCAGTAGCTTCCTTGGGAAAAGGCAACACTCGAGTGGCAGAACTCCCAACACAGAGCTCCCATGGCTTGGTGTCAACACACCCCCGTTTGGAATCTGGAGCTTAAACCGGAAACAAGTTCCGGCAGCAGGATTTGGGGGCATATGCCTTAAGGGGTCTTACTATGCCTGTGTTGACATCAATACTGGAAATGACATTTTACCACCCCGGTGCGTGCCTCGAGCGACCAACATCGGTACTTTCTACTCTAGAAGGTGAACCCTTGCCCGGGTTGGCGCTTCACCCTCTAAAGGAATACACAACATTCAGCATGACACTCACATGTGCCAACGACTGTAGGCTCAGGAAAAGCCACAGCAACAAAGCAGTGCGAGCTTGCAAAGAGCTAAGTCCTTTGGGTCCGGAGGCTGAGAGCTCCCATCCGCCCCCAGTAAGGTCACACACATGTTTTTATTTATCTGCTTTTTAAAGTAGACTCCACAGCCAACGTGGGGCTTGAACTCACAACCTTGAGATCAAGAGGCACATGCTCCATGGACTGAGCCAGCCAGGCGCCCCTCCCCCAGGAAGGTCATAAATTAACTGATGTATAAACTATAAATCACTGACATGTTTTCTAGAAACCTGAGAACAAAGTCAAAAGGTAAAGAAACTACGACGCCCCAGAGGGTTGCCTCAGGCTGGAGGTCGGAATATTTTAAAGTGGATATTTAACTGCCCATTAAATAAGAAACGGCTTATGTTTTATTAAAATATAAATGTCCCCATTTGACTCAATTCCATGTTACTCTTATTCTTCTCTCCTTTAACTGAGGATCGACTTTACTAGAAACAGCGTCTGCCGTCCTCCACATCAGAATTCTCGGCGTCACTCCAGAAACACCACCGCAGCACACACTTGTGCAAGAAGTACCCCTACAGCTGCCCTTTGTGATTCACAAACAATAAACCTTTCCCAGAAGTCGCACCCTGTAGCCACCTTCTCGGGCTCTTAAAACTGTCTCTTAATTGAAATGCGTAAGTAAAACTTAAACATCAATTATAACTCACTAAGTGCCCAGCAGCACAGGGCTTTCTGCAAAAATATGCAACCTCCCCAGCCCGACCTACTCGGAATGAGGAAAAATGTAGATTTAAACATTCTTCTAGAAACCAAAGGTCAGCTGAGCGGTGGCCTTTCTCCTACAGATACATGAGAGAAATTAAAATTTCAGGCCAGTCTTAAAAGCTCCATTTAGCAATTGCACCACAGTAAAATCGCAAGAAATAAAATGAAAATGGATGAGACCTCCTGGCATCATAAAGATGTTTAATGGAGCTGTGGAAAGAAACCCCGCCAGGTACAGGTTCAGGAAACCCATAAACAGTTGGACCAGGGTTTTCCAACGTGTGAGAATTTGACCAGTGGCCATAGGGCTCAAGTAAGGAACATCTTGTAATTCAGTCAATCCGTCAATTAACTTCCATGTACGGCACAGCCCCATGGCCATGCTTGGTAGTTACCGTAGAGTAACAAGTCTCAGGACCCGATTTAATTGTTTTTTTTTTAGGTGGTCAAAACACAAACCAAGAACCGGTTATGCACTCTAGAGCTCATCCTGGTACACGATCCTGTAAGGCTCTGAAATCGGAGGAAAGGAAGGTTGCTTCCAGGCAGAAGAGCCTGGAGAGCTGCCCAGAAGAAGAGAAATGTAATCTGGGATATAAGAGATCGTCAAGGAGATGATGAAGTAGCGTGAATGGGGGGCGTTACCGGTGAAGCAGGTGGCAGATGAGGCAGGGACACCCGAGCATCCTCATTCGTATGGAACAAAGAACCATACGGCCAGAGCCAGGCTGGGTTGGAGCGCAAATGTCTAGTACCCCCGTTGGGGCAGGGCGTATTGGTGGAACCTCCAACCACGGGGCCAGCAGATGAGAGTTTGCAAAAGTGCTGACTGAACAGAGTTAGAGGAACAAAGCAACTCAGCTAAGGTGGAGAAACAGGACTAGGACTGTGAAGCCCACGGACATAAAGCTGTGCTCTACTCAGATTTGTGGAGGAAAACAAGAGAGGCAACAGGAGAATGGGTTCCAAGTGGGCTCCAAGATGGAAGAGCCAGCAGGGGTGGCATCAGCAGGCATGTGTGCCAGGCCACTCCTAAGCATGGCCAACTGGGAGGAAGACTCACGGGAACCACTCCAGGGAACTCCGAGATTAGAAATGAAGCCAGTTAGGGAACATTGTCATGAGAAAAAGAGAAGATTTTATCCACAGGAAGGGAGTCATTGAGGGCCAGCGAAGTCCCAGAAGGAGAGTGGTAATTAGCAAGATCAATATGGCGGGTCTGTGGAGGGAAACGCAAGAAGCAGAGAAAGCAGAGGCCAGAAGCAGCTGAGAACTCTAGATGCTAAAACACAGAAAACAAAAAAACAAAAACACACAACTATAAATCACAGATCATTTTCACAAAGTATTACTTGTATAGAAACAGTCTAGAAACTGTGTATAGTAAATGATGAATGAATGTCTTTGAATATAAGACAGTAACATAATCAATGAGAATCTGTGAATCTATGAAATAAAGTACAAATTAAGTCAAGGATATTACTGTTTGCTTGCTGGTCCGATGCCACTGGTTTGGTTGGGAAGAACAATCAGGGAAGTCCACAAGCAGCAGGGGGTGGGGGTGGAAGAGACTCGGTGACTCTCTCTGGGCACACAGTGTCCCTTTCTGACACCGTCCCTAACTTTGCTCTTCCTGCATGAAGTCACCTCTGACCGTCTCCCTCGTCCGCCTCAAATGCACGTGCCCCACTGGACAGTGCGTGGAGAAACTGTCGGTGGAAAGAAAAATGCTCCCCGACATGAAGTCAGTCTCCTGCAGGCTGGGGGTCCGTTCGGGAGCCCCAGCCATTCAGAAAAGAAAAAGAAGAGAGAAGGGAACTGAGGCACACATGGCAAAGAGGAGAGTGGGGGTGGGGGACAGGGGAAGGAAGGACACATGGGAAAAGGAGGGGGAGGGACGAGCACACGGGAGGCAGCCGGCCGATTCCTGGCTGCTCTGACGAGGGGCAGGCAGCCCGGCCTCGGGCAGAGGGAGGAGGACGGAACCTCTGCTCCCAGCTGCACCCGCTGCGTTCCTAAGCAAAACTTCGAGCATCCAGGAAAGCCATGTGAAGGGGAAAAGCAAACACACACACAGCAGGAGGTGATGAAGAAAGTGCATGGGGACAATGGTGGCCTGTCCAATCCCAACCTGAGTGCGTCTGAGGGGGCAGTCCCCGTCCGTGGGCTCCAGACTGATGCCGGCTGGGGTCAGGGTCTGGCCAGTGGAGCAGGTTCATTTTGATCTCCCCAAATATAAGACCGTTGGCTGCTTTACATTCAAGACAAGATCGGGGCTCAAATTTTTAAAAGTTAGTTGTTTTGCTTTCTTTTAAAGACAGGTCTGCTGGTGGGTTCAATATCGCCACCTGAACTTTGAACATGGTTTGCCGTCGCGATTTGTAAGCGCTGAGAGCACCATTAAAAAGTGTCCCAACTCAGGATTTTTCTCCTTTATTTATTTTTTTAATGTTTTTATTTTATTTTTTAAAGAGAGAGACAGAGCACGGGCGGGGCAGGAGCAGAGAGAGAGGAAGCCACAGAATCCGAAGCAGGATCCGGGCTCGGAGCTGTCAGCACGGAGCCCAATGCCTGGGTTGAACTCCCAAGCTGCGAGATCATGACCTGAGCCAAAGTCAGATGCTTACCCAACTGAGCCACCCAGGCGCCCCAGGATACCCTCCTTTTATGAAAGGTGTTCCTTTGCCCATAGGCTTAGATAGAATTGGTGGGGTCCCCCAGCCAAATTCTGCAATTGCAAACAGCATCTGAATGAAGTGGTGTTTTCATTAGCACAGCATAGCTGTGGCTTTTGAATGCCAGAGATCTTACACAAAAGTGCGTGACACAAAAAAACGTATGGACGGGGGAAAGAAACCTTTAAATCAGTGTTGAAAGCTCTAACTGCACACTGACGTACGCAAAAAGGAAATGGTTTTGCCTCCTTTCCTTATCGGTCTATGTGACCAATCAGACATTTTCCTACAACACAGCAGAGCTCGGGAAGTGTGGAAGAATGACAGGCATGACGCCATAGTCACACGGAAGGGCTCTGGGGCTCAAGGAATTCACCCTTTGAAGAACTTTTCCCAAATCAGACACGATCTCTTTAGTCCCAGCTGATGATTTTCTGTACAAATAATGTCACGTATTGATGAATACTAGTTAATAAAGAATCTCTTTGAGAGTTATCTCACGAGCATTTTTAAAAGACAAATACCAGGAGGAGCCTGGGGGGCTCAGTTGGTTAAGCACCTGACTTCGGCTCAGGTCATGATCTCATGGTTCGTGGGTTCGAGCCCCGTGTCGGGCTCCATGCTGACAGCTCAGAGCCCGGACCCTGCTTCGGATTCTGTGCCTCCCTCTCTCCCTGCTCCTCCCCTACTCACTCTCTGTCTCTTAAAAATGAATAAACGTTAAAAAAGTTTTAAAAAGAGTCCGACTTTAGCTCAAGTCATGATCTCACGGTCATGAGTTCGGGCCCCACATCGGGCTCTGTGTTGACAGCTCAGAACCAAGAGCCTGCTTTGGATTCTGTGTGTGTCTCTCTCTCTTTATCCGGGTCCTCCACTCACACTCAGTTCTCTCTCTCTCAAGAATAAACATTAAAAAAAAAATTTAAAAGACAAGTGCCAATTAAACCCCCAGCTGTCTTAGGGTCAACGTTCAGGGACACCTGGAAAGCAGCCCCAGCCCTGGCCGGGGCTGCATGGACACTGCATCCTCACAGGGGACACCAGGCCTCACATTTGGGTCACCTCGTGACGCAGTCCCCTGGCTCTCAGACCAGCAGAGGGAAAATCCTGCCTTACCAAACACAGGAGCAGGCACTTCTGAAAGCTGAACCCAAAGACAAAGAGAAATACACTTCATTTGGAACTCTCGCACCCACATCCACCGAGACGGCTCCCTCCCTCAGACAGGGGACAGTCACTGTGAAATGTGGTGGTTCGGAAACCTCACACACAGCGGAGGCCTACAGAAAACGGGAGGCGGAAACTGGGATTTCATTTCTCACAGCGTTGACCAATCCTAACAACATTTGGGAAGAAAGAAACCCAATGGTTTTTCATTTGGTCTTTGTTCAGACTCATCCTTTGCCGAGTACCGAAAGCTGGTAGGAGCTGCTGACCCTGGAAGGGACAGGTCGCGCCTCAGTGGCAGGAGGAACGCTGGAGCAAAACGCCTCCTGTTCCCTCACTCCCACGTCAGGCAACGAGATGTACTCCGAGCCACCAAGACACATGGGAACAGAGGGGGAGAAAGAGAGGGGGCAGAAACGACTTCTCATATTGAAGCAAATAAGTTGCCAAAAACTAAGGAACTGCTCAAAATGAGCAATTTCTAAAATCGGCTCTCTAAGGACGCTACCATCTCTTAAGAGTGACTACTTTCTTGTTTCCGCCACCGTGCGCCAAATTTTCAAAGGGCAGCCTCGCTTTTCATGCAGGCAATTTTGAAGGGCTTGCACAACTGGTTAATTTGCATGGCCAATTGGCCTCTCAGCTTTCATTTTGACAGCTAAATTGATCCATCCTTTGTGGGCTACGATCTCACTACCCGGAAAGAGAAGGGGTGTCTGAGGCTTTTTGGAAAATGTGGTCTCTCGATTCCTACTTATTCAGAATAACACGTCCAATAAAGACCTACCCTGGAAACAGCAGCTTGCCCATACAAAAGACAGCCAAGATTCAACTCTAAATCTAAACTCAAGATTTAATTCTTAGACCAAAATTTAACTTAAAAAAATTATTTAACTACTATTGTTACTTACTTCTACTAACGCAGACGGGAAGGGCTGGGGTTCTCAGATCAGCCCTTCGGTCGTTCCCTAGGAAGAGAGAAATGTCTGCCCCAGATTAAGCCCACAACTAACTGGCACTAAAACCTTCCCAGCACAAAGTCTACGGCATGAGCATGGAGAAAAGAGAATTGTTCATCCCTGGAAAGACGGCTGACCATGGAATTCACAAAGAACGGTCACTGAAATGGCAATGAGTTAAATCACTCAGAAAAATATTTTCCTAAAAACTAAGAACAGATAGCAGGTTTTTAGAAATTTCTAGCCATAAAAGACACTCTTCTGGGGGGCCGGGGGGGCCTCGGTTAAATGTCCAACTTCGGCTCAAGTCATGATCTCACGATCTGTGAGTTCGATTTCTGCATTGGGCTCCGTGCTGACAGCTCAGAGCCTGGAGCTTATTTCCAATTCTGTGTCTCCCTCTCTCTCTGCCCCTCCCCCACTTATGCTCTCTCTCTCTCTCTCTCTCTCTCAAAAATAAATAAAACATTAAAAAAAATTTTAAGATACCACTCTTTGTCCAACTCAGTAGAGAGCAAAGAAAAGCTACTCTCCTTCAGTTCAGTACAGGCAATCGGCTTACTACATGGGGCACCTGGACAGCTAGCCGGTTGAGCATTGGACGCTTGGTTTCAGCTCAGGTCACGATCTCATGGTTTCGTGGGATCGAGGCCCACGTCAGGCTCTGCACTGATAGTGTAGACCTTCTTGAGATTCTCTGTCTGTCTGCACTCTCTCTCTGCCTCTCAACGTAAATAAACTTAAAAAAAAAAAAAAAAAAAAAAAAAAGGATTACTACAAACCGATGCAAGGCAATCCAAAAGGCAGGCTGGTCTATGTCAGTTCTTGGCTCTCCATGACTTCATGTATTGTATGTACCTTGAACCCAGGGCTGCTGTTTCCCATGGCACAGGGTGATCTGGGCCAAGCAAACTGTGTTCTGGTTTCAACCCAGCAAACACTCTGAAGTCATTTCAACACCTTCATCTCTCTGAAGACATGAAGAATATGAGAGAGACTTCTAAATCCCGCTGAGATTAGTCCCAATTACCTGCCGGGTCTTCCATTGTCAAAAGTGGCCGCCAAGGCCTGCACAAGAAAAACACAGCTCATTTTGCATCGGCCAAGGTTCTTAGGGTTGGGACTCATCCCACCTCAGGAGGTCTTTCATGTTTTTGAGACAACATGAGGCTTAACAATCCTTGGGTGTGTCCTATTTGTCATCCTCTCTGCATGAATTAGGGATAAAAATAAGAAATAGGGTACTACGCAGCGAACCAGATGGCGTCTTACCTTCCTCTGAGCACTGTTGTGTTTGGAGGGGTTACACACGCGGGGGGGGGGGGGGGGGAATAAAAACGTTTTCTTTTTTTACATTTGGCGATGAGTCACGTTGGCCATTTCAGCACGAACAGTACCGAAACGTCCTCCCCACGAAGAAGCCGCCCGGTTCCCCTCATGTTTAAAAACAACCACGTCGGCTGCCTTAGATTAGTCATGAAGCACTCTGCCCGTCCCGCAGCTCCATCGAGGACACAATCCGATCAAATCGGACTCACGAAATGGAGCCAGGAGGCCGGGCGTGCCCTGATGCTCACCCGCTGCTCCTCTCTAAGAGGCGAGACACACTTCATTTTCTTTGCAAACTTGCCCTTAAAACATTCAGCCCCGGAGGCTGACTGAACGCTGTCCCCTACCCCCGTCGCTGCGTTCCTCTCCCAGCCCTTGCTGAGCGACTTACTACAATATCAAACCTGGGACAGCGGTGCTGAAGGCTCCTGGGAAGTTTCTGAGTTTACGGATTATAAAAGGATCCGCAGTTAATCCCTAGCCACCCCATTCAATAAAGCCCATTCCGCTGAAGCAACTGGAAGGTAAGCAGGACCATTCTGGAACGCAGACCAATGATGTCTCATCATTTCCCACTGATGCGCTCTGCCAGCGAACGTGCCAACGCAGGTGAGGTGCGTGGGACCGGGCTTGAGAGGGTCCGCCCTGCGCCCTCCGGTGGGGCTGGGGGTGTGTTTCCTCTTCATACACCGTCAGGAGAACCACCCCCTCCTCTGTTGAACGATCGGCATGAAACCGACCATGGGTGTTGATTTGTTTCGTTCTTTCGATTTTACAAGCTGCTGGGACAGTAACTGCCCTCCTTGTGATTTACCTGGAGCGGAGTCCAGAACTCTGGGTTTCTTGCCCTTTAGATCAGATCTGATTGGTTCGCCCTCACCCCTCAAGCATCCTCCCCGGCTCTCTGAAACCTGCACGTGTCCTTGGTGTCCCCGTGCGATGCGACTGCCTGTCCTCCGTGAACGGGACACCCAGACCTGCCTCCTTACCTCCTACCGCCCTCTAGCGCCTGCCTGCCGGCCTCCCCGTGGCAAGGGCAGCCATCGTGTCCTATTCAACTTCGAATCCCCGAGGCCAGGCCCACGTCAATGAGCGTGTTCAAGAAAGACATCTGACGACGTCTCCCTCTTTTGACTTCGGGGTGTGTGTAAACGCTAACACGTCGGGGGCAGGACCCGAAGGCAGCTTCTGGAGCTAGCCTTCCCGTTTGACATCCCAATCAATCAAAACCACCCAGAGCAAGCCAACCCTGGACAGAACCGTGATGCCGCCTGCTCCCCACCCAGGTCTAGGGCACGCCAGGCGCTCAGCAGGTGCCCAGGGAGGAGTGTGTGGACGGGGGCTGGGCGGGAGAGAAAGGCTTGAAGAGTCAAAATTCACACCTCCTGGCCCAGAGACACTAGGCTTGCCTCGATCCTATCTTCGCTGAAAATAAAATTCTTTTTTCATGTCTCTTTGGAAGGTTTTCAAGTCTCAAAAGCAGCTTTCGGATGCTCCTCACGAGGGTTCCGGAACCTGTTCATACTCTTGTAACGCCCAAATTTCTTACAGGCTCTGCTGTGCCAACAGGCCGACGTCTCCCCTCTTCTGGCTTCATTAAGCCAGCTGACATACACAAGGATCCTTCACAGGCTCCCGAGGGGAAGGCTCTTCCACCCTGAGGACCTCTCCCCTTGCTCGGATGTGTCCCCACAGCTGCTCCGCTGAGCCCTCACAGCAGGGGAACGAGGCCAACCCAGTGGCCACCAGTGAGCATCCAGGAAAAGACTCGTCTCAGTAATACAAACACCATCTTTGTGAATCTCAGCCCCACGCTGACAATTCCCTGAGTAAACCCGTTTTTCATAAATATCAGGAGAATTACTAAGTAAAAATCACTCCCGTTTTTGAATGAAGGATGTTCAGTTAAATTTCAGGGTCTCCGCGGCAGCAACCCTGTGGTCACCGATCAAGACAAAATCCACGGTTTTGCGGCCTGGGCTTCCGTTCCTTCTCTAGTATCAGGGGCTTCGGGCACCTTCGCACGTGCAGCGTCTTGAAAGCACCTGACCCTTGGCTGACGGCCTGTCCACCCTTACCCCTCCCCACCCGCCCCTGTGTCCCTTCTCCCCAGGCAGCTGCAGAGAAGAGAAAAATGTAACGGCACTGCCTCCTCACCATCCAGCTTCCTATGTGGCACGAGGCTTCAGAAAACACGTATGTGCCTTGGCCAAAATGAACATGAAGCGATGACGTAATTCACCAAATTAAAACCTTAAAAGTGTTCCAGGTAACTAAGCACTAGATAATCAATACGTTCTCGGGGCCACATTATGCTTGACTTCCAAATGCATGCTTAATCTCAACATCCCTTTTTTTTTTGACTCTGTGAGTTTATGGTTATAATTCCGATTTACCACTTTCGACGCCTACAGAGGCGACGCTACTCTATCAGAGGAAGAAGCCCAACACCTGAATCGAGAGCTTTAAGTAAAGATCCTGTAACCATAGCATAGAAGACAAAACCCTAACACAGAAAATGAAGTCAAGCAACGGCTGTCCGCAGACCTGCCCTTGTTTTGGGTTTCTTCTTGTTTCAAACTATATATACTCAACGGTTGGGCTAAGACGCTCTAGTCCGGGTGGGATCCTAGTTTACGTCCACTCTCCTGGACCAGCAGACATCCAACATCTCAGCAGAGACCCTCCTTTGTCGCATCAGAGACATTATTACCTACCCAGAGACTGCCCTGTCAGCGCACATCAGGGAAATTAAACCATAAACAAAACCCCTGTTTCGAATGGAAAGCTGCATGCATTATGGGGGAGGAGGAAGGTGATTTAAGGCTTGTTATTGTACCAGGAGCAAAACGCCTTGCCCTGTTGCCCATTTCCTGCTTCGCATGTTTCAGCGTGCCCTGGGATGAAGGGGTATGGCTGGCTGTTCATTATTTACCGACAATTTCTCAAGTCGTGTGCCATTTCCGAAGACTGCAAAAGAGCTATAAATCAGAAAAGGGATGTGAAATTTTGGTGACAGCTGCTTTTCTCAAAGACTCCTGAGAGAAAACCCCAAACCACCAGCTGATGCAACAGCACAGTATGAGGGCCATGCCTTGAGAGACAAGACACCGCTCGCCCCCTCCAGATGAGGTCTCTTCTATTCTCCTCTTCTGGGGTACACGGGGGTCTTTTCACAAAAGCTAAAAAGACACCAATTGGTTATAACCACCCTAAGATGAGAAAGGGGAGGGCGAGAAAGGGCCCAGATTTCATGACTTGCGTCTGCTGCGAACCTGGGGAGACGCGAACTTCCAGACCGTCTTTCTTGGCTCAGCCAAGCACAGCAGACAGGAATTTAGCTTCACGGGCAAGGCATACCCAGCGGACCGGCAAGTAACGACCATGGCTCTATCTGAGCCATTCGGTCAAGAGGAAGAAAATAATCATCATGATAGAAATCCAAGTCACTGAGAGGTTTTCCCACTACACCTACTCCGTCGAACTTCAAACCCTCACAGAAGAAAGGATGTAACCTTTCCTCCCCGGAGGACAGTCACTCTGGAAACTGTCGCCGCTCAGATGATATCTTCATTGTGGCTGAAATCACCAGAGGGAGCCCCCTCCTCCTCAATTCCAATTTGCTTTGACAGACACATGGCTGTCCAGGAGCCGCACGCGTCCCTGAACGAGACACTTGGCAGGAATTCCTCAGCCGCCCTTGGCCTGTCAACAGAAGCCATCGGCTTGGGAAGCAACAGCTGTAGAAGTCCAGCTGGCGGTGCCCAGCACTTGACGATACGCGATCTCGCAAGCAGAACACATCCCGCCCCGGATTCTCCTGACCCTGCGCCTAACAACCCCCTCCAGGGCCCAGAGGCTGGCGCTGTGTTTCCGACAGGAGGTTTGAGGACCATGTTGAAAGCAAACTCGTGATGGGCGGGCTCCCCCAAATCAGGCCATGTCCTTGAATTCAGACCAAATGAAACTTCCCTTCGGCTTCCGGCCACACTCTCCTAAAGCAAATTTCAAGGGAACACAGGAAGCAAAGTAACCATGGCTATTACTTGTCGTTCACCCCTTGCGGGGCAGACGGGCGGATGGGCCTCGCGCCTCCCCCAGCTGGCCCATTCAAGGTGCGATTTACTACAAAAGCTTCAAAATCACTGTTCACTTCCAGTTCGACGCAGGAGCGCTGAAGTCTAGATCTAATAACGCCAGAAGGACGGGCAGGAAAGCTTCCAAAGGGGCCTAACTCATCACCCGGAAAGACGGAACATCCTGAGAGCAGCCACCAAAAACAGGGGCACGGGAAAGCCTGCTTCATCAGCGCAGGCTTAAACAGCTACTTTTGCACCTGCGAGATTCAGAGTGAGAAAGAAGTCCGATACCTCCAGACGTGACTTCTTCCTTATGTAACTGCTATTTGTGAAAGAAAAAATAAATAAATAAATAAATAAATAAAGAGTCCCTCCTCATGATTCACAGATGCAATTTTTGTGAATTCCCCCATCTGCTAAACTTTATTTGTAGCCCTGAAATGTGTAGTCGTCTGCTCTGTGAGTTCACGGCTAAAGAATTAACTGTATATTAAATAAGGGGCCTTTAAACAGAAACACACATAAAACAAGGTTCTTCCGGGGCACCTGGGTGCCTCAGTTGGTCAAGCCTCCGACTCTTGGTTTCAGCTCAGGTCATGACCTCATGGTATGTGGCTGTCACTGTCAGTGTGGAGCCTGCTGGGGATTCTGTCTCTCTCTCAAAATGAATAAACTTAAAAAAAAAAGAGAGAGAGAAACAAAAAACCAGGTTCTTTAGTGATGGGTTGATGAAGCTAATATGGCTAGAAGTTATCAGAGCCTAACCTTGGATGGCCCCTAGGAGTGACGGTTTGGTCTTAGCCGATTCAGCGTTTATGATGAACTTGCAGACCAGAGCACCATGAATAAGACGGATGGACTGTACTTGAAGGACATGAGCAAAAAACACCATCGCAGCGTCCCCAGCCCTACCCAGGAATGTCAGGAACTGGCTGGCGTGAAGGTGGGCTGTGGGATCGTGTGCGTGGAGTTGCGGATGACTTCAGGGAGTCAGATTAGGTCCAGGAAATAGAAACTTGAAAGACACAAGCTATCTGATCATTCCTGAAAAGCAAAACGTTGGCCCTCTTGCTCCCGAGGAGCACGTAACGCACCGCACTAGCTGCAGGCTGTGTAACCTGGTGCCTGACTGTCTGGCACCACCGCGGGCAGAGACCTTTCTGCAGTCATTCTAGAGTGAAAATTAGACCCCTCTGAAACAGAAATCTGGACAATTACCGGCCATCGGGGATGACAAGCTGGTGGCCGAGGTCACTGGCCGAATGAAGGCTCTGGCTTTGGCTGGCAGGACTCTCTCGAGCTCCCACTACATAATGCGAACCAGATCTTCATCTTCTACCTCAGATAATGATCTCTGCTCCGGAGATTTAAGGGATGATTACAGTCTAAAGAGTTGATTGTGTCTCATTACACTTGTGATAATACATTCCTGACGACCGAGGCTATTAACTTGGACTTCCCAGTCCCAACACATGTCCCATGTGGCCCCCTCTGACTTATCCCCATCCATCGTGGGTCAGATGGGACAGCGTGTCCTCACTGCACAAGCGCAGAAAGGAGAAAGTTAAACTGGTTCCGAAAGTGAATACTGTTCTTTTCCAGTCCAGAAGTCTGAATCGAACCAAGTCCCTTTTAGACACTGAAATCTTTCACAGCAAAAGCAAAACATGCCACACAATCCATACACATCGGAGAATAAAAAGGGTCCAAAGCCCTTCCTTTCTTGCTTCCTACGGGCCTTTCAGCTCTTGTCCTAACAGCATCTCCCCTTCCTTATAATCTTAGGAACTAGAACTGCCACCTTCTGGAATTGTCTTCCTTTTAAATGACTTTCCTTCTTTTGTAACGAGAAAAAGATGGAGCCTGGCTCTCCCCTTCCACCTCGACACGGTCGGTCGTCATAGAAAGTGAGCAAAAAAGACAGAAATGGTTCACGCACGTCTCCAGACTAAGAAAAGAACCTGGTAAGGCATACTGTTTTCCAAGTCCAAGAAGAGGAGTTTCTATCACGATCTCACAGAGATAAGTTGGCTAGCTCCACGAAGGCATTCTCAAAGAAAAACAGAGTAGTCCGTAAGAGCGAAAAACCCAACCCAAGAGTTGTGCATGTGAGTCAGGCACCAACATGTTTACCCCACTAGCGGCAGACAGGGCTTTCTCTTGCCTACGCCCCGAGGCTGCAAATACTGCGGACGAACCACACTTCTCACGGGGTTTCCTGGTTGGTTAGCGTAACGTTGGCTGATTTCGAGAGCAAGCACCAAGACACGACGGGACGGCAAGGTGCCAACGGGAACAGGCCAGAACAGGAAAAGGGTTTCAAACTGCGATCAAGCAATCCTGTAATAAGAAATCGTGAGAATTTTTTCTTTTTTTTTTTTTCAAATGACTATTCCATCTGGGTTTTCAGCCAAATCTGGCTCTAAATATTCCCTCATCTCTCGGAATACTAGATGCTAAAAATAAGGACGTGTGTGTATATAAGTTAACTGGGAGCTTTAAAGAGATCCCATTGGCAGCACGAAAGGAGCTGGGGGGTGCCTAGCGCCGCTAAGATTTTGGACAGAGAAGCAGAGAAATGGTTGGCATTTGACTAACACTTACAGAAGACCCTTCTGGCAAAGGAGAGCGGGTCAGCAGGGGACACATTTTCTGGAGAGCCCGAAAGGCATACAGCACTTAAGAACATGATCAAAAGAGTCTGGTGACGATGCAGAGAAGGTGCTTACAAAGAATCAAGCCTCTGTCTGCCAATTACGGCAGGAGCCGGCTCTTTGTTTCCCAGAAGCCAACGGTGAGAGGACTTAGATGGGGGCATAAATTCTAATTAAAGTACATCCTTCTGGGTTCCCTGCAGAATTTCCACTCGCCAACTTCATCTTTCAGCAGGACTGGAGTGCCTTACGACCCAGCCTGACAAAGAGCGGCTCTGTCCCTGGTCGAGCCGGGGAGGGAAGGCACACGGCCCTCCTGCCTTCCTGGGAACTTTCATCTCTCTTCTGCAACCAGATGCAAATAATTGCTTCTGGAAAGGCGAGAGTCAGACTCCCGGTGCAGGTGAGAAGCGGATTTGGCTAGGGCAGGGGACGGGGGTAATTGGAAGCAGACAACAAAACATAACAAAAGGAGAAAATGAAAACCCCTCCCTTTCGGGGGAATTCAAGGAGCACAGGGGGCGGAGAGAGGAAAAGGGGGAGAGAGGGACTTTTCTGGTGAGCAGGCAGAGCATCACGGAAGGCACCTGTGGCTTCCGGAGCTCACAAAAAGCGCATGGGTCCCAGGTCTTGCCCCACCCCCCACCTCCATCCAGGTCCTAAAGCCATTGGACTTGGCCCCAAACCACAAAAGGACAGGACAGGGGCCAGAAGGAAGGTCTAAGCCGGTCCAGCTGCAATAACAAATACAGAAGGGCCCAACCTCTAAAGCTTCGAAAAATAAACGCCGCGATTCAAAGCGAGGGCAAACCCAGTGCTGGGAAAACTTCGAGAAGCACCAGACCTCACCAGACATCATTTTGAAAACCGTTTGGAGACGGCCTTTCAATGAGGTGTTTAAATGACCGCAGAGGCCCGTCTCCCTGGAGGAGAACAGGATCAAAGAGAGAAACCCGCACAAGGACCCCGCCCCTCAAAGAGACTAAACTGGCTTTTATCTCCCCATGAAAACTTCCTGAGCCCTGAGTCCCCCTCTCAGCCCCCAGGACACGGAAAGCTTCTAGAGTCTTAGTCTTGTGACCCCTTAATTTGTCTAAACCAATCCCAACAAATTAGTCCAACTGTGTTACCTATTTCAGAACTTCTGTAAAAGTGGTCTCCCCGTTGGTGCTAAACCCTGCTGCTTGTGAGTTCAATTCCCAGAAGTGCAAACTGTGGCCCGAAGTTCCCAAGTCACTTAAAAGACACAGAACTTGTCCTCCATCCATGCAAATCTATAACCAACTCCCTCTTTGTTAAGAATGCTCCTAAAAAGGCTCCCCAGAGGGAAAGGGAGGGCACCGTGAGTTCAGAGCCTGTCACCACTTTCTATCTGTGCAGCATGGACTGTTTTTTAATCAACGCGGAGTTTCCTCTGTGATAGAAGCAGGATAGTAACAGGAACCAGTCTGCAGGAAAGGTGAGTTTCCAAAACGATGTGTGCCAGGTCCCTGGCTCCAAGGGGTTCCTCCACGTGATCATCACGGTAACAAATGGAATGGTTTCTTACCCCAAAGGGGTCCCGATGGCCAAGGGTGAAGTTCACCTACTCTGTGAGCCTGCATCTGCGACTCACCCACCTGGGTCTCCTGGCTTAATTTATAAAATAAAGTCTGTAAGTCACATTTTAAGTTTATTTATTTTGAGAGAGAGAGAGAGAAGGGGGGGGCAGAGAATAATGAGTGGGGAGGGGCAGAAAGGGAGGGAGAGAGAATCCCAAGCAGGCTCCACATTGTCAGCACAGAGCCCGAAGTGAGGCTCGAACTCAGGAACCACAAGGTCATGCCCTGAGCCAAAATCAAGAGTCAGACATTTAACAGACTGAAGCCACCCAGGTGCCCCCAAGATTTTTTCTTCAATGCCCATTTTGGGGACAGAAAACCTACTTCTCTGGGAATCTGGTTTCTTCCTCTGGACTTTGCAACTGCCAAAGCTCATTCTATGCATATCGTGACATCTTTTTTCCTCCTGGCAACTTTTCCAGAGGAAAAAAAAAAACACACACACTAAAAAACATCATCTTGATGTCCTCTGTCATGTGGAAGGGCCACCTGTTTTCGTGTTTTTTTAATAAACATTTATTTAAATATTAAATGTTAATGTCCCAGCACGCACGAGGGAGGGGCAGAGAGACAGAAGGGAACAGAGGATCCGAAGCAGGCTCCGTGCCGACAACAGAGTCCGACGTGGGGCTCGAACTCACAAACCATGAGATCATGGCTTGAGCAGAAGTCGGATGCTTAACCAACTGAGCCACCCAACGGCCCCAGGGCCGCATGTTTTATAAGAGTCCTATATAGTCCAAGTTTTTGAGATAAAGTACAAAGGAAATTTATTCTTTAAAAATCAGCATGTCCGGGGTGCCCGGGCGGCTCAGCTGGTTAAGCATCAGGCTCTTGGTATCCGTTCGTGTCATGATCTCACAGTTTGTGAGTTCGAGCCCCATGTCACTTGGCGCTGATGTGCAGAGCCTGCTTGGGATTCTCTCTCTCTCCCTCTCTTTCTGCCCCTCCCCTCCTCGCTCTCTCTCTCTCTCTCTTTCTCTCCCCCACCTTTCTCTCAAAATAAATACACTTAAAAAAATAAATAAAATAAAAATCAGCAGGTCCCCTTTTCATTCAAGAATGTTTGGCTGAGTGTAAAGATCCAAAGACCTACTGACAGACAGGTCCCATTGTTTTTCCCTAGTGATGGTAGTTTTCTTCTAAATCTTCAAACCTGCTACCTCTTAAAAATTGATATGACCGGTTTCGCGGTCTTTCTCAAATTCCAGAATAATACAGAAAGTCAAAGGCGGAAGGAGCTGCCTGAAACTAAACCAACAAGGGCCAACGATGCTCAGGCCTCAAATTTGAAACCGCTCCACGGTGTAAGCACATAAATCGTAAGCCTGTTAATGAGATATGGACGGCAGGCACAGGTCCCCGCGCGGTCAGCGAGCAAATTCAGGCAGCTTATGGCCAGGCTGCCCATCGAACCACGCAGCTGGGCCTTGGCGACGAGTCCGTAAGCTGAAGCCCCGCGACGGATGAGGAAAGTCTCCGAAAAGGGCTGGATCTGTAGGTGCGAAGCCAAGTTGGCTGGAAGCGAGGGAAGCCCTGAGCTGCCATAGTGCCAACTCCACGGAGCATACATGAGCGCCAATAATTGGGGGAGCCAACGACCTCGAAGGGGCAGGTGGGAGAGCCCGAGGAGCTGGGACAGGGGGTCCCAGAGACACACACATTTTACAATCGACTCTGTGTCGGTGGTGACATCCTTTAAAGCCTCACAAGCTGCTTTTGCCTGCAACTGGAAGAAGATAAGCTATGTTGGATGAAAACTGGCTCAGAGTCTTTGAAGACTCAGCCCTTGATTTGACCTATTTTCACGAGATAAAATATGGACCAGGAAGGTTTTTATCAATGCAGTGCCAATCAACAAATAGAGCATGAGCCTAATATCTAACATCCAATCTTACTTTTTTAATTTGCCCACAATTACTTTGTTTTCTTTAAAAAATCAGAAATGGGGGCGCCTGGGTGGCTCAATCGGTTAGGCATCCGACTTCGGCTCAGGTCATGATCTTAGGGTTCATGAGTTAGAGCCCCGTGTCAGGCTTGCTGCTGTCAGTGCCAAGCCTGCTTCGGATCCCCTGTCGCCCTCTCTCTCTGCCCCTCTCCTGCACCTTCTCTTTCTCTCCTCCCCTCTCTTTCTCAAAAATAAATAAAACCATAAAAAAATTATTTTTAATTAGAAATGTCTCCCAGAGAGACACTGGGACCCGGTGTCAGGGCTGTCTATGGCAGCTCAGGGCTCCGTCTACTGATGGACACAGTTTCAGAGAGAATGTAAGGTCCCCAGGATACCGGCCTCCGCATGTTCGAGTCCTCGTGTGATCCCCGTCCCTGAGGGTAAGTGGGACCTGTGACTTGGCTCGATCAATGGAACACAGCAAAAGTGACAAGACATGAGTGATCACACAATTATATTCTAGAAGGTTTCAACACCCGCCTTCTGGAATTTCCTTCTCCCTGGCTGGCTCTGAAAAAGCCAGAGCCATGCTGGAGAAGAGGAGTCCACGTGAGAAGCAGCAGCAGGAAGCCTCCAGCAAGAAAGCAAAGCCCTCAGCCCTGCAACGACAAGGAAATGAACTGTGCCAACAACCCAAGTGAACCTAGAGGCATATCCTTACCCAGTCAAGCCTTCAGATGAAACCCCAACCCCGAGGCATTGATTGCGCATTACAGAGAGCCCAGCTAAGCCGTAACCAACTCCAGACCCACAGAAACAAGACATAACAAATGCGTGCTCTCTTAAGTCACTATGTTTGTTGCAGTATTTTAATATATTAATAGATAAGTCATACGAATCATTAAAACTCAAGCTGTTACATAGCACCACAAGTAATTTCATTTACGATAAGCTTAAGGGTGCCTAGGTGGCTCAGTCGGTTAAGTATCTGACTTCGGCTCAGGTCAGGTCACGATCTCACGGAACCCCGCATCTGGCTCTGTGCTGACAGCTCAGAGCCTGGAGCCTGCTTCAAAGTCTGTGTCTCCCTCTCTCTGCCCCTCCCCCACTTGCACTCTTTCAAAATAAAATAAAAACAGTAAAAAAAATTTTAAAGAAGCTTATATAATAGTTCATTCAATGGAACTTGTGTATCGTAAACTATAAACATATTTTTTAAATGCTGGACATTAACAAGGATATTTGTAACTACAACACAAAATGAAGCATTACAGACGGCTCATTCACATATTCTGTTCACTATTCTGTTGTTCTCCAGACAGCAAGGCTTTAATCAAGTAAGAGAAAGAAAGTCACCTAAGATCAACATATCAACATTTGGTCATTAGTTACTAACCACGGATAGTTCAGTCTTAATTGACCTACAATTATTATAAAGTTTCCCATCAAATACTGTCAAGACTTATTCCCAAAATTCTGTTATATCCTGTAAATCATCCCCAGTGTATGCAGCAGGAGATGCAGATTTCGATGTCAGCAACAGTATAATTGAAGCGTTTGGCTGTTTGAACAGGCAGGAGCAAGGTATTGCTAAATTGTGTTATGTGAGCAGCTCAGGGTTAGGAAAGCTATCAACAAATTCGCAAGAATACATGTTTATAAAGCCAGGAATGCAGTCATTTGTATTTCCCACAGAACAAAGCTATTTACATTCGAACAAACATCTCACTATTTCAACATATCCTACGGATTAAATGCCCTCCCAAACATGAAGCATTATGTAAATGCATTAGTTAATTAGCGCCCCATAACAAAGTACCACACGTTGGGTGGCTTAAACAGCAGGAATGTTTTTCTCACTGTTATGGAGGCTAGGATTCCAAGATCAAAGTGTCAGCCAATTAAGTTCCCTGGCGAGAAGGCTCTTCCTGACTTACGGAGAGGCCACCTTCTTGCTCTCTGGTGTCTCTTACAAAGCCACTAACCCATCATGAAGGGATCTAACCCTAATCACCTCCCAAAGGCCCCATCTCCGGATATCATCACACTGGGAGTTAAGGCTTCAACATATAATTTGGAGAGGACACAAATCAATCCCTAGCAATACATATCAAACTATTTTTTTAAAGCATAATTATGAGTTACTTTAAGCAAGATTGGTATGTTTAAATAAATGAATTCTGTCTTCCATTAAAAGTTCTAAAAATGCATGGAATATAGTATGTTACACATCCAAGTAGGAAAAGCTTGCTACATATACAGAGCAAAATGTTTTCAATCACATCTTCATTTTTGGGGGCGGGGGGGGATGTTTCCCACATCTTGACATGTTTATCAATTTGAAACAGAACCAAATGTTCCAAGTTTATATTTTCTAGCTCCTAGAAATGATAGAGTTCTTTGTTTCATAAAATCCATTCTTCTCTTGTCCCTGAAAGTATACAATATAAGCAAATGAAAATAAATATAGTTAAGCCTTGAATAACACTAGGACTGGAGTGCCATTCCCGCCCCACTCCCAACAGCACAGCTGAAGGTCCATGTATAGCTTTCGAGTCTCAAACACTTAACTACCAATAATCTACTGATGACCAGAAGCCTTACGGACACTGTGAACA
Organism: Paguma larvata; assembly: GCA_030068075.1. Classification (NCBI taxonomy): domain Eukaryota; kingdom Metazoa; phylum Chordata; class Mammalia; order Carnivora; family Viverridae; genus Paguma; species Paguma larvata. The sequence continues at coordinate 6,648,528 of CM057826.1, forward strand.
ATTAACATATTTTGTATGTTAGATGTATTAGACGCTGTAATCTTACCATAAAGGAAGCTAGAGAAAGGAAAACATTGCTAAAGAAGAGAAAAGACCTTTACAGTCCTGTACTGTAAAAAAATCTGCCTGTAAAAGGATCCTCAAAGTTCAAACCCATACTGGTCAGAGACCAACTATCCCACGCTCAAGCCTTCTATTCCTCTACTGATAAGAAACTGATATGCCTTGGTAATCATCTTTTGCAAAATTTTAGCTTATCTATTGCTTTAAGATTTGAATTTGATCATTGTCTCCTATCCATTTTGCTTCTGTCATAAAGAGCAAGCTGCCAATTACTCCTTCTATCCGCTGTCTAGATTTCCCTGAACCTTACTAAACAAGTAGCACATGGCTTCTCTTTGGACCTAACCCCGAAGATGGCTAAGGAAACAAAGCACACTCTACTTACATCATTCAGGGGAATCTTTACGTCTTTAGTCACAGGCTTCTCCCGTCTATGCCATGCATTTAGCATAGAAATTTCCTAGCACAGAAATCAAAACTCTTACAGGAGGGGCGCCTGGAGGGGCTCAGTCCGTTGAGTGTCTGACTCTTGGTTTCAGCTCAGGTCGTGATCTCAGGGTCGTGGGAGGAGTCTCGCATCGGGGTCCACACTGTGCATGGAGCCTGCTTAAGGTTCTCTCCTCTTGGGGCGCCTAGGTGGTTCAGTCGGGTAAGCGTCGACTTTCGGCTCAAGTCGTGATCTCAGGGTTCATGAGCCCGTACTGGGCTGTCTGCTGTCAGCACAGAGCCTGCTTATGATCCTCTGTCTCCCTCTTGCCCTGCCCCTCCTCTGCTTGCTTGCTGGCTCTCTCAAAAATAAACGTTAGAAAAAAATTTTTAATTAAAAAAAAAATTCTCTCCTCTCTCTCCTTTTGCCCCTCTCCCCTGCTTGTGGCCTCATCTCTCTCTCCCTCTCTCTCTCTCTCTCTCTCTCTCTTTTCTCTCTCAAATAAATAAATAAATAAATACCCTATGGTTTTCTTTGCAGGTTACAGAACTATTTGGGCAAAGCAGGAAAAGCTTGACTAATGATGGGAAGGCTAAAGCCCACGGTTATTTTGAACTATCGTTCTCCTTCGGGTTCACACAGAGAATGCTCACTCAACACTCCAGAGTGTCCCAGAGGCATGGAAGAAACAAAGGGCATCACTTAGGACAAAGCAAACGCGAGGACCGCAGGCTGGCTCAGCAGACACCGAACGGATCACCGACCACAGCTGCACTCAGCCGCACAAAAACCTCAGCTTAGATCCACTACTAATAAGGGCCCCGATAAAGCAAGATCTTCAACTGGAAATTGGAAAAAGCAATTCTTAGCTGCCAAGTCATGGAGGACCCGATGGCACAAAGGCACAGAGAGTAATACTTTTCCAGGTCGACATCCATAATCACCTGGTTTTGACAGTAGAATCAACCACAGATCACCGATACCAGCTCAGAAACGCCACCACAATGTCATCCCATCCCACCCTGCCCCCGCCCTTCCTTGGAAGACACCCCTGTAAAAAGTGGCTCAGTTACAGACACTTAACTGCATGACTATACACGGGGGACACCGTGGTGGTGCGGACCTTCATGGAGTGCCTTTTTTTTTTAATTTACAAAAAGATCAGTGCATTCTAAATAGCTGGGTGTGCTTACACACGCACACACGTACACGCGCGTGTAATTCTCAAATGCTTGGCCTTTGCCATTCTATGTGCTAGAAAGTGACTTCCCTTCCATCCTATAATCTCCAAATTAGACCGACTAGGAAACCAAAGACCAAAAACAAACTGGGACGATGACACCACTTAAACACACACACACACGTTTGTATCATTCCTTTACAGATTCCCATGGTTACGATGGTTGCATTGCTACATATAATCTTGGCTTAAGGACTAGAGGCTACTGTGACCAGCTTCGCCTGCCCGCCGTTCCCCTGCTCTGGTGCTGGGAGCATCTGGATCCCAAGCCTCACAACTAATGTATGATAAATCGTCCGAGAAATAAGGACGTACCTTACATTTGAGCTCCGCAAAGACTCATATCGTGGGGAACTCTCCTAACTTATTTTAAACGAGACAGTTCGTATCTGGGAAAGACACGGCCTGAAGAAAAAGCAGAGAAAGGATCTCCAAGTAAGTAAGGATCTCGAAGTAAGGCTTCTGATACAAACAACGTTAAAAGCTCATCGAAACCACCAAAGGAAAGAGGGAGATTTGAGGCTGTGCTGCTTTTGAAAGACTTGCTTTATTTAGATACAGAAGAAAACAAAACCACACACAAACTTGCCGTTGCCTAAAGAGTAAAGGTTGTCGACGGCCCTCTGAGGGCAGGGGCAGGAGGGCAAGATAATATTCTTAATAATAAAGCATGATTTTCCTAGCAAGTGAGGCTGGGTTTTTTTCGTTGTTGTTGTTGGTTTTCTAAATTTAGCCCATTGCAATCATTCTGTGAAGAAAGGATCCTCTCTCCTGGGCATGAATTTAAACACAGTGGAGCCACTACAAAAATAAAGCGACCAAAATCCGAACCATTAAAAAAAAAAAAGAAAGAAAAAAAAGAAAAACTCTGGGGCTAAAAACGGATACTCTCATTTTGCCGGCGAAATTATACGTTCGGCAGGTGCTCCGAGCCGCCAAGGCCTCAGCTGCCCCCACGGCCTTCCTCCGTCCCCAAGCATCTCGCTCTCCTCCGGGGCTGTGCCGTAGGAAACGGCAACGTTTACTTAATACGCAGGTAGCAGAGGCGGAGACCACCACGGTCGTTCCAAACCAACAGATGTAACCCTCAAACCCACACTGGGACACATTTCCCGCACAGCTCGGGTTGGAAAAGCAGGGCCCTGCCCCCGCAGAAACGAGTTTGCACTGTGTGCATCCTGGGACTTTGTTTTATGTTGCTGTTACCGGCTGATGAGCGATGCTACCGCAGGCTCTATCGACACTGGCAGCATCGTCCTTTGGGGCCCGCTGATCCTCTGTTGTGGGGGCTGCCTGGGCGCTGTAGGGCGATTAGGAGCATCGCTGGCCTGAGTCTGAGAGCCTGTAACACCCAGCACTGCGCCCCCAGCCTGTGAAAACAAAAATGTCTCTAGACACTATCAAATGTTCCCTGGAGAGCAAGACCGCCCCTGGCTGAGTCACTACACTGGATCCACGTAATGATACAACTTTCAAAATGAAGGCACTGGAAAGTCCAGGGTAAACCCGTATGCCGCCCTTGAACTCTCCTGGAGATCAGAGCTACATGAAAAGAAGCAGGGGACCGAACAGTATCTAAGTCCTCATTTCTCCTAAAGAGTATGTTTCTAACTGCTTCGAAACTCTCTGGAAAGGAAAGCAAGATTCTGTTCACCGTGCTTGCCTCTGAAGAGGGATTATCATTCATACTTTTCTACTGTTTGCATTGTTTTCTGAACACATGAACCCCTTTTCAATCATTTTGAAATAAGTTGTTTAAAAGCCGAGCGTTCGATAGGTGTCTCCTCCCCCCCCTCCAAAAACACCCTACGGTTGCTTTTTTGTTTGTCTGTTTTATTCTGGAGTCAATTTGGAGTTTAAACGGGGCTCTCCAAACCATTTGAACCTCCAGAGGCTCTGATGGGGGAGCTGGAACCAAGGACTCGATGGCGTCTGGCCACCAGCAGCCTCAGTCAGGTGGAAATCAGGAGAAGACAGAAGGCAGGGCTACGACCCGCCCCCCCCCCCGTGAATGACCACTTGTGTGCGGTCATCCGAGCCCTGAAACAAGATCATCAGAACTAACGCACTCCGGCCTCACGTGAAACGGATGCCGTCAGCAAGTCCCGCCCATTCTTCCGCAGTCACCTGTGACCAGAGGTTTGCTGCGTCACGCCCGCGTACAGCAGTCTGCGGGGCAGGGGGGTCCACACAGCACGTGTTTCCTAATATTCTCCAAAAACCTGCATTGTGCTCTTAGTCTCAGGATCACCAGGCCCGTCATCTCTAAAGCTTTATGACCAGAGGTCATTTGGTTCTGCGTTCTGGCTCCCCAATGGAATCCCTAGAAACATCAAAATGTCCGGGAAACATCGAAGGGTCCCAGGCCCGTCTCTGACCCACCGACCCACTGAATGAGTATCCCTAGGTCGAGACTTCGGAGTCTTGGCTTTCACAAATCAGGCAATTCCATGGAAACTTTCTGCTTATTTGTGAATTTCTTTGATTTGGGGGTTAAAATCAGAATCTTCTATAAACTACAATGACTTCCCTGAGGGCTAAAATCTATGAAATTTGCCAAAAGTCTCCAAGTTTCAATCTTGAAACAGTGGGAAAAATTTACTCGTCAAAAAAGGGGTATTTCGGGGCACCTGAGCAGCTCAGTTGGTTGAGCTGTCTGACTCTGGGTTTTGGCTCAGGTCATGATCTCCCAGTTCGTGGGATCCAGCCCCACGCAGGGCTCTGTGCTGACAGCGCAGAGAGCCTGCTTGGGATTCTCTATCCTCTCTCTCTGTCCCTCCCCTGCTCGAGCTCTCTCAAAATAAATAACGAAACTTTGAAAAGGGGGGGGTATTTCGATCACCCATTATGTGCCAAGATATACTCCATATACCCGATTATAATCCATGAAGGTATTTAATTGCTGTATCCCATTTTGGGTCCTTGGCCACCTCACTGCCTGAAGCGCTAAGGTGAAAGGCTCTGGAAGCGTGAAGAAGAGTGGTGAAGACAGTGGAGAGGCAACGAGAGCCTGGAACAGCTTCGGCAAGCAGCTCCGTGTGGCCTCAAAGCACAGGACCCTAGAGGGTCAAAGATGAAGTTACGAGTTACAGTGGCGCCAGGCCACTGACGGACAAGCCCTCACCTCTCCCCTTGGCTTTACCGCACTGCGGGCCCCTTTCTTCCTTTCCTCAGAGCATTTACTTTAGAAAACTTACCACCGTAAATCCCTTCTCTGCCACTTTGAGAGACAAATCTTTTCCCATCCCCTTGCCAGGTTTATAACCCGGGGTGGGTTTTCTCAAGGACCCGAGAGCCATCCCTTTAAAACGTAATCGAGGAAGACAGGGCCCCTGTCTCCCAGTCTCTGCGGGAGGAGGAGCCCAACTTTGATAAGCTCCAGTTAGCAAACACAGACGGCCCCATCCCACCGACCAGCCCCCGCCCCCCAACATCCTTCAGCGTTTTCCCACTAGCTCACCCCACTGCTTCGAAACACTTCCACTGTCTTCCCTGAGCGGGAGTGAATTCAATCTCTCTCTTGACCCCTCCTGCCACAGTCCTGACCCCTAAAGTCTTACTTAACTCTTGAACTTCTCTAGGACAGACGTCCCTTGACATTGTTAAAAGGACTTGCACCTAAGAAAAGCCTGTTTCTCACTTTATCTCAACGGCAATGGGAAAGCAGTGACATCTGAGGGCTTAGGATCCGAGAGACTGTGTATAGAGCGAACCTGGTTACCAGAGCGGAGATCACTTGGAAACAGGGATTAAACCGGAAAGAGAAGTCATGGGGCCAGTAATAAAATTGTGCCTCAGATTATCAATGTGTTTAAAGAGCATGCAAACCTGGGGCCAGAATATTTGGGGGGTATTTAGGAGACAGAACTTGGCACCTAACTCTCAGACAAGGGGTGTGAAAGAAAGGGCAGCATTTAGAATGATTCTGAGATTTCTAGCTCGGGAAAGTAGGTAAGCGTATTTATAGACAAAGATAAGGAAATCCAATTACCAAAGAGTCATTAAATGAATACAATCTGCTCTTATGTTACAATAAAGTGCTGATTTTCAATATTTATCATAAATATTTCAGAGTTAATGATCTGGGATTGGTCTCACCTGGGTAGTTGGCTGATTCTCCTCATTCCTCCGCTTCCCACTCGGCATTAAATACATTGGCAGCCACCCCCGGCAAGCATTTCTAAAATACTCTTCAAAGTCACTGCCAAGAGGGAGACTGTGTGTTCAGATCGGTGTGTCTCAGATTTATCACACGAGTGGGCAGATGTGAGGAGAGGAGAATGAGGTTTGGCAGACACAGTGCAGAGAGGAGTTTCGTTATTCTTAGCGGGCACCGAAGACAACAGGCAAAGGCGTCCTAGCCTCACCGGCGCTGTCCGCACCCATCCCCTCCGCAGACGAAAAGTCTCGTACCTTCCATCTCATGAGCCACGTACACAAGAGGACCCAGACACCAAAACCGGGAAATGCATTGCATGAAGAGCCTTTACCCATTCCCGGAGGACGTGGGCACTTTCCACTTCCACGGGTGGGAGCTTTAGGGCACTGGCTGAGCGACGCCAAGGCTCTATCTGGCCATGAACTTCACAGAACTTCACAACGAGCAAAGTGGGCACGTGTGGGGAAAGCTCGTTTCCCGGCACAGACTGGAGGGCTGTGAGCATGGGTGGCTTCCCACCTTGACAGAACTTGGTAAAAACATGCCAGAAGCCTCTAAGCCAGAATCAAGCCAAGGCAGGTAGCGGCGGCTCGGGGCCTGGGGGTGGGAGCCAAGGTGGGCAGGGAGTTCCAGGCAGGTCTGAGCCCGATCGGCCCAGCGTGGGTCTGGCGTCGTGCCTGCAGGAGGCCGGATCCTTGTACCGAACTACTAAATGCTACAAATAGGGGAACAGTGCCGAGGAAGGTTTTACGGGCTTATTAGCCACACCACCATTTGGGGCACTAAAACTTCAAAGCCCTTTGACTCACAGAGTCTGACTGATCCTAACAACACCCTAGTGAGCGAGGTCAGCAAATAAGCATGATTACCCCCATTTTGTGGCGAGCAGAGAGGTAAGAAGCTTTGCTCCGGGCTACAGGAAGTTCAGGATCACTCACATCGCTGTAACCACCGAGTCCAGATTCGGAACAGCCGGCAGGCTGCCCCTCGGTCCACTGACTCACGCTGTTGCTAAAAACGCAGGGAGAGTCAGCTAAGGAGCCTTTCATTACTCAGAATGAAACGTGTGATTAGATTTTATTTAAAATAAAGGAGGAGACATTGTTTTCTGCTGTAGCTTTAATAACAGTAACTGACAGTGATCTGGCCAAATTAGAAATGTCTGACTTGAGATGCCAGCTGGCCCTTCTGCTCTTAGAGAAGACTGTGACTGGGACGAATCTCATCCAGAGCTGGGGAAGCTTCCGGACATTCTCCCGCCTTCCAAGGCACGCTGAAAAGTTTAGCTACGGGAACTAAACATTCCTTAGTGCGTTTTTTAAATCCTCCTTTAAATAAATTACAATATTTTCCAGAATATTTATTTATCATAACATTCTTGAAAATATAAACGAGTAAAAATAAAATAACAAGAGTGACTTCTCACTGGTGGATGTATAGGATTCCCGGTAATAATTGGAAGTACGTTCTACCTGTGAATTTTTATGCATATCAATAAGTTTCTGTTACACATTTGGGGTTACTCTACCCCATCCACAGATCACACCACTAAATCTACATGAAACCTCAAGTGGGTGCCTGAGGATGAACTAGTTACGGGATCTGAAAACAACTAGGATGATTTCTTTTTATTTTCATGTTTTTAATGGTTATTTTATTTTTGAGAGACAGAGAGAGACAGAGTGTGAGCCATGGAGGGGCAGAGAGAGAGGGAGACAGAATCTGAAACGGGATCCAGGCTCCAAGATGTCAGCACAGAGCCCGACATGCGGCTCGAACCCACGAACCACGAGTTCATGACCTGCGAAGTCAGACGTTTAACCGACTGAGCCACCCAGGTGCCCCTGGGATGATTTCTCAATTCCTACACGACTGCGTTTGTGGGTTTCCCTGCAGCACTGCCCGGCTGGGCGCTTGGGGGGAAATCTGAAGTCTAGCCAGGGAAAGCAGCACAGAGAGAGAACAGCTTTCCTGCTCCACGTGACAGCTACCCTCCCAAGGGAGGGAGGGAGAGGACAAGTGTGGCCTTTTCCCCCCAATCCATAACCACAAGGAAGATTGGCAATGCTTCAGTCTCAAACTAAGTAACAATCAGAACGCTTGATTTAGAACTAGCTGTGACCTGAGAAAATTCAAAAAGATTGTTGACGAAGTAACAGATCTCTGGGTCAATTAGAAAAATAATCGAAAGGGCGCCTGGGTGGCTCAGTCGGGTAAGCATCCCACTTCGGCTCAGGTCATGATCTCACAGTTCGTGGGTTCAAGCCCCATGTTGGGCTCTGTGCTGACAGCTCAGAGAGTGGAGCCTGCTTCAGATTCTGTGTCTCCTTGTCTCTCTGCCCTTCTCCTGCTCATGCTCTTTCTCTCTCTGTCTCAAAAATAAACATTTAAAATTTTTAAAAAGGAATAACAAGCAAGGGAGATTTTTTTGTAAATATCCAATACAAGCACCGTAAGTACACTTCATCAGTCATGTGTATACACTGAATAACTGTTGCTATTAACAGTTTTCTCACCCAGAAAGTCCATATGTATTCCCTTTACTAAGAGTAATTAAAAACTTACCTGAACAATACAATCACAAGCAAACTCAGTTACTCAAACTTAAACGCTCTGTGGTATCTTTTCACTTCCAATTTTGCTGGAAGGAAGAATGCAGAAAATTGGAAAAAAGTAACAACTTGCTAGGATGCGAAGTTCTTCACAGCGGAAGACGCATAATGAAATTGTTAAAAGTAGAGCTATGTGTATTTAATTAAAAAAAACTATCAACTCATTGCCTTTGTCTCTCAAAATACATGCAGCATGTCATACGTTTTCTTAAGGCATCTGTCCTTTGGGAAATTTTTCTCGCGCTTTTTCTCGAAAAGTTTGGCAGCGTTTGGTTTTGTTTTTGCTTTTTGTTTTTCTTCTATCTGCCCCCTGACACTTTTGAGCATAGAAAAGATAACATCAAGGAGCGCCTGGGTGGCTCAGTCGTTTAAGCGTCCGACTTCAGCTCAGGTCATGATCTCACGGTCTGTGAGTTCAAGCCCCACGTCGGGCTCTGTGCTGACGACTCATCAGAGCCTGGTGCCTGCCTCCGATTCTGTGTCTCCCTCTCTCTTTGCCCTTCTGTTGCTCACGCTCTGTCTCTATGCCTCTCAAAAATAAATAAACGTTAAAAAAATAATAATAAATAAATAAATAAAAGAATCGGTGTTTACTGAAGACACTACCTCTGTCCATAGAGTAAAATCCGTGAGAAGCAGAATTTTTAGCAACTTCTTCAAGACTCGTGGTTTTTACCCACTATTATTCGGTTTCCTTACGGCTAACCAGTTCTTTGCTCCATATTTTAAATTGTTCACTTTGTTATGTTTTCTTTTTTTTCCTGTCCATTCCCATAAATAATAAGTATGATAAAAGTCAGCAGGGAAAGAACTACCAGGTCACCTAGTCGTGAATGATTTAAAATAAAACAGAACCTTAAAAATCTATTCGTCAGTAACAACTCTGCCAGCAAATTATACAGCTTTAATTAATACAACTTACTGGCTGAATATGGAAACCAGCAGTAAGAATGAAGAATAATGGACCAGGAGGCCCAGCGAGGACCAGTAAAAACATCAGGGGGCCCTGTCCTGGGTTCTGACTCTCCAGGGACAGACACTAGAGGTCCAGCCTGCCAAGATCAAGTTGCCAGATCAAGAAAGCAGGCAGGCAAGTCATTAAGATTTGACTCTCAAATTTTGGCCAAACTTACGGCGCAGTATATAAACCGGGGAGAGAGGGAAAGAGGCGAGAACAGAGAGGAAGACAGAACACGGGAGAAGAGGAAGGAAGGAGACAGCGTGGGGCAAGCACGAAAGCCAGAGTGGGTGACGCCAGCCACGGGGATGAGCTGGGGCAGGAGGTGTGTACGGGACACGCTGGGCCGGCTGGGGCACCCGCAGAAAGCCCAGCCTGGACAGCCGCCGAGGGACAAGGTCACGAACATCAGCACGCCGGTCCCCAGGACTCGACAGCCGGGCAGGGGAGAAGTAGTACGTTCTCACGGCCGCAGAGGAGGAGGTCAGATTGGAGGGCAGGAGTCCAGGTGCCGGAAGCTGGAACGGCACAGTCAGGAATCAGGGATCAAACGACGGAGCGACAGACCCATCGGTGACGCCAAGGAGTCCAAAGGTGCTGGTAGAAAGCACGGGCATGATGCCCCTTCCATACCACACGTGACTGGTCACTGTGCAGCATGCAACATACATACCATGGACGTCTGCCCTCGGGGAAAAAAAATAGTACTAGTATGCCGAAAAGCTTAAATACTAGAACAATAATGAGTATGATAAAGCAGGTGCTAACGGTAAAAAGCTGTGGACGTTGAGAGACAGAAGCCGTCTCTCCCAAGAGAAGAGTCCGGCCCCTCGGGGCTGGCTGCCATCGATCAGATGCTGTGAGCAGAGGGGACTTTCCACGGAGTCACAGCAGCTCAGGGAAGCCTCTCTTGCACGCCAGGCTGAGGCCAAGTTTGGAAGTGGCGCCCGCAGCAGGGGGCAGAGGGCAAGGTTAAATCAAAGCCTCTGCCTGGAAAGTGGATCAGGGGCAGAAGCCAGACACACGGGGTCACCAGCTGTGACCGACACGAATCAAAGGCAAGGACAGACTTTCCCACCGGGACACAGGAGTCTGATGATGGAGTAGGCAAGTTTGAGAAGCATATTAACTTTTTTTTTTTTAGGACATTCTGGTATTTCCTCTGAAAGTGTCTATATGTGTTTAAAAGATGTATCTCCTGGGGCTCCTGGGCAGCTCAGTCGGTGGAGCGTCGGACTCTTGATTTCAGCTCAGATCATGATCCCAGGGTTGTGGGATCGAGCCCCGTGTCGGGCTGTGTGCTGAGTATGGAGCCTGCCTGATATTCTCTGTCTCTCTCTCTCTCTCTCCCTCTACCCCTCTCCCCTGCTTGCACCTACTCGAGCACTCTGTCTCTCTCTCCGTCTGTCTAAAAAATAAAACTAGGGGCACCTGGGTGGCTCAGTCGGTTAAGTGCCTCAACTCAGGTCATGATCTCACGGTTCGTGGGTTCAAGCTCCACGTTGGGCTGTGCTGACAGCTCAGAGCCTAGAACCCGCTTCAGATTCTGTCTCCCTCTCTCTCTGCCTCTCCTCCCTGCTCGCGCTCTGTCTCCATCTCTCTCTCTCAAAAATAAACATCAAAAAAAATTTTTAATTAAATTAAAAAATTGAAAATAGCATCTGGGTGGTTCAGTCCGTTAAGCATCCGACGTCAGCTCAGGCCGTGACCTTAAGGTTCATGAGTTGGAGCCATGCATCGGGCCCTAGCTGACAGCGCAGAATCAGCCTGGGATTCTCTCTCTCCGCCTCTCTCTCTGCCCCTCCTCCACTTGCACTTTCTTTCTCAAAATTATACATAAACTTAAAATTTTTCATTTAATTCACTTTAAAAATTTTAAAAATGTATCTACTTTCTAAGTAATTAGGAAGGGGCTATCCACCACGCACGGCACTATGGAATTAATCCTCTCCTACTCCAAGTTAACTGGGATTAACCCTTTATCTCAGGACCGTTTCCATTATCCGGATAGAAATGTCTACTCCTCTCGGCGCCCCTGCAAGCCATCCAGCCCTGCCTTCCCGCCCCTCCTCCAGTCCGGCCGACTCTCCGGAGCCCCTGGATGCTGAAACACGGCAAAAGCCTTTTCCTGTCTCCGGGATCGCACGTACTGGAACGCTCCCTCCTTCTTGTCCAGTTGGTTCGTTCTCATCTTTCAGGCCACTCGGCCTCTGCGGCCAGCCCCGGCAACCTCTTCCCGGCACCCATCTGCCCCACAGCCCTTCTTCTCAAGTTTGAGGTAGAGTCAAGTCTTTCTTACCTTCTTTGTCTTCTGTTTCCAAAACTAGTCTTTAAAAAAAAAGGCCTCATCCTTGTTACTTCTCAAGATATCCCCACTGTCTGTCTCACAGGAGACCCCCTGTGACCACATTCTCCAGGACGGCGCCTCACACACAGAGAATGCATTCTGATGAAACACGCAGCTTTTAAAATGATACTTCTTTTTCATAATCCTCCAAAAATTGTTTCAGAACTCTGCAAAAAGTAATACACCCGCCCGGTATCAAATGACTTGGTGCATACCTTAACCCGTCCTGAGCAACGAAGTAACTCGAGTCCCCAAAACGGGGTTAATCTGGCTAATACTAGGTGGTTGTTGTGATTGTTGTTATTTTCAGTTTATCTGGAAGCTACTCCGTAGCAAGAAAAAATGTCTCCTTCATATTTGTGTTATTGGTGCCAACGGAGCCACCTGGCGACTAATAGGTGCTCAGTCGATGTGTTTTCCCTTAGAAGCTTTTTCCATTTTAAACGAATATATGGTAGTTGTCGTTCAAAGCGCAGGCTTACAGAAAGGGAGAAAACGTTCCTTCCTTCCCCCCATGTGATTCATTTCCCAGAGGAGCCGAGGAGGACAGGCTGATGTATCCTCTTTGATTTTCCGTGCGCTTACAACCAAAACTGCACACGCAAAGGCCCTAGAGGCGCCGCTTCCTAACTTACTCGGCGCTCTGTGGATACGTCTGCCTGGCTGCAAACTCCATGGGTTCTAAAGGCCATGCATCACTCCACGTCGTATCCAGCCAGGCCCCTTCTCGTGGACAGTTAGGTTTTTTCCACCATTAAAAACCAGAAGGCAAACCAGAACGGCTCCTGCCACTGCACAGTTAGGTGGGCATAAACACCGGAGCAACTCCTAGGGGGCACCGCCAGGTCCGTTAACATTAGATCCTTTTTTTTAATTTTTTAATGTTTATTTATTTTTGAGACAGAGACAGAGCATGAGTGGGGGAGGGGCGCAGAGAAAGGGAGACACAGAGTCCGAAGCAGGCTCCAGGCTCTGAGCTGCCAGCACAGAGCCCGACGCGGGCTGGAACTCACGGACTGAGAGATCATGACCCGAGCCGAAGTTGGCCGCTCAACCGACTGAGCCACCCGGGCGCCCCTAGATCCTTCTTAAGCCACCACGTGGCCATTACACTTACATGCACCTTTGTTCACATTGGGAGTATCTGCTTTTATTTTTTTTAATCTTTGCCAATCTGATAGGTGATAGTTGATAGTCTAAATTATACCTTCACTACGACTGAGGCTAAAAACAGCTTCTCCTACCGTTAGCTGCCTTTCGGATTTCTGTTCTAAGCACAGAAGACTCTCTGAGGCATCCGTGCCAAGCAAGACGCTAAGAACGTGAGAGAGATTCTGAAGAGCCCAGCTCAGGGGGCTGTATGGAGTCGGGATTCCAGTTCCCGCAAAGGCCAAAACCCACTTGGGCTGAATCAGCCTAACTCATCCCTAACCTCACGCAGGCTACTGGACAATACACCTAATTATTTTTTAATGCATGCTCATCAATTCAGCTGACATAACCCTCCATTATTGTTTACTATGACCTTTAATAAGACCGGGGCGCCTGGGTGGCTCAGTCGGTTAAGTGTCCGACTCTTGATTTCAGCTCAGGTCGTGATCTCACTGTTTGTGAGTTCGAGCGTCACGTGGCGCTCCATGCAGACAGCACGGAGTCTGCTGGGGATTCTCTCTCCCTCTCTCTTTGCCCTTCTGGCTCTCTCTCTCCCCCCAAAAAATTAACTTCAATTTTTTTAAAAGGCCAAATAAAAATACCAGTTGTCATTAGAAAGTAACATAGCTTCTCCCCACAATGGTGCAAGGGGGGGGGTCTCAGAGCAGGCTCTAGAGGGGGTCCACCCCTCTGCTGCTCATACGCTGTGAACTCGGGACACGCAGTTTCCCATTCCCGAGCCTCAGCTTCCTCATCTGCAGTCACATCGACCTGCAGCAACGCTGCATGGGGTAGAAATAGTGTTAAGCGCAGCACTCTGTGCCTTCGTGCACAAACAGCGCAAACGTGGACTGGTGATTACTGGCAGCATGAAGCAGGGCGTCCGCAGGAAGGTATAAAAACCCCTCTGCAGGCATCCGTTCTCACCTCACACCAGGGACGCAGAAGGAGACGAGTATCTGCCCTCCGTCCCCGCCCTGAATCATGAGTACAATCTATTCACCTCAAGTGGTCCTTCGGGCTGGGCGTCACCCCGGGGACAGCCGTTCTCCCACCGGCGCCACCTGCCCAGACCTGAGCTGAACGTTCACATCATGCCCCCCATCGCCCCCAGGGCCAGCCCGGCGCTGAGCACAGCCAGTCTCACAAAATACCTCCTAAGTGAAGGAATGAAAGGCGTGCCCTCCGGGGCTCTCTCCCATAATTGCTCTTTTTCTTTCTCCTTTAGAATCTTGTTGAAACTAAGGGTTCCCTTGGGGCGCCTGGGTGGCTCAGTCAGTTCAGCGCCCAACTTCAGCTCAGGTCATGATCGCACAGTTCTTGGGTTCGAGCCCCGCATCTGGCTCTGTGCTGGCAGCTCAGAGCCTGGAGCCTGCTTTGGATTCGGCGTCTCCCTGTTTCTCTGCTCCTTCCCTGCTCATGCTCTGTCTCTCTCTCGCTCTCTCAAAAATAAACACTAAAAAAAAATAATTAAAAAAAAACACAACCATAGCACTACAGATGTTTGAAGTTTAAGAATTCTCCGTTAGATGGAGTTCAGCAGTATCCTTGTCCTCTAACCGCTAAACCCCCCAGCACACACCTTCCCAGCAAGTTGTGGCAACTACATCAGGATCCAGACAGTACCCCCCCAAAAAAATCACCCCCAGTTAAGAACACCTGGTTTAGACTATACGGAAAACAAGCAAATATATTTTTGGAATATATTTACTGCGTTCCTGATTCCAAAGCCGTTTTGAAAGCTGAGCGAATACTATAAGCTAGACGTTAGCAAAGTAAGTCATCACGGATCTTTACAACTGATTGGAGAATATTAACTGCCTGGGGCAAATCCGTCATTAGCTGCTGCTGATTCGGAGGGGGACGCAGCATTAATAATTCAATAAAGGCCAGGCTGCAGGCAATAAAACCTTAGGGTTATTTATTTAGCCAATTAGATTCACTTTTGGTGGCAAGCCTGCATTTTTGCGAGTGTGAATGAGCCATGCGTATTCTTCTGTTAATCAGGAAAACCATACATCGCATATCTGCTCCTATCGCCTCTCAGCTGGAAGACGTGGGAGAGGAGGGCTCCCCCGGCCCGCGGAGGAGGGAAGAACCATCTCACGAGTGCGGCAGACTCAGAACTTACCGACCGCCTCGCGTGAAACAGACAGATGCACGACAAGTGTGTAAATTACACGTAGTCAGCCCTCCGCTCCTTTCTAACCTTCTCTCCTCGATCCATGGCAAGACAGGGATGAATCACACCAGGTAAAATTTAGATCCACTGGCTCGCAGACAGGCGCAGTTCATTACCGTTTAGAGATGAGCAATCCTAACCATGAAGAGACTGAAAATGCCGTATGAGACACACATCTGGTATAACAAAGGCAAGATCGATTCTGTTTATGCTTTGCTCACAGTTTAGGGTTCAGGAACTTCAGATCCTTGAAGGGGACCTTTTTGGGGGGAGGAGGGATTTTGGCTTAGGTCACAATGTGAAACGTGTCCCTGTCACTCTCTGGTTCTCCATCCAGAATCATCTCTGAGATGGACAGACCACAATGGGCAAACTGGAAGGGAAAACATCACTATTAAAAAAAACTATCTATTTACACCTACAGAGTTCTGTTCATTGGGACAAACCACTAGAAATTCTACAGATTTCTGCTCAAACTATAGGAGATTTAGAGATTTTTCTTATTTTTTTTTTACTCACTTACAACCTTAGCTTTTCCATTTCTAGTCTATATTTCACTTCCTTTTCCCTTTCTCTCTCTCTCCTGACCTTTTTTTTTTATTATTCCACTCATTTGTCTAGAGGCCAGATTTAGTAATAACAGAGGTGCCCACAGGCACTAAGGTTCCAGAAGGCCAGATGTTTACAGAAACCAGGGGCTCACTGAAAGGCCACGGACAAGGCTCCAATGAGGAGATGCCTTTGATCACTGACTGGCTCCCATCTAAACAAAGAGCAAGGCCCTGCACAGCCCCCACCCTCCTACTGCACAGATGTATCTATTTCAGCCTCCCTGGGGACGAGGGTCAGGTCAAATGCCCCTGATGAAGGTACACAACGGAAAAACCTATCTCCAAACTATTTTGTTTCACTGAAATCGAACTGATGGTTCAGTAAACAAAACACAGAGCCTCTGCCCCTCATGAAAAGTCACTCACCTACCCCCCCCCCGCAAATTATCTTTGTCAACCCAAACATTCTTCGTTTTTGTCCTTTAACGTGCTACGGTTGTGATCGCCAAGGCCAGCGGCACACAGGGAGGTGCAGATGACAGTGCCGAACGGAGCCT
Source organism: Paguma larvata (assembly GCA_030068075.1). NCBI lineage: Eukaryota > Metazoa > Chordata > Mammalia > Carnivora > Viverridae > Paguma > Paguma larvata. The sequence continues at coordinate 6,664,776 of CM057826.1, forward strand.
GTGGTCATGGACACCCCCGACTCCAGAAGGTCCAGACCAGCTTGCCATGTTTTGACACGTGGCCCCTGGGGAAAAGGGCCAATTCAACGCAATCACAGGGCTTCACGGCAAGGGAACCGGAGGCCCTCTAAGGCTTACAAGGAAAGAACTCGGGGCAAAGACCTTCTGGTTTCCGAAAGAGAACGATCGAGAGCACAAGGCACTACCTGAAGTGGGTGTCTCTAAAGGTCGGCATTCTGGATGAGAGGGAGGTAAGAGGACAAACAGCCCATCGCGGGGATCCAGTCACAAGCGACACGGACACTGGTCCCTGGGAGGACACGGGGGCACCCAGCAGTGTGCAGCCAATGTTTAATAACCGTGTTTCCAGACAGCCGATCTCCATCACGCTCCCACCATAGCTTCCAGCCACCAGAAGATGCCACTGGACACAGAGGTGGAAAGAGACGCACGCAGTCGGCAGGAACCCTGAGACTCGCTTCCCTTGATTGGCTCTGTAAGGGGCTCCAACCAGGCTTCGGCAGAGAGGGCTGTAACGATCATTTATTCTAGGGAATTAAGTGGAGCCTCCTTCCTTTCTCTCTCTCCATCCATATACCTTTAGAAAATTCTTAAGAATTTAAAAATTCATGAAGAGCATATATTAACTTAAATCCCAGCTTCAAAGGACTGTTCACTATTTATTCTGTTGCGACCCTAGTGTATTAAATATTGCATGACATTATCATGCCACTAATTTGGGTCCAGAAGCACTTTAGTTAATGGCATTTATTGACAAAAGGCGGTTCACCTTCATTCTGAGACTCCTAGGGCTCCCTCCACCCTCCCTTCTCTCCCAGGTCCTCCCCCCCAACTCTGGTCCCCCCACCTCCCCGCTCTACTCCCTCCCTCCCTCCCTTTCCCCACCCCCTACTCCTTTTCCCTCTCACACTCTTCTCTCAATATCTCGGGAAGGCAAAGATTCCTACACCTATTTTCATAAAATACCTGGAAACCGAGTCCCTGGTTTCCAGGCTTGTTTTAAGGAGTGGCTAGCCAGATGGCAGAGCTAACTGGAAGAAGGATATGAGTGAAAGCACAGCAAAATACCGACGACAACAAAAGCCTCAACAAAGCTCTGAGTGCAAAACAAAATATGCAGGACCCTTGGAGACTTCATAGTTTGTGTCAAAAACAAATCTCGCGGGACGAAAGGGTTATTATAATTTACACGGGTGAGTAAATTGGCAGCCACTTACATAAAAGCAGCCAGCACCACTGCAGTAAGAATTCGGAGCGTCCTTTCTCTCCTACGTCCTGGTTTCCCCTCGCGTTGGCAAGCACTAGCCAAGCCCTTACGTTACATTCTACATTGGAAGGTTCAGAAGAGAAAGGCAAATCAAACCCAATGACTAAAAAGCTTCAGGTACAAAATGAGTGTTGGTTAACGAAAAAAAGCAGCCGTGGTGGGATTAGGGAGGGAAAAAAAAGTATGAAAGATACAGATAATGTCAAGGGTGATTACGGCTTCCGGCTGACACAGACCATGTTGCCCGCGCGTGCATAAATGGACCCGGAGCAACAGGACTCCAAACCTGCCAATCCCTGGGAGGAAACTCTTTATTCCCAAAATCATATTCGGCAAGACAGGGGTCCTACAAGTACTGAATCAAAATTGTGTCACTTGAGAATAATAAGGAAAAGAGAGACTCGAATCGTTCAACTGAAGAATTGAAAATTTGAAAGTGTTGATAGTCACAGATTCTTCAGAGGAAACGGGAACGCATTCGCAACTCGGAACCATTCAAATGCAGGCAATTTTATAGGAAATTTGTTTTCAAGGATTAAGGCGTCGTACATACTCCCTGTCCTTCTCCCCAATAAAAATGAAAGCCGGGGCCACCTGGGTGGCTCAGACCGTAGAGCATCTGACTCTTGATTTCGGCTCAGGTCGTGATCTCACGGTTTGTGAGATCGAGCCCCACACCGGGCTCTGCGCTGACAGTAGGGACCCTGCTTGGGATTCTCCCTCTCTCTCTGCTCCCGCCCTGCTTGTACTCTCTCTCAAAATAAATAAGTAAACATTGAAAACTAAATAAATAAAATAAAAATAAAAACGGCAGCTATGTTGATGGTTTTGATAGTCATCGGACAAGTATGTCAACAATCATCAGCCCCTAACATCACTTCCTTGGCCTCCCACAGTCAGGAAAATATAGAAGATTCTGTACGTGATCTGTGTTAACACATCACTTCTTATTTAGCGTATCATCAGGAGGCTGGAAGCAAAGAGCTGGCACAGTCAACACTCACTATCTTTGAAGTTAATGATACTAAACGGAAGCACTAAAAGAACTGTCATCAAAGAGCATGCTTTAATAATACTGCAGAAGAATTATTTTAAATTTCAAGCAAAGTATTAGAAGGAAGTCAGTAGCCTTTATGGTATCACAGTTGAACTGATTGTATTTATTTTTATATGTTGGTATATTTATTGTCAGAAATTCATTCATTCCCTGTTAAGTGTTCTTTGGATCTTTCATACAGTTACTTATCGCTCTGGTGTGAATGCATATGTCCCCTCCTCGTCAGATTCACTTGCCGAAGCCTAACCCCCAGGGTGATAGTTTCAGAGGCGGGTCCTTTGGAAGTGATCGGGTCCGAGGTGGAGCCCTCAGGAATGGACTTGGGCCATCTAAGAAAGGTCCCCATGAGATCGCTCACCCTCCCTCTGCCATTTGAGAAAACTAGTGAGGGCAGTCTCTGAACCAGAACTCGGGCCTTTGCCAGACACCAAATCTGCCAGCACCTTGAGTCTGGACTTCCCGGCCTCCAGAACTGTGAGGACTTTCTGTTCTTTATAAGCCACCTAGTATGGCATGGTATTTAGCTACGCCAACCCGAATGAACTAATTATGAAGTTGGCATTCAGAAAGCGTCTGATTGGTACCAGGTGAGTCGACTTCAATTTCAGTTCGACTACTACCATTACGTTTGAGCCGGTTCTCAAGGCGGATGGTATCCAGTGCATCAGCAGTTCTGGGGTCCTGGGGAGCCCATGCTTCTGGATCCCTAAAGTATGGGTCATTCTCTCCTCCGCCCCCACCCCCATCTACAGGCAGTGTGGCTTCTGTTCTCCAGACATTACGGGGTTGGGCTGCCGGATTTAGCAAATCAAAATTCAAGATGTGCACTGAATTTGAAGTTCGGACAGGCAGCGCGGAGCTCTTAAGGTTAAATGTAAATTTCAGACAAACAGCGGATACTGTTGGGAGGGATAAGCACAGGACAGATTTATACTGGCACAAGTATGCACTGTTTATCTGAAGTTCAAATTCAAATGGGCACCCTGTATTTTTTCTGGCAACCCTAGCCTGAAGAGCCAGTGAGAACCCTTGTATAATCCAGGGTGGGACCCACGATGGGCATCTGAGCACATGACCCTGGCTCCAAATTCCCATCCTTGGACCTTGGAAATGATAAAGGATGGGCGCGGTTAAAAGAAAACATCGTGGGGCGCCTGGGTGGCTCAGTCGGTTATGTGTCCAACTCTTGATTTCAGCGCAGGTCATGATCTCACAGTTCATGAGTTCGAGCCCCGCTTCGAGGTCTGTGCTGACAGCTCGGAGCCTGCTTGGGACTCACTCTTTTTCTTTCTCTCTGCCCCTACCCTACTCACGAGCTCTCTCTCTCTCTCTCTCTCAAAGTTATAAATGACCTGAAAACAAACAAACAAACAAAAAAAAAAAAACAACAAACAAACAAAAAAGAAAATGTTTCATGGACGTGCTTGGAAGACACAGACACTGCAATGTGGACTGGAAATCCTGAGGAATCTCTGAAAGAAAGGAAGGAAATCAGCTCCTGTAGCTTCAAATATAAATGAAACAGCTTCAAATATACATGAAAAAGATGGCGAGGAACCATGGTGCCCGTAGAGCTGCTCCAAGTCCAGGAGCTACAGACGCAACGAGCAAGAGAAGCAAACTCCATGGGGATTAAGTGGGAAACTCCATTCGGAACCGCTAAACAAGGGTGCCCCGTCGTGGGGGTCAGGCAGCAGGAGCACCTGTGCCCCAGTGGGCCCAGCAGGGGGGGCACCAGGGGCGCCCTATATGACCGTGATCCTCAGGGGGCTCCCAGAACCTGCTGTGTGCCCTCCCGTCCTCCTAGGTCAATGAACTCTGACGACGAAAAGCACACACGCAGCCACAGGTAAGACACTCTCAAGGCGACCACACGACCAAGAGTTGACCAAAGTCAAGGTAAGGAGGCACCGTGGGGCGCCTGGGTGGCTCAGTCAGCTAAGCATCTGACTCTTGGTTTCAGCTCAGGTCATGATCTCACGGTTCATGTGTTTGAGCCCCACATCAGGCTCTATACTGACAGCTCAGAGCCTTCTCAGGATTCTCTCTCAGACTCTCTCTCTCTCTCTTTGAAAATAAATAAATCAATACACATTTAAAAAATCATTAAAAGATAAGAAGGAACCAAAAAGCTACATGGCTCCTACACATTAAGTCTCAGACATTTTGTGTTTTTTGCTGCTATCACAGGTAAAATCACATTATGTTGTTGTACGTTCACCAGTTATCGCTGGGAAACAGGGAATTTATTTATTTTGCAACTTGTGACCTGACTAAATTCTCATTTCTTTTAATACTTAAAACGGATCAACTTGTATTTAGGGGCCAAAGATATGGGTGGATTTGGCATTTTCATATTTTCTTATCTTCTTTTTTTAATCCATAAAACTTCCAGTCCCGCACTGAATCCCACCGGGATAGCCGGCATCCTCTTTTTTTTCCCACCCGTAGGGGGAAGAAACCGGCTACCCCCCGCGTTTCTCTCGTGGCCTAGGGTGGTTCTGTTCCGCTTCGGTAAGGCAGGAATGCGCCACTAAATGCTCACCCGGGAGGCTGTCTTGTGCCCACAGGGACTTGAATCACCAGCTCTTAGGTGCTTCATTTGATGGGCTAACCCTTTCCAGAAAGGCATCTCCACCTGCACGTGAACGGAGATAAGGCTGGAGTCACCGGGCTCCCCAATCGCACCGCTGGGGACCTGACACCTGGCACGGTGTGTAAGTGGTACTCAGACGATGACCCCAAAGGTACGCTGCCTTTCCCAGGTCAGTCTGTTGTGAAAGACTATTTTGTCCTATCATCTTCTTTTCTTTAATGTTTATTTATTTTTGAAAAAGAGAGAGAGACTGAGCACGAGCAGGGGAGGGGCAGAGAGAGAGGGAAAGACACAGAACTCGAAGCAGGCTCCAGGCTCTAAGCTGTCAGCACAGAGCCCGACGGGGGGCTCGAACCCCTGAACTATGAAATCATGACCTGAGCCGAAGTCGGACGCTCAACCACCTGAGCCCCCCCCCTGGCGCCCCTGGCCTATCTGCTGATGGGACTTTGCTCTTTGTCCGCGACATTATTCGTGACGGCCCGCGGGTCCAGAAAATCAATGACAAACCTCACTCCTGTGACTGGTAGGGCAAATGCCTGCACACACCTGCGTTCCATGCCCTCCAGCGAGCCAATTCCTAAACCGCCGCGGTCTATGCTCCCCACCGCACTGCTTGTGTGCCCTGATCACAAGTATTTATGCACGATATGTACTTGTTATTTTCTGGAACAAAATCTGCCCATCTCAGGGTCCTTTCTGCAACAGAGAGATATTTAAGTCTATTCGGAACCCACCATTTGTTTTAAAAATTGTAGAAAAGATCATGTTAGAAATCTATAAAATCCCTTCCAAATTGAATACATTTTAGTGTGAACTCTCCTCTTGGGTTCTTTTGCATGTCAACTCAACACAGCCTGGTCTGCAAAAAGCGTCTTTTGGAATGTTCACTGGTTGGTTAGTTGTTTTAGTCGGTTTGGCTTCTGGCTGTTATTTTGCATTTAGCTCCCGCGAGAAGTCACTTAATATTTTCATGATGCTTAGCCCACTTTGAACAACATGAACCTTTGGGCAGGGCTCACCTGCCGCCTTCCTACAGGCTTTCCTGAGGTCCAGACAGGCAGGTGACACAGACAGACATAACATCCAAATAGTGTCTATCCATCCCCAGCCTCGACCCAACTAGAAAAAACGAGATTTGAATGGAGACTTAGGCGAACAACAATAGGTTTGCAGTGTCAGCCCTGACTGTAAGCTCTGATTGCCCAGGCATCCAACCTCAAAGAGAACGATCTCGGATAAACACGCCGCCTGGGCCAGACAATAGGATCGAGAGTCAGGCCACCTCCTGCTGATGGAGGCTCCTTTGTTCTAAAGAGACCAGGGTCAATTCTGATCACTATTTGCATCGCTCATCATTTCTCTTCTCACACTTTAAATTCCCATCCTTTCATTTCAAATCCACCAATAAAAAGTGAGCCCGGAGCCCCGAGGCCCCTGCCCTCAACCCCACTAAAATCAAGACCCCAGGCCTGTGTGCTCTTTGACTGTGTGCTCCCCCCCCCACCGTGTGCCTGCTGATTTCTGCTTGTAAGATATAAACCACTATCGTTCCAAAGTTTCCTGATAGGTGCTGAGGAAGGGCATCTTGCAATCATACTGGGAACTCCAAGGGCTGAGCTGGTCTTGGTTTGGAAAGGGGAGAATGTCCATGGGAAGCTCCTGGGGCTGGGGGGGGGGGGCGGCGGGGAACAGGTGAGTGCCCCCAGGTGTTTCTAGCTGATAGCATTACTATGGGTGGGCTGAGACGGGCACAAGACTAGTTTCCTTTACTTCTGAGGGAAATTGTTGAAAAAACCAAAGTCAAAATGTTAGTTTTTTTCCGTAAGACTTGTCTAGAGATGCTTCCCAAACGGCAGGTGTTATGCTCGGCCCGGAATACAAGAGTTTCTTTAATTTTAATTAAAACTGCGCAGGGACGTCTGAGTGGCTCAGGCAGTTGAGTGTCTGACTCTTGATTTCGGCTCAGCTTGTGATCCCGAAGTCATGGGGCGAGCCCCAACTCTGACTCTGCGCCGAGCATGGAGCCTGCTGGAACTTCTCTCTCTCTCTCTCTCTCTCTCCCTCTCTCTCTCTCTCTCTCTCTCTCTCTCTCTCTCTCCCTCTGCCCCTCTCTGCCACTAGCGTGCTCGCTCTCTCTCTCTCTCTCTCATAAATAAATAAATAAATAAATAAATAAATAAATAAATAAATAAACAAATAAAGTTTTAAAACCTGTGCAAGGAGTCCTGGATGGCTTAGTCGGTTGGGCTTCCAACTCTTGATTTTAGCTCAGGTCATAATCTTGCGGTTGACAGGATCAAGTCCTGAGTTGGGCTCGAATCTGACAGTGTGGAGTCCGCTTGGGATTTTCTCTCTCCCTCTCTCTCTCTGCCCCTCCCCTGCTCACGCTCTCTCTCTCAAAATAAAACACCTAGAAATTTTTTTTTTTTAAACCTGTGCAAAAGGGAACAAAACCCCAGCCTTTCACAAACCATACACCTGCACTGGCCCTTCTAGGAGACAGGCCCTAGGTCGGGTGTGACAGAAGGTAATCGAGAAGGTGCGCCTGGGGAGAGAGCCATGGGGATGGGCGGAGACGCTGCTAATGTTGTTTTGCCAGCACGAGACAGAACGGGCCGGATACCGTGGATTACGCTGCGAATATGTCTGGTCCATCATGTCCAATTTGAGTATCAGAAATTTTGAGGAAAACTACTCTTCGAATAACATGTCCAAAATAATTCAAACAGAATAAAAAAAAGTGAAGTAGGTATTTAACACTTCAGAAATGAAAGTGCCCTTGGATCAGAGCCCAGAGAAAGGGCAGACAGAGCTCCGAATGGGAAAAGCTTTGACGACTGCACGCTTTCGACGGATATGTTATTTCTAACATTATCACCTATTACAACTCAAGGCAGAGATTGCTATCTAATACGGCGATTAGGTGATTATTTGTTTTAAATCCCCTACCTTCAAGTACCACTCGAGATTTCCAATTCTTAGCCATGGAATATTGAACTTCAGTTACCACCACCGTACCCTCACATGCTGTCACGGACACTTTCTTTCCTGCTGTGCGATCATGGAAAAGCTATACACGTGAGCCGGTGGGCAGAGTCTATTTGAAATAAATATATGAGGGGGCGCCTGGGAGACTCAGTCAGTTAAGCATCCGACTTCAGCTCAGGTCATGATCTCATGGTTCTTGGGTTCGAGCCCCGAGTCGGGCTCTGAGCCTGGAGCCTGCTTCGGCTTCTGTGTCTCTCTCTTTCTCTGCACCTCCCCCACTCACGCTCTGTCTCCGTCTCTCAAAACTATATAAACACTTAAAAAAATTAAGAAAACATTTATAAGAAATAAATATGTGAGGAATTTATAAGTAAAGGAGGGAATGTTCTGCACCAGCTCTCCAAATAAATTGAATTCTTGGGCTGGGACCACGTATGTTGAATAATCCAACATACGTAAAATGTCTGAACATATTTCTTCAAAATAAATGCACTTAACAAATAAGATTGTCAACGTTCTCCTGCTCATTTGCTAGAAAAGGAGCCACGTTTGCAATCTAAGAACATTAAGAAAGGCCCAGTTGGAGTTCCTTCGAGGGCCCACACAGCAGACAAGAGAAACAAGGCAAGCATAGGAAGTCTTACTTAAGCTGATGCGAGATTTTTCTGGCACAACCCCATCCTTCCATGGCAGCTTTGGAACACTATCAGCCAGATTTTTAGAAGTAAGTCGGAGAGGAGAGTAGACCATTTTCTTCTCTCATGTGATCCATCATTAATTTCTTTTATTAAGAAAAAGAAAAAAACCCACCCAGTTAAAACAGTTTTATAGTAAAATTGCGCCTTGACCACCAGTAGCTTACCTCAAAAGCATTCATTAAACCAGATGTTCTGGGGCGTCCAATGGGGTGGTTCAGCAGGTGAGCATCCAACTCTTGATTTCGGCTCAGGTCATGATCCCAGGATCGTGGGATCCAGCCCTGTGCTGGGCGTGGAGCCTGCTTAAGATTCTCTCTCTCCCTCCCTCAGCCCCTCCCCTACTCACAAAAGAGCTCTCTCTTACCTGCTCCCCAAAATAAAAATAAAAAATAATAGATGTATAATCCATAAATAACTTCCTTCCTCTTGCAGGGCAGTATCAGGCGCTGTGCTCACACGGGCCGGCGTGACATCGAAGGGCATAACCTGGAGCTCCAGGAATAATCGGCTCGCGGGGACCTGACCTAGACACGTGACCCCACCATGGGCCGCTGGGAGAAAGTGCTATCCCGTTGCTCCTCAGGGAGAACCTGCTCAGATAGGTCTGCAGGGGGCCTGCGGGTGCTACACCCCCCAGCGCACAGTGTCCTTGACAATCACCTCCCCTCTCACCCCAGCCTTAAACCCTGACGCTGTGCAGCTTCTGTCCCGGAACTGGGAAGTCGGTCCACCACCACAACTCTGCTTGCCTGCTGTTGCCCACCACCTGCCTTTCCCTCCGTCCTCTTCCAGGGTAAAAGAGCAGAGCCAAGGCTCCATCCCTTCTTCTTCAGCCTCGTGGAGCAGTTTGTATGACACCCGTGTCAGAACCTAGGCCAGATCAACAGGAGAGAAACCAGAAGTCTTCTGTCCCAAACCAGGGCCAGGCCGTCCCCCTCCGGGCTCCGCCACACATGGCCAGTACGTGCGTGGCTCAGGACACCCTCCGTTCAGCTTCGGTCAGAAGGGCCTGCACTTGTATGACACACTGCTATGCCTCAGTTTCCCCCACCTGAGAAGCCCATCACAACACTCTGTCCACAGCAGACATTTGACCTACTTCAGGGCCTTTGAAGTTCTTTCGTATCTATATACCTAGATTGTACATGTAATTCAAAGTCATGACCAGGTACAAACACAGGTGCTTGTGAAAGAACGTAAAAGTTGATGACCAGACAATAAGCACTGTCAAATTCTCTGATTGAATTTAGGTTCAGGGCCAGGGGTGCCTGGGTAGCTCCATCTGTTGAGGGCCTGACTCTTGAATTCAGCTCAAGGCATGATCTCACGGTTCATGAGTTTGAGCCCCGCATCTGTCAGCACGGAGCCCGCTTGGGACTCTCTCTCTCCCCCCCTCTATCTCTGCCCCTACCCCACTTCCTCTCTCTCTCTCAAAATAAATAAACTTAAAAATATTTTTAAAAAAATAAAGTCAGGTTCAGATTCCTACCATCAACTTTCATGTTTTATTTTAATCAGCTCACCTTTAAATTGTCACTACGATGGGGCGCTTGGGTGGCTCAGTCGGTTGAGCGTCCAACTTTGGCTCAGGTCATGATCTCGCGGTCCGTGAGTTCAAGCCCCACTTCCGGCTCTGTGCTGACAGCTCAGAGCCTGGAGCCTGCTTCAGATTCTGCGTCTCCCTCTCTCTCTCTGCCCCTCCCCCGCTCATGATCTGTCTCTCTCTGTCTCAAAAATAAATAAACATTAAAAAAATTTAAAAAAAAAATAAAAAAATAGTCACTACGAAAATAATGTTAAAGTGCAATAAATAAACACAAAAATAATTTACAAAGGGAAGAAAAAAACACTTATTGCCACTATCATTTCACCCATCAGAAAAGGGCACAGGATGCCCTAAATTCTGATGGCTAAATTCAGTGCTTCTGCAATCATGAGTAAGATCCTAATTCGGTGTATTTATCGAGAGAAGGGACCACGGTAAAATTAACTGATTTGCTAGTAGGAGTCCTCAACGTACGGAAAAACACTCGCTACTATTCACACTCTTCATTGGCAAATTGGTCACCGGTCTTCCTGGAATACAGACAAAAGCCACGCAGAAGCTTCTATCAAGTCGGTCAGTTCATTTGGAAAGTTCATTCGCCCCTTCAACAGCTTTGTATTAACTGCATCGGACACTTTTCAAGACCCTGAGGAGCCACTAGTAGTAACAAGTCAGGTAAATATATCTGCTCTCATGGAGCCTAAGGGAAAAAGAATAAACAAGATAATAAGCGAGTGTCATAATAAGTTGGAAAGTAGTAAGTTCAATGGAGAACAGTAATTGCCCGTGGACCACTTTTTCTATGCAAGGCTTTGTGTACACATTATCAAGAAGGCGTTATTGACAACTTTTCTAGAAGAGAAAATGGAGACTCAGGGTGATTAAGAAACATGCTGAACCTCACACAAATGGTAAGCGCTAATATAGGGATACAAAGTCACACCTACATAGCCTCAGGGAATGTTGGTCTAATCATTCCTCTATTGGACTCTTGGGCAATTCTGCAAGAGACCTCACGCACTATCTGAATGGGGAAACCAGGCTTTCCACTCACTGCAATCTGGGGAAGAAGGAAACCCATGGGAACTGGACACCAGATGGCCTCATGCCCACTGACCTCCCGACAGTCAGGCTCTCTCCTCACTGTCTCCTTGGTGTCTGCAAGAGCCTAATTCCCTCTGCTTTGCATTTTTACAAACATCTTTATTCAGAAGAAAAGAACGTGAAAGAGACTTCTTCTGAAGGCATACTGTCATTCATAATATCCGAGTCTTGAGGTTAACAATGATGTCCTTCAATAGGTGAATGGGTAAATAAACCACGGTCCGTCCAGACAGAGGAGTATTATTCAGCGCAAAAAGAAAATGAGCTGTCAAGCTGAAGAGACTCAAAGAAACCCTAAATGCATATTACTAGGTGAAAGAATCCAATCTTCAAAGGCTACACACTGTATGACCTAACTACGGTAGATGACACCCTGGAAATGACAAAACTATAGAGATGATAAAAAGATGAGTGCTTCCCGGGAGGCTAGGGGGTAGAAAAGAACAAATAGGGGTCGCACAGAGGATTTTTTTAGCACAGCAAAACAACGCCTATGATGCTAAAATGACAGCACGTCATTATACATTTGTCAAAACCTAGCGAATGTGCAACACCAGACGTGAGCCCTAATGTAGACCAGACTTTAGGTGTTAATGACATGTCAACATATGTTCTTCCGTTGTCCCAAATGTATCCCTCCTGTGCGGGATATTGATGGCAGGGGAGCCTGTGGGTATGGAGGGGGGCCAAGGGGTAAAAGGGAATGCTAGACTTTGTGTGCAATTTTGCTGTGAACTTAAAACACATTCTCTCGATTAATAAATATATATAAAACAAGCGTTAAAAAGCATACTGTCATCACCACTCTTAATGTTTATTCCGAAAGTTACAAGATCACGGGCGCCTAGGTGGCTCAGTCAGTTGAGCATCTGACTCTTGATTTTGGCTCAGATCATCTCACAGTAATGAGATCGAGCCTTGGATCAGGCTCTGTACTGGCTGAGGAGCCTGCTTGGAATTCTCTCTCTCCCTCTCCTATTACCACTCCCTCCACAGCACTCTCTCTGTCCCACAAAAACAGTAAGTGAATAAAATGAAAAAAGAAAGTTTGAAAGTCTCACATATTTTTTTCAAGATGGCTTCCTCTCTATCTTACCCACACACGCCTGGTCTGACTACAGCAAGAGTCCTCAAGAATGATGCCCTGGCAGCATTAATAATTAATTATTAACTTCTTTATTTCTATGGGGAGAATGTCAGTACAGTCTTTCTATTTATAAAACAGAACTAACTAAAAGCCATGGAGACAAGGGAACAAGGAGAGAAAAATCTCATTAGGGCCTGACAGCCCTTGATAATGGGATTAAAGTTATTTTCCTCTGGACTACAAATATGCAAAGTTAAGTCGATATTGTCGTGTTTTCCCTTCTGAGAAATGTGTGCCATGTCCTCGCACTGTCTGTGACTCACAGGAAGCAAACATGGAAAATGCTAACTCGATGGCAGCTTTGACGCAATGTCACCATGACACCGGACCTCATGAAGGGACACGCATGCCATAAGTGGCTCAGAACTGACCTTTATAGAAATGAAAATGTTTGAAAGAATGTTTTCTAGCAGTGAGCCAACAAATTATCCTTTTGATTTTCTCTCCCAGTGTGCACAGGTTCAATGCAACAGAGGCAGGGTTATTATACCTTTAGCAAGTACCGTCTATGGCTAGCATGTGCTAAATAGTGTGCATGTTTTCAGTTAATTTTTTTTAATGTTTATTTATTTTTTAGAGAGAGAGACAGGCAGAACGTAAGAGGGGGAGGGGCAGAGAGGAAAGGAAGGAGTCACAGAATCGGGAAGCAGGCTGAGCTGTCAGCACAGAGCCTGATGCGGGGGGAGGGGCAGAGAGGAGGGGGACAGAGGATCTGAAGTGGCCTCTGTGCTGACAGCAGAAAGTCCACTGAGGGGCTTGAACTCATGAACCATTGGGATCATGACCTGAGCCAAAGTTGGAAGCTCAACCGACTGAGCCACCCAGGCGCCCCTCATTAATTTTTTTAATAACTACATTTTTTAAAAATGAGTTGGCCGTGTTCATATCTGGATCTGTACTTCCAAACGTTCTCCATGAAGACTGAGCTTAATTATCCCCTTTTCATAGAACCCAGAGCCTGCTTGGGATTCTCTCTCTCTCTCTCTCTCTCTCTCTCTCCATCTCTGCTCCTTCCTCATTCACACTCTCTTTCTCCCTCAAAAAATAAATAAATAAATATTTTTTTAAAAAATATTATCTCCCTCCCTCTGCCCCTCTCCCCTACGCACATTCCCGCTGTCTTCTAAAATAAAAATAAAAATAAAAATGGACAGTAAAAATCAGTCATAAATCAATCTATTTAAAGTTATTCTTGAATCTTCCAGTTTAGCAATTTGTACTTCTCACCCAAACTCTACTTACAAGAGCTAGGAAATAAACTTTGAATGTAACCTTCTTAGTTTGTATGTCTGATCATATCTCCGCTCTTCAGCTAATGTGCAGAAGATACCTGACATGAGGACGCCTGGGGGGCTCAGTCCGACTTCGGCTCAGGTCATGCTCTCACGGTTCATGAGTTCACCGGGCTCCCTGCTGTCAGCACAGAGCCCGTTTCGGATCTTCTGTCCCCCACCCCTCACTCCTCCCCTGCTCGCTCTCTCTCTCTCTCTCTCCCTCAAAAATAAATACATATTATTATCTAAATAAGAAGATATATGACTTGTTATTTGACCATTAAAATGCAGTAATTCTTTCTTACTAAGAATTTCCACCTTGCCAGTTCAAAAGCTACAGTATAAACATAGGCTGCAAAGATTCTTTTGAGTATTACTTATGGTTTTCGCTGCGAATTCATTCCCAGAGTAAAATTAAGAAATGAATGTCAACTGTCAAGTGCAGAAGGCGGTCACACATGAGTTAGAAGAAGGTATTTAGTCGCCATCCTGCTCACATCTGGACCATGGCTACGGAAAGGACTGGAGAAGTCAGGGTCAGAGGTGTTTGCCTTGCACAGTGTGGATAAGCTCTTTACTCTTAAATAGTTCCTGAAGGCGCCTCTCCACACCCTCCCATCAGCACCATATTAGAAGGCCAGCAGTCTCAGAGTACCTATTCTCCTGAAGGTGGGCAGGACGATGCGACATCGCCAATCAAGACCAACGTGGGAACAAAACCTAGCCATTTTGCAAAACTTCACACGTCCAGCTAAGGTTCACAGTTGAAATATATTTGCAAGCATTTCAAAATAATTCTCTAAGAATACTCCTGTTTTATTCTATTTATCCTTTGACTCAATAATATAATTAAACAGCAGATAGTCCAACTTTTTCTTTTTCCTAACAAGAATCTAGAATGCATTTATTCATCAATTCATTCAACAGACATTTATTTGCATGAACCTTCTAAGTAGCAAGCATGGTGCTAGACGCTGGATTTGAATATCCTCTGGATGTTCCTGGCCTAATAAGAAAATCAAAAAAATATATCAACTGGTATGAATAAAAAGGAAATACGAAATACGCTGCAGTATTAGGACAAGAAGAAAAAGGTGAGCTGTGGTAGGAGAACAAACGAAGTTAATTTTTGAAGGTTAGGAATAATTACTTGCCAGAGGACAAAACTGGACAAAGCGACAAACCTCTAAGATTCCGAAAAGAGCTGTCAATGGGTATATGTCTATGTAAGTGTGGGTACAAAATCTACCATGGATATCTCATGTTTCTAAACATTTTAAGAGCAGAGACCCTGAGAGCTTTTGTTCTGAACCATCTCTCCAAGGACGTTTGTGTCACAACAGTCTTGGAAGACAGAGATGGTGTCAGATTTGATCACTGTCCCATGCAATCAAAGCTAATGTCTCTTTCTGGGACAAACACTGGTTGCGTTTGCATGCAGTCATTAGCAAAGATTTGGGTTTTTCAGCCACGATGCACTTCCACTGCATGGACTAATTCACCTGGGCCCTCCACGCCTATCCCATGGGGTCTGCAGGGCAGCACGGGGAGTCAATGCAAACATGATGTTCATGCTGCTAACTGTGCTGTTAGAAATGAAGTCCTTTGTCTCTGAACCGAGAGTCTCATGGCTTCTGCCAGCATCCATGAGATTGTGGCAGATTAACCATTCGCTTGCAAGTAGGGTTAAACCCCAGACCCTTCACGGTTTTTGACAGAAAGCAGGTGACTGCATTTCACATCCACCCATTTCTCTTTAAAGAAATTACGCAAAAGACTAGAACTGCGGCCTCCTATCCACATGGGTGGCCCAACTGGCAAGAGAATCAGATTCTAACTCAAATCAGTTCTCCAGGAACTAGACTTTCTAACTGGTTTGAGAATGCGGTCTTTGCTACGGTGTCTTCGTCTGTTGAGGTTTCTATAACAAAATACCTTAGACCAGGTGGCTTAGAAACAACAAGAATATCTTTCACCCACAACAGTGGGGTGAGAACCCCATGTCTGAGACATGCAGTTTTTGCTATGGTGTCTTCATCTGTTGAGGTCTCTATAACAAAATACCATAGGCCAGTTGGCTTAGAAACAATGGGAATATTCTTCACCCATAACAGTGGGGCAAGAACCCTCTTCCGAGTTATAGACTTCCTGTATCCTTACATGGTAGAAGAGGCCAAGGAGCTTTGCGAGATCCCTTTTATAAAAGCACTAATGACCTAGTAGTGCTTCACAAGGACTCCACCCTCATGAGCTAATTACATCCCGAAGGTCCCACCTACTATCATCACCCTTAGTTAGGATTTCAACACATGAATCCTGGGGGATACGCATATTCAGACCATGGCATAAGGGATATAAAATTATTGAAAAGAAAGAAGAAATTGAGTACAAAAAACTAATATTTCCTTTCTTCTGGACACAGCAATGCCTCATATGGACAGAGACCAATAAGGTTGACAAAATGGGAAAGTGCTGGCTTCATTTTAGACGGTGTTCACATGGAACTCAATACATTCTGGTTCTTAAAAATGAAAGGATGTGGGGCGCCTGGGTGGCTCAGTTGGTTAAGCACCGACTTCGGCTCAGGTCATGATCTCACGGTTTGTGAGTTCAAGCCCCGTGTCGGGCTCTGTGCTGACAGCTCAGAGCCTGGAGCCTGCTTCAGATTTTGTGTCTCCCTCTTTCTCTGCCCCTCCTCTGCTCACACTCTGTCTCTCTGTCAAAAGTAAATAAACCTTACAACAAATTAAAAAAAAGATGAAATAATGTGAGTGTTCACAAAACATTCATGGTTTTCGAACCAAAATGGCTGAGCTGCCAATCTAGTTCGAAATGCACTTTCTACACCTGTGCCAGACAGTCTATCTACAAAAGCATCATTTTTTATACCAAAGGAAGCCATCCAGTTTGAAGGAAGACAGCTCATGTAAAAATCCCAGAGGCCATTTAATAGACTCGCACCCTAGGACCGTCTTCACAAGCAGCTGGGGCTTTCTGTGAGATTCTAGTGGCTAAGTGGTTTCAACAGAGAGCACGACAAGGGAGTGCCCTCGGCCTTCCTCACTAGGCTTTCCTTTCTTAGCAAAATTAATGCTGATCCACACGGTTTCTCTACAAGTCACTTCTATAGGAGCGTCTTCAAAAGAGAAACATGATGAGGTAGGAGTAGGTACTCTGCTCCCGCCCAGCACGGGAGCCCCCCAAACCACTCACTGCCCAGTGTAGTTACCAGGACAGAGATGAGGAGGCCCTGCCCGCTGCATGACCCCAAGTGGGAGGGGCCAGCCTGAGCCAAACTGCCATACATATCACTTTTCACGCCATCTAACCAACATCTGGTCAAAATTCAAACTTTCCCAAATTCTAAAACCATGCTAAATTCAGAAGAAGGACATCTGGGGGATAAATACGTAGACAAGACTTATAAGATTATTCCCAAGATAGCTTTGCCTCATGAAAACGAATCCATCCTCGTGTTAAAAGTAAACTATGTGTGAAGACCACACCGGCTCCCCCATCATACCTTTGTCACCATTTTCAAGGCAAAGAACGAATTCTGACCCCAATTCTGGCCCTGACAAACCCCACAGAGACAAACATAAAATGTGGCTACTTTCAACTTATGCAATGCAAACACTTTATTTGTTTACCAAAAAATATCAACAGTTCATTCAATTAAACCATCTATGTCCATTTTCCTCTCAGTGAGAGAGGACAGTTAGGAAAGGAAAGACCGGGTTTTCCCAGGTATCATCAGTGCTGGCCAAGGGAGAAGAAAGAATTAAAAAGACTGAATTGAGCCTCCTGATCTTTTCCGGACAGAATTTGTTTTCTCCTGATATGCTGAATATTCCTTGTTTCCTCACGCATGACCTGTTCCCCTTCTGTCATCTACACGCACCAGAATGGAAGCTTCGGGAGGAAGGTCAGCCATTGTATCTCCAGCACGCCCTAACATGGTGGCCACTAAATATTTCTCGAAGGAACATTTGAGCAAAAGTAAAGTCCATTAATGAAGAATGTAGGATTGCAGGCTTTGATAAAATGCATTTTAGAGGAGGCTTAAGGGTAAGATCATTATAGAAGTTTATTCCATAAGGAAGCACTAGAAACTTCCACCTGGACTGTCTCTACCAAGGCCATGCCACTGTCATGAAGCAGTTTCCTGCCTCTCACTGAAGTTGCAGCGAATACAGCCAAAAGAAATATTATTCTATGCATTTTTCACATCGGACACATGTCCAATTTAGCCCAGCTAGTAAGTGCAGGGTCCGCTTTGAAATTTACAGACGTTAAAATCTGAGGCATAGGCTCTGTCCACGCAACTCGCCACCCTGCGGTTCTAGAAGTCAAGCCAAAACCATTGTCCTGGAGTATTCGTTACATTACCCGAGGAAGATCTTGAGAAGAACTGCTTGAATCCTTCACTTCTTAATGTTCAGTATCCGTTTCCATAACTTACAGATCAGTCCGTGAGGGTGTTTTTAAAGCCCATAAAACCACACATACTCCGTAACCAGCTACCAGGAAGGACACTATTCCAAGCAGCCTATTTGAGATAATCACTACTCATTTGTGTTTTAATATGCATGCATAAAAAGGCCTTAAAATAGCCTTGCACACCAATCCAATATTTGTCTTTTAAATGAGTTAATCTGGTACGGTCTTCTAAATGCCTGGCCTTATTAGAGAATCTCACAGGGTACTATTTTTCTTTCCCCCTTTAGGCTAGCGTATTAGATACTTACGGGGACACGATATTTCTCTCTGAAACACTTGGAGCTAGTGAAGCCCGAATGATCTAGAGGCAATCGGCTTTCGCACATGACGGAGAATGATGAGCTCCTAATGGTCACCAGCCCATATATATGTAACATCAGTAGTTTCGCAAGAAAAGCATCACCGTTGTTCATACCGCCTCAAAAATCATCAAGCTCAAGTGTCTTTTTATTTACAAAAGAAAAATCCTTAGGTTCTTTGAAGCTTGCTGCCTTCCCATGATATTTTCAGACAGAGCCCACAATGTTTGGACACCCTCACTCAGGAGTGGAGTCTGTCATAGCAGCAATGACGGTGGAAGCAGCCAGAACTCAAAATCTCAATAACTGGGCGCACCTCACGATATTTGAGACTTAAGGGTGAGGGGGCCTCGCATACTCTGGTAACATGTGAAGGCAGGTTCATAATGCAGATTGGGTTTTCTGGCACTCAGCCAGCGCTTCAAGATACCAGACATGCAGGCATGTTACAGGTGGCGACAGTCCATCTTCAAGAGACCCCAGAAGGAGGTGCCATTATTGTCCTCATTTTGCCTCATTGTCCTCATTAGAAGAACAGGAGCCACAGAAGTCCGTATCTTGCCCAGGGTCACACAGCAAATAAGTGAGGAACGGCGATGCAGCTACGAGCCTCTCTCTTCAAAGCTACTGCTGCTCTTAACCACCGGGCTGATTTGCCTTCATTAATTTCTCACCAAAACTACACGTGGTCGTGGTCGATGCAGTCCCTCTTCTCTCATCAAATAGTGGCCTGCTAGACTCTTGGCTGGCGCCCAAAGGCAGAGGCACTCTGTTGTATCCTAACTTGATAAATTACATGCTAATTGTTGGGATCCCCGTGCAGGCAAAGCTGGAAACAGGAATGAATACAAAGAGGCCATCCAAAGTTAACTGCAGGGAGGCTAAGGGACAAAGATCCCACTGTGGTCCCTCTGACCCCCGTAAGTCATTGCAGTACCTTTAACTCCAAATGAGAGACACCAATAATGTTGACTGAACTGTCCCTTTGGTCATCTTGGCAGAAAGAGAACAGCTGAGTTTTAAATTATTAAGTCGTTCTGTGCCTTTAATGTTTCTATCGCCTGGAAACATTTTTCTATTGACATTATAAAAACCCGGATGGGTAACTTACATACCCGGAGACGACAACTTTTAACCATTCTACTCTCACCGGATATCCGTGGCTGCCTTATACGTGCAACGGGCTGTCGCGGATGCCTCAGCCCTGACCCCTCACTCAGGAAAGAGCAGACGATGAACATGCCGGCTCGGGACGCTTAAGGCTCCTCCCAGCCATCCTTCCTTCGTCATCTGCGAGAGAGCGCTCAAGTTTTCAAAGGCGATTTTAAACAGTTGCGTTCCAGAAAACAGATGCCTCCCCGTGCTCTAGGAAAGTGCTTCTTTTCCTTTGGGTCAGAGAGGTAAAGAGACGGGGAAGGAGGAAAAACAGGGGCAGGAGTCCATCTGGGTGAGGAGTGGGCACCCAGGTTCTCTCACCACTCTCGGGAACCAAGACGGGCATCGGCAGCCTGCCTGAATTCCCGCAGGCCGAGAAGCCAACGGTCAGCCCTTGACCCAGAGAAGTCCTGGGTACTGGGGAGGTGCTGGCTTGCCCTTGGCACTCCCAGAATTGCTTGCTTCTTGTATGTAGGCTGGGATGATCATTTTTCTTGGGTTGGCCTTTCCTCAACAGCGAAGGGGTCAGGTCAAGATTCAGACAGAGGTTTGCAGGGAAATGGGGAAAGAAGGAAGCTTGGCCTGCTTTGGGGCCTCGTCTCTAATCTAGCAGCTTCAGATGAAGTTGCGGGGTGGAAGGTGAGGAAGTGGAGGGGGATGATGACTGGAGGGTAGAGGCTAAATTGGGACTGGAGCAAAGGCCCAGTAAAGTATTCCTGTACCTGGCCGTGGCCTTGGCTTCTATATCCTTATTTCCTTCCAGATCCTGGCAGATGGTAGATTCTCAGAAATAAGAGTCAAGCGTTCCTAAGCTTCCTGCTGTCAACCAATACATCTTACAATGCTTAATACAAAATTAACCCTGAAGAAATCTCCATTCATTCAGATTTGAGAAACCATTTCCTGAGACTGGATGCAATTATTGCCCACAGAGAACAAATTCCGGGCCCACACTCAATGGTGTATCTGCTACCTATATACCAAAGAGTTTCTGGAATGACAACAAAATTACAACAATACATTTGAGAGCATCATTATCATAAACACACATGAAGATTCTAAAATACGGCAATGCCACCCTAAGGAACCATGACTTTCATTCACCATCCATCCGTTCCTTTTAAGAAAATTATAACAAACCTTGCCGTATTTTATTTCCGTTTGGAAATAAATGTTAGAAACCTTAGTACACTTTTCTGGAAGTTAAGACTTTTTTTTTTTTTTTAAGACAGAGTTGTTATTATGCTTCAACTCTCTCCGGACTACTCTGTGGATTCTCACTGAGTCACAGCCAGTATTTAGACGTGGGATTCAAAGGGTCTATTTCTCAGCTGGCAATATCGCACCAGGGAGAAAAACAGCCTAGAACAGTAGATGAGTGTAGATTCTTTGTAGCTGCTCGTTTCTCATGGGTATGTCATACAAGTACTATAATAACCAACTCTGACCCAATAAACGTGTCAGGCCTGGGGCCATTATGACCCAACACTGGATGTTGGAGACAGACAGACATGTTGAACCATGAACATAAAAGGCAATGTTTTAGCATGGTTTGGGCTGGGCTGGGTTCGGCAGCATTAGCCTATGTTTTTGTTCTGTATTTGTGTATTTGTTTTGTGTATATGATTAACAATTACAGAACCCACTCTATCAACAGATAGATGAGTTACAGCGAGCGAAAAGAAACGTAATGAAAATGTATGCATGCTGCAATTATGATAATGCTACACCAAATGAGTAAATGCAAAACAGTGGGTGTAAATATAAGCACAGGAAAAGGTCCCAGCCCTTCCCTTGGGTAGGAAGGATGCTCACGCTTTTGTGGTGCCACCTGCTGGGGAGCAAGGGAGTTGGAATCAGTTGGTCACAAAAATGGATGACTGCCCCACCAACAAACACCACTAGGAGACTTCCCAGGAACCCAAAGTGTCACTAATGGGGCACTTGGGTCGCTCAGTCGATTGAGCGTCTGGCTTCGGCTCAGGTCCTGATCTCAACATTTGCGGGTTCGAGCCCCACATCGGGCTCTGTGCTGACAGCTCAGTGCCTGGAGCCTGCTTCGGATTCTGTGTCTCCCTCTCTCTCTGCCCCTCCCCGTTCACCCTCTGT
This sequence comes from Paguma larvata, assembly GCA_030068075.1. Lineage (NCBI taxonomy): Eukaryota > Metazoa > Chordata > Mammalia > Carnivora > Viverridae > Paguma > Paguma larvata. The sequence goes on from CM057826.1 coordinate 6,686,540, forward strand.
CTCTGTCTCTCAAAAATAAAAAAAAAAAAAATTTTTTAAAATTTTTAAAAAGTGTCACTGCTCTTAAAATTTCACAAACCATCATGGGGCAACTGAAAAACCAATTATTTTCAGTGAAAACATCAATATTTTTGTGTCGGTTCTTTATTCTCTTTCATTCCCCACCCAAGTCAACTTTCCATAACTAAAAGAAGCCTCTTCTTAGTCATGTCCATTACTGAAAAGGTGCCAATCAGGAAAAAAAAAAGGCGAGAAATGGATAGAAATGATGGGTGTATTTGATAATGAATGGGCCACAAGATCACAGAAATTGTACTATTAATAACCGCACGGAGAAGACTTGCCCCGTAGGGAACATGAGGAATGGCTCGGTGATCTAATTATCTGGATACAGGTTTCGTCTCCCCCCATGAAACTGCAACCTCTTTGAAATCAGAGAAAGACCTCCTGTGTCTCTGAGCATCAGTCGATGCCTTACGCACAGTAGGCCCTACGAGTAAGCGCACGCAGGAGCATGCGGTTTGATGCCTGACATCTTTTCTCATGGTCCAGAATGGACACTTCGATTCATTAGTTTCTTATTACTAGGAATAAAGAAACTACAACCATGGCGGGATCGACAACAAAACCGCCATCATCGGTACCCAAATGCTGTCATTGTCTTATCAACGTTTCAACCTAGTTAAGGATCATTAGCTTCCATCCACTTATAACACAGACCAAACTCCAACTGGATTCCGGAGCAGAGAAACTCTTCCACCACACAGTAAGGGAACGAGAAGAAATTGAGATGAGAAAGTGTAGGAGGAGTAAAAATGCCAGAGCTAGCGGTGTCTGGGAAAAGGAAAGTTCGATTTTACAGAAACAGGTCTATGAATAAATGGATAACAATAGCGAGAAAAGACACGCGAAGCTCCAGTAGCAAGCATCCGTCTGTTACTCATATTGCAGTACCTTCCGTATCATATTGTAGTACCTGCAGTACCTACAGCACCACGTATGCAATGAAGAAGCAATTGCAATTCTTTTAATAAGTTATTGTCAACAAGCCGACCACACAGAGCCAGTTGCAAATCACTAAGTTAATTTAGCACCAGTTTATAAAGTTTCGATTAATCCTCAACTCATTCTGTGTTATTAACAATACATTATTAAATGTAACACGTGGTTCAGACTCGATCGTTTATAAATTCGCCAAGTGTTGATCATGATGGTGGGGCGGAAGGCATCCCCGTGAGGCTTCTGAAGTGATATTCTTTCCTAATGATAAAGCAACTTCTGATCCTAAGACACGCGTGAAGAGCTGTCTGGAAAAACACCAAATATCCCAAAGGTTTAATCGTGGCAGCTCCTACTGCATGCATCTCTCACCACCAGGCGCCTCGTTACACACCCGTGAATACTCATTTTCTCTCGACTGAGCCCGACACCACCGCTCTCCCTGGGGAGACTACACTGAGCTAACCCAGGCCACGCCAGCTCAATGTCCCACACAGATGTGCCCTGAGTAGAAGGCATTGAATAAAATCCAAGACCCCCAGTTGAATCTGCACATCGGATAAATAATGAACAATGTCTTAGTTCACAATATATCCCTGCAACATTTGGGACATGCTTATACTAACGTATTTGCTGTCTCCGGCAACCGTACGCGCGGAGCTTCGGACTGTGGCCGGTGCCTGGCTCCACCCACACTGTATTCATTTCAGAAGAGGAAAATGTTTGCGGTCTAGGGTCAAGTACACTTGCCCCCTCCTGGGTCTCTCCCTGTCTTTTTGGTGCTTGCCAACAACCCCTTCTAAGGCGGACCTTCACTCCATAAGAAACTTTCATCGATATCTTTGGAAGCCAAATTGTTCACTAAACATCACACCAAATCCTTATTAAGAGAATTCACTATCTTTGCCTTTATCGAAAAGCCAAGACACTGTTCTAATGGCCACCGTGCGAGGCTAGAATTCCTTACACTGATTTTCTTGATATTGATGATGATATAATGCAGGGTATGGAATAAATTAATTAGCAACCTTCTACACAAGAGAGGTTTTCTCCAATGAAAACACGTTTGATTCACAAAATACATTAGCAGTTTCATAGAACTGTTGAAATGTTTGCTAACACAACTTAAGCTCTAGCCTTTTATTAGAATTTTAATAACATACCATAGAAAAAGAAAATCCAGGGGGCCCTGGGGGACTCAGTCAGTTAAGCGTCCCAACTTTGGCTCAGGTCATGATCTCACAGTTCAGGAGTTCGAGCCCCGTATCAGGCTCCATAAAGACAGCTCAGAAACTGGGGCCTGCTTCAGATTCTGTGTCTCCCTCTCTCTCTGCCCTTCCCCCATTCTCCCTCTCTCTCCCTCTCTCTCCCTCTCTCTCTCTCAAAAATAAAGAAACATTTAAAAAGAAAGAAAAAATCCATATATATATACCTTTTAAAATGTAGGAGGCTGAGATAAGAGAACTTAAATTTCTAATAAATTATCTTTTACTCTAAAGACAAATATGGTTTAGGGCGCCTGGGTGGCTCAGTAGGTTAAGCATCTGACTGCAGCTCAGGTCATGATCTCCCGGTTCGTGGATTCGAGCCCCTCATTGGGTTCTGTGCTGCCACCTTGGAGCCTGGAGCCTGCTTCTGATTCTCTGTGTGTGCCCCTTCCCCTCTCCTGCTCTGTCTCTCTCTCTGTCTCTCAAAAATACATACATATTTAAGAAAATTTAAAAATTAAAATTAAAAAATAAAGACAAATACGGAAATATGCATATGTGTGTCTGAATAAGAAAGTGTGTGTGTGTGTGTGTGTGTGTGTGTGTGCGTGTGTGTGTGTATAAAATACTGTATTATAAAGTAGATAAACCTAGACATAGACACACACTCTTCTGGGTGCTTCTCTATGTGCAAAATAAAAAAAGAAATATTAAGTGAGCAAAGGAAAGCATCCAAAAGCCAAACTGGGAATTACAGGAGCTTGCAAGCAGTAGTAGACACCCTGAGGCTGCCTCCCTCTTCCTGCCGGGACACAGGCGCTCAGCGGCAGGACGGGACACAGGCGCTCAGCGGCAGGACTGAGGACACAGGCGCTCAGCGGCAGGACAGGACACAGGCGCTCAGCGGCAGGACAGAGGACACAGGCGCTCAGCGGCAGGACTGAGGACACAGGCGCTCAGCGGCAGGACATGAGGACCTCAGGCGCTCAGCGGCAGGATCGAGGACACAGGCGCTCACGCGCCAGGACGGGGACACAGGCGCTCAGCGGCAGGACTGAGGACACAGGCGCTCAGCGGCAGGACTGAGGACACAGGCGCTCAGCGGCAGGACTGAGGACACAGGCGCTCAATGGCAGGACTTAGGACACAGGCACTCAACAGCAGGACTGAGGACGCAGGAGCAGGCTTCCTGTACCCTTCAGGTGCCAAGCAGGCATAAAGACAAAAGCCCCACACCAAAGGTGGCTGAGGGAAGGAGAGAAGGAGCCTGGGTCCCAACAGTCACCCAAGGACACCCCGCCAGCTTGCTACATGACAATAACACGTATCTAACTTGGCTGATTTGCCATAAATTGAGATTGCCAGCAGATGCAACGAAACATTTTCCAAACTGTTGCAAAAGGAAAACCTAAAACTTCCTGTACATCCGCTGGTAGAAAGCATAACGTGTACAATTTCTTGATTATTCCACCAGAATTACTAAACATGTAATGGAATTCAAGTATCCACATTTCTTTTTTCATGGCATAAGAACCGTATTTAAAACGTTTCAAGCCACTACAGAAACCAAAGCAGACGGATATTTAATCATGAGCGCTCTTAGTCAAGTCTCACTCTCTGGCTCTAAATACTTTTTGACATAAAACGACAACGTTGTGGAAGCCTCTGCAGGGCTGCATTAGGACGGAAGAAAAGTACGCCTCGCTGCATTCCACGCGGATCGTTTCCTGGAGAACAGAGTGACTGCTCGGTAGCAGTCACCACGCGGGACAGGAACCCGTGTGCGCGCGGCACTTGGCATCTAATAAATAAAAGCAGAAGCAACCGCCTATGTGCAGCCTAGACCGCATTCTCCTTCTATCTGAGAATCGTTCCCGTCGAAATATGTGCGAGTCGGGGGCACCGTTTGGCCCAGGGTAGGAAGGCCGGGCAGGCCGAGAGCCTGAGCCCGTGGATCTGAAGTTACGGCCACGCGCACAGGGCGCGGCGAGCCTGCCAGAGTGACGGCCTCCCGGTGAAACCTCACGCCGGGGACAGCAGAGCCCTGGCCTGGCCGCCCTGCCGGCCATGCGTCCCTCTAAACACGCTGCCTCCTGGGCTTACGGAGTTTCCACGGCTTCCTCGAGGGTCAGCCGCCCGCTCCTGCGCCCACGAACAAATGCCGGGCTTGGCCCCTGGCGCCCCCCCTCCCAGCGAAAGTAGAGCCCACCGTACTGGTGGGGGGGGGGGTCCCTGCCCCGCGGTCCTCAACGGCAAGTCACGTCTTTGACATCCACCCAAGGACAAGCTGCCCGGGGACACAGAGGTCACTCTACTGTGAAATGTCCTTCTCAAAGGGCTCAAATTGGGGGGCGGACAGGAGGAAGGAAAAGGGGAGAGGAAAGAAGCAAAGACGAGAGGGGGAAGGAAAGGGAGGTGTCGGGGAGCAGCAGGCCTCGTTCAGGGCTTCGGTTCCTTGAATTCTTTCCCAAAGGGGCACTAGGACACTAAATCCCAACTCGACCAGGGCGACAAAGTTTTCCTCCAGAGAAGGCATTTTTCTTGATCGCTCTGCGCTGTGCTTTGCATGCGGTACGTTCCCCAAATAGTGGGAGATACATGAGTCGCCAGGATAGAGCTGTCGGTGAAAGGAAATAGCATATCTGGCCTTTCTAGTATTTATGAATCACTCTTTCTTTAATGTTAATTTTAGGAGGAGAGAGAGAGGGTGGAAGAGAAAACACAAGCAGGGGAGGGGCAGAGAAAAGAGGAGAGAGAATCCCAAGCAGGCTCTGTGATGTCAGTTGCAGAGCCCGACACGGGGCTTGAACTCACAAACCGTGTGATCATGACCGGAGCCGAAATCGAGAGTCAGATGCTTAACTGACTGAGCCACCCAAGTGCTCCCAGCCTTCCCAGTGGTTAAAGAAACAAAGAAAGTGAGCAAGAGACAGCATTCAGCGCATTTTGAATGTTCTCAGCCATTTGCAGGACTCAGCATGGGCAAGAGGAACACTCCTGGTCTCTACATCCCATGAAGAAGAGACTTTCCTGACACAGTGGCTGGTGCCCATCTGCGGGAGAGCAGCCCTCCTCCACAGGAACCCAGAGACGAATTTGGGGCAGAAGCGAGGGTGCCACAGAGTAGGGAGCGCTGCAGGAGCCGGGTACCCAGACACAGGTCATTTCTTGGCCGCTCACAGCAGGCTGCTGTGCTCCTGAGAGCTGGTGTCCTCCGAGGCTCCATATTCCCATGGAAAGCTCCCAGCAGGTGGACTGCAGAGCAAACACAGGCACCAGGCATCCCCACACCTATGTTCCTTCTTCTACCATACGCCACTGAGCAGATTCCTCCACCTCCTGGGGCTCACCTTGATTGTTGGGACATCTACATGAGGCCATCCCCATGTCTTTTAAGTCTCATCCTAAAATTGTGTCTACTCAAAACTGAAGACCAAACACACCCAACACTGGACACCGAGTAATGGATGAAAGTCAGCACAAGGGTCCGCCTCTTAAAACGACATCATTCTTGACTAAAGAGAGAACGTTCCTTGCCCAGACACCAGGGGTATTAAAAAACTGCTTGTCGTCATAAGACAAAGATTAATTTCAACTCACAGGTTTCTTCAAATCCCAACACTTGGCATCACTGAAGACAGCAAGTGTCCAGAGTTCCACAAGGCACAGAGAAAGTGTCCCAATCAATGACAGCTCGTGCTAACTAGTAAAGGACATGAAGAGTTACACATTATACGCTATGGTCTTCCCCATGTTAAGGTTATTAAGCCAAAAAACACAAAGGTTTATTTTTCACAAATATATAGTTCCACAAAAGATGTTAATTCTAACAAACACTGCACCCATTTGAGATATGCTGGAGCCTCTATTGTTTTCCAGAAACTTCTGCCGGCCCCAGAGATACAGTAGGAGCAGGACAAAGTCCTCGTTCTCACGAGGGACAGACGCAGGAGAGGGAATAGAGAATAAACCAATAAATACACAGATACCTAAAGTAACGGTGGGCGACGATAAGCAGGAAGAACAGAGGACAGTGAGGAGACAGAGTGACTCAGACAGGGCGGTCCGTAGAATGTTCCTGAGCTGGTGATGTTGGGGCAGAATCCTTCCTGAAGGAAGGCAAAAGCCACGGGCATCAGCTAGCAGTGGAAGTGCCTGTTGTCAAGTGTGGCTGCAGGTTGAAGCAAGAGAGAAAGCGGTGAATGAGGACAAAAAGGCCCGAGGGCCAAGCCGTGTGAAGCTCTGTCATTGGTGGGTCCTGAGCAGAGACGCCATATTTCTACCGATACGGTCAATGGATCACGTCAAGTATCAACTGAACGATGAGGGACATTTTGTTGGACTTTTTTTTTTATCTTATCTCCAATTTTCAACCTATGACCTCCACCAAAGGCTTAGACTTTCCTCTCTGTTTCCTAACCCCCACGCCTGGGGTAACAGCCTGAGGCCCAAACATCTTCAGCCTTCCTATAACCATATTTTTGATGGAAGTCAAAATCCATCATCTAGTAATTTCTCCTGAACAAAAAATTGCAACCAAGTTCATAATGTTGAAAAATTAGCAGTCTGAGTTAGCTTCACTGTTCCTCATCTATTTGGGCAGAGAAATACAACAGCTTGGGGAGTGGGGAAGTGTTCTGGAAACATCTAACGTTACTACAGTAATGATTAAACAGTTTCATTTGGCAGGCGGACAAAGGATGTGATGCCCACTCCTCTCTTTCTCTGCCGGGTCCAGCACTCATTTTATGAGTTCCCGAAGGACCACATCATCTCGCTTTCAACAGAGAGCTCACTGGGTGTGGTTCACCCAATGAAGACATCCATTTAGTGCAGGGTTTTTTTTTTTTTTAATTATACTTCACATTTCTATGACTCAAACTTTCAAATTACAACCTCACTCCGTCCGTTCTTTTCACTAATTACCACGGAGAGAGCTCAGATATGGCCTCGCTCTTCGGGGGAACAGGAACTAGTCTGCCAGATGGGTCACTGCCTCGTGTCCCCCTTAGGGAGAGGCGTACAGGTTGTCAGATCTCCTGCTGATTACACGGTAGAGGCTGTTAAGCCTCTTCCAGTCCATTGACTTCCATGAAGCCCTTGGAGGAGAGTTACTTAATCCACTCTTCAGGAAGGCAGAGCAGCCACGGTGCTTGTGCCCACACACAAAGGACCCCAGCACCTCGAGCCCCGAGGACCTCAGAGAGGGACACTCTTGGCATATGGCACCCAAAATACCTCTGCCAGCAGATTTTCCCGACAGGAAGATCAGATTCCTAAAGCTAAGACGGTGGTCTGTTTTCTAATTGTTCAAAGGAGATACAGCCCAAGCTCATGGATGGGTAGCGTGGTTTTCCTTCCACGCCGTCTTTGACTTCCCGGTTTATAATCTCAGTGATCAATGATAAGAAGAGTCTCAAAGTGAGACATCAAAAATTTGTCCTGGTAGATGAACTGTCACCCCAGCAGCTATTCTCCACAATCCTCAAGGACAGGGCCAGACGGACTATGCCAAAAATAACACCAAAAAGTACAAGCAGACACCGAGAGAAATGGCACCATGGACAAGGGAAGGGGTTCTCAACTTCATGAGAAAGTTTCAAGAATAATTAAATTAACACGTCTAACCAGAATAATTTCCATGATGGCTACAGACAGAGGAAAGAATAGAAAGGACCAGATAATTCAGGCTTCCTTTCAGAATCATTTGATGGAAGTAGCATTAGACAAGGGTCAATTTAGTCATAAAAGTTGAATTTTATATTAGCTGTAATGAGGACACTCTTAGCAGACCACATAAATTGTTTTAACTTTAAACCATCGGTTAGAAGGTGTAAAAATTACCTGACTTCTCAGTTTGTTCATATATACATTTAACTGCTATAAAATGTATTAATACATAAAGTTCTAACAGGTTTTTTTTAAACAAAACATCAATAGAAAGGGTCTCCTTTTGATAACTTTGGTTAGGGCTGCAAATAACTATCATCAGGCATTTCCTGTAGTCTGGTTTTTAGAGAGACAACTGTCAAGAATCCCATGTAAGGAGGGGCCAGATTTAATATACAACAAAGTGTACCCCCATGGGACGAGGTCGGAAGGAAAGGCCCTACATCTCTTGCAGCGTCAAAATAAGGGGTACGAGACTGACAGGGGAGGGAAACCTCTGTGTGTGTTTGTTGTGCCCCTACTAACTGTGGCCGAATAGGCAAGCAGCCATGTTGAGAAGGGGATGAAATCCATTAAGAGTCCTTACAAGCCAAAGCCTGTGGCGAGCTTCAGAACAGCAGATCCCAGGTATGAGATCCTAGAACACAATCAGCCTCAATATCACCATCGCCATGAAGTCATGCCCGCCCATTCCACATGGTGTCCCAGGATCACCACGGTTCCTACAGAAAGCCCCTCTCTGTGACTACACAGTAGCAAGGACTTGTGCCAGGAAAACCATTAAATTTCTGGGGCGCCTGGGTGGCTCAGTCAGTTAAGTGTCTGACTTCAACTCAGGTCATGATCTCATAGTCTGTGAGTTCAAGCCCCGCATCAGGCTCTGTGCTGACAGCTCGGAGCCTGGAGCCTGCTTCTGATTCTGTATCTCCCTCTCTCTCTGCCCCTCCCCCCACTCATAGTCTGTGTCTCTCTCTCAAAAATAAATAAAATAAATTTAAAAAAATTAAATTAAATAATACTGATATTTGTTAAAAGCTGATATTATTTTCAGTTTGCTCCAACCAATAATGAAACGGGTGTCCATTCCTCATAGAACAATCAATGTCTCTACCTGTTAGAAATGGGATGAAATTAGTGAGGTAGCGTAGGTGCTATTACTAGAAATATAATGATTTTAAGTTAAAGTTACGTGGGCATGTTCCATCACAATTAGATCTAATTACATTTGATCGTTGTAATAAAAGAGCACGTGCTTTGATTAGGGAGCAATGGCGCCTTCCCCATCGCCCTAGAGTCACGGCTTTATATCTCCATTATCTTCGAGTCACTTTCAAGTTAAAGCCTTCTTCAACAGAATACTTGGTGCAGATTTCCATGTAAACTAGTTCTTCAGAGAAAGGGTATAAGCAGTCTGAGAAAGCAAGGCCATCTGGCACAATATGACTTCCCATTAACGGTTTATCTGAATGCCATCATCCTGTGTTGCCTACACGTGCCCTCATCACCTTCTTCACGAATACATCCACTCTCTGGGGAGACGTGCTTTCCCACGCCTTCTCCATGACGTGGCTACAGACGCCTGTTACTTTTCGCAGGATACACTCCTGAGGTCTTTCCTCATTTCTTGGCTTCCCTATTTGATGCCATGCCTGAAAAGACTAAGTCGTAAGTTTCAGGAGGTCTAAGATGGAAGGAGACAGAGCCCTGTAACCACCACATACGGTGACGCTGGCAGGACTCAGGCTCGATCCTAGAAGAGTCCACCATGGAAAGTTGTTCTCCCGGGACGACGGGAAACGTTAGAAAGGCAACGTGGGGAAGCACTTCTAGAATGGGATTATAAAGCCATGGTAACACACGTGGAGAGATGAATCACTGGGAGTGGGCTGAGTCTTAAAATCCAAAGATTTGAATTCAACCCCCCACCCCAACACTGGCCACCACGAACACCCTGTCTCCAGTTTCTTGCCTGGGAATGGAGCATCACTTCTTCTAAAGATGAAGACACAAACCAGAGTCACGTCCCTCTTCATCATGAAGCCCCCTCCTTTTGCCGCATCCAGCCGTCACCACATCCTGTACGCTGAGCCTCCTAAATTTCCATTAAATGAACCCGCTTCCCTCCCTGCTGCCTCTACTAAAAGCCGCCGTTATATCAGGCTTGGATTTTCGAAGAGGTTCCCAAACTGGTCTCTCTGCACTCAGTCTTGCCCTCCTTGAATCCATTCTCCAGGCCGCAAAAAGCGGACTTAGTAAAACCCCCATAGATGCACAGGGCCTACACTAGCTAGACGGAGAGTATCTGGTTGTTCCGTGCTCCAAGCCTTCTTCCACCCCGCCTTCCAACATGCAGCTCCCCATGCTTGGAACGTCCTCTCCCACCCCCTCACCCAGGTGTCCATATAACAGCCTTCCTCTGTAAGGCCTTTCCCGAACCCCTCCTCCCCCATTACCACCTCCCCTAGCTATCGAAACTAAAACCTTCTGGACTTTTTGTAGCCTCTTCCCACTTCGCTGAAGCCGCTTTTATGACTTCCCATCTCCGTTGGCACAATGAAGTTCAGTGAGATTCTACAGCCATGTCCATCTTGTCCATCACCGTGTTCTTGGTACACGTTACAGAGCACGAGCTTGACGATACGTGACAAATGGAAGGTGAATTACAATGAAGAACCAAGGTTCAAGACAGAGCCTCACTGGCAACCCTAGAGGATGCTTATCACGACCCTTGTGGGCCCAACAGCGAACAGAATGGCAATGAAATCGCTGCCTCAGAAAGAAAAGGGAAGCCAAGTAATCGGCAACCATGTACCAATTCTGGCCAAACAGAGGGTATCAGGTGGGCGCGAGGAGAAGCCCACTACCACTCTCCGGAGCCGCAAAAGCCAGTGACCGTGGTACCTGAGAACATGAGAAATCAGATGAGACTTGAGAAGCCCACTTCTAGCTTTCTTGCATGATCCACCAAATTCCATTGCCTAGCACCTAGTAGGCGTTCAACAGACAATTGTTTACTGGACGAATATTAGTTCTAGAGCCCCAGGACCCCTACGGCACTACAGTGTCAGTCTTCACTCGGGCCCAAGCCCGCATCGCTCTACTATTCTAAATCCTGCAAGAAGTCTCCGAATTTCACCTGAACACTTCGTTTCTGGGTCAGACTAGAGGCAGAGCAGCAGATCTCACCAGATGGTTTCTTCCCACACGATGCATGTATTCATCCACTTAAGAAACGAAGACACTATCGCATAAGACAAGGGGCTTCCAATCAGGGACCTCACTGGAGAAGATGGAAAGCAAACAACAAGTAAACTAGAAAGAGTCTTACTTCAAATCGTGACAGGAGGGAGGAAGGGACAAAAGGCAGAGTTAGAAGCAGCGGCGTCCTCACCAGCCTGGCAAAGGGACTTTTACGACAGGACATCCAGGAAGGGACTCTTGAGGGAGGCAACATCCGCAGGAACCGGAGGATTAAAAAGAAGATTAGTTCCATGGGATCCAGGAGGAACTTTAAAAGGAGTCTTGATTAGACTCCACACCGTTTCACCCCCAAGGCCTCCGGCCCAAGGCCCCGCCCAAAACTCGCATTGTTCACTTGTTCCATCTTCCATTCATTCCTTCGACAAAGGGTCACTGAGGATTTCCCAAGATGCCAAGCACTGTAGCTGATGACAACAACATAATACATGTCTGCTGCTGGATTTAGAAGCATTACGTGAACTTGAACACATAAATTCCCCAATACTGGACAGATTTTGCCCAACAAAATGGCGATTTCATGACTTGTACGTGATGTTTCAATTCTGGATCAGTCAGCACAAACTATTGGGAGGTGAGTAACAGTTCCAGAAACTTGCTTTTTCAAGTCCTTTGCAACAGCTCATTTACACATCGTTACAAGATCCTAGTGCTCTCAGCTGCAAAGGAGTCTCATCTCTGACTTACAGGATGTGTTTAAGGCATCTTTGTTAATCTTGTTCCATTTCAGTTAATGGTGGAAATAAATAAAATTGCACGTTCTTAAATTTATACTCAGACCCCTCTTCCAGCTTAATGCATGTGCGATATTTTACATTGATGGGTATGCATTAGAATCCCTTCCAATTTAGGATTATCTTTCCAATCCCTTAGGAGAGAAACACTAGAAAATAGAATTTCAGGTATCTATTCAAGGAACCCAGTTAAGCAAGTCTGAAACGTATTTCCGGGGGCAACGACGACACGCAAACACACAAAACCGCCAAATGAACCCAGTCATACTCCAAGCAGCCTACCATGCTGAATCCCAACAAACACACAATCGGAAGTTGTTATAGTCTTATTTCAATGAAATGTCAACCCACATTCTGTCCATCCCCATCGTGTCTTTCCTCACATCAATATTAAAAGCTGGAAATATTCTGAGTTTTCTAAGTAGCCATTGGTGCCTCCTTACTTTATGAACTCATCCAAGCCCTTACGGAATTCACATACAGGAAATAATTATAATAGATTCCTTGACTCTTGGGGCGATGAACGTTATAGTTATATTTCCCACCATGCGACATACTCCTACGGATAGTCCAAAGTGTATCACGCTCCAGAGACTTCCGTTGTGGTAGTAACGATTCATTCCTCTTGCCTCCGTTACTCACGGTGATATAGAACTGGAATAGGTCTTGTTCTGTTTACACTAAATCAGAGGGATATCTTCTTTTAACAATAGAACTAACTTTTTTATCTGGCAGATTCAGGAGTCAATGTCAAGGGTGAAAACGATCTGGCCCTGCAATGACTTGTGCAGCATCATTCCTCACTCTTCAGAATCCAACGGAAATTATCTTTGATGTACGGGAGGCAGCCTGATGAAGGAAGCTGGGGAGACTAGCTCTGTAACCTGAAAACCTTCTAGTCCAGTACCTGTGCCCCCGAATATAATCTAAAGACAAAGCTAAATCATCCTGCTGAGAACCAGGAATGCAACGATTGTAGGGACAGTTATGACAAACGACAGTACGCAGCACAAACAGAACAGTACCGTCCTCTGTCACAAAGTGATCTCTCTTCCCATTTGCTCTTATTTGCACAGACACCTTGTTCTCTCTTGGCCAGAGATTAAAGTTGGAGGAGTCTGGGAACACGCTTCACTGTATGGAGATGGATGAAGGCTAAGGGGTATCCATGAGTCTTAGATCTCTGGCCATCAGAGTCACGGAAAGTCACAGCAGTGGTTCCTCGAAGAAACAGGAGCTGAAACAGCCCCATCTGTCTCCCGCGTTTCACAGCTCAAGAGCAGAACTGAATCTCCTCAACGCCACCCAAGAAATAAACAAGGGCGTGAAAAGTTTACTTTTATCCGACTTCGGCAAGATCAAAACACCTTCCTAACTAAGCGTTTCTTCTTCTATAAAATGATGCTTTAGGAACCGTTTCCACACACCAAATCTTTGAAGAATCCTGAGCAGAAGAAAGCAGACATCGCTGCTTTGCGACTGAAGAAATGGAAGCACGGGCCATCGAAGAGACTTGTCTCAGGTCACGTGGGTAGGAAGTGATGACTCCTGACGAACCCAAGAGTAGCAATCCTGGTCTTCTAGTTCATAATCCAATGTTGCTTTTCTTTCTTCCCTTTTTTTTAAGCAGGTGCTCATAGTAACTGAGCGGTCTCAATGCACACACACGGAAAGGATTTGAAAGTCAACAATCGCGTTCAGTCCTGCTGCACTGGGTACAGGATTCTGGAAGAACCTCAAGAAGAGCCTGGTCTCATGCCAGAAGGACAGTGTGATGCATTCCACTTCTTCTTTTAAGGCAGTTTAAGCTGAAGGGAGCCTTAGCCACCATCTCTTCCTGTTCCACTCACGACCAAATCCTCTCAATGAAAGCGCCGATTTGGTGTAGCTGCTGATTATTTTGATCTATTTTTGCAAGTCCTATAAACCGAACCTGAACAAATATGTTCCCCTGCATGCTCTTCCTGAATTTCAGTCAAAGTTTGTCAGTAATGAAGCACTTCTCCTAGAGTGTTGTGAATCAAATAGGGTCCTGTGCCAACGCGAGGAAAGCATTAATGAAAACAAAGAATAAGACGAAGCCAAGTTCGAGTAGTAAAAATGTTCTGCCTTATTTCCTCGACATGAGATGCAAGAGAAAAATATGCAGAATGAGGATTAGAGGGAGTTCAATGTTGTCAATGTGGCAGGGTGACGTTTGCCACTAAAATCTTTTAGGAAAATAAATCTCTCATCTTGGGAATTTGGAAGGAAGGAAGGAAGGGAGGGAGGAAAGGAGGGGAGGAAGGAGGAAGGAAGGAAGGGGTGAGGACTGAGGAAGGGAGAGACAGAGGAGGGAGGGGAGAGGAGGGAGAAAGGGAAGGAAACAAAAGAAGGAGAAAGGGAGGGGAGGGGGAGGAAGAGGAGAGGGGGAGGGGGAGGGAGAGGGGGAGGAGAAGGAGGAGGAGGAGAAGACCACAGTCCCCTAGGCTAAAGGTATGTTTCAGTAATTTTAAGGACTTTAACGATACACTCTCGCAATATTATTAAGCTCGAGAACTGCACTATATTTACGGTAAAAAATAAACCAGAGAGATTTCTATCGCTCCATTTCATCCAAGAAGTTGTCAAATCCCCGACATTCTATCAAATTGCTTTAAAAATAAACATGTTTTTCTTTCTAAGATATCTTAAATCGAGTCCAATAAAAACTGTGCCCACCCCATAGAGCCGCCTGGCAGAAAACTCCAGCCACCAAGAACACCCGTCTGCGTCTGGAAGGAAGAGCGGGAGCAGAGGAGGGAGAGGTCGGGAAGGACGTGCCGCGCTCGGCGAAGTTCACCATCGCTGGCTGCGCGGCGGCGTGGCGGGAGCAGCGCCTCGCACGAGGCAGAGGGCGGAGCACGCGGCCGCGTCCCGAGATGCCAAGAAACCACAGCACTGCCAGCTCCAACTCGCCCCACAGCTTTCTGAACAATCTATACTGCAGAGTCAGCCTCTAAATGTTTTGCGTCTTAAATCTGCCTTTATTTGAATCGCTAAAGCTACCAGTTTCACATAAGACAATGTTACTTATGTGGATATTAATGTTACCTGCAAAACCCAAAGCGCTTAGGCCGAAAGCTCAAGTCGATGGAGCGGCACGTTCGGGTCCCACAAAACAGAGACCTGCTGTAACAGAGGGCCAGAAACCTGGTGGCTTAAAACAACTCACGTTTCTTCCCTTGCACTTCTGGAGGTCAGAAATCCAAAAAGGGTTTTTCTGCCGCGACGTCAAGACCTCCGCGGGGCCGTGCTCCCTCTGAAGCTCTAGAAGAGAATCCTTTTCCTTGCCTCTCCAGCTTCCGGAGCTGTGTTCTTGCACCCCTTGGCTTGCCCTCCCTCTATCGCTTCCATCCTCCGGGCCAGCAGAACAGCATCTTCCAACCTCTCGGCTCGTCTTCACCTCTCCTTCTCCTCTCCGTCTGTAGCAACTCTCACAGCCTCCCTCTTTTTACCAATAAGGCCTCTTGTAATACATCCAGAACCCACATGGACACTCCAGGAGAAACTCCTGTCTCAAGATTCTTCACTTAATCACATCTGCAAAGTAACATGCGTGGGACCCAGGGACCAGGACGGGACGGTTTTGGGGGCCACTGTTCTGCCTGCACACCAGTGGATGACTACCATGTGACACCTATCACTCCAAACTACTCCCGGATCACATTCACACACGGATGCGATGTGTGCTTTCTAAGATTCCTTCACAACTCACGATCAGCTTCTTGAAGTCTTCGGCTAGTTTAAAGTCCACGCAAACTTAACCTCAGCCCTGTGTGTTATGAAACTCTGGGAGAAAAATTACAGGATGGGATGCTGTGATTCCTCCGTTCTTGCAACAGAGACGTTAAAAAGTTTAAAGTCAGATTCCTCAAAATGTTTCTGTCTCCCACTCTCAATTCATATTTGTGTAACAGCAGCCAAAACCCAACAAGAAATTGGTCGTATTAGGTAATTTCTGTATCTCCACTTTAACAAAAACATAAAAGGTTACTATTTAACATCAGCCTCTGCTGTCGAGTAACCGAGTAACCTGTTGCCCAAAGACATTACAGTCATGGGTTGTAAGAGCAAAACGTAACCATCTGAATGTGATCGCGGGGCATTTGGGGCATAAAACCAGTCACTGGACATTTGACCTCAGACCCTTGGCCATCTTCAAGGTACTGCCAACCTGATTAACATATTTCTAGTTAATAGGTCAGCAAAAAGCAAAATTTCCCAGCTTTAATTTTAAGTTCTCTCAGCAAAGGTCGGATGAAACCACCAACGATGGTGGGAAGCACTCTGCGGCCCCCGGCTCACACCTGCAGGAAGGCCACGCCCTGGGAAGACACAGGGCTGGTGTCCCACGGCTCGAGCTGACGGATGAGCTGTCCCCACCCCCCACCTGCTGAGGAGCGTCCAAAGGCCTGTGGCCACCACGCAGACTCTCTCCTCCTCTCCGCCACCCCCAGGGACACCCTTCTAGTTGAATCTATTGTTACCACAAATGTCCCTGTCCCTTGCATTGCTCAGCTTGTCCTTGGTGACATGTTGTCCCGTAGCCATGGTCCTCAGTTGTTTCTGGAACAAGCACTTCACAGAGTACCCATCCTTTCCTCCAGTTCTTGGAAAAAGGTATCAGAGGCAGAATCCTACTCAAGCTTCCGGCTCTTACCTGGATACCGAGTTATAAAATAATTGTCATTAGGTTGGGGGACAACTAATTGAAATTATGAATAAAGCATACGGGGGCGCCTGAGTGGTTCAGTCGCTTACGTGTCCAACTTCGGCTCAGGTCAGGCTCTCGCGGGTCATGAGTTCGAGCTCCGCATCCGGCTCTGTGCTGTCAGCACGGAGCATGGAGCCCGCTTCGGATCCTCTGTCCCCCTCTCTCTGCCCCTCCCCCACTCTTGCTCTCTCAAAAATAGATAGACATTTAAAAATTAATAACAGAAGTATACATTACAGTGACTAGAACAGAATTCCTTCCCAGCTGGTGGTGTATGTAGGGGCCCAGCCGGAGACGGATGAGGGCCCCAAGTCTGCAGGCTGCCCACCCTCCCTCCTGCACACCCCACGAAACCGACTCTTTCCTTCCCGCCCCCAACTTCCAAAGGACGGACGCCTGAAACTTAATGTCATCAGGAGACGTGCCTCACGCGTCGTACATGTGAGGACACAATTTCAAAAGCCACGAGTCCATCATGCGATTGAGCAGAAACTTCTTTAAAAGTCGATAGAGGGGCGCCTGGGTGGCTCAGTTGGTTAAGCCGCTGACTTCAACTCACGGCCTGTGAGTTCGAGCCCCACGTCGGGCTCTGTGCTGACGGCTCTGAGCCTGGAGCCTGCTTCGGATTCTGTGTCTCCCTCTCTCTCTGCCCCTCCCCTGCTCATTCTCTGTCTCTATGTCTCTCAAAAATAAATAAAACCGTTAAAAAATTTTTAAAAAAGTCGATAGAGGGCAGTTTCGTGAAAGTACGAGTGCGTGCACGCTTCCCTCGCGGTCCTCGGGGTGCGTGTGCAAGCGCGTGCCTGACGCGGTTACAGCAGGAGGCTCAGCAGGCAACCAGGGACAGTGGACAGTGGACAGCGTTCCTGATTCTTCCAAGGTCATCTGAGGACACACACACACACACACACACACACACACACGAGCGCTTTCCGCCGCTAACAAAACGGGTTCGAGGGCGGCCCTGGGCAGTCCAGGGTTCAACACAGCCGCCCACGGAATCACCCAGAAACAGCGGCTGTCGGGACGGCGCTGCGACTCTTCTGATCGGATTCCTTAGCAACAACCGACACGCCAGAGACAGGGAAGGAGATATGTTCATGACGAGATGAAATCTGAAAATAAATTCATTATGGGAACGTCGTCTCTCAGCCGGTCAAACGAAAAGGCTGCTGGGAACCCAGCTGGCCCCCTCACCCCCGTGCAGAGGCCACAGTGCGCCCCACTGTTCCGCCCGGCGCCACCGGCGGCGCCTCACAGAACCGCTGACGGGGACGCGTTCGCTCATTAACTCGCTTGCTCCTTTCTCAGCTGTCCTTGTTTGGGGTTTGTGAATTCGTTATAAAAACAATTTTTTTGTTCCCCCCAAACACAGGGCTCACACATCCAGTCCAGCTCGCCGGACGGAGCCGCTCAACGGCCGCTCTGTGCGCCGCGTCCGCGAGGCCCGCAGGTGCTCGGCTGGACCTCGGCCCGGCCTTCGGGAAGGTGCGCGCGCGGGACTCACACCACACGCACGCGCAGCGCACGCGCCCCACACACACACCACACACACAGCACTCACACACACCACACACACACACAGCGCACGCGCACACACACACACACACACACACACAGCACTCACACCCCCCACACACACACACCCCCCACACACCCCACACACACACCCCACACACACACACCACACACACACCACACACACACACCACACACACCCCACACACACCACACACACACACCCACACACACACCACACACACACACACAGCGCACGCGCCACACACACACACACCACCACCACACAGCACTCACACACCACACACACTGCACACACCACACACACACAGCGCATGCGCGCACACACACACACCACACGCACACGCAGTGCACACACCATACACACACACACCACACACACACACACAGCGCACACACCACACACACACACCGCACACACACACACCACATATACACACACACCACACACCACACACACAGCACACACACACCACACATGCACACAGCGCACACACAGCACTCACACCACACACCACACACACAGTGCACACGCCCCCCACACACACCACACACCACACAGCACTCACACCACACACACACAGTGCACACGCCCCACACACACACCACACACACAGCACTCACACACACCACACACACCGCACACACACACAGCGCACGTGCCACACACACCACACACACACACACAGCACTCACACACCGCACACACACACACACCCCACACACACACACCACACACACACAGCGCACGCGCCACACACTGCACACACCACACACACACAGCGCATGCGCCACACACACACACACACCACACGCACATGCAGTGCACACACCATACACACACACACCACACACACACAGCGCACACCACCACACACACACCTCACATACACACACACACCACACACCACAGACACAGCACACACACACCACACACGCACACAGCGCACACACAACACTCACACCACACACCACACACACAGTGCACACGCCCCCCACACACACCACACACCACACAGCACTCACACACACCACACACACACAGTGCACATGCCACACACACACACACACCACACAGGACTCACACCACACACACACACAGCGCACACACAGCACACACAGCACTCACACCACACCTCACACACACAGCACACACCCCACACACACACACAGCACTCACGCCACACACACACACACCACATGCACCTCACATACACACACGCACACCGCACACCTCACATACACACACACATATCTCACACAGCACTAACACCACACACACCTCACATACACACCACACATATACACACCCCCCACATACACACCTCACATACACCACACACATACACACCTCACAAACACATACCACACTCACGCCATGCACCTCACATATACATCCCATGCACACACACATACACACACCCCTCATACACACTGCACACACACACAACCTCATAACATACCAAACGCACACCACATATACACTTGCACCCCTCACACACACCACACACAGCACATGCACATTTGTATGGAACCAAACGCTAATAGAAAAACGAATTCTGTGACACCTGTCGGGTCCCATGTTTTTTTCTACATAAACAACAGTGAGATTCAGTTGAAATTCTGCCCAGCCTGCTTACTAAAGACTTGTGCAGGGAATAAAAGGAATTTTCTCCACGGTTTCGAATGGCTCTGGAGTTTCACACAGCGTCTTCCTGGCTACTCCAGACCCCCGCATCAGCATCATCCGGGAGCTCGTTAGAAGGTCAGCATCTCTGGCCTTGCCCCGCATCCACGGACCAGGATCCACATCCCTACAGAACCCTCACGCGCTCTCACCGTACCCTCAGGGAGGAGAAGCAGCGGGCTACAACCTGGTGGGCAACCACGAGCAAAAACAGTCACTTGTCACAGTTCACTTTCTCCAACCATAGACTATAATTAATTTCTATAACTAAGGAGGCCAGCCCACCAATGAGTCAGAATCCTTGGGCTATAGAAGGAATGTAATAAAATTGATCTGTGAAACAGTCGGTTTTTGTGCATCGGTAAACTTCTCAAGTTTACAAAGTCTACTTTCCCAGCTCATTAAGAAGAAAATCATGTCACCGAAGAATCTAGGGGCTGCACCTTACCAATGAGCTGACTCCCTCCAGTCTAGTGCCCTGTCACCATAGCAACTCAAATTCGCAGCCTGCGAATACACACTCGAAAAAGCAAGCAAACTAACACAAAGGAGTTTGTCCCCTTCTGGTCGTGGTTTGGGGTAGCAACAGGTAAGAAAGGTCAAGAAAAACAACGATTTGCATCATCACATAAAAAAAGAAGCATACGCAGTAACTATGGAAACCAGACAAAAACTTCAGAGGGGACTTGCAATTGACAAAGGCCAAAGCCACTGGATTTCAGTCACAAAAAAATTAACTCCAGGCAAATTCTCCGAAGTAGCTGAATTTGCGGAAGACAGTGACACAAATGTTTTGCTCAAGCACCATCGCACGTCGTGAGGTTGGCAGTGGAATTGTTAAATTATATGCTGTAACATCTGGGTGATTTATGTGTGCTCAATCTAGATTTTCATGTATCCTGAAGATAGAACGGCCCTGACTTGAGTCGGCTAATTCCTTAGGTGAAAGGCACATTCCCCATCAACTCCTGAAGGTCAGCGAGATAGCACCTCGCCAATTTTCGAGACTTAAGAAACTCATGTAACTTCTCAACTGTCCAATTTACACCTAAGGAAGTTGAAAGATCGCAACAATCCTGTCCATTATATGTTACTAAGCCAGTCCGCCGTAGATTTCCTACGTAAAGATCAATATACATTTCCACGGTATTTACAGAGAGAAAACAAAGCAGGAAGGCTTAAGCACTAACCCCAACCTACCCACTGCCCAGCAGGTAACCACCCAGGCCCGCGGCGTAAATGGCCTCCTCCCTTGTATATTTCCATCAGTTTCCCTGTTTATCTGTTGGACGTGGTCTCTCTTGGTTTCAGATCAGATATAACCAACTCTTTCATCAGGGCAGTTTACACACTGCCTGACATTTAATGGGTGCCCAAAAGGAAAAAATGACCACTCTGCTAAAAAAGAGAGAGAGAGATAGTGAATCACAACAGGAGGTAAAAACAATTTTAAATATGAGTCTCCATGATGTTTTTATAGCCCAGAATGACATGTTTATCTTGCACCAATTTTTCTTCATCCCACACGAGAGTAGAAAATGTTTTTTGAGCTTGATAAATGAAGGCCTATTTGGGGGCAGCTGCTACTTGAGTTACTACTCTCAGGGTTAAATTAATAACTGTGGCATATTATAAACACATAAATATAAAGTTGAGCTCCATTCTTCTTAGCATATTTATGTGAGTTTTTGCCTCATTTTTGGGTGTTGGTATTGGATTTCCCTCCTTTCTCTGTAAAACATGTCACTGCTAATTATCACCATGTTATTAGGCACTAACAGAGTGTGCAAATAAAAGCTGACATTGTCTACACAGCCCTTCCCTGTCACGACTTTTTGTATAATAACTGTCCTACTTTCAACTCGAATCTAAAAAGAATTCTGAAACATTTCGAAGTCAAATGTATGCATTCTACTGTGAGCATTGGACATTGTTGATGGATTATCAATGAAAAAACTTTGTTTACAGCTACTGTTTTTCCGTGGCATTAGGAAAGGGTAACAGTCCAGAACTTTCCATTGTTCAACCTTGGGTCTGCAAAGTGAGAAAAAGTTTCCCAAAAAGGATTTCCCAAAATCTCCCCAAAAGGCAAGAGCGGCCTACGCTAGCTGCTTGACCAAGTCAGCGTCGTTTTAGTTTGGTGCTAATTCCCTAATGGGCTCTTTTATTTTCTCTAGCCACATAACTAATGCTGAAATCGAAGTCTTTTAGGGGTTTACCATGGAGCACTCTATGTCTTAGTAGAAGGAAAAAGTCTTTAGATTCGTTTCCAAAGTCCATGCAGGTACTGAAGCCAAGACTAGCAAACCAGAACTACGACCTACCCCAAAGTCCATCCGCGCAATCAAGGTCTGAAACCATGAGGGGCTAAGACAGCGAAGACCACACCAAGACCATGCGAAGACTGCTAAGACAGCCAAGGTCATGTGAAGACCATGCGAGGACCACGCCTAGACCAGCACAGGCTGGGTTTTCGCGCCTATAAATGTGGTGGAGTTTCGGTGCCTTCAGATCATAACATTTTAATACATCATTCATTACCTCGATCACACAACACTTTTCCGTTTGCTCTAACGGTACGTTTCTGATGGATTCTGATGCATTTCCCTACTTGAAACCCGTTTTAACCCTCATAGACGAGGTGCCCCTGCAAATACAGTCACAACGCATACGGGAACCGAGAGTTCAGACCTTTATGACGAGAAGTGCTGGAGATAAACGGGGTGTCATCAAACGCCACAGCTCTCAAAACATAACCCTGTGAGCAAAGATGGCAGCAAAAAGCCAAGTGCTATGGGCGCCCAGGAATGGTACCCGAGGAAGGCCCATCACCATGGCCTGGCACTGGTCTTCGTTCACCCCGGAATCGTAACCTCTGATTGTAGGGGATCATGGTCTAAATGCCATGACTCTTCTTTCTGAAAATCATTCATTCATTTGCTTTCCATTCGATGTTTCTTGAGCACCTACTATGTGCCAGGCATGTTTGTAAGGGCTGAGCATACAGTGGAGAAAGCAAGCTCCCCACCCTCTTGGGGCCCACACCCTGGAGGGAAGGAGACAGCAAGCAAACCCACAGACCTGTGCAGGATGTCTGTGTGGATGAGCCCAAGAGGAAACAGCAGGACAAAGGGCAGCAGGAGTGGGGTGGGAAGAGCCTAAGCAGGCACTGAGTCTCTGGACGGAGGGGACTGGACCCAGCACAGGGGAAGAAGAACCAGAGGGACTCAGGAAGGGGAGGGGAGGGAAGAGCCAGGACAGGGTGGGGCCCAGTAAGGACCTGTGGCCGCTCTGGTCTTTGGATTTACTGGTTACGCCATCTTTCACGACCTCAGCCAGGTGAATGAAGCCATAAGTGGTGTTGATGACACGTACCCAACAAGGTGTTATGCCCAGAATTCGGGAACCCCAAGAACCACCAGGGAGCCGAGCCCGATGCAAGAACAAAGAGCCTTTATTGGAGCTAGCTCGAGCTCAATCTCCTACCTGCACCGACGCAGCAGCGGTGGGTCGAGAGAGAGAGTTTCCAAAGGTGCAAGAGTTTTAAAGGAGTAGTGGGAGGAGCGATGGTCGTGGCCCTAGCCGATTGGCTGAGGTCAGGGTCCTGTTCCCTTCCAAGGCGGGAAACAGGTGTCTCTAGCTTTCAAGGCAGGAAACAGGTGTCTCTATTTGGGGGGATACGGGTGCTCTAAGGATTGGTCCCAGCTGGTCTGGTGAGAGGTGGAACCTGATTGATTGGTCCATCTTCTACTTCCTAGTCTTTTGGAGTCCCGATTTGCCCTAACAAAGGTACAAGGGGAATGGCACTTCGCCTGTGGGCCTCCTCCCCAAACCCACAAACTGCAGTCTAGTCAGGGGAAAGACCGGAGACAAACCCAAACCGAGCGATGGTCCGCCAGCTCCCTGCCCAGCACCCCTTTGACTGTCAAGGACGTCAAAACCAAGGACAAGACCGAGGAAACACACAGCCATGAGGAACCTAAGACAAAACAGCGAAACATCCCGGAGGATTCTGGACGGGATCCTGGAGCAGAGAAAGGACGTGGAAAAGAGGGAAGCTGAGGAAGTGTAAGTGAAGTCCAAGCTCTGGGTAACAACCGAGCCTCGACGCTGGCTTCTCGCCGTGCCCCTCGGACCACGCGGGCACGCACGGCGTTGACAGGACAGGAGCGCACCGCACACGGGAACCCTCTGCTGCGTCTCAGCCAACTTTCCTGTAAATCTAAAACTATCCTCAGACTTCGTTTTTTAATTTATTTTGTTTAAAAATATACCAAAGTCCTCTGTCAAGAAACAGTGACTCTGGAATACAAAGTACGACAACAACAAAAAAATGACAACTAGGCAACAACACCGGAGGTTAATTATTCAGGATTTAAAGCCTCTCTGCATATTCCTGCCAAGTGGTTTATCAGTCCCATTAGAGGCCTCAAAGCCAGCCCATTGCATTTCTTTGTGACTCTACGTGATTAAGGTTCATTTCCCTCATTGATCCTTGCTCTTCCCTCGGGGCCACGAGTGACCAGAAAATCGTGCCGTTCCACGTCAACGATCCATCCAGTCTTGGGTGAGAAAGCTCTGCCACTCAAATGCTCCCTGGCCTTGGCCGCGTTCCGATCTCCCCCGCACCAACAATGCGTGTCGCTGTGTCCCTGGCAGGTACGTGGTTGTCGCCTCTCCAAGGAGGGGACCTGGCATCCTCCAGGGAGGAGGTGACAGGTGAGTCTGCCTACATGATGACCCCGTAGGGTCGCAGACACCTGAGGGGACGCTCGCGTAGCCGCAGCCACGCCTGTCCCCCGGCCTTCCTTCACCTCCCCGGAGCCCCCTGAGCGTTCTGCCTGTTCTCTCCAAGACTGCCTGGAGCTCCAGAACACGGGCTCAGGCAGGTGCTCATCCTAAAAGACTCCGTCTGCATGGAGAGAATCTCCCCTCAGACCTCACTGCCTCCCCCCTGCGGCACCTTCCCAGCCCTACACAGCAGCTACACACATGGATTACTCCAGAAAGGGTGCTGACAACTTCCAGGGAGAAAGGCAAGATCGGGCTGCCATAATAAATGATCTCAGGCCTCCAGAGCATCCAGGGTACAGGCACAAGAGAGAAAATGGGCCAAAGACAGAGGGCAGGCAGCAAAAAAAGGGAGGTGTGTCTCGAATGACGCCTCATTCTCCCAAATAGTTTCAATCCCTGGACTTCCCAAAGGAACAGCTAACCTGCAAAGTTAAACCACACCTTGGTGGTTCATCATAACTACGAAATTAATGATATTTAGCCAACGTGAAATCTAAATTTGGTCTCCAACAACTAGTCTTAACATAATTCAGCTTCTCCCTTTTATGTTTTAGTTCACAGTTTCTACTCAGTTCTTGAGGGACTAGGTCGTCAGCTGAAATTGAATTCACGCAGCCTTCTGCGTAGTTTGGACCCGTGCGGTGTCTCGTACTATTTAAAGGGCGACTTCTTGGAGGTAATTTTTTTCTTTTCCAAGCTATTATGCACACGCATATTTCGAGCTTAAGTAAGATAAAGATACAAACAATTTTACAAGATAAAGCAATTAGTAAGCAATAAAGGTGATTTGATTTATAGAGCTAATACAAGAATGTTTAAAATCTATTATAAGCTGAACAAATCTGTTCTTTATTTAGATAAAACGGGAATTAACTCTCCCACTCAAGAGGAAAATGAAATTGAAAAATGAAATATACGTAAGGGAGCCGTGTAATCGCCAAACTGAGTCCCCACAAAGGACAATTACGATTTGAGTAAAAGAAGTAAATGTATTTTAAATGTTTAAATGTCACCCCCTTTTGCAGAGTCTTATCTGATCACAGTCCCGTTGGAAACGGACCACCAGCTCTCTTAAAGGAAGATGGCTTCAATTTCTCAAATGACAAACTTAATCATGCTCACAAACCCCATCAAAATGCAGGTGCTGTAAACGTGTACAGAGTGAGAAACCTTCCTCGCATATTTTTCGAATCTTAGCTCTAAGTGGAAGCCTTCTGGATCATGTAAAATTGTTTACAAAGCCTCGGAAATCAAAGCCATTAAGCACAGTCTACGTGCCTAAATTATTACGCAAATGTATGAACAGATACAAGGAGGGCCCAAAGGGAAGGGGACGGGGCTGCGTTCCTGCGGGGAGCTGTCACTGACCTGACATCACTGCTGCCTCGAACCACCTGCTGGTGGCCTCTCCTGTTGATCTGGAAAAAGTAACTCCTAGGCAAACCGAAATCAAATGACTAGGAAGCACTCAAAAGCTTAACTCTCCATTCTCGGTCCAAAGCAAGTAACTCGGGACATTCCTCAGGGGCAGAAAAGCTCTCTGTAGACTGTGCCAACTCCTACCAGGATGCCAGCAAGGTGCCAACAGCCCCAGTGTTGGGCACTCTGTACCACTCCCTTACAGACACTGCGCTGGGCTGAATGATGGAACGCTGCCCCCCAAAATTCGTGTCTACCCGCAAATTCAGAATGTTACATTATTTAGAAATAAGGTTTTTGCAGATGTCATTATTAGTTCAATTAAGACGAGGTCATTCCGGATGAGAGTGAGCCCTAAGACACCTACGATGTCCTTCTAAAAAGAGATACAGAGATGATGTCACGTGGTGACTAAGGTGGATTCCGGAGTGAGGCAAGAACACCAGGACAGGGGGCAACTACCGGAAACTGGGAAGACCACGGAACAGAAGGAAGAAACCCTCCCACACCCTGATTTCAGGCCGTTGTGGGAGCCCCAGGAAACAAGTACAGATGGCAACACCAGCCACCACGATGGAAATGAGCATCCCCTTGGTCACGGTACAAGGACTCAGCAAATCTCAGCCACTATTAACATGATTACGAATATATACATAAACACTTTTCAGGGTAACCGAGGGAATATGTAATAAACTATGAGCTTTGGGGCCACCTGGGAGGCTCGGTTGAGTGTCTGACTTCGGCTCGGGTCATGATCTCACGGTTCTCGTGCTCTCTCGGAAATAAATAAAGCATCTAAAAAATAAATAAAACTACAAGCTTTCTTTCGGCAAAGAGATTTTGAGGCTAGGGTTCTGCATTTCAAATACTTACTAAACATGTTTCTATTGCGTGACCAAATATTTCAGGGTTTGACTTGGGCCCCATAGAAGGATCAAAACACACAGGGAGGGAGAATAAGAGAGACGCAGATGTCTTCGGAGAAGTAATGAGAGACATTCGGATGATAATGAGATTCACAACAAGGTCTGCAATATATGACCTTGAATCACATGGAACAGGCAATAATAGTTGGCCATACAGGAACTACAAAAATAGCGCTTCCGTATGTTTTACGCCAAGGGTCAAAAACTACAGCCTGCGGGCCAAATCTGGTCCCCTGCTTGTTTGTGTAAATAAAGTTTTATTGGAACACAGCCATGCCCACCCCCTTGCACGAGGTCAATGGCTGTTTTCACACTACGACAGCCCAACTGAATGAGGAGTCATGACAGAGACATGTAGCCCTGAAAGCCTAAAATATTTGCCATTTGACCATTTACAAGAAAGCTTTGTGAGCCCTTGATTTCACCTCATGTTTACATGAAATGACCAGCAGTGACAGCAAAGGCAACAGAATTTCAGGAGCAGGCGCGACGGGTACAATGCATTCCCCAGGAGCCCAGGTTTGAGCCAGGACTTAACAAGGAACTGGATTCCGAGCCAGAAGGTACCAGGGACTCTTTTTTTTTTTTTTAGTTTTTTAACGTTTATTTGTTTTTGAGAGAGAGAGCAAGTATGGGTGGGGCAGAGAGCGCGGGTGACAGCGGATCCGAAGCGTACTCTGTGCTGACAGCAAGTAGCCTGATGCGGAGCTCGAACTCATGAACTGTGAGATCGTGACCTGAGCTGAAGTCTCACGTTCAACCACCTGAGCCACCCAGGCGCCCCCAGAAGGCACCAGGACTCCTCAAGGGAGGGCAACAGATAGTAACGGTTGTGCTGGTTCTCGGGGCCCAAATGCCAAGAGCAGCCCCAGGCCCTGGGACAGCCCAAAATGCCCCCACTTGCTTCCAGGCACTGTCTCTGCTGAGACTCCTCAGGGAAGAGGAACGAGAAGGAGAAAGGTTTGGTAAGGTTTTCTGAGAGGCCCAAATCCCTGTACAGCAGACTGAGAAATGGTGTCTCTTTCGTTTAGGCATGAATCAACAGATGGGGGGGACAATAGTAGGACGGAAGCGTTCTATCAGGAAGACAGAGTTCTAGAGACGTGAAATGATTGAATCTAGAGCAAAAAAAATCGTACTGTTTGGACTGTCTGTCCTTGTAGCCCTTTACAGGGTCATAGTGTAAAAAAATAATGATTCCATTCATTGCAGGACTTATCATGTAAAAATTATGGAGAGCTCCAGAGAATTGGGACCCCCCACGGGGTTATTAATAGCCAGAAAAGTGATCAAAAGGAACCCTTCTTTCTCCTTAAAAGCCCCACACTTCATCCAAACTATGACCTGCTATAAAACTTGTATTGTGTGTAGAGTATTGTATGTGGAGTTGCTACCCAATGTTTCCAAGGTCATATAAACACTGAAAGTTCGGGGGAATTTGCCCGAGTCAGGAGAGCCCTCCTCATCTCCGTGCACATCAATTAACTAAGAGCACAAACATTCAAGTTCGGGATTTAGCTAGAAAGCCACGTGGGATGCATGCATATAAAGCAATACGTAAACAGATATTTGTGTGTTTGTCTACCCGAGACTAAGGCTATCTTAGATCCATTTATGAGGGCCGTGCCAGGACAATACAGTTTACTGATTTTATCAAAATTAATTCGTAGCATATACAGGTGGATTTAATTACATAAACCAGCATTCTGCGAGCCGGCGAAGATGTCAGCTTGCACAACAAGAATTATCCAGTTTAAAGAGACTGACCTAGAACACAACCGCTCGAGTTTCTAATGGAAATATTGTCCACCCTTCGTTAAGCTCCAAAGCAAATTCCTCCTGGAAAGCCATCAGTCTGGAAGTCCTGGGGCGGCTTGACTTCAAGTGAGAAGTTCTCGTCCCTGGTCCCTCCTCCGTCCACGCTGGCGGTCGGCGAGGTGTGGCCATCAGATGCCAGGACTCCGGTCCTGTTTCAGCACGTGATCGTATATCTGGCCGCAGGATCTGACCCCTGCTGAGCTTTATGTGAGTATGTAACTACTCCAGTAATGTACCCCAACCTACCATGCGGGGCTGTGAGTGACTTTGGCGAGACAAGGCATCCAGCTCAAACGGGTAAGAAATCACCAATTTTTTTTTTAATTTTTCCTAAAATCAAGTGATATTTGCTGTGTGTGTATGTGTGTGTGTGTGTGTGTGTGTGTGTGTGTGTGTGGCAAAGTCAAGCAACAATTCCCAGCCCTGTTTTTATTTTTGGCACATTCCTTTTTCTCCCTGCCTCCCTCCTACCGCTCCGTGTGGGCATTCCTGCACAGGTGACCAAACAGAGGAGCTGATCCAAGGGCATTGCGCAATGTGCTTTGGAGGAGAGGGAGACTTTAGCCCACGCCTGGGCTTGGCGAGAGGATTCCTACTCACAACACAAAACGCTTGCGAACACTCTGGAGCGTTCACTATAGAGCAAGCAATTCACATGCATCCCCGTCTCTACCCTTCACAGGACGCCTACCAGGCAGGAACGGCTCTTTCCCTCTTAGAACGGAGGAGAGTGGGGCGCAGAGAGCTTGCAACGCCCCTCGAGTTCTCCTAGAACTGAGTACGCCCCCGGCCACTCCGATCCCAAATCTGCTCTGGTCGCCGCTACATTCATGCCGCCTCACAATCACATTGAAAAGGACCTACGGGACTCTGATATTTAAGGATATCCTGCAACTAATCTTCATGGTGGAGTTAAAAAAAAATGCATTTTAGTGGAAAAAAAAAAAAAAAGATCGTTCATTTTGTAATTTGTAAGTTTGACATCTGCACGTCGTGTTTGCCGAAGTACCCACGCGTTAGCTTCCAGATTCTGTCTTTGTAGGAATGACGTCGAGTATGATTGACCTGAGCAAGTGATTACACATTTATTTTGTCGGTTTCTAAAGACTGCACATGAGGAGCGATGCGGCAGATGGGGCTTCTCCACAGATGGCCTCCACGCGGTCTCTGGTCCCACGCATTCTGCTGCGTGCCTTGGCGCCTGCCCATCACTAGGCACTCGATTTCCCCCACCCGGGGAATCTTGGCCAGCCCCAGGGCTGTCGTGACCAACGCAGCACAGCGGAAGTAGCCGGTGCCAGGGCTGGGCAACGGCCTCGAATGGCCTGGAAACATGTGTTTCCTGCCTGTTGAAGCCCATGCATTCCTGCAAGAGGAGGGAAGCCTCGCGGAAGGACCCTCTGGCGCCAGACCTGGGAGCGAATCCATCTTGAACATCCAGCTCTGGGAAGCCTCTGATGATGCTAGCCCCAGTCACCTGATGGCCACCTCGCGAGAGACCCGAGGAGAACCACCCGGCTGAGCCCAGCCTCGTGAAGGACTGAGACAGAGAGTAATGACTTAATGTCCCTGGCCACTAAGTGAGGCAATAATCTATTGCAGAGCCATCGATCATGGAAACAAAGGTATCAACGTACAATGTACAGGATACAAACTGCATCGCCTCCAGGGGAGCTGACCCTTCAATGACATGGATTTGACCGGATTCTTCTGTTGATAACTACAGTACGGGACTGAAAATATATTTCCCCTTCCTTGTGATTTTCTTCACAACATTTTCTTTTCTCTAGCTTACTTCATTATAAGAATACAGTGGGTGGCTCAGTCGGTTAGGCGTCCGACTTCGCTCAAGTCATGATCTCGCGGTCTGTGAGTTCGAGCCCCGCTTCGGGCTCTGTGCTGACGGCTCGAAGCCTGGAGCCTGGAGCCTGCTTTAGATTCTGTGTCTCCCTCTCTCTCTGCCCTTCTCCTGCTCACTCTATGTCTCAAAAATAAATAAATGTTTAAAAAAATTAAAAAAAAAAGAATACAGTATGTAATGTGTACATACGGAACGTATTACTCAACTGTTGCCATTATTGGGAAGGCTTCTGACTGACAGAAGGCTATCAGTAATCAGGTTTGGGGGAGTCGAAGGTTATACGCAGAGTTTTGACTGTGTTGGAGGCAGGGGTCATTGTCCCCAAGCCCCACGCCAGGTTTTCCAAAAGCCTATTGTATTTACTTCTCTTCTGAGTAGAGAGGAAAGATAAGAGGGGCCTAGAAATAAGAGAACTACGTTATTTGCCTCTGTTCTCAGGTATTAAATCCATTTCCCTGGGAGCCAGGCATCTATAGACTTCAGGAGGACCCAGTTCTAGAGGTCCGAAAAGCCTTTGTGATTAGGTAGCTATCCAGATATGGTGATCCTATTTGCAAGACTTGGTACTTCTGGAAATCCCCAGAAAGAGGCCGAAGGGCCGCTCCTCCGAGTCGCGAGCCTGTTGTCGCACTGTATCCAGATGGCTCCGGCTCTGACAAGTCTTCCCCCCCCCTCCACCCCCTCCCCTGGTTCCGAGAGCACGACCAGCTGTCGGCCACATCGCCGTCTGGGGAACCACCTACGGATGGCAGCCAGGCCTTGGGTGAGAAGAGCCGCCTGCCTCAGTACGCCAGCCCCGCCCGCACCGCTTCTGCCCCAGAGTACGAAACCGAAGTCCCCACAGCCTTGTCTCTTGGCAGCCAGACTCGTCAGCACCTCTCCGAGAGGGAAGGATGCCACTTGGCCAGCCCCCGTGAGGCAGCCCGCCTCTGCCCGGCAGCTGGGCGCTCGCTCTCCCTGCCCCCCCCCCCCGGCTGTTCCCCCACCTGCCCAACGGCTCCTCCCAACAGCTTCGGGATACAGGTCTGTGGCCTTTATTTCACGCTAAGCTACTGAGCCGAAATTACCACTAATAAACTGCAATTAAAACAAATAACACGCCAGCTCTGTGCACCAGGAGTATTTCAGGCACTGACCTGCAGGTTTCTGCCAATAGCATTAAGCCGTCTACTGAACCGGGGCCGGAATTATTATCTTTTTTTTTTTTTTTTCCAAATGATAAACTAGTAACACGCTTTCCGATACTGGCCGCCTCCTCCTCCTATTTCGATCCTTACAAAATTCCATGGGTATATTTGGAAGGAGGTAGGAAGTTGGCCTTCAATTATTCATTCATTTTAAAGCTCTTCACAAGAAGGGGAGGTGGGGACTGTGAACTAAGAGTTCTTTTTGGGCCCGTCCTCCTTCTACTGCTTCTGTACCCAGATCCTCGCCGTTTTTACTCTCTCGGGCCATGTCGAAGGAGCCTTCAGAATAGTGATCTGGAACTTACGCACCATGAAATGCAGACGGTGTCATGTTCAAACAGACTCAGTTCGGTATCCATAACCTCGGAAGACAAGGGCGCTTTGAGTTCCTCTGAAGTCAGGGAAAGGGCCGGGAAGACGCAGAGGTGCTGGAGGGCACGGACAAGCAGAAGGCAGGCTCCCCACCCCCCCTTGCGGCTATTGACCTCTGCGTTCTCTAGCTTTCTCAGGTGCAACCGCTTCCTAAGATGTGCATCCCAAGCAGAGTTCCAATGCTTCGCTGCACTGGGTTATACCAAGAAGGGACAGATCATGATGGCCCGGGTGTTTAAAGACAGAAGGGGGGGAGGGAGAGAGACAGAGGGAGGAGAGGAGAGGAAAGGAGAGGAGAGGAGAGCAGAGGAGAGGGAAGGAAAGAAGGGAAGCAAGGCAAAGAGAAGAGAAGAGAAGAAAAAAAGAAAGGAAAGGAAAGGAAAAGAAAAGAAAAGAAGAAAAGAAAAGAAAAGAAAAAGAAAAGAAGAGAGAAGAAAGAAAAGAACAGGAAAAGACAAATCCTGTGCACAAAGGGCTGCAAGTGACGACAGGAGACTCCATATTCAGAAGCCACATTTTTTACAGGTAGAGGATTTCACAGCTGCATATAGGTTGACAATTATAACATCAACGCATTTGTCCAAATTAAATACTCAAAAGGAAATAACACTCATAATTCGCAAATTCTTCAAATCAGAAACAACACCCTGGCAAAACAAACGAAAACCTCTTTGGTAGTAACCCCTTGTTTCAAAACTACTTGCCAAAATGGATGTCCAAACAAGGTGCTTCTGGTTCAGGTTCACAGAGACGGGACACAGAATGGAAGTGCGTTAATCCTTCCGTTCACAAACACGTATGCCACAAGGAAGGACGGAGGGGCCGTGCTGGCACACCCCTCGAGACACGTGAGCAGAGAGTGGCGGTCTGAGGTTCCGTAACCCGTGGATCCATCCCGCGACGCAGACAAAGCAGCAGCGTTCAGGACACACAGAGGACGGCTTGGGAAAGAGAGAAAGGACCCTTCTCCAGAAGCGCACGGTCTGGGAATGCCGACCAACACCCTGGCACCCCCGCAACAAGAAGCTTCTGCAGGATCGCAGACGCGGCTGGGGGGCTGGGCCTCGAGCGCACAGTGGGTGAGCAGAGTACGTGAGCGCACAGTGGGTGAGCGGAATAGGGGAGCGCGCGGCAGGCGAGTGGCGCCCGGGCGAGACTCCCCGGGGACGGCTCCCTGGCAGCCTCCTGTCTCGACTCTGCACCAGCGCCAATTCTCCTGTTCGCATCCAGGGCTCTTCCGTTTCGGGAAACGCTTATTTTCTTTCCCTGACTGCAAAGCGCACTAACGCTGGAAAAGGCAGTCCTGCAGCGAGGGTGGGTTCCGCGAGTTCGTCCTTGCAAACACCGGGAGCACACCGCGCGCTGGCGGCCACGCGGGTCAAACGGGGATCTGGGCATCTAAGCTCCCTGACAGTTCCACGGGGGTGACTGTAACTTCTCAAAGGTCCACAAGGAGTCCGTGAACACCTGGATCCTTACTTATCTAGAAGCTCCTGATTTCCAGGCCCTCTCTACTCGCACACAGAGAACGAGTCTGAAGACGCCACCCCCTCACGCAGGTGCTCCGAGAGTACGGCTGTGGGTCCTGGGCGGAGAGGACAGACCGCGGGTCCAGGCCTCCTGGGCGCGCACCTTCCCAGGTCCACTGCTCCCTTAGTCCCAGTAAGTGAGGAAGCACAGCCAGGGCACGAGACAAGCGCACTGTCCCAACCGCGCCCAGCCTCG
This sequence comes from Paguma larvata, assembly GCA_030068075.1. Classification (NCBI taxonomy): domain Eukaryota; kingdom Metazoa; phylum Chordata; class Mammalia; order Carnivora; family Viverridae; genus Paguma; species Paguma larvata. Next base: position 6,720,472 of record CM057826.1, read on the forward strand.
CTCTTCCAGCCGCTATCACGCCCCTCCGGACAATCCTTCTGGACAATCCTCAGAGTCTGAATGAACCTGAAGCCTCATTCACGTTCTTGAAAATACATACCAAGAGAGGAGAAACCGTCTCTGTCCTGTACATGCTATATTCCCAGGGCAGGGCTTGGGCTCTGGCACAAAGGAAGTTTCTAGTAATCATTTTTTAGGTAACCAAACGCTACCTTTCATCCTAGGACTGCTCTGGACTACAGCAAACAGAAAGAGTCCACATTAAAATGGAACCCCTGGGTAAGCCCTTAAGAACATAATATGGGGGCTTATAGGGCATCTAGGCGGCTCAGCCCGCTCCTCCTCCTGACTCCTGGTTTCCACTCAGGTCGTGATCTCACGGTTCATGGGATCCAGGCGCGGAGCCTGCCCGGGAACCTCCGTTTCCCTCTCTCTCTCTCTCTCTCTCTCTCTCTCTCTCAAAAATAAATAAATAAACATTAAGGAAAAAAAGAAGAAGTAGAAGAACATAACAGACCACCATCTCTCTCTGAGGGTTTAGAAAACTTCCTGCCTGGAGACAAACACTGCTCGGCCTCCGCGTCTTCCAAATTCTGGAACTCTATGGAATGGTCCTAGCAGTTAGGAGGCCCTCGACATTCAACAAAGAAGATGCTATAAGCCAGCCAAACGCACTGCCCTTCCTTTGCATCGAACCGACTTCCGGTCTGCCATGTCAGTTTGAATTAAGACAACAGAAAGGCCTGTCGGAATAAAACTGTTAAAAATTAGCTCAGCCTCTTGTAAATTATGGATTACTTTACAAGCAAACAAACAAAAAAAAAAACCTTGGGGAAAAACAATCGACACTCACTGCCAAGGACAACTGTATGCCACATATATATTTAATAAGGAAGGGTTTCTCTAGACATAAGGAAATGGAAATAGAATTCTTCCAAAGCGAACTGGTCACCTGGCTCCCGCCTGGTTGGGGGCAACCTTTTCAGGAGGGTAACTGTATCTCTTCTTTTCTCCACAGATGGAAGGCCGCTGTGAGAAGCAAGACTTTCCAGCCCGAAAGTCCTCCTTTGACCTTCTTTTCCTATAAACAAAACAGAAGGGGGGAAGGGGGACCTCAGCTGTTCACCTCTAGACCCCTACCAATAACATAAAAATAGCCCTGTTAGGTTTTTAAGCGTCCTCATCACCAAGGTACCGTCATCTTCCACTCGCCTGAACCGCTGCCAATTTTATCAGCTCCCACTCTGCCTAGCGCCCAATTCCGTAGCGTCTGACCCCTTTGTTCACAGTGAGAGGTGAACCTGGTGTTATCTCCACAGGATGATGTATTGTTGGACCAAAGCGATCAATCCTAACTCAGATTCGGGTCGCCAACGCAAAGATGTGGAACGGGGATGTGGTCGGAGCCCCTGACACGCGCTGTCCAAGAGCCCATGACTAATTCTGGATCGTTGGAAACCGGCCACCGCAGGATACATTTGAACTTGCTAAAAATAGCCCCCGCTACCTCCACACTGGTCCGACTTACTGTGGCAGCAACAGAGCCGGGCTCAGAGCTGGCTCGCGCCTCTGGCATGCAGTAAAGGAACAGAATTTCATGACAGGGGATTTTTGAGATCGTCCAGAAGATATTTCACATAGATCCTTCACTTTAGAACTTACCGTTAAATAGTTGAAAATGAAAGATGATGAATATAGAAATGAATGTCTTTGCTCTAAGTAGAAGCTAGCCATGCTGTAGACTGTAGATCAACAGAAAACAATTGATACTATTTTCGGAATACTCCCTGGGCCTCCACTCCACTTAAGTGTGGAGCATTTCATTAAGTAAATCCAAGTAATCATCTGCAAGCCAATGTGAGAAAAGGAAACAGCTAACAACCTCCCGATTGTTCAGAAAAGCAAAGCATTTCAAACATGTACATTTTACCATTCCCTGCGTACTCTAAGTATGTCTTTATAAGAATTCCTTTAGCTTTCTACCAATTCCTAAAAGTCTAACGCCAAACCCTTATAGAAGCACACCTGCAAAATCCTTTTCTTTCTACACACTGGAAGATACCAGAGATAGACCCGTTTGGTTGGCCCTGATGGCCCTGGCCATGGGAACTTTGGAAATAGCCGACATGAGCTGTAACATACTCAAAACCGACATATATTCATAAACCGTAACATTATCAGCAAAATGGCTAATTGGCAGAAAGCAAAGTTGACCCCAAGAGCTAGGTTTAAGAAGACACAGTAGGGGCGCCTGGGTGGCTCAGTTGGTTAAGCATCCGACTTCGGCTCAGGTCATGATCTCACAGGTCTGTGAGTTCGAGCCCCACATCGGGCTCTGTGCTGACAGCTCGGAGCCTGGGGCCTGCTTTGGATTCTATATCTCCCGCTCTCTCTGCCCCTTCCCCACTCACGCTCCGTCTCTCAAAAATGAATAAACATTAAAAAAATAATAATAAATAAAAAATAAATAAAAAGACACAGTAGCCCTTACCTGAGGAATGACAACGATAAACACGAGCAAGCCCACACACTTTGAAATGAGCGGCCTCCCCAGCGGTGTTTCTTATTTGTTTTCCTACACGTACCCCTGCAGGCTTAACGAAACCTGGTGTTCAGTCAAAAGTGCAATTAAAGAAGAACCCCAAAGGCCGCTCGGGGCCCCATGTCAGTCGCCCGACTGGGCCATTCACTGACTGCACTCTTTGTCCAGGCGTCTTGACGAAGATTTTACCAAGCCTCCAATCCCGGTCCTAGTCTCCCCACTTAGCACTTCCTCCAACAACCCCAAGGCAGGAAATTTGGGGCCCAAAGCCGGTCCTCTGGGGAACATACACTTTCCATTTAAACACAAAAACTTAAAAGCACTTACTTAATGGCAAATCCTAAACTGCATTCAAGCCCATGAGCTACGACCAGCACTTAAAGAGATTCTTGATTACAGACCACTGGGGGTGAAATTGTAGCCGCGTGTTATGGGCCGCACGGCCCCTCCGAGGGACAGGCTGGCCAGAGTTCAGGTCCACGGGTGCCGTGCTCCCATGCAAAGTGTGCCGTACCCCAACAGGCTCTTCTGCAAATCACAAGCTCCCTGACAACGGGAAAGATGAGAACTTTTGCTGGTCTCAGACACAGGAGGTCAGAACAAGCCAGTGTGGACTTTATTAAATCGAGAAAAGACAAACGAACCAACATTCTCTGGAGCTCAGAGGGGTCTCCACTATTCAAGGGGACCCTTTCTGTGCCCTCTTTCATGTTGACCCCAAACCGACCCACCAGATGTTCCAAAACTGGAGAAGGATGTAGGGTGACACTTTGGAGCATTCTGGAAGTCGAGCTGCACCTTACCGTGCCTCTCTAACCTACAACCCCTGGCTCAGAAGTCATGATGACTCTTTTCCCTCCTTAGAGAAAAAAATCAAAGTAATCAGTCACTAAATAAAAAAAACCTAGGATTTTTTTGAAAGACTATCAAGAAATGCAGGGTCACAAAGATGAAATGAAAAATGTTTCTCTGCTCTCCTTCCCCAATTCACACCAAAGCCTGCACCACTCCCTTCTAGCAACCAAAACAAACAAATAAAATGCACTTCTAAATGGTGTTTGAATCTGCGGTGTGAGATTTTTGGCTATAACTCAGATTATATAAGAAAAAAGTTCCAGGGCGCTGAGGTGGCTCAGTCAGTTAAGCCTCCGACTCTTGGTTTCAGCTTAGGTCATGATCTCTCTGTTTGTGAGTTCAAGCCCCATGTGGGGCTCAGCACGGACCGTGGCAGAGCCCGTTGAGATTGTCTCTCCCTCTCTCTCCCTTTCTGTCCCTCCCCCACTATCTCTTTCCTTCTTTGTCTGCCTCTCCCCCACTCAGGCTTGCTCTCTCTCCCTCTCTCTCTCTCAAAAGAAATAAGTAAACTTTAAAAAAGAAAAAGGAAAAAAGTCCCTTTAAATTCTATGCAGACCCAGGAAAATGCCCTTCTTTATCAAAAACTTACAGTACGTTCCTCTCGGTAACCCCTTCCCCATGCTTTTGTCAAGTTTATCTTCTCTCTGGTCATGGTCCAAGTTCAAAGCATTAATTTCCTTGAGACTACCTTAATAAACAATTAATTTGTCAACAGAGACTCTTTTTAAAATGGTCTTCAAGATGTTTTCATTGACAGGGTATCTGATCACTATGAAGACTGATGTTCCTCTATTGTCCTGTGGTTTATAACTGTAGCGACGAAAGCCCGAGCATTTACACTGACTCCATGAAGGTTCTCAGTCCGGCATGAGTGATGTGTGGGACCTCCGGGAGGCCCCCTGCCGATACCATCCCCGGGGGGCACATCCCATCCGATCTCCACTGTGACTCCTTCCCGGGCTTTCCTCGGCACCAAGATTAACCTCAGTGAGATGGAAACCCACCAGGTGGGCCTGGAGAAATTGTTCAAAGTTAAATAACATTTGCAGGCGTAAGCTTTCCAGTGAATGAATCTTTGCAATTCTTACTTGCCAGCTTGCAGTTTCCTGAATGATTTCTTTTCACAAGCTGGTGATAGGACCTAGGAATTCCATCACTGCTGGCAGACGGAGAGTAAATTTGGCTCCGGGCCTGACTTTGGAGTCGACTTGGAAAGCGGAGACGGCCAAGATGCACTGGCTGGGTTTGCAGAGCTCTGCAAAGGGCTCCCCTCCCCACACCTCCCCCAGCCCCACCGCCCGGCCCCACCCCCCTGAACAGTGTACAATTTACATCCATCCAAGGGTGGTATTTTTAAATAAAGAAAGTTGCAGGAAAACACTGGTTTAAGACGTGCATTGTAAAAGACAAAAATGGGCTGGCTAGGTAGAGTGGGAAATATTTTCCACCTGGGTCCCTGGGTTTAGGTATCCCCCCCTTGCTGGGCACCACCCTCAAGGTATGACTGGGGGTGGAGGGCAAGGAAGAGAGATTCAAAGGGGGAGAGGGGGAGGGCCTGATGCGTAGCTGCAGGGAAGCTTCAGATCCCTTCCATCATGACGGGACCCAGGAGCGGAGGGGTTCCTCCTGCCTTAGGGCAAATGTTTCCAGATGCATGCTTTTCCCACTTGGGAGCACCATCAAACGTGCAGCACACGTTGGGGCGTGACCTATGAGCCATACATTCCTGTCACACTCTTAACTGACCCTAGCCGAGGTCGATCCATGTGAGGCAACGCGAAGCAGCAGACAAACAAGACTGCGTGAGAGAACGTGTCTGTCGTGGCCACGTCACATCGAGAGGAACTCTGGGGCCCCTCCTCAAAGAGTCAGGCGCTGAAGACGCCAGACAGTATCGGACAGGACAAAACCTGGCAAACCCCTTTCGCATGGCGGGGTGCGCACCGCAACAGAGAAGGGAAGGGAGAGAGAGGGAGCTGGAGCTTAGGAGAAACCATACGGTCAATTAGCAGACGTCATGAGCTCAGCCTGGCTAAAACTTTTCTGGTAAAGGAGGAACGTAATAATCAAAAGACCGCTGGGTTAGTAGAGACACTGAAAATGCCATCGAAAGATATCTGAAGAACAGCCCTGTTGGAACAGAAAAGAAACTAGAGTCCAGCATTCTCCTTCCCACATTGGGCATCTGGGCCCCTTACCCCGGACAGAGTTCAACAACTGAGCACTGGATCTTTGTTCTGACAACGCCATCTTCCTTTCCTACAGCCTAGCAATATTAGACCTAAGTCACGAAAACGCCTATCTTTACTTCCTAGCTCAAACTTTAAAGGAGTTTTCCTTCGCCGACAGGTTGGCAAACTTCCTCTGATTTTTTTTTTTAGTGTTTTCATTTATTTTTGAGAGAGAGACAGAGTGCGAGTTGGGGAGGGGCAGAGAGAGAGGGAGACATAGAATCCAAAGCAGGCTCCAGGCTCTGAGCTGTCAGCACACAGCCCGACGTGGGGCTTGAACCCACAAACCATGAGATCACGACCTGAGCCGAAGTAGGACGCTCAACCAACTAAGCTGCCCAGGTGCCCCAACTTCCTCCAATTTAAACTTCAGAGTGATGACAGGAAGGAGGGGGAGGAGGAATCTGCACATAGTAGGCTCACACAGCCCAGGGCTGGGAAGTGAACATTCCAGGCTGTTTCTCGGTTCTGCGTTGCCAGAGTGAAGTTAGGATCCTATACATCTTAGCGTTTAAAATCAATATTTGATGTTAATATACGGGTGCTTTCCAGAAAAGGAAATGATTCAGAAGAAGTAAAAAAAATCATCAAAAATGGTCTAATACATTTTCTTCACTGAGGACAATGCTGTCACGTAGTTCCTTACATAACATTTTGTGTTACTTTCATTATGATCAATTCCACCTATCAGATCAGACACAAATCAATAGTTCTCTAAAGGAGGTCTCAAAGCAAGAGAACATCCCATTGCTTCTTACTCTGGATGTTTCAAAACTAAATATCAGTCCCAGCAACACGGAAATTGCTCTAATCATGTAACCAGTCAATCTGTTTAATAGCTATCCTTGAAATCCGGAGAATATTAGCTCATTGAAAATGAAAGAAAACAGCGCCTAAACAGTATGTTATTGACCGATTAAAACCATCAAAAGTGACATCGAAAATAAAAATGTCACCCACTCCTTTGCCCTCTAAGAAGCCTGCGGAAATACTAATGTCATCTCAAAAATAATTCCTTACCACTCACCAAGGGTGAGTAATAATTTAGGATTGGTAATAGAAAAACATAGTCATTTTATAAATACTACTCTTAATTTGCATCTAGGCTACAAGTTTCAGAGCAGGCAAATTCAGAATACGCCAATCACAAATAACCCTGGTAAGAAGTCAAGAAAGCGATTGCACTAGATTTTGAAATCTCGTCCATTTCAGGTTTTGCATGCAACTACAAAGACGGAAGAAATTAAACACCGTTAGCAAATGCTTGTCGGAAACATCACAGGGCTGGAGAAAAATATTTTATTACTAACGGAGAGACGCATATGAGCTCCGAGGCCTGCGAGTTGCAGCCAGCTCTCGAAATCCATTCTGGGTTTATCTGGAGCTCGGACGGTCTGTGCCAAAGTAAACACTCCCACGGAAAGTCACCATGTGGAAACCAACTGGTGGGGAGAGAGCAAGGTGCCCAAGAGAGAGCCGCGGGAGCCCGTGGCAGGAAGCAGAGAGGATTTTAATGCCCTTGACAGATGGAAGTTGCAATAAACAAGAGGGAACAGCTAAAGACGTACTTCCACCCAGAGACAACAGGCAAAGAGCCAAGGAAATTACAGGCGATTCATATGTATCTCTGCCCATCACCTAATTCCAGCTTGCACTGTAGCTGCAAAACTTGTCAAAGCAGAATAGAAAGAGCTAGAAGCGATTCTACTGTGACTCTTCTTCTACAAGAGGGGAAAAAAAAAAAAAAAAAAAAAACCCAGACTCTGCTTTAAGGACTCAGGCTCTGGGCATTTAAAAAGTCTGCATCCTGCGCTGGCGGTAGCTGTTAGAAGTTACCCACCTCACCGGCCGCAGCAAAGGCCGTGCTAAGAAAATGTACGAGGACCCAGAAGCAGGCCTCGCGAGGCGTTCCCCCATCACAGGAAAGCAGCCCTGTCTGTGAGCAGAGACCCTCCGGGAGCTCCAGACCCCGAGGCTCTGATGAGACCAGGAGATGCTGTGTTTGGAAAAGACGGTCCCTCGAGCCATGCTGCATAATAAAACCGGCAGAAGAGCAGTCTACTCTAACCAAGGACTGGGAACGGAGGGGCGTCGAACACCGACGAGGCAGACTGGCTGGTTAGTTGAATTGAGTGATTTAATTCAGTCCCGCGGTCTCATCTGAAAAGAGCCTGGGTGTGCCCATTTTCATAAAAGAGGTCGCAGTTCGGACACGCTTCCCAGGAAGAGCCTCGGCGTCCAAGAAATGCCAACCACCTCAGCATCCCACAGCCTCGGGGCTAGTCTTAGTGGAAATCAGAGAAACACAGAGTAGGAATGCCACTCACCAGCAGGGTTTGTCTAGGCCAAGGGCAGTTTGAGGCACTCGGACAGTAGAGATTATGTCCTAGGTCTTTTTTTCTTAAAAAACGTTATTGAGATAGAAGTTACATACCATAAAATTTCCTCCTTAAGTGGACAATTCAATGGCTTTTAGTAACCGTATGGGGCAGGGCTGTAGGACTCTCTTCACAATCCAGTTTTAGGACTCCTGTTGCCGTCATCTCCAAAAGACCTGCCTGCCCCTGGTCGGTCCCTCCCAAATCCCCATCCCCGGCCCCAGGCAACCACCCATCCGCATTCAATCTTTATAGGCTTGCAGTTTCTAGACATTTCATACAAATCAAATCATAGGATATGTGGTCTTCAGTGACTGGCCTCTTGCACGAAGCATAACGTTTTGAAGTTCGCACATAGTGCGGCATCTCTCAAGAATCCATTTGTTGCAGAATAAGTAGTCCATTGTACGGCCGTAACACATTCTGTTTACCCACTCATCTGTTTCTGCTTATTAAATCTATAAATCCAACTAAGTGACTAGGCTTATTGGCCTAATCTCAGAAATAAAGTAAGAAAGCTTGCCATATCTCTAAACTTAAGTCTAGAATTTCTGAAATCTCTATAATGTATGAAGATGTAATGAGGATTCCACATGTCCTGGAATTTTTTTGAGGGAGGGGAGTGCTATTTCTTTTTATTTTCTTTTTAGTGTTTGTTTATTTTTGAGAGACACAGACAGAGAGAGCACAAGCAGGGGAGGCGCAGAGAGAGACGGAGGCACAGAATCTGAAGCAGGGTCCAGGTTCCGAGCTGTCAGCACAGAGACCGATGCAGGACTCGAACCCATAAACCGGGAGATCGTAACTTGAGCCAAAGTCCAAACGCTTAATGGACTGAGCCACCCAGGTGCCCCAGGAGTGCTATTTTAAGTAAGTAAACAATATCTTTGAATTCCGTCTCTTATGTTTTATATAGATGTCCTAAAACACATGAAGTGTTTTTATGCGAATTGCCAAGTCAACCTTCTCAGTCCCAGGGGCACACCTCTCCTCCAGCTGAGACCGTCCAGTGTCCCGGGTCCAAGGACCCATCCTGCACTCCGGCGGCCCCAATCTGACCAGCCCCGGACCTAGGCTCAGCAAGCAGCTGGTCCAGCTTCCTTGGCTCCACCACCGCATGCAGATTCAAGGACCTGTTCCCTCCACCTGACCTCCGGGTCATAACTTAGTTCTGGTGTGCTTCGTGTTCTCGTTCCTGAGGCTCCACCTTGGTTACCAAACACCCTCGCCACTCCTGCAGAGACGCCCCACCACGCTTCCGGTCTCCTCCTCCCCTTCATCTTCTGGAGCACCTGTTTCTGGAAGGCTCCAGAGACACGATGCAGATGGGGGGTTGTGACCCAGACCCCGTACCGAGGCTGGGCCACCTCCAAGTCCCTCCACGTATTCCACCTCAACAGAGCCTCTATCAACGTCCAAGTCAGAGAGGGACAATTTCACCACTGTCAACCGCTGCCTCCCCCACCACCCCCTCCAGCTGCCCCCTCTGGCCTGGGATCCGGCCACCTCCGCAGACCCGTCTCCAGCACCAGTAGGCAGGCACGTCCCCCGGGGGCTCCTCCAACGCACGGGAATTTACACGACAGACGTCTTAGACGCAAATCCTTATTTACTTCGTGCTGTATGTCAACAGACATTAACAATGGCTTAACTACCATATCTGCGGACCAAGGGAGTTTAATATCCAGAGCAATTATCTTGGCTTTGTACCGCCAGCTACGAACCCTGCTGTCAGCTTTACAACCGGTCAAGTTTTACGGCAGGTCTAACTCTCGGTCCTGCAAGAGGAATCCCAGAACCCAGTTGTGATTCTACAATCCATTTGGTTGCAGGACGTCCGAGCCCCGAGGTCCCTGGCTTCCGACGCCTTCTTTCGGCAGAATGCTAGCGCGGTCCTGGCAGCCGGCAGCTGCAGCCTGGGCGGCGGGCTGAGCACGGCTTGGGAAGCCCTCTTCCAGATGTGCCCCGTCTCCAGTTGTGTTCCAGAAAGGGAAGTTCTTTGTGAGGAACGTTATCTGGAGTCCGTCTGGGAGGACGGCACCGCTTCCAGGAAGTTTAAGCCGAGCAGGAGTCATCGGATAATTTGGCAGACAAGTCAACAGACACCGCTTAGCAGAATGTCTCTTATTACTTTTTTGGACTCTGCTTTTCTTTGCCTAGGCACATCATAAATCGTTGTCAAAATGCTGGGGGAATTCGAACTGATTGAAAGAGGCTCTATTTCCCGTGAACAATTTGTCCTTGCTCGGTCCTGATTGTCACTTGCCTAGAACTTGTTTAATTTCACGTCTCAGCAAATACAGTCTCATTTCGCCAGGAGAGCTGGCTTCTGATACCATCACTCTCCTGGTTATGTATCATACGTATCTGTAATTGAATTACCTATTGCGGTAATGTGATCTACTCACAAATGTACATAAAAACGCAACATAAAATAAAATTGTTCCATATATACTTCCTCATCATCCCACAGAGGCGCGGGATGGCCAATTCCAGAGATACGGTGACAAGTAAGGAATGAAAGATGGGAAGATAAAAGATTAGTGGGTTCGTGGCCTTCCAGAAAGAAAAAATACTCCCTCCCAGAAAAACGTATCCTCTTTCAGGATACAGTGCTTTTCAATATTAATCAGGAAACCAAGTCTAGCACACGTGGGGGGAAAATAGAGCAAAGATTGGAATGATTTTATTTTTTCCAAATGTAGCACTATGCCAATATATTTTAAAACTCAGGAGAGGGAAATAAAGTATGTCTATCTTTGCTCTTGTCAGATAACCATTAATCTTGACCAAAAAAAATAGAGGGAAAAAAAGAAAACAGCAAGTCCTATGAAAAAATTTGTGTCTTTTGGAGCCCAATGTTGGGTTAATCCTATTGTAAATGTCATGCCCCAGGTGAAATACAGTTTGTCTTTGAAGTTGCCTGGCTTCAAAACACTGAAATCCAGAGACAGGTTTCCTTAGTTCTACAACCTGTAGATGGCAAGGATTAATTGTGTCGATACCAGTACATTTTAATAAATTACTTACTCTCTATCTTCTCTTGGATCAAATTTTCATTTGCTTTACTCTGTTTGACTTCAATTCCAAATCGAAACAAATTTTAGGTAGGCTCGTTGAAAGCGAAAAGTTTACTTGTGTATATTCTAGCTGACTTTAATTTTCTTTCTTCTTGTCTTGCTGTTAGAAATTGATTTCATATATCCAGATAACCAATACCTAACAAATTCATCGAAGAAGTAAGACCAGTGTATTTATCAAGCCTACCCACAGCTGCTCCTTCAAACTGCTCCCCCGTGCGGGGTTCCTCACCTGTTGAATTCACCGTTATGATGCTACCAACTGGTGCAGGGATTAGAGACGGCAGATTGCCCCCTATGTACAGGAGACCATTTCTACACGGCAGCAAGCAGCGTGATAAAAACCGGTAATTTTCAACAAAGCTTCTGCGTCTCAATTTTAAAAGGTTGCTGGAAACATATGCGAAAAATGTCTGTGTTGTCAACAACAGTACACAGAGTAGCACAAACAACTCGAAGCATTTGTATATACTCCTCTGAGTTGTCAAGAGAACAGTTCACTCTCTCTGCCTAAATTTGCAAATAGATGCAGGTGGGCAGAAATGGACAAGGTTCCACGCCGCACACTCTGCACTTGGGCGGAACCCAATTTGTTAGATGCTGTAATTTACATTTTAAAAATTATTTAACACTAAACAGAAAAATTTGTCACCTTGGTGTTATAATTACACCCTAAGCAATTTGTCTAAGTAACTATAGCAACAATTTCAGAAGCATTTTTAAATACAACTTGGGTATAATTTTAGAATCAAGAATTATGGAGGGTTTACTGCAGGATGCAGGACTACTTTTCTCAAACACTTGTACATAAATTCTACTACAGAATTGGTTTCCTAGACTCAGACAGATTATAAGCTAATTTGTTCTATCTTGCACACTATATGACTGGCAATGCAAACCTTCTGAGATTATTTTCTTATCTCAGTTATTTCTAGACTTCTTAATTACTTGTTTATACGATGGACTGCCTTTTATCCCTTTGGCTGGCCATGTAGCAAAGTTCTTTTTCACCCGCCCCCACTTTCCTGTATGTGGACCAGAACCAAAGCCTTAATTTCAATGGTTGTGTAACCCAAAAGAAAGACGTTAGAATCATTCGAAATACTCCTCAAGCTAATAAAAATGATGCAGTGATTCCTTAAGCAGCTCTCTCCAACATCACGGGCATTCAACATAGTCCCAAGGAACAAGCATATAACGAAGAAAAGTTTTTCTGGTTTAACATCTGTCCCTGAATTAAGAGTCTAAAGTGACTCTCAAGCAAGACGTCTTCCTGCAAAACCATGGATTGGGCTTCAGAAGGGTTGTGAACTCTCCAAAATTTAAGCGAAAGCTTCCTTTGATGCCCAGCGTATTCACCGTGGCCCCAGAGCTGACAACTTCTAACAGTCATGGCGCTGTGTGTTTCTATGTTCCATTCTCTCCAGACATGCTGAAGAAATCATTTTAAAAGGAAACGGCAGTGAAGAATGCAGGTTTATTTTTACCAAGTTCTGAACATTTCAGAAACTTGTTTTGGGCAGAGACAAGCTTTACCACCCAGGAGACCAAAGTCTTTGCTCTCAGCAGGGATCTTGCAGCTGTTTGCCATTAAAACAAGCAAATAAGTTAGTGCAATTCCTAAAAGGCATAAAATGATTAGCCCCATTCATCTTCTCCCTATTAAGGGAAGTATGCACAGGCTGAAAGCACGGCAAAGCAGGTACCAATCCCTCACCCCTGGGTTCCGTGAGCGGGCGAATGATTAGTGTGACCTTTCAGCACCACGGATCAGCTTCTATTTTGTGGTAAAGTTTTTACAAGAAAGAAACTCCAGGAGAAAGAAATCTGTGTTCCGAGTGGCCCAAACAATTACATTTCAGACTGCTTTTTCTTTAAAAATAAAATGAAAAATGGTTGGATAAAAAAAAAAAATCCATGTCTCCTTTGATACAAACACAGGCATAGACCAGAAAAGTGATTTGGGTGATACACAATTTCAGGTATTACTTCCTCGAACTGAAACTGCGAACTGGTCACTCAGAGTGGTCACGGTCAACGTTACCCCCTCTTCAACAATAAAAGTGGCCCAATTAGCAATGAACTTAATCCCAATTACATGTTAAAAGTCTCGCCTAGTAAGGACTGTTCTTTCTGTGTCTACTTAGGGAGGACTCACTGCAGAATTAATAAGGTATCCGCTGTTTCCAAACTGGCTATTAGGACAGAGCTTTTCTGGATAAGCTAACTGTGACAAACATTGCTTTTCTTATAAGCAAGATATCACAACCATTAGTAACGCCTGGCATTGTAACTAACATCCTCCCGAGAAACGGAACCTTGTCAGTATTAAACATACTGACAACACATGATCATTATTATTACTACTATTATTATTATTTATTTATTTATCTTTGAGTAAACGGTCACAAGAATGAAGACAGATGCACAGACAGGAAGAGTTTCCGGGGATATGTTTGTCTCTGGAAGGAACCTTTATCTAGACTTATGCTTGGCAACCACCTTTCCTGTCCCTTCTCTTAGCACGGCTGACAGCTCTCTCTGGTTAAAGAATCAGCTCCCGCCCACCTCCCCTCCACCCCCAAGACCTGCCAGTCCTCTTTTTTGTGGACTAGGACCCCCACGCACTCACCCAGGACAGAGTAACTGCTCTTAGCATCCTTTCTCCCTCCTCCAGTGCTCGCTCTCAGCGCCCCCTGCCGGCAAACCTCGGGACGCCGCAGGCGCAGGAAAGTTAAATCTCAACTCTGAGCCGCCGCATCCAGGTACAAAGCAAGGAAAAAGGGCGACGAGGTAGACGCGCTTCCCGCCAAAGCCCGGGGAATCCGGATCTGACCGCGCTAGGCCGGGCACTGGGCGCCGCGGGGAGGGAGCCCACTCCGCTCTTTGGCGACGGTTTCCCTGCACGTCTCTGGAGGACCGGTTCCCTCCGGGGCCCAGATGTACCTCTGGCTCCGAAATCCTGAGCCGGAGGATGCGAAACCGAGGAGCCGAGAAGAAATGCCCGGGAAAGGGACTCGCCTGGCTGCAACCCATCCGGCAGCCTCCGGCCCCAGCATCCCCAGTCTCATTCTCCCTCATTAACCAAAGCGCCTGGCGGAGTTGAGCCCAAGTCCCACTGCCTCCCGGTTTCTCACACGCGCCGCAAAGCCCCTGTAACTCGAACAGGAAAATCCACCCCAGCCCAAGCCCCCGGGACCCCAGCGCATCGCTGGCGACTACGCGAGCCTGGATGCGCGCCGGGGGCGCGCTCAACCCCCGAATGCGCACCTTCCCTAGGTGTTGGGTAGGGGTCCCGCCTCGCTTACCGCCAGATCGCCCGCCAAGTCGCTTCCGCTCCTTACCTCAGCACGCTCCGACCTCGGCAAAGACAGGGACACAAACTTCCAGCCCGTGCACGAGCTCAAGTGTGGGTGCCCCGCACGGATGGCAGTCCTAATCCTGTGCGCGCAGCCACCGGCTCTCCCCCGCCAGTGCCTGCGGAGCGACCCTGACTGAGATCCACACGACCCACCCGCCGACCACTGCCGCCCCCGGGTCGCGGCCAGCAACGCTGCACGGCTGCCACGGCCGCGCGGGGACGGCGCGGGGGTCGCTCACCAGGTGCGAGGCGCGTTCCTCCTGCCAGTCATCCGGCGCCTGGGGCCCCGAGCAGCTCTGAGGGTCCTCTTCAGTGCCCGGCGAGGGAAGTCGAGGCAGCGGCCGCCGCAGCCCCGTACCACTTGCCCAAAGCCACCCGCCACTCGCGGCGCTCCGGGCTGGGGGCGTCGGTTTGAGCGCCAGGCGCACGGCTCCCGGGCGCGCAGCCGCGCCGGGGGTGAGCAGGTTCGTGCTCAGCGGGGGCGACGGACCGGGAAAGGCAAAGTTGGGTGCCGGAGCCAGCTCTGCAAGGGAGCCGCGGGTAGGAGACGGGAGCCCCCGGGAAGGGCCACGCGGGCCGGGCCGCCCCTGCGGAGAGTGGGAGCCGCCGCCAGGCAAGGGCCGCGGCCGGCAGGGGGCTGCGGAGCCCACCCGCGGCGGGAGGACACTGCGCGGGAGCGGGCTCAGCGAGAGCAGCCGCCGCCGGCGCCGCCTTCCCGGCGAGTAGAGAGGCGCGGGGAGCGCGGGCGGGGAGCTCGGGGCGGGAGCTCGGGGCCGCCTCGCCCCGCCCCGGCTCCGCCCCCGCCGCCGCGCCGCCTCCTCCCCTCCCCGCGCGGATGAAACCCGAGCGCCCCACCCCGCGCCTGACCTCCCTGGGCCCCGCCCCCCGCCACGGCCCTTCCCCGCCCTTCCCGGGACGGGACTCCCTCCTCGCCCGCTTGCCCCCTGCACCCCAGGAGCCCCACTCCTTCCTCCCTAGTGCGAGTGCGCCCGAGCGTTGACTTTCGGTGACTCCCTCTCCCCCCGCCTCGCAGAGACCTTCAGTGGCTCCCCCGCCCCCCATCCGGCGTCTCGGACGTGGCTGCTGGGGGTGGGGGGGGCGGTATAAAGGGCGGGAGACTGCGCGGGCCGAGCCCGGAGACGTGGCGCGCCCACCCTGCCGGTCTCATCTCCAGGTACGTGCGCGTCCCCCGGCCGAATCTGGCCATGTGGTGGGGGTGGGCAGGGGCCGCCGGGGCCTCCCGGACTCCGAGTTTGTGATTTTGTTTGTTTTGCGTGACATCCCCATGTGTGCTGTGAGCTGGAAACTCCTAAAAGACCGAGAGTTGCTTCGGGTTCTTGGAGGAGCTATTTTAGGGTGCCCCTCCCGGCTAGTCCGGCCGGATTTCAGTGGCATGAAGTTAGAGAAATGAACAAATCCGACCAACCAAGGGAGGCAAGTCAGGGGGATCCCCAGGTAGCCACGCTGAAAAGGAACCCTCGGATGGACAGTCGACTCGTCCAATTCTGGACCAAATGGTACTTGTTGCACTTTTGCCGGATCTTTTGACCTTGTGAAGCGAGTATAAAAGTGAAAAGATTCATAGCTGGAAAGCTTTGTACTTTTCAAGACGCCTAGCATTTGATAGTTTGTTGCAAAACTTCCATTTAGAACACTGAAGGGCTGGGGGGTCGCCGTTTCCGTCTGGATGGGGGTGGGGAACGGTATCTCTGGGCCCTGTTTTTCTGTGTCTTGGCCTCAGAGGATGGCTTTGAAGTTTCCTTTGCAAGAGGAAACGCATGAATGCTCCCGCCTCTGTCCCCTTACTACAGTGACCTGGGATACCCCTCTGCCCACATTCACACAACCGGTCCGGGGTCTGGTTCTTGGGATTTGTCAGACGTGGAAGGGCCTGGTGTACCCTAACTGTGCCACTGAGCTCATCTATAAAACTAAGAACACGTGTCTGGCTGTGAGGTGTCATGGCTCACGCAGTAGCCACGCAGACCCATGAGGAGGACAATAGACACACAAAGTGACATTGATTTGTCTTTAGAGTCTAGAGATATTTTTTATATAAAAGAACTAAATAAAAGCAATTCCAAAGTTTTCCATGGAAGTTCAGCCCGGCCCCAAAGCTCCAGTTTCTCTTTCTCGCTGCGGGTCCTCAAGGGCTCACTCGGATTTCCTGTAAGACGTCCAGAGGAAATGTCAGTAGTGGAGGGCCTCTTTGGAGAAGTATTCTTTCCTGAGCTGTGCTGGGGGCATTCCGCTGGGGGCATTCTGCCTGGGGCAGGGCAGCTGGCTGGCTCCTGGAGCCGTAATGGAAAGCTTAACACTTCTTCGTTCTGTGCCTGGCACGCAGGACCCAGCTCCTTCCTGACGTTCTCATTGATTCTTCTGCCTACGTGGCACCAGGGCCTTGGAGCCGGAGGAAGCCGGGCAAGGTCTAGCCAGGCCATTCTGCTCCTGGGGAGTTGGGGGAAGGGCAGGGAGGACACTGTCTTACGCTTGACCTTGCAGCCTTTGAGTAAGTGAGGGGACCTGTAGAGCCCCCAGCTCTCAGGAAAAAGGGAGGCAGGAATTAGGACCCACATGTCTTTAGCTAATCCTTGTCAGCCAGCCTCAACGTTATTACAGTTAAAGGCATGCACACTTGAAAAAAAAATGCTTGGCATATGGAGAGTTAAGCATTGGCAAGAAAATAACTTTCTACACCATATCCCAGGAGGGATCATAGCATCGTGTTTAATATGTAACTCTATGTATGTGGGGCGGGAGTCGATTTTATATGCACTGCACAGGCAATAAGGAAGCATTGTTAAAATATGTATATTTCATGATAATGAATTGCAAACAAATTAATAGTAAGAATGAGATAGTGCACCCTTAGTTTAAAGTGAAATGGACCCAACCGACGGTGTGATTTCACCTTGTTACCTGGGGAGAGCTCCTTTACTTTTCTGAGCTAGCCTTTTCATCTGGAGCCGACACCATACTGCTGGCGAGTGTGTCGTCTGTTAGCACGAAGGAGACAGGAGGGGGTGAAAGTGACACCCTCACAGGGACCAGCGCAGAGGTAGGGTCTTTTTTTTTTTTTAAGTTTATTTGTTTTGAGACACAGAGAGCAGGAGAGGGGAAGAGAGAGCGGGAGAGGGGAAGAATTCCAAACAGGCTCCCCACCTTCTGTGCAGAACGTGACACAGAGCTCAGACTCCCAAACCGCGAGATCATGACCAGAGCAGTAACCAAGAGGTGGACGCTCAACCCCCGGAGCCCCCCCCCGGGCGCTCCAGAAGTAGGCGCTTGACAAACAAAATTATTTTAAAGAATCCATGACTGTTTCCTTTTTGCAAACGAAATTCCTGAGTTTTCTTTTTTCCGTTGAGAAGTCATTCCTCATTGAAGAACTGCCCGCGTGCACAGCGTCTCATCGCACTGTAAAGGTAGAGGGTGGTCATTTCAAAACAGAACTGTTCGGTTCTCTTCTTTTCCGGATAAAACGATAGCTCTCCCGAACTGTTTCTGATGGGCCATGCACGTGATGTAAAAAAAAAAAAAAAAAAAAAAAAACGAGAAACCCGGCCAAACACGTGGTGAACATGATGAACCGTGGGGCGCTGATTCATGTGACTTGAAAAACGCCATCCATTTCCTGATTCACCCTAATTTCCATGTGAAGATACGAGGGCTGTCTTATGTCTCTGAAATAAGTAACCAGTTTTGTCTCCTCTCTGCCTCTCTCCCTTCCGGTTGAATTCCAGCCACGTCGCTGCGCCGCCTGCCGCCTCTGCGCAGCGGAGCCCAGATCCCCACCCGGAAGAGGCGAAGACGCGGCCGTCGGTCAGGAACGCCCTCAAAGGGAAACCTGGATACTTGTGATCTTTACGCCACGATGGGACGGCATGAATGTCATGAGAAACCGCGTCCAGAACTCGTGGCCTCCGGGCATGACATCTCCGCTGGCGTTTCCTCCAGGGGCGCCAGGGGACCTCGCATCACGGTCGTCGACCCCAGGTGTCCGTGCACTCTGATTTTTCTTTTAGATCCATGGCATTTGAGGATTCGTAACGCTGCTCATCAACTCCATCAGTGTTTGTTCGTTCGTTTGTAGGTGGCCTCATATTGGTGAAAAGCTAGTCCGTTTTATGCCCGCTAAGATTGCCTCATGCTCTTTCGTGTTCGTGTGTGTAAAGAGTCATGATTATGGCTACAGGTGATGCAGACTTTAGTTTTGAGAGATGAAGGATCACCAGGTCAGCAGAGCTTCGGGTGTCTTCAGCCCCGACTCGAGTCCCCTGTGCTTTACCAGAAACTCTTTAGGGTTCTTTGACCCAAGGAAGGCTCACCGCCCCCCCTTTAGTGTCGCAGCCTTCTCCCCTGTAAGCAGGCCAGTTTTATTCAACTGTACAGGCAATAAGGAAGCATTGTTAAATGCATTCCATTGTTAAAAGCAGCCCGGAAACCAGGATGCAGTAGAAAGAAGATACGTCTGGCACCTCTGAGAATGAGCGTAAATAGACAAGGTCCGAGGTGCAGGTGCCTAGACCTTAAATAGAAGGACTAGGTCCACTACAGGAGCACCTGCTCTCAGCCGTCTGCCGATCTGTCCCTGGACACTCATTCTCTCTGTTTCTCTAAGTTTCTACCCAAGTCCATCCAGAGCCTGCCTGAGCTTCCCTTGTCTGGTTAGAGAAACATGCTTTGCCGCCGGCACCCCGGCCATGGAGGTTGACAAAGACCAACTGACCTTCACATGCCCCCGGTGAGTTCTCACCTCGGAACGCCCTTGAATCAATTCCGCAGGTGAAAAACACCTCACGGCCACCTTCGGGGGAGCAGCCCCCTTAAAGCCCACCTGCTAGCAGCCACGGCAAGAACTGAAGGATACAAGAGCCACAGCCTGCATTCAACAAGAAGTGCTCACTTAGTTTTTACTTAGAAAATTTTACTTAGAAAATTACTTAGTAGTTCATGTCTTGCTTCCAGGAAGGGCCTGTTAACAAGAGACTCTGCATTTTCCTTTAGTTTTACTTTAGTAAAATTTTTGCTTTTACTTCCGTGTATCCAGAAGACCAAAGTAGACTAGAGAGCTGGGTATATTTTTGCCTTTTCTTTACGGTTGAATTTCTATCAACCCATTTTTTTCTGTAAAAAAGGAAAAAAAAATCTGTGCTCAAAACAATATGGGGAGAGGGAAAAAGCTAGGTTTAAAAGATTTTTGGACTACCTAGGGGAAATGCAGATGGTTTGTGGCTTGGAAATAAGCATCCGTATGGTTTCCTAAGTGTTATTTTCTGACATTGGGCCTTGTATGGATATTGAGAGTCTATAAGGAAACAATGGCTGGACTCGAATCAATGCTCTTTCTATTCCTCTCTCTTTGGAAATAGAGCTTTGGAGGGAAATAAGTCCCTTTGGAAATATATTTTCAAAAATAATGTTAGTCCTACATAGATTTAAGAATAAAACAGAAACTGGCCTGCCTCTGTATTCCATCATTGGACGAGATTAACTCCTAATGACCTTGAGTTCAATGAAAAGAATGTCTACTAGGTGAAATTAAACCAATGGGCAAAGCGTCTCCTGAATCTGAAGCAAGTCAGCGGGAAGACGAGCTGCCAAGGGCCCTGTCACCCAGCTGTCGAATCTCCTTTCAGACCCTTCCTTTCATTCCTATTGCTGTCGCCTTAATTCAGAAGGTCAGCTTCTCTCACCGCAAATCCCACCACCTCGAACTGGTCTCCTCAAACTGGTCTCCCTGTGGCTCTCGGTCTATAGCGTACGCCTCAGTGATTATCCTTAGACAGCAATCCAAATCGTCCTTAATAACATAGACCTTTTGATTTTATTTGAATTGCAGTCTGCCCAGCTTAAAAAAATATTCTTGAAGACCATGGAACTTCGCTGTGACAAATAAGACGTAAGTGGGTGCAGTTCCAAGAACAGCCTCATACAAGGCCAAGAACAGCCTCATACAAGGGGCCAACGGTGCACACTCTGATCTTTCTCGCCCTTCCCTCTCACTGGGGATTTCTGCCTGGAACGTGATTGTGGTAGCTGAAGTTCCAGCCACCATCCTGCCCTGCCTGGTAATCTTGACGATACAAACCATGAGACAAAGATAGTAGAGCTAAAAACTAGAGCCTAAATCCCTGGAGACCCTATAGAACCCCCATGTGAGCCTAGAATTGCCCCAAAACCGTAACATGAGAAAGAAGTAACTTTGCCTGTGTTTATCCAGCATTGTTTCTGTTCTGGATTTCTCAGGAGAATGTGATTCCCAACAGACAGGAGAGAGAAGGCTCTTCCAGGTCGGGCATCGCTGCAGCCTTACCTCGACGTTACCACCCCTACTGTCGTCTCTCCTTCCATGCTTTCCCTCTTCCACCCAGGTTTGTTGCATAGCATGTGCCCAGCATTTGGCTGCACGTTAGGAATAGAATGGAGAGAAACAGAGAAGATCCCTGTCCTTTTAGGACAAGCATCACCGAAAAATGGCATTTGAGCTGGCATTTAGAGGATGATTCGTGATTAACGAGAAAAGGGAGTCATTTGGGGGAAGAGAGTGCGATCCAGGGAAGAGTGGAAATATTAACCGTAGAATTTAACTCAAACCCACTTGTTAAAATGCCAGGGAGAGTAACAGTAATTGCAAAAGAATAGCAATAGGTAGAATCTTATTAAATAGCAGAGAGGAAAAACGATGACCTAAGGCAATTTGATCAATCCAGTAAAAGGCCGGAAAGAGGAAGAAGACAGAAATGGGGAGAAACAAACCGTAGACAGAAAAGAACTAGTAGAAATTAGTAACCACGTGAAATTGCATTGTAGCAGAAAGCAGAGATGTACAATGGGAAAAAAATACATCAGGGAAATATCAGTCACAATAAAGCTAGTTCACAAATACTAATATCGGAGAACCGGATTCTAAAACAAAACCTTTTTCAGTAAAAATATTCACCATTGAAAAAACTTCAGTCCATTAGGAAATACAAGTACGTGTACAATTAACAAAATGGTTTCAAAATATAAAAGGTAGGGGCACCTGGGGGGCTCCGTCAGTTAAGTGTCCGGCTCTTGATTTCGGCTCAGGTCATGATCTCACAGGTTTATGAGATCGAGCCCTGCGTCAGGCTCCGTGCTGACAGTGTAGTGCAGAGCCTGCTTGATTCTCGCCCTTTCTCTCTGCCCCTCCTCCCTCTCTCTCTCTTTTTCTCAAAATAAATAAACTTTAATATATATATGTGTGTGTGTGTATATATATATATATATGTGTGTATATATATATGTGTGTGTGTATATATATATACACACACATACGTGTACATATATGTATATATATGTGTGTATATACGTATATATGTATATATATGTGTATATATATGTGTATATACGTATATATATGTATATATATGTATATATATGTGTGTGTATATATGTGTGTGTGTGTATATATATGTATATATGTGTGTGTGTGTGTGTGTGTGTATATATATATATATATATATATATATATATATATATATATGATGAAGCACATTCCTGCCACTAATTGATAAATCCCAGAGGGAAAAATAGTGTGAATTTAAATATCTTAAGAAAAGCAATTAACAAAGTTATTCTAATAGAAATATTAAATTTACAAAAATTAAGCAAGTCTGGAGCCACAAAGCAAGCCTCAGTGAATTTGGAGTAATCTGCATCCTGCAATTAGGTTACAAATTAACAATTTAAAAATAATTGAGAAAACTTACATTTGTCCGTTGTCAGCCACATTTCCAGTAGCATGTGTGGCAAAGAAATTGTAATGGAACTCAGGAAAATTCATATGTGGTATGAAAATGGAACACTTAAAACTTACATAAGGTAGCTAAAGTAGTATTTACAGGGAAATACAGCCTTTAGCACATATTAGGAAAGA
Organism: Paguma larvata; assembly: GCA_030068075.1. Taxonomy (NCBI): domain Eukaryota; kingdom Metazoa; phylum Chordata; class Mammalia; order Carnivora; family Viverridae; genus Paguma; species Paguma larvata. The sequence continues at coordinate 6,742,822 of CM057826.1, forward strand.
AGGGCTGAAATTAACAACACGAATGCCCAACTCAAAGTTCGGAACAAAGTGAGGGAAATAATATAGTTATTTTAATATCACATATTAATAAAATAAACTACGAAGTTACAATAAAGTCAATGAAACTAAGCCAATTGAAATATAATAAAATATCAATAAAATTAGCAAACATCTGGCAAGGTATATAATTCACTAGAAAATTTAACTTTAGGAAACTAAAAAAGAAATGAAAAGCCAAATACATTTGTAACCAATAAATAAACTGAGTTATTAACTCCAAGTAAAATAAACAAATAAGACAGATGATTTTCTAGGAAGATTCTACCAAATATTCAAGACACAATTAATTCCTATTTTATAAGAGTTATTCCAGTGCGTGGAAAAATAAAGGCCAAACTCCCCCAAATTCGAGGATGTTTTATCATTAGAAAATATATTAATGTAAATCACCTCATCAGCAGAATTAAGGAAAAAACCATATATCATTTCAATAGCTACTTAATGTACTTCGATCAAATTCAATGTACATTTGTCATTTAGGAAACAATTCTTGGCTGTTGGACTAGTAATAAGAAGGAAGTTGCCCAGTTTGATAGACTATCTTTCAAGAACAGAATCCTCCAAAAACTTGACATTTAATCATACGAAGTTGGAGACCTTCAGTTGAAAAGAAATCCAAGACCAGCAAGTGCTTTTCTACCCTTCCATGTGACCCTGAAACCAGAAATAAACTTAACCCCAGACAACAGAATTGTCTGCATCAAATCTACACTTAGGAACATCTACAGATAAGTGATTAGAATAGAGAGAAAGTCTGCAAATTTGCTACAAAAAATCTTAATATATAAATCAATTCTGCTTCCATAAACAAGAAACAAAGATAAGAAAATATGATTTAGGGGCACCTGGGTGGCTCCGTCGGTTGAGCGTCCGACTTCGCCTCAGGTCATGATCTCATGGTTTTTTGGGTTCGAGCCCCGCTTCAGCCTCTGTGCTGACAGCTCAGAGCCTGGAGCCTGATTCGGATTCTGTGTATCCCTCTCTCTCTGCCCCTCCCCTGCTCCTGCTCTCTCTCTCAAAAATAAATATACATTAAAAAAAATTTTTTTAAATATGATTTAGAAAAATTTAAAAAAATCGGTATGTTACCTAAGTAATTTTGGCGAAAGGTATGTTGGACCTCTGTGGAAAACCTATAAAACTAAATTTAAATATCTTAAAGAAAAAAAAAAAGATCTTAAAGAATATCAAAATAAATTGATTTTATCCCATATCTGTGTGGAGTGAATATGAAATATTCATTCAGAAATATCCACACTCCCCAAATTCATCCATAAATACAATGGAGATCCAATCAAAATCTCAACTGGCTACATGGAACTTAAGTAGATCCTAACAGTGGCAAGCAAAGCAAGGACAAATGTCCAAGACTGATGAATTTCTGCAGGGGCACCTGGGTGGCTCAGTTGGTTAAGTGTCCGACTCTTGATCTTGGCTCAGGTCATGATCTCATGGTTCGTGAGTTCAAGGCCCATGTCGGGCTTTGCACTGGCAGCATGGAGCCTGCTTGGGATTCTCTCTCTCCATCTCTCTCTCTGCCCCTTCCCCTCTCATGCTCGTACCCTCTCTCTTTCTCTCTCTCTCTCTCAAAATAAACTTTAAGATAAATGAACTTTTAAAAAAATGAAGAATTTCTGCAGAAAATAAACAAGGAAAATAATCAATATTGTTCTTAAAGCTACAGAAGTTAAGACATTGAGATATCGGCATGGGGACGAAGTGAGTGACGTGACAGAGGGCCCAGAAACAGACCCACCTGAATGCCATCTTTGATATGTGACAAAGGGGCACACTGAGGAGAGGTGCAACTCAATAAATGAGTCTAAGACAGTTGAGGACCAGGATGTAAAAACACCGAATCGGATACCCCCCTAAGCCATTCACAGAAATAGCTTCAAAGTGGATTGAAACCAACGTGAGAAACAAAACATTAAAACATTTAGGAAAACGTATAAGAAGCTATCTACATGACCTCTGGGTAGGGAAGCAGGTCTCAAAATAAGATACCAAGAACAGCCATTACGGAAAAGAAAAAAAAATCAATATAACAAACAACAGTAAAGTTTAGAACTTCCATATGATGAAATACAACTTAAGCGAAAGCCATAGCTGGGAGAAATTTCAGCACATACAAATGACAAAAGGTGGTAGACAGAATATGTTTTCAAAGCTCTACTAATCCACTGGAGAAGGAGGAAATGAGAGGAGAATGTGCAAACGAAGCAGGAAGCTCTCTCGATGGCCAATAAGCAGAAGAATAGAATAAAACCTCCCTAATCATGCTAGAAATGTAATTAAAAGAAGGTGGCACTGTGTCATTCCAGTCAGATTGACGATAGTGCAGAAGTCTGGCAATGCCAGCTGTTATCACATATTGGCCAGGGGAATTGTAGAGGCATAAAATGGTACAATCACTTGGAAAGGCATTTTGGCCACTCTCGTAGCATTGAAAATGGACATTCCATGTAGCCGAGGTAGCAACATTGCTGAGGACATGTAGTATACGGTCAGTTTATATAAAGTATTAAAACAAAAATAAATCGTGTCTATCTAATGTATGGATACACACACAGCAGTGAAATAGCACACAAAACTGATGGACACTAAATTCAGGATGTTTCCAGGCAGATGCGAGGGAGATCATGGGAATACAAGGGTTGCCAGCTTTATCTGTGCTTCTGTTTTCCATGAAAAAAGAAATAAGATATGAAGCAAATATGAAAACATGTTAAGGTTGGGTAGAGTTGGTTCGGCGGATGTTCATTTAGATTATTATCCTTTCCTGTATGCTCATGAGATTTCATAATTCAGTAAAAAAGGTTAATGGGAAATAACGAAGTATAGACAGTAGCCAAAAGAAAGCTCATTAGAGCAGTTTTGTCCCGAAGAAGAACAAAGAAACTGGTAGCAGCTGGAGGGACATGAGCACAGAGGGCTATTTTTAAAAGTGGGTCATTTCAAGCATATTTATACATTGACTGAAATACCTTCATGGACAGAGAAATTGACGGCATACTAGAGAAACATGGCCATCATAGGAACAAAGACCTCGGAACAATAGAAGGCAGTAGAATTTGTGTTTGGAGAGAGCAGGGCTTGTCTCAGCATTGTCCTAGGAGAGAAGACCAGATCAAGATGGAAGTTTTGTTGGTGCAGAGGAAGGCTTGCCCCTCTAAGAACTTTTGTTTTTCTGAATATTGTGTACGGTCAGGTTCCCATGAGGAGTAGGGAGAGGGCATCTGCCTTAGAGAAGAGAACAGAAGCTATGAAGTCAACATCTTGGAAATCAAGAAAACAAACTTTCTGGAATCCCCACGCTACACTGAATGACCAGCTGAGGCCTGTGGTCATCGTCCTCAAATGAGCTCCATCCACATGCTGGGATTTTTCTCCAGCAAAGTTCAGCAGCTCAGGCGCTGGTGCAGAGAAGGCCAATGATTGGGTGCCTCCAGGAGATGGTTTCCCCAGCAACAGAAAAAGAGAGAAGCAGGAAAGCTGAGGATGTTAGCAAGGAAGTGACTTTAAGCGTGCTCATACAATGTAAGCGAACTGAAAGGACATGGGGACAAAAATAAAGATGGGGTCAGTGAACCAGAGAACAAGACGAGGTCAAGGAATCATTGCAATGGGAGCCTGGAGAAGGATGCCCAAAAGCTGTTACGGGGAAGGTAGGTTGAGGAGGCGCGGTGGTCCGAGATGTGTCCGTGACCATGGGGCCAGAGCTGGAGAAGTTCATGACTGTGGCAGGTTGTTGCAGGAGGGCAGGTGGGTCGTGGAAGAAAGCCCAGCCTCTTGGATGTGTGACGAATGTAGATACCGAAGTCACCAAGAGGAATCTTTAGTGAATGAGGCAGAGTGACACAGGAAGTTCAGGAGACAACAGCCATGGGAAAAAGGGGGCACTGCCATGTACCTGTCACAGTTCAAAAATGTGGTTCAGAGAGGACATGCCTCTAGAAAGCAGCTTGCAAACTAAGAACCGGAGGAGCCCAGAAGCATCTGACTCCAAACTCCATATCCTCTCTCCTGTACCAATCTTCCTGTGCAAGTTTCGACACAGTAAGCTTGAGTAACCCTACGATGGAATTTGATGTTAATCTTCCAGGACCTTCTCTGGACCGAGCTGGTCCTCATGACCCTTCACCAGTGTGACTAATCAGGAATATTTGGGGAGTTCTCTCACCCACACAAGCCCAGGCTGACCCTGCAGCTAGTGACCGGTCTCCAGGGGATGTGTGCAGACCTGCGATTTGGAAAAAGCTCCCAAGATGAGTCTGATACACAGGTACTTAGCAAGTGTTAACCTCAGGTTATTGTCAGCACAAAAGCTCCCCTGTCTTAAAGCACAAATGGTTCTGATGTTCCTGAGAAAGAAATGATCCAAGAGAACAAAGACTTAAGGGCCCGGTTGTGTTTTTCTGCCCATGTCTGTGGTCATTGTCCCGAGTCCCCTAGACAGCAACTCATTCCATATTAAGCTGTATTAAGAGATATGTTTTCCCGTTCAGAATCTTATGTTTTCACAGAACATTCTTAATATTTGCTTATCTTGCCTAAAGATTGCCTAATATATCAGCTTTCACCCGTGGATTTCTCTAAAATATTTTGCTTATCTGTAATAACTTCTGTACAATGTTGCCAAGTTTATTACTCTAGAGATGGCCAGTGTTATGGGGATCTCTCTTTTGTTTGTCTCTCTGTCTCTCTCTCACGCGCACACACACAGACACACACCCCTTTTCTGTTCTCTAAGATCAGATTTTCCAGCTTTGTGCATGAATGGAAGGGATAGCAACAGAGAAAAGATTTCCCACTCAGTAGCACCAAGACCATTTTGACCAGTGTTTACTTCCTTCTACCCTCACTTCGACCAGCTCAACCAGCACAGACATGATTATTTAATTATGCCAGTATGAGAGCTACAGTATTTATTTCACCTTTCCCTGCCCCTAGGAGATGATGTCATTCCAGCTCGCCCCAGGAAAACATGTCAGGCTCTCGGCCGGGTGAAGAGATGGCATGTAGATGCCTTGTTCCTGAAATACTGTGCCGCACCTTCCCACCTCGACCAAGGTCCATCATGGTGCACGGAGTAGGCTGGGTTGCCTTCTGTTTCTTTCCCGAGCTGCTGGTGCAGCGCACGGCACGTGATTCATCCCAATGTGGACGCGTGCATCGGTGACGTCACAGACGTCCGAGGCTCTGGCAGTCTTCGGCGAAGCGTGCTGCGACATGTCGCTCCTGTAGTGGTAAAAGGCGTAGATGAGACTCAGACAGCACTGCTGGGGGGATCGGAGGCTGGAATCTCCCCACCTCCACTACTAGACCAAGATTTGCAAACTTTGCCTCTAAAGGCCAGGGAGTAAATATTTAGGCCCTGTGTAAATATGCGATCTCTGTTGCAATGCAAATACATAGACCAATTGTATGTAAATAACACTTTATTTACAGAAGCAGGAGGGGGGCCACATTGCCTCCTACCCTGGGTCAGTCATCTAGAGCATGGACACCTGCTCGAGACCAGTGGCGCTAAACTTGAGCATGCCTCAGAATCATGGGAAGGGCTCGTTAAAATCAAGCCGGTGCCCAACACCCTCTCGAGTTTCTGATTCAGTAGGTCTTGAGTGAGGCTCGAGGCTTTACATCTTCAGTCCGTCTCCAGGTGATGCTGGTACCACGGGGTTGGGGACCACACATTGAGAACCGCTGCCCAGAGGAATATTAATACACGCAGCCTGCACGTTACCTCTTGAAAGCGAATCAGAATGAATAGAAACTCTTGCCATTCCTGTGACTAAGTCCCCATCCTTTCTTTCTCCTTGCAGTCTTTATTCGGGAATTTTGTTTTCTGGAACATTAGCTCTTCAGGCAGGTATTCTGAAGAAGGCTGTCTTGGAATTCACGGTGCCTGGCACGGCGGCTGACGCTACCAGGTGCTCAAACATGTTTGCTTGTAGAATGACAATAAAATGAATGGCTGTCTTGCTGTGTTAGATTAGTTCCAACAATTTTAAAATGTGATAAAAATACTAAGGACTTGGGTACATCGCTCTGACTCAGAGACTGATATTAACCGGCGTGGGGAAAATCATTTGTATCGAACGGTAGCTCATTTTTACCAGTTCACGCATTTAAGGAAAATCTACATTTCGAGGACGGTCCTGAGTTTTGTCCAAGTCACATTAAATGTAGCCTGCCCTGAGTTATGAGTCTCCATAAGAAGAAACTCTTGCCTGTCAAGATATTGTTCCTTCGAGACTGGGGAGGAAAGGAGATTCAGGCTACAGGTTTCACAAAAGGCTGTACCAACCTAGGCAATAAATGATCTTACGGTGGGAAGATTGGGATCAGGCTGACTGGACATGTGCAGAAATAACTAGAGCAGAGGATGCCTGCCCGGAATGATTTCCCCCTTGGGGTAAATAGCCAGGTGTCAGATGAGGACCAAGCCACGTACAAATCTCAGTGCTTTGGTGGAACCACAGAGGCACGAAGGCCCCGTGGTCCCCTTTCGTTAGAAACACGGGTGGGAGATTAAAATGTCCTCCAAACGATTTGAATTTGAAAGAAGACAACCTCATTTAGTTTCAGAGCATGACTCGCTCCCCTCCCCAACCCCCAATTCTGAGAGACCCCGAACACAGCCGCCGAGTGAAAAGACCCCTTGCTGTCTGCAGTAGGCACGCATCAGGGCTTTCCTGCGTCCACATGTTAATTTCAACTGACAAAACACTGTCGGCACTTTAATTTTATTTCATAGCGAAAAGGCAAACTTAACTTCTAAGCATTTTTATTCCGAGTTTAATGGCTCACACTCCCGAGGTCGGCAAGCAGATGGAGTTGAAGACGAGAATGTATAATTGCAGATCACGAAACTGCAAAATTAATATTACTTTGTTAATGTCAAGATAGGATTTGAGAGCCGGAAGGGATTTTCAAGATCATTGATCTTAAACCTCATCATACAGATGAAGACAGTGAGGCGGAGTGACAGCGTGTCCTTCCCAGACTCGCAGAGCCAATAAGGGACAGAACTACCTGTGACGCCGTCTCGCCTGCACACAGGCGAGTCCTCCAGCTCGGGGCTCCACTCTCCCCATTTACTCCAGGAAAAGGGGCTCTCATTTATCCTCTGCAGCGTCACCCCAGTGTACACGTATGGCAGAAACAGCAGGAGAGTGTGCACACATCTGCAATCGTTATTTGGCTATAAATTTTAATTTAGCGCACCATTTTGAGATATTTCAGAATTTACTTTGATCTGTCAACAGAACATCAAACAAATTCCCTGATGGAATTAATCAAGAATGACTAACCCCCACTCGGTGTAGTGGTAATGAGAACGTGATTGGGCTGTGTATGACAGGGACCCAAACTAACAGGGGCCGGAATCCTGGAGGTTTCCAGGGGAAGGGAGAAGCCAGAGAGCGGTCATGGTTCTACTGCTTCACATGTCCGTCAGGGGCCTGGCCTGGTTCCTTCTCTCTGTAGCTCTGCCATTCTTAGAGGGCTTCCCATGTGTTCATGGGTTAGCACGGTTAACTACCACTCTAGAAATTCTAGCCAGGAGGGAAGGGAGAGGAGAAAGGAGAAAGGGGGTGCCCGATCTTTCCCGTGCATCCACATCCGGAAAGCAGCACGCATGTTTCCGTGGTTGGAACTTAGTTATGTGGTCGGACTTAGACTCTGAGTAGCCATGTGCCCAGCTAAACATAGTATATAGTGTTACGTACTACAGAAGAAACAGTGGTTACTGCTTTCTGCTATCATTGGTCACTCTGGCCATCCACATATCTGTGCCTACCCATCTTCTCATGTGAAGAACCCGGTACCCAAAGCAGGCACTCCCGAAGTCTCACGTTGTGAGTTCGTGATAGCTACATGTCATGCTTGTTCTTCACTGGTCTATCCCCCACAGGGTTGGTCCCCTCGGATTAGCTATAAACGAAAAGATAAGTTTCTTGCGCATTCATCACATCCAGTATGTAATGGTGGAGCAGGAGCACAAGACCTCAATGGAAAAAACATCTCCCAAAGGAAGACAAATAGCAGCGACAGGGTCTTACTAGTTTATAATCTTTCTGAAGAGCCTCTGCCCACGAGTGGAGTCAATTCCTTGGTCACTCTCTGGCAGAACTCTCTGGAAGAACATCCTTGTCCCTGGTATCCCATGGTCCATGGCTTTGTCTGCTGAGAGTGTCCCGCTGGTCTCTTTGTGGTCCAGCCGGGGTGTGCACAACTTCTGGGAGTAGAGGGCAGCGGGTCACCAGTCAAATACTTAGGCAAGCTTGCCTGGTGACTTCCTGGGCAGCAAAATTTCTCAAAATCTTAGTCTTAGCAGTGACTGCCATTTAAACCTTTAAAATTCAGCATTTTGATTTCTTTGCCTCTGTGCTCTGCCAAAATCCCCCTCAAGTTAATGGGGACTATCTTGAGAGTGTCTGCAACAATAGTCTTGATGGGAAGGAAATTTCCTTCCTCTGATGTCCCATTGTCTGACGGGAAGATTCTTATTTGGGGAACTGGAGAACAATTTCTGATTACTCAGCCCTGCCTCCTGCCTTGCAGTCCCATTGCCCCGCCTCTTGTCACTGGCTCAGTTTGGGATAGAGTTTGGATTTATCGACACTACAAAGTCCCAAGAGGACACTCACTCAACTCAGTTGACGACACGGAAGGGAGCCTGTTCCTCATGAGGGAACGTGACTTAGTGGAGCCGTGTTCCTTCCATTTTTGTTTACTGTCTGCCTGGCTTCATTCTAATTCACCTTTTACGTGTCAAGTAGCAACCTGAATGCACCAACATTCTGAATTTTCTGACCATTTCCCGTTGGCGATAGCATGTGTTCTGCCTCCCAAGGTATTGTAGATGACCACACCCCTGAATGTTTTCTTCACCTAGAACCAGGATCACCAGCTTCCCAGCCACCAAGATCTGTTTCTTCACCACCCACCATCAAAATGTTTCCTCTAGGGGTGCCTGGGTGGCTCCATTGGTTAAGTATCTGACTCTTGATTTTGGCTCGTGTCATGATCCCAGGATCGTGGGATCAAGCCCCGTGGCAGGCTCTATGCTCAGCTTGGAGGCTGCTTAATATTCTCTGTCTCTCTCACTCAAAAAAAAAAGAAAAAAAAAGGTTTCCTCTAAGTCAATGACATCCATTTTAGGTCCTCAAAAAGCCAATATTGTACCTCCAGATATCAAATTTTCATCTGTAGATTTCAGGGTGGGAGAGAGCATCCCAAGTAATGGTGGCATAAACCCAGAAGGAGTTTAGTTCTTTCTCAATAAGATCTGAACTGCAGTCTCTGCTCCATAAGGCTCGTCAGGCACCCGGGCTCCTTCCTTGTCACTCTGCCATGCCTCGGTGATTGTCTTGCCGTCATGGTCCAACCTTTCCTACCACCATATCCACCAATAATGTGGGAGAAAGAGGGACGATACATCCTTACTTGTTATGGCACAACTGGGAGATTTCACCCATCCTTTCTGTTCAATCCCATGATTCAGAATTTAATCTCAAGAAAAAACTCACTTTTCAGTATGGCTTGGTGCCCAGACAAAACTCTGGGTTTTTATTGCTATAGAAGGAGGGGAGGTCAATACTGTGGGACTTGAGTAGTCTCTGCCACACGGTGGAATCTGTTTAAGGCTAAGCATAAATATCTAGAAAACAACCTATACTTAGTTGATAGATGTAATTGCAGTGTGACTATGCTGTTTACCTCTAAATCTCCCCTCCCTAAAATACTGCTGATTTAGAATGCACCAAGAGCATTCTGGGAAATTCCTCATCCAAACCTTTAGGGCGACCCGGTCCTTGACTGTCGTTTGAGTTTCCCTTTATTCCAAAACAGTGGGCATCCATGCTGGCTTCCATCAGACCAATATCTGAAAAGATACGGAGTGAATAAATATTTAGGTAACTGTTCAAAGTTCATATTTTGGATACATCCAGTTGAACTCGTTTTTATTTTCAGCGGATATAATTTTCATTGTTAGAATGGACATGGTCCTTTTATAAACACAGCAAGCTTGTTTTCTGTTTTCCTCTGGGGCGTCAGTCCACCGGAGTATGCTAATTTTATTCTCAGTGCCCTATTCTTCTAGTGTCTGAAGCTACTGTTTGTGGTTTTTGCTGGCTCAGGCACACAGTAGATGGTTCCTTTTGTGATTCTTAGATTTAGATCATGAGTTTGTGCTCAGTGGGGTTTTCTCTGTGAAAATCCTGAGTGTCTCAGAGTAAAACGTGTCCCTCCGAGAGGGTGTTGGACGTCCTAGGATTGATACCAGACTGGGAATCCTTTGTTGTTGTTAAGTTCTTCCTGTGGGGATCCCAAACTTCAGGCGAAGTCTTCATGAAAAAAATCGCATGGTTGTAATTGTTAGCGAAGGGGAGAGTTTATCTCACTATGAACCCAGGAGACAGTTTTATTATCTCTTTGCTGGGGAGTTGATGGTTTTACATCCTGTTTACCGAGAATGAGGCCAATCCAGAAGGCTGACTTTGGGGTGGGGGCGGGAGGAGCAATTTTACCCCATCGCCTTGCATACCTCCAAGCCTTACTTTCTGTGACCATTAAAATCGGAACCCCTTGATCATTGGTTACCAAGATAGGCATGCCCCACTGTCCCCTCCCCCAGTTCACACAATGCAACCAACAGAGTTTCTATTGTCTTGGGAGTTTCCTTACATTCTTTTTTTTTTTTTTAATAATTTATTTTCAAATTGGTTTCCATGGAACACCTAGGGTTCATCCCAACAAGTGTCCTCCTCTGTGCCCGTCACTCACTCTCCCCCCTCCCACACCTCCCTCACCCTCAGTTTGTTCTCAGTCTTTGAGAGTCTCTTATATATTGTCTTCCTCCCTCTCTGTGTCTTTTTTTCTTTCCCCTCTTCCCCTCCCCCATGGTCCTCTGCCAAGTCTCTCAAAATCCACCTATATGTGGAAACATATGGTATCTGTCTTTTTCTGACTGACTTATTTCACTCAGCATAATACCCTCCAGGTCCATCCATGCTGCTACGCATGGCCAGATTTCATTCTTCCTCATTGCCGTGTAGTATTCCATTGTATATATATATACCACATCTCCTCATATTCTTGCGAGCTCAGCTGTGCATTTTAGAGAACTTTATTTTTCTCCAAACTTTTCAGGTATTCTATAGTGGGGGGAACTTTCGACTAACCTACTAGAGCCTGTTTCCATGAAGAGAAGTCAAGTCCTTATTTCAATCATGTACAAGCAAACAAAGTTACATAATTTCACCTAATAAATTGTAATCAAAGCAACCTACTAAAAAGAAAACATTTGCAACATTTGTCACAGGCAAAGTCTTTGTATGCTTGTATAACCAGGGACATTCGGTTATTTTAACTGGATCCCAGCTGCCCCTAGGTAAAGACAGTGGCTGTACATGTCACCCCCCCACCCCACCCCCGTCCCTGTTACTCACCGTATCTCTGAAGCCCAGCAAATTCTTCCATCCTAAGGACGGGCATCCACAGAGCTTATGGGATTGGCACTCCTCTTTTCCTACCCTAGAGAAGACAGTCTTTCTGTTAACTCCCAAGAGTATTCCTGCCCAGTGGTGGAAACAGTGTGACTTTCCAGTATGGTAGACACGGACAAGTGGGAGCCAGCAAGCCGGACAGAGGAAGTCAGGGGGCAGGCAGCGACGGCAGCTCAATAGCTGGGATTATTGGTCCGTGGGTCTCCCAGAAGTAACAGGGACCGGATTCTTTGTAGTGAGCTGATGCCTGGCAATCCGCCTATGGGTGAGGGAACTGCCATCCGTGACTACTTGGGTCCCTAAAGCCGAGGTGACTATACACTGTCAAGACATGGATTATCTGGGTGATGCTAAACATATACTACTTTAAGAACACTAAAATCCCAAGTGAAAGGTGAATAAATAATAAGTCATAAAAGGAACAAGAAAACAGATATCAAACATAACAATTAGCTTTGCTAAAAAATTAAAAAATAAAATGACAATGAGATATCATTTTCATCCGCCGAACTGACCAAGATTATCAAATTTCGCCCTCTTATTTGTCGGACCGACGGGCATGCACATTTGTGTTAACTTTATGAAGGCCAATACTTAGGAAGAGCTTTGAAAATGAAAATAGCATTTCATTCTAAATTAAGTTAAAGAAATCATAAAAGAGATTTATACAGACATTGTCACTGTGGCAATCACACACAGTAGAGAAAGAGTAGCATCAGACATCTCTCGCAATAGAAGAATAATCAAATACGTTTTATTCCCTCCATTACGGAGCTGTGACAGAGCCATCTGAATCTCACTTTCTTCTCAAAGCCTATTTCAAAACATAGAAAACTGTTTACAACACAGTGTGACGGAGGGGAAAGCATAGGTTGCAAACAACATATCAAGGACACGGTCTTTATTTTGTATGTTTATACGAGGTCACATGAAAACAACGGGCAGTATGCGCTCAGGTGAGCAACTCTCACTTCCTCCCATGTGACTTTCTCTATTTTCTGAAATCTTCACAATGAACGTAGGTTATCTTGACGTTCACCGGCAAGGGCAGTAAGAGTTCTTGTTATGATCGTACGGTCTTTATCAGCCGGGTTTCTGTGTCTCTAGAGCTTCTACTCCATTTCCCGGCAGCACACAGCTGGAGAGGCGCTCGAGGGAGGGGGCCGCCACCAAGGAGGGTCCGTGGAGACCACGCTGGCTCTGGCTTTGAAGGAGCCCCACTCGTGGTTGGGGCCCTCCCTGCATTGTTCATATCGCTCATTCTTGTTTTGTTTCTTTTGTTTTTCTTTCCCTTGGCTCCGAAGCATCTCTTTCGGAGTCGTTCTGGTAGTTAGCAGTTTCATCGTGTGGAGTTTCCCATATATACAAAGTTAACCCAGAGGAAAGTGCCGATATTTAACAAATTTTCGCTTCCTTAGCACTTTCAACTGGTCTCTCCCATCCCACTTAAATCGTTTCCCATTTAGTGGAAAAAATCTTTTTTCTGACTGATTAGAAATTCTAGTTAACGGGGGGGGGGAGGGGGTGTTCGGGGCAACATGGCGGAGGAGTAGGGGGCTCCAGTATTTCGCTTGCCCTTTAAACGGGGACGACTGAAACCAAAGTCTCTCCCCACTCCAAAAATCGGGGGGGGGGGCAAGGTGCTGCAGCTTACAAGGAACGAAGGCGAAAACAGACACGGCCCAGCTAAAACGTGAGTTTAATCTGGGTCAGATAAAACGAACTCGGGAAGCTGAGCTGAGGGGAGGGTGAGCGTCTTCGGAGATAGCTGGGAAAGTGCCGATCGAACAACATCTGAACGAGAGGGCCAGAGCGGGTGAGACCGCTGCCATCCAGCCCCTAAATGCAGGGCTTTTGAAGAGAAGTTCAGTGGCAAACAGCAGCACTACCCGCGCGCTGCCGGGACTGCGCCAACCCCGTCCCTAGCCGCTGGAACGCTCGCGCCGCGGGGACTGGCAGCGGGGACCCAGGCAGCGCCGCCTGCGGAGCACCTCTAACCCCGGCACAATTATAGTGAAATCGGAGGTAGCAGACAGCTGCGTCTAGGCCGGCGTCGGCGGTGGAGAGAGAACAGAAATAGAGGGCAAATAAAGCCTCCAGGACTGGTGGCGAGGGTCTGGAGACACGCCATTGTTGTCTCACAAGCCAGGAAGTCACCCCAAAAGCCATCCCTGCAGGAGTGGAGGCGGGACCCGCCAACACCAAACCACGCCCCTCCCAAACTATCAGCAGGAGCCACTGATCCAAGTGGAGATTGCTGCCTGGAGTAACGCCAGTCATTTCCTCTTTTTTAAATTTATCCCTCCCTTTCTCATTCCTACCGATCCCCATCCCTGAGCTGGTCATCCAGGGTACTGACTGGCTTAATCATTTTTTTTTTAACCCATTCTCTAAATGCATGTTCTGCACCTTCTTCTGTACCTCCCTATCCCTCTTTCTGGAATAACCAGGCCGCATAAGTTCATCTAAACGACATCGATCTCTATTCCTTTTCCCTTGCACCCATTGTTATTCTGATTTCTCTCAGTCTGGATTAAGCCCTTTAGTCGCTCTACCTGGGCAAAGTCCATTTCCTTCTTCTCCCCGCACCTGTCATTATTCTGTCTATATATGCTCTGCCACCAGCACACTACATACCCTGTCCTTAACGTGTAGCTGGTACTTCAGGTCATTGTCCTCAGAGAGTCATTTGTTATTCTTTTTTTTGTTGTGAACTGCTTGTCTGTACCATTTGTCGGTACGTTTGAGTATTTCTGTTTTCTGTTTGTCTGTCAGTCTGTTTTCCTTTCCAGGGCAACTTCAAGAAACAATCCAAAACACATCCAGCCAAAGTGAGGAAACGGAAGAATTCTCCTCAAAAGAATCTACAAGAAGCAGTGACAGCTCAAGAATTAGTGAAAACAGATATAAGCAACATAACAGAACATGAATTTAGAATGATAATCATAAAACTAATCGCTGGGCTTGAAAAAAGCTTAGATGAGTGCAAGGGGTCCCACACGGCAGAGTTCAAGGACCTTAAAAAACGATCAGGAAGAATTAAAAAAGACATTGGAAGAAATACAAGGGAAACTGGAAGCAAATAAAAGGATTGAAAAAGAGGAAGCAGATAAAAAGAGAGAGAAGCTGATCCAGGAACAGGAAAGGAGAATTCGAGAGCTGAGCGATGCACTCAAAAGAAACAATATCCGTATCACAGGAGTTCCAGAGGAAGAAGAGAGAGAGAAAGGAGTCGAAGGGGTTCTTGAACAAATCATTGCTGAGAACTTCCCCAACATGAGGAAGGAAACGGGCATGGAAATCCAAGAGGCACAGAGAACTCCCCTCAGACGTAACTTGAATAGACCTTCCACACGGCACATCATAGTGAAGCTGGCAAAATACAAAGATAGGGAGAGAATCCTGAAAACAGCTAGGGACAAAAGAACCTTAACATACAAAGGGAGACCTATAAGGGTAGTAGCAGACTTATCTACAGAAACTTGGCAAGCCAGAAAGGAATGGCAGGATATCTTCAATGTGATGAGCAAGAAGGACATGCAACCAAGAATTCTGTATCCGGCTAGCCTGTCATTCAGAATAGAAGGAGAGATCAAGGTTTTTCCCAACAAACAAAAACTGAAAGAATTTATCACAAATAAGCCAGCACTACAAGGGATCCTGAGGGGCACGCTATGAAGGAAGGGTTGCAAAGAACACGGACTGACAGAGACAGCCATACAAACATGAAACCTACAGATACTACAGTGACTGTAAGCCCATATTTTTCAATATTAACACTGAATGTAAATGGACTAAATGCGCCAATCAAAAGACACAGGATAACAGAATGGATTAAAAAACAAGACCCATCTATTTGCTGTCTTCAAGAAACTCATCTTAAACCTGAAGACACCTTCAGATTGAAAGTGAGGGGATGGAGAACTATTTACCACGCTACTGGAAGTCAGAAGAAACCCGGAGTGGCCACACTTATATCAGACAAATTAGACTTTAAAATGAACGATGTAATAAGAGATGAAGAAGGACATTATATAATAGTCTCAGGGACCATCCAGCAGGAAGAGCTAACAATCGTAAATATCAACGCACCGAATTCAGGGGCACCCAAATTTGTAAAACAAATAATTACAAACATTAGCAACCTCATCGATAAAAATGTCCTAATAGTAGGGGATCTTAACACTCCACTCTCAGCATTGGATAGATCCACAAAACAGAAAATCTCCATAGAAACAATAGCCCTGAACAACACATTAGAACAGATGGGCCTCACAGACATCTTTAAGGTCCTTCACCCAGAAGCAAAGGAATTTACATTCTTCTCAACTGCACACGGTACATTTTCCAAGATAGACCACATTCTGGGGCACAGGGAAGCTCTGAATAAATATAAAAGAATTGAGATCATACCATGCACACTGTCAGACCACAGTGCTTTGAAACTTGAAATCAACCACAGGAGAAAGCCTGGAAAATATCCAAAAACAATGGAAGCTAAGAAATAACCTACTAAAAGATGAGGGGTCAACCAAGCCATCAGAGAAGAAATTAAAAAATACATGGAAACAAATGAAAATGAAAATACAACAATCCAAACGCCCTGGGACGCAGCAAAGGCAGTCCTGAGAGGGAAATATATTGCAATCCAGACCCATCTCAAGAAACAAGAAAAATCAATAACACAAATTCTAACAGCACGCCTAAAGGAACTAGAAGCAGATCAACTAAAACAACCCAAGCCCAGCAGAAAGAGAGAAATAACAAAGATCAGAGCACAAATTAATCATATGGAAACAGAAAAGGTAGTGGAACAGATCAAGGAAACCAAAAGCTGGTTCTTTGAAAAAATAAACAAAATAGACAAACCTCTAGCCAGCCTTCTCAAAAAGAAAAGAGAGAGAACTCAAATAGATAAAATCGTGAATGAAAAGGGAGAAATTACAACCAATCCCTCAGATATACAAGCAATCATCAGAGAATACTATGAAAAATTATATGCCACCAAACTTGGCAATCTGGAAGAAATGGACAGCTTCCTAAATAGCCACATGCTACCAAAACTCAAACGGGAAGAAAGAGAAAATTTGAACAGACCCATAACTAGTGAAGAAATAGAATCAGTTATCAAAAAACCTCCCAGCAAATAAAAGCCCTGGACCAGATGGCTTTCCTGCGGAATTTTACCAGACATTTAAAACAGAGTTAATTCCTATCCTCCTCAAGCTGTTCCAAAAAATTGAAACGGAAGGAAAACTCCCGGACTCATTCTATGAAGCCAGCATCACTTTGATTCCCAAACCAGATAGAGACCCAGCAAAGAAAGAGAATTACAGTCCAATATCCCTGATGAATATGGATGCAAAAATTTTCAACAAGATACTAGCAAATCGAATCCAACAGCCTATAAAGAGAATTATCCACCATGATCAAGTAGGATTCATCCCTGGGTTGCAGGGCTGGTTCAATATTCGCAAATCAACCAAAGTGATACATCACATCAACAAAAGAAAAGATAAGAACCATATGATCCTGTCAATAGATGCAGAAAAAGCATTGGACAAAATACAGCACCCTTTCTTAATAAAAACTCTCGAGAAAGTCGGGATAGAAGGAACATACTTAAACATCATAAAAGCCATATATGAAAAGCCCACAGCTAATATCATCCTCAATGGGGAAAAACTGAAAGCCTTCCCCCTGAGATCAGGAACACGACAGGGGTGTCCACTCTCGCCACTGCTATTTAACATAGTGTTGGAAGTCTTAGCATCAGCAATCAGACAACAAAACAAAATAAAAGGCATCAAGATTGGCAACGAGGAAGTCAAACTTTCACTTTTTGCAGATGACATGATACTTTACATGGAAAACCCGACAGAATCCACCAAAAGCCTACTAGAACTGATCCATGATTTCAACAAAGTTGCAGGGTACAAAATCAGTGTACAGAAATCGGTGGCATTTCTATACACCAATAATGAAGCAGCAGAAAGAGAAATAAAGAAGCTAATCCCTTTCACAATTGCACCAAAAACCATAAAATACTTAGGAATAAACCTAACCAAAGATGTGAAAGACCTCTACACTGAAAACTATAAAAAACTTATGAAGGAAATTGAGGAAGACACAAGGAAATGGAAAAACATCCCATGCTCATGGATTGGAAGAATAAATATCGTTAAAATGGCAATACTACCCAAAGCAATCTACACATTCAATGCAATCCCAATCAAAATTGCACCAGCATTCTTCTCAAAACTAGAGCAAACAATCCTAAAATTTGTATTGAACCACAAAAGACCCCGAATAGCCAAAATAATACTGAAGAATAAAACCAAGGCGGGACGCATCACAATCCCAGACTTTAACCTCTACTACAAAGCGGTGGTCATCAAGACTGTATGGTGTTGGCACAAAAACAGACACATAGACCAATGGAATAGAATAGAAAACTCAGAAATGGACCCGCAAGTATATGGCCAACTAATCTTTGACAAAGCGGGAAAATGTATCCAATGGAAAAAAGACAGCCTCTTTAATAAATGGTGCTGGGAGAACTGGACAGCAACATGCAAAAGAATGAAACTAGACCACTTTCTTACACCACTCACAAAAATAAATTCTAAATGGATAAAAGATCTGAATGGGAGACAGGAAACCATCAAAATCCTAGAGGAGAAAGCAGGAAAAAGGCTCTGTGACCTAAGACGCACCAATTTCTTACTTGACACGTCTCCAAAGGCAAGGGAATTAAAAGCAAAGATGAACTATTGGGACCTCATCAAGATAAAAGCTTCTGCACAGCAAAAGAAACAACCAACAAAACGAATAGGCAACCAACGGAATGGGAAAAGATCATCGCAAATGACATATCGGATAAAGGACTAATATCTAAAATCTATAAAGAACTTACCAAAGTCCAAACCCGAAAAATAAGTAAGCCAGTGAAGAAATGGGCGGAAGATATAAATAGACACTTCTCCAAAGAGGACATTCAGATGGCCAACAGACACATGAAACGATGCTCAATGTCACTCATCATCAGGGAAATACAAATCAAAACCACACTGCGATACCACCTCACACCAGTCAGAGTGGCTAAAATGAACAAATAAGGAAACTATAGATGCTGGCGAGGATGTGGAGAAGTAGGCACCCTCCTACACTGTTGGTGGGAATGCAAACTGGTGCAGCCACTCTGGAAAACGGTGTGGAGGTTCCTCAAAAAAATGAAAATAGAGCTACCCTTTGAGCCAGCAATAGCCCTGCTAGGAATCTACCCAAGAGACACAGGAATGCTGATGCATAGGAGCACGTGTACCCCAATGTTCATAGCAGCACTTTCGACAATAGCCAAATCATGGAAAGAGACCAAGTGCCCATCAACTGACGAGTGGATAAAGAAGATGTGGCACATATATACAATGGACTACTATGTGGCAATGAGAAAAAATGAAATC
Source organism: Paguma larvata (assembly GCA_030068075.1). Lineage (NCBI taxonomy): Eukaryota > Metazoa > Chordata > Mammalia > Carnivora > Viverridae > Paguma > Paguma larvata. The sequence goes on from CM057826.1 coordinate 6,761,861, forward strand.
TGGCCATGTGTAGCAACATGGATGGAACTGGAGGGTATTATGTTAAGTGAAATAAGTCAGTCAGAAAAAGACAGATACCATATGTTTCCACGAATAGGTGGACTTTGTGAGACTAAGCAAAAACCAGGGGGAGGGGAAGAGGGGAAAGAAAAAAAAGACACAGAGAGGGAGGAAGATAAAACATAAGAGACTCTCAAAGACTAAGAACAAACTGAGGGTGAGGGGGATGAGGGAGGGGGGAGAAGGGGCGACAGGCATTAAAAAGGGCACATGTTGGGATGAACACTGGGTGTTATATGTAAACCAATTTGAAAATAAACTATTATAAAATAAAAAATAAAAATAAAAAATAAAAATAAAAATAAAATTAAAATTAAAAAAAGTGTTGAATCACTAAATTGTACACCTAAAACTAATATTGCACTGTAAACTAAGTAGAATGTAAATAAAAACAAGGAAAAAATAATAAAATAAAAAAAGAAAAAAGAAATTCTAGTTAACGGGTTGCCCCGTGCAGCCAGTGGTGCTGGGCAGAGTGCTGCCTGGGCTTTGAGCAAGGCCTTCACGTGAACACAGGTTAGTTGACTTACGGCGAGTAATAGTTGCCCAGTAATCTAAACCATCAACTTAGAAAGTCCAGCGGCAGCACTGACATTGAAGTAGGCTTCATACGTATATAAAGAACAGTTTCTCTGGCCTTTAATTTAGAAGAATAGGCCTAAAGAGAAAAAAAGACAACTTTTGCAATATTTTCCAAATTGATTAGATTTGCAAGGTATTTCAAAATAAATTCTAAATCAAATGTTAAAAGCTGCGATGACTGGAAATAACAGAAAAAGAAAATCCAATTTCAAAACACATATTTCACATTGGAGTAGAAGAAATATGCATCTTAAATTATTCCTGGAGTTTTCTAAGTGGGAGAATAAAGTGAAATGTGATCTGGAAACAAAAGCAGAAACACGTTAGCGGTTCTGGGGCCACGGCTGGCAAGACGGGTCAAGAAATTACTGCTGAATGTGATCTCCATCCTTTTTATGAGGTCATGCCACCTGTAATCTTGGTTGTTTAAGAAATGAAATTCTCAGGGCGCCTGGGTGGCTCAGTCAGTTGGGTGTCCGACTTCAGCTTAGGTCATGATTTCGCCCTTCACAGCGCCAGCCCCGTGTCGGGCTCTGCGCAGACAGCTCAGAGCCTAGAGCCTGCATCCGATGCTGTGTCTCCTTCTCTTTCTCTCTCTCTGCTCCCAATCTCTCTCTCTCTCTCTCAAAAATAAATTAGCATTAAAAAAAAAGAAAGAAATGAAATTCCCTGGGAGTGAAGTGATGATACAAAGTATTTCTCTGGCGGGCAGCTGGGATTTACAAGTCTGAAATTCACAAGGGGTGTTGGGGAGTCTTCAGTCCCAAAGTGATTGGACGGGGTGAGAACAGGGTGGGGAAGAGCCAGGCAGAGTGAGCCCTGGGGCTCAGAAAGGCGGGGGTTGGGGGGGGAGGAGAGGGGGTAGGGCTGGGGAGGTAGGGGTCGTGGGGAGAATCCCGCAACAGATGCAGGAGTGCCCAATGAGATAGGAGAAAAACTGAGATTTCTCAGCGTCCTGAAAGCCTGGAGGAGGAAGAGACAGAAATCGACTCCCATACTGCCAAGAGGTCGGCTAAGTGAGAGTCTCCTGCTGGGTTTCCCCTCGTGTGCAGACAAAACAGCTATCGCACCAGAGGGGCAAGTGTCTGAGAGGAGGAGAGAGAAGAAATGGAGGGCGTAGAGAGTTTTTTTTAAAGCTTTCGTGCAGAGGGTTGTGGCCATGGCTGGAATCCTAACATTTGCAGACAGAATGAGCAGTAAGAACAGGCCCCCTTGACTAAATATTTAAAATTTAAATGCAACTAACAAGCTGTTAAGGAAAAGATGCTCTAGCCTCACGTCTTGAGGAAAAAAAAGATATTTTTGATGCAAGGTGTTACCATTAGAAGAAGCAAAGTAGAGCCTATCCCGGGACTCGCTCTGCTCTTAAGATTGTCCTACAACACATGTGACCTTACAGCTTTCTCAAAATGAATCTCGAAAGTTGTCATTACAATGATAACAAAAGTTAAAAAGCAATGCTTCTGTTAACAACCTAGGAGGCCACGTTTGACCTTGACGCTAGACCCTGGGAGAAAGGGCTAGCCCGATAAGCGGCAGGACTCACTGCAGATGAAAATACGGGCCCCGTGTTCAAACAGGATTCCGAATTCCCAGATGTGGACACCAGCGCGTTACAGCCAGTGTGGAGACAGCGTGAGCGCGGGGCTGTGGGAATGGGGGCTGGGCAGCCTACTGCGGCAGGGCTCGGGTCCTGCGCGGTGCACCTGCCCTTGGCACCACGGTCCCACCCACACGAGGGGCAGAAGGGGAAGCAGCTGAGGAGGTAAGGCTTGGAAGCTTACATCAAATGCTAGCAAACATCATATACGGAGTCAGACGTTTTATTCCACTCTCTCACCTCCTTCAAGCCCAAGTCCTTTAAAAATTTCACCCCCTCTCCCCACATATCTAGTCGTCCTTACTGTCCTCCATCTGGCCCCCTTCATCTGCAGGGCACCTATCTCCTTATAACAAACTCTATATTTTACTCGTGTTAGTAAAATAATGCTTTCACTAGAAAGTAAGCTCCCTAAGGACACGTGTTTTTATGCGTTGTGTCCTGAAAACACAGCTCATAGTCTCAGTAATCTCTGGTTTGGGGTGGATGGATAAAGCAGGATCTAACAAACCAGTCTTGATTCGAGGCCTCCCTGGAAAAGATGTTCTCCCAACTGCAGAATCTCTCACCTCCTCTTGAGCGTGAGCCTTAAATCCACACGGGGGAACACGGCTCCTTCCTCTCTGTCTCTGCGCTCCCCTTTAAAATGCAAACACCGCAAGGGCTGAACATTACTTTACACTAAGGTTATGTCAGCATTTTACTGCTTTGGGCCCCAGACGGTGGAAAGATTCACGGAGCGAGCACGGGGGGAAATGTCGCCTTGAAAGTCGAAAAGGGAAGAACGGCACAAGTTAGGGGGCGGCTGAGCTGAAGGATAGGCCACGTCGGAAGGTCGATTTCACGGCAGAGGGCTTCGGCCGCCACGGCGTGGTGTGCGCCCGCGGATGGTTCTCACTGTGACGGCTCCGGCGGGGAGTAACGGTCTCTAGGAAGGTCTGCTCCTCCCGGGAAACAGAGGTCATGGGCTGTCTGGAGGGACCAGGGTGCTTGCAAAGCGGTGAGGGCTGGGGCAGGCGGCGGTGGGAAAGAAGATTGCCATTTAAGGGGAAAATGCCCGGAACCAGGAAGGAGAGGCGGTGAAAGAGGACTTCAGCTGCTTCCCCTTGGACCTCGGACTTCCTAGTTGGGTTCTTTCCAGCTGGCCTCTGAGCTCAGGTGGAAGACCCTGAGGGGAAAGCATCGCCTGCTGGGAACCAAAACTCCCCAGCCTGCAAGGTCTCTGCAACATAATGATGGATTTGACCTTCACCCCACCCTCCTTTGCCCCACATTTTCCTTATATAAACCTGCCAGTGTCTTCAGCAGTTGGGAGAGAGTCTTTGAGACCCTCGTTCTCTGTCTTCCCAGGGGTTGTTCCGCCACCACTGGTTTCTCTGCCTTGGGATTTTGTCAGCGACAAGCGGACGAAGCCGGTCTGTTTGCGAGCCCCCGGGGATCGGGTGCTCTTGCACCCCCGTGCCCTGCCTACAACGGAAGAGACGCCTCGAAACGGGTCTTTTCATTTCCATCCGAGCCTCATGAGGAAGCGTGGACTTTGAATCTCATTTCAGGTTTATGGATAAAATCAGCCTCTTCTCAATACATCTTTCTTCTGATGTCTCTGGTTATTAAGCGTCAGAAATAGGGGGAAAGCCGGATGAAGCGTTCCTTCCCGGAATCCCACGTTCTGCGGCGCCCCTGACCTTCCTGATCGGCCAGGGTTGAGTTCTACCGACAGCTTTCATGGAACGGGGGGCCCTTTGTGTTTCTTTAGGGTTTGAATTCTACACCAAGATTATGTCTGACTTCGGGCTGTTCCCACAGCTGCCTGCTGGGGGAAGATAAAAGACTGAGTCATTGGAAAAGGGAAAAGAGAGAAAATAGTGTAAGTTCATCTACACTGTCCAGCACTCCCAGGTTAAGAGTCAGTCTCTGTGTCTGACCATCCTGATTCCGGAACTTGGAATCCATCGCCTGAACTGGGATGAAGCCCTCAGTCTTTCGCCCCCTGCTCCGGATTTCTTTCGTGGTTGCCAGCCTTTTCCCTGGATTAGCGACCTGCCTGTGCCTCAGTCTTGATGCAAAGTGGAAAAAGATGGACTCCGGGGAGTTACCGTTTCCACCTTTGAGAGTGAAACCTATTAAAGACAAAAAGCAAAAATCATTCATCGTTGCCAGGAAATGATCACAAAATTTCCCCTTAGACATTCAAGGTTACATCGTTAGACAATCGTGTCGTGCAGAATATGTCGTCTTCCGTATGGTCATAACATCGGCAGGAGGAGAGAATCTTCAGCAGACCATACCAGCTGCTACTGGAGAAACATTCCAAGGTCGGACTAAGGAGTTCTAAATGATAATTGTAACACTTGCTAAGGAACCCATCTGCATTTCCACAGCATTGGGAAGAGAAATAATACAGTTCCAACACAGTGCAAATATCCTGGACTCTTGTAAAGGATGAAAGAAACACAGTAGCCTACCTCAGGCTGAGAAGAGGGGCAAAGTTTGCCCAGTGGTCCTGAACAGCACTCCCCGCTTTAGGAATAAGAATAGTTCCCGCAGCATTTTTCCTCAAAGATAACTCTTACTGTTTGTTTGTTATTGTTGTTGGAGTTCTTCAGTAACCAGATCAAGGACAGTCAGATACAGAGCTGATGGAGAGACTCCATGAAATCCTGGAGTCCGAGTGAAGAGGACCCGGGGGGTAGTGTCCTCTGCAAGAGGACGGTGTGTGTTTTGTGCAGAGGGGGGTAAATGAGTATGTGTGACCAGGAGAGTGCCCCGAGAGCTGGTGTGTTCGTTGCCAGCTCTTGGCTCCTTTGTACTGTGGGAGTCCCCCGTCGCCCGCCTGTGTGAGCTGCAGGCTGTAGGCCACATCCTAGCAGAAGCGTTAGGAGCCTCTGGATGTCTGCCTCACCTCCCTTGTTATGTTCCTCTGACCATGACCGTGGCATGTCCCAAGGGAGGCTGCTCCTCCAGCGTTGGTCCTAGAATGAAGCTACAGGAAGCTGACCCACCAATGACATCGAACGTGAGGGAGAAATAAGCCAGAGATTTGGCTTAAAGGGAAAATGGATGGATGGATTCTGTAATTATCCCACTCCTTGCACAGCCGATTATTCACAGAAGGAGAGCACAGCCGGGAAGCACACGGTCAGTATGGTCAAAGCTTTACATCAATTCAGGCTTTACAAAATCTGAAAGATGAAAGTTTGGCAGCATGTAAACAAAACATCTGGATTACAGACCGAAATAGGGACTCAGCTGATGATGTTGCCTGCCTCACGACTGTGTGACTGTAATCATCATGTTATAAGAATGCTTAATGGTTTTGAAGTTAGGAGTATCTGAGTGATTAGAACTTGCTTGCACTCTACCTAACCCTCATGTATGTTGCATGTGATTTTCTCAGAGAGTAATCAACACCGACTTCTTCAAAGGTGAAGCAAACTTCAGACGGGTTGTTAGCTGAAGATCTGCACGTTTCAAACGGGCTGTCCCACCGCACCTGATTCAAATGCTATTTGATTTCTCTCCTGTTTAGTACAAGTTAGTTTTAGAAAGGATTTGACTGACTGGTGTTCTCTTTTCTATTCTTTTCTTTTTTCCCCAAATAAAAATATGAAGACTTCAACGGGCTTCTCTCTCTCTCTCTCTCTCTCTCTTTTAATCAGCATTAAAACCAACATATTCAAAGTCATTTGTATAAATTGCAGGGCAAGCTGCTACCCTCGCGTGATCAGTGGACTCTGAGCAGAAGTTTGATAGTCTGTCAGTGCTCTTGTTAGAGCATCGATAACCTTGGCCTTCGGGAAGGAAGGCTGAATGGAGACGGACGGGGGGTGGGCTCCGGCCAGTCAGGCTCTTCCGCTGCAGTCACAGATGCTGATGGGTCTGCCCTCGGCAACACTGCCCCCCGTGCAATTAACAGCCGCCACAGTCAGAACGACTGTTCCTTGCCGCATTCAACACCATCACTCCGACCTTGCTGCTAACTCCTAATCATGTTAGTAACGTGACATGCTGCTGTTCGGATTTTTTTTGGAGACATGATGGGATGACAACATTTTTCAAATAATTGTTCAAGATGCGATAAAATCCATAGTTTCTTTTTGCAAGTTTCAACATTTTTAATTGCAGGGGTTTGAAAAGTCAACATATATGAATGGAGTCCTGATAGTAAACAGGCATGTTTGTATCCCCTAAAGTCAATAAAGAAAAATGTAAGCACGCAGATGCCATATGGTCCCTTAAAGATAAACATTTTATATGCTCTTAATTATAAAAAGAAACCCATTATGCAATGATTTACTTAAGTGGTTTTTTATCTATGTATGTATATTGTCAATCTATTTGTCTGTTTTATTAGGGCAGTGCTAGATGCTGTAACAAAGGAACCCAACATTCTGGCTGTTTAATATGATGGAATTTCTTTCTCATTCATGTAATAATCTAATGAAGAATTCCTGGTCAGTAGGTAGTTTTTTTCTAACTTGTGATTCAAAGAACTAAATACCTTCCATCTCATGGGACCACCATGCCTTGGAGTTATGATAGCTCAAAGTATTGTTCCAACCAGCAAAAGGGCAAGAAGACAGTTCAGAGGGCTCATGTGCCTCTAAGTACCCAGCTAAGAAGTGACACCCATGGCTTCCACTCATACCTCAATCAAGAGAACTGGTTCATGGCCACACCTGGGCATGAAATTGATCTGGAAAACGTTCTAAGTTGGGCAACCACCTACAAAAATCATCTCCAAATTTTGGAAGAAGGAGCACAATTTTGGGTTCATAGTGAGTTTTGCTTCCACAGTCATCTTGTGGGATAATATGTTTTGAAAGTTTCTTCTCATATATTTAAAAACATTGGTCTTTTTATGTCAACGTTATGTCTCTTCTATTTCAAAATTCAAGGGACGACTTCTACCTGCAGCATTGAATTATTGATAATCCGACTCCATCTACCAATACACAAAATTTATATTATAGCTCTCAGAGCATTGTTGTATAACAGTTGCTATTTAAAATTCATCTGCTCCTTGAGCCCACTTGGAGAGTTTCCGGCTACACTCATGATTGGAGGTTAAAGGCAACATGAAAAATCACAAACTGCTTCTTTCAGATACCATAAAAATATTAACTCTGATGACTTCAGAAACGTATTCCCCCAAAAAGAATCTAGATAATTTCCAATGATCCCAATCATTCATTCATCAGACACATTTATTATTCTCCTACTACATGCCAGGCATGAAGATCCATCTTATATTTCTGCTAGTGTAAAATATTTAATTTAGTGACCTGCAACTTTTGATGTCAATTCGTAAGAATTGTCCAAAAGAAACTAAACTGCATTAGCTGATTCTGCATCCCTCCCTCCAACATACTCCTGTGGCTTTTCTTCTCTTCCAAATGCCCTGGGATTATTGGTCAACCAGCGAGCTATTCTCCTGGAAGTGTTCTATTTAATAAAGTTTAAACATGAAACTGATTTTCCTGGTGTGGGGCAGAGACTCACAGACTCAGAGAGCAGACTCCTTACCTCTCTCTTCCCAATTCCTTGTGACTTCCACTCACCCAACAAATCTGGTTCTTCGGCCATTGAGGGAAGGAAAAGCTATGTCAGAACAAAGGCCTCCCTGTCATCCTTCCTTGATCTGCCCATGGTGCCTGTCTCAGAGAGGCACACTTTGAGAAATGGAGTAAGACGTCTCCACTAATGACCTGGTAATAAGTCAAATTGATTTCCATCTTTTTTTGTTGTTGTTTTCAGCCAAATTGCAGAAGAACTTAATTAAGTTGTCAGCTGATAGAACATTAAAAGTAATTTTTGATGATAGATTATAGTATGATTTCTGGAGGGTGGCTTTGAAGAATTCAAAGAATTGAGTGACATCGTTACAACAATTTTCTTCCATTTCCATCTATTTACGTGGATGAATTCTCTAAACATTTGGACTTATAAAACAGAAAAATAAGAATAGAATTGATACTGAATCTATTTTTTTAGCCATAAGTGATTTTTTTTCCTTCAGAGACATAGAAACAAAAAGAGAAAATGGAAAAAAAGAAAAAGAAAAAAAAATTACCCATCTCACTAAAGATGCATTTTTCAATAAAATGTTATGTTCTTTCTTATAATTATCAAAATTTGTGAGACATTTTCATTTTTGTTCCATTATGCAATGGTAATTATTGTAATGATAACTAAATCCAGAAGTAATTATTCAAACTGTAGAGTAGGGTATTTAAAATACCACATGATATTTTAGAAAATTAAGTTTAAATACATACCCATATTTATATTGTAGAGAAGTATAATGGAAATGCAAATTTAACGAGCAAAAGAAATGATATAAAACTTCTGTAAGAGAAGAGTTTGTTCATGTCGTTTAAAAATAGCTGATGGTGGATATGAAATCATTTTGGAATTTGGATTGCACTGGATATATTTAAAAGAGAAAATATTGAGGTTTTACTTTTAGTTTCCAATATTTACAGGACATTTGAAACTATAGCTTGGTAATTAGTTAAATTTATATTAAGACATTTATATTAATGTAAACAAGCGTGAAAGGAAGTATTCACGCAGTCAATCATTCTTTAAGGAAAAAGATTTGAAGGTGCTGGCCGTGGTGCTGGTGTGTTTCGGACTGACGTGCGTCGGGCTAAAAGCACACAGTGGGGTGACATACAGATCCTCTAGCTCTTACTCAAAGCTTCCGGGGCTGGAGATGCATCATATGTTACAAAAGCAAGATGGCACCTATTCCGTGGAATATATAATACCCTGTGATGGCTTAGCAATGGCCAAGACCCTTTGCCACTTCCCCCACTGAGAGATGGAGTTGGTTTCCCTTGTCCTCCAATCTAGGCTGGTATGTGACTGGTTTGGGCCACTAGAAGGCAGTATGAATGACACCGTAAACTTGGAGTCTGTTCCATAGGAAATCTTCAGCTTTCCTTCAATCTTCTGGAGTTCACCCTTTCAAAATCCCACTACCATGTTGAAGGACCCCAAATGAGTCTCATGGAGAAGGTTGTGGGGGAGACTTGATTCATCTCAGTGAGAGGCCCAGCTCAGGCTTGGCTGCCAGCTGTGTGAGTGAGCGTTCTTAGAAGTCCCAGCCCAGGTGAGCGTCCAGATGACCACAACTCACAACTGACACCAGGCGGGGCAGAAGCACCACCCAACCGAATCCATCAACCCTTTGTCTCATGATGAGAGAGAGATGGTGAATGGTGGTTGTTGCCCTTGGTTTGGGGGGCTCTCATCGCATAGCAAGAGCTAACTGGTCTATGCCACCAGTAGGGTCTAGGGAAGCATCCTGTAACCAAACACATTAATATTTCTGAAGAAAAATCTAGAAATAGTCACAATGTGGGATAATAGAGATTGTAGGTATCCTCACATCAGTTCAAGTCAAGTGTTCCCTAAAAAGTTCATTAGGTCAGTTTGTTGCTGTTGTTGTTAGTTAGCCACATGAGTTTTGAACAGAGTGGGCTTTGGAGAATCTTGAATTTTAGGATCGTAGATGTGTCCAGCTCACATCGTGAATTTATACCTGCTAGTTAAAAACCCAGCTAGAATGCTCTGTTCTCCAGAAAGCTGTCGCTAAAACACCTCTCACACTTTCCCTGCAACTTTGCAGCCATAACACACACTCAGAGGCACCTTGCTTATAGTTTTTGTACCTTTTCTTGTTGCTGAACTAGATCACGAGCTCCCTCAAGGCAAGGAGACGATCTTCTTCTCCCCTGCCCTTCTGGTAGTACCAAACATCAGGCTTTGCACCCAAACACACCTACCAGGTAGAACCCGTCATTCTCAACTGCCCCAACGCCTCCTCTCTACCGTATTGTACACATCTGTAATTCTCCCCTGTTCGTAGATGAAGAAACAGAGGCTCAAAAAGGTTAAATGAGTTCCCGAAGTCACACAACTAGCAGATCACAATGCCTGGCTTGAAGCCCAGGCAGGTGAGTTTTGGAGCGATAAAAAAGTGGTCTGCACTTTGGGGTCACTTTTTTAAGTTTACTGATTTCCTTTCTGTCATTTCTACACCCACCCACGGGACTCAAACTCACAGCCCTGAGATCAAGAGCTGCAGGCTTATCGACTGAGCCGGCCAGGTGCCCCTGGTCTGCATTTTCGATAACCATGATCTAAGTTGCCTATCCCAACGGGTAGGCATTTCTCAAATCAGAAGAGGTTATATATGAACTTGCACTTTTTCCCTCCAAAATTCGACACATTTCACAAATCTTTATAAAGCAGCAAAATAATGTGTCAGTTACTCGAGGTGATACGAAGACAATTGAGTGTTCATGAAAATCACCCAGAAGTCAAACGCACAGATATAAAAATACATATTGCTCAATTAATTTTGTTGCATCGTTGAATGAACAAACTACTAGTTTGATTTCCCTGGCTCCTCTCTTAAGGAGCTCACAATTCCCTTTATTAAGAAAATAAAACATGTATTCATTAAAGTGGGTGCTCTTATAAAAGCAGGGCAGTCCGATGAGAGCACAAGGTAAAAGAAATATAAGCTTTAATAACAATCGAAGTGTACCCGAATAATGCTTATCAGATGTGTTGGACAAGAATATATGTTTTATACCTAGTTCTTATCTTTCCTCTTTTCCAGGACACTACAGACCTTCTCCTTTTTCTCCCGATTCCAAGTCCCTTTCAATGCCAAGTTCCCTCCCAGGTTTCTCCCGCCCCTCTTCTTTCTGCTGGTCATGCGTTTGTACCACCAACTCTTCAACCTGAAGCCTTTTGTCCACTTCTTCAAAACTTACTGGCTCAGAAATCTTCCCTCCTGGTGAGCAGTATCCCTCCGTTTTGTAACACTGCCTTCCACAGAGTCCAGATTCTTTTCCTTCTGAACATTTATAAACCAGCAAAAACAACCAAACACATTAAAATAACATGCGAGGGGGCTCCCGAGAGGTGTACCTGAACAAGCGTGACCAATTTGCAAGGCACTGATAGGATGACATAGCACACGGACGTTTCCGAAGTCAGTGGGTGTTGTACCTACGATGAATAATTGGGCTCCTTATTTGGGGAGGAAGCGCTGGCAGAGACGGCCTGCATTCCACTTGCTAAATCATGTAAAACAAGGTGGAAGAGGAAGAAAGTCTCCATTCAAGCATTGCTTGAGGATTTCAAGGAAAATATATTAATCTCTTCCCATAAAACCCTAAAACCACAACCGCGATGCATCTGAATGATTAGTGATAATCACTCCCAGCTGAGCATCAGGCAGCTTGATCATTGAATTTCAGCAACATTCCCTGAGAATTTATTTTTATGTTTTATTTTTTTTTAATGTTTATGTTTTATTATTGAGAGGCAGAGACAGAGGGTGAGTATGAAAGGGGCAGAGAGAGAGGGAGACACAGAATCAGAAGCAGGCTCAGGCTCTGAGCTGTCAGCACAGAGCCCGACGCGGGGCTCGAACCTACAGACTATGAGATCATGACCTGAGCTGAAGTCGGATGCTTAACCGACTGAGCCGCCCAGGCGCCCCTCCCTTAGTGTTTAAATAAAAGTTGTTAAAGGCTAAGATTTTAAGCTTATAGTTTTACATTAATAAAGCTCGAATGCAGAAATAAGGTTAATATTTGTATTTTAACATAGCTTCACTGTGAGTGCACACTCTGCCACTTAAATTGTTAACACCGAGAGCATTGTCTGTAATTCATACTTAGCTTCCTGCCGAGGTCATATATTTAAGTAGTATTGTTGATAAAATATTTTTTGCCTTCAAAGACTATTTCTTTCTTTTTTTTTAATGTTTATTTATCTTTGAGAGACAGAGAGTGAGCAGGAAAAGGGCAATGAGAGAGGCAGACACAGAACCCGAAGCAGGCTCCAGGCTCTGAGCCGTCAGCACAGAGCCCGACGCGGGGCTCGAACTCACAGACCATGAGATCATGACCTGAGCTGAAGTCGGCCGCTTAACTGACTGAGCCACCCAAGTGCCCCTCAAAGACTATTTCTGAAATAAGAGAAGTTTTCAATTTTTAAAAAACGTGCCCATTTGCTCTCACTTTTATCGTACTAAAAAAATACCTGAATGGTTACTTGCTTCTAGACATCTCCTCTTAAAGGTGAATTGTGTTGACAATAAAATTCACCCCGTGATTTGCTGTGGATCCGAATTTTCGCGCCTGGTGGACGGTGGCTCGTCTGGGCCAGCGCTGTCAGCTGCCGGCATGAGGTCTGCACTTGGAGCACCCAGAAAAGAGAATAATAACTTCCACTTTGGGACAGTCACCTCCACTTCTACCCAGAGGTTGCGTCACAGCCGGACCTCACTTTCTCCTCGCTGCTTTCAGAGACGGAGCGTGAGACAGTCTCCTGAGAAAGTGGCTCAGAAAATTCAGGTCCGTTTGTACCTTGTCATCTAATAAAGGTCATGCATTTCCTTGAGATGGTCAGCTCCTACGGGCTAAAGGGACCGTAACTAGTTAACAGAACTAGTTAACCAGCACGGGGCCTCCTGCTGCACTGTTTGGGGAGGTGGCCGGGGCCTCAGGGACCGTGCGGAGCAGACCAGCTGTGCATCAGGACTCAAGGAAGCCACCCGCTCGCATGAGATGGCCCGTCAGTCTGCGGTTGCTCTGAACTCGAGCTCAGCAGAGGTCGTAGGTGAATTGCACAAAGGTGCCGGGGGGACAAAGGACGAGATTCCTCACCGGCCGGAGATTGCACCTTGATGAAGTAGCTGGCTGTACTCACACTTCTTGGGCAGCTAGTTTATTAGGAAACGTCTTTGTCATCAAAGGCTGTTTGCTCTCTACAGAGAGGACTGAAAACGCCTCTTACCCGGTCCTTGATAAATGACCGCAGGGAGGCCTGGGTGAATGTCCCGTGGGCTCCAGGTGCTGTGTGTGGTGTGGATGGAGAGGAATCCGGTGTGAAGAAGACTCGATAGATTATTTCCTTCTTTAGCCCTGGACGTTTAGATTCTAATGGAATAATTCAATCATCAATAATGACAATGCCATTTTAGGGTTAGGTCCCGCTGCATGGGACAGAAGACCAAACTGGGAGTGGTTTACACAGAATAGAAATTGTCTCACCTCTAAAAGCAGTCAGAGATAGGCAGTAAGGCTCCCAAGTCTCTAAGACACAGCGTTTGTCCGGCCCCCGTCTCTGCTACCCGCAGACTGCGCCCCATAACCTCAGGGTCCTGGCTGAATGCCAGGGCTCCAGCCATCACAGCCCCAGTCCAGGGAGGAAGGCCACCTTCCTCCATTTAGAGATACTTCCTGGAAATTACACAAACCTTCGACTTACATTTCCTTGGCCAAAATGCACTGCCACATTTAGTTTTGATGGATGTGGTCCGAGTAGTCATCTGGCTTAATGGCAAAGAGATGAAGAGAACACTGGGGTGCTTGTTACTAGAAAAATGGGGAAGTGGACACTGAGAGGCATCTAGAAATTTCTTGCTGCGTATAATCATATCCTCTTTCCATGTAAAGCACTTGCACTAGGACCTGCTTTTGGAGAACAGTGTTCTTTTTTTAAGGCAATCATATTATATAACCCTAGAAACAAAATAAGTGAAGAACATTTGCCTATTCATTATGATAATATATAGAGTTACATCTTGGCTAGAAATTCTTTGAAATCCTATAAAATGTACTAATTATATATTGAATCATCGGGCTTGTAAAGAACCTTGAGTACTATAAAGACAACCACGGGATGAGGATAAGATTCTCACTGAGCTGTGTGGAGATACTTTTCGTTATTGAAATTTATTTTGTTAAAAGAACTAGCAAAAAAAAAATCTAGGAGAGAAAATTATATTTACCCATCTGGAAGTTCTAAAACTCAAATCGCTAAAGCCTTTTATAGTATAGCATTAAGAATCATGTCCTGGAAGAAAATTTAACTTTATTTATTTGAAGGGGGGTTACCTCTGTTTCTCCTGTGCCCCCCAACCCCCATTTACACGCACAATAAAAGTTTATATTTTGAATCCTAAGTCTTGTTGCTATGGCGACTGTAACTACAGGACTCCCATTTCTCTGGGTCATGCTGGTTCCATTTGTTTTTGAAGGGAAGTGTGTATTTTAGCCCCAGGGAGACAGGGATGATGGATAGAGTCTCAGACTAGAGGTCAGGAGACAGGCGTCTATTCTCAGCCTCCAGCATTGATTTGTGTGGCCACGGGCTAGTTACTTAAAGTCTTTGGTTTTGTATCCATTGTCTACAAAGCTGAGCTACCTCCATTCGCTAACTACTCCTCACAGATGGTAGGTATTGGAGAATTCACTATGAAAGCCCTTGAGGTCTTCACATTCTGAATGCTGTCCATCCCAACGTCTCCTCTGTCGGTAATTTCTGTAGGTCACACCGTCAGGTGCATTTGGAATGTTCTTTCTTGGGATGCCTTCCTTGGCCCGGACATCTGAAGAACTACAGACTCAGCAGCTTCAGGACTTCGAGGAATTGTTCGGATTCAGATACACTCAAATTTTAAGAAAACTGTTCGAACCTGTTGGCCACCAAAGCCTGGGGAGGCAGCGTTCTGTGGACACAATTCTGTGGAATTAGACAAGACCAACAGAGTTCGACCAGAGCTCTGGCAAGCTCAATTCCAGATCTCAGACCCGGACGGAGATGGGGAGGAGGAGCCCCTGGGATTTCCCGCTGCCGGCACGGAGCAAGCATCTTCGTTTGCCACACAAATGTGCCCCGTGGGCTTTTCCTTCTCATTCGGAGTGGGTCTCCGGCTCATGTAAGCAGACGGCGGAATTGTCAATGGCTCTGTTGTCATAAAGATGGGAGATAAAACTACTCGCATCAGGATAAACCAGCCTGCTAACAATATTTTGCTTCTTCTAGAAATGTTGAGACTTTCTATATTTCCACGAGTGGAAAACCAATCCTTTAAAATATTTTAAAAGTTCTGTAAAAAAAAAAAATGGGAAGGTGTGGAAGGCCAGCGTGATAACTAGCCTGCAGAGAACCTACAGCTGCTTGTGAAACAGACCACAGACTGTGCGCAGGGTTGAGGGGAATCTAAGTCCTGAGAACTATCGTACTTGAGACCAGAAGCAACTTCACTGTACATCGACTTGAGAGCCAGACAGACCTGGAGTAAATCTCACCTTCACCTTTGCTGTTGGTGTGATTGTCAGCAAAAGGAGAGAAAGAAAGAAGAAAGAAAGAAAGAATGAAAGAAAGAAAGAAAAGAAAGGAAGGAAGGAAGGAAGGAAGGAAGGAAGGAAGGAAGGAAGGGAAGGAAGGAAAGAAAGAAAGAAAGAGAAAGAAAGAAAGAGAGAAAGAAAAAGAGAAATTAAAAAAGAAAGAAATTAAGAAAGAAATTAATATAGAAACTAAGAAAGAAGTTAAGAAAGAAATTAAGAAAGAAATTAATATAGAAACTAAGAAAAATTAAGAAAGAAAGAAAAGAAAGAAGGAAGGAAGGGAAGGAAGAAGGAAAGAAAGAGAGAAGGAAAGAGAGAAAGAAAGATAGAGAAAGAGAAAGAGAGAAAGGAAGAAAGAGAGAAAGAAAAAAAAGAGAGAAATTAAGAAAGAAAGAAATTAAGAAAGAAAGAAATTAAGAAAGAAACTAAGAAAGAAAGAAATTAAGAAAGAGAGAGAGAGAGAAAGAAAGAGAAGGAAAGAAAGAAACTCTATGAGCCTCAGTTTCCTCATCTGTAAAATGGAAGTAATGTCTGCTTTCGGGGGCGTGAGGGTTAAGGACCTAATGGGTGAGAATGTAGTAAGGCTGTACATTATAAACTTTCCAAACGGGTATTTCCTTCGTGTTCAGAAGTTGTCTCGGCAGAAGCAGGAGGCACGTTCTAAGCAGGAGGCACGGTTTTCTGCTCTTACCTGAACGAGTCTGACTCCCTCCGTCAAGCTCTGTAAAACACATACGTGTACTATAAACGCCCCAGCTCTACAATCAGCACAAAGCTCACCAAGGCCAGACTGAGCCCAGACTTTGTCTCTTTCTTCGCTTTTTTTTCTGCTTCTCTGGAGTAACCAAATCTTTATCTCATGGACGTTTAAAGAAAACGTTAAGGCAACCGTGGCTGGGGCTGAGGACGCAGGCCTCTATAACAGCGGGAGACGAGATTACAGAGGGGCCTGTGGCTTCGTTCTGCCGCCTTGATAAACTCGTGTAAAGGATCCCTCCAGGCTCGGAGCTTCAGGACAGCACGCAGGACTCAGAAGGCCCCCCGGACTTTGTGTCCTCCGAGCAACCTGCAGCTTTGTCACTCACAAATGTCAAGGTCAGCTCTCAGCAAGCTGGAGGCTGAGTTGCCCCGAGTTGCGTCCTCTCCCCTCCCTGACATGTTGGAGGAGCCCAAGGGTTTCAGAGTTAACGAGCGTGGTTCCGAGAGCTGCGTTATCCCCCCTTGACACCTGCTGCAAGAACAGGGCTGGGTTTTCCCTGGGTTGTTCTTCCCGGACCCGGAGACGGAATAGTTCCCATGTTCTTTAGCTACGCATCATACTCTTCTTCTAAAAATGGAAGTAATTTTGCCGGGGAAAATACACAGCTTCGCGGCAGTTGCATAATGAAGCAGCTGGAAGGAGGGCTCACGCCTCTGCGGATCCTCCTCTGCCTTCGCGCGGCTCTGCTCAGAACGAGGCACATATGTCCGAGGCTGCGGGAGGAGCCGGAGCCTCCTCGTGCCAACATTCCTTTTAGAAAATTGGCAGAGATCTCAAATGTCAGTGTGCAGGGGAGCGACAGGGAGAGGTTTGTGGGCGCGTGTGTGAGAGAGAAGGAGAATCCGTCCGGTAGAGGAAGAGCCGGTCCTCGGGCTCCTTCGGAGCCTGTTTCCGGGCTGGGGAGTATCCCTCGACCTCCCAGGTGGCCCGCTGGCCCTCCCCATATGAACGCTGTCTGTTGCGAATTCCCTCCAGGGTCCACCAACCTCAAGTTCACTTCTCCTAGAAGCATCTGCAACTCCCGTGCTTGTCAAACAGCCGTCTCTGTATATGTTCTCAATTTCCCCTGCTAACTGGCCACCCCGATGTCTTTCTCTGCACCTGCACACGAGGCATGCTAGTTTAATCACCAACACATTTTCTGAATGTGTGCCTAACTAGCTCCCTTAGGCCACTGGGGAAAAGGGATCATTATAATTATTCTCTCCTGGCTGGAGGTGGGGTGGGGGATAAAATATACAAGGCTCCCCTAGGTCGTAAGAAGCCTCGTGAATGGTCATTTCTCCTGAGGAAGGTACAAAGATCAGAGATGGAAGAACAGGAGGGAATGGAACACCTAGAGAAGGCATTTTAGAATCAAAGGATTGTGGGAGCACCCGGGCGGCTCAGTTGCTTAGGCGTCCAACTCTTGGTTTCAGCTCAGGGCATGATCTCGCTGTTCGTGGGATGGAGCCCGGCATCAGGCTCCCGCTTGGGAGTCTCTCTCCGCACCCCCGACTTGTGCTCTCTCTCTCTCTCTCTCTCTAAATAAATAAATAAATAAACACTAAAAAAATAATTCAAGAATTTCCATTTAAGACAGTAGTACAGTGGAGAAAAGTGCTCTGCAGAGAGGCAGCTGGTGCCTCTCTGAGGCTAACTACCTGGGCAGCTGTGAATGAGTCAGGGAACCATCCAGAACCTTGGTTTCCTCACATGGAAAAAGGGGAACGTAAAACCTAGCATGCAGATCTGTTGAAAGAATCGCTAACTTAGCGCCTGGCACATAGTGGCCTAAATGGCAGTTGTCAATATCATTGCTGGAGGGCGCATTTGGTGCATTTTATTTAACATTAGAACTAAAAGCGGGCAAAATTGAGGGCAAACAAGTAAAATAACAATAATATACATCGTTAGGGGATGTGTAATCTTTTGAAGGCATTTGATTGTATATGCTAACAGCTTCCAAAATAGAATCCATGTCATTTGAACCGTGGTGTCTTTCCCCGTGAATTTGTGTTAAGAAAATAATTTAAAAATTCAATATGTATCAGGTCGCCCGTGTGGCTCAGTCGGTTGAGTGTCTGACTCTAGGTTTCAGCTTAGGTCATGATCTCACAGTTCATGGGATTGAGTCTCCTGACAGCACAGAGGCTGCTTGGGATTCTCTCTCTCCCATTCTCTCTCTGCCCCTCCTCTGCTCTCTCTCTCTCAACATAAATAAATAAACTTAACAAACGCAATATGTATCATGACTTTAAATTATGACCGTTAACACAGTACATGGTTAGATGAGTGAACCAGGGCATCACAATATAGTCTAGACACGAGCCCCACACTTCTGCAGTCACCCGCTACATGCCCAGAAGTGACACTGCTAGGCAGGAGAGAAAGGTGACCCTTTTGATTGCTGGCCCTGGGCCAACTGGATAGCCATATGGAAAAAATGATTCTTTAGCCTTATGTCACGCTAAACATAAAACTCAATCACAGATGGAGTACAAGATATAAATGCAAATAATAAAATAATAAATCTTTCTGAAGACACTATAAGAAACATATTCATGACTGTGGAGTAGGCTTAGATTTTTAAGACATACGATATGTCAATCATAAAGAAAAAATGATGAATTAGAACTACATTAAAATGAAGAACTTTATGTATCAAGACACCATTAACAGATTGCCAGGGAAACCCATGGAATAACAGAAAATTTTAAAGAACTTACATCAAAAAAAAAAAAAGACTTGTATCCAGAATATGTAAAGAACTTCTCTAAATCCTCAAGAAAACAGTCAGGCAACCCAAAGGGCGAACGGGCAAGAGACTTGAGCAGACGCTCTACGAGTTACTCCCAATGGCCAGTAAGCATATGTCGAGACGTGCAAGAGACACCGGGGAGAGATTTGTGCATTAAAATCACAATAAGCTGCCCCCCACATCATGAGTCGTGATCTCAAACCTCAAACTGGTAAGGACAAAAATACCAGGGGTTAGAAAGGCTATAGAACAAGGGGGGGCCTTGTAAACACCACTGGTGGGAGCGTAACGACTTTGGAAAGTGGCAGGGCAGTAATACTGAAACCCGACAGACCATACGCCCCGTGATCCAGTCACTCCACGGCCAGGCCACGTGCTCCCGAGGGTTGACCTTGTGTGTTCATCAGTAGACATGTACAAAAATGGTCACAGCGGCTGTGTTCGCAACAGCCCCAAGTGGAAACTACCCAAATGTGCACGGTTATCCAGGGGAATGGATACATTACCGTGCATGTGCGCGCAGGCAGTGCTAGGAGGCCGTGTGATGAACCGCTACGCCCACGTGAGTGTCTCAACCACAACACGGAGAGAAAGAGGCCGACACAGCAGGTAGAGGCCATCTGCTTTAAAAGCGAGGAAAGTGGGGTCCCTGGGGGGCTCAGACGGTTAAGCCTCTTGACTCTTGATCTCGGCTCAAGTCATGATCTCACAGTTTGTGAGTTCGAGCCCCGCACTGGGCTCTGCGCTGACAGTGAGGAGCCTGCTTGAGATTCTCTCTTCCCCTCTCTCTCTGCCCCACCCCTGCTTATGCTCTCAAAAACAAAGAAATAAACTTAAAAAAAAAAAAAGAAAGTCAGGAGAGCAACTACTCTTGAGTAGAGAAAGGAGACTTGAGAGAGAGTCTCTGAGCTGGTAAAGCGGTGTTTCTTCTGAGTATTCTTTACGCGGTGTGTTCGCTTTGCAAAAATTCGCTGATCTCTATCCTTACGATTCGTGTGCATTTCTGGGTGTATGTTGGGCCTCAGTAAAAAGTTTAGCGCCCCGCAACTGCAGTATTGTGAAAACGTATGTGCACATTTCCACACCCTGATTTCACTAATACCAGACATGGGAAGTAGTCCTCATGCCCTGTGATGTTTAATCTTATATGTCAGTTTGGCTGGTCACGGGGTGCCCACATAGTTAGTTAAACGTTATTATATTTTTAATATTTGTATATGGAGAGAGAGAGTGCAAGCAGGGGGAGGGGCAGAAAGAGAGAGAGAGAGAGAGAGAGAGAATCCTAAGCAGGCTCTACACTCAGCACGGAGCCAGACACGGGGCTCCATCCTACGAACTGTGAGATCATGACCTGAGCTGAAATCAAGAGTCAGACGCTCAGCAAACCGAGTCACCCAGGCACCCCTGGTGACACAATATTTCTGGGTGTGTCTGTGAGAGTGTTTCTGCGTCAGATTAGCATTCGATTTGGCAGATGTGAGTGGACACCATCCAATCCAGAGGGACTGAACAGAATAACAAGGCAAATGAAGAGAGAATTCTTTCTTTCTGCCTGATGTTTGGAGCCGGGACACAGTCTTCTCCTGCCCTCGGACTGGGACTTACATCATTAGCTCCCTTGGCCCTCTGGGCTTCAGATTCAGACTGGAACTGCACACACCCCGAGCTTTCCCAGGAGACCAGCTTGCAGACAGCAGACTGCCGAACCCCATAATCACAGGAGCAAATCCCTATAACAAACCTACATCTGTATCCATATTGTCTTTCCCAACTATCGGCTCGGGTTCTCTGGAGATTCCTGATGAATACATTCCCGCATGAAATTTTCATGAGTTCCAGAATAGCAATCTTGCCCCAAAATTTCTCACAGCCATTCCAGCTACTCTCCTACATGAGACTTCATTCGAGATGCCCTCTGCCCTCCCCTGTTTGACGTTTGCAATTTCTCTCTATTGTCTCATCAAACGAGAGATCTCCTAACCCTACCCGCGCTGCTCTGTGGACGATTGCCATTGGAACCGATCTCAGACGTCTCAGTTCATCGTTCAATTGAATCAGTAGGTCACAAACAGTTGCTGATACCGGGGCGACCAGGTGGCTCAGTCAGTTAAGCATCCGACTCTTGATTCCAGCTCAGGTCATGATCTCACAGTTCGTGATTCCAGTCCCTTGTCAGGCTCTGCACTGTCAGCACGGAGCCTGCCTGGGCTTTTGTCTCCCTCTCTCTTTCTCTGCCCTTCCCTTGTACTCTCTCTCTCTCTCTCTCTCTCAAAAATAAATAAATAAACATTTAAAAAACCACAAATAGTTATTGATACTAATTGAACTAGGAAGTTGCTGATGGTCATTACTCTTCTATGGGAATCCAAAGAGACTAGTTCATCAATATTTCCAGTTGTGATTGGTGAGGCATCAGACGAGACGGATTAGGAAATGTTGTAGACATGACCTAAAAGATCCCAGGGGCTAACTGACGAAGGTTATTTCTCATCCCAACTGCCCATTGTAGGCTCTGCTCATTTTAATTCCTCAGGGGCCCAAGTTTCCGTGGGTTCCCTGCTTCCATCGTCGCAGATGAGGGGAAATCGGAGGAGGTGCTGGTTTTGAAGCTTCCATCCAGAACACTCGTATTTCCTGGGCAAAGCAAGTCACATGGGTCCCCTTAAGGATGTTCTGTCCTTCACAGGAGGAGCATCGAATAAGCCTGGTGCTGTCTCTGATGAGGGGAAGATGGAGGGGATAGGGGAACATAAGATATTAACAATAATCACATACGGTTTTCCCCAGGTACAGTTCGAGAGAGGAGCACTTTCAGTAATGAGGGAGGATGCACGCCCAGTCAGCCAGGTCAGTGGAATCAACCCTGGTTCTCAATGGGTGACTGTCCTCACACTGGGTAATAGTCCATCCAGGCAGAAGGGGCTTCTAGGCGATCAGCGATAACTTAGTTCCATTTTCTTCTGCTTGTCCAGTGGAGTTCCTTAACGCCTAGAGACGAGTG
Organism: Paguma larvata; assembly: GCA_030068075.1. Classification (NCBI taxonomy): domain Eukaryota; kingdom Metazoa; phylum Chordata; class Mammalia; order Carnivora; family Viverridae; genus Paguma; species Paguma larvata. Next base: position 6,783,770 of record CM057826.1, read on the forward strand.
ACCTGATCAAAATGTTGGGCAATTATCTCTTTATGGAGATGTGAGGGGTTCTGTATCTATTAGCTTAAAGATAAGGAACAGTCAACAGTCATTAAGTAGGTGACTTGATAATCTGTAAATAGTTTTCCTCGTTCTCCCTGGAGAGGAGACAAAAAGAAATGGTTTCTGTAATAGCAGAGCCGCCTTAGGTTACACATTAGAAAAGGCTGACTTTGCATTCTGTTGCATAAGGAGGTTGGGAGGCGTTAAGATCCTGATAAATGTAGGATCCTTGAATTAATTTCGGGATCCTCCCCACCCTGCTGCCAGCCGGGTTTGGGAACATTTAGTGAGGTTTTGCTCATTATGTAGTAGTCAACCTCTTCTTTCCATGAGGAGTCCCCCGAGCATATGCACGGTCTCCGCGGATCTATAAAGTTTAAAAGAAAACAAAATAAAAATGACTTTTATTACGCAGACGGCACCTCAATATAAGCTGTTAATTCTATCGGGTGAATTATTTTACCATAAAAGTGAGTTTTTGCCTTTTCTAGAAGCCCGCATTTTGCCTGGGGATCTGACAGAGCCGCTTCCCAACACCAGCTCAGCTTGCAGAGGGAGAGAAGCGATTGTAAGTGACTTTGCTTCTCCTCACACGGAGCCTTTCAGACTGTCAGGCTGAGCCTCTAATGCGGGAGAGGGCACCGGCTCCTAACGGCAGGTGCAGAGCCGTTTCCGATAAGATTAAAAGGATGTTTTCTCTACCAGCTATCAGGCACCCTGAACGTTACTGTTTCCTAAACAAAGTGATTACATGCCAAATGGTGCAATTCATCTCGTGGGAGCCCAGTTACTTGCTTCGTAGTTCCTGTTATAATGATTAGCTCTGGATTTTTCGTGGTAATTTTTGTCTCTTTGCTTTCGTCCCGATTTTAATATTCTTGCATCAGAAGAATTCAGAAGCTATGGTCCTGCTAAGGAATTAGTTTCCATTGTGAATTCATTGTCTTTTTTTTTTTTCTTCAAATCATACTAAAATACAGGTCTGTTAGCAAACTGTTTCAAATTCGGTGAAATTTTATTTCATTCTCCCATTGATTTAAAACCAAGATATTATTATCTTGGTGCCTAATTACTGCTACAACAGCTTTCATAGTAAACTTGACCAAGTAAACTTTTTAACGGGGGTAAGGTAAAGCCAATATAAAAGTGACCGTTTTAACCCTTTTTTAACATCCAATTCAGTGGCATCAAAGAAATTCACCCCGGTGTGCCAACGCACCTCTGCTTAGTTACAGAGTTTTACTGACTAAAACTGGACGTGTCTAATGGTTCAAAGAAATCTTGTTTCCCAGGGAAAAGGAATGTCTGTCCCCAAATTTTATCAAATGGTGTTTTTTTGTTTGTTTATTTATTTATGTTTTGTTTATTTATTTATTTATTTATTTATTTATTTATTTATTTATTTTTGCTGTCATTGTTTGTTTGTTTGAGCCAAATAACGTCTGGAGCAGAGGGACCGGAAATCATAGAGATTTTCCTTTGGAAATCCCACTCACCACTGAAGTTCCACCTCACGCTCCATTGAGGCAGTCTCTGGGATGATGCCATCCTATTTTCCATGGAACTGCTATCTTGGCCCTAAAGCCAGCCCTGGGGGGTGGGGGTAGGACAGCCCAGAGCACCTTGTCCCATGCACGGAGTTACATCTAATGGAACGACCTGCGTTAGTTGACTGTTCTATGGCTCCCTTTCCAGCTGCATCACCGGCCACCCCATTCGTCACTAGGGCATGGCAGCATGGCGTGGCGTCTCCCGAAACATGGAGAAGCTTGACATTTTGATAAGAGCAGTTGCTAGAGTAAGAACTGAGTTTCACTCCTTTGTTTAACCTGGAGGTTTTCCTAATTTCCTGCCAGAGTGCCAAGAACTCTGCTTCCCGACGCTCAGCTGGGCTGAGAAGACATTTGGATTTGATTTCAGAGGGAAAAAGACCAAGACAATGAAAAAAGCCTCTTCCAAAATGTGACCTTTGGTTCCTGAAACGATCTGGTCCTATTCCCCATGCCCTGCTCCCTGCAAACCCCCGATCAGATCACAAACCCATCTGGCTGCTTTCGAATATAAATGAAGACTTTTCACCTGTACCAAAAAGTTAGGCTTCTCTAGTGTTCCCACCTACAACTTTACACGCTCAATCAATCTTAATGGATGTGAAAGTCGAAGAAACCTATGGTAAAATAATCTTTTTTTTAAGTTTTCTTTAAGTCGATTTATTTGCGCGCGCGAGAGAGTGAGCGTGAGAGGGAGTGGGCAAGGGGCAGAGAGAGAAGGAGAGAAAGAATCACAAGCAGACTCTGCTCTGTCAGCACGGAGCCTGACTTGGGGCTCCATTTCATGAAACTTGAGGTCATGGCCTGAGCGGAAATCAAGAGCCAGACTCTTGATTGATTGACTGATTGATTGATATATATAAATTCCAGAATTTTCTGGTAAAATGAACCTATGTCTCCCTGTGATCAAAGCAGCATTGCCGGCCTCTCACCACACAAGACCGTGAGCCTCACGGATGTCCCCCAGCATCCCGAGCGAAGAATAGTCTTCCCACCAGTATCTGCTGGGTGAATAACTCTCTGTGAAAGTCAGTGTGGCATGTTAATGACAACTATGTACCCCAAGGACGGCGATCGGGAGCAGGGGCACCTCAAGTACAGCTCCCACTAGCCTCCACGTCTGCTCTTATGCTCACTCCCCGTTTTCATGACCCTCTGCCCCCTCACAGCTACCAACTTCTCTACATCTAGTCTCCCCTCCTCCCTCCCATTGTTCCTCTGTGCCTGACTCCAGACTGAACATGTGTGTCCTTCCAGAACTCATGCGTTGAAACCTCGCCCCCAACGCAATGGTGGTAGGAGGTGAGGTCTTCCTGGAAGTGATTTAGGTCACGAGGGTGGAGCCCTCATGAATGGAGTGAGGTCCCTTGTGAGAGAGACCTCAGAGAGCTTCCTCGTCCCATCCGCCATGAGAGAACATAGCAGGAAGACAACCATCCGTGAACCAGGGATGGGGTCTTTACCAGACACTGAATCTGCCAACACCTCGACCGTGGACTTCCAGCCTCCTGCCCCATGAGCCGCCCAGTGCATGGTGTTTGGCTACAGTGGCCCAAATGGACTGAGACATGCTTTTTTCTGTTCTGCCTCCATTTACCCTCCACTCATCCCCTTTGAGCTTTCTCTGCCTCTTCCTCTCATTTCCGATTTGCCTCTTCTCTTCTGCCGCCTTCTCCCTTCTTTAGCAAATACATGGAAGTCAGCTCTATTTTAAAGTGGTATTCTGATTTATTAAGTACCAGCTTCCCAGTTCTTCATTTTTCTCATGGAGCATTGAAATCTCACGGGCATTTGCACCGCATCGAAGGACAAATGAATTTTGTTTACTCGTGTGTGGCAAAAAAAGAATAAAAGTTCTCCGTAAGGACAGGTGGCTCTCGAGAAGGTGAGGAGTGTGTGACAGTCTCTCGCAGACACCCCACTGCTTCTGCACACTGAGTTGCCTGGAAGTTTCTCTCCCTCACCTGAGCAGTAGCATCCAGAAAGCTGGCCAGTTCCCAAGTGAGGGAAATAAGTTACCCAACTGCCCAAGGCTCCTGCCTTATGAAGAAAAACGAAGGATCTTTAGGTGGTGTCTGACTTTATGTAGGGACCTAAGCGCCTTGTGAGGAATGAATCCTGTTACCCACTGCCTGCATTTCTAATTCCAGTTTTCTGTCCAGTCGTTGTTGGTGCAACAGGCATTAAACTGAGGGTATCAGTGTGTTTGCCCGAGTGTAATTCCCGAATTACTAGATGAGGAGAAATCTATTTCTCAAATGAAAAATAAGTGTGATATTTATTTCCAGTGTTTTCTATGGGACAATCAACACTTATCTTTCTCCTTAATTTGAGTAACTGACCCAAGTCCATCGACAGTGTCAGCGTGGCTCTCTCATACTGTCCTGTCGCAAGTCCATTGAAAGGAAAATTGTGTAATGATGGAGAGCTGGAAAAGAATAATAGACAGTCCATCATTCCTACTTTTGAACACTCGAGTCTTCGACTTCTCCAGATAAGTTCATTGAAGCAGATTCTTAGATAGAATATGAGAAAAAACATTTTCTGCTAACATCACAGACGTCTGTACTGATTCTTTCTAACGTTGGTAGAAGCAGCACTTATTAGCTTGTTTTCTTGGTCAACAGATGAATTTGCCTCCCCTGTGTGTCTCTGCTGTTTTCCCGTTCACTCTGAGCTCATCCGTTCTTGGCACAGTGCTTTTCCCCTTCCGGATGCTCAAGAAATATGATTTGATGATAAGCCTACCTGTGATTTCCAGATGACTTTGCCCCCCTCCTGTTGACTCCTGAGTCTTGCCAGGGAAGGTAAGCTAGCATGTCATGAGGCAAGGACTCTCTTCAATGAGCGTAGGTGGATGAGGGAAGGCGAAATAGCATGAGAACAAAAGGGGACGCGAATAGAGTACTTTGCCATTTCCACAACCTTTACTTCGAAATTTTCTTTTGAAGCCATAAATGTATTACTTTCAAATAAAAAGCTTTGTTGAATAAAAATATTCTTAAGATTGCCATTAAGTGCGCCATTTTGTTCAAGATGAACCCATGAAACGTTTTCTTTATTATCATGAAGCCCCATACGCAGCGATCGGAAACATTTGTCCAACTGCTAAAAATTACCCATCAGCTTAGCATGGACGAGCCAGCCAAAGAATAGATGGATATTTACTAAGCTCTAAAGAGCTTATTTTTGTTTTGTTTTGATGCTAAGGAAAGGCAGGTGGCTCCAAACCAGGACAGTCCCTTTGTCTCTTCTGTATAAGCCTATTCAGCCCGGCTTTGTTCACATCCACGACAGCAATCCTGGCCAGACCGGCGACTGTGGGGATTCCTAAAACCAGACGACAACCTGCGGAGGAGAGTGGAAGAGCCGGGAAAGGTCAAGGACGGCAGGAGAGGGGCACCCCGACAGCTGTGGGCCTGGCTAATGGGCCGTTATGTAAGGAAGGCTGGTCACGCGTCCTCCCAGCTCTGGCCACGAGAATCCGGGCTACAGCTTTCAATTCTATGGCTCATGAGTCAGATGTTTATCTGCATTGTATCTGTGGGCTTCTGTACCTGGTGACTTATTAAGGCAACAAAAGGATTGGCTGATGACGACTGAACCTTCGTGTAGAATGAGAACTACCTACAGTTTACTAAGCAATAAACGCAGTCTCACCGTATTTCCAACAGACAGAATAATGTGGAAGCAAAGGATAAGCTGATGGAGGACATTAGTTCTTCTTCTTGGGGTATGAGAGGAAAAGAAGCTTATTTCCTGTTAGCAAATGGCAAAGGGACTCTTGAAGGGAAAGAGCTGGATTCCTGCAGAAGTAGAGGTGTAAAGAAGGGGCCGCGTGAGAAGAGCGGACCAACCCACAGAGCGTGGGGGTCTCTGGGGCCGGGCAGGGGAGGTGGGGGTGAGTTCTGCTGGGAGACCCGGACCCCAGGCAGCACCCCATCTGGTGGTCACCTGCTAAGGGAGTCTGTGGTGCCTTGAAGACTTACCCCTAAGACCTGTGGCCTTTGAGGCTACGTAAAAGATCCAAGTCACCAAATTCGTCGCAGGGAGTGGAGGTCGAAGGAGCAGTTTGCCCGCCTCTGGGTGGCCTATGGGGAGTCGGCGAGCCTGTGGCTGGCAGGCCACACGCAGCCACGGCCTGTTTTTGTAAACCGAATTTCCTTGGCTCGTAGCCCGTCCTCTTGTTTGCATATTACCTACGACAGACTTCATGCTATGAGGGCAGAAACCAGACGGAGATGGCAAGCTCTAGAATATTTACTATCTGGCTCTTTACTGAACCAAAAAAAAAAAGTGCTGAGCCCTGAATTGTTAGCTTGGACGACAGGTTTAGACCGTGAGAGGGCAGCCGTTCCTGTGCCGGCCTGAAGCTGGGGGGTCCTGGGTAAGTTCTCAAGGCCGCTTTGTCCTCCCGGGCACCGGTCAGCTCCCAAGCAAGGGAGGGATCAGTGATGACAGCAGCACACGGTTCTCCATCAGCTCTGCCCTCGCCGGTTAGTTCTACACTGACATGCGCGCTGACATTTTGTATTCCTAAGACCATACCCATTTTAGAAATTAAATCACGTGCTGTTTCTCGGGCTAACGCTCTGGAACGCACACTCATATCTGCTTCGTGCCGCATTAGTTTCCCACGGCGGCTGTCACAAAGGACCACAGACTTGGGGATTTCCTACAACAGAAATCGATGATCTCACAGTTTGGAGGCCAGCAGCGCCAAGTCCGTCTCGCCGGGCCCCAGTCGACGTGCCGGCAGGGCTGTGTTTCTTTGGAGGCAGAATCTGTTCCTTGTCTTCTAAAGGCCGCCAACATTTCTTAGCTTGGGGCTGCTTCTCTGGTCCTCACGGCTAGCGGGACAGTATCTTCTCTCCTCTCTGGGTTCCGCTTCTATCGTCATAGCTTCTTTGCCTCTGACTACCCCCACTACGCCCGGCTTCCCTCAGAAGGGTCCTGGGATTACATTGAAGCCCTTCAGATATTTCAGGATAATCTCCCCATTTCAAATTTCTTAAACTTAGTCACGTCTGCGAAGTCCCTTTCACCAGGGAGAGAAGCACAAGGAACAGACATTAGGACATGGGCACCTCTGGGGCTCATGTTCAGCCTAACACCCCCCACACAGAACCCCAAGCCTTTGACCCACCTCAACTCAACCCACGGCTGGAAAGCCATGAAAGCTATGGAAAATGGGGCTCTGCTGGTCCCATCCAGTCTCTTCTTTTTATTCGTCTTCAACTCATATTCGGGAAAGGGGTGAGTAGGCATGGCACAGGTGTCACTGATTGGTGGCCTGCACCACCGGCTGAGCGAGAGCAGCCCTGACCTACAGAAGGGCGAGCTCTCTGACAACCTTGGAGGGCCTGTCTTGTCCTCTCTCTCCCTGACTCCCATCGTGCTCCTGGGGGGACTTCCTTGTCCGTGTCTTGCTCCTCCCCGATCACGTCTTCGGTGGCCCTGGAGAAGAATGGCTCTTTCCACGGGAGCATGTGTAGTTTTAGAAGCGAAGTTCTTGTGGTTGCAGGTTTAGGGACCAGGAAATTGCTCTGGGGGAGGGGGGGAAGGTCAGATACTCGGAGGATGTTAATGGCCAGACTCCAAATAGCTTTAGAACGTTTCCTTTAAAAAAAAAAAAAAAGGCTTCTGGCTTGTTATGGGCTCAATTGTGTTCCCTCCTCTCCTCTCACGTGTTAAATCCTAACTCTAGGACTTCAGAAGGTGACTGTATTTGGAGTTGGGGCCTTTGAAGAGATGATTAAGGTCAAATGAAGCTGTGTGGATGGGCCCTCATTCAACACGGCTGGTGTTTCCACAAGAAGGGGAGATTAGGACACAAGCAGGTACAGAGAGAGACACAGGAGGGAGGCGACCACCTGCAAGCCAACAAGCACAGAGCCAAGACCTCGGGAAACCAATCCTGCCGACACCCGGGTCTTGGATTTTCAGCCTCTAGAAACAAGGTTCTGCCTTTGGAAATAAGTTTCTGTTGTTTGAGTCGTTGGTGGTACTTTGTGCTGTGACTGTTGTAAGAGCCAACGCAGGCTCCCGGCGGCAGAGGCTGTGGGAAGTGGGGGTCATCCGTGGATCATTAGCAACCAAAGCTCACACGGCCTGGGGCACCAGCCCGGGCCAGGCACCTACCACAGAAGACAAGCTCCAGTCCTAGAAGGGGGGGGGGCGCAGGTGTTGGACAGCACCAAGAGTAAGAGGCTGTCATTTCCCTGAGCTCTGAAACAGAACAGGTACATTACCAGGAATTTCACAAGTTGGATCCTGAAGCTTCTCAGTAGGCAGAATATCTCTGCCTTAAAAATAGCACCTAACAGGGGCACCTCAGTGGTTATTGGGTTAGGCATCGACTCTTGATTTTGGCTCAGGTCATGATCTCTTGGTTCATGGAATCAAGCCCTGCACTGGGATCCACCTGAGAAGGTGGAGCCTACTCAGGATTCTCTCTCTCTCTGTCCCTGCCGCGCTTGCATGCACACTGTCTCGCTCTCAAAATAAATACATAAACATGAAAAAAAGAACAGCACCCAACGATAAAGCTAAGCAACGCCTATGTCTGCATGGCTTTGTCACGCTGGACAACGGATTTCCCTATGGGGTTACATAGGTTTTGTTCTTTCCTCCACCCCATATGTGTCCTGGAAAAGTCGTGGAATTCCGAAAACAAGATGGAGAAGCAGGTCCCGTTTCCTTCCCCCATATGTGGACACTTGTGAAAGCAGAAGCTGTCTGGTTACAGAATATCATATTCCCTTTGTACCTTAATCCTCTCAAATTCTGGTTGCAGCCCCTGTCCCGTTCTTACTCCACACCAGATCGGTGATGGTCCGTGGTGCTCTGTTTTCCGCCCTGGAGCTCCTGTCCCCGGCAGGGCTAACAGAGAGCCCTTTCCTCTTCTTCGAAGGTTTATCTCGTGGAAACGTTTCTCTTCAGTTGCTCTAGTAAAAACCACATCATCCAGCCCTGCTCATGATTTCCCTAACCGCACATTCTTTGTGGCAAAGATTCTTGTTTTTCATTTCTCCTGTGATGTTCCCACCCTGTGTCAAGCACAGAATGAATAATGGAAACAAAGTTCACCTTTATTTTCCATGCTTGATAGAACCGTAGTGGCTTGTAGCAGTCGGCATCAAAAGGTGAAGGTACAATCAGACGTTGGATTTAGTCATCAAAGAGGTGGCTGAAACAAGATGCAATGCCGACTTCGGAGCTAATATTGACACAGCGGTATAATCCAACAGCGATTCAGGGGATGGTTTTAAGCAGCCTCGTGTTTTCTGCTGCATAAGACACCAGACAAAGAAATACCAGCATTTGGGGGATTTTTTTTTTTTTGTATGTTTGTTTCGATCAAAGCTGGAAAAGTTTGGAGTGTTTTCTGAGCGGAGAGCCTTGCTGTGGTCAGACACAGGTCTGCAGGCCCGTGAGCAATTTCTCTGTAGGAACACTGTGCGACATTGACACTGCACTTTCTTCTAATAACAGATGTGCTTTTGAATATTGAATGTGTATAAACTGCATGGACATTCGTACACAGGTTTCCATTGGTAAAAAATAGAAGAAGAAGAAGAAGAAGAAGAAGAAGAAGAAGAAGAAGAAGCAGCAGCAGCAGCAGCAGCAGAAGCAGGAGGAGGGGGAAGAGGAGAATGAATGAATGAATTCTGGACATTTCTTTGTTGCTGATCTGAGGACTACCATACATCTGGAAGTGGCTTACACTGGAAGATGCAGAGCAAAGAGCAGAGCCCACTGAAGAACTGTTAGGAGCAACTGGAAGAGTGTGGGTGGATAACGTGTGCCCGAGTAGGCAAATAAGGAGTTTGAGCCATTGACGATGTTGTGCAAAGACGCCCAGAGGCACCTAGCATGGATCCGCATGGCTGGTTGTCCTAAGCTGGCTCGTTGGTGGGGTGAGGCCATTGGAGACAGGGAGCCCAAAGGAAGAGGCAGGTGCGGAGAAAAGAGTCAGTGTAGTCACGGGAATACACTACACTGTACAATATACTACACTAATAACGAAATCGGCTCCCTTACATGTTTGGGTGATAGTAGTTCAACGGGAGGAGGATTCTACGAGAAAGGAGCTTTCACGGAACTACAGAGGGAGCACGTCTATTCAATACTGCAGTCCAGCTGGTGGACTTACAGACTAGTCCCATGCATCATCCCTTCCATCCCTATTTACTGAAGGTCTGTGAGGTGCCATCTCTGGGTTGATGCTGCCAGTGAATTAGACAGTGTCTCTCCTTGTGCGTTCCTGCTGCTGTAACAAAAAAACACAGGCGAGGTGGCTTATAAACAATAGAAATGTGTGTCTCACAGTTCCGGAGGCTGAGAAGTCCAAGATCAAGGTGCCAGATGCCAGGATAGTCAAGTCCTAGTTTGAGTCCTCTTCCTGGTTCACAGCTGGCAACCTCTCGCTGGCTCCCCACATGAGGGAAGGGGCCAGGGATCTCTGTGGGGCCTCTTCTCTAAGGGTGCTAATCCCATTCCTGAGGCCTCCACCTTCATGATCTCCCTAACTGCATCCCAAAGCCCCGCCTCCAAATACTATAATGTTGGGGTGTTAGGATGTCAGCGTATGAATTGGGGGTGGACACATACCTTCCGACCAGCAGTGCCTTCCCTGTGGAGCTAACATGCTGGTAGGGGAGCGGGTGTCCCTGCTGTAAAGCAGGTGAGGGGCTGGAGGATAGGTAGGGGGCAGAAGGAGGTAGAGTTTTCCATGAGTCCCACTTCCCCAATGCAGACTTCCCTGAGTCCCAGCTCTCAGCAGCGGTGTCCTCACACACAGGCTCTGCTTTGGGAAGGAGCAGCCTAAGAAACGAGGCCCCAATGGCATCCACTCTCGGTAGTGGCATCTGGCTCCTGGGACACCAGCAGTCGCCTGGCTAGTTCTTGGAACAAAAGTGACGTGGGACCTGGGGCAGCAGCAGGGGTGGTCGAACCTGCTGGCAGTGCAACCATAATGTGCCCAGCTCAGTGACAGCAAAGGTCCTGCTGTCAGGCCAGTTCCTGAGCGTGGTTCACTGGAAGCAGCAAGCTGATTTCTCCAGAGGTCTCAAGGATACTGCGAGTTCCTCGGTCTACTCTTTCGACTAGATCCACCATAATTAACTACTGTTATTGGCGACTAATAACCTGGTCCGATCCTGGCTAACTATCCTTATTAAAACGTGTCCCCAGAGTCTGTATACATACAAGCAACGATACACCTTTATACATAAGAATGGGACTCTGGTATACACACTAGGTAGCTTAGACCACCCTTTCCTGTTAACTGCTCCGTAATGGTCCATGACGTTGTATGTTTCACCATAATTTGCTAAACAAACGCCCTACTGATTTACATTTAAGAGATTTTCCTATTTTAACTCTTATATGCAAGGTAGCAGTGAACACCTGACACATTTCTCTTTACCAATTCACACGTGGTTTTTGTATAGAGTCCTAGCAGCAAAATTGCTAGATTATCACATATACATATTAGACATTTTAATAGGTGAAACAAAATGATATTATATGTTATTTATTTTTTAAAATTTTATTTGAGCGCTAGAGATTGTACATCAGCAGGACGGAGGGGCAGAGGGAGAGAGAGAATCTTAAGCAGGCTCCACCTTCGGCACAGAGCCCACTGTAGGGCTGGATCTTACGACCCTTGAATCGTGATCTAAGCTGAAATCAAGAGTCAGATACTCAGCCGACTGGAGTACCCAGGCGCCGCTATGGAGTTAGAGTTTAAACGGTTATGCTAACTCAGAGAAATGTGTATTTCGCAGTTCGCTCCCACTACGTACGCATGAGGATGCCAATTTTCCCCATTGTCTCTAGCACTTGATGTGAATAGTCTTTTTAGATGTTGCCATTTTGAAAGGCAAGCCTGCACCTCATTTTAGTGTACATTTTAAAGATTATTAATGAGATTGAATATGTGTTCTCATATTTACTGGTCATTTGTAGTCTTCATCTGTGTTTTGCATATTCACTGCCTTTGTCCATTTCTACTTTTTTATTTAAATTTTTTTTTAGTGTTTATTCATTTTTGAGAGACAGAAACACAGAGTGCGCGTGGGGGAGGGGCAGAGAGTGAGGGAGACACAGAATCGGAAGCGGTCTCCAGGCTCTGAGCTGTCAGCGCAGAGCCTGATATGGGGCTCAAACCCACGAACTGTAAGATCATTACCTGAGCCGAAGCCGGACGCTTAACCGACTGAGCCACTCAAGCACCCCATACTTTTTAATTAATCAAAAAAAAATCACCTTATATTATCTATTGGGTATATATTATACACATTATTATTGTTATATATATAACATATATATTATACAGTGAGTAACTTGTATGCATTTCTCTTATAAATAAAATTACCTTTTACTACACCTACTACACAAAGTTGTATTCTACATTGGCTGAAATGATTCACTGTTAGGGAATCTAGCAATGTAGTTAATTATAATAATAACTAATTTGAGTAAAGAATGATCTGATCCTGAAAAAAATTTTTTTATCTAATTGAGAAGAAAATGTTGCGATTAAAGAGTTTAAGTAAAACAAAATTTCTGATTAAATACTTCCGATAAAAATAAAAACTCCCTAAAATGATTTTTAAATGACACCAGAGATCACTATAAAACAGGACGTGAAATTGTAAAATCCAAAACGCATACCTCCAGCAGTTGGAAGAAAGACAAGCCGCAGGGTACCTCCCGCTAAGATTCGGTCTGGGTTGGGAGGGTTCAGCCAACGCAAGAAGACAGAACCAAGTGAATGGTGTAAATTTTGGAAAAGAGGCAAAAGCAGTCCCACTTTTGGGGGATAATATGATTTTATCCCTAGAAAACTCAGGAGGCTTAACTAAAAAGAAAATCTCTTCAAACTCATTTTTAAAAAATACTCAGGCACATGAAGATGTCACTGGGTAAGATAAATATTTGAAAGCCTCAACAGCTTTCCTCAATGCTAGTAAAACCCATTTTAGAAATTGAAACGCTGAAAGATTCCATTCATGACAGGCACTAAACCTACAGAATGACTAAAAATAAATGTATCAAGGAAGTCATAGGGCTAGAATACCTCTTTCAATATTAATATTTTACAGAAGACATAAAAGAAGGCTCTAGGAAATGAAGACATGTCACATCCCTGAATGGGAAGACTGAACATTGTAAATGCATCTCAAATAAGTACATCAATTTCATGCAACTCCAGTCAGAACCTTGGTGGTTGTTCATGTGTTCTGATTTTGGTTTTGGAATGAGACAAATAATTATAGATGCAAATGGAAGTATAAGCTTGATCATTTTTGAGAATGTTTTGGAAAAGACTATTGTAGGGAGTTTATCTTTGAGACACTCAAATGTATGTTAAAGCTACTCTAATCAAAGCAATATGGCATGGGAATAGACAAATTGGGCAGAACAGAACATAGAATGTTCAGAAACCAAATGAAAAATACTTGGTTTTTGATATATGATAAATGATAGTTGGACAAAGAGCTGACAATTTAAAAAGAAAAAAAGGTATATATGTGATTTATGCAAAATCTTTAAGTGCTTTCAGGATGGAGTAAAGATCTGGATGAAAGATAAAATCCATTTAATGACATAACAAGATATAGAAATTATGCTTCTGGTTTTTTTTTTAATGTTTTTATTTATTATCGAGAGAGAGAGAGAGAGAGAGAGCGCATGAGCATGGAAGGGGCAGAGACATGGGGAGACACAGAATCTGAAGGAGGCTTCAGGCTCTGAGCTGTCAGCACAGAACCCAACGTGGGACTCAAACTCACAAACTGCGAGATCATGACCTGAGCTGAAATCAGATGCTTAAACGACTGAGCCACTTTTGGTTTTGTTTTTTTTTTTAAGTTTATTTATGTATTTTGAGGGGTGAGGGCAGAGAAGAAAGGAGAGGAAGGGAAGAGGAAGGAAGAGAATCCCAAGCTGTCTCCACACTCAGTGCAGAGCCTGACGTGAGGTTTGATCTCACGACCACAAGATCATGACCTGAGCAAAATCAAGAGTCAGGTGCTTAACCGACTGACCCACCCAGGCACCCCTGCCTTTATTTTCTAATGATTGCGTGGGGAAGGTCCTTCTGAGCAAGGTCGATAATTCAGATGTCATACGAAAACAAAACAAAACAACCCCATGGTCTCTGGGATTCCATATTAACCCCATCACTTTACAGATTTGGATATAAAGCTTATAAGTGAGAATAAGTAATTCATCCAGGTTCATTCAACTCAGTAGAGGTAGAGAATAAAGGCCTACTCAGGCGATCAGAACGTTTAACTGGTGTAAATTATATGTTTTTCTTTTTTCCGGTGGTTACTAAATTTGAATGAACATAAAAGTTACCCGAAGTACTTATTAAAACAGTTGCTTGGGGCCCCCCGGTTCTGGTTTAATAGATTAGGTTCGGGCCTGAGAAGGTGTATCCCTAATAAACTCACAGGGGGCGGCCATGCGGCTGGCTGCAACCCTTGTTGGAGCCATCCTTCACTGTGAACCTTCTGGATGTAAACGGTAAAGGTGCTAATACATAGCACCCTTAAAAGCACCCATTTTCCTCCAGCTTCTTTTAGGGGTATATATATTATAGGGCAGTGAAAACTTAGGCCTAGAGACGAGTAGATAAGTGCCAAGAATAGGGGTCAAACCCCTTCAGAAACAAAGTTGCCAGGTCAGGCTGAGGCTACATAAAAGCCGCATAATTAAGATAGTTTGTGTATGAAAAGAAAGTTAAAGGACATCGATGAAAACCACAGAAAATTCTTTTTGCCAGAAATTCTCTTCTTCATAAAATCAATGAGAAAAATGGCAACGATCATCAGAATTGACTTTTTCAGAACTCTGGAAAATTAACCAAAGGTGTGGAGTAATTTGAGGAGCGTTATCAGAGAATAACCGGTTAAATCTCAGGTCGGGGAGCTTTGCCGCACTTGGCTCGCCGCACTCCCATCCTCTGCTCTCCAGATCGGTAACAACCATGTGAAGTGAAGGCCTGTGTTCCCAGTGCAACCAGGCAGCCCCTGGAGGTAACGAAACGGAGCTGGGGCTTTTGCAAAGCCCCAATTCTGAAGAATTGTCACTATTTGACCTGTCCCGTGGTTCCATGAAAGATCGTACTTGCAAGGCTGTCTGTATTTGACCCGACTTATAGCTTGCCCTGTGCAAAAAGCCTTCTCCAAAAGGGGTGTTTGTTGAAAACCATTATAGACACATGTTTAACTTTTAATGGCCTGAAGTGGTGGATACAGCGAGGACACACTATAGATTAAGCAAACCTAAGAGGAAAAGCTGGGAAAAGAATTCATAGGGGCTTAGAAAGCTCTGAGGTGTTCCTGGGAATTAAGACGGCCACATGTATGTTAGAGCTGTGTATGTGCCCTTGGCGGTGTGCAAGTTTGGAAAAAAAACTTGAGTGGGTCCCAAGCTCTCGCCTTTGGCTCCACTTGAAGCTTCGCACAAGCAGGAAGGGAAGGTAAAGGTAATAACTGTCAGCTGACTGACCGAGTGTTGAAGGATTGCCCCCAAACACATGTAGAGCCCTCGTCAAGAGCTGGGGGACTTCTTGGCTCCAGGACTTTGAGGAACTCTCTGTCCAATCATTAGCTGACCGCTACGCTGAGGAGAGACTTCAGGAGCCACACATGAAAAAGAACACGATTTTGGGGCAGGGCAGAATTAGTACAGAAAAGTCGCTAAGCAAATAAACAATAACTACACCACAAGTAGCAATAACTACAAACCAGGACGAAGGCAGAGAAAGGCCTGATTTTCAGAGTTGCCACATTATTTTATTTTCGATGCCTGATTTTCAACAAAAAAGATGGTGAGGCCTGCAAAGAACCAAAAAAGTATGGGCTCTACAGGGGGAGGGAAGGAGGAAGTAACCAATAGACACGTCTCTGAGGAGGATCAGACACTGGATTCAACAGACAAAGACTTCACATATACTATTTAAATACATTCGCAGAGCCAAAGAAGGCCATGTATAAAGAACTAAAAGAAAGTAGGATGCCTCGCCACATAGAGAATATCCATAAAGAAGCAGAAATAGTCTTAAAAATCAAACAGAAATTTTGCAGTTCAAAAGTAAAATAATTAGAATGAAGAATTCACTGGACGGCTCAACCGCAGTTCTGAGCAGACAGGAGAAAGAATAAATGAACTTGAAGCTAACCAATTGAGATTATCCAGTCTGAGAAACACGAAGAGGGGGAAAAAAGGAAGAAAAATGAACAGAGTCTCAGAAACCTGTGGGACACATTCAAGATTCTCAACATATGAATAATGGGAACCTCAAAAGGAGTGGAAAGGGAGGAAGAGACAGAAAGGATATTTGACTCGAGTAATAACGGCTGAAAACTCCGAAATTTTTATGAAAACCATTGATCTACACATCTAAGCAGCTCTGTGAATTCCAAGTAGGATAAACTCAACAGATCTTCATCTTCAAACCGTCAAAAGTATAGACCAAGAGATAATTTTGAAAGCAGCCAGAGAGAAGTGACTGATTTTGTACAAGTGATCCTAGTTTATATGGATGGCTGATTTCTCGCCAGAAACTATGAATGGCAGAAATTGGTGGTATGACATATTCGAAGCCTGGAGAGAAAAACACTGTCGACGATGAATTCTGTAGCTGGTGGGGTGCCTCAGTGGCTCAGTCGGTTGAGCGTCCGCCTCCTGATTTTAGCTCAGTCGTGATTTCGGGTCTCGCGAGTTCAAGCCCCATATCGCCAGGCTCTTCACTGACGGGTAGAGCTTCCCTGGGATTCTCTGTCTCCTGTCTCCCTCTCTCTCTCTGCCTCTCCCCTGCTCGCATGCTCTCTTTCTCTAAAAAATGAATAAATAAACATTTTTTTAAAAAAGAATTCTGTGTCTGGCAAAACTATCTTTCAGAAACACAGGAGAAACCAATATATTCTCATATTTTATTTTATTTTACGTTTAATGTTTTATTTATATTTTGAGAGAGAGAGAGAGCGAGTGCATGCTCACAAGCGGGGAAGGGGCAGAGAGAGAGAAGGAGACAGGAGGGAGATCCAAGGCGGGCTCTGCACTGACAGGGTGACAGCAGTGAGCCCGATGAGGGGCTCAAACTCACCACCGGTGAGATCATGACTTGAACTGAAGTCTGACACTCAAGCAACTGAACCACTAAGGCACCCTTACTCTCATCTTTTAAAAATCAGAGACAATTCGTCTCTAACAGACCTACCCACAAGAAATGCTAAATAGAGTCCTTACGGCTGAAATTAAGGGCCACTAGGCAGCAGTGTGAATCTACACAAAGAAATAAAGAGCGCCAAGAAAAGTAACAGCCCAGGTAAATAAAAGAGAGCGTAACTGTGTGTTCGGTTTATAACTTCTTCTCCTATCTAATTTAAATGACAACAGAGTAAAGAAATAATTATAAATCTGCATTGATGGGCACACAGTAGATAGGCATGCCTGTTTTATTGCACTTCGATGATATTGTGTGTGTGTGTGTTTAATGTTTATTTATTTTTGAGGGAGAGAGAGACAGAGACCGAGTGCAAGTGGGGGGAGGGGCAGAGAGAGAGGGAGACTCAGAATCCGAAGCAGGCGCCAGGCTCAAGCTGTCAGCCTGAGCCCACAAACGGTGAGACCGTGACCTGAGCCGAAGTCAGTCATTTAACGGACTGAGCCATGCAGCCGCCCCATGTGTTTTTTGTAAATTGAAAGTTTCTGGCAACGCCGGGTGGAGCAAATTCATCACACCTTTTTTCCAATAGCATTTGCTCATTTCATGTCTCTGTCACATTTTGGTAGCCCTCACAATATTTCAAACGTTGTCACGATTATTATATTTGTCATGGTGACCAGCGATCAATGATTGCAACTCCCTGAGAGCTCAGACGATGGTTAGTATTTTTTAGCAACAAAGTATTTTTTTAATTAAGGTAGGTACATTTTTAAAGACAGAATGCCATTGCACACTTCATAGACTATAGTACAGTGTAAATGCGTAACTTTTATAAACACCGGGAAACCAAAAAATCCATTTGACTCGCTTTATTGCAATTTTTGTTTTGTTTTGTTTTGTTTTTTGCGGCAGTCTGGAACCAAACCGGCACTATCTCTGAGGGGTGCCTGTACGCAGATGTAATTTGTGATAATAACACCACAGAGGGGAGGGAGGGAAAGTCACTGTAGGAGAACAAAATCTTCGCGTCCTATGCAAGTTAAATTGGTATTAATCTGAACTAGCTTGTTTTATGATAAGAGGTAAATTGTCATTCCAGAGCAACCACAAATGAAAATAACTAAAGCATACAGAGGTGAATAAATGGAAAGAGAATCATAACGGTACTCTGAAGTATATATATTTAGCATCGAAGAAGGCAGGACCAGGGGGTCAGAGGAACAAAAAAAAGGCATCGCGCATATAAAAAACAAAGAGGAAGATGGCAGACGTCAAAACAAAGTGGGCCTTCGTGTCCATGCTGCAAGGAGCGAGAAGGGTGACGCAGACCGTGGCTGGCCGGTCCCAGGACACGGGCGGCGGTGAGGAGGGAGCAGGCCCAGGAGCATGAGCACGGCGGGGAAGCCTGGACCAGCCGGCCGTCCAGCTTGCCCCTTGCGCAGGTCCCGAGCTGTCCCCACCTGCTCCAAGGTTGGCTGCCACTCGGTGGCGGGCTCTCGAGAGGAGAACAAAGCTCCCCCTGGCTGTGTCCTGCTCCCGGGAGGCGGGGGAGAGTCACACGCATGAACCACACACACGAGGCACTGCTGCAGCCCAGGGGTCACCTTTACGCCCCGCTGCTGGGGGACCCAGGAAGTCCTGGAGGGGGCAGAGGGGGGACGCTGGACGTGCCCACTACTCAGTGGCTCTGCGAGGCCACATATCCAGAGAGACTGGGGCACGAAGGCTCTGAGGCTTGGCTTGACCCTGCACCCGCGCCGGTCCCCGGAGGACCCGGGGTCCCCGACAGCTCCCCCGGACGCTGCCCACCTCCCGAGTCCCTCAGGGAGGACCCACCGAGCCAGACACCGGGCGCAAAGCCATCACTGCGGCTCTACCCCTTTTCAGAGGCGGCGCCCGAAGGAGCTTTCCTCAACCATCAATAATAAAAAACAAATTTCTGTCAACCTTGCGAGAGGAAAGATAGAATTAGTTTTCTATTCTCCCTGCAGAAGATGATATGATGGAATTATTTTCGAAGGAGTAGGCAGTAACCGAGCGCGCAGAGGGACACCCCTGCAGAAACGAGCACCGCGGGGCGCGGGGCTGGGGGGGATGGGGTCAGGCCGTCAATTACCTGTGACTACGACGAACAACAATTTCATGTTGTTTTTCTGGATGTTACGATGTCTGTAACATTTGTCAGCTCTTTGGTAGGTACCTTTGTGGGATTCTTTCTCTCACGTCGTGAATGCTGGGTCAGCCTCCAGCCCCGCTCGGCTGGTCTCCGCTGTCCCCACTGCTTGCAGCGGCCATCGGGGGTAGGGGTGGGGGCTGCAGGACCCAGCAGGGCCCCCACCCTCAGCAGAATCTTCTAGTTTGTTGTCATGAAGTTGGCCAGGGCAGTCTCTCACACTTTTTAAAACTTGTCCCTTGTGGGCCTTGCCTCCTTTGTCACCACTAATAGAAATTGTGTCACCCTCTTTTGATTTAATCAATAGTTTGTCGATAGTTTGTTTCTTTTCGGATATTTTCTGGAGAAAAAAATACATATATAGAGCTCCTGTTGATTGTGTTTTTTATTCTAGTTTCTTCATTTCTGCTACTGTTCTCTCTTTCCTTTCTCCCAATAAATAGGGACCAGATATCCTTTCAGGAACCACGGAGGCAGCAAAGAACAAGCAGAAGCCTCCCCTCCTGGAGCTTTTGTTCTGTTGGGAAAAGGTAACACACAAATGAATAACTGAATGCATAAGTTACGGTATACGGTATACGGTAACAGGTGCTAGGAGAAAAATAAGGCTGAATCACAGGACACAGGATGGGGGAATTTCTGTTCTACGTGGGATGATCGGAAGAGCCCTCTTCACAGAGGCGACTTTGAGCAGAGACCTGAGTAAGCCAGGGAGAGAGCCAGACTGCATTTTCTGGGCAAAGGGAAGAGCATGCAAAGGCCCTGGGGTGGACATCACCTTGGTATGTCAACTAGGGACAGCATGGAGGCCAATGTCCTCGATGCAGACCAAGTGAAGAAGAGAGAGAGGGGGAAAGAATTCAGAGAGAATTCAGAGAAGGCTTACGTTCCATGGGACCTTGTAAACTACAGAGAAAGCACGGATTTTACTCCGAATATGAAAGCAAGACAATGGAGGGATTTGAACAGAAGAGCGAGCAACCAGATTTACATATTTTAAAACAGCCTTTGGTGCCCAATAGGCCTCTTTAATTTTCAAGTCTGCTTCAGGGAACTTGTTTTTGGGGGGGAACCAAAAGCCGGAAGGAGCCGGATCCCGCAGGAACAGCTGGGCAGGAGTGAACTTGGGATGTGTCTGCGATAAAAATGAGAGAGAGAGAGCGAGAGAGAGAGAGAGTTGCATGGGAGTCAGGGGAATGCAGACCAAGGCCCAGCTCTGAAGGTAACGCAGAAAGTCAGAAAGAGAGCCATAAATAAATAAATTAATTAATTAGTTAATTAATAAAATATATTCCCTTACTATCAATTTTTTGGATTTAATGTCTTACAAACATGTAGGTCAACATAAGTGTTTTTAATAGACGCAGGAGGAGCGCGTTGCACAGGGTCAACTGGAGTTTATGTAAACACTCCCCGCCCCCCCAGGTCATTTGGGCTTTTCCACATTTTCGCTTTCATAAAAAAAGAAAAAACAAACAAACAAAAAGCAACCACGTCACACGGTTGGCCTGTATCAGGACAGCCCCGGTCGCCCCTGAAAGGGTTAATCACCCAGCACCAAATGTCAACGAAATGGGGCTCCTCTGGGGCTCCCATCTCATTATTTGCTGCTACTCCTCGGTATTTGAGTATTTGAGTACTGGGTACTCAGCCTTGGGAGTGCCAGGCCCGAGCGCGTACTGCGCACGCGCGCGGGGACAGTCACCAGGCCGCCCGCCAGCCCCTCCGGGGCGGGACGGGCCACCACCCTCGCGCTCTTCCATTTCGATTCCTCTGCCAGCCCAGCTACGGTGCCGCCCAACTGCTACTCCCGTTTGCATTTCGGTGAGGACTTTTTCCCATACTTTCTGGCTTATTGTTTGTTTGTTTGTTTGTTTGAGTCGCCTACTTCATACCTTTCCCTCCTCCACTGAGCGCGCCTGTCTTTTTCTCGTTGCTTTTGAGAGTTCTGACCTGTCGATATTAATTCTGCTGTTACATATGCCGGAGTCGTTTCCTACTATTCTGATGATTATCATGGAGGGATTTGCTGCAGAGATGGTGTAAATTTTTATGTCATCAGATCTGTGGATTTTTTTTTTACTTAAAAGTTCTGCTGAGAAAGACCTCCCCTCCACCCCAAATTCCATCAAGATGCAGTTTATCTTTCTCTTGGCGAAAGACTTATATTTACATCTTAACCCAGCCGGCTGGCTTAGTCCCAGTGGTATTCTGGTGTCGGGGGAAAAAAAAATTGAAACATAGTCACGCTACTCGCTGGCTCTCCTGGTCACACTACGACATTCCTGAGCACACTCGCCCTGCTCCCGGGGTCAGTCTCCCCCGAAGTCACCCGGCCCGGCTCTGTTTGCAGGGCCGGCTCCTCGGGGCCCAGCAGATAAGGCTCGGCCCCTAAGCGCCTTTGCTGTGCGCCCTCCTCAGGGGGTAGGGCTGTCCCCAGGTCTGGAGTGACCCCACAGATGGCTTCTCAGGGAGGAGATGGAGGACAGCCCTGTCTGCCTGACTTGACCTCTTCCACGTGTCTAAGGAAATGACGGATGACCCGGTTGGAGACACCCTTAACTCTTGGCAGAAGTTTGGCGGCACCCTCGGTGACCCCGGATGCAGACACGTGGACGTCTGGAGGAGGAGCCGAGAGTCTTCCCGCTCTGAGGTCGCCCCCATTGGGACCGTGCCCCCCAGAACCACTCAGGTCGTCAGATAGTGTTGTCAGAGATGTAAGCACGGCGTTCTTCTTAGGCAGAACTGCAAATGGAGGGAAGAGGTTATTCATCCATGGACTTGTTATTTTTATTTTTATTTTAGACACAGAGAGAGACAGCATGAATGGGGGTGGAGAGAGACAGAGAATCTAGAGCAGGCTCCACACTCAGCATGGAGCCCAACAGAGGGCTCGAGCCCACGACCCTGGGATCATGACCCGAGCTGAAATCGAGAGTCAGATGTTCAACCGTCGGAGCCGCCCAGGCGCCCCTCATCCGTGGACTTCTGATCCATGCGGAAGATTGCCCTTCCCTTGTGATTTGTGCCAACAGCACTGAGGTTTGTACCCACCAATTTATTCAACCCTACGACACCCCCAGATGCAGGGATGTACCCTGTGATGTGAGCTACGAAGGCAAAAGAAAAGAATGACATCTCCTTACCGCTTACGGCCCGTGGACAAGTCCGTGAAACAGGCAGAGGGACATTCCTCTAGGAGCTCGGCTGCCTCCGTGAGGACACTTTGCTCAGGGCACCAGGCGGTCGTGATTTAACATGATCCCGACACCCCTCCCTTCCCCCAGGATCCTGTTAAGTCTACTTTAACACATAAAAATTCTTTGGGGAACTTCCTTTATCTCTACCACCCCTGCCCCGTAAGATATATGCTGATGATCATGCTCCAAGCTTATGCCCCCCCTAATATACATCCCGAGGGGCTCATGCCTGAGGTTTGACTAAAGAAACAATAATAAACAGCCTGTTCCTAATAGCAGCTGGCCCCTCTAGGTCCTGGAAACCTTGTTTCCAAAATACCTTAAAGACCTTCACCGTCCCTGACTCCTCCCAACTTGAAGGCAGATAATCAGTCACCCATCACGACCCCGGTGTGACTCTTCTGCCCACAGCTCCTGTCCCCGTGCTTTAATAAAAACCACCTTTATGCACTGAAGACGTCTCAAAAATTCTCGTCCGGCGACTCCAAACCCCACTGTTGACGGCGTCACCCGGAACCACTGAGATGCCCGAACTTCAGGGGGCCAGTAGCTGTCTGTTGTTTAGGTTTGGAATTGGAAGCCACAGAGGACACGTCCTGGGGTTATTTTCTGCCTCGAGAAAGACCAAAAGGGGTTGAGTTTGAGTCCTGTTCGAATGACACAACTCACAGTTTTATCTGGAAGGTAGTGTTCCCAGAAACTCAGTCATGGCTCTCTCGGTCAGTTGTACGAGTACTACCACAGTCACAGATTACCTTTAAGCTATGAAATTGTTAACGGACATGTTTCTCACCCGGGGGTGGTCTCGTCCCCGGGGACATTGGGCAACGTCTGCAGACATCTAATGCGAGGCCCCCCGCAGCGCACCGGGGTCGCCCGACAGGTGAGCCAGCACGTGTGGATGGTGTTGCAAGACCCGGTCCCGAACAGTGAGGACAAGGCATCCCGCACGTCTCCTTTCAGATTTTCTCCCAGTTTAATCCGAGGCGGAAAATGACCTGAACTGAGAAAACCCGAGTGGTGGAGGCAAACAGTGTGTGAGACAGCAGGGGCCGGGGGGGGGGCTGTCCCCGAAAATTAACTGTTATGAAGGCCAAACAGCTCCCGGCCCTGTGTCTTGTCACCCACACAATGTGACTCTAGTGTCTTCCACAGGGGACTTTTCTTTCAGTCTGTGGGTTGGGGTGCCGGGCGCCTCCTGGGCACTAGAGGGCGCTAGACCGTTCCACATGGTCCTCGCTCGCTGCCCCGCTGCCTCCGCCGCTCTCCGCCTCCTTCCTCAGCTCCTGTCTCTGGTCTTCTGCGAAGCAAACGTTCGCTGCGCCTGAGCTCTATTTCCACCTCCTTGCGCAGGAGGAAGGCTCTGTTGAGTCTCCGTCACCATCTGGGTGTCAGTGCCGCACCGTGCACTGGGCACTGGCCCCCCGCACCCCCCAGGGGTCAGTGTTGCGGCCCAGCCCCTCGTTACGGTGCGCGAGCAGCTCTGGCTTCTGATTGCGCCTACGCCAGTCTCTCAGTTTCTGAGCCTCAGTTTCCTCATTGGTGGTGGGACCCATAATCCCTGCCTTGGGTCTCAGTTTTCAAAAATATTAGGATTGGGGCACCTGGGGGTCTCAGTCCGTTGAGCCCCTGGGTCTTTCTGGATTTCAGCTCAGATCATGATTTCACAGTGGTGAGATCTGCTGACAGCGAGGAGCCTGCTTAGGATTCTTTCTCCCTCTGTCTCTGCCGCCCCTCTCTTTCCTTCTCCCTCCAACCCAGCCCCACCTGTGTTCTTGCTTGCTTTCTCAAAAATAAATAAATATTGATTTAAAACTACAAAAATAAAATAAAAATAAAATATTAGGATCCAGCCAGTCAGTGCACATCATTATCATCATTATGGGTGTTTTAATATTAATTTCTAAAAAAAAATAAAATAAAATAGGAAGACAAGGTGCAATCGTGGACTACATTTGTACCGTCCATCTGGGTGAACCCAATTCCAGTAGAAACTCTGAAGGGCTCACACCTTAGCCCAGGTCTTCCTATTCCTCAGCACCGCGAGGACCGGCCTCTGAGCAGGGGCTTTGGAATCCCGTCTCCTGAGCCCGGATCCTGAGAGCCGAGGCGCGGTGGGCAAACCACCTTGCCCGGGGCCCGGGGCGATGTAGGATGAAAATGAGACGGCCTTTCCCACTGCTGGGTCAACGCGGTAAAATGACCTTGGGGACGTGTGGGGAGGATCGGAGGGAACACCACACACACACACACACACACACACACACACACACACACACACACACACACACACACCACCCCCCCCCCCCCAGCCTCTCCCAGCGTTTCTGTCACCCTGCAGCCAGCGCCGCCAGCAGGCCCTGACAGGCTCGGGGCTCAGAGTGGCTCGGGAGATCCCGTCCAGGGACTGAAGCTTGTCCTCTGTGCGGCACAGAGCAGGTGCCGGGTGCCCCACCAGCTCCCTTGGAAGGGGTCTAACCCAGTGATACCAGGTCGATTGAGAAACAAAAGCTGATGAGGTTCTGTGTCACGTCCCTGGAAAAGGCTTATAAAATGAAGATGAAAAGCTGAAGTTAACTCCAAAATTATTTTAGAAGAGAGAGCTTTTTGTTGTGCCCAAATTCTGGATCCCAAGAAGACCGCGGGGGAGCCGGGACTGATGCAAACGCAAAGGGTCTTTATTCAAAGCTCGAGCTCGGACTCTCGCACCTCCCGACGCAGCGGGGCAGTGGCAAGAGCCCTGAGCCAGGTTTACACAGGCTTTTCATCAGGGTTCGAGTACACTTTTTGGGTGGGAATAGGGATCCTTTGAATTGATCGATTGGCATTTTCGCGGGCTAGTTTCTGATTGAGTATTTCAAATTTGGCGGGCGCGGGCTAGCTATGGATTGGCTTAGCTTGGGGGTCCCGCGCAGATTCAAATGGTCAGCGCGCATAGGCTGAACACTCATTAGCTTTGCTAGGGGCTATTCTAGGAATCTGACCTCCTGTGGTTTCCCTGGAACTCAAGGTGGAGGCAGAGTCTGCTAATCAGGGTCCAGTCCCACCCGGGGTGGTGACAGGGTCTGCTAATCTGGGTCCGGCCCCTTGGCTACTCTGTTTACTGGAACCCGGGGCAGAGTCCAGGGTGACTTGTTTTCCTGGAACTCGGGGCCCAGAACTACTCTAAGATGGAGCTTAAACCAAAATGGAGTGACCTTAGCCCTCACAGCACTATACTTTCACAACATGGCAATTCTCTAACACAGCAAACAGGGTTCACAGCAATCACAGCAAACGGGCCAGGAGTCTAGTGCATTCCTAAGTCTCTAAATCTAATACCTAACAAGATTTAACACACAGCAACTTAGTCTAATCCATAGCAAACTAAACAGGCCTCACAGCACCCCAAGAAAAGTTTCCCAGTGTTCACAGCAAACAGCAACCAAAACAGAATTCTCAGCAATCATAACCCTTAACAAGGTTCACAGTAAGCAGAAGTTGGGGCACACTATCTCTAACACCGTACCTCTCTATGTTTAGCAGAAGAGAGAACTGGCTTCAGACTAATGCAGGGCTGTCACTTAGGACAAGAAACTTAAAAACGCTCTCTTTACTTTTCAAGTTGAAGTCTTTCTACCCCTGTTAAATTAGTAAACGTTAAAAAAAATCTTAAATAACAATGGTGGTCACGATATGGAGAAACCAGCAGACTCTGCCTTGCTAGCTGGCAGCGCAGCGAATTGTACGATCTCCTTAAAAAGCAACTCGCCAGTGCGTTTCAGAGCTGCCGGCCCAGGCATCCTGCTTCCGAGAACCTTCCCTGTGAAATGATGCAAAAAGCAGGATAGACGATAATCACAAAGGTATCTACTAAACATTTATAATAGTAGAAATGAAATCGCATTCAATGCTTCCCCAAATAAGGATGTAGAGAAGTAAAGTATATTAATTCATCTTTTTAACAAATATTTACTAAATGCCTCTATTTCTGGGCACCGTGCTTTATATCAGCTCAACAGAATATTCTGTAGTTATTAAAACGATCAACAAGGGAATACGTAACATCACAAGGGAAATGGAATTTATAAAAATATCTCCTTGCCGTGATTATAATGATAGAAAATTAAATATTTTCATTCGCAACATTTGAATGGGAACATGGGCAAACCGAAATTGCTGATTTAATATTAGAAATGTAAAAATCCCCACTCTCGCAGCCCAGCGAGAGAATCCCTGGATTTCACCGTAGCTCACACTCCAGGGGTTTGGAGGGCTTCGCCCCGTGGGCCTGAGGAGCCTTTCCCGAAAAATCCTTGCTGGATTGTCTGCACTGTTCTGCCTTTTAAAAAACTTTTTGCTCTCTTAGATATGATTTAAAACCCCAAAGAGAACACGCTTGGGGAGTGATTTCACAAGAGGTCCATTCATTCTGTTCCCGACAAACAGAGAGACAAGGAGCGATTCATACCTGGAAGGCTTTGTGGGGCGTGGCACTCAGCCGGCACCAGATGAGAGCACCTGGGGGCATCCAGGAGGTCTGGGTGTGAGGCCTGACGCTGTGACTTGCAGGGGTGGAGACCAGGAGTGGAACAAAACACAGAGCAGTGTGGTTTCAGGTGTAATTGCCCAGCTGAGCCAGCGGAACTAAATTCTGGTCACATTCCTACTTGGGGGTGGCGGGGGGAGGGGCGGGGAGAGAGAGGGCTATCCCTAAAGATGTGCCCACAGCATGCTCCAGGAGGGGGCTCACCTGCACAGACACGGGTCCCCTCCAGGGAGGCATTTTACTTTTAACATTCTGGAAGCGTACCAGTCATCATCAGTGTGTTCCCTGTGAATTAGCCACCAATGATTGAATCAGTCTTCGAAATTCTCGACTACAGGCAATCGATGCCCTGAGGGGTTAGAATTTCTAGTCTCTGACAATTTTCCCCAAGCACACCCTCTGCCATTAAGAAAGAAAAAGGAAGAAAGGAAGAAAGGAAGAAAGAAGGAAGGAAGGGAGGGAGGGAGGAAGGAAGGAAGGAAGGGAGGGAGTGAAAGAAGGAAAGAAAGAAAAGAAAGAAAGAAAGAAAGAAAGGAAGAAAGAAAGAAAGAAAGAAAGAAAGAAAGAAAGAAAGAAAGAAAGAAAGAAAAGAAAGAAAGAAAGAAAGAAAAAGAAAGAAAGAAAGAAAGAAAAGAAAGAAGGAAGGAAGGAAGGAAAGAAAGAAAAGAGAGAGAGAGGGAGGGAGGGAGGGAGGAAGAAAGAAGAAAGAGTGAATCTACTTTTTAGGTTTATTTGTGCTTGACCCTAGAGATGAATAGCAAACTAATCTCTTTTTAAGGATAACTTTCTAAAGACTTAAGTTTTCGTCGCTCTATTCCTCTGCACATTGTTACGTTCAATGGCCTGTAAAATGCCTTGTGTATTCTAAAGGGAGGTGGAGCTCATATTTGAAAGGCAATGAACTATTTAGATTCTAAAGGTATCTAGTTCGTAATGTTTATCTATTAGCCTGAGCGTGAGCCGATTCTAACAGGGAAGGCTGATTTAGATTGTAATAGTGAGTGACTTCCCGATGGAGACCGTTACCTTGTTTACCCAAGGATGACACCAGGGCCTAACTGTGGCCGTACTCCCCGCCTCTGCCTCTTTCCTTTTACAATAGAGTTTTTAGACCGTGGTCATATACATACCCTTTGCCATTCTAACCGTTTTCACTGTACAATTCAGTGGCACTAAGTACATTCCCGATGTTTTCTAACCACCACTGCTCTTTCCAGAACTTTTTAATCATCCCGAAGAAAGAGATTCTGTACCCATGAACTCCCCAGCCCCAAGCATCCTCTGTCCCACTTTCTGTCTCTATAAACTTGCCTTCTCTGGTGCCTCATGCAGCCAGACTCGTGCAGTATTGAGCCAGACTCATGCAGTATTGACTCTTTGGTGTCGGCCATCTCTCCCTTACAGTGTTTCCAGGGTTCGCCCGTTTTGTAACATGTATCAGAACTCCATTCCTTCTCATGTCTGAATAACATCATGCCTTACGGATATACCACATTTCATTTACCCATTTGTCTATTTTTTTAAATTTATTTATCTATTTTGGGAGAGAGAGAGAGCTCAAGCAAACAGGGGAGGGGCAGAGAGAGAGGGGGAGAGAATCCCAAGCAGGCTCCGCACAGTCAGCACAGATAAATCCTGAGATTGTGGCCTGAGCCGAAATCAAGAGTCGGTTGTTTGAACAGACCGAGCCCCCCAGGTGCCCCTCGTGTACTGGTTCATCTATTGATGGACACTTGGGTTATGTCTACTCTTCAGCTATTGTGAATAATGTTACTATGAATTTTGCTGTACAGGTGTCTGCTCAAGCCTCTGTGTTCACTCTCGCGGGGACGTTCCTAGGAGTGGAATTGCTGGGCCCTGTGAGAATTCTATGGTTAACTTTCTGGGGAGCCGCCAAGCTGTTTTGCACAGCGGAGTCCCCACTTTACCCGCCCGCTTGGTAGAATTGCTTTTATTCCCAGGCAGTTGCTGCCTTCTCTAACTCTAAGGGGATCTCCTGTCTCTCCCTCCTTCCGTGGGTTTGGCCACTTGGCCATGGGGGTGGATATGGCGGAGTTTTAGAACCACGGCGAGACTCCCAGGCTTTGTTCTTCGCCCTCCACCTCAAGGGCAGCAGGTCACAAACAGGGACCGCTTCTCCAGGACGCAGCCCGGCAACAGGGCTGCTTGTAGGTGGGCGGCCATCATGGAACATACGTGAGAATAAACTCCCTCCAAACCCTGCGACTGATGGTTTGATTGATGATTAGCATGAAACATAAAACTGCCATTTCTGTCAAAAACGATCGCATTTCAGCAATCGTATACGGTTTAACAACCAAAAACACTAGCAGCAACAAGGCGTTGAGGTCAGTGACTCATTGACGTCTCTCCTTAAGCTTGGAACTATTCACACCATCACTTCTTTTTTTTAACAATTTATTGTCAAATTGGTTTCCATACAACACCCAGTGCTCATTCCCACAAGTGCCCTCCTCTGTGCCCATCACCCACTCTTCCCCCTTCTAAACCCCCATCAACCCTCAGTTTGTTTTTAGTATTTAAGAGTCTCTTATGGGGGCACCTGGGTGGCTCAGTCGGTTGGGCGGCCGACTTTGGCTCAGGTCATGATCTCGCGGTCTGTGACTTCGAGCCCCGCGTCGGGCTCTGTGCTGATGGCTCAGAGCCTGGAGCCTGCTTCCGATTCTGTGTCTCCCTCTCTCTCTGCCCTTCCCCTGTTCACACTGTGCCTCTATGTCTCTCAAGAATAAATAAACATTAAAAAAAAAAAAAAGAGTCTCTTATGTTTTGTTTCCCTCCCTCTCTGTGGCTTTTTATCTTCCTTCCCCTCTTCCCGTCCCTCATGGTTTTCTGCTAAGTCTCTCAAAATCCACCTATGCGTGGAAATATAGTGTCTGTCTTTCTCTGACTGACTTATTTCACTTAACCATAATACCCTCCAGATCCATCCATGTTGCTACACATGGCCAGATTTCATTCTTTCTCTTTGCCATGTAATATTCCATTGTGTGTGTGTGTGTGTGTGTGTGTGTGTGTGTGTGTGTGTGTATATATCACATCTTTATCCATTCGTCAGTTGATAGGCTCTTAGTCTCTTTCCATGATTTGGCTATTGTCGAAAGTGCTGCTATAAACATCAGGGTACATGTGCCCCTATGCCTCAGCACTCCTGTATCCCTTGGGTAGGTTCCTAGCAGTGCTATTGCTGGGTCATAGGGTAGTTCTCTTTCCATTTTTTTGAGGAATCTCCACACCATTCTCCAGAGAAGCTGCACCAGTTTGCATTCCCAACAACAGTGTTAGAGGGCGCCTGTTTCTCCACATCCCAGTCAGCATTTCTAGTTTCCTGATTTGTTCATTTTAGCCACTCTGACCGCACACCCCCACCTCTAAGATGGGGAAATGTGTTCAGGTTTTTCAAGACTGGACTTCGAACTGGGCTTTAGCTATGACCCTCTGTTGTTGAGCAGGTTCCTTCCCGGGCACTTCCATTCTGTTCCAAGGTGCTGCCGGAGATTCCTGGGGATAGACCGGATCTCAGTCCCCATTGCTTGGGACTTACATCATTAGAGCTCACGGTTACGAACCTGTAACTTGGGTACGTATGTGGCATCCATCCTTAATGTCCCGATTTCACAGGTCAAGGAGCAGAGGATCAGCTCGTTACTGTGTTTACTGCACTGCACAGAAGTTACTTAAATGATCAAAATAGCAGGTGCAGTTTTAGCAAGAACAGAGGAAGCCAGGTTACCAGTCTTGAAATCCAATGGTTTGGATCCAATGGCTTATGTATGGACTACCTCCCTCTCTCTCTACGGTATTATACAAATCCACTTACGGTCTCAATCTCAAATACTGTGCTCGAGGCTTCCTTTCTCCCTCCACAGGGTCTGTTTTCTGGATCTGTCATCAACCGGCGCCATTAAGAACATCACGCTTCCACGATCGAAAGCGTGAGTCCATATTCCAAGAATTCCAAGTATTAGAACAGATGAGCAGTGGGGAATGTGTTGGAGGATTTTATCATGACCATATCTGGTCAGTGTTCTCTGGAAGCCAATTGCCTAGGTTGTAAGTGAAAACTAAAACATCAATTTACACTCACAAGCACAACATCTGCTTTCTAAATGAGTGGGTTTATGGCTAGAGCGCAAAGCATATATTTAGTAACATAATATCCTAGCCCACTGGTAGCCACTTATTTGTTTTCCAAGTCCTTTTCCACCTGCCTATTTTCAGAAAAATCTGGTTTCCCCAGTGCTTCTGGAATTTGGGTCATTCCGACCGTGCTCACCAGAGAGTGCTGAGCCCAATTTAGCAACAGGACCTCAGATATCCCCAAATTCAAATTCTACCCAGTCATACATCAGCATGAACTTACATGCATTACTCACACAAATCTAGAGGAGGAAGAGAGTTTAGTTATAAGAAGCGGAAGATTTCACCTAGGGCCATGCATTCCAGCCTCAAAAATAGAGGGTCACAATCTAGCTTTTTCCTCAACAATGCTGAGTTTTAAACAAAATGAATTCTCAGCCATCATTTTAAAAATGGACATATTTTCAGACCATTAAGTAGATATTTCATTTAATATTATTTATGTTGATGATCTTGCAGAGAACTGTTCAAATAAAAGCCAATAAAACACCAAAAAGAAAAAAGGAAACCTACACTTCATTGATTTGAATATGTTTTAAATTACAGGAGAAAATCACCGACTCCCGAGCCCCAGCCGGAATGATGAAGAGATCCAGATGTCACAGATTTGAAGCCAAATGTTTACGTCACATCTTAAAATTAATCGGTATTGAGTCCTGTGAAGGTATGGACTGATATATCGGGTTCTTTAGTGTATCAAGGAAAGAGACGGAGAGAGGTAATGAAAAAGTGTCCACGAGCTAACTGAATTTATATCAACTCTCTCCAAAAACCTAATGTTTTCAGCCAACTGAGGCAGATTTTTCCAGAACCCACCCTCTCCCCTGGCATAAAGGTTTCAGTTGAATCTGTAATTATTGGGTGGCAAAATAATATTTGTTTTAAAAAAAGAATATACCATTGATACTAAGTTTGTGTTCATACAATTCCTACTCCGATTTCCGAACTCATACCCAGGTAAGACACTTTTTAAAACATGTGGGCCCCCCTGCCCCTGTCGTTTGGAGTTTTCTCCACTATGGGTGCCATCTGTCTATAACATCTGTCATCCATTGATTGCCAAAGTCAATTTGGATGATCCGCCTGGTTTCTTTCTCTCTTGGCTATTTCTGACTACCTGTCCCTCGAATCGGTCCCTACCTACCTACCTGAAGAGATGTAGGTCTCCATGGACAAAGTTATGGTAACCATATCTATAAACCCTAAGATTTGAATATTCATAGTCTGACGAGTATGACTAATACTTACACATCCATCAGGGTGTTAAGATCAATCTGGCATCAATTAAAGACCAGTAGACATTAAAGGCTAATGTGCTGCTAGCACTTCCAGGTCCCGATTGTTCTGCCTTCCACGGTTATTATACTTGATTGAATGAGAATTTAGAAGCCAATTGCAGGACACCTGGGTGGCTCAGTTGATTGGGCATCCAACATTGGCTCAGGTCATGATGTTGCGGTTCATGGGTTTGAGCCCCGCATCGGGCTCTGTGCTGACAGCTCAGAGCCTAGAGCTTGCTTTGGATTCTCTGTTTCTCTCTCTCTCTGCTTCTCCCCACCTCATGCTCTCTCTCTCTTTCTCTCTCTCTCTCAAAAATAAATAAACATTAAACAAAGGCATTTGTAATTTGTGACACTTTTTAAACTGTTGTGTTTATTTTAATTTTTTTATTTTTATTTTAGAAAGAGAATGCAAACAGGGGAGAGGGGCCCGGAGAGAGAGAATCTTAAGGAGGCTCCATACTCAGTGAGGAGCTTGATGTGGGGCTCAATCCCACGACTTTGGGATCATGGCTTGAGCCAAAATCCAGAGTGGGACTCTTAGCCCATTGACCCGCCCAGGCAGCCCTACATTTTAATATTCAAATTGTTACTGTATTTATACTTAAAAATGCATTTATACTGGCATCTAGATTTGGTCTTTTCAGTCGGCTACCATGTTTAGTCACTGGAAGCCATAGAGCTGCCCGGTAGCACATCTTCCTTTGCTCTTGACTGAGCAGGGCCGCTGGATCACCTACAAGGTGGGGGTGGGGAGGAGACTACCGGCAGGGGATGAAAAGTGCACAGCACTGTGCTCTGTAGTTAAAGCCTCTGGGCTGACCCATGGGCATGAGACTCCCAGCCGAGGCTCCCAGGGGCCACGATGGCCAGTCCGTCCCTGCAGATGCAGGGGTAGGGAAGAGGAAGAGTTGGTACCGCCACGGAGGCTAACCCCATGCTACCCCACGCTAGATGTGCAGGACAGAAACAATTTGTCCAGGCTAAAGAGTCCAGACAAGGGCTGCTACACAGAGACCAAAGGCTGAGTCTGTTTTGCTTCTACAACAGAGCAATTAGCGTCCTGCACAATATCCATCAGTGAGATAGCCAGGCGACATTTCTGGGAGAAATTGTTCTAGGAAAGTAGACCGTGAAAATGTTTCTGTAATAGTTTTCTTTAGCATGCATCCTGTTTTTTTTTTTAAAAATAACTCCTTGGTAATGTTTAAGTATCCAAACAGTCATACCTCACTATTCACCTCATTTACTGGCCTTATTAAAGCAGAAGTTGCTTGAAATGGAATCACGAGTTGACATCTGAGGAAAAAAAAATCACACGAGGGTTGTATATTTACATATTTCTCCCCGAATGTTTCGTATTGCCCCCACTCTCTCTCCATCCACCTGCTGGCATACACACCGTGATTCAAAGAGCCGGCATCGGAACTAGAGATGCACAGAAAATAAAAGTAACTCTTCACTGTCCCTTCTCAAAGCGGGAGCGATAATCACCTGCAGGACACCACTGCTGCTCCCAGAGCTGGATGCCTGGGTGCACGATTAGTTACAAACCTTCCCACCTACTGGGACGAAGGAAAATGAAATAGCAGGAAGATGAAGGCTGTTAATTTGCTCCTTGGGGATGAAGTCCGAGATGCAAACCCAAGTTCCCACACCCAAGGAGATAAATACTTTCCTGCATCTTCCGAAGCAAAGACTTCTGTTAGTTTAGTACAACCAAGCCTGCAGGCCTTGGGCGAGGAAACCGTTCTTGGAATCTCCATTCCTGGCAATTGGCAAACCCCAACCTAAACGGGCTTTCCGTCATCACACACGAACTGCCAGCTGTAGCCAAACTGGGGAACATCCTTCGTTTCACTGGAAGCAAGAGGGTTCTGAAGCTGTTTTAGGAATACATATTTATCTACGCATCTAAAAACCATCACTCACATAGAAAATGCATCTGTGACTTGAGGCAGATGGAAACACCCCCAGTCCACCCACTGACTGATGTTGCTTCCTTGGGAAGACATGCAAGATGGTAGGAGTTCTAATTTGTTACCGTTGGTTGAAAAGGTCCCAAAGCTGAGCAGGCAAATGCAAAATGAAACATCTTTGCAAACTCTTTTCTGGTCTGTGTGCCCAATTAGGGGAAATGGAAAATCCAGCCCTGGATTCCTCTTCCTCCTCCGTCTGCCTGCGTTTTTGGCCATGGACGGGACATGCCGTGGCATCTAGCATCTCAGCAGCGTGGAGTGGGCGAGCAAGCTTACCAGGACAGAGAAGGGCAGCCTGTCCTCAGCTTTTCTCAGATCTGATGACTCCAACAAACAGGGCAAAAATAACCTGCAAGTAGACCCACAAGGAGCAGCCAGTCCTTTCAGGATACATCATCTAGATGAGGCGTCAAACGCACAGGGACCCCACAGCATTCATGCACCCTCCCTGCATCACAAGTTCAAACGTCCTTTTTTTTTTTTCTCTAAACTTTTTATTTTGAGAAAATTGTTGATTTCCATGCAGCTGCGAGAAATGATACAGATAGATTCCTGCAGCATGTATCCAGTCTTTCCCAACCGGGTAACATCTTGGGACATGATAGTATAGTAACACAACGGGGATATTGACATGGGTGCGATCCGCCAGTGTGCGTTGTGCTTTGAAAACTCAATCTAACCCTTTGAAAAGGGTTAGATCCATTAAATGGCTCAGGTTGGACAAACAGTCCAAGTCTTGTATAGTTATGAGCAGACTGCTTTGTTTGACAGAACAAGGCATGGCAGGTATCGTTAGCTCATGGAACCACCGGTTCTTCGAATGGATCAAAGTTCTCTCTCACTGGCAGCACTGGCCACGGAGGAGGAACTTCTTTGCATTTTGTTTCAGTTTAGTATTTCCAGAAATTAAGATAATAGAGTGTCCCGAGGGATATGACCCAAACATCAAGATACACAACAGAAACATGAAGCTTCTGAGCTCAAAAATGTGAGAAAAGAGCATAGCGGCTGTCATGTAGTGGGAGAGATAGAGGACCAGGAAGGACAGAATGGACAGAAGCGCGCTCACGTGGACACCTGTGCTACCGTTCCTGGTGCCCGTCGCTGTGTTTCTCATCTGCCAGGCGTGCCTCCCCAGGGAAAACATCAGGAGAAGAGTGGAAATGAGGAAGATAACGAACGGCAACGCAAACCTAACAAGAAAGACAATCCGTAAAGCAGATACTTCTTCCATTTGAGTTGTCGCATTTGGGGAGAAAACTCCCAACAAGACTTCTTGAGAAAGAACCCACGTACGCTTGCTGTAGATGACAAAAGAGCTGGACGCGAAGAGCAGAGACCCGGCGATCAGCCATGGCACCAACTCGGATATCCTCATCTTCAACCAGAAGAAGAGTGGGTGAGCGATGGGGGCAATCTTGCCGCAGTAGAAAACGCCGAGCCATGTGGCCAACCAAAGTCCTATTTCGTTTACGAACATGAAAATTACGAAATTCCTAACCAGTGGATAGAAATCTATCAAGGAGAGAATAATCAGATTGATGCAGAAGATGAACAACTGCAGACAAATCCTGGAAATCGCCAGGCAGGACAGAAGGAGGTCCAACGGCATCATCTTCCTCTGCTTGATCAACTCAATGCCATTCACAACCACGATGACGCCATTTGCCGAAACCCCGATGAGAAATTGTATCACTGCCAAAAGAAAATGGATAACGAGGTAAAAGTCTAGCATTTTGAGAAGAAAAAAAATCAGTTACTTTAAAAATTGATGTATTTATAGATTTTTGGACAGTTAAATTGTTCTAGTTTTCTAGTTTTCTATTTTTCTTCAACTAGACTAGAAGCCCTTTGGGGAACATGACTCTGACAATAAAGGCAATGAGACAGGAAGGTGGTGTCCATTTGTTTAGATCACCATTTTCTCAATTTGGTTTCGAGGCAGTCAAATAAGAAAGAGATACACCCACAAGCATTTGTTTCTTGGCGATAGCTTTTGCATTTTCCAGATCTACTTAGCTTCTGATGTCATCCCAAGCAAATGGTGGAATCGACAACTTCAGGGCTAGGAGAGGGGCCCCTCTATTCTATAATCAGTGGAAACTCCTCAATCTTTCATCTCCACCATGAATATTGAATTGTGCCTGTGGGTATAATTCTACTCCATGTCAGCGAGGCATTCTTTAAAAAGACGTGTCTTTGAAATGCTCGCTTCTGCTATAATGATGTGGACTGGTCAGCAACATAAGACTCCTGAGTGGTAGTTATCCAAAATGCAATGGTTCAGTGATTCAGGACCGCTAAAAATGTAAATCAGTTATATAATAAAATACATGTGATAAACAGAAAGGGTCCAAAAATACAGAGACAAAGGAATCAGTCTTACACATATGTGTATACAATCAGTCAAAAGCCTAAAGGAAGGTGGTGGACCACCGAGAGAATCACTTAATGCCATTTCATACCCGTAACCATCTGCAGGATAACATAGGGTTTGAAATTTTGTCTCTGTTTTTTTTTTTCTTCAAAACTATGAGATTCTAATGACGTGATCTGGTTGTTCCAGGGGAAAAGTAATTGGAGAAAAGAGTACCTGATTGAATTTGTTGTTATAATTGTCTAACAGACTATTTTTGGAGAAATTAAATTAGCATTTATTAATGTGTACTCTGTACCAGGGGTTACACTAAAACAGGTTCAATCTCCAGACTGTTGACATTGTGGGTTGGATAGTTCTTTGTTGGGGGGAGGGGATGTCCTGTGTGCAGTAAGATGCCTCTACCCGCTAGTTGCCAGTAGCACACCCCGCTCTCCAGGTACGGCAACCAAGGGTGCTTCCAGACATTGCCAAATGCTCCCTGTGTGGCAGGACATTTTCCGGTTGAACACCACTGTCCTGGATATCGGGGGGGATAAAGGTGAAAGGAACATGGTTTTCATCCGCAAGATGTTCAGAGACTGAGGGCAGAGCCCACCCATGTACAGTGCCATCCACAGCAAAGTTATGTCTTTGGACAATTCGGCAAGTCAGTCCCGGAACATAAAGTGGGGAACACTTTATTCCACGTTGGGGGAATTGAAGCTTCTCCAACTTACCGCTTGACCATACTGTTCCCAGCAGACCTCCCAACGAGACACACCTTTGTGGATACATTTCACTGTGTCCAAAGGTACCATAAAGGATACTTAGAATGACTCTTACTATTAGAAAACATTAGTGGTGAGGATAAATCTCTAGGTTACTCTATCATTCTTCCCTGCATATGGACTGTCTGTGCAGTGTGGGACTCTACTTTGTTCTTGCCACGGCTTCAATGAGATGAAGGGAATAAACAGGAACATCATCAAAGAGGCATCGAGGGAGCCAGTTCCTGAGTGGATTCTGTCAAAATAGACCCAGACTCGAGCACGACAATCAGGACAAGTCTTGTTCCTCTCCATCAGGTGGAAAGAAAAACGCACTTAAAAACTACTTTCTGTTTGTACATTGTGAGGGCTGGAAAAGCAAAAACAGAAAGCGCCTCCACCTACGAAATGATGAAGCCAAAATCTCTCAAAAGAGCATCAACGACTATTTCCCTGGTGCTCAACCAAACCTCCATGCTTCTGGCCTGTCACTCTGTGGCCTGTGAGACTCAGCTCTCTGAGGGCCTGTCTGGGCTTTCTCCTCATCCCCAATCCCATTCATGCCTTTGGTATTTGGCATCTGGCACTTTTGTGAAGTAGAGCCAAATCAGTTATATAAGGCTTTTCATAAAAAAGGAAAAGAGGAAAAATGGAAAAAAGGAAAATGTTACAAAGTCATCTTGAAAGAGAGTTTTTGTTTTCTGTCAGTTCCTAGAGACATTGGGTCTTAGGACCGCCATCTCGCTCTTCCCTGCTGCCCCAATGTGGTCACGACATTTAGGTACTGAGCCTTTCAGCATGGTTTGGGCACTTCGATGTTGCAAAAAAGTCATGGTGACACAACGGAAAGGGTGGGCAAAATTTGATTTCGAGTCTAAAATGGCAGTCTAGTCTTTCAGCACTGACACCAAACTGGCAGAGGTAGGAGAGGTAACGCATGGTCCACCAGAGACTTAAAGGGAATAACTCTGCCTAATTCTATTTATTGACTGCTGCTTGTCTTGTGGATTGAAGCCTCTTGAGGGGATATTTGGTTCTCAAATATTCTGTTACGATTTTTGTGAGAACTAGCTTGGGGACTAGAGGCAATCCTTCACAGAGAGCTTTGGTTCATGTAGGCCTTCTGACGTGGAAATCCCACGGAGTAAAAAATAAAAATTCATGAGGCGTGAGATGTATTTTTTTTTCATTAAATATTTCCATCACCTGTGTCTTCGGTGATCATGCACAAAGGCTGCTGACAAGGGCTGCCACCTCGCCCGAGACTGGCACCTTTTACACGGGAGGAAGGGAGGATAAAAGATGTCTGCTCCTGGCAGTGTGTAGTTATGTGGCTGCTGAGCTGATGCCCCATTCAACCCCAGGAGGCGGCCGTGTGTGGGCGCTGACGCGGAGCCCTCTGAGGTGGTGTTACTCAGCCTCCCCCCTGGATTCCACCACATCAATCAAGATAACCACGGCCTCGGTCATGCTCTTGTGCTAAGAGAGACTGAGCTAAGTATTTTAATGAGCAACCCAACAAACCCACGAAAGAAAAAAAAAAAGGTCTTAAATAGAGAACCCTCTACGTCTTTTAAGCTGTTTGTTTCGGTGAGAAGGACACGTCAGAGAATTTCTGAGTCTGAGCTGAAAAACGTACATGTCTGGCCTCACCTGTCAGTCACTGGCTTGAGATGGTGACAGTTTTACATGGACAAATGGCTCGGAACAGATGGAACAAGTCCCGATGTGGAGAAATTCACATGATGATTACCCCGTATTACCCTGATTAAATCCGCTCGCTCGCACTCATCTGTAATGAGCGATCATTAAAAGAGACAATGCTAAATATTCTCGAGGTAACTGACAGGCGGAAAGAGTTGCTTATTTATATTCAAATCGTTCAGCTCCTCCAAAGAACGTGTGATTTTTTTCACACGCAGATTGACAGTGGCGAGCTTTTCACCAGGTCGAAGGCTGTAACGATCATCCTTCTGCCTTCCAGGGGCACACGGACATTTACTTTGAGATTAGAGTCATCATGAAAGTGAGCGAGAGTTTTAATACCTTTCCCAAGTGGGTGTTCCCACTTCATTACCAAGGGAACAATTCCTGCTTTAAGGAGCGTGTGCATGTATTAACATTATTGTATATTTAATAAGATGGTTCAAATAAGAAAGAAATAGACCCGAGGCAAACCAGTGCAACATCCTTGCTGAATCTTCCCTGGAGTAGAGCTCAGCCCTTGTAAAGCCTATATGGAATTTACTGCATCTGAAATTCACAGCATTTTGGTTAAAAGGCTCCCGACGCTTTCAGACTAATCATTCTTTAAAACTATTCATTTGTTTCTCTCCACTTATGTTTGCAGTTGATCTTCTGGGCTAAAATGTTTGCGTTTAATTCAGATCACTCCCATTTACTTGTCCTTTCTCTTCCTCTACATATGCTGGTCATATATTTCTATGCTTTTCCTTACTCTTCTCAATAGGCTGAAATTTATGTGCATGGTAGCAAATAGAATTATGGTGCAATGTAATAGTACATTGGATTCAGGTCTTACATGTAAAGAACACTGCAAACGAGAATCCCTTGTTAGTTATAGCGTGGAAAGGAAAGTCAGGGATACTTACACATGTGTCCCTCGAATAATCTCGAGTCCTCACAATTTTGTCTTCAGCTCGAAAGCCAGCTGTGGAACTTCCAATCCTTCCCTCCCTTCTTCTTTCCCTGTTGTCTCCCTTACCTTCCTCTCTTTTTCCTTCTCCCTTTCTCCTTTTCTCCATTTGTCGACACATGTTTACTGTATGCGTTATGAAATGAGACACTATTCTAGCATGGAATATGTAGTATCGAACAAGACGGTCAAAGTCTCTGTCGTCTCTCTGAAACTACATTTTGGTAATTTGGTAGGGAAGAGGAGAATTAAGCAAGTAGAGAAATAAATACTTCTGGGTTATGTAGAGAGAGAGATGCCATTTTAGAGAGCATGTTCAGAGGAGGTAAACTTTGCCAGAGAGGAGGTGATGATCTTTGGAAAGAGAACTGAATGAGAAGGAATCGTCTCTGGATAGCTGGGGGATGAACACTCGCAGGGGAGAGGGGAGGAGATGGCAATGCCCTCTTGAGCCAAAATAAATAAATAAATAAAGAGCTTGAAGTGTTCCAGAAAAACAAAGGACTGAACTTTGCAGTTGCTGAAGAAGCATGAGCCAGGGGAGAACCCAAGAAGAGGAGAACAGAGGGGCAGGAATGGCCAGATTGTGGGGGGCTGTGGGTCACGGTAAGAACTAGATTGCATCCTCTGCGTGACGGGAAACCTTTGTAAGGTTTGTGTGTGTGCATGCGTGTGTTAGTGGGGGATTTGTCATAATCAGATCTATGTCTAAAACATTTACTCTGGCTGTTGTAAACCCCCAAACAACACCATTTACTCTGGATGACAGACTAGAGGGTCAGGAAAAGGCAAGAGTGGAGACAAGAAAACCAATCTGAAGGCTACTGAAGACCAGGCAAGGGATATTGTTGGCTTAAATAAGATTGGTGATACAGGGTAGAAAGAAGTGTCTAGATTTGTAATATATTTTCAAGCAGAACCAACAGGGATTTCAGATGGCTTTGAGGGGGAAAGAGAAAAATAAGAATTACTCTTGGGTCATTGGCATGATCCACCGGTGAGTGGTGCCGTTTCTCAAGAAGGGAGAGGTTGAACAAAGGTCCAAATCAAGAGCTCTGTTGAGGACATGTTCTGTCTGAGATCCCTGTTATAGGTTGAGGAATTATTAAGCAATGGGTGAGAAATCTGGAATTTGGGGAGTTACAAAGGCTGGAAATACGCGTTTGGAATTTACTTGCGTATAGATGACATTGAAAGTCAAGAGACTGGATAAGATTATATAGGAAAGAGATTGCCAACGGGAGTGTCCGGGCACCATTAATAAGAAACAGAATAGTCTGTGCATCCGTGTCACCCTGACTGTCCTGTCTGATGCCATCTCTTTGTGGAATGGAAGGAAGCCTGATGAAAGCAGAAGACATGAGTTGACACTTGCTTCCCTGAAGTCAACACTGCTAGTCATGGTATCCTAACCTCTTTATATGTGGCGGATTCTATTTGCTGTTCCATTTAGAAATTTCACTTCTTTATTTATAAGGCAGATGGGTCTGTAGATTTTTGTGGTGCTCTATTTGATAAATTTGATTACACGTGTTATGCTGGGTTTATCAAGAAATTGTTAAGCTTTTCTTACTTTCTATGCAACGGAAAATTTAAATAGCGTGGGAATTATCTGCTTCTTGGGGGGATGGACAGTACTCACAGTGAAAGAATCTGAGGCCAGGGGCTTTGGGGAAGGGGCAAAGTACTTCCCATCTATTTAGTCCTTAAATCGCCAAACCACTGGCAGACATTGTCTCTGTTTGCCCTTTTGACAACTCTATGAAATCAGTATTCTCTCCACTTTAGAGATTATGAAATTGAGGTGCACGGGGGATTAGAAATTGCCCTCAGGCATGCAAGTAAAAAGTAGCATTTCCAAGATGTGGACCACAAGCTGACTTCAAATCCTATGTGTGTCCTTAGCCATTCGGCACCACTGTTTCCCGTGTTAACACTTGTAGTAATAGCAAAGATTCCTTTCCATGGTTTAACATGAAGACTGGACAACTGCTTTTTTTTTTTTTTGCCTGCCCAGCACACATCCCCTCCTCTGCACACCACCTTTATCCTGACTTTCTTTGGAAGAATCACCTCTCTCTCCTCCATTCTTGTTTGTGTCTTACATGGGACTCCCTACCTCCAAATCCAGAAATAGGCACACGAGCTAGGTGTGACAACTAACATTTCCACTCACCTGACGAGGGATGATCCATGCAGGAATGAGCATGAGGCCCAGATTTGTCAAGTCAGAAGTAATCCCAAACTTCTGCTTGAGCAGGCTGGGGAAAATGCCCCTTTCCCTCAAAGATAGGATGTTTGTCTGGCGCTGCTGGCAGCCATCTTGTCACCATGACAAGCAGACTTGAACTTGTTCAAGAATGGATTCTGTGCAGAGAGCAGCCATGCTCCAAGAAGAGAGAGCAAGACCAGGGCTCAGAACACTTCAACCCCCAGATCCAGGCTTCACTTGCCGTTGGCCTTGACACTGAAATGAACTCATAAGTTTCCAGCTTTTGCTGAAGTGAGCTTGAAGTGATATTAGAATATAACAGCTGTGTGTTACAGAGAAAGAGAGAGATGTATTTTCCACTTTTCACATTTAAAATTGGAGCCAGAGAACTGACTTGCTCAAACCCAGTCACTTAACAATATACCTAGGGCCCGAACCTGTGATCTCTAAATTAAAGTTGACTGCTCCATTCACTAAACTCATAGTTTTCTCAAACATATTCATAGAATTTTTTAGAAAAAAAAAAAAGGACAGATTTCTTTTCTGGGATTTCCCTTATACAGTTAATTATTTCTTTCCCCTCACATACTCACTCTGAAAGCTCAGATTTTTATTGTGCTGTAAGAAGGATTTACAAAGCATAAGGTTACCATATGGGTATGGGAAGTTTCATTCATTCTGAACTGCACGGAATTTCCCTGGCACTGTACACTGACTGGCTACACGCCATCCAGAAGATGTGTGGTCCAGTAGATTCTAACTCGCATCTACATCTATGCTGGTTGGAACCATTGGACTGGAGACATGGATGAAGAAGAGGTGTATCTGGTTTTGAAACCCGTAGTGTGCCTTTTCTGCCTTGGTCCAATCTTGAATGGTTCTCTCTCATCCTAGAAGGCAACTCTCTTTTGCGAAGATGGAGAATTCCAGATTTTCACGAATAAAGACTGTCTACGACCTTGTTTCTCCACCTCTTTGAGCCAACTTTCTCCAGATATAATTTTATCAATTCCTGGAAGACCCAGGTTATTTTTCCTTGCTCTTTTTCCCCAGAAGCTGGGACTAGGCTTCGTGGTTTAAGGCTGTTGGCCCCCTTCCTTGCATTCAGGAATAGATACGTATGTATGGATCTACATAGGGAAACCCTATAAGCATTGTTCAATGAACAGCAATGAAAAAATGAATAAAGCTTCTCATCTTTAGAAAGATATTGCTATTCAAAATTTAGTATTATGTAAACTTTATGTTTTTCCTACAGCAGAAAATATGATTCCATTTACCCACCATCAACTCATATCCTTTTGTGGCCATTTGTGGAACAAATGAGTAGGATGAAGACTACGGTCTGTGACCAGGAAACAAAGGGAATCTCACTAACTCAGAGGGTGTGAAAAAACACATGAACTTGGCTTTTTAAATTGAATACAGTAAATTTAATATAGAACCACCTCATGTCAGATCTGCAAAGGATATTAGTGATTGCTTGTGCTGACTCTTTATTGTTTGAAAAGCGAGAGGATAGAATTTCAGAATGGTGCATAATCCCCTGTGCCTCGTTCCAGGGAATATTCCGATGTTGTGCATTTTAGAAAAAGGAAAACCGAGGTGTGACTAATGCAACTTCCGTGAGAGCATAAAATACGGTCTACTGATGGGGACAGTGGTGCCTAGGGTCCTCCCAAGACATGCTTTTGGGGAAAGCTGTGCCAGCCCCACATACATATGTCTCCATCCCCCTGCTGTTGATTGCAAAGGACAGACACAGGAATTTGCAATCCTTCCTCAAAATGTGAGAAAAGGAAACATAATCTAGCAATGGTACCTAAGGCTTTCTAGATATTTGTGTATATATATAATTTTAGAGAGAGAGAGAGAGAGAGCACAACCTGGAGAGAGAGGCAGAGAGAGAGAGAGAGAGAAAATCTTAAGCAGGCTTCACAGCTTAATGTGGGGCTCGAACCCACGAACCATGAGATCATGACATGAGCAGAAATCAAGAGTCAGACACTCAACCAACTGAGCCACCCACGCA
Source organism: Paguma larvata (assembly GCA_030068075.1). NCBI lineage: Eukaryota > Metazoa > Chordata > Mammalia > Carnivora > Viverridae > Paguma > Paguma larvata. The sequence goes on from CM057826.1 coordinate 6,827,896, forward strand.
CGCCTAGTCCAACCTATTTTAAATTGCATCTCTAATATATTAGAAAGGAAAATATAAAGAAACCACTTTTTAGTTTTTTTAATGTTTATTTATTTTTGAGAGATAGACTACAAGCAAGGAAGGGGCAGAGAGAGAGAGAGAGAGAGAGAGAGAGAGAGAGAGAGAGAGTCTGAAGCAGGCTCTAGGCTCTGAGCTGTCAGCCCCGTGCCCAATGTGGGACTTGAACTCACAAACTGTAAGATTATGACCTGAGCTGAAGTCAGATGCTTAACTGACTGAGCCATCCAGGAGCCCCATAAAGGAACCTTTAATTCCAATTTTCTGTCATCATTAATACTTATCTTTGTACACTTCAGGCTCCCTACATACATATTAAGTGATAATATAGAAGTGCATTTTATCAAATATTATCCTTCCTGAATTATCCACTAATCTGAAGATTGTCTTGTTGCAATTAAATAGATAATACCGATTCTTAAAAACTATTCTTTCTGCCTGGTATGAAACACAATTTAGATAATCACAGATTCTACTGTAGCAGAGGAAATTTGGATGATATTCACAATTAAGCAATCAGGAGTAGGGTTTTTCCTAGGTTCAGTGGCCTGTCTTTTTTCTAGCCGTGACTTAGCACAGTGATTTACAAGATGTACTTCCTCCTCAGAATTCACACGACCATGAAATAAGCAATTTTGGCTATGAAAACAAGATGAGATCAAATATATTCCAAAAGTAATTGTTCTCAGATATACTCAGGGCACATCATGCTTTGATCTACAGCACAGAAAGTAAATATGACAGTGGAAACATGGTGGTCTGGAGTGGGGGAGAACACGCTCTTAATTTTATGGACTGATAATTAGTGCAACTCGAATCTTTCACATTGACCCAGATTGCTGGGAACAGACACTGAGGCCTCATTTGAGTTTCCAACCACTTATAAAAACTGATTTACAAAAACTATTTTCTTGGCTTTTTTTTCCCTCCCAAATAATCTGTCAGATCTACAATAGGGTTGATGTGCATTGTTGTGGCATCATTTTGGCTGAGCTGAAATTCGATGGGAAGAGGCCATAATGGTGCCCTCTGTAAGGTTAGATGAAGTTCCCCATGCACTGAGCCTTGAGGGACACGAGATGGTGATCTCACTCAGCTAAGTTTCCACTGGCCCCTCACTCACTAATGTTGGGGTCGGGGGGAGGGGTAGCAGCAAAGAATGACATGTTGTTTACAAAGCAGAGTCCTGCCAAAATGAAAATCTCAATTTCTTATGGTGCCCTTTTCTGTGAAGGACCTATATTATCATTTAGGAAGAATCTGTGCGAACCATCTGTGCCCTGGGACATCTGGCAAACGTCTGGATCTCAAGCTGAATTAGGTGGAGGGAGGCGGTAGCACCGGCACCAAGGCATTCCTGAAGGTTCTCGTCAGCCCTTCTCCTCTGGAAACCCCCTCTTCCACCAGCTCACTCCCGACGGATGTAAAGCTCCCTCGCCTTGTGTTCGGAGAGGGAGTTCGGTGGGAGGTCTGCAATGCCCAGCTGTTGAAAGAAAGCTCCAAATACTTGCTTCACTGGGAGTCTCAGCATCACGAATGCACCTGACCCAAGCAGTGGAGGGCCAATTGTACAATTCCAAGCAATCTTCAAGTTCCACTACTTTGTTTAGCAGATATATCAAGTATCTTGGCACACCCAGATGTTTGGCATTGCACTTGTGGATTTGTCCACTGGAACGAACACTTCCTGGGTACCTGGTGGGCTACGCTGTTGCTCACATGCATCAAGAGTAACGTGTGGAAGCAGCAGAATATGAAGAACGTTAATATATCTACTGGAAGAACTATTCACAATTGCATTGGAAACACATTTTCTGCCACGATTTTTTGCCACAGGATGGCAAGTATTATATGGAGAAGTATAATGATTACCAAAAGTTGAAAGTATTTGCAAAAAATTTGTGTAGGAATTTGCTGACTCTAATTTTATGACCTCGGTCTCGGGGAGACTCTACCAATGTCTTATCTTTCCCCAATACTCCTTGGAAATGGCTTCTCCATCACCTCTCTGGAATGTAACTATATCAGCTTCTATTTTCTCAATTTCCTATAATTCAATCAAAAGTCAGCAGTAACATGTCCTAGGGCGAGCTCTGTCTCAAATATGACTCTTAATGAAACACGAATATGCACACCCGTGTTCCAGCAAGCTCTTCTGTGCTATGTAAAAGTGTATTAAAAGTGAAACCACATTTACATATGTTTTGCATTTGTTATTTAAGAGGTCAAAATATGCAAACCGCATCCACTCTTGTCAATACCTTCAAGCAAAGGAAAATTTTATTGAGGTTAGAGTCATGACCAATAGAATAGCTAATATTCCTCATTTGGGGGAAAAGTCTGCATTTTAAAAATAGTAGGCATTTATTTCTTATCTAAACCTGAGAATACTTAACAAATGTGTATTTTGAACCAGGTATAATGGCCTACACGTAAATATGCAATTAAAAAGCAAACTTAATTATAAGCAGTTCATAGCTTAAATGGAAATAGTTATACGGTCTGCTATTGGTCCTGGAAATTTTTATATGAAAAATAAAATTAGTAATAGAGGAATAAGAGACATTTAGTGATTTCCAAGAAAAAATTTTAGAGATAGCCAATTCTTACTCAAAATATCCAAATAAAGAGTCTAGCTATAGGAGAATTTGTATTTTCTAAGCTAGATAATAGAAAGAAAATCTGCTCTAACATAGCTTGAGAATTACAGTCTTATTACATAGATGCCAAATTCATTTATGGCTGCCTTCACCAAATGAAACTTTTTTCCAAATCAAAGAAGTTGGGTTTTTGCTAAATCAGCACCCACGTTTGCCCTGGAAAACACTGGGCAAAATGGTATGGGAAAAAATAGCGAAATAAAAATTGCATGTGTGTGATGTATTTCCTGTGTACCACTGGCCTTGGGTAAATGGATACTCAACATTTCTAGATCCTCTGTGGAGCTCCGGATATGGTACACTGGTCATTACATGACTTTATGCCTATGGTTTTGCATTGGGTTTTGCTGAGTACAGTGCGTTGAGTACCAGGGCGCCCCTGTGATGTACACAGCTTGCCCTAAGTAGAGCATGAGATTCAGCATGCTTGGAGTGCTCTTCCAGACCCGTGAGATTCATGCCCTCTCCTAATTTAGATCGTGTCACCTCACCTGATTATTCCTCCACCCGTATCCCCATCACTTCTTACTCCCTTCCCCTGTTTCGTCTTTTTTTTTTTTTTGCTAACACTTCATCACTATTAGACATACTAATTTTCATTAAAACGGAGACCATTTTTGTCCATTGATGCATCCCCAGTAACTAGATGGTGCTTCTTTTGTCGAAAGAATGCATAATTAAATGATTGAAATAAAAAACACATCTGTTCATCAGTGACATTGTGGAAAGGTCCAGTAGAGAGTGCAGCTTGCAGATTGGCTGGGAAACAATTCCTATAATGGCTATTGTTTTCAACACAGGAAATATCAAGACTTCTATGTGCTTCTGACAGACTCATAGTATGAGAAGTGTCAAAAACTGTGTTGTGTGGTGGTGTGGAGAAATACCAGACAAAAAAACCAAACATACTCCATCATCGGACCTATCAGACTCGTGTTCTCAAGATGGCCAACTGGGCAGCCAGAACGAGGAACAATGCTGGCAGTGTCATACATACATCATTGAATTGATCCTCAATGTAGCTTTTGAATTTAATTAACATAAATCTGGGCAGATATTTGTTTTAATTTTTTAAATGTTAATTTATTTTTGAGAGAGAAAGAGCAGATCGTGAGCAGGGGAGGGGCAGAAAGAGAGGGAGACACAGAATCTGAAGCAGGCTCCAGGCTCTGAGCTGTCACCCCAGAGCCCAGCATGGGACTCGAACTCATGAACCACGAGATCATGACCTGAGCCGAAGTCAGATGCTTAACCGACTGAGTCACCCAGCCATCCCAAGACTTCTGTTTTAAACAGTGGAGCCAATCACTATCCCAATAGGTGCTGGTATGGAAGGACATAAGGACTTGGGTAGGAGAAGGATGGACAAATGAGAAAATGGCAATGAAAGAATTTTCAGTGGAAAAATGTGAAATAATAGCATGAGTGTTACTTAAAATCATCCAATATGCTAAATTCTGATCTGACAAACAAAATAAATTGGGAAGTGGTTCATATTCATGAAGATTTTTCATGTTAATGGACGCACACTTAATAGAAAAATCCATAACAAATTTTAAAGGCCTCGTTTTGAAAAGATTATAACCCAAACCCAAAGTTTGATGAATATATGAATAATGTCAATACAGGCGAATTTGTAGCTCATTCCATTGGAGTAAGTGCAGCTCCGGCTCTGGGTAGACGTGCAATGGCATCATGCCTAAAAAAGACAATGTACTTACTTTCATTAAAAAATACTTTATTGCTAAAAGATGTTAACCATATCTGAGCTTTCAGCCAGTCCTAAACATGGATCAAAGATCACCATAACAAATATAATAATAGGGAAAAAGTTAGAAATATGGTAAGAAACACTAAGATGTTCCATGAAGGCATGAAGGGAGCAACTGCTATTGGAAAATTGGCCCGAGTAGACTTGCCAGCTATGAGGACCGCGAACATCCCGTTTACAAAAATGTAGCATCTGTGAATTACAAAAAGCTAAGGTGCAATAGAGTGAAGTATGCCTGTGCAGGTTTTTCTTTTATTTTAAGTTTATTTATTTATTCTGAGAGAGAGCAAGAGCGCAAGCACGAGTGGGGAAGGGGCAGAGAGAGAAAGAGAATCCCAAGTAGACCCTGTGCTGTCAACACAGAACCTGACGTGGGGCTCAATCTCACGAACCGTGAGCCAAAATCAAGAGTCAGACACTCAACCGACTGAGCCACCCAGGCAGCCATGTATAGGTCTTTCTTAAATAACACAGGTGGAGGTTTGAGGAAGGAGAAGACTCCAGAGACCGGAAGCCAACTTATGACTCACTGAAGCTGGGGTTTGGGGCTTAGTAGCCCTCCCCAACCCCTCCATTCACTGCCACTCACTTCAGTCCTAGAGCCTGAAGGGTGGAAAAGTGATATAGAACCTGGAAATGAGACCCTAGGGGCTGGATTTCCATATTCCGATCTGAGCAGTGGTGCAAATCAGCTTTCCATCCCATCTCGTCTCTGAACTCCATCTTATCATGACTGTCACCATAAAAGTCCACTTTTACCTGAATGTCAGGAGAAAAGTGAGAGGTCTGTTATTGATGCAGTCTGTCTCCAGAACAAAATGTGGAGCCATTGATACAATTATATGTCTATTCACATGACTATATATTATCATGCTGAAGAGGTGGTGGGACAATCATGTAGACATAGTATCTCTCTGCTCCCCGTATGAAATATCTTTTGTACAGGATTTTGACTAGGAGTGTGGCAGAGCTTATTCCCACAAGATGTTTATCAAATATGCCCTTCTAGTGGGACTCGCCTGTAGCAGAGATCCCCAGTTCTCACAAATATCTAAGACCTCTCCTCCTCTTGGACACACAGCTGAACTACATTTCCCAGTGTCCCTTGTGTTATGTGTGTCACTGTGACAGACTTCCCCCCAGTAGAATGTAACCAGGACTGATGTGTACCACGTTGAGGGCTGACCCATAAAAACCACCCTAGTCACTGTCTTCACACTTTTCTTCTCCTCAATAGATACAGAGCACTCCAAAGAGCTAGAGGAGGCCGGGGCCTCAAGACGGAAGGGTGTGGCTCCCTGATTGTATGAAGCAGACACCCCACCCACTGATCTGCCCTCACCAAATTCACAGTGAGTGAATTTGAAACATGAGTGAGAAACAAACTTTCACTGCGCTGAGCCACCTCCGTTTCGAGATTGCTCATTTCATAGTTAATGTACCTTGACAAATGTAGTGACCTTGAATGTTTTCTCAGAATCTGAATTTCCCAGGACCTTTCTTGTTTCCTTTACTTTTTAAAAATGAATTTTAATTGTGCTAAGACATACATAACTTAAAAGTTGACATTTAAGTAAGTGGCATTAATTACATTCTCATTATCGTGCAATTGTTCATCTCCAGATTTTTGCATCATGCAAAACTGACCTTCTGTCCCTGTTAAACAATAACTCCCCAATCACGCCACACCCTTGCCTCTGGCACCCATCATTCTATTTTCTGTCTCTATGGACTTGACCACTGTAAGCACTATGGGTGAGTAGAATTATACCGTATTTAACTCTTATGACTGGAGTTGATGTAAAATGAACAAACCTTTTAGAATCTCTAAAAGTATGAAAGAGAGTTTTATTCAAGACCAAGTTAGGACAGCTGCCTGAGAAATATGTTCTTCACAAAGAAAGTGCTCTGGAGGATGAATAGTTTTTATAGGGTTATATATGTTTTATATCTTGTAAAACCTCAAAAGATTACAGATTACCATATAGGCAGGAATCACAAGTTTTATCCTAAAGGAATGCAGGGAGTAGGAGCATTGATGGATATCTCAAGGACAGGATGGTTTTCCTTTAGGCCAGTCCTCCGCAAAGCAGATGTATAATGCATGCGTGGCGAGCCATAAATCAGGCTTTTGGTTTGCATAAAGTTTCTATACGGTCATGTTGATTTAAGAAGAGATCTAACATGGCTTCCCTTGTATGTCGGGCCTGTAGAGAGCTCTTCACTCGGGGTATCTTCCAAGTGCTGTCATAGCATGTGTCAGATTTTTCTTCCTTTTTGAGGCTGAATGATATTTCATATATAGAGACGACATTTTGCTTATATATTTATAACGCTGCTGCAAACGTGGGTGTACAGATAACTCGTGGAGAATCTACTTTCAGTTCTTTTAGGTATATATCCAGAAGAAGAATTGCTGGGTCGAACGATGGTTCTATTTTTAATTTTGAGGAGGCCATATTGTTTTTTGGAATGGCTGCACCATTTTACATTCCCTCCAACATGGCAAGAAATTCCAATTTCTCTACAGTCCCACCCCCGTTATTTTCTATTTGAATCTCCTAGGATCTTAACCTCCAGCACAAGTCAAGAAAAGAAACCTCACGATATTGCATCAATTACTATCTGAAATTTTAATCAAAATCTCTGAAAATTAGTCCAGAACTAAGAACGATTCCCAAATATTCAAAGTCCTCTGATTTTTCCCCGATGTGAACCACAATCAGCTTCTCTCCTAAAATCTTGCTCATGGTTCTATAGTCATTTATGAGCATGAGGTGAGGTTGCAGTTGGCTCTGTGGTTAGAAAACGAGCTTCTGGTAACCACCTCGCTCCATTAGTGGGTGACTTTGGGACATCCAGCTTTAGTCGGAGTCAGACAGATCAGCCCGGTCACTTTACTGGCGAGCCTTGAGAGCACTGAACCCGTATCTGGAGCAGATTAACAAGAAATGTAAATTCCCCTCCAAAAAAAGATCCTAAGAAGCTGAGAATGTTTAAAATAACTTTCCATAAGAATTTCCATGCCCGAAGCTCTAATTAAAAGGACTCTTGAACTTCAGCTAGGTATGGAATTAAAAAAAAACAACGCTTCTTGCATTCATTGTATAAGAATAATACCTAATTCCTGTTAAAAAACATGATTTGAGATTGTCATCTTCTTGGGTAAAAATTTACAGAAGAATGGAACACTCTCAATTTTATTCTCTATCCCCCTCATTATTCCTTGACTTGTAACCATTACATTTTTAGGACAACAATCCTGAATTTCAAGCAAGATTAAAAGTATAAGAGTAGCCAGGTGTCTTTTGGAACGCCAACAACAATAAAAGTAAAGACGACGGACTTTCACTGTCAGCTGTTGAAATATATTAGGAAGTAATCATCTAAAACTGACTGACGCTGGTTTCAGCAAAAACCAAGGGACTAAACGGAGAGTCCATACAAAGAAAAAAAATATATAAATACATTCTGGCATTTAAAGCAACAGAAAGATCATGGACTATTTCCTGGATATCATTAAGTGGCTCACACCCCCAGGAAAGATGAAGTTAGATCCCTGTTATTTTAGAATTTACATAGAAATTAATTAAAGATGAAACAAGTGTTGGTAAAAATGCAAGGCATCTGGAACCCTCGTATTTGGCTGGGGGGGGTGAAAATGATAGGGTTTCTCTGGACAAGTTTGTCAGCTTATTGTAAAGTTAAACATACACATAGTCTAAGGATCCAACAATTTAATTCCTATCTATTTCTCGCAAGAGAAATAAAGCACATGTCCACAAAAAACTTAGACAAAGAATGTACGTACCAGCTCTATTCATAATCGCCAAAAACATAAAAGAAACCAAATGTCCACCAAGAGACATTTGGTTAAATGCATCACTACGTTGAGATAGAGCCGTGCAGTCGATTGTTATTTCAGAATTAAAAGGAACAGACTATTGTTACATGCAGCGACATGGATAAATATCAAAACAATGATGTTAAGTGGAGAGAGCTAGCATAGAGTGCCTAATGTATGGTTGCGTTTATACAAAGTTCTAGAATAATCAAAATGGGTCTGTGGCAATAGAAGTCAGAACAGCAGTGTTCTGTGGTCAGGGCATGGAATTGACTAGAACAGGACATAGGGTAGTTTCTGGGTCGAGGGAAATATTCTACCTCTAGATCATAGCGGTGGTTACATAGCGTATGGATTTGTCAAAACTCATCAAACTAGAAACCTTATATGGCAATTACATCTTCACAAAATTACTAAGTAGAGAAGGATTTAATATTTAAAGGAGAGGCTGACAAGTAGAGTTACTTAATTTAAATTTCTGGTAGGATCAAAATATCACAAACAATAATTCAAAGATGAGTAATGACCAGCAAGAAATCATTATGGGGGTGTTTGGGTGGCTCAGTCAATTTAGCATCCAACTCTTTTTTTTTTTTTAATATTTATTCATTTTTGAGAAAGAGAGACAGAGCATGAGTGGGGGAGGGGCAGAGAGAGAGGGAGACACAGAATGTGAAGCAGGCTCCAGGCTCTGAGCTGTCAGCACAGAGCCCACGTGGGACTTGAACCCACGATCTGTGAGGTCATGACCTGAGCCGAAGTCAGATGCTTAACTGACTGAGCCACCCCGGCGCCCCAAGCATCCAACTCTTGATTGCAGCTCAGGCCATGGTCTAATGGTTCATCGGATCCAGGCCCATGTCAGGCTCTGCACTGACACCACGGAGCCTGCTTGGGATTCTCTCTTTCCCTCTCCTTCCGCCTCTCCCCAGTTTGTTCTCTCTCTCTCTCAATTAAAATAAACATTTAAAAACTGAAATCATTATTTATAAGAGGCTGAGTTAATATCTTTACTTTAGAAATAAATCTTAAAACTGAAAAGATCAAAACACCCCACTAAATACCTCAAAAGGAAAATGAACAAAGATTATCAAATAGGCAACTTATGAAAGAAACAGACATGCCTTAAACACTACTTTAAATGTGTCACATGACTGTCGAGCAGTAAGGGTTATATATCTCCACTCTAGAAGGATTATTAGAACCAAGAAAGCAAACTACATGGAATAGTTAGGTAAACAGAGAAGGGACCTGGAGAAACAGTTCACAAGGAAAAAAATATGATCAATAAATATTTCGAACTTTCAATTTGTCTAGAAATCAAGGAGATACAAATTTAAAAAAAATTTTTTTAACATTTATTTTTGAGAGACAGAGCAAAACTGGGGGAAGGGCAGAGAGAGAGGGAGACACAGAATCCCAATCAGGTCCCAGGCTCTGAGCTGTCAGCACAGAGCCCCAGGTGGGGCTTGAACCCACAAACCGCGAGATCATGACCTGCGCCGAAGTCGGATGCTTAACCGACTGTGTCACCCGGGCGTCCCAAGGTGATACAAAGCAAAACGACTCCATGCCTCTTCCTGACCGTGCCCTGTGTTCTCCTTCTCCGGGGTTTCCATTCTTTCTCCAGAGCCACCATTTCCCAACCTGATGTCTGGATAAGTCCTGTGGGTCCTCAAGATCTCAACTCAGATGTCACAGTTCTGGAAGTTTCTCCTGACTCCCATTCTGATGAGGAAGCCCTGCCTCACAGTGCTGTGTCGCTCGTGATTTCCAGCGGAGCGCGCATCCTCCTGCAACGAATGTGCAATTTCCTTCCAACGATCACCGTGGTAAGTTCCGAAAGGACGATGGTACCCCCCGAGTGCCCAGCACAGTGCCCGGGGCAGGCGAGTAAATATTTTGTGAATGTTTTAGACAAAGCGAGATCGCATTTAAATTGGGAAAGATTAAAATGAAGAAAAATATCCAGGGTCCGCAAAGTTTAAAATTGTGGCATTTTTATCTACTTCCGATAGAAGCATAAACTGATAGAAACCTTTCTGAAAGGGGATTTGGCAACATTTAAGAGAAGCCATTAAGATGCTTTACTGTCTTGTTCTAGTAATTCGGCCTTTAAGAATGTGTTCTAAGGAAATTATCAAATAAGTGTCTATGAATATTTGTACGGGAGATCTCATTCTTTATGGGTATAAGATGAAAAAAATATTTTTTAAAGACTTTAAGGAGTAATTAAATACATCATAAATTATATCAAAATATAATTCAATAATGAACAGTGATACATGATACCCTACAATAACTGATATTAAAAACTCATTCAGAATATGTTAGGTTTTAGAAGCCAGTTAAAAAGAGAAGTATAGTGCAATCCAATTTTAATTTAAAATATATACAGAGAAAAACCTGTGGAAACATACATCTAAAAAAATTAATTGCTGTTTTCTCAGGGCCGCAGAATTATGGGTGATTTTTTTTTCCTTTCGCTAACCTGGTGCGTTCGAGTTTTTATTTCAGTTAACATGACTCATTTCTATGATTTTAAATAATGAAAAACATTAACTATGTGCTTTGGAAGCTCTGTTATCTTAAATAGGTGGGCTTCACCTTGAGGTTCCAGTGAACTTTGGATCGCAATCAATGGCAGTTTGCTGAAGTCCACTCTTTTCTTAAAAAGTTCCATTTGCTTCTATTACAAATATGCCTGCTCGGATCAGTCTCAACACTGATTGGCCTACAATTTTCCTCCTGATGTCGCTTTAGCAGGGCGAGAGACTGGGCTGATGCTTAGGCGTAGAGTTTCAAACATAAAAGTGACTTAAAAACCAACCTGCCTGCCGTGGTGAAGAAACCAGAGACAGATTAAAGTCAGTCATCCGGTCAAGGTCGTGGCACAGATGAGTGGCCAGGACGCAAGCCTAGTGTTCTGGCGCTATGTCCCGGGCTGCTCTGTCTTCCTCCCGCACCATGCAGGTACTGAGCGCTCAGCAAATCAGAGCAAGTAGCAAAGACGCTTCTACATTCTCAAATAAAAGCCAAAATAACGGCAAACATTTAGAATGTCCTTCCTGAACAGGTGCTGTTCAGAACACACTTTACATGCGTTAAGTCCGTGAACCCTCACAACAACACTGTGAAGGAAGAATCATAATTAGGCCCATTTTACAGAGGGGGAACCTGAGTCTCAGAGAGGTTAGGGAATTTTCCCAAGGGTGTCCAGCCTGCGGTGGCATAGCCAAAATACAAAACCCAGGCAACCTGGCCCTAGAATCCGTGCTCTTGACTGTTAGAGCCACGGCTCTCCCACTTTCATGCACAGAAGAACCACCCGGAAGCTTCCTTAAAAATCACGTCCAGGGAGTCTGATTCAGTAGATCATGAATGCGTCCGTCTGTCAAGTTCACGGGCGGTGCCGAGGGTGCCAGTCGGAGGCCCACACGTGAGCAGCATAAGTGTTGCAATAAACTGCACCAGTTACTCCCCGGAATTGAATCTAGTAAACAATCAATAATGCATGAGTTACTCGCGGATCAAATTAATTTACCCCAAATGGCTTGCTATTGATATAGAAGTAATTGGTAGCAAAGTTGGCTGATAATCCAATTTAAAAATTGTTACTTTTTCAACTATATTGCTGCAAGTACCAGGCAACGCGTTCCCGTGACAAGCCTGCTGGGAGTCCAGGGCAATGGAAAACCAAGGAGTATCATTTACTGTAAAACCACCATAACAGCACAACACGGTCTTCTAATCACTGAAGCCTCATTTTCAGAAGTCACGAAAGACATGGTACGAATACAGCATCCCACAAAACCTCACCCTCCCTGTGTACATCTGCTTTTCCAGGAGAGGTTGCCTTGGATACAAGTATCCTAATGCCTGCAAAGTCTATCCCCTGTGGCAAATTAGCAAATCGGCATTCAGATTTAATAAATCTGTCTGTTATTAATTTTCCTGCATGGCTCAAACCCCTGAAGCTTGATTAACCTCTGTGAAAACTGATAAAACCAGTTCCTGGACTCTCCCAGCAGACAGTTGAGCCCAGAGTCTCTGAACTCCTGCCCCAGGAAACGGAGAGGATCCCTCATTAACGACATGGGACCGCAGTGAGGGAGGTTGGTTTTGGAAAGGCCACTTCCCCATGCCTAATGGTGACTCATGCCCAAGACCTAGGCCAGCTGCCCTTTGGGAGCGGTGATGGTACCACATTTAATAGCAGATCTCAGGCTGAGCCTTCCTTCCCACTTGGAACAAGGGCTGTTCCCCTCTGGTCTTCATCTGTATGAATGCCCTAGAGAGCTACCATGCTGGTAGGAGTAGACACAACCACGTGACATGACTCGGCTCCCCAGCAGGTCTATCTGCTGCATGAGAAACTGAGGAATGGGGACATACCTGGTGATAGTCCCATAGTGCAACCACCCAAAACTATTAGAAGAGAAAACACATGACATGAACATTTTTGTTAGGTCCTAATGGGTCAGACCAATAGAAGATCTTCGCTTCACCATCGGATTCCCTTTGATATCACCTTGCCTCCAAATGAGCTCCAAACAACAGCCCCGAATGTGCTCCCTTGCTGTGAGCAATCATCTGCCCTCACTGTGAAAGAGGAGACTATCTCTGGGTCGGGACCATTCCCCCACAGAGTCAGAAGAGGGGGCGGTGACATCCTCTGCGCTGTCCCACTCTGTGGGGGTCGGGGGGACCCAAACTTCAAGAAACAGATATACCCCGAGCCCTGGATTCACCAGTGAGTTTCGAGACTGGGACATGAACAGTAAACATTCATCTATGAAGGAGTCCCTAAACAGCCAAAAGTAGTTAAAAATACTTTTTAAGAATAAATAAAAGGTATCATGGAAAATTCTGAAATATTTCTAAATCCACTGACAAAATATAAGGCCTAAAAAGGAACCTCAGTTGTCCTCACACAGAACGCACCCTAGCAATCACCGAGGTACATAGGGTCTCCAATGCACACCTTCGTGAGCTCACATCCCAAGCTTCCCAGCCTGAGAAGGGAGCCCCAGCGGTCTTGAGATGCACAAACATGTACGTCTAATGACCTTACTATGCCTCTCTGTAAGCTGTGGGGGGCAAATGTTGGCTCCCAAGATGTCCACATCCTGATTCCTGGCAGCTGTGAATATGTCACCTTGCCTGGCAAAAGGGGCTTTACAGACACAATTAAGGTAACATACTTTGTGATGAGAAAATTATCCAGATTATTTGCATGGGTCCAAACTAATTATATGAGCTTCTAAAGTTGGAAGAAGGTGGCAGGGAGGCAAGTCAGAGACAGCGGCAAGAGAAGGATCGAGAAGTAGGGACAATGTCCAAGCATCTGAGAAAGTCCTCTGGGAAGTCAGGATGGCTCCCAGTTGATGGCCAGCAAGGAAATGGGGATCTGGGTTTTACAACCACAATGGCCTGAATTATGTCATGAGCAAGGGGACGGGTTCATGACCCAAATGAGCAAGGGGACGGGTTCTCCTCTGTGTCTCCAGAGAGGAACTCAACCTTCGACACCCCTGTTGCAGCCCACTGAGATCCAACGGTACATCTGAGGCCCGGAACCGGAAGATAGTGAATCTGTATAGTTTATTCCACTTAGTTGATGGTTATTTGTTATGGTCCCAATAGAATACCTAGTTTTCAAACAAATTTCCTTTTGTTTTCTTTTTAACATTTTTTATTTTTATTTTGAGAGAGAAAGAGAGAGCAAATGGGTGAAGGGCAGAGAGGGGAAAGAGAGAGGACCCAAGTGGGCTCTACGCTCAGTGTGGAGGCTGACACGGTGCTTGTTCTCACAACCATGAGGTCATGACCTGACCCAAAATCAAGAGTTGGATGCTTAACCGACTGAATCACCCAGGCGCTCCCAAGGAAATTTTGTTTTTAATTGAAACTTTTCCATGTTAGACCTGGGTGGCTCACTCGGTTGGTTAAGCGTCGTACTCTCGACATCAGCTCAGGTCCTGATCTCAGGGTCTTGAGTTCAAGACTTGCACTGGGCTCCACCCTGGGCATGGCGCCTGTTTTAAAAAAACGAACGAGCAAACAAAAAACAATGAAAAAATACTTTTACATTTTAGCCAATCCTATTCTTTCCAGCCACAGACTCTAATCAGCCTGAACTCTGGTCCTTCTTGTAAAGCACCCCTCTTCCTCAGAAGAAATAATTTAGAAAGGTCTTTATAACTTTTTAAACTGAACTTTCAATATTAAAAACATCAGTGGATTTCCATGCTCTATTTTACCCCAAATGATTCCAGCTTGGCTAATCATAGCAGTGTCGGTTAGGAGTGATGTAATCCTAACCTCCACAAGGCGAATGAATGCTCTTTTCTGACCCTGAAGGTGGTCTCAATCATGTCTGGCAATGACTGCAGAGAATATTCTGGAATACATCAAGACAAAGAGGGAAAAACAAAGATACTGATCTTCTAACCTCACAATCTGGTTTTAATGCCAGTCGTCTATGGAAGAATCAGCTGTCAGCCAGCGATCTCCCCGAGTGCATTTTTAAGACCACTTTAATCTAGCCATCTGCTGAGACCGTCTTGATAGAAATCAGGAAAATCTCCGCGAACATCTGAATTTCGTTGTTTACAAAACAAAAACTGGATCACATTCTTGACCCAGGTTGCTGATAAAAGTTAGTCTGCTATATTCACATATCCTTGTGTGTTTATATGTATATAACATACTCAAGGATTTATATTATACACACATGTATACATGCGTGCACTGATACATGTGTCTGTGTATTTTTATTAAACGCGTACTTACAACTCCACGCACCAGATGCGCACACACACGCATTAATCACGATAAGCTAGTTTATGCTGCATCTGGTGTCCGTTGCCACATGCAAACCACCCAAACGTTTAGTGACTCCAAACAACGAAATGTTACTCTCCGACTGTCTAACACTTTTTGGGGCTGGGCTGAGCAGGCAGTTCTTCTGCGGGTCTGCCTAGGATCATTCGTGTAGTGCAGTCATCAGGGACCGAGTGGTCCAAGGCAGGCCTGTTCCCAGGTGTGGAGGTGATGGTGGCCGTCAGCCAGGTCTCTCTTTGCATGTGGTCTCTCCCCAGGGACCCTGGCCTCCACGGTGGTCTGAAGGCAGGACGAGGGATGAGCA
The DNA here is from genome assembly GCA_030068075.1 of Paguma larvata. Lineage (NCBI taxonomy): Eukaryota > Metazoa > Chordata > Mammalia > Carnivora > Viverridae > Paguma > Paguma larvata. The sequence continues at coordinate 6,843,378 of CM057826.1, forward strand.
GGAGGCCTTTGCTCACAAGGCCCACAGTGACACTTCTCAGTCTGCCCCCCTCAGTCTACTGATCAAAGCTAGTCAGACGTTTGGGGAACTTGGGTGTCTCAGTCGGTTGAGTGTCCGACTCTTGATTTCAGCTCGGGTCTTGATCTCGTGCTTGGTGGTCGAGCCCCACATCGGTCTCTGCGCGGACAGTGTGGAGCCTGCTTGGGATTCTCTCTCCTTCCCTCTCTGCCCCTCCCCTGCTTGCTCTCTCTTTCTCGCTCTCTCTTTCAAAAAAAGTGCTCCCAGTTGCAGGGGGTAGAGGAGCAAAGTCTAGCCCTCGATGGGAAGAAGCAATGAGTCACATGGCAAAAGTGATGGAGGAACTTGTGGGTATTTCCCAATCTAGCAAAACCCCAAATCTCAAAGTTTTCTTTTTCCTCATGCTGCATGTCCGTCACGGCCTGCGAGAGGCTCTGCTCCACGTGACCCCTCATTCGGAAACGCAGGTGGGTGGGTTTACTCCTCCACGCAGAGCATGCTGGGGTCGTTATCACAGCTGAGGGAAAGAGAGCAGTGACGTGTTTTGTAGACAATGAAATGCCTCTGTCCAGGACTGGCACGTGCTAACTCCCATCCAGTAAGCTATATGGCCACACCTGACTTCAGGGCAGTGGAAGGTGAAGAGGGGAATTCAAATTCCCAGCCAGTATGTTTGCTAACAAGCAGCATAACATATATGCACCCTCAATCTCTCTCTCCCTCTCCCTCTCTCTCTCTCTCTCTCACACACACACACACACACACACACACACACACACCATCAATCTGTTAGTTCGGAAGACACCTCAAATATTTTCTGCTACCTGGAACACTGTCAGGGTTCTGAAAATTATTTTCTCCAACTATACATTGGTAAAGAAAGAACGACCAGATAGGTCGTATTTTTGTCATTTCTGTAAGAAATTTTCATAGGAGGACTAATTCTTGTTTGTTTCGGAGATAAGAATTTAAATTGAATTTCCTTGCCGATATCAGATTAGCTGTGATTAGATCTGGAAGGGTTTTAGCCACATCCTGAATCAAAAAATCTATTGCCATTTGGAGTTAGAACATTACCATCTATTTGGACTTAGAGCTTGGATTCCAAGGCTGGTCTCAGACACTCTGGCTTTCTCCTTCGGAGCCCTGGCTTCTCCTCACCTACTTAAAATTAAACATTGTCAGGTGGTTTGCTTTAGCCAAGGAAATTCCATTTTACGTCTGCATACTCTTCTACATTATTAAGCACTGTATATAGATTAACTCATAACCAAGTTATAAAGATAATAATCGGAAATTAGCTTACTCTCATGCAAACTTTGCTAAATAAAGGTGACTCTGAAAACAATACTTGGGCTTAAAAAAAAGAAGATTGGGGAGAAGGTCAAATGAATAATACTGAGCCACTCAACTGCCAGTTGGAATTTCTGGACCCAACTCACAGCAATATTTTTCGAAAACTAAAATAAAGATTGAAAAAGAGTTTATATTTTTAAATTGTACTGTTTTTCTTAAAATGTCCTTATTTTTCATGTTGGAACCTTTATAAGTATGTTATGGAGAAAGAGGAGAGGCTTATGAATTCCAAGTGCCTATAATGGCTCAACTTTCTGCAGAGATTTAAACTTTCCTGTTTTTGCTTCTGAGAGTAAGATTTCTGTTCGCGTAGAATATTAGGCGAATATATACCTGACATCCAAATTAGAAAAAACTTGTTAACTTAAAACGCTACCAACAGAAATACATCTCACTGGGCTTGCTGTCTTATTTTCTCTTATAATCCCACATTTATAAAGGTGCATGCTGTTTCTCCATAGGTTTTAGGTAACAGTCCCCGCAAATGAGTTGAATGCGGACCCACAGAAAAGGCACTTCCAAGTCCTCGCCTGCCGGGGACCTGTGAACGTGACCTTATTTGGATAAAGAGTCTTTGCAAACGTCATTAAGTTGAGCATTTTTGTGGTGAGCTCATCCCGTGTTACCCAGCTGGGTCTCCAATCCAATGGCCAGTGTCCTGATGGCAGAGGACAAGACACGGCCGTGTGAGAACAGAGGCAGAGCTGGGAGTCACAAACCTGTGAGCCAAGAAGCCCCAAGGATCGCCCCCAGAAGTCGGGAGAGTGGCAGGCTCCGGATCTCCCTCCGAGCCTCCAGCAGGCACCAAGCGTGCCAGCACCTTGATTGCAGGCTTCTCCCTGCTGCAGCCGTGAGAGAATAAATGTATGTGGTCCTCGGCCAGCCAGTTTGGGCTCATCGGTTCTGGCAACCCTAGGAAATGATTACAGTCCCTCCCACGTCACTGTGGTGTGTCATCCCCCTCCTGGCTCTGTATTGGTGTTTCCCAACAAGCCAGCGGAACTGTAATCTCTGACTTAACACTATTTAAAAATTTTAAAAATATTTATTCATTTTTGAGAGAGGGAGAGAGCATGAGCAGTGGAGGAGCAGAGAGAGGGGGAGAGAGAGAGTCCCAAGCAGGCTCCACACCATCAGCACAGAGCCCTATGTGGGGCTCAAACTCATGAAACTGTGAGATCATGACCCGAGTGGAAATCAAGAGTCGGACACTTACCGACTGAGCCATCCAGGTGCCCCTGAGTTAACACTGTTTAAAATCTCATGGTTTCATCTCATAGGCTGGCTCCCTCCAAGGTTTGTAAAGAAGCAAAGGCTATTGTCTCCCATGCATCGCTGCGAACCCCGAATGTGGACGCATGGCCCCTGCTGCCTTCAGATGCACTTCTGTGCATCACCCAGAGATATTCCGGCTCTGGGTGGCACCTACAGAGTAAACGGCACAGAGCTGAAATAAAAACGGGCCCGGGGGGGGGGCGCCTGGGTGGCTTTAGTTGGTTAAGCGGCCGACTTCGGCTCAGGTCATGATCTCGCGGTCTGTGAGTTCAAGCCCCGCGTTGGGCTCTGTGCTGATGGCTCAGAGCCTGGAGCCTGCTTCAGATTCTGTGTCTCCCTCTCTCTGTGCCTCTCCCCTGCTCACGCTCTGTCTCTCTGTCTCTCAAAAATAAATAAACGTTAAAAAAATAATAAAAAAAATTTAAAAACAAAAACAAAAACAAAAAAAAAAACGGGCCCGGGGTCGGTCCTGCCCCTGTCAGGCAGCTATATGAACATACGGACTGAAAACCACTGTATATATTCTATACTGCTTTTTTTTTTTGGCTCCTGTTTTATTTTTCGGGATTATAAGTTGCCTCCAGAAGCCGCCACTGTCTGAGATCAGTTAATTTTCTTCTGCCTATTAAAATGCAAATTCAAATTTCAATGCAATGCGTGATGGCTTTGCGTAAACCGTGGGGCTTTCTCAAGTTTTTACTGGTTTCATTTTAATCTGGGCTGTCTATCAAAACTCTGCCTCTTCCTCCAAGCGCAGTTTAAAATACCACTTCTCCTGCTCTGAGTTTCTCGGTTTCACTCTTGACTCTGACAAGGAATTCGGTGCACCTGTGAAATGTGCCCACATGCCTTAACTTCTGCGTGTTCCAAGCGCCACGTCGGGCGATCGTGCAATGACTTAATTGAATCTTCAGGCAACACATCTAGGGTTAGCTCCTCTCCACAGATGAGAACACTGACTCGACAGAGCTCAGGAACGTGTCTGAGGCCAGTGCATTAGGATGCTGTCACTGTGTCACAAAATTCCACACACCTCGCAGCCTAACAGGCTCATTCGTTCTTTGCTCAGAAGTCCGACATGGCAGGACTTGCTACTCTACTCAGGGTCTTACAAGGTTAAAATCACGGTGTCGACCGGACTCTCTACTCCTTTCTGGAGGGCTGTGTGGAAGACTCGGTCTCCAAACTCGTCTTTGCTGTTGGCAGATGCAGGACTGAGGTGCTTGTTGCCTTGACAACGGCCTCCTCCATCTCCAAGCTGGCAACGGCACATTGCGTACCTCCGTGCTCCGAATCTCCTCCACTTCCTCTTCTGCTTCTGCTTTTAAGGGCTCCTGTGATTACGTGGGCTCCCCTCGGAAAATCTCCCCGTTTTAAGGTCAACTGATTAGTAATCCTAATCACATCTCAAAGTCTCTCTCACCCTGTAAGGTAACATATTCCCACAGGTTGATCCGTACCCCATAAGAAACAACTTTATCACCTAGAGTACAAGCTTTGCCTACAGTTTCTTTTGCTTTCAGCTTTACAGATTCTGCTCATTTCCAGAGTTACTGAAGTCAGCACCTTTTCCCTCATTCCTTTTAATGAGGTTATTTCATTCATTTGTAATGTGTTTAGATTCTCTTGTCTCATCTTCTTTTTCTTATGGGGCGCCCCCAACCTCCCAAGTGATTTTTTTTTAATTTGTGCGTATCAAAGTTCATTCTTTGTCTTGTAAAATTCTATGGATTTTGACAAATGCATAACGTTATGTATTCACCATTACAGTATTATACAGAATGGTTTCATTGCCCTAAAATCCCTGTGCTTCATCCGTACATGCTTCCCTCCTCATGCTGATATTACATACCCTTCATATTACATGATTGAAGTGGCACTTTACATCTGTGGTCCTTCTCCCAATAAGCCATAATCTCAGTCTTATCAGGATAAAAATATCAGAAAAACCTCAATAGAAGGAAATCCCACAAAATATCTGAGCAGTACTTCTCAAAATTGTCAAGCTCATGAAAAATAAGGCAAGTCTCAGAAACTGTCAGGGCCAAGAGGAACCAAAGAAGACAAGACACTAAATCTCGTGTATCCTGGAACAGAAAAAGGACATCAGATACAAAGGAAGAAAATATGAATAAGCTATGGATTTTAATAGAGTATCAACATTATTTCATCAATTGTAACGAACATACTATACTAATGTAAAATACTAATAATAGGGGAAAGGGGGTGTAGGATAAATGGGGATCCATTTATCTTAATTTTTCTGGAAATCTAAAACTGTTGTTCAAAAATGAAAGTCTGTTAGAAATTAAAATTAGATGCTGAAAATTCCCTTCCAGTTCTTAAATGGTCTCAGTTACTTACAGGATAAAATCAAAACTCAATCCTTAGCACTGAATATCAGCTTTTATTTTCTCCTCCTCCAACTCCTTCTCCCTTTCATGCTTGTGGTGGCTTCTCATGGCTCCTCAAACAGCTACAACAAACCATCCTGCCTGTCCAGAATTCCTCACCTTTGGACATCCCATTCCTCCAGATCTTTCTCACAAATGGCTCATCTCTGAAGATTCAACTTAGTTGTCCCTTCCACAGAGAAGTCTTCCCCAGCCTTTCCAGAACAGACTGAGTGGGTGCCTCTTTTCTATGCAATATGGCGACCTGCTAGTGCGTACAGTTCAGTGTATTGCCTTGCTACGAGGCACTCGGTGTGGTCCAGGGACCAACAGCACAGGCGTCACCTGGGAGGTCATTAGAAATGCAAACCCTCACCTCACTCAAACCCCCAGAGTCAGAATCTGCATTTTCACAAGATATCCAGTTGATTTGTAGCCATATTACATTTGGAAATGTTTGAGCCCCCAAGCCCTTAGCATGTCGTCCTCTGATATTTTTTAATTGTCTGGGTCCTTGCCAATTTATGAAGTCACTGAGGACAGGGGCCACATTTCACTTGTTTATTTTTTTCCTTTATCTCCAATATTTTCACAGTATCTGGGACACTCGAGGAAACAAGATTGAATGGACTCACGAAATGAGAGGCTGTACTGGAAAGTTACATAAATTTTATAGGTAAATACCTAACACTCCATTTTTCCTTGCCAGAATTCAGAAATAACTGAGAGACAGGCAATAGTCAGGCAGATGATGTACCAAACATCCCATTTATTGCTGATAAAGCTGATTTGGGAGAGCATGGCTTTGCTGTAAAGCTAAACAGCTGCTTTATACTTTGCCCAGAATTAGGCAGATGTGAAGCTTATCCAGGCTTCCCTTCGGGGAGTGGGAGTCTGTTCTTGTAAAACTTAAGTCACGGAGGAAGAACAGACCTCTATGGCTCTCTCTCCAGGCAGAGGCCAAAGAGGGTGGATTCAGAGGGGCCCTGTCAACTTTCTCAGGGTCCCAAATTCTCAGGCAACCCGCTCCATCCCTCCTGTGCTACAGGGGTAATAGGCTACCCTGACGAAATGGTAAGTACCCCCCGTCCACAGCAGGAAATTCAGCGGGGGAAGAGAACAAACAGGAACTAAGGGAGAAAAGAGAAATACAATACCTGAACTGTGATCTTGAAGAACTAGAATCTCAGGTGAAGATCACGTGACTGACACAGAGCTCTGATACTGAAGACAGGGCTTGACTTGACTGACTTTTACCTACTTTCTGACAAGATCTCAGACCCGCCCCACTGAACCAAACTCGATCTGACCTGCCTCCCGGGGTCTCCATGTGAGCGAGGCGTGGTCTAGATGCCCAGCTCAGCCTCCAGCCCCAAGCAGCCCTCAGGTGACGGTATGGGGACTATCATTGTTTCAGCTCTTCTATGGGCTTGCTTTCCAGCATCTCTGCCTCTACTGACCAGGAAATGACATAAAATGAAACATAATGGCGTCTTTAATCCATTTAATAAGGATGAGCTCTAAGAGACCAGAAATAATAAGCAGATTTTGAGGGGACCAGGAACATGAAAAGACCCTTTAATGCAGACCAACACAAAACTACTACGGCTCTAATCCGCATCATTTGAAGGATTACTTACTTTTTGCCGCTTCTGTACCACCGAATGGGCAAAATTTGTTTTTCTCCAAAATCTTTGGGCCATATGTGTTATAGTATAATATGTATTATTAAAATTATACCACGTATGGTATATATAACATAATAATAAGTGAGAATAATTCATATAATAAGCTTGTGTCATTATAATACTTAATCAGAAAGAATACCTATCTCTACAAGTCACCAAGTCCCTTGGAAATCGATTTAACACATATGATTTAAGACCCATGTGTATATTACCCTAAGAAGTTAAGGTGATGATACTCAGTGAATACATGCATTATAAAAAGACACATTGTAGGGGCGCCTGGGGGGCTCAGTCGGTTAAGCATCCGACTTTGGCTCAGGTCATGGTCTTACAGTTCGTGGGTACAAGCCCCACACTGGGCTCTGTGCTGACAGCTCAGAGCCTGGAACTTGCTTTGGATTGTGTGTTTCCCTCTCTCTCTGTCCCTCCCATGCTCACATTCTGTCTCTCTCTGTCTCTCAAAAATGAATAAATGTTTAAAAACTTTTTAAAAAACACACAGTATAGTTTAGGAACAGCCACAATTTTGGAAAGTTTGATTGTTGATATAATAACCCAAGGGGAGCAGAACCTCCATGAGTGAACCACAGGTGGCTTTAACCACAAGCCCAGCAAGCCATCCTATGTTCAGGAGGCATGGAGGGTTGGTTTCCTGTGGTTCTTTAAGAAAGAAACCCAGGTTAGCAACAGAGGATGTAAATGCTTAGCATTCATGACCATATACCTTTAGCTGCTGCCCGTGGCAGACATTACTAATTGATCACAGCAATCTTCTGCCTCCCCCTAGATGCAGCCTTTTCAACCCAGAGCTCAGGGCAGCCACAATTAATTGATTGGAGCTTGTGCACAAAATGAAAACTACCTAACATCCCAGAGCTGGGCCCTCCGTCTCTCACGCCTCTTCCCTGCAAAGAGCTGCGTGCACTTGCCTCAGCAGACTCTGTCGTCACTGTCATCTTTCCAAATGACCGCTCAAGGTCCGTGTTCTTTACTGTCATCTTGCCAGCATCTAGCCAAGTGGGCGCACATCTTGTTATAAGAATGGGAGAATAGGGGAAGGGTGGTGCAAAAAAACTGAAATGGGGATTAGAGGAGAAGAACGTGTCTGGGTGAAACCCAGAATAAGTTCAGGTTTGGACTGAGCGAGCCTGAGGTATTGGCGCGTACCCCCTCCATCCATGTCTATTGTAGTCTAGACCCCAGAGGACAGAGGCTTTGTGTAGCTCAGAACTGGCTTTGTGGGTCTTGATTCATGCCCAGTTCTTGTCTGCTGAACAGCACGTGAACTCGCAGGGGGACATCGAAGGGGCCGCTGCGTATGTGGGTTTGGAGAGCAAAGGCGGTCCAGGGCAGCACCAGGGATTCGAGAGGCATCCAGGTATAGTTCACCGGTAAAGCCACAGGGCGAGGTAGGAAAGAACTTACTACTCTTTATTCCCTCCTGGCGAAAGCACTGTAGAGCAGCTTGTTAAACAGCCAGTGGTGAAACTTGAGAAAGAGTGGACTTTTGCTCTTTGAAATGGATTAATTGGCCACATTATACAACACTGCAGAAGCACAGAAAAATCCCGTCTCGACGAAAATATGTCAAAGGGAAACACTTTTAGAGAGCTATAGATACAATAATTTATATGTATGTATCCTGCATTTATAATATAGTTATACACATAATAATATCACAATATCACATTATAATGCATTGTAGTGTATCATGAATATATTTATAAAAATAAAATCGGACCAAACATCCTTTGGATATCAAGTTTACTGGAACCACCAGCCGTGGTGGTTATTTACATATTTAATAATTATGTCAAAGTCTACTCGGATTGGTGATGTTGTTACATACGCACGACACCTCTTGACGACTCTGTGTAGCGCCTGTGGAAACCACCCAGCCAGAGCTGAGGGCTGTTGATAAAATGACATATCCCAGTATAACTCACACTCCACACTGCCAAGGAAGAAGCCTAGTTATTTCTAACATTATTTTTGCAAAAAGCGAAGTGTGTTGTGTGTTATATACACAATTAAATATTGTTAAGTAAGGTGAGCAAAGTCTGCAGGCAGATAAAACCGTTTTGTGCCTTTCAAACTACAATTGAAGAAATCTCTTTTACAAGGTCTTTAATCCTTAGATTTATTTATTAGCGCCTCAAAAACAGCTAACTATCCTCAATGCCAGAATGTCATCAACATGACAAAGCTGTTGCCCCTGGGAAAATCTAACTTTGAAAAATATATTATTCTTGAGGAAGGGAAAAAAAATGTTGATCTAGCAGTAAGGATGTTATCCTTCGGCGTTTTCCAGAGACTTGGTCACCAGATGGGAGGTCCGGCCCAGGGTGAACTCTTTCCTAGTGGCCATTAATTCCAAGAAATTCCTTGGGACATTCTTTGTCATGTAATTAATCACCCACAAGGCCTGTAATCTGGTGTTCAGTGTAGCTTTACTTGCCAGAGAGAGAGAGAGAGAGAGAGAGAGAGAGAGAAAGACAAGAAAAGAAAAAAGAAGAAAATCGAGGGGAGAAAAGAAATCAAAAGAAAGGGTCCAGTGTAGGAGGAAATGGACAAATTATATTTTATCCATGGAACAGAAACTACATGCTTGCTAAAATGTGCTTTCCGAAAACTTAATATTATGGAGAAATTCTAATGAAATGTTAACTTTGAAAATTAAAATGTATTTTTATTGAGGTATAATTGGCATATAACATTACTTAAATTTAGCGTGCACAATAGTATTGATTTTATACATTTATATAATATAATTACCAATGTGCTGTTAGATAACACCTGTATCATATCGCATTCTTATTTCTTTTTTGTGCTGGGAATGGTTAAGAGCTAGTCTCTTAACAACTTCGAAGTTTATAAGACAGAAGTGCTTCTGTAATCATTCGGATGTGTGTTAGATCTTCAGAACTTAATTATTGACAAGTTAGGATGCTAATTTTTTAAAAGCAGAATTTAAAGTGGTATATTTCAAGTAATCCCGATTTTATTTTAAAATATTGATTATTGTAAATATGAATCTAAATATTAATAGTAATTATATCTTACAATTAATATTTGTGGATTATCTTTATTTCCTTCTATGTGTTTTCCTGTATTTATTATAATATATTGCCCTTCAAATTAACATGTGTTAAAGTTTTTATTTATTTATTTTGAGAGAGAGACAGAGACAGAGAGGGAGAGCGTGTGTACATGTAAGTCGGGGAGGGGCAGAGAAAGAGGGACAGAGAGAATCCCAAGCAGAGCCCATACTCAGCACAGAGCCCAACACGGGGTTTGATTTTACAACCATGAAATAATGACTTGAGTCAAAATCAAGAGTTGGATGTTTAACCAACTGAGCTACCCAGGCGCCTCTAACAGGTATTACTTTAAAAGTGAAATAACAAATGTTGTATATTTTGAAAATCTCTAGTTACTTTTTGCATGAGGTTTAAACACAAGTGAAATATTCAATTAAAATAAAAAATTGTGATTATTTTGATAGATGACAGAAAGACAGCTTGAGTTAGTAGTACGTAATTCAAGTATGGGTCCTAATATGTGATATATTGTAATTAGGAGTCATTAACATATGATATATTTTAAATAGGAACCACAGAACAAATGAAACTTGATTTGGTAATGCCTATTTACAGAGTCTAGCATAGTCAATCATCTCTCTGAAGCTAACACGTGATAGTAACAGTACATCACTAAAAATGAGAACTTAATTACCTACAATAATATCCACGGGTTCCCCTAAATTCTATCCATGATTTTATTACTTCTGCTAAATTATTGCCAGATATAACAAGAGCCACCAGGGGAAAGGGAAACATGATGCTTTCACCCTTCTTGGGAAATGTTTTGGACTTTTAGGTCATGCTGGTGTCTACAATGCCATTTTATCTCATGACCATCCTGTGACTGAGCCAGCTGTGTGAGCAGCCCCATGGTCAATGAGCCTGGTTGATGGTCATGGTGAATAGAAGGGCACATCTGTGTGCTCAGATGACGATTTAAGGAATCCACCACTGACTTTCTCTCTTTACTCTCTTTTGTTCTATTCCTTTTGCCCTCCAAAGAGTCAAAGTCGCCTGCACCTTGTTCCCCAGGCATCTTCAAGGGCCATCCACAGAACAAGACAGAAACGCTTGTCTAAGGACAATAACTTTTCCAGCATCCCCAGTTTCACCCACATACCTTCTGTCAAGCTTCAAGAAGGTGGAGACTGTCCTAGCCCTTCTTTACAGCTTTTCGCAGTGCCTGCAGGGATGGGCTTCCAGAAGCAGATCTTTAATTAGTGCTTGGCTTTGTGTAAGTCTAATTGGCTGAGGTGGTAATGAAGAGAAGGCGGGAGTCCTTCTATCAATGGGAATCCATGGTAACTTCATGGGTAATTTGGTGCTACACGTGCCGAGGTCCAATCCAAGAAGAGGCACGAGGAGAAAATCCCTGGAGTCAGTGACTTAGTAGAATGGACTCATGCATAGAGGAAAAAGGCAACCGAAGACTTTAAGGTGGCAAATTGGGTAGTGCTCTATGTCTGAGAGATTTCAGTACCAGAAACTTTGGAATAAAGACGTAAGTTTTGATTCTATGGTGAGATAACTATGTTAAGTGATATTAATTAGCAATCAGTAGAAATCTAGGAACCCATTAAACCACTGATGGAGGGACCTTTATAGAGCCTCAAAATTCTTGCCATGGGCACAGAGTTGATTGGTCACTTGGTCAGGTTAAATGAAGTCCTCTATAGGAAAGTATTTTTTTTTCCAGAAATAGGAATTCTTGAAGTCTACTGAATATAAGAGTCACTTACTGGGCTTGTTAAAATAAACAGAGATTCCCAGTTACTCTTCAGAGATTCTGATGAAATAGATCGGGACAAGGTTGGGATTTGCATTTTTGGCAAGTACCATTGGTGAGTTAGATGCAGGTGTTTCCAATGTATGTTGAGGAATGCAGACAGAGGAACACAGAGGAATGCAGACTGACTTTGGTGTCAAGTAGATGCCCACCTCCCCACACTCCCGTGAGCAAGGGTGAGTCCCCAAGGTTCTGGATGGCTTCATGTCCACATCTTTATGATGAAGAACACACAAACGGCTGTGGAGTTTGGGAATGTGAAGACCCTTGCCTAGAGGTTGCTCCATGAGTCCTCATCCCCTCCAGTTCCTGAAGCCCATTTGCATCACCCCTTTGTAAAGACCACAGTTGTCGCACAGCAAATCAGGGCAAGCATGAAGAAGTTGGAGGCCCCTCCCATGTTAGTGGCTTCACATCTGAGGACTAGCTGCTTGGGTATTGGACACAGATGGTTTGAACTGAGCGCTGGGAAAAAGTGCTCGGCAAAGATGGTCCTGACCATCGGTGCGCCCGCACTTCCTGCCTCTGCTAATACTGGGCACTTAAAGGCTTGATCTAACTAAGGAGCCCCAAGCAGTGGTTCTGGGACTTCTCTGAACAGACGACTTTGATTCTTGCCCATGTATTGACTTTTATCAACTCTATGGCTCTGCTCTGGCCTGGCTATTCTCTCTCTCTCTCTCTCTATCTCTTTCTCATCTATCTACCATCTATCTGCCTATCGTGTGACCTTTAATGCACATGTACCCAGTTAATCACTCCTGTAAAGATCCAGTGGGCTCCAAATGCCTCGGAGCCGTCCTTCCCGAAGCGTGATCTCCCGGCCAGTAGCATTAGAATTACCTGGGACATGACGGAAATACAAATCTGCAGGTTCCCCCAGGACCTGCTGCATTCGAAACTCTGAAAGAGTTTAATAAGCCATCCGTATGATTCGGGTGTGCTCTCGAGATTGAAAACTATTGCTACAGGGAGTTAACATCTAGCTTAATCTATTTAAATATATATATATATATATTTCCCCCACATCTGGAACATTTATTTCCTTCTTTTTGCTTCTTGGGTTTTTCTCTCACCATTTTTTTAAAATCATAATGTAATACTTTATCATAATGTAATATATCTTTTAGGCTTGAGAATCTTTTATTGGTTACCCTCTCTTGCAGAGAGAGAGAGGGAGAAATAAAGAGAAGAGAGAGAGAGATTCCCAGCTATCCGTCAGATTTTAAATAGATCTGGGAGCACAAGGCTGAGATTTGCATTTTCAATAAGGACGATGAGTGACTTGGATAGAAGTATTTCCAATGTGCACTGAAAAATGCAGCACACATATATATATGTATAAATTATCATTTGAAACTTTCTTCTGTCTATAAGTTTCTAAATATTAAACATTTCTTCTAGCTATTACAATTTCCTTGTCACAATAAACAGCTGATAAAAGCAACATGATACAAATTTAGATATTTTTTGACAAAAACAAAATATATTATAAATTTATTAATGAGATGAATAAGCATTTTTATTTCCACATATCTTTTAATGTGCAACCACCATGCTTACTACAAGAATGAGCTAGGAGTCATGTGAAATGTTAAAAACTATCTTTGCACAAATAAGCAAATGGGAATAGAAGGGGTTTTGTTAAAACATTTTCACTCAATTCATCAAAATGTCTAAATTATATGATCAAGATTATGTAGTAACAGAGCATCGAAGTTACTTTTCATAACTTAAAAACATGACTAGACTTTCTTTAACTTTGTTGAAGGCAAAGAATTAGAATCCCTCTAACTGGTAAAAGAAGTTGGTACCATTATTAAAAACATCTTTGTAATCTCTGGAATATATACTCCAAATAATTTTTACTAAGAATTGTAAGATGATTGCTGCAGAAGCACTTTGTTTTATTTGAGATACTCATAAACATTTGGGAAAATACGATTTTGTGAATTATACTGTAGTTTAATAGTTGTAAAATAAAACGTCTAGGTGTAGGTGTATGAATGCACAGATTGTGCACTGTGCAATTTAAGGGGGTGACATTAGCAGAAACTCTAATGCAAATGGCAGCCCTCGGATATACACAATGTGGTGGACCTCAGGTGCTCTGGTCTTCTCAGATGCTATAAATATATTCTCATTAAAACAGGGGTGCCTGGGTGGCTCAGTCAGTTAAGCGTCTAACTTCAGCTCAGGTCATGATCTCACTGTTCCTGAGTTCGAGCCCCGTGTCAGGCTGTGTGCTGACAGCTGGAGCCTGGAGCCTCTTTCAGATTCTGTGTGTGTCTCTCTATCTGCCCCTTCCCCACTTGCACTCTGTCTCTCTCTCAAAAATAAATAAACATTAAAAAAATTAAAATTAAAGACATAACTCGGTTTGTGGAAATAGTCTTTGTATTGTCTAGTCATCCAGGTGATTTCTTGTCAACCCAATGAAGCCAGCCTTCATTTCTGTCAGGAGAAAAAAAGTCTGTCTTCATTTTCAGTCACAAGTGTTGCCATGCGTCCCTTGACCGGTCATCTACTTTTGAATTCTAAATCGGAGAGAGAGAGATAAATCAGGCAGAGACACCTGCTGAGGTTGCCAATGGCATGGAACAGCTACAATTTACTTTGGTTCCAAAGCCTTTGCCCCAGTCATCTTGGGCTCGTCCCCCGGAGCAAGCCAGCCTTTGCCAACAATCAAGGGATGGAAGGGAAGTCATAAAAGACAAACAAACAACAGCCTCCTCACTTCCCCCTCTACCATGTGTCTGAATCCAGACCAGACCCAGGCCAAAGCCTGTCCATCTAGCGCCGGGGCTCACTGTTACAGAAGGATGTGCGACCCGGGGAGACAACCCAGTCCTGTGGGGGCTGGTGCACTGCAGAGGATTGAATGATGGCACCCAGAAAGACACATCCACGTCCTAATCTCCAGGGCCTGGGAGTGTGACCTCATTTGGAAAAAGGGGTCTTCGCAGATGTAAAGAAGTTAAGGATCTCAAGATGACACCATCTTGGAATATGCTGGTGGCCCCAGATCCAGTTACGAGTGTCTGTATAAGACACAAACAAAGGAGACACATATGCAGGCAGCCGAGGAGAAAGGCCATGTGAAGGCTCACCTGGGGCCACCGAAGCTGGAAGAGGCCAGGAAAGATTCTCCACTAGAGACTTCGGAGGGAGTACAGCCATACTGACACCTTGAGTTCAGACTTCCGGTCTCCAGAGCTGTGAGAGAGTACATTTCTATCGCTCTAAGCCACCCCAGTGTGGTTCTAGCAGCCACCAGACACGGATACATGCTCTTGGACTTGAGTGAGGCTTGCCTGTGTCACTCACCCTAACTGTAGAGTGCTTGCTGCCTCCAAGCATCTTGGAAGATTCCAGAGGGGTGAATGTGAGCCTTCAGTTTGTATCGAAGGACAGGGGTCATTATAGCAGGAGAAATGGGAATGCGACACTGGCGTGGCTCCTGCGGAAGAAAAGTGGGAGCCGGTGCTGGGGCTAAGTGGGTTGGGCCACGGGTCCCAGGAACGGATAGATAGAATGGATGACATGCTTAAATATTTGTCCCTCGGTGAAACAGGATGGGCTTTTTGGTGCTTTAATTGAGCCTTAGTTTCTGATCCAGTAAGTACTCAATTTAAATTTTTTTTAATGTTTATTTATTGTTGAGAGAGAGAGAGAGAGAGGGAGAAACAGAACACAAGTGGGGGAGGGGCAGAGAGAGAGGGAGACACAGAATCTGAACAGGCTCCAGGCTCTGAGCTGTCAGCACAGAGCTAGACGCAGGGCTCAAACTCACAGACCGCGAGATCATGACCTGAGCTGAAGTCGGACGCTTAACCGACTGAGCCACCCAGGCGCCCCAGAACTTACTCAATTTAAACTTAAAAACATGTCTTTGGAGTTTTTCTCCCTTAAATAATGAAGCTGAGAACTAGGTCTCGGCAGATGATGTTTCCAGGGGCACAGACAGGGGCGACGTGCAGCCCCAACCCCACCCTGGACTCCAGTGACTCCGCATCCCCTCTTTTCCTTGTTGTTACATTCGTCGGGTTCCATTCTTGGCAAGTCGGGGCTCTCTTCTCAGTGATTCTCTTGACCCCCATGAAGAGGAACAGTGGCCTTGGCTCTGGGCTGGTCTCTGCGGCCCCTTAGTTTACATGTCACACTAAGCCCTGCTCTGGTGGTAACCAAAGCTTGTGTTCCTTCTTCCGCTGCTGTCAAGGAGTGTGTGCACCCTCGTGCCGGTCAGAGCGCGCCTGGAAACTACCACCAGCCAAGGTCAAGTCAGAGGGCAAGTGCGTCCATAGGATTGCCTGGGAGTGACACACCACCCTTCCTCCAGACGGAGGGTTCTTAAAGACTGGGGTCACATACTGAGTCCGACAAAGTTGGTGTCAAGTAGATGCCCACCTCCCCACAAATTTTTGACGTACAATTTTGTAGTGTTCCCAGACAACTTTCCTAATGTAAGTCCATTCTTATAAAACCCAGTGGTTCTAAATATTACGTTTTTATTCTTACATTCAGCTGGACCATTAAAGATCCTGGTCACGTACTTTAGTTACCTGTTTAGATGCCCTCTCTGAGGGCTTATGCCATCTGCTTCCAGTAACGAGTCCTGAACAAAAGTGCTCTGCAATTTCCGGCTGAATTTGTGGTCGAACTGTCATGGCTTCTGTTGTTCATAACACCACAAGGCTCAGTCTTCATGAAATAATGAGAAGACTTTCTCTCGGGTCGGCATACCAGAAAGAGCCAGGCCTCCCTGGAATAAGTGTTTATGTTGTATGGACGCCAAGAATTACATGACAAAACGTGTTCTCCCTGAGTGTCACGGAAACTGCTTTACAGCTCACTCCTGTGTAGCAGCCTCATTTTGGCCCCTGCTTATACCTTCCTCCATCCTGATTTTCTCCCTTTTTGTTAAAAACTTACCAAGAAAGATGCCCACTGAGGACCTGTGAACATAATAAAGGAAGATTCATTTCTCTTGTCTGTAGGGACTCCTCTTGTGGAATTCAGAAGCCCTTTCTCTCTCCCCGTTTCTTCACACGCTGTTCTCCACTCCCTCATCACACCCCACCCAACCACTTCCACGGGAAAAGCATTCAAAAACTGTTCCCCGCTGGTGCGGGCCCCTCTGGAGATGAGCAAAGCACTCCCAGAAGGTTTACAGAGGAGCAGAAGTGGTACCAAATGAAAAATAAACCTACGTAAATATCAGATAAATACATCGTGGATGGCTATTTAAGACATTTGGCTTTTTGCAGGCATTTTTAAGTCTTCCTCAAAACTTTTTTTACATAGAGAACCACAATAAAGAGACAAATACATTTCTTATATTTCTTCTCTATATTTCTTACCTAATTACGGTACGACCTCTGGTTTGATGCTTTCTGTTCCCAAACTGAGTTTGCTAGCTACATTGCCTTTAAAAAAATGTTGTATTACACAGCCAGCAGTTAGCCAATGCTTGGCTCCATTTGGAGACTGGTTTGTATATAGTGTTAGCTCTTAATATAGCAGTTTAAATAACATGGCCGGCTGTTAGGCTCAGCAACAATTTGGAATGTAATACATTTCACTAGAATTAAAGTCACCTATTATAACTCAATAACCCTCACCTCCAAGAATCAACCATAGTTTATCTTCAAAGTAATTACTAGCGTTTTTATTTTTTCCCCTGAGAGGCATTCAATTTTAACAAAGCTATTCGGGGTCTAGTGTTACCACACAAGGGAGACTGCTTCTCAGTAATTCATGAGGGAAGAGTTACAACTAATTAGGTTCCTTTGCCAAAATTAAGATACAAATGAGTCACAAAATGGACCCTTTTAAGTGTAGCATCTAAGATGTCTGTAGCTGTTGACAAGAAAGCTAGTGATAAATTATAATGATTGGAGCAAACAAAATCAAACAAGGTTTTAATTCATAAAAATATGGAAGAAATTAAGATGAGATCAAAGGAAATTTCAGTAGTTGCGAATCAAACGAGACAAGAACACAAAGCGACTTCTTGTCTTTAGCTTAAGGGCAACAAAACCAGGGGCTGGGAAACAACATTTGCTTTCCCCAAATAAAGGTAAAAAAAATTTTAAAAACTGAGCCTGTGTTACCCTACTTGAAAAACAAAGGTTTTCTTAATTTTGGCTTGCAACATTTTAATAGGTGTCATCTTGTGTTTGAAGTATATTGCCTCCTCCTGCCACCCATGAATCAGTAAAAAGAAAATGTTAAAGGGCCGATTTCTTTCTAATAGGCTTCTATTGTTTGATCTCTGTATTCAATCTCTTTTATTCTCTCATTTTCTATCCAGTTTTGTAGGGGCGCCTGGGTGGCTCAGCCAGTTAAACATCTGAATCTTGGTTTTGGCTCAGGTCATGATCTCAGTGTTCCGGAGTTCAAGCCTTGAGTTCAGGCTTTGTGCTGACAGTGTGGAGCCTGCTTGGGGTTCCCTCTATGTGCCCCCCAAAATGAATAAATAAACTTAAAAAATTAACAAAATACAATAAATAAATTCATTTTTGTAGGTCATGCGGTTCGGTGAGAAAGTCCCATAGCTTATAACATAAGCGTTGAAGAGGATAGTATAAGAAAATGGACTTGAAAATCGGTAAAACAACTATTCCTTAACTCTTTCTCATATACTGATTACTGAGGTTAATGTCAACCACTTATATCCCATGGAGATCATTCCAGGAGTTTTTCCTCTTTTTCCTCACTTTTCTCTAGAATTCACTGTATGTCAATGTTTCATCGTTTTATGTCACTTGTTCACCACTAAAGGCCTTTCCTCAATTCCATGACCTTGTTCAGAGTGTTAATTCTGGAGCTCTAGAGGTAGACTAAGTACCGTGTAAAATCCTCTCTAGCTCTGGCACATGACTAGCAGTGTTGGTTCTGGAGTTAAACCGGCTGGGTGGATTCCCAGCACCCCTGTGCACCTGCTGTGACTTAGGGGGGGTCACTTCATCTCCTTAGAGCTTTCCTCATCTGGAAAGGAGAGGGAATCATATTATCCATCACATCGAGTGCATTCAAGAAAGCAATTCAGTAATTCATGCCTAGTGCTTAGTACTCGAAAGCTCTTAACAAAATGGCTGCTCTGGCTGCCCTTAAAACTATAACCAGTGGTAACGTTATTACTGTTCCTGTGGTTGTCATCTTGCCACAGCCCAGAGAATGCCTCAAACCTTTCTCAATAAAAACTTTGATGGTTCAGGGGAATATGAAATCCCATAAACTAGGTTCAGGTCTGACAGGGCCGCACTGGTTTCTGGCATTGGGAAGACCTTTGTACCAACCCTAAGGCAGGTAGAACTCGGTTGAGATCCGTTCAGGCCTAAGGAAAAATTGGACGAACTTTCGTGTTCTTTATAGAATGAACGAAGGAGGGTTGGGGCAAGATTGGCCTAGGTGCTGGGTATTGCAGCTCTGAAGGTCTGGAAATCTACAAAGTTGCACAGGGACACCCTGTGCAGATGGTGGGTAAGGCGGTGTGGTGTTCAGAGACTCATACTGAGGGAAGTGGCAGGTCTCCACGACCATTGGAAACAAAGACCCTCATATGCAACAGGACCTGGGAGAACGCCCTCAGGAGGAGCAGGGGGAACACCATCTTGAAGACGCAGGAGGGGACATACCTCAGTCAGATATTTACCACGGCCACTAAAGCAAAATTCGGGAACAGAATGGGAGGCAGGCAAAACTGGTAAGAAGCTAGAGAAGGTCATCTCTGAGGAACAGCAAAGGGAGAAATGTGAAGAGAGAGCCTTCGGGGAAAGGGACGCTGGATGAAACGAAGGCATATTACATGAAAAAAAATTTTAAGTGAGGTAAATTAAAGCACATACTAGAGAAAGTAATAACTCACATTAACAGGTGGAAAGTAAAGTCATTTTACGGTGGATGAATTTAAGGGAGCTACTGGCAGTGCAGAAGAAAATATATGCAAGATTGGAAATAATAATTTAATGACAGTAATGTGTTTTGAAAGTCTCAATATGTATTACTAAAGGCAAAGAGAGAGAGAGAGAGAGAGAGTAAAACATTTGCATCTTTCCCCCCTATTACCTAGTGCAGTCAGGGTAAAAGAGAAATTTTAGTATTACTTTTGGAAGTAAAAAAACTATTCCAAACACTTCAAAATTATAAAATATTCTATAAAACCATTGGTTAAAAATAAAGTCAAAAGCTTAAGCCACAAATATAATAACAAAATGAGAACAAAACATAAAACACTAAAGCATAGAACCAAGTATATAATCAGAGGAAAACTCACAACTTTAAATGTTTTCATTATAAATAAGATAAAACAAAGGTAAGAGAACCAATCCTTCAACTAAAGAAGCTCAAAAAAGAGCAATAACCAGAAAAAGAAGACAAAGACAAAGAAGGGAAAGATGACAAGAAAGAGGAAGGAAAAAGATACAACTGCAATGGAAATACTGGAAATCAAATTAAATCTAAAAGATGTCTGTAAGAAAACAAGACAATCTCTTTGAAAAAAACAAATACTCAGGAAAGTGAAAAGAGGAAATTGTCCCCCAAGACAAAGAAGATTTTCTTCAAGTTAAAATAATACTAGACTTTGGGATGCCTGGGTGGCTCAGTCAGTTATATGTCTGACTCTTGATTTGGGCTCAGGTCATGATCTCACAGTTTGTGGGATCAAGCCCCATGTCAGGCTCGGAACCGACAATGTGGAGCCTGCTTGGGATTCTCTCTCTCTCTCTCTCTCTCCCTCTCTGTCTGCTCCTCACCTACTCACTTTCTCTTTATCTCTCTCTCGAAAAATAAATAAACATTAAAAAAATAAGACTAGACATTGATGGAAAAAAGTTGAAGACAAAACAAACGGCAAGATATCTCATGTTTATTGACTAGAAGAATTTACATTGTGAGAATGTTTGTATCACCCAAAGCAATCTATAGATTCAATGCAATCCCTATCAAAATTCCAATGGCATTTTTCACAGAAATGGAAAAAAGATCTTAAAATTCATATGGAACCACAAAAGATCCCATCTAGTAAAGGCAATCTTGAGGAAGAAGAACAAAGCAGGAAGTACCACACTTCCTAATTACAAACTATACTTCAAAACTATGATGGGGCACTTGGTTGGCTCAGTTGGTTGAGCGTCCAACTCTTGATTTCAGCTCAGGTCATGATCCCAGGGTCATGGGATCAAGACCCGAGTCAGGCTCTGTGCTGAACGGGAAGCCTGCTTGGGATTCTGTCTCCCTCTCATAAAAGAAGGCTGATCCCCCTAGTGCAAAACAGGCCTAGAACCAGGAAATCTGTTAATATAATTTTATATATTCAGAGAACCAATATGAAAAATTAAGGATCCTACTATTTGCCAAAAAATGTTTATTGAATTTTAACACTATTTGCTATTAAAAATAAATTCAGCAAACTACAAATTGAATACTTTCTTAGTATGGTCTTTAAAAAGTCTCAAACCAATAGCCACCACACTTTATTTAATTTTTAATTTATTTTTTTTTTTTTTAGAGAGAGACAGCACAAGCAGGAGAGGGGCAGAGACAGAGAGAAGCAGAGAGAGAATCTCAAGCAGGCTCTGTGCTGTCAGCACAGAGCCCATTGCAGGGCTCAATCTCACAAACCGTGAAATCATGACCTGAACCAAAATCAAGAGCTGGATGCTAACCGACTGAGCCCCCACCACATTTAATTTTAAAATGCTAAACGCGTTCTGGTCAGAATCAGGAACATGACAATCATCACTCTTGTTGTTTTATATAATTCTTAAAGTTCTGATTTATGCAATAAAATGTGGAACAAAAATAAAAATATAACCATTAGGAAGGATAAGGCAAAAGTTATTAAAAACTGTGAAAAATAAAGATTTAAAAATTCAAAAAAATCAATGAGAAAAAATCTCAGAGAATAAGAAAACTCAATGAAGTTGAAAACTTAATTCTAACTTACTATTTTTATGGAAACATAAACATCTGAATAGGTAGGGATCCTGTTCTCAGCACATTCATCACACTACACATCCAGGAATAACCTCATCAATGAAAGATAATTTTATTGTGAAAAACAAAATAGTTTTTAAAAACTAAAGGAGAAACATGCTATATTCACAGATAAGACCATGATGACTATTTTAAAATGCCCATTTTCTTCAGCGAATATATAGCTCTAATGGAATTCTAATAAAAATCCCAATAGATTTTTGTTTTTCAGGACTTGAAAATATGATTCAAAGCCTCCTGAAAAAATAAGCTTGGACAAATAGCTTAGGTAGAGTCTGTGCTAATAGTTTTCAAATGAATTATTTATCTTTGATTGCTATGGCAATATCGTAAAATAATATGTGTGCCATCCTCAAATGTTTTCAATATTATATAAAAATTGGAATCCCAAAATTCCTGGTTAATCTTTATTTTTTTATTTTGTTTATTTTTAGTTCCTAGCTAATCTTTTATATGATTGTATAAAAGAAGCACCTTTCTGGAAAGGTGTGGTATTCAATTTTGTCTTTAGTAAATTTGAGACAGATTTGTTCATCGACTTTCAAGCTCAAAAATGCGCTGTCAGGAAAACGTAAAAAAGGGGGAGTGGGTACCTTTATGATATATCAACACACCTGACAAATCAGCAATTTTTTTAACAACGACAACAACAACATTTTTAGTAATTACACCCTATGAAGGCAGAGAATATTCTGGAAACTCCATCTTCAGCAGTTTGTGAGTCTTCCAAATGCCAGTGATAAGTGGCTACACTGCTTGCAGATATGGCCAGACTTCACAGACTTCATGAAAAAAATATTATTTAAAAATGTTTTCAAATGAAAAAAGAAAAGAAAAAGTTTATATTTATTCTTTGTCTTTGTGTTCCAAATTTATTTATCCTATTCCATGATATTTTAGTACATATAGTGAAAATGAAATGACATCTTACTCTTTTTGCAGGAAAGGAGTTTTCCCATACAAAAGACTTTGCCCACTTAAGAACTAAGCTGAAAATCGGTTCTGGCTTACCTCTGTGCACACTGCACTAAACTATAGGAAAGTCAAGAAAAACGTTAGATGCTACAAAAGAGTAGATCAAAGTCAGGATCTCGAAGAATTACCTGCATCTCATGTTATTGCAGTATTAATCATGATAGGCAAGGTACAGAAACAATCGAAGTGTTCTTCATGAAGGAGTGGACAAAGAAAATATACTTACAATGGAATATTACTCAACATTAAAAAAGGATGAAACCCTGACATGTGAAACAATATGGATGGACCTGGAGAACACTGTACTAAACGAAGACAGACAGACACAGAAAGAAAAATATTGCATGATTCCACTTATATGAGGGAACTAAAATAATCAAACTTGTAGACGCAGAGAGTAGACTGGTAGTTGCCAGAGGTGGGGGAAGGGGAAAATGGGGAGTTGTTCAATGAGTGTGAACTTTCAGCTACACCAATGAGTTAAGTTCTAGAGATCCACTGTATAAAAAAGTTCCGGTGGGGGTGCCAGGGTGACACAGTCAGTTAAGCATCCAACTCTTGATTTCTGCTCAGGTCAGGATCTCACGAACCCCACATTGGCCTCTGTGCTGGTGGCGAACAGGTTGCCTCAGATTCTCTCTCCCTCTCTCTCTGCCCACCACCCATTCATGTGCACTTGCTCTGTCTCTCTCTCTTAAAATAAATAAATAAAAACATTAAAAAAAATAGTGCCTGAAGTTAATGACGCTGTATTACAAGCTTAAAATATTTGTTAAAAGGATAGATCTCATGGGAAGTGTTCCTACCACCAAAAAAAAAGGGGGGGGAGTGGCCATCAAGACACTTTTGGAGGTGTCAGATATGTTTATTACCTTGACTGTGGTAATGCTTTCACGGGTGTGTGCATATGTCCAAGCTTATCCAATTATACACATTAAATACGTGTGGTTTTTGTGTATCAATTATAGCTCAACAAAGCTGTTTTAAAAAAAAATAACATAGGTAAACTATGAGGTCAAGGCATATGAAAAAAGACCAAGATATATGAAAAAATATTTGTTCTCACGGTTACCCACAAACTATAGAATAAACACAATGATTAGAAGCAGCAAGTTCATGTAAACACACTAAATGACCTACCATGTTAGTCCAATCAGAAGTGCAATTAACTCTACGGACCAAAATCAAAGTGATGAGACTGAGCGTCCATGGAATGAGCCAGTTCCCTTCGACGCTTTCATGCTCCCATTAATATGCAGCGGATACAGCTTTCTGACTTTTAAGGACGGTTTATTCCTCTGGTGAAGATTTATATGAGTTGAAATGATACAGTTCTGTGTTATTGCTTGTGCCTAATGCCCTTGAACCACTACCGAAAAACACGGGCTCATACCAAAAGCCAAAGTCAGATTCTATCACCAAAACTCACACGGTCTCAGGGATTCTGTGATTTTTTTTCCTGACATCTAAAACTCTGTATCTAAACACACTTCCCCTGCAGACCTCGATTACTTGTGGGAAAAGCAGGCGCTCTGATGTTCGGCCATATTTGTGGGCAGCTGTGAGAGGAAGTCTGATGAGCTGTAAGCCGACTGCCCATTGGTCACCTTGCCTTTCTTCTCTCTATGAGCCTGTATTCTTTTAATGGCAGCATGCTGTTTCTGGTTCTTGACAGTGCCCTCTACAAAGACACTGTTAGCTGAAGGCCAGCAGCGTCTTTGAAGTAATAATTCACTTTTTTCTTAGATCGGCCAAAATTTAGAAGAGTCTCTAGGGCATCATCAGCCCAAAGAGGAAACACAACCCTGCACCCTTGATGGAAAAGGATCAGATAATTTTTTCAAAGTTCTTCAGAGAAACAGATCCCATTATTTCTCGGGTAACCTATATCAGTGTCTTTTAAGCTCCGAAGAAATTCGGGTGTTTAACCTAATCCCAATGTGTGAAAATCCAGAGCTCCACTCTACCTTAAAGAAAAAAAACGAATCCATAAAATTCTGAGCACAAAGAGATTTCACCCCAACTTTTGCATCATCTTTTTTTTTTTTTTTTTTTTTTGAGACAGAGAGAGAATGTGAGCAGGGTAAGGACAGAGAGAGAGAGAGAATCTCAAGCAAGTTCTTTCTCTCTCCGTCACTGCAGGATTGTGGGTAATTGTCTCCCATGCTCAGGTATTCGGTCTCAGGCTCTGGTGTTTGGCAGAAATCAGTGATTTTTCAAAACGTTGGAGGGTGCCCACAACTGGCACTGGTGCATTATTTTGTCACTTTGAAGCACCTATTAAAAGTCCTTTGTTTTTCCATACAAGGAGAGCTAAGGTATGCTGACCTTCATTCTAGATCATTGGACAGGTTCCTTGTTAAAGTCGCATGGAAGGAAAAACATTCCATTGAGCCAATAGACAGCTGCAATTCCGTTAGTGATCATGAAAGTCGTCCTACACAATAACCCTCCTCTCTTATCTCCCTCACAGCAACCACGAAGGTTTTCAAAGGTAAGTGCAGGTTAATTTATTTATTTTTCTTTACATTTTGTATTTTCTTTATTATTTTGTATTATATTACAGTATTATAATAATTTTTATACAAATATTTTTGGGTTGTGGAGCAAATCTTCTGAGTTTCCATTATTTCTTACAGGGAAATTCACTTTGATATAGAAGTGCTTTGGATTGCAAGCATGTTTCTGGAATGAATTCTGCTTGCAAACCAAGGTTTTACTGTATATCCAATGGATTTTAGTCATTAAAAAAAAATTCAACCATTTGCAATAACATGGATGGAACTTTTGAAGGGATTACGCTAAGTGAAATAAGTCAGACAGAGAAAGAGGGACACTGTATGTTCTCACTTATATGTGGAATCCAAACAAATAAATAAGCAAAGCAAGGAAAAAGAGGTCAGACTGTGTAGTTACCAAAGGTAAACGGTATGAGGAGGGAGGAGGTCAAAGGTATGAACTTCAAGTAGAAGATAAATAAGTACTAGGGACGGACTAGGCATGTACAGCATCATGTAACATGATGACTCCAGCTAACAGTGCTATGTGATTCATAAACAGTTGTTAAACAGGTAAATCCTAAGAGTCCTAGTCACAAGAAGAAAAATTTTTCTCTTCTTTTTATTGTATCTATAGGAGACGATGTATTAGGTGAATTTATTGTGATCATTTAATAACATCTATAAGTAAAATCATTATCCTGTATGCCTTAAATACATAGAGAGATGTCAGTATATACAGTATGTGTGTATATATATGTACATACAGTATGTGTGTGTGTATATATATACATATACTGACATATGTCATTTATTTCTCAATAAAACTGGGAGGGGAACCAAATTTCAATCATCTTGTTATGAAACAAGCAAGTAGTATGAGAATGACACGAGAATCCCGAATTCTAGACTCACTTCAACTCTTCCTGGGTTATATATTGTAGATTTGAAGAGCATTGCATGAAATTATACAAATGTCTAAAAAGACACTGTGGAATTTTTTTTCTCTTCCAAATTTTAAATTTTAGACAGATACTTGGAAGAAGAAACACATCTTGGTATCCTTCATTTCCTGTCTCTGTCTGTTTTCTCATCTCTGAAAAAAAAGCTGGTTCGACCACCATTCTGATTCTACAATTTATTTCTATTTATAGGAAATGGAGGCTTCCATCCTCACCAGCCACGCTGTCTGCTCTGGAAGAACTGTAGTGGCACCGCCTGCATTACAGATGAAGTGAGCCATGGTGGCGAAATATCTTTTAAAAAAATTTTTGCAATGATTTGAGCTTTTCCCACAAATTGGGTAATAAAGTTAAAAACAAAAAAGATTCTAAGTGAGTTCATTTTAAAAATGACCCTGATTCAGTATCTAGCTTATGTTTTCTACCATTGAAATGGAACCATTCATCAAGTTCACAATTTCGAAATAATGAGGTTTCTGGACCAAAAACTATGTGTCCACTCCAGTTCCCTTGCAGGTCCAATTTAACAAATGAAAATTGTGATCTCAGGCAATATAGAATTCAGTTACGGACCAGCCACGGATGTAAGGATATAGATATATATGCCTCCGTGGAGCTGTCCTTCATTATCTTTGCTCTTGTTTTCAATTTGTGTACTTGGCCAGGAAGCAGAAGAAAAGATTGGGAGGGTCATTCTGAAAACCTCAAATCTATATCACCCAACCGCACAACAGACTTGGAATATAGCTTATGAGTGTGTTCGGGCTGCCATCATAAAGCACCACAGACTCAATGGTTTCCACAACAGAAATCCATATTCTCGCAATTGCAGGGGTGAAAAGTCCAAGATCAAGGTACTGCCTTCGTTGGTCTCTTCTGAGGCCTCCCCTTTGCTTGTAGATGCCCACCTTCTCCCTGTATCTTCTCGTGCTCTTGCCTCTGTACATGTCTGTGTATCTAATCTCCTCTTCTTGTAAGGACACCGGGCACATTAGGACCCACCCAAATGATCTCCTTTTTAACTTAGTTATCTCTGTAAAGATCTTACTTCCAAAAACTGTCACATTCTAGGGTGCTGGGGCTAGGACTTCCACATAAAAATGAATTTGGGGGATGCACATAATTCAGTTCATAGCGTATAGGAAGTATCAGCATTACAACACTTCTCAGGAATGATATGGCTGTTTGATACTTCTCATATAGGTGAACATCACTGACCGATTAGTCTCTAAAAAGCAGAAATGGTAAAAAATGAATTGTGTTTCCTCGTGCGCATGGGTGGTGAGCAATTCTTGCTGAAAGGGGTTACTATTTCATTGGCAATATGGTGGACATATCGCATAGGGAGTCCCGTAATGATATTCATCTGTTTCTTCCCCGAACTCTTCTTTGACTGAAATCTTTCTCTTTCTCTGTCTGGCAACAAGATGAACGGCAGTTTTTCTGGGAATAGGTTGAATAACTTTGAGTTACTGCATGGAGCAAACTACTTTTCTGACAAGAAAAATGAAATGTGACAGGGTGACACTGGGTGTCACAAAAGTCCTCCTCGATGCCTTATTCATATTGCATATGAGCATAACCTGGTACAATGACAAGGGAAAAAAAGATGTCTGTTTCTCTGTGGAGTAAGAAAACAATGATGATTGGACACACATGAATTAAAGGAAACAGAAATTCTAGAAATTAGAATCAATGATGCTTTGACAAATACTAATTTTGAAACCTATCTATACGTGTATCAACTCCTAATACTTTTGTAAAGTTATATCTTCATATATTGAAAAAAATGTTTTCCAATTCATATTACAACAGGTTTGATCTGTTCCATGTGTTTTGAAAGAGTGGCAGACATTTCCCAAATAAAATTTAGACATCATAGTTATATTTCCTCTTCTTTCCCGCAATCATATTGCTACTCTTCATGATAAAACATTGCAAAAAATTAAAGGCTTTTATAGATTGGACTATTTCCTTATTAAAATTAAAGTCTCTTTTAGAGAGAGATGAATCGGACTTGCAGAGGGCAAAACTGCCCAAAGAGTTACTTTATGTAGACAACAAAATGAAATGTAGATTTCCTGTCTCGAGAACAACATAGAAGCACAGAACTTACTGTTTGCGCTGTATGTGTTTAGTTGGTTTCATTTCTCCAAGCCAGACAGTTGCAAGGCTATTTCCTTCCTCGTTTTCTTTTAAACCCTGAAATACTTGTCTGGTAAGAACCTACTTACTAAAGGTCCAATAAGTGTCTAAAGCTTCTAAAAGTTTTGCACTGCAAGAGTAATAAAATGCATTCATACGTAAGTGCACAGTTGGCTCTCCCTCTTCTGGGTATTGTGCTAGATTAGTGCTTCTCAACCAGGGGCAGTTCCCCCACCCCCACACCAAGGGACATTTGCCATGTCTGGAGACAGTTTGGGCTGTCACACTGAGGAGGAGGGTTTGCTACCAGCAGCTAACAGGTACAGGTCAGAGATGTTGCTAAACATCCTACAATGCATAGGACAGCCCTTCCAACAAAGAGTTACGTGGTCTAAACCTCCAATAGTGCCATGGGTGAAAAACCTAAATGAAAGGAAACTCATGATGAGTAGAAATTTACAAGTGCACATAAACTCACCCAGCTCCTCCAGCCTAAATGGCTAATTAGAAGAACAATGAGTTAAATCATTATTATTTCAAGCCACCAAATTTGGGGGTGATTTGTTATGCAGAAATAGCTAGCTGATACAAATTAGTCGTTTAAAATCACCCAGAGGACAGCACCCAGAATGACCTTGTGAAGCTACAAGAGATGAGGGTGGAAGAAAGGAGAGCTGGCAGAAGGCAGTTTTCAGGGGTAGTGGAGAGACAGATGGAGCAGGCAAAAGCGATGGAGCGATCAGACAGAGGAAATGAAATCAAGGGAGAACAAGTTAGGGGGGTCGACCGAGGTGAGAAAGAAAAAGGGAAAGTTTCAAAGAGGAAAAAAATAATCCAACACAAAGAGAGGTCAGCAAGGAAGTGAAAGGGGCTACAGGGTACTTCCTTAAATGTTTTCACCTTAATGCAGAAACAAAGCTAGACTCTAGGACTTGGGCTTCAGCTACATGGGCCAGCCTGAAGTCTTGGTTGGCCTCCTGAGAGAAGATGTAGGTAGAGATTTGGGCCTCTAGTTGGTCAGTGCCCATAATACCAGAATTAAGGGCACCCCTTCTGCCAGCAGTGTAGAGGGCAGTTCCTTTGGGACTGGAAGACATTGAAAGGAAGAGGGGGTACTGGCGTTCTATCAGGAGGTATGGCTTATCTGTGGCATGGAGCTTTGTGATGTGATACTGTTAGACAGAGTCATAGACGCTGGAACTTCCCAAACCAACATCCGCCAAAGAGAAGGCCAGGAAAAAATGAATAAACAAGTCTACAACACTGATGAGTGCTTTAGAAATGGAGCTCATCACACCGGTTAAATTGTGCAACCAATAGCAGGGTGATCACTTTAGGGGGCCTTTAGTTCAGACAGCAAGCATCTGGGGGAAGCAACGAGGGCCCCGTGAAGACAAGAAGGGGACAACTAGGCAGAAGGGATCCAACCACATATACACAAAGGGTCACCCCACTCAGCCCAAGAAAGTAGACCAATCCTTGGAAAGCTAGGGTGGCCAGTCAGTGAGTAGAACTAACATGGCCACCAAGAAACCTTCCTCAGAACGTGAAAGAACAAGGTCGTTGGGGAAAGTTGGCAATTCTGTCATTCTCCAGGAGAAGACTCAGAGCCTTGCTGACGCTGCATCTGTGCCCATATGTGCCCTACTTCAGGTTTGAGTGGATGAGGGGGCACGGCTGGCCTTAGATTTTGTTCATAGTTTTCAAAGATGAAGTGTCTTCGCCACTAGATGAAATCCTCGTTCTGAGAACAACTGATACCCCATAAGACGATTTTAGGGCTGGGAGAGTCAACTTTGTGTTACTGGAAATTGATTGCAAAGTGGTCAAAGTTATAAAGCTGATCCGTAGGAAAATCACACAAATATTCATTTTCCCTGAATTCCTAGCCTAGAAATTTTTTGACTGCACTGTGTTCTATTTAAATAGAAAATATTAATCGACACTGATGGATGAGGAAATTAAGAGAAAAAACAAATGCCATGATTTCCCTAAAACTTCAAAAAGCTGGGGGATGAAAGTTGAATTCAGATCATAAGTGTTGAAGCCCATGGGCTTAAGAGTGCCTTAGCTCTTTAGGTTATTCTTATACCAGTTTTTGCTATTACTGTTTCTTCCCTCAAAAATTTATCCCTCCCCAGGGTTATCGTGTTTTTTTTTTTTAACTGACCCTTGTTCTTTATCTACTTCTTGCAGCAACAGCTCCACTGAGAAAAAACAATTTTTAGATATTACGAATATAATTTGGTAATGTGAAATAGATCCCATGAGCTGTAGGCTGGTCGCTCATGAACCGCCCTGAGATTTAAATATTTAAATGTAAATAGTTAATACCCTGAAGGAGAAACAAAAGGCAGTTTATGATGAAGAAAGCAAATAAAATCATCTTTAAACTATAGATTTTTAAAGGAGCAGAAGGATGCAGATTTCAGAACTGGAAGGGGAAACATGGAGAGAGGACAGGAAAATTCAGTCCACACACACAAAAATTGGACGAGTGTCCAATTAACACATAGCTGAGGTTAGCCCAAAATCTATAACTGAAATAATGCAAATAAAATTGTAGTTTGTTGGGGCGCCAGGGTGGTTCAGTCAGTTAAGTGTTTGACTCTTGATTTGGGCTCAGGCCATGATCTTAACAGTCATGAGATGGAGCCCCACGTTGGGCTCAGCACTGGGTGTGGAGCCTGCTTAAGAGTCTCTCTGCCCCTCTCCCTCACTCATTTTCTCTCTATCAAAAAAAAATTGTGGTTTGTTTTTTGCTATCAGATTTCCAAAGGATGAGAAGTTCGATAAGCCCAGAGATGACGAGAAAGTTTGAAAGCAGACCTTCTCGCACATTGTGAACGGGGCTGTGGGTTGGCGCGGCGGATTGGCACACGTTCCTTAGCTGTCAGAGGGTAAAACATACATACCCTGCGGTGTGACATTCCACTTACAGCAACATCTCCACCAGCATGTGTGCACAGATGTGTTTCAAGTTTACTCGTCCCAGACTGTTCGTAACAGCAGAAAACCAAGCACAAGCTAAATATCCCCGAGTAGCCAAGTGGACATTGGTTTTTGGTGGGAAGGAAACTCTACAGTCAGTTTTCAAAACCTAAGTAAACGTATAGGTGTTCTTACAGGTGGAACTTCAAAACAGAGTTGCTGCCAAAAAAAATAAAATTGGAAAATTGTAATGCATGCATACCTGTGCATAAAGAGACATCTGTGTGCATTGAATATTTGTACACTAACACCAGGGAACTACTGAAAGTCGCTACCCCTGGCTAGAAGATATTAAACAGGGAAGGTCAGGAATGGAGCCTGACTTCTAACTTTTACATGTACCGTTCTGTCCTGTTTAAGACATTTCCTATGGGCATGCACACATTGCTTGCCTAATAATCAACTATTTAATGAAAAGAAGCCATACTACTTCAGAAATGTACACTAAAAATGAAATTTGGTTCTGACTGATAGTGTCCAAAAGCCCCCCAAACCCTTCTAATCGTCACTTTGATCAACTTAGTCTTGCGCCCGGGACAGTCTAGGTGTCTAAGGTGACCCACCGTCTCTTCCCCTGAATACTGGGATCAAGGGGTTTCCAGGATACCGGGCTTTCCGTGCTAGAACAGGACAGTCTGGGCACACAAAATTCAGTCCGCACACACAAAAATTGGACCCTGCTGGACCCAGTGAGATGCAGGGATGTAGGCAAGTTTCCTTTCGTGAGCTCTGAGGCCACATCCGAGTTTGAGGGAAGGAGTTGGTGAGCCCCTTGGCACATTCTTAAGCCATGTTCTTCCAATATCGGCTGTTAGAAATACATGTAATGTTTTGATCTGTATCAGAACTCAGGCCTAGAAGGGGCGCCTGAGTGGCTCAACTGCTAAAGTGTCTGACACTTAATTTCAGCTCAGGTTGTGATCTTACAGTTTGTGGATTCGAGCCCCTCTATGCTGTTGGTACACAACCTGCTTGGGATGTGCTCTCTCTCTCTCTCTCTCTCCCCACCTGTATAGATAGATAGATAGATAGATAGATAGATAGATAGATAGATAGATAAAACCAAAAAAAAAAACAAAACCCACCCCAACTTAGGCCCCGAAGATGAGTATTTGTCTTTAAGCCTTCTCTCAACCCCCAACAAATAATTCTGGGCCTTGCTGCTACAAACCAGCACCCTTTTCCACATTAACAGTTCAAACGTAGTTACCCCAGCCTGACAGGATCCCAAGATGACCTGGGGCCAGAAGGGAGAAGGAAGCTGAGCTGTGCTCATACTGGAAAACAGGGGAATTGGCGTAGCCTTCAAGACAAGCAAAACCCTGGAGCCCAGGTCAAGCTCCACTGGGCCAAGACATGCCCAAGAAGGAACCACCAGGTAGATCTGTGGGGCGTGCTAAGGAACTCCTGGAGCCACAGATGGCTGGGTCATGGTTCCAAGGGCCATGGTTCCCATCTGCTCTGTTATATTCTGAGCAAAAGCCAAAGCACTGGTGGAGACCAGGCCAGTGGCCATTAGATGTGACGGCCATGTTCTGTACAACCAGGCACGGCTTCAGGGAAAACCCCTTTTCTCATCAGAGACACACTTTTGGAAACCAAAGTATTCGTTGAGCCGTACAGCCCTGAAGACCCAGTGCATCTGAGGTCATAACAGGCAGCAGGGAGAAGGCAGGTGGGAAAGCAGAGCTTGAGGCCATGTGGGTGCTCTGGACTCACCCACTCACCCAGAGGAGAACGGAAAGGCTAGTCCCACCCCCTGGCTCTGCTGGGGAGGGGGCTTCAGGCTTGGCAAGACCTGGCTAAAGGAAAGCTGGCCCTCCCATTAGGGGAATATTTTGAGATATTAAACAATGCTGTTTTTCTTGCTCATGAGTATTTCCTTCACTCAACTTCTCTCTTTGCCAAGGTCTCCCCATGTAAGCAGGTATTTATGAATCACTCTGCCTCGGGGGTGGGATGTGAGAGTGAAGGGCAGAAAGCCCCTAAGACTGTAAAGTCTCTTATTCTTAATAGGAATAGCTGCTCCAAAGCTTGAGAGGAATCCAGAGACAAAATATCCAAGACCTTGAGAGGAGAATGATTCCCTCAAGAGTAGCAAAGGATTCCATCTGGCTGGTGGTAGAGTTGGGGGCAGGAGTGAGGACGCAGGAGCACGACGAGAAGAGAGGGACTTCTTCCCATTAAGTGCACCCCAAATCCCAAGTCGAGCTGCCAGACACCGAGAAGAACCATGGTGGGGCATGTCTGGTCCCGTCATTCAGGATCCTAGACAGCCTCAAACATTCCCATGTCCCAGGCGGGCTCAGGAGACCAGAGAGCCTGCCCACCTGGAGATCTCATGTAGGGCTAAGCGGTGTCTGCACAGCCCCCACAGAGCTCTTGGCCCAGCCCCCTACCTCCCCAAGCTTTTGCACTATATGATGTTCTGGAACCAGGGCTGACTGTGGAGGAAAGCGATGCAAACCAACTCAGATTAGCTGCAAAGACCCTGCTGAGACGCTATGGCCCTTGCCGGTCCAAACCTCACTATTTGCTCACAGTCACACACTGCAGACACACGTGGCCTTCTGCCTGGCGCCGCTTCTCACCGTGGCTGCTGGACGAACTCCCTCACGGGGTCTCCATCTGAAACTCTATTTCTGGTGTCTGCTGACAATGAGGGAACACGAAAGACTCAACCATAAATATTCTGTCTTTACAGTGCGCACCTCTGCTAGGGCATGTTATCATTTGAAGGCAGCCCCGAAAACAGAAATAAACTTCAAAGTCCAAAGGGGAAGAAAGAAGGACCCGCTGGATACTATTCGAATGAAAATAACTGGCCGACAGGTGCTCTGAGACTTGTGGGCCACTCGGCTTCAATGAGCGAGCGTGCAGTGTGGACAGCAGATGCCGCGTGGCCTCAGACTGGCCCCTTCCTTTGGTTCTCAGGTGAGAATGCTTACAGTCCTATGCCACGTGGAAGGTTCGATCTCGTTCACTTAATTTTCTTCTCTCCTACATAGTCTTCTTCTGCAAAAATGTAGACAGCAACTTCTAAGGCAATGCACCATAAAGTAATATGTGCACAGGGGGAAAATGACCTCGTAAACTGGAGCACGTCTCCCTTTTTGTACAGCTGAACTTTTTTTTTTTTCAGTCTAGCTTTTTAAGAACATTGATTACATGCTTTGCCAGGATCTGTGACATGTGGTCTACATTGTGGCTCTACCACCCAACACAGACAACTGGTCTTTTTATTTAGACCCGTGACTGCAGTCCTCATTGTTCCCTCAAACATTCGCTTGTTTACTTCCTCAACACACATTTGTTAGTGGCCTACTGGGTGCTAAGCGTGATGCTAGCAATGTTGGCCTCCTGCCAATAGCCTCGTGCTTAAGCTTGGAAGTAGGTCCTCCTGCCCCAGTCAAGCCCTCAGCTGACATCTTCACCAACATCAATAAGAAATCCCGAACCAGAATGGCCCACCTAAGCTGCTCCCCAATTCCTGATCCACAGACACATGATAATAAATATGCGTTGTTTTGAGCCACAAGATTTGGGGAGTCGTTTGTGATGCGGTGACAGATACTGAATTCACTTTACATGGAAGTGTACCTCTAAAACCTGTAAATGGTCCCCACCACTTAGAGTCGAGGACCTGGCATTGCAAGAAGATGAGTTTTGGTTACAGCGTCTTTTCAGGTATTTTGAACTGATGTTCCAAAATTGGAAGATGTCACATAAACATCAGAACAGCTGGCCACACTAGTTCCACATGTCCGCAGAGCACCATGAGCTGGCCCAGTGGCTTTGCTGTCCCCTTTAGAAAGCAGGTACTCTCCAGGGCACCTGGGTGGCTCAGTTGGTTAAGTGTCTGACTTTGGCTCAGTTCATGATCTCATGGTTTGTGAGTTTGAACCCCGTGTTGGGCTCTCTGCTTTCAGTGCAGAGCCTGCTTCAGATCTGCTGTTTCCCTCCCTCTCTGCCCCTACTCTGATTGTGTGTGCGCTTTCTCTCTGCCTCTCTAGAAAATAAATAAAAACATTTAGAAAGCAGGGACTCTCTAATGAATCAAGTTCCACCACAACAGTAGTAAGGGCATGTGGGAGTTGCCATTTTTATCCTTGCTTACACCATTATTTGGTTATAACAGAGACATATTCTTGTGTATTCATATCCCTATCAAAAGTGGGGGAAAATAGACCAATAGGGCTCTATCGAAAATGAGATTGGGGGTCACCTGGGTGGCTCAGTTGGTTGAGCACCCAACTTCAGCTCAGGTCATGATCTTGTGGTTCATGGGTTCAAGCCCCACAATAGGGCTCTGTGCTGATGGCTCAGAGGCTGGAGCCTGCTTCAGATTCTGTGTCTCCCTCCCTCTGCTCCTCCCCTACTCACTTTCTCAAAAATAAATATTTTTAAAAAGAAATTGGGAAAACATCTTTTTTTATTAAAAAAAAAAACCAATATTCTCATGTGTTTGATATGTGTATAAAGTATGTAAGAAACATAAGCAGGTCTCAGTTAACTCATTTGTCTTACCTGCCTGGTAAGACAGACAGACATCTGTTTATGATCTCAGATCTATAGGGCAGTGGTGGTTCATTAGCACAGTCCAGCTTTTCTGGAATCCAGCCCCAGATCATTAATTTCTCATGTTCACTCCTCTTTGACTTATCCCACTCAACCCACTGGGATGGTTTCATGTGTCAGCTTGGCAAGGCTTTGGTGTCCAGTTGTTTGGTCAAACACTAATTTAGATGTTTCTGTGAAGGCATTGTTTTAGATTTTAGATTAACATTTAAATTGGTGGGATTTGGGAGCCCCTGGGTGGCTCAGTTAGGTAAGCATCCAACTTCGACTCAGGTCATGATCTCACAGTTTTTGGGTTTGATCCCTGTGTCAGGCTCTGTGTTCACAGCTCAGAGCCTGGAGCCTATTTCATATTCTGTGTCTCCCTCTCTGCTCATCCCCCACTCACACTCTGTCTTGTTCTCAAGAATAAGTAAACTTTAAAATTTTTAAATTGGTGGACTTTGAGCCTTGTATCGGGCTCTGTGCTAACAGTGTGGAGGCTGGAGCCTGCTTTGAATTCTTTGCCTCCCTCTATCTCTGCCTCTCACCAGCTCACACTCTCTCTCTCTCAAAATTAAATAAACGTTAAAAAAAATTTTAAGAAAAAAAACTAAAAAAAACAAATTGGTGGGATTTGAGTAATACAGATTGTTATCCATAGTGTGGATGGTCCTCATCCAATCAGCTTAAGGCCTAAAGAGCAAAGATTAAGGCTTTCTGAATAAGAAAGAATTTAGTCTGAAGACCCCAACCTAGAAACCTTGCCTGAGTTTCCAGCCCACCTGGGCAGCCATGTCGAATTCAGAGCAACACTGCGACATCAACTCACATCAGCATTTCCTGCCTGCTGACTCGTCCCATCAAGACATTTTCCAACCCTTACATTGTGTGAGTCAATTCTTTCTCTGTCTCTTTCAGTCTCTCTGTGTTTGTCTCTGTCTCTCTCTATATAATCTATTTCTCTGGAGAACCCTGACTAATACACACACTACTATTAAGTGAATTTTGTCCTGCCAAATTCATATGCTAAAGTCTTACATCTCATTCTGATGGTATTTGGAGATGGATCGTCTGTGAGGTGATTAGGGTTAGGTTATGTCATGAAGATCGCGCCTTCGTGATGGTATTAGTGTCCTTATAAAAAGAGGAAGAGAGAGTGTGAAGATCTCTCTCTCTCCATTGGAACAACAGAAGAAAGGCCACGTGAGGGCATAGTGAGAAGGTGGCCGTCTGAAACGCAAGGAGAGGGGCCTCACTGGATGCCGATCCTGCTGGCACCTTGATCTTGAACTCCCAGTTTCCAGGACTGTGAAAAAAACATATTTCCCTCTGTAAGCCACCCAGGTTATGGTATTTGGTTATGGTAGCCCAAGCCAACTAACACACCCACTCGCCACATTCCTTCTACTTTTGCTTCTGTCTTCCATGTTTTTGGTCGCGCCTTTGGTCCTTGGTCATGCCACTCCCTTACACCCAGGACATCTTGTCCCATCCCACCCTCAACAATGCCAGCTCTTCCTCTAGCAGTCGGTGGGGCATCACCTTGTCCAGGAAGCTTCTCATGACGCTGCACGCTGGGATACGTGATCTTCCCTGATGATACTTGCCCTGTAGCCCCTCTCAATCCACGTGTTAAATTGGACTAGAACGGCCACCTTATGTGGCCCACCAGAGCGGGGCTATCTCTTATTCTGTCCAGTGAATGAATGAATGAGCAGATGAATCTAACATGTTATTACTGAGGAGGACAAACAGAATAATTTTAGACCAAGTAGTCTTACAGAATTATCATGTAAATCAGCGGAATAGAATAAATGCTTTGTAATTTAGGGGGAAACAGAAGGATTTTCTGGGCTTCTGGCAAAGCTTTTTCCTAACTCAATCATTTCAGGCACGGCTTTTGCAAGCGCATCTTCTGCCGGTCATAATTACGCGTCTCCCACCCCCCACTGTTTTGAATTACTTTGTGCTAACACCAAAATTGTTCCACAGAGAGTCGGATTTATTTGCTGAAACGTGATGAGGAGAAGTGGGACGAGAGACATCCTTCACACGCGGCGCCCGTTGCTAGCGCAGCTGTATTTCTGGGAAATATATTTCCGTCCTTTTGCTCCATTTCTTTTGTAATTTAATAACTGAAGTACAAAGCCCATGAAGGCTGGGAATGTGCTGGAAGGTCAGTGAGGAAAAATGTGCGTGGTACAGTTAGGAGAGACAAGGGAGCTAAAATAGCAGGGGAAATTGATCATTTAGGGTCTTTCTGGCCAATGGTTTATGGCTAAATGTCTGTTTCGGCTCAAGACCAAGCACTGGCTGATAGCCACCGAGGGTGGAACCGATAACAAATTCAGGATCCGAATTCCTTTTGTGCCTCTAGGGTACGTATGATTACTTGGTTAAGAATTGTTTCATGTAAGACCGGTAGAGGGATATCTACATGTCCACACATAAAAGCAACGGCGGTGGCTGGTTCTGCTCTCTCGATGACAGGCCTACACGTTCAGATAGTTTTCTCACCGAGCACAGAGTCTTGTATGCAGCACATGCCTACGGCCTCTGACAATGTCTTCCTCACGCGCACAAACAGCTCTATGTCAAAAATCGACATTCACGGAGACGCCAGAAATATGAACAGGTCCCTGGTGGTGGATTGGCCGACTTCCCTCCCCCGGGAGCAGTACCCTGCCGTCTTCACTGGGTATTGTGTCTATAAATGGTATGTAAATAATATCCCCATGGTTTCCAAGGAACCTACTGTTACCCACACGAGCATTCATGACAGCAGACATGACATCACAACCGAACTTCTTAAACTGCGCTTTCAGGAGAAGGAAGCCTGTTTTAGTTTAACAGATGCCTCTGATGCTGCCTAATCATTTGATGCTGTGACACGGCGCAGAGCACGATGTCACAGGCAGACAGCGCTCCAGCCCTGTCCAGATTTGGCCTCACCAGATGTGTGATCCTGGGCGAGATGTTTTGCTTCTCTGAACCCCAGGACCCTGCTCTGTAAAAGGCAACAGATAAAAAAAAAATACCCTTACAGGAAGAGTATGAAATGAGTCCAAGCATTTAGAATAGGAATTGGCACAGAAAATATAAGCACAAATGGTAGAAAGTGTTCGTAACTAACTATGGTTGACACCATGCCCCCTGACTCAGGATTCTGGCTAAGACTTCAAACAAGGAGAAAGCCCCTCCTGTTCCAGAATAAAGTTCTAAACAATTCCTTCAGGTCTTATTAAAAGACTGAAAAGCCAGGGGGGCCTGGGTGGCTCAGTTGGTTAAGCATCCCACTTCGGCGCATGTCAGGATCTCACGGTCTGTGGGTTTGAGCCCCCGTGTCGGGCTCTGTGCTGACAGCTCAGAGCCCGGGGAGCCTGCTTTGGATTCTGTGTCTCCCTCTCTCTCTGCCCCTCCTCTGCTCACACTCTTTCTCTCTCAAAATTAAATAAGTGTTAAAATAAAATAAAATAAAATATTGACAGGATCATATGGTTCTTATCTTTTCCTTTGTTGATGTGATGTATCACGCTGATTGATTTGCAAATATTGAATCAGCCATGCTGATTGATTTGCAAATATTGAACCAGTAGGATGAATCCTACTTGATCATGGTGGATAATTCTCTTTATATGCTGTTGGATTCGATTTGCTAGTATCTTGTTGAGAATTTTTGCATCCATATTCATCAGGGATATTGGCCTGTAATTTTCTTTCTTTGCTGGATCTTTGACCTAAGACGCACCAATTTCTTACTCGACACGTCTCCAAAGGCAAGGGAATTAAAAGCAAAGATGAACTATTGGGACCTCATCAAGATAAAAAGCTTCTGCACAGCAAAAGAAACAACCAACAAAACGAATAGGCAACCAACGGAATGGGAAAAGATCATCGCAAATGACATATCGGATAAAGGACTAATATCTAAAATTTATAAAGAACTTACCAAACTCCACTCCCGAAAAACAAACAACCCAGTGAAGAAATGGGCGGAAGATATGAATAGACACTTCTCCAAAGAGGACATTCAGATGGCCAACAGACACATGAAACGATGCTCAATGTCACTCATCATCAGGGAAATACAAATCAAAACCACACTGAGATACCACCTCACACCAGTCAGAGTGGCTAAAATGAACAAATCAGGAAACTATAGATTCTGGCGAGGATGTGGAGAAGTAGGCACCCTCCTACACTGTTGGTGGGAATGCAAACTGATGCGGCCACTCTGGAAAATGGTGTGGAGGTTCCTCAAAAAAATGAAAATAGAGCTACCCTATGATCCAGCAATAGCCCTGCTAGGAATCTACCCAAGAGACACAGGAATGCTGATGCATAGGAGCACGTGTACCCCAATGTTCATAGCAGCACTTTCGACAATAGCCAAATCATGGAAAGAGACCAAGTGCCCATTAACTGACGAATGGATAAAGAAGTTATGGTACATATATACAATGGACTACTACGTGGCAATGAGAAAAAATGAAATCTGGCCATGCGTAGCAACATGGATGGAACTGGAGGGTATTATGTTAAGTGAAATAAGTCAGTCAGAAAAAGACAGATACCATATGTTTCCACGAATAGGTGGACTTTGTAAGACTAAGCAAAAACCAGGGGGAGGAGAA
The DNA here is from genome assembly GCA_030068075.1 of Paguma larvata. Classification (NCBI taxonomy): domain Eukaryota; kingdom Metazoa; phylum Chordata; class Mammalia; order Carnivora; family Viverridae; genus Paguma; species Paguma larvata. The sequence continues at coordinate 6,883,744 of CM057826.1, forward strand.
GAGGGGAAAGGAAAAAAAAGACAGAGAGGGAGGGAGATAAAACATAAGAGACTCTCAAAGACTAAGAACAAACTGAGGATGAGGGGGATGAGGGAGGGGGGAGAGGGGGTGATGGGCATTAAAAAGGGCACATGTTGGGATGAACACGGGGTGATATATGTAAACCAATTTGAAAATAAACTATTATAAAATTAAAAAAAATAAAAAATAAACGTTAAAAAATAAAAAAAATAAAATAAAATAAAAGACTGAGAGGCCAGCCTAGCAACTGAAATGTGTATCTAGCATGGTATATGCAATTTGTGTGGAAACCCAACTTCTATATCTATATGTTTGTAACACACATTATATAGGCAGATGCAGATGCGGGAAGAAATGAGTTTACTGAAGGGAATGAGCCAAAACAGGAGTTGGCAGCCAGGGCAGATTACTGTGGATTCTCCAGCACAAGAAGGAAGTAGGGCGCTTGGCCACCCTCTCCAACTAAGGGAAAGGAGGCTTCAGTGGAGATAACAGAAAAAAACGTACACACTTTAAGAGCTGGAGATTGGCGTCCTACAGCCCATGCGCTGCATGCTGAGCAAAAATGAAGGGGAGTCCCGAAAGAGCTAAATGTGTTTCTGGGGCTCTGAGGGCACATGTAAACACAGGCTGTGGCCTGCCTCTGTCTTGAGAATTCTGAAAATGAGGGCTGCCTGGAGCAGTGCGCTGGAGGAGGGAGGGAGAAGGGACCCACTTGGGATCCCTGTATGTGACCCCAGGGAACCCCAAGGATGGAGAGAAGACGGTGAAACCGAGCATTTGGAAGCACCCACCTGATAGCGCAGCGTGTGGGGGTGAGGGCTCCCGTCACCAGGAGGCTGGGGGTGTACCGTCAGAACAAAAGCAGAGGGAGGATTTGCAAAGAGCCTCCAGAGTTCAGTGATATATTTGCAGAGATCTCTGTGGGGCTGCCGGACCAGCACAGAGGCACCTCCCAAGGGAGGGAGCACCAGGTTTGGACGAGCAACCACACAGGACAGGCGGGTCACAGAGGTGCCCAGCACGGAAGACCTGTCCTGTTTCCCCTGTCCAGTTTTCCCTGCCTCTGTCCTGGATATGTGGGGAGAGGCACGAGAACGGGAGCTAGGAGCAGCTTTGCACCGGGCGTGAGATGGCAGCTTTCGGCCTCACTAGACTTTTCTTACCTTGCAGGAAAGCTTCTCTACCATGCGTGCTGAGGCGTCGAGAAGCCTGTATGGATCTGCCTGAGATGTCTCCAGTGGGCAGGGCAGGGCAGGGCAGTCCCGGCGCGACATTAAAAATAGAAGTAGGAGAGAAATACAGCCATTTTCCACTTGTGTACTTTGAGTTCAGAGGTCACAATAAACCGGCTTCCAAATAAGCATTGTTATGATGGCACCTCCCAAGCAGGGACAGCCAATTTTAAAGGACAGATACTTCTTTTACTGCCAACGACCAGGGCATGGGGAGGGCTTCTCTCCAGTACATCTGTACTGTCTATTTGTGATATCATATTAAGTTAGATACAACCTAACTTAAGATGTCTAAATTATTATTAGACATATATAGATATATCCAATATATCTATATCTATATCTAATATGTAATATCTATATATCTAATGCAGTTATTATATAATTATAATAATATCTAATAAAATTAAATAATATCTAATATAGAATTATTAGATATATATATATTATTGAAATATATAATATCTAAAAACATTATAGTGGAACAAAGCTCCAGGGACTGCAGTCAAATTAAGTCAAATCCAGATTTCCACCCAGTCTATGTTTTACAGATTTCACTTACGCTTACTTCCAAAACTCTTTTCCTCTTAATCACTGAAATGTGGGTTTCCTGATATCTGCCCTCAACATTTCCCCAGGCAAGCCCCTTTCTCTTAGGGGCACAGATCTTCTTCATCATTCTTCTCTTCTCTTTATTCCACAGTCTCTGAGAATACTCAAGTCTTTCTATGACAGCTTCTGATAGGAGTCCTACCTCTAGATTCGCCTAGATAGCAAGCTAGTTAAAGCACAACCTTCAGGGTCAGGAGAACAGTGGTGGTCTGCTTCGGATCCTTGGCCTCCCTCCCAAAACGACCATGAAAGCAATCAGGAAAACAAATAAAACTGAAAAGGACTCATGCCTTCAGCACTACCAGGAGAGAGAGAAAACCGCAAGCTTTGGGTTATCTCAGTATAGAAGGAAAAAGCACCAGGTTCCCACACAGCTCCCATGCCTACTCACTGCTGCTAAGAGTCTCTGAATGCAGAAGAGCAGAGAGGGGAGGCTGGCAAGATTAGAAAAAAAGAGCAGAGGGAGCAGAGGGCTTAGAAGACCTGCACACAAAACCGCCCCCCAAGGAGGAAGGGAAACCATCAACACGAAACGACTGAACACCAGTCGGGAGCTGCAGATTCCCAGTCCTGCTGTGGAAGAAACTTGCCAGTGGGTGGGACCAGAGATGACAGCCTGGAAGAAGCCTTCCTTGTGGGAGAGACACCGATACGTAGGAAAGACATGGTACCCCTTGGAGATGAGGCAGTGACGGGAAAGAAGCAAAGCAGTCTCCAGCAAAATAATTGAACGAATGGAACAACATCTCTTGCTCTTTGCTGGGAGGCCTCAATGTTATCCAGATGTCAGTTCTCCCTGAGTTAGTTTATAAATGTAATGCAATTCCAATAAAAATTCTAAGGAGCTTTTTAATGGAGCCAGGCAAGTTAGAAAAATAAACACACAAGAACAGCCAGGAAAACACTGAGAAGGAAGAGCTCAGAGGGTGGGGGAGGGAGGGAGAGGAATAATTCCTACCAGGTAGTAACCCATAATACAAGTCCTATACAATTGAAACAGTGTGGTACTGGCACACGAACAGACAAAACAGTGGAGTAGAATACAAAGTAAAGAAAAATATGCAAAACAGGGAACTTGAATCACTGACACAACCATAATCTCTTCGATAAATGATGTCAGGATCGTTGATTAGTCATTTGGAAGAAGATAAAATTAGATCCATTCCTCAACCATACATAAAAATAAACTCCAAATAGATCAGGGATCTAAATGTGTATATACAGGGGCGCCTGAGGGGCTCAGTCGGTTAAGCGTCCGACTTCAGCTCAGGTCATGATCTCATGGTCCATGAGTTCGAGCCCCGTGTCGGGCTCTGTGCTGTCAGTTTGGATCCTGGAGCCTGCTTCGGATTCGGTGTCTCCCTCTCTCTGCCTACCCGCACTCACGCTCTGTCTCTCTCTGTCTCTCAAAAAATGAATAAACTTTAAAAAAATTAATAAAATAAATAAATATATATATATACATATATATATATGTATATATATATATATATATATATATGAAGAAAACAGGGGTAAATTCTCCCATAATGTAAGTATAGTAAAAAGGCTTGCTAATTATGACTTGAAATTAAATGCAATGAAAGACTGACACATTAACTACATAGAAATAAAATAAAATAAAAATTTGGGATGGCATAAATACAACATAAGCAAAGTCAAAAAATGGCAAAGTGAAAGAAAATATTTACAACATACATAAAAGATAAAGGATTCATATAACTAATTTATTAAAAACTATGTGAAGTTGTAAAGTCCTCTATAGATTCGATGCAATCTCTATCAAAATCCTAATGGGAATTGCTACAGAAATAGGAGAAACAATCCTAAAATTCATATGAAACAACAAAAGACCTTGAATAGCCAAATCAGTTTTGAGGAAAAAGAACAACGATGGAGGCATCACATTTCCTGATTTCAAAATATATTACAAAGCTACAGTAATCAAAACGGTATAACACTGGTATCTGAATGGACATACAGACCAACGGATTAGAATAGAGAGCCCAGAAATAAACCCACACATAAGTGGTCAACTGAACTTTGACAAGGATACCAAGAATATGCAATGGGGGAAAGGGTAGACTCTTCAGTAAATGGTGTTTCAGAAAACTGGATATCCACATGCAAAAGAATGAAACTGAACGCTTATCTTACTCCATATACAAATTAGCCACCAATGGATTCGGTTTACACATAAGACCTGAAACTATCAATTTCCTAGACAACATAAGGAAAAAATTTTTTGACATTGACCTTGGCAATGATGTTTTTGGATATGACACTAAAGCACAAACAACAAAAGCAAAAATAAACACGTGGGACGACATGAAAAATTTCTGCCCAGCAAAGGAAACAATCAATAAATGGAAAGGTAACCTATAGAAGGGGAGAAAATGTTTGTAAAGCATATATCTGATAAAGCTTTAATATAGAAAATACTTAAGGAATGCTACAACCCAATAGCAAACAAAACAATAAAAAACAAGACCACAAACCCAGATAACTAAATTTAAAAATGGGCAAAGAAACTAAGCAGACATTTCTCCAAAGAAGACAAACGAATGGCCAACACAGATATAGAAACGTGCTCAACGCCAGCAGTAATCAGGGAAGTGCACGTCAAAACCACAAGGAGCTATTAGCTCACACCTACCAGAATGGCTAGCACGACGGAGACAAGAGGTACAAGAAGAGTTGGTGAGGATGTGGAGGAAAGAGAATGTGCACTGTTCGTGGGAATGTAAGTTCATGTAGTCACTGTGGAAAATAGTATGGAGAGTCCTCAAATAATTACAACCTGAGCTACAGTGATCTTGCAGTCCCACTTCTAGCTATAGAGCCAAAGGAATTGATGTCATAATCTTGCGGAGATATCTGCTCCGTTATGTTCATTGCAGCATTATCCACAACAGCCAAGATATGGAAGCAACCTAAATGTCTTCAAGGGAAGAATGAATGAAAATGTATTATGGATGGGGCACCTCGGTAGCTCAGTCGGTTAAGCATCCAACTTCGGCTCAGGTCATGATCTCACGGTTCATGAGTTCAAGCCCCTCATAGGGGCTTTCGGCTGTCAGCACAGGATCTGCTGTCAGCACAGGATCTGCTTCAGATCCTCTGTCCTCCTCTCTCTCTGCCCCTCCCCAACTTGTACACATTTGCTCTCTCTCAAAAATAAATAAAACATTAAAAATAAAAAAATAAAATTATAGATGTACAGTGGAATATTACTCTGTGTGTAAAAAGAAGAAAACTGTCATTTGTGACAACATCAATAAACGTGGAAGACATCGTGCTAAGCAGGCCAGACACGAAAGGGCAGTAGGTTTATTACAGCAGTATAAAAAAAAAAGCAATTCTGACCCTGGTTTAGATGCATTATAAGACTGAGCATGTTGGGGGCACCTGGGTGCCTCAATTGGTTAAGTGTCTGACTTTGACTCAGGTCATGATCTCACGGCTCAGGAGTCTGAGCCTGGCATTGGGCTCTGTGCTGATGGCTCGGAGCCTGGAGCTTGCTTTGGATAATGTGTCTCCCTCTTTCTCTGCCCCTCCCCTGCTTACACACACACCTCTCTCTCTCTCTCTTTAGTAAATAAACATTAAAAAATAAAAAAATTTAAAAAAAGACTGAGCAAGTTAGTAAATATGTTAATATTTTGGGGAGCCCGAGGTCTCACTATAGAAGAAGTGGCAAGTATATGAAGGAAATGGAGAAGGCAAGAACGAACCTTATGGGGATGGATTGGAACTAGAAGTATTAGTGTGGACTGGGAACTCATATTTTCAAAAATGCGCGCGCGTGTGTGTGTGTATACATGCCTATGGGTGCTTGAATATATGTACATGTATGTATGTGTGTGGGTATATTTATGTCTATGTAAGCACTGAAAAGAGTCAAGCAGTGAGGACACTCCACTACCAAAGAGCACATCTAGTGCCCAGAGGTTGTCTCGAATACCATTTTCCACTAAAAGCAACCAGGACACCTTGGAGAAATGGCTAATCTCAGGTCTGTGGCAGGGTAGGGACAAGATAGGCCTGGAGCATTTTGTTTTTCCAGAAACTATGGAAGTTAAAAAAAAAAAATATGAGACCTGTCACAGGACAGAGGAGCCAATTGAAAGGGCTCCCACTGGGGCGCCTGGGGGGCTCAGTCAGTTGAACATCCGACTTCGGCTCAGGTCATGATCTCACGGTCTGTGAGTTCGAGCCCCACATCGGGCTCTTTGCTGACGGCTCAGAGCCTGCTTCCGATTCTGTGTCTCCCTCTCTCTCTGCCCCTCCCCTGTTCATGCTCTGTCTCTATGTCTCTCAAAAATAAATAAATGTTAAAAAGAAAAGAAAAGAAAGGGCTCCCACTGGCCTAATATGGAATATCCGAGCACTAAAATAATTAAGTATAGTGATGAATTAGAAACCATTAAAAAGCCGGAAATTCATAGCATGTTACATACATGAATAAGTGAATGAATGAATAAATGAATGACTATGAGAGAACAGAGGCCTCTTGCTTATGGCAGGGTGCTATGGGCCGCAAGTGAAGGGCATGGTGGACCAGGGGAATTTGCAACCAATGCGGTAAAGATCTGCTCAGACAACAGTCACCACGGCTGTCTGTTCGTCAATGGTACTTATTCTAGGGGAAAATGTTTTGAGAAACAAGATAGTTTGGTTAGTCTTAAAGTGTCTCCCCTGAGACTGGTTATTTGTTGCAAGGGAGAAAGTAGTTTTTACAGTGGAAAATTTAGGCAACCCCTTGAGCAAGTGATCAAAGTTGACACCACCTATGTGGAGCAGGTGGGCACGCCTTGTGCTTTGAGATGTGATGTCTTTGAAGAACATTCCACCTGTGCAGCTTGCTGGCTGAGAAGGCACCTCGGCCTAACCCAAGGACATGTCGGCCAAGCATAAAATAAGGAACGTTCTATTTAAAAAGTGAAGGGGAGTCCTGTATTCTTCAAAAAATTCACTACCATAAAAGACGAAGAAGAACAGTGGGACTGTTCCAGAACACAGAAGGCCAAAGAGCCTTGACAACTAAATGCAATACCTGATCCTGAACTGGACCTTGTACTTGAGAGGGAAAATGTTACCAAGGACGTTATTATTAGGTCAACCAACAAAATTGGGATACAGGCATTAAATTAAAGGTGTTACATCAGTGTAAATCAATACTATAGAATCAATAATGTCCTGTGGTTATATAAAAAAAATTCCCTATTCTTAGGAAATACATACTGAAGTATTTAGTAGCAAAGGATCACAACATATATTGCTTTTCTTCAAATGACTCGGAAAAAAAATTATGTGTGTGTATATGTATATATATATATGGTGAGACAGAGTGTAAATGGAAAATAAGGGAATCTGGGTAAAGAGTATGATTTTTGTTTTTGTAACCTTTGTGAATTTGAAATTATTTGCAAAGAACACTGTAGAAACGATATCATTCAGTCTTCACTATTCGATTCCTCACTTTGGATCCACCCTGCAATTCGCTCTCACTGAGCTTTGGTCTTTACTTCACTGAAATCGATTCTGGCAAAAGGCCCCCGTGCCTCCCCGAATGGAAAACCCAGCGGGAGTTCTTCAAATCTCTGTCTTGCTTGGGTGTCTGATAGAATTTGCCTCTTCTGGCCCCTTGCTTCTGAAAAATCAATACCCCCTTAACCTCCAACCACTGTTCCTCCTCAACTTTGTGATTCACCTCTTCTAGTCTTCCTCTCTTTCCTTTTCCTCCTCTGCTCCTCCCTACAATGTATTTCCCGAGATTCTTTACTTGGGTCTCTCTCTACTTGACATGTTCTCCCTGGAATATTGTTCTGTGTTCGTGGCTCCAAATACTGCAAACTGGATAAACAGTGAAATGGCTGGTCATTAAAAACTGGTGAACACGAGTGTATCATTTAGCTCTTCCTGTCAAAAAAACAACTACATAATCTCTGTAGCATTCAACCTAAAGCATTTCCACTCATGGGTCTGTGGGTTGACAGAGTTTGGCTCAGCTCCATGGAGGTTTACCCAACTTGGCCCTAAGCTGTAGGTTAGGTCCAAGTGGGCTCAGTGTGTGGACCAGTGAGATAAGGACCCGTTCTTACGGCAAAGGCAGAAGATAAGGGAGCAAATGGAATTGTGTCATGTCTCCAGAGGCCTGGGCCCCAAACTGGCTCATTGTTGTGTCTGCTTACATCCCATTTGCCAAAGAAAGTCACCTGGTCGAACTCAGAGTCAAGGGGCAGAGAAGGTTCTTCTGTGTCCAGTGGGGAGGACTGCAAAGGCTGATGGGAAAGAGTGTGGCTACAGGGAAGGGGTGACCCTGGAACCCTCTGGAGTTAAAATGTATGAACTCTTTTGGAAACTGTTTCAATTGGCTCTTGCCCAGGGTACATCACCACTGAAATGATGCAGGGCAATGCCGGGCAGGAGCTGCTGGGGACCAGAGTTCCTCACAGCAGGGTGTGGGAGGGGGACACCGGAAAGTACAGGAGTCAGGCAGGTTGCAGAGGAAGGTTCCATGTATAAGAGCCATTAAGGGAGGCTTTTAAATGAGGCTTTTCTACTTTGGGGCCCATGGTCAGAACCTCTGCCTCTCTAAGGTTTTCAGATTTATTCTCCCATCCAAACATTTCTGGGGAGCTTCCTGAGTGTCACACTCCACATGGGGGGCTTCTGTGCCCACCTCCCCTGACACTGTCACTTCATGTCCCCTTGGTCAGGGGCAGTTGCTGGGACCCGGTGCGATGTGGTTGCTCGGCAGGGGGCCTCACTGTGTCCCTCCTGCCTGCCATAAGTGGTAGCTGGGAACCAGGAGTGTGTGAGGTTTTTCCTACCAAGGAGTAATCTGATTCTTTATATAACTAATTAAGCCCTTTTTTTGGCAGAAATTCTCTGACAGGCGAGGAGCAGAGTCTATGCCGGCAAAGAGCAAAGGAGCTTTTCGTAAAGTGATTCCTTGGAGGCTCTCGTGAAGACAGCATGTCTGACACCAAGGCTGCATACATTCTTAAATACGTTTGTGTTTTAAAGGGTCCTGAAGCAAGTTGTACACGAACTTGTATACAAAAGTGAGTTCCAAAACCAGAACTGTGGAGGGGCTGTAGAGTGCAAGGACTCTCGAGTTAGGCTGGGCTACAATGCTTGTGGTGCTACCTACCTTGGTCATCGGAATTCTGCTGAGATTGCATTCTTTCATCTAGAAAATAAGGCCCTTCCTAAGTTTGCAGAGCTCTAGAAGGGTGAAACCAAAGACTATTCAAAGCTCCTACTGTCTGGACTAACCCACGGTATCCCTTGAGCAAATAAAATCTTTAAAAAAGTCAAAAAAAAAGGTACCATCATCATCATGTTTTGAGTGTTGCTATATTTTCCCCCTCTTTCTTGCTTATCTTCTACAGATGTGTTACTCAACTTTGACAAATTTAGTTTTGAATTTTATTTTGAATATTTTTAGCTCACCCCTACAAAGGATAGGGAATATTTCTAATTAATGGAGATTTACACTCACTGGTTAAAGGCCTTCTCTTGCCCTGGGTAATTAGGGAATAGGGAATTGAAAGAGAAAGAAACAAGAAGTAATTGAAGCTTTATCTAATAGGTCCCCAACAAATGATTTCAATAAAGCTTTATGTATATTTCCAGAAGAAAGTCATTTCTACTGCTCCACTATGCTGTCTTCAGCATATATGAAATAGTACCTGGTAAGGAATTGTAATAATCACAGTCAAAAACTGACCAGCTTCTGTGCTAGGCAGACTCTAAAGTGGCTCCCAAGGATCACACCTCTCTGTGTACTCTTCTCCCCTTGTGGGTGGGCTGGGCCATCACTGTTGTTTTTTTTTTTAATTATTTATTTTGAGAGAGAGAGAGAAAGAAAGAGCAAGGGAGGGGCAGAGAGAGGGAGAAAGAGAGAATCTCAAGCAGGCTCTGCACTATCAGCACAGAACCTGACGTGGGGCTTGAACTCAGGAACCGTGAGATCATGACCTGAGCCAAAACCAAGAGTCAGATGCTTAGTGGACTAAGCCACCCAAGTGCCCCAGTTGACTGACATTTTTAAATGTCTTAAATCTTGGTAAGAGATCTAAGATGGTTGGTTCTCTGTCGTTGCCACAAAGATTGTGCGTATTCTTTATCAAACAATAGCTGAGATCTATAGCTCTGAGACTCTACGATTTTACTGCCTAATCATTACAGGCCTATAGTCTTTTCCTAAGGGGAGAGTGCACTGGTCATTGTGGACTCTGAAGGACAAAATCTTATTACTGGTACATCTTCCCAACGTGTCATATAGGCCAAGAGTGCATTTTTATGAACATAAGACAATCAAATTGAAGAGGTGACACCAGCCTGAACCGCAGCCATTCTTGTCCCGTACAGTCCAGCCGTGGATAGTTTCTTCCACTGCTATCACAACCACCACCAAGAGCAACAACAATAACAACCGAATCACCGCTGTTAGTACCACCGAGAACAACACAATGACCATCACAAAAACCAAGAAAATCAACAAGAAAACCATCACCATTCCCACCGCTACCACCAACACTACTACCACCAACACTTATAACAACGCCAGCACCACAGTCTTCATCAGCAACAACCACCATGGCCTCTATCAGCCCACAACAGAAGCACCAGCAACAGCCACGACAACAAAACAACCATCACCATCCCAACACAATGAGCACCATTCAACAACAGGAAAACCACCACTGACAATAAAACCATCACATGTACTAGGTGTCCTCTGGGTCAGGTACTAGCCTAGGTGTGTTCATGTTGTACATGGATTGTCGCACTTACTGCCTACTTCCTGGGATCCTCTGAAGGGCCCAGGCTCTCAGGTTGTAAGATATCTGCACATTTCTTCCCTCCGCTGGAATCCCGTATCTCTACCTTTCACCAACCATGCTACTCACTGTGACTCCTGGGCAAACTCTACTCATCCTTTAAGACTTGACTCAAGCATTTTCTGAAATTCAACTCGGTGGCTGGTTTCATTTGCATCTTTTGGTTGGCCTCATGGTTAGAACCCAATCTGTGGTCCACCTCCCACCACGTAGAAGACTGGAGAGTCTGCCTGTGACCCCCCACTGGCTCTATTTTAATTTCAGACCCTTGGTCCTTTATTTGGCTTTCTAAAAATACCTCTTAGATATACCTCAATCTTTTATTATGCTGAAATATTGTATTTTCTTTATTTTATTTATTTTTGAGAGAGAGAGCGTGCACGCACAAGTGGGGGAGAGGCAGAGAGAGAGACACGCACACACAGAATCTGCAGCAGCTCCAGGCTCTGAGCTGTCAGCACAGAGCCCGATGCGAGGCTCAAAGCCACAGACAGAGAGATCATGACCTCAGCCGAAGTCGGACACCCAACTGACCCAGCCACCCAGGTGCCCCAGGATACTGTATCTTCTTAAGCCATTTTCTATCTGCCTTTGCAATGAGATAGAACATGAATAAATGACTCAATGTGCAAAAAGAAATTTTTTCCAAATTGTTATTTCCAAAGGAAAAAGTCGGTTTTAAATTCTGCCCCACCATATATGAACTACAAATTTAGTTTGTGTTGTTCTTAAGCAAATCTATCAATAAGATATAGCACTGTCTAGTGAGCCACTGAGGCAAATTCTATCCTTGTGCCGAATGCAGGTAGTAACTGACAAGTCCCTGATATCACAGAGTCAGACTGAGCACAAGAATGACCTCATTTCTTCCACATAAATGACTTTTCCTTGAGGGAGTTTTACAAGCAAGTATTTTCTGTTAGTACGGCTTTGGGGCCAAATCCTAAGCACATACCACGTGCAGCCACCTACCTAGACGCTGGGCAAAGAATCGGAAAACAGTTACTGAGAAACTTCTCTCGAAGGACTTTCCATTGATTGCAATGCAATTCTTCCAGAAGCAGTGATAAAAATCAATACATTCAGAATTACGGGATCCTGCGAAGGTGTATATTTAGGCCTGGGAGTAGGGGAGGCATTCTGTGGGGCAGTCCATTTTGAACATGACATGATGCTTATGTGATTTGGTAGTGGGCACCTGGGTCACCGAGCTGCCTAAATATGTGGCATCTACAGTGACGCTAAGGGGGCCCCTTAGCAAAAGTGTGAACTAAGTGATGGAACCTGAAAATCTACTGGGAGATTTTCAATTTTAGAACGAGGACTTCTAAACACAGAGGATCAACGCGAGGATTCATCGGGCAGGTTTTCTTCGATCAGAAAGCGTTAACCTGCACGGCGCATTCAAGACCTGTTTTCATGCTGGTGTACCTACTTAAGGGCGAGTTTTTCATGCAAACCGTGGGCAGCTGAGGGACACATCTGCAATGTTTCAAACGGGATCGGCAAATTGCGTTGTTTCATCGCTTCGGGAAGTATGACCCAACTGCCTTGCATCAGTGGTAAAAGCAGTAATTTCGAATTCTGGACACAGCAATTCCTGAGCACCAAACGACACTCAAGAAACAGTGCAGACGCTTGGATAGACGCTGGTGGCCTCCCCTGCCTACCAGAGTGCCTTGTTTACACCCTGTTACCAAGCTTGTCTTGCTTGCAAGGCAGTGCTTTTTTTTTTTTCATCTTGAATTGCTAGCCTTAAAGAGAGGAGATATTGTGTTATATTCACCTTTGTTTTCTAAGACCTTAGTACATTTCCAACAGAAAGTGGACATCAATAAAGGGTTGTTTAATTTAATAGACAGAGTTGATGAAAGAGAGAAACTATCTGTCTCAGATACTCAGCTCTGACATTATCTCAACATTTGCTTGGACCCCTTGAGAACCAGGAAGACCAGAATGTGTGAGCTCAGGTAAGTACTGTTGTGGCAGAAAGCAGCGAAGCACTCTGGGTTTTTACAAGTGAAGGTTCCAAATCAAAATGCCCGTCTACCCTCGCCACCCAGGAAAGATTAGGGGCCTCAGGCTCAAAGAAGAAGAGCGGTCTGTGAAAGTCACTGGAGGTACAATACAGGAAGCACCGAGCAAAGGCTGGCATCCTGCTCTCCGCAGACTGAGCCTCAAGGGTGCCTACAAAAATTCCTGAATGGCTGGGGGGTTTGAAATTGGATCCAGGTAGGGGCTAAGGAAGCAGCAAGACCCAGGGTAGAAATCCTTGTGTCCTGCTGGAGGGCCTAAAACGCCTTGTAGAATTCCCAGGGTTCTGGTGCAGGAAGAGCACAAGGCTCCCTGTACCCAAGCGTGGCTGGAAGTCACCCTCACACAGCCCTAGGGGCATGCCGCCGCCTAGCGTGTGTAGGAAGAGGCAGAATGCATCCTGGGCACAGATGTTGGGCGGTCATTAGACTTACAGAGGAGTCATGGGAAAATGGTGGACCGTGTATGGTGAGGGGGGAGGGGCTGGAATGCAGGGACCAGAGACACAGCAGGAGATGCTGAGAACCGGATAGGTCCTCCCCTGTCTTCTCTCGCAATCCCCCAAGAGCTTAACTACGACGGCAGAAACATTGGGGTAACCTCAAGCTGGCATGCGTTTCTACCACCTCCATGGAACAGAGTCACCACGTTAAAATATAAACTATAAAAACAAAGAAATATTTTTTCTTGCACACCGAGTCAGTGTTGAGTGAAATATACAAACGGTCTGAAATATACAAATGAAATATATAAATGATGTAAATAAAATATACATCAACTCTGACCTGAGCACAGCTTTCGTTGGTATTGTAGGGAGACATTTAAAAAACAAGAGGGAAAAGGAACAAAGTTCCAAAGGAGCATTCTGTTTACGTAGTACTTTCACCACCTGAAAGCCAAGTACTTGTAGACAAAATAGTCCAACTTTCCCTAGACAGTCACTGCCAAAGAATGCCGTTGTGTGTTTTCAAATATTCAAGGGAGCAAAAAGATCAGGACTCTTTAAGAAGGCTGGTAGAAATCAAGTCTGCACACAGCTAATTTACTCGGATCTACAGAAGCTTGTGCCACCCTCGTGGCCAATTCTGTGCGAATGGAAATACTGAATGCAGGGTGGGGGCTGCTGGGAGGCAGGGGGTGAGGAATAGAGAAGCCCCTTCCCGGGTGGGCCCAGGCCGAGAAGTGGAGTCAGCGGAGAGGTGGTGCGTTGGAAAACACAGCTGTGTCAGCCTCGTGTACCCTTCCCAGCCCCGAGCAGGCGAGATCCAAGGGGCGTTGTGATCTGCTCCCCTTTATACTGAGGAGAGCTCCCCGAACGTGGGTAGGAGACAGGGCAGTGCTGGCCAACAAGACCAGGGCTCCCTCCTGGTCCAGGAGGAGAAAACCAAGCATCCACCTGTACACCACAGGTCTCACCACCTTTCTCACCCTCTGAGCCTCGCTTTTTTATCCCGTCTTAACAAAAAGTCACACAGACGAAGCCAGGATAGACCCAGGTCTGACCGACCCACAGGCCAGGCTCACCATGGACGTGTGCCTTTGTCCAGCAGGGACGGCCATCGGACACGGCAACAGGAGGGCCAGGAAAGAGGAACTCATCCCAAGAAAGAGGAACTTGCCCGAGGGGCGGCCTCACTCAGGGAGGGGCCCAGGGTCTCTGACATCACAGGGTGGTCACTTGACACTGAGGGTCTGTCCCAGGGCAGTCTGGCCTCTGACCTCTGACCACACACCAGCTTGGAGAAGGTTATGCTCATGGCCGGCTTTCGCTTCTGCCTTCCTGACCACTTGTGACACCATTGCCCTTAAGGGGACAGTGAGGAAGTGTCTGGAAACCCAAATTCAGCAATTTCTCCCCTGGAATGGAGACCAATAGGTTAGTGTAAGGAAAGCCAGAGACGGGTCGTAGCAAGCAGGCACACAGGCTGTTTCCAAAGTTGTTTTCGAGTCTAGCTTAACTACCGGTTCTTTTTAAAAGTTAGTGATAGTTGCCTGTTATTTGAGAGCAAGACTGACCCTTCCATCCTCAGCTGGGCAGAAAGAGCAAGATTATCTGCCAATATGAGGCTGAGTGACCCCTCTGCTGAAAGGTGGAAAGCGTATCATGTTTTCAGTTACGGCTTATAGAGCAGAATTAAGCTTCTCTGTTCACTCCTTTCCTTGCTTTTCGCACTGATACCATGGACATTGTCTTATAATTTTGTGTAATGACATTGTGCCAAGCGTTCTAAAGGTAGACAGGTAGATAGGGAGGCAGGACTTCAGAAGAGGACATTCTAAGAGAGGAAATTTGGAGCATACAAATGTAAATACCAACTCCTTATTTTTATTTTCTAAAAAGGCATACTGGGTACTATACCAATATAAAACCACAGGTTATGATGGTAATGATTGTGATTCTTCTACGTATATCTTTAGATATTAATTTTGCAAAAGACGTAACGATCATTTCAATGCATATGGATTCCAAATGTCATGGTAACATGAAGAAAAGCTCAGGCAGAAGCCAGAGAAAAATGGTAACTTACGCTCTTTCATCCAAGGTCTCGTTGCTCTACCGTTACCCTCCTTCTGCCTCGCAGAGTGAGTTTGGCAAGCAGCCCCAGGGAAGATATTTATATCTTGGCTTTGCATAAAGAGAAATTAAGACAAGAGGTCCATCTTCACAAGATGACCTTTTGGAAAGAAAGCACAAGGCTGGCATCAAATGTGTTCTACACACGCTACAAAGCCGAAAACACAGGCAGGTGCGTTGCACCTGTGCTGATAAACAGAGGCGGTAGAGACCGCAGGGGCAGCTGGGAACAGGGCGGGGCCGCAGCAAGGGGGCGAGGGCGGGAAGGAAATAAGCTTCCGATGCAAAGACAGGAGGCTGGGGCGCCTTCGAGGATTCTGGTCTCAATAACTTGTGCACAGTGGTCCCATTTACTGAGATGGAAAAGATCGTTAAGAGAATGGATGGGTGGCTGGATGAATACACAAGTACATATGTAAAGATAATAACACGGTAAAGGAGAATAAGGCTTCAGGGTAAGAAATAATTCATTAGGCATATTTTTTCTATTTCAGGCAGAATTCTCCAGAGAAACAAATCAATAGGAGATATATCTATGAATTAGCTTACGTGACTGTGGAGGCTGACAAGTTTGAGATCTCTAGGGCAGGCCAGCAGGCTAGAAACCCAGGCAGATATTGTGGTCTTGAGGCAAAATTCTTCTTCTAAGAGGATTTTTTTTTCTTTTCTTAAAATCTTCAACTGATTGGATGAGGCTCACCCCCATTATTGAAAGTAATCTCCTTTACTAACCACTAACTGATCAGAGACATTAATCCCATCAGACATACAAAGTGCCCTTCCCGGCATAACTTAATTAGGGTTGATTAAGTAATTGGGTACGTTAGCCTGGCCAACCTGACTCATAAAAATAACCACCACAGCTGTTAAAGGAAAATCCAATATGACCTTGGTTCCTTCAAACCGTACATATTGGAATTCTTCACTGCCCATGCACTGTTGCTATAAATTTTACATCAAATGTAAAACTAGACAATCTAAACCAATCACAGGTATCGTGTTTCCTTGTCAGCTGGACTTAATAGAAAAAGATGGATCATTTTTAAGCTTCCCACTATTTACATTACGGCACATTCCCCCAAGGATGAACCCCGGCAACAGGGCCTTGATGGGCCCAGGGCAGACGAACCCGTCACCCCGGCACCGAGGGACTTAACAAATAAGGTGGATCGTCCGTGCTTTCTGAGGAAAGGCTCTTGATCGAAAGAGGGAAACGATAAACGACAATTTTCAACTTTTTGTATCTGTGGGCTCTGCACCTGGGCTCACAGGGAAGCCTCAACATTTACCAAGGTCAGGATCACTTACTCGAACCTCAGGGCATGGGCTCTATTTCTGCCCTGAGCACACATCGTACATCTGCTTCGTTAGCAAATAACCTAAAAGAAACATTTCAAACTGAAGATACGAGTAAAATTCTCCCCTAGGTTCTGTTCCTGTACCTCCAGAAGCCTGCCACCTTGCACATACCAGAAGCAAAAGGTGAGGTTTGTAATTCCCTGGAAAGTCCTTCATCATGAGGATTTGTAATTCTGGATGTAACAAAAAACATCTAGAACCCGGTATCAGGCATTCCTTCTCTGGAGCACTCTCTCCCTGGTGAAGATGGAGTATCCCAGGCAGCTGTCCTCACCTGGGCTCGAATAAAACTCTCTTCCTCTGTTTTTTTTTTTTTTTTTTTTTTTTTTTATTTAGAAATTCTAAAAGGTTTGTCCATTTTGCATGGACACAGATCCAAGTAATTGTTTGATAGAAACCATTACCCTTTACCAATGGTATAACGCAAGGGTCAGCAAACTACAGTCAGAGGGCCAAATCCTGCCCACAGCCTATTGCTATAAATGAGGTTTTCTGGAACACAACCACACCCCTTCATTTGGGCATTATCTAAGATGACTTTTTTTTTCAATAAATTTTTCAAATATTTATTTTTGAGAGAGAGCAGGAGAGGGGCAGAGAGAGAGGGAGACACAGAATCTGAAGCAGACTCCAGGCTCTGAGCCGTCAGCACAGAGACTGATGTGGGGCTCGACCCCATGAGCCATGAGATCATGACCTGAGCCAAAGTCGGACACCTATCTGACGAGTACTTGGGACAGAGACCAAATGAGGCTCAGAGAGCAAAAATATTCACTACCTGGCCCTTTACAGAAAATGTTTGTGGACTTATTCAAGCAAGGCAACCGTGGGCCACAGTGGAAAAGATTCAGGATTCAAGACAGGTTGTCAGAGGGTCTGAACCCGACGAAGATCTGGGAAGACTTTAAAAAGAACAGTCTAACACGATGTTGGGGAGAAGCAGCCCAAAGCACCAGCATGTGGCTTCAAAGCAGCTCTACCTTCGGGCAACTGCTAGCTTGCTGCTCAAAAACTAAAGCTGGGGGCCTCTGGCACAGAAAACTGACCCCTAATAAATCTCACATGAAGGAAGCAGAGATTTGCACATGCAAGAAAATGGCACCTGGGGGGCAAACTGCAGCCACGTTGCTCAGTCTTGCAAGTAGTGACCGGGCTCGGGTTTGCATCTCATTTTTAAACAGCTTATCATCACCTCCAAAAAGGGGAACACATAACCTTGAAAAAATTGCATTGCTTTTTTTTTCTGCTACGAGCATGTAAATGAAGACTTAAACTTTAATGAAGTAGTTTTCCCAAATAATTATTCCTAAGTTTCATCTACCACTTGATAGCTTGAAATATTTTGTCATATCAGTGGAAACACCCCCCGCGTCTCTCTTTTTTTGGACTGAATTTCGTTGAAATGAACTGACTTTAACATCTCAATTCATTACCTTGTATGTGAAACCCAAAGAGGGTTTGAGAACCGCTGTACGTATCCCCGAAAGGAACATTTGCGAGATGTTTTTTTATCGCCAACGTGTAGGAAAACCATGATAATGCAGACACGTGATAAATTAGAATTAACTTTTATAAAAGACAAAATACTCTGCAATGCTTGGTCAAATAAAATTGACTTTGTCAATTTATCTACCATGCGTCGCACCCTTAGCATCTAGCACGCCGCTATGCTGCGATCTACCACGCAAAATCCTGATGCTCCCTGCCGGGCTCCCCGGAGGGGCATGTGGTTTTATCTCTGGTTTGTTCACTGGGTTCAAACCCACTAACTAACCAAGAAACTGGGACTGAAAGCCTGGCCCCACCTACCCTCACCGCCACACAAAGCCCAGGATGGCACAAAAAAGAACATGGCCCAGCACGATCGTAACCCCTAACTTCCCGCCCGATGGCTGACTTACGTTGTCCCCGCTGCCCTCATTATTCTTGTGGGTTAAAGAATATCAATCATTCCACAACTATGCCTTTTCCCTCCTTCTATCTCCTTCTCCTCCTGCAAGACTTGAGGTCTTTTCTCTGCAGCATCTGATTTGAGTAGTACATTTTTTTTTTTTTTTTTTTTTTTACTTCCTGGGAAGGGACTGCTTTCCCAGGAGTTGACACCAACCCATTTTCAGAGTTTCTAAGCCCAAGGGTGAGAAGCGGATCCAAGCAGGACCAAGCAGGAGCGACGGCTGAGAATGAGAAAGTGGTCTCTGTGTGTCCTGGGCTGGGGAAGTAGACTTTGACCCGGGTAGCCGCCTTGTTTCCTAAGAAATAAACCAGAGAAGCAGAGGAAGCAGATGGGAGAGACGGGGGTCAGAGGAAAGGACATCCCCCATGGTTCAAGTTCCTGGCTCCAAGCTTTCCTGAGGCCAAAGCACATTTCTTTCTTTGGGTCCTCAAATGGACCCCATTATTATTTTAATAATATCACATTTGTTTAGTCTAATGGAGAATGGCTTCTGTCACTAACCCACCTAGCAAAGACAATTATATTATTCAAACTTATACCCATCTCTTATTTCTGCAAGGGCACTAGCAAGTGTACAGTTCATGCAAAGGTAGCGATGGAGAATCATAGTTACAGCACCACCCCTTATGGTGCCAACTTTGCCTTCAACTCTGATGTCCTGATTCAAAGGAATGACTGATAAACCAAAGCTTAGCTTCAGGAGGCCCACAGACAACTAGTTTCAAGGCAGATGGGTCTCTAGGCCCTCAAATATTGTGTTAGGAATCAGTCTCCCTCTGTTCACATATGCCAAGGCTTGAGTTTCATTTTTTTTTTCTCATGCCATAGAGACAAGTTCCACCAGTTAATTTCCAATTCAAGCTTCCGGAAAAAGCCAATCTAACATCATCATATTTTTCTAGCTATTTTAACTCAGTTCAAAAAAAAAAAAACACCCAAAATTTTTAACACCTGTTTCTAGAAAAAGCTAACTAGAAATTAGAAACACAGAAGACTGCCTTTAGCGACTTCAGTAATGAAGCTTGGTCTTGGTCACTTTGCTTCCATAGTCTTCTGTTTCCAAGTGACCAAGTATCAGTTATTTGTAGAGCACACGCCTCCTCGTCCTCAACCTAGTTGCCTTTCCTCCAGTTGCCTTTTTAAAGGTTTTATTTATTTTTGAGAGAGAGCATGAGTGGGGGAAGGGCAGAGAGAGAAAGAGAGAATCCCAGGCAGGCTCCGCACCACCAGCACAGAGCCTGACACAGGGCTCGAACTCACAAACCGTGAGATCATGACCTGAGCCAAAATCAGACACTCAACCGTCGGAGCCACCCGGGCGCTCCTCCTCTGGTGCTTTTTCACAGTGAAGCCGTAGCTCTTACAGAGAACAGTGAGCGCCCTCCAGGCTCATCTGATCCTAGGCGCCTTCTTCTCCAGGTTGGGTGGTTAACATTTCCCTGGAAGGGCATTACCTCACCTGCCCCAGGAGGGACTATTTATTGGACAGTGGGGAACCCAAACTCGATTCCAGATTCCTCATAATGAATAGAACTAAGGATTAATAAATAACGATATTTTTTTAAAGTAGTTACAATTATAATGAGCCACATAAACGATACCAGCATCGAAAGAACCGCTGGAATTCACTGTCATCCTTGGCGATACACGACCTTGTTACATCCTAGCGACTTCATCCAGAAAAGGTCAGAAAGGTGTCCAGTGATTCCTTAGTTATGGTAAAATTGATTCATGCAAAAATTTTATGTAGGAGATGTAAGCATAAAGGTCTTTTAGGTCTCGAATTCCCTCCAATGCCCGCCCCCTCCCCATGCCCCTCCTTTCCAGGTCTGGTGGCAAAAGCTTTCTAACTCCGAATCCACGAGCACGACTTGAATTCAGAGACTTTAAGATCTCTCTAAATCAGGACGAGTCTTCTAACGGAAACCATGTCATAGTTTAACTAGGAGCATTTTTTTTTCTTAGAAGTACATAAAATAATGGTGCCTTTTATAACCAGTGGCATTTTAGAATCTATGAAATATAGCAACTAAATGAGTCCTTCCAGAATTCAAGGTCTTTCTTAAAGCAGGTTAACTTTGCTACGGGATTTAATTCCTACCTCAGTGGTTGTTCTCAAAATGTGCAGAAATTGCACCTCGTGGACCTACGCATGGCATTGAGTGGGATTGGAGAGGTCACCCAGGCTCTGGTTCTGAGAGAGTTTCCCTTATGTACTAAGTTTGGGAAATGTCGTATTCAAGTTTTCTCAGTCACTTGATACGCTGAAACACAGTATGGCTTTGTCAATAGGGTCTTCTCGTATTTGGGATTTCCCTACCACCGAGCCTTTTTCCTAGGACCAATCCAAGGGGAATAGAAATGCTGAGAAAACGAAGCCTGAGACATTATGCGATTTGGCCCAAAGACCCAGATAATAAGTAACAAACGCAGCAGATGCAGCTGGGGTCTACCAGTTCCGGTACCGGTGTTCCTACAACACGTGCTATTTCATGCATCACTTTTCAATGAAACTAGTAAGGCACCATGGCGTCAGTACCTCTTTCCTCATGCACTTTCATAAGAATTTCAAAACCAACAACCTAGTGGGCCCTAAAGACAAATTTACACCAGACATCAACAACCGCCGATGTTGTGGAAGTTTCCAGTGCACGTGGTATCCACGGACTGGGTCACCCGGTTGCCGTCCAAGACCCAAGAGCAACTTCTGAAGCATCCGTGCGTTTCGGAGCAGATGGACGTTCAGGGGCAGAAGCTGAGAGACAGTCAGAGACACCTCCTGTTACTACAAGTCCCTGGTAGGGAAGCTGGCAAAACTTTTGAGGCGTGCTGCCCACCAGCGGGTTACCGCTGCCGGCTCTGCGACTCCTTCGCTTCTGATTATGAAAATATCCTTATTACACTGCACTGTGCCATAATCATTAGCATTTTTATTGTTTTCACTCCAAAGCTCCTCAGTTATCTAGATAAGCACCATTAAACAAAAATCTGAGTAATTAGCTCTTTTGATGCATCTTGTGGCAACAGAGGAACTCGAAGGCATTTATTAAATTTATTAACAATACAATCAGTCCCAGGTGGGACTTAGTATAAACAGAGCTTAGCACCAAAGCAACCTCTCATTAAATCCTGAACGGGAGTGAGGTATTTCTCTCTTCCCGTGCCATTCTTCATCGACCAGCCCCTGCCATTTGGGTACGGTCATTAGATCTTTCCCTCTACTAAAATACCACAAATCACTGCTAATGCAGAGTCCCAGAGGGTGGCCGGAGACCACCACGCACGCGATTTCTGCATCCACGGACCCACAGAACTTGAAAATCAGCAGGAAATCTCAGGATCACCTACCTTAATCTCCTCTTTTTACTCATCGGAGAAAGACATCCAAGTAAATTAAGAGATTCCCCCAAAGCCCACAGACGGTCAGCGCGACCCACATCTTTCCTCTCTCATCCCAGTGAAAATTTCAGCCCACAACCCTCCAAAGTGTCTCACTGAAAACAGTGCCTGGAAGTTGTCCACGGATTCCGGTCACTCTAAGTTAATTATCTACAACAAAACACCCACTCTTCCCCCAGAATGACAAATGTTGTGAACGTCATATGTAGACATG
The DNA here is from genome assembly GCA_030068075.1 of Paguma larvata. Lineage (NCBI taxonomy): Eukaryota > Metazoa > Chordata > Mammalia > Carnivora > Viverridae > Paguma > Paguma larvata. The sequence goes on from CM057826.1 coordinate 6,906,002, forward strand.
GTATGAATTAAAATGAAGATATTTGGGGGCGCCTGGGTGTCTCAGTTGGTTCAATGTCCAACTTCAGCTCACGTCATGATCCCACAGTTTGTGGGTTCAAGCCCCATGTTGGGCTCTGTGCTGACAGCTCATAGCCTGGAGACTGCTTCCAATTCTGTGTCTCCCTCTCTCTCTCTCCTCCTCCCCTGCTCATGTGATATCACTCTCTTTCTTCTCTCAAAATAAATAAGCACAAAAAAATAACAAAATGAGGATATTTGGGGGATCTTAGAAAATCACCCAAAGGAAGATTTACGTGAAAAAAATAGTGACTTTTCTTTGTGTACGTTGGAAAACAGAACTAAGAGTTGATTGGCATCTAGGACTCACAAGAGACCTTTACTGTCATCCACCCTTACCAGCTCTAGGATCCCCAGTGAATGCCACACCCGTCGGGGTCTCGGTCCCACATCTGTGAAACAGGCTGCTCAGTTTCTGACTTGAACGCAGTGGGGGAGGGCAGAAGTCAGCCAACCGACCCCTAAAAGCTCCTCTGGCTCCAGCTGCTTGTCTTGTCTTCAGATTGCCCCCCTCCTGCGGGCGGGATTTCTCCACAGAGCAAATGTCATCATTAATGCGGCTTTCCCCCCTGCGTCACGTAACATATGGCAGCACAAACAAGATTTCAAAGAAAAGATTTCCTCTAATTTCTCAGGGTTTTGCTACCAGATGATGTCTGATGACTAGGCACGGAAAGGGGGGCCCGGCCCGCCTCACTCGCTGGCGGAGAATCGCCGTCCGGAAATTCTAGCCCGGTGCCATGGAGATAAACTCCTGCCTGCCTCCCTCCTCCCGAAGCATCGTGCAAATCACAGGCTGTGAATCCTTCGCAAAGCAACTCTACTGCCTGGGAAATACTTCTTCACTTCATCTCAATCTGCCTGATGGAGCATCTGCCTGCTCCACCAGCCACATGCTAACGCTGAAAATACACCATGTTCTATGGGTCAGTTATTTCAGAAGGACCAAACATCTCTTAATTTAAACCTAAGTTCCTAGTTTTTTCACTCCTACAGTGAAGAAAAACGTAAGGTTTCGTGCAGATTAACAACAACAGTAAAAATATGTGGGTTGTTTTATTTCCCAGAGATGGACTTTATATTCCCATTCAAATTCCTGCTCTGCCGAGACTTGAAAAGGAAGGTTTCATCTGCCTGGGGAGGCTTGGCTGATTCTCACTGGATGTCATTCACAGAAGAGGCTGAAATGCTTTATCCACCTGAAGCCCTAAATGGCAGGGGAGGAGAAAGCCCATAAGATAAATGAAAGATACGCGTCGAGATTAGACCCGAAAAGGAGAAGTCGATGAGGTAGAGTCAGAGAGACGGAGAGAGGAGTGACAGATGCACCTGCGAGCATCGGCCAGGCGACACGGTTCTCAAAACCAGGACCCTGGCAGGGACCACTCAGAAGTGAAAACCCGCACTTGCTGATGCGTGAAGGCAACAGGTAAGATAGAAAAACACCCGAGCTCATTTCTTTTCCATTTTCTCCAACCAGACAATCCACAAAAGTGACTTGTACTTGCAGAAAGTTCCAGATTAACTTTACCAACTATGATGTTCGTCTTTACTGTTAATTAGTGCCAAAGGCAATTCCCTCTTTCTCCTCTTCCCTCTCTCCCCGGATTTCCCCTCTGGATGCTAATGAAGTAGGAGATTTTAAGTCTCCCAGTCTCCGTTGAGACTTCTTTATTGGCCATAAGGAAAAAACAAATTAACGTGGAGGATTTCTTGGCGGGAACAGTTTACAGTCAAACACCCACTGTTGACAGAATCATCATACCTGTCACTTCACGCCTCTCTGCCAACTGCATAATTATTGTCATTACCAGTAAGTCATGGAAATATAAATGAGTGTGGATTACACAACACAAAATTGCATAAATAGGAATATTTTATGAGACCTAAGCGGTGCCACAAATTATACATGACATGGAATTGTCACTTGCTTCTAGAGGGTCCAAGGGTCTCTCCCCCCAGTTTAGGGGCAATCCAGAAAGATGTCCTGAGTGGATGTTACTAGAAGACAAGTGAGAAGGAGAGGTGGGGGGGTGGAGAATGTTCTTTTTGGAACTGGTTTTAAAATACACTAAATTGCTAGTGCCTTTTTATGTTTAGGACATGCAGTTTCATTTCTACATTTTCCTAAATGGAATGTAATTTCAAAAGAAAGCATTTTTGAAATAACAGGGTTTAAAGCCAATTGCATCTAATTTGTTATCACCTACTATTCTGGATCCTTCACATGTGAATACATTGCCAAAAATGTTAGACCAGACCGCTCTGCCCCCAGTTGCCTGTAATTTCTCCACCCTGGTGGCCTTCCTTCTTCCTGTCTGCCCAAGATCAGCTCAGGCCCACACCACTTTCTCCCACTTTTAAACTTCTTAAGCCCTGATTCTGGAAAGTACACACTTTGACACTTTTCAGATTCTGAGATATGACTATTAGACCCTTTCTGTCTGTATTAATTGTGCATTTGCAATTTCCATACTTCCACGGACCGTCTCCTTCCCAGCGTCCAAAACTGGGCTCAGATGTCATAGGTACTCCTTCAATATGTGTAAGGAAAAGTATTAAATGAAATGCCATGTTCTTTAGTTTCTATAGAAAGTAAAATGGGAATAGAAAATGTTGGATAAAGCCGTGGTATTTTTTTTCAGCAGGGTCGGATCACAGGCCTGGAAACCAAACACACTCACACATACACGTACAATAGTGTGTTCACTGAGACTTGCTGGCAGGGGCTGGGAATTACCTTCCTAACCAAGGTGACTGTTGACTACAAGCTTGGGTGTATATTAAGCAGCAGCTGAATCTCACATGGTGTCACTAGGTTATCGGCTCCGTGAGGGAGGGAAGTTTTGTCTGGTTGTTGACAGCTCTGGTAGGCAGAATAATGACGTCCAAAGATGTCCAAGTTCTAATCCTTGGAAACTAACTGTGTTGGGTTACCTGCCAGAGAAAAAGGAAGACCAGACACAATTTCTACCCCCAATTTCAAAATACGGTGCTTATCATGTTTAAATTCTCTATTTTTGACTCATTTACTATGCCTTTTAAATACCTGTACAATGTCATGGTGAAGTTTCAGAGAAACTTTGAAATCTGTGACTACACTACATAAAGGATAAATCCACTTGTTTAAAGTTCAAAATGTAGATTTCCAGAATGCGACCAGAGATGAGAGAGAGATGAGACCAGAAGGATAGATGTTACAAACGTCATCTTACAAGGAATTTTGTCTTACAAGGTTTGACGTGGCACCAAATCATGGACACGGTAACATTTGTGTGAGGGGAAACTCATTCCAGGTATAGAATAGAGATGACTGTTGAAAAAGGCTGTGAGCAGACCCGGTAGGAACTCTTGCGAGAGAGGCAGTGAGGCCTGGCCTTGGATAGTGGCAGTGGGGATGGAGAAAAGTGGATGAATTCTACGAAGATTGGAAGGTGTTACTGAAAGGAGTTGGTAACTAGAGCAGGGATAGAAACAGTCAATGGGGATCATGATGACTTTGGATAACAGGGTGGATGGTAACCTTTCAATCAAGTGCAGTGTAGATATTGTGGTTGAGCACGAGATATGCAGTCTCATATAAAATGAGTTCTGATTTGGACATGTTGTGTTTATAATGGGGAAGTGATCGTAAGTGATTGTTGGAGATAGTAATAATTGGATATCCTGGTCTACATCTCAAGGGAGAGATTTTCTTAGCAACGCAGTTTGGGAATCATCAATATATGAATGCAGATGGAGGTCGGTGAGGATGACAACATCCACGGGAAGTATATAGATTGAGAATTTAGGGATGAGCTCCAAGAAACAGTGTTTTTAAGGAGCAGGACAGCAGAGGACTATACATGGGAGACTAAGTCCGTAGCCAGAGAGAAAGAAGATCAGGAGAATTCAGTGTTAGGACAGCTACCAGAGAAGATTTCAAGATGGTGGATGTAATCCGAGGTGCCAAACGCTGCTGATAGGTGGAGCACAGCAGAAGTGTGACCATTGGATTTTGCAAGATAGATACCATCGGGGGAACTTAATGAGAATATTTTTAGTGGAATAGTGGGGACAGAGAGCAGCCTCAAGTGTATGAAGGAAGGGTGAGTACAAGGTGAGGAAGTGGGGGAAACAAGTGAGACAAAGAAGTTGGACTCAGAAGAAAGAAATGGAATGGTAGAGAATTGCAAGAAAATTTGCTTTGAAGAGAGGAAAGCATTGATCTGAAGAGACCAGAGGAGAGGACAAAGCTGACGATTCAGATCGTCAAGGAGGCAACTAGTGTCACGAGGTCGTTAGGGCCTGGGATGGACCCAGACCAGATGGAGGGATGTACTGTGGATGGCGGTACGAGACCTGTCTTCCACCGTGATGGGAGGATGGGAGGATGGGAGGAAGGGATGGAGGCAGGCGGTTGCAGGTGAATTTCTAGGTTGATGGAGGCAGTTGCTATCTGCTGGCTTTTTATTCTTCTGTTAAGTAGAAGATGAAATTGTCTAAATGCTTAATTTTGAAAAGAGAGGTGTTCTAGCACATAACCCAAGTTTTTTTAAAAAACAAATAAATCTGAGGTTCTCCGGTGATACCATCTCAGCATAGGTTTGCATTTGCAAAACCATAATCCAGTGATTTGAAGTAGTTTCAAAGGAGATTCCAAACCTATGTGATGCTCAACATTATGGAAGAATTTGACCAAAATACTCAGTAAAATTCTCAAAGCTCCTCCACAAATCTCCCACGTCCACAGCTTCTCCAGAGCTTCTCGAATATCAGACACTAAAAATGCACCCCCCCCTCCCCAGCCTGGCCCCACTTTCCTTACTCTCCTCCCATATCCTGTTCTTCAACTTTGTATTACAAAGGTAAACCGAAGCTCTTGAGTGAAATCTTTTTCTCTCTCCCTTACTTCTCAGGCTTTCTTCTCTCAATCCATTCTCCAGATTCAAAGATCTGCATCACAAAAGATGCAGAAACAGGTCTGAAAGGTATAGGATTTTTCTTGGAAGACTGGTGTAGGAATAAAAAAGAATGAACAGGGAGCAAGAACTCACAGGTTATTAAGTTGTGGCCACCGTCTCATCGGTATGACAAGAGCTGCTTTTGTAAAATGTGATATCGACATTGGAGAATGGCCCAGCATGGTCGTCCCCACTGGAGTGTAGACCCCCTGTGCTGAAGGCTGCCTCCAAAGAGGCCATGGGTTAAGTGGATAAAAGGGTGATCAATAACTCTGAAAAATTGACCAGGCACAGTGCTGTGGCTGACACTGGACAACATTTGAATTATTGATCATGTACGGCATATGCATGTTTCAGGCATTAAATCTCCAGGCACTGAAAGATTCCAAAAGGAATGAACAAGATTATTGACCACATGACTCATTGGAGACTTGAGGTCACGTTGCGCCAGTAACGAAATCCCCTCGTGGGGTAATAAAGCTTAGCAAATCCACAGAGAAACAAGGAGATGCATTTCACTCCAATGGCGTGAACAACAATGGAGATCCAGCCATTGGAGGAATTATCGTCTCTGCATATTAACAAGAGGAACATCACAAGGCCTCCCCAGCAAGTTCAGAGAGGCTGTCTTACCAGTCAAGTGCAAACAACAACAGAATCTCACTGGCTGAACACAATGGGAACATTTCTTGTTCATGCAAAGTTATTGGTGGATCCGGCAACCCTTCGGGACCCCTGTCCACGTGGGGGCTCACCTTCCAGCTGCTGTGAACCTGAGTCTCCATAATGGCTGTTGCAGGGGAGGACAGCACAGAGGGCTCCTGGGCTGGACATTACCATTTGCCCTTCCAGAGCCCTTCACCAGCATTCTCCGGCTTGTTCTGGAATTGCGGAAGCCTGACCTATGTGATCTTGTCCTTGTTGCGCTTCCCCAGTGGAGAACACCAGCAGGAGATCTAAGGGCAGACCTTGAGTGACTTCAGGTGTTATTCTTGCACTCACTCTCCATGGGGTCATGGTACCTCTGTATCCCTCTCCTAAGGACCAGAGCTTGCTCTCTCTTTCCCTCTCTCTCTAGGTTCTGGTAACTGCCCTTCTTTTGCCTTTTATTATTATTTTTTTAACGTTTATTTATTTATTTTGAGAGAGAGTGAGAGAGCATGAGGAGGAGAGGGGCAGAGGGAGAGATGAAGAAAGAGAATCCTAAGCAGGCTCCACACCATCAGCACAGAGCCTGACTCGGGGCTCAGTCCCACATACTGTGAGATCATGACCTGAGCCAAAATCAAGAGTCAGATGCTTAACTGACTGAGCCACCCAGGTGCCCCTCTTTTCTTGCCCTTTAAAGCCTAGATGCTGTAACGCCTCCCCAGTGTGTACCACCATCTCCTGTTGATTTCTTAAAACCCAGCCCACACCTTTGCAAATACCATTGCAAACTTAAAATTCAGCCCACCCCTTTACAAAACTCTTTTCCATAACCTAGATTTTAAATGTTTTTTTTAATATTTGTTTATTTTTGAGAGAGAGAGACAGAGACAGAGCATGAGTAGGGGAGGGACAGAGAGGTGGGACACAGTATCTGAAGCAGGCTCCATGCTTTGAGCTGCCAGCACAGAGCCCGAAGTGGGGCTCAAACTCACGAGCCATGAGATCATGACCTGAGCCAAAGTTGGACACTTAACCAACTGAGCCACCCAGGTGCCCCTCCATTACCCAGCCATTAAATGCTTTGGTCTGAAAATGGCCCTAGTCATGTCCATTAGAAATCATCGACCTGACATGTCCTGCTTAACTTCTATGAGACTGGGAAGTTTAATCCTCCCCATTACGCAAAAGAAAAAAGAACCCAATATTGGTGAAGACCAGAAGTCTCCATCACTAAGGCCCAGCAATAGATGTAACACGATTTATGTGATAATTAGCGAGAAAATGGTCACTTTGCCACTTTCATCATTAGAAACAGCACATAACTCACCCCAATTCCTTTCGGGGTGATTGCAGAGAGCTGGAGCCCTTCCAAAAGCAGTGATCAAATACAGAATTACCGAATTAGCCCCCCAATTGGCAATCAGATTGAGATTGCGGTTTCCTCTCAGGTTAGAGAGGATTGCCCATTAGCTCTTTAGAAGAATAAGCAGGGCAGGTCACAGGCCTGACGCGATATTGATTGGATGTGTCCTCACATACAAAATGCCACAGAGTAGCTTTCAGTGAGCTATTACACTACTGTCACAGAGGGGCAGAAATACAATGCTATCTTTAAAATACGTTGTCTGCCTGATTGACTAAAGCAACTCGACAGAGGTAAGCGAAACACCCAACAATGAGCAGTCCAGAAATGCTGAGGGCGTGCAGGCTGACAAGACTTGAGCTGGACTCAAGGGTCGCAGCCTATGCTCTCCAGTAACTGGCTGGGTGCCCCAGGCCCACGTCAAGTCTTGTTTCTTACATAAAACTTGAGGCAACTGGATCAAGGGCTTTTTAACCTGAGATACATGGATATATCTCATGAGTTCTGGTAAAATTTGGCAAATTTTGGAATATGTTTCATATGTTTTTTTTTTTACAGAAAGCATTCACAGGCTCCATAAGACACCAAAGCATCCTTTACCTACCTCTCCCCTCAAGAAAGAGTTTACAAAGGTGTTGTAGGTGGTGTCTAGTGATTCTTCCAGATCCAATATTATGTTATCCTATGGTTATTTCTGGTCAGTCTCTTGGTCCGATGAGAATTTATAATGTATTTTCATAAAACGACAGAATTCCCTTTATATGGAGACTCAGCATACCGTTGGTGCTCAATAGAGGTGTCTAAATCTGAATTTACGTCTTGTTTTTCCTAGTTTTTGAATATGCCATTTTAGAAGGTAACAGAAACATCGATGTAAATGATCTTTTCTGTTTCTTTTTCAATTATTTACTCAATAAGGAGTCCCTCACTCGCTCTACATGCCTCATTTCCATTTGACCCCCAAGGACTCTACACGGAATAGGAGATTAATAATAATCTCTTCCACATTAAGGTAGACAGCACATTTTAGTTAAGCAACTCAACTCTGAGCCAAGATCCTAAAATGCCTATTTTAATTTTTTTTTTTTTTTGAGAGAAAGAGAGTGCATGAGCTTGAGAGAGACAGAGAGAGAGAGACCTCTCAAGCAGGCTCCCCACTCAGTGGGCCGTGGGATCACGATCTGAGCCAAAATCAAGAGTCAGACACTCGACCGACTGAGCCACCCAAGTGCCCCTAAAACACCTATTTTAATAACTATTAATTGTTCTGCACAAACTCTTGTCCAAAGAACAAACTTTGAAATGGTTCCGAGCAACTCTTAATGGACCAAACTTTCTAATATCAATGTCCTAAGGTACTAAACTGCCCGCTCTCGGCATCACTGTCCAGTTGCTTTAATTAACCATAGGTTTAGTTTTACTTGCACGCTAATTGGGTCCATTAAGACTTGGCAGCACACTGCAGATGATCTTACAAAGCCCTCATTTCTCCCAACTTCAATCGGGGAAAGCTTAAGGTGGCAGAATATTACAGTTGGTAGTTCCCCATGGAAACAAAGGAAAGAGAGTAAGGGTTAAAATGACTCCAACACGGATCAGGACCCACAGGCACACATTCGAGATTGGAAATCGTTTTTTAAACACTTTTTGGTGTTAGGTTAGGAACACTTTCTATTCTGGTATCTTCAGAGTGTATTTGACACGAGGGTGAATATATCTTCAGTCTTGAGGGAGGGGTCGAATGGGCAGATTCTTACAATAACAGGGGAGTATGTGTCCCTGCCATGCAGTGTCTTGTCAGCCAAGGTCAGCTTTTGGCAATGGCAGAAAATCAGTCCAGAATGTTCTACAGGACACTCGCTTTTCTTTTATACCCTCTTCTCTCTGGCCTGGTTTTATTCTTCCCTGTTTTCTGACATTGGCCTTCATGTTACAGCCTCAAGCCATTCTTTCTTTTTTTTTTTTTTTTAACTTTTTATTGTCAACGCCCAGTGCTCATCCCAACCAGTGCCCTCCTCAGTGCCCATTTAAGCCTTTCACTTAACACATACTTTTTTTTAATGTTTATTTATTTTGAGAGACAGGGAGCAAGGGAGGGGCAAAGAGAAAGGAAGAGAGAGAGAGAGAGAGAGAGAGAGAGAATGAATCCCAAGCAGGCTCCACACTTAGTGTGGAGCCCAATGCAGGGCTCGAGTTCACAACCACGAGCACACAACCTCTGCTGATATCAAGAGTCGGACACTTAACCGACTGAGCCGCCCAGGAGTCCCTATTTTTCTTCTCGAACACAGAATTCCCACTTGGGGATTTTTAGCTAAGACAGGTAAAAAAAAATCGTGTTCAGTATTATCTTCCTGTAATTTCCACTCTGGGTTGTTTTGATGAGCCAACGGGACTGGTCAGGTGGGTTAATTCCAACGTTTATAATTCCTCACCCCAATGCTGCATGCCTCAAAAGCAGAATTACTGAAAAGGTGCTCCAAGAGAGGACTAACTAGCAAATTCAGTGAGCCGGTCTGCCTTGATGACTGCTGACTCCCTGTACAACCAGCCCGTTACCTCTAGGCCCTGGTTTGCTTATCACACGTTAAAGGATGATATGTCAAAAGGATCACTTACAAATTCACAAATCATGACTGCTGTGCAAATATTAAACGCACAAATTTAACTGATTCAAAGAAGAACGTGAAAAACAGATCTCTCTACAACATCGAAAATACCAACATTAATTTCGGGTAGAGGCAAAACTAGGCCCAACATGTGATCTTTGTAATGAGGCTGGGATCGTTTCATTTGGCAGAGTAGAAATCAATTGCATCGCCACCAGACAGGATCAGTTGGCATTTCTGCTAGTTTCCCACAATTTATAGAGCTCTAGCCTAGTCAACGGCAATCGAAGTCACAGCCCCTGTGGAATGAGCTGATCCCGAAGGATCCGCTGGACAATCCCCAGAATTCTGCTAAAATGACAATCTGTAATCTGCTGCCCATTTTCTTTCAAAAATTTCCCCAAGAAGCTTGCCCTGGAGGTCACAGACACCGTGTCCTAGCATTACGCTTGAGCACAAAAATGCTGGTCTCACTGGGTTTGGCCTGCTTATTTCCATGGGTGTTGCAGGAATGCTAATTAACCATATATTTGCCTTGTAAATTGAGAACCAAGCCATTCTGAGTTACTACCAAGGCCACGGAATTCAATTCTGGGTGGACGTTTTCATAAGGAGATGGAATTTTATCTTGCAAAGCCTGTCATTTGCTATCCTCAAGCTAGGAAACCAATTCCAAGAAACTGCCCGCCAGATGTCATAGCACCTGCAAACACGGGTGAATTCCGCCCTTCATTCCTGCATGCAAGGGCTTTCAAACTTCCCAGGTTCTTGGTCTGCCAGGAAGTGACCTTCCTCACCATCTGTAGGGCCTGGACCCTAAGCCAAGTTAACCCTAAAAGATAACCTTTTTTCTTTAAAACTGGTTGTTATTCCTGATTAAACAGGAATTATTTCCTTTCTTTTTTCTTTTTAATGTTTACTTATTTATCTTGAGAGAGAGAGAGGGAGAGAGAAAGCAGGAGAGGGGCAGAGAGAGAGACAGGGAGAGAGAAAACCCCAAGCAGGCTCCGCGCTGACAGTGCAGAGCTCAACGTGGGGCTTGATCTTACTCATGAACCGTAAGATCATGACCTGAGCCGAAATCAAGAGTCACATGCTTATCTGACCGAGCCACGCAGGCTCCCTTAAGCAAGAATTCTTTTCAAACATGACAATCCTTCAACTCTGTAATTGGTTACAGAGTTCAATTATATTCTGGTCAAAACGGGGCTAGATTTATATTAAACCTAGGTAAATAACTATTTTGCCATGAGAAGTAAAGGACTTGATAAGAGTTGGTGAATTTGGGGCGGGATCCGCGAGAATCAGATGCCATTTAAAAATGTTTCACTTCCATTTACAAAAGCAGAGTCTACTACACTGAATGTTCTTAGGAATGATTGAGAAAGAAAGACAAGTTGCTTCTTAACATATATGTAAAAAATAGAGCGTTAACAAAACATCAAGAAAATTCCAAGCAACTAGTCACAACAAAATTTTTGTCCTGGTTCCTTTGGCCTCTTGTTCTGCTGGATCTTGGGTTACCACTCTGCTTTTGGAAGCCATCTGCTTCCAGACCAGGAAGAAACCAGGAGACCCTGTCTCAAACTGGTGGTACAGTTTGATAATACCTATAGTATCTGCTCAGACACCCAAGTGTCCATACTTAGAAGTATCAATAGTTCAAAGTAGCTGCTATAGTCCTTTCCACGAGGATCTAAGACTAAAGGCAAAACTGTTGAACTGTACTTTATGAGAAGGCCTTTGGGCAAGCGTTAGAACAAAACAAAAATTATCTGCAGATGACAAAGACTTAATGATTGTGGTTAATTTATTACTGACATCAATCATATCAGAATGCGGCAGGACGAACTCCTTATTGGAGTTAAATGCATAATTATTTCATAAGGTTTTGATCAATGTGTCCCCTGAGAGTAAAACGAACCCCAGAGTCTTCTCATAAGGCATAGACTTTCTGAAATATTTATATTAATAACTCTGCACCTCAACGAATGCAAGCGAAGGCTAAACATCTCTTCTAATTTGATGACTTTCCCCCTGTAGCTCTTGCAATAGCATTGAACTAATTTAAGAGATACCTAACACATTAAACAAACTTAATTATTTTGCATTTCTCTTTTTATATGGTAAAGAGTAAATCTCTGTGATTGCTCTGGGCCTTTGGGAAATTCCCAAGATAGTTTTAGGTGTAAAAGATATCCTGAAATTTTTCTTCTATTTTTTTCTAAATACAGGATCCAGTCTTGGCAAGGAAAAGTCAAAAGAGTTTCAGAAGACAGCTGGGACACTTGATTTTGGTTGGATCACAGGTGCCTGAGAATCAACTGCATGGTGACCTATTTAATCAAAGTGACAACAAAATATTTTGAAATACACATAAAAGGTAATATGCTCATAAAGAACCTTAGCTCTTTCACAAGTAAGAGAGCTTTGTTCTCTGGATTTTTCTATTAAACAATCAAGGACATAATAAAGTCAACATAAAGCATAGAAAATTGTTCTGGTAGGCCCAGGTTCTTTGCTATGTAGACAGATTTTACAGAAAGTACAGTTTCATCTTGTAAATAATGGTATTAATCAGCAAAGCAGTGAAATAAACCCAACAGAAATGAGCAAACTTCGCTAAAATTTTAACTTATTTTAAGCCTTCTTTTCAGATTCAGCTGTTATAAATCAAGGCAAATAAAATTTATTTTCCAGGCCTTGTCTTTTATGAAGCTCTTTTTCATTCGAGAACAAACAGACTCTTATACTAGAACAAAATTATTCTTTTTCCTTATAAAACAAAGCCATGTCTCCATTTGCATTTCTCTATCATTACTGTTTGTAGTATGGTCTCAACCGTGTGTTTTCTTTTTTTTTTTAATTTTTTTATTTTAGAGAGTGAGAGAGCATGTGAGTGGGGGAGAGGGGCAGAAAGAGAGAGACAGAGAGAGAGTGTAAGAGTGAGAGTGTAGAGAGAGAGAGAGAGAGAGAGAGAGAGAATCTCGAGAAGGCTCCGCACTCAGCACTGACCCCGATGCAGGGCTCAATCCCAACCCTGAGATCATGACCTGAGCCAAAATCAAGAGTCAGACGCTTAACAAACTGAGCCACCCAAGTGCCCCTCGGCCATGTATATTAATTATAACATGGACCAACATGAAAATCTACTTCACAGAGAAAACTAGAGGGTATGTGATTGAGAACTGTCATTTTGCAACGTTTAAGCAGAGTAACATAACTTAAGGGGCGCCTGGGTGGTTCAGTTGGTTAAGAGGACTCTTGATTTTGGACCAGGTCATGATCTCACGGTCATGAGATCGAGCCCTGCATTAGGCTCCACACTGAGAGTGGAGCCTGCTTGGGATTCTCTCTCTTCCTCTCTGTCTCTCCGCACTTGTGTGCTCTTTCTCTCAAATAAAGAAATAAACTTAAAACAAAAGGATAACGTAGCTTGTGAATATGTTTTACACATTTTCTACAGCCACACTCATCTCTTTTATAACTTTCTAAAGTGGCAAAAGTAAACCCATTCATTAACATGACCCAAAGATATAGACTTCTACGGCATACAGAAATATGAAGTGTAAAATTATGCTTACATATTAATAATTCAGGATTCCATATTACACAGAAAATATCGAGGTATCCAAGAATTATCTGTTAATTAGCTCAATTTAATATTAGTTTAAGTCTTTAAATTACCTGAAGACCTTGCAAATTATGTTTGAGTTGACACACTACAAAACATAATTACTGTTGATATAAAAAGTTTGTTAGTATAATGACTCAATTTAGTTGAGCACAAATTACTTTTTGTAATCTTTAACGATGTGTAGGAGTATTGTGAACTTATTTGATCATGAAACCTTCATAATTTTAGGAAGATCAGACTGACTATTCTCACAAATGAGAAAAAAAATCAACCAAATAAAATAATGTGTGTGCTTATATATACCTAATACTGGTAAGTCAGACAAAAACACAGCCTTATTGACAAAAACACATAGATTTATTTTTGAAAACCATAATGATTAAACCAGTCCTATTCAACAAAGCTTTATCTTAATTATGTAAACTTGGGTTCTTAAAAGGTTTCTGATTCAGCAGAATAATCATTTCAGCTGTAACTCTCTTAAATGATTAGAAATTCAATTTCAGTACTTTGGGGGAAGATTCAGAAATATTTTATTTATGTAAGTTTATATTTATCTCAATAAATAATCAGAAGAGCGCTCTTTTACTTTAAGACATATAATAACCTAATTTGTTAATATCCTCTGGAGATAGGGGGAAAATTCCTACTAACACCAAAGGAAAAAGCCTTTCTAAATTACTTACACAGACACGTGGACATGAAGACACAAAGAGAATGTATAGCTTTACTTCTACAATATCAGCCTCAGGTCTAAGGTAAATACAGACACACAAAAACCCTGTGGCCTTGGTCTCAAAGAGTTGTTCTCCTTCCCAGAAGTTTTTCATTGATTAGAGCTTAGAATAGACAAACACAAAGGGTGAAAAAAACAAAATCCCTGTTGTCTGTCACCCAACAGAGAACAGATCACTATACTCCACCTGTAGAAATCAACAAACCATAGACGGGGCGCCTGGGTGGCTCAGTTGGTTAAGCGGCCGACTTCAGCTCAGGTCAAGATCTCACGGTCTGTGAGTTGAAGCCCCACGTCGGGCTCTGTGCTGACGGCTCAGAGCCTGGAGCCTGCTTCGGATTCTGTATCTCCCTCTCTCTCTTCCCTTCCCTTGCTCACGCTCTGTCTCTATGTCTCTCAAAAAAAAAAAAAAAAAAAAAAAACCCATAGACGGTAGCACCGAATTTCCAATCACTGCTGTCTCCAGTGGAGGGTAAATTAGCACCCACACGAGCTGTTTGTATGAACCAGAAACAAAAACAAAACACACAATCAGGGGGAAAAGATAAAACAAAAGAAATGAATAAAATAATAGGAATAAAATTTTAAAATGTGAAAATTTTAGTCACTTTGAACTCAAATGGGAAACTATGATACAACGCATACAGGCTTGAAGAGTCCATGATGTGAGCCTCTCTAGCAACAGTGTCTCGGGTAAACCTTCATATCTACATGGGACTTCCAAACTAGTAAAGAATCATCCAAATGGTAAAATCTTGACCTGCATACAAATATAAACGGTGTGAAAGATTTTATTTTTCCCATCAATTAATGAGGGAACTCTGATAGTTAAGCCCCTGTATCTAGTATGTTCAGCTAGATCGAGGAACCACAAAATTGTGCACAGCTTTGTCTCACTGTAGCGATTGGGAACGAGGATGTCCAAGCAGACAGTGGTGACCCCATTCCCTTAACCTACTGATGAAACAGCATATCTGTCACATGCTCTTTGCAAATTCAAAAGTGATTTTTATAATTGTCGGAATACATTGAAAGTTTAATTGACTGAGTAAGTTGGGTGATCAAGCTGAATAGTCATCACCAGTGTTCTGTAGTGATGTATCATTCTACTGGGAGGCTGAAATTATGGACTCAGTTCCCAGAACCAACACTGACCAACTATTCACAGCCACTCTAGGGGTCCAGTCTCTCATTCATAAAATGAAGGGTCAGGATGGATGACCTCCGAAGGCCTTTCTGGCTTCAAGGTCAATGGCAATGTTGTCAACAAAAGGTTATCGAGCAACTGTATTATATTTGCCTGTGTGCTTGTACAATTAATGAAGTTCTGGCCCCCTCGACAGACGTACCAAACAGAATTCGGGTGGGATCTAGGTATCTACATTTTAAATAAGCTCCACATTATTGTTAGACAAAGTGAAGTCTGACAATCTTTACTGTATGGGTTTTCCTGGAAAGAAAACAGTTATGGCCAAAAAACAGTTAGTGAATCGTTCTGGTAAGTGATACACTACTCAGTGCCTTCAAAGCAAACGTCATCCACATTGAAACTTGTCTGATATAATGTTGAGAAGAAATCAGGTTGTCATTATTTTAAAAGTGGTCATTTTCGGGGTGCCTGGGTGGCTCAGTCAGTTGAGCGGCCAACTTCGGCTCAGGTCATGATCTCGCGGTCTACGAGTTCGAGCCCCGCGTCGGGCTCTGTGCTGATGGCTCGGAGCCTGTAGCCTGCTTCGGATTCTGTGTCTCCCTCTCTCTCTGCCCCTCCTCCACTCATGCTCTGTCTCTCTCTGTCTCAAAAATAAACATTAAAAAAAATTAAAATAAATAAATAAATAAACGTTAAAAAAAAAGTGGTCATTTTCTATGGTACAGGGTGCATTATATCTAGCATAAAATTCGGACTCTGTGTTCAGCCTCACTGAAGGACAGTTGTGAATAAGCATGCACTCCCCTTTACCCCTCTCCACTGCCTTTTACTTCCTTCTTTCTTGTAAATGGCTTGAAGAAAATCAATAAAAACAAAGGCTATTTCTTTGAAAAGACCAATAAATGTGATAAGCCCCTCACCACCCTCACCAACACACAAAAAAGGAGAAGACGCAAACTGTCTATATCAGAAATGAAAGAGGAGTCGTCACTACTGATATCATGGACATTAAAAGGGTAGTAAAATAATACTATGAATAAGTACATGCCCACAAATTTTGTAACTTGGATGAAATGGAGCAATTCCTTGAAAAACGCAAACTATCAAGACTTATATGAGAAGTAGTTCAGATAAGCATATACTTGTTCTTAAAAGTTAAAGTAATAATTCATAACCTTCCAAAACAGAAAGCACCAGCCTTCGCAGTCAAATGCTCTACCACTGAGCTATACCCCCAAAAAGCACCAGCCTTTGATAGGTTGTGTGGTGAATCATACCGAGAACCTAAGGGAAAAATAATACTAATTCTCTAAAAAGTCCACCAGAAGACAGAAGTAGAGGGAATACTTCCTAACTCGTGCTGTGAGGTTAGCATTACCATAATAGCAAAGCCAGACAAAGACATTACAAGAAAAGAATACTGCAGATCACTATCTCCCATTAACACAGACTTAAAAATCCTGAACAAAATAATAGCAAATAAAATCCAAAACCATATAAAAAGAATTTTACTCTGCAACCAAGGGGAAAACATTTCAGGTATGCAAGGCTGTTTCAAAATTAAGTAAATCGATCATTGTATGAGCACCTGGGTGGCTCGGTTGCTTGAGCATCAATCTTGATTTTGGCTTAGGTCGTGATCCCAGGGTTGTGGGATCGAGGCCTGTGTCAGGCTCCATGCTGAGTGTGGAGTCTGCTTGAGGTGCGCTCTCTCTCTCTCTCTCTTGCTCACTCCCTCTCTGCCCCTCTCCCTCACTTGCTCTTCCTATCTCTAAAAAAAATTAAATTAAAAAATTTTTAAATTGATCATTGTAATCCACATCAACAGGTTAAAAAAGAAAAATCATGTCAGTTAAAACAGAAAAAGCATTTGACAAAATTTGACATCCAGTCATGATAAAAACTCTCAGCACACTGAAAAGAGAGAGAAACTTCCTCAACTTTATTTTAAAACATTTCCAAAACAAAATGACAACAACAAAAACCAGTAGTTAATATCCCCACTTAATGCTGAAAGCCTGGATGCTTTTCCCTTAATATCAGGGACAAGGCAAGATGTTCTTTCATACCATTCCTATTCAACGCAATACTAGAAACTGTAACTAGTGCAATAAGACAAGAAAAGGAAATAAGTTATATTTTTCGGAAAGAAAGAAATAAAACTGTTTCTATTCACAGATGATATGATCCTCTATGCAGAAAATCCCAGAGAATCAACCAAGTAACTCCTATAACTAATAAGAAAATTTAACAAGGTCATAGGATAGAAGGTTAATACACAAAAGGCAATTGCTCTCTTTTAATTTTTTTAATGTTTATTTTTGAGAAAGCAAGAGAGAGAAACAGAGCACAAGCAGGGGAGGGGCAGAGAGAGAGGGAGACACAGAATCCGAGGCAGGCTCCAGGCTCTGAGCTGTCAGCACAGAGTCCGACACAGGGCTCGAACCCATGAACTGTGAGATCATGACCTGAGACGAAGTTGGACGCTTAACTGACTGAACCACCCAGGCGCCTTGGCAATTGTTTTCTTTTAAATAGTTTCCCTTTGACTGTGGGAAAACGTTTATCCGAATCAATTGGCATTGCACTCTGAGAAGGTTGTGCCCAAATTGAGGAGATAATATACCTTTCCTGAGAAATTAATAATCCTCTGAAAGGAGTAGGGAACATATGCTCTTTCTTTTTATATTTCTCATTTTAGATTGCTTTTGGAGTTGGATGAGACAAAAGATGCTAGCTAGAGTCCGATATCGAAGGGGAAATGGCCTAACTAAAAGTGATGGTCTTGATAGTTACACTTTAGTATCAGGAAGAAAAAAACCAAAAACTTTATTTTGGTGACAGAAAATAGGAATTTATCCTTCCTTTATACAAACGGAAGACTTAAATCTCGATGCCACTTTAAAATTTCAGGGTCAAGAAAAAGTGTTAATACCTTTCAAAGTAATTTTGATAATTTTCTTTCTTATGTATTCACTTTAGGTTAGAACTATTTGCTATTTTCTCTAAACTCCTTCTGCCCTTCGAAACATTTTTATATAGGCTTTTACTGCCTTTTGTCTGTTGTCCAGTGGACTGTGGCCCTCCGTGCCTGCTCTCTGACGGGGTGTGTGTGTGTGTGTGTGTGTGTCAAACACAAGAGTTGCCAGGGTTGCCATAGTCATTACTACCCGATTATTGAGCGGCCAGTAACTGCTGCAATAAAAAGAGGCATAAATGTTCAGGCCGCACCTCATCCTGGCTCCAGACAGTTTATGTTCACGAAGCCCACTTTCCCTAGCTTTTTCTGGAACTCCACTCAACAGTCTTCTGGAACCCTGAACTCTGACAAATTTTCCAAATCCTGAGAACTCTCTCCTCTGGAGAGATGCAGCAGTGGAACCTGGGTGACTTCAAGTGACGCTGCCTTTGGGCTGATTCATGTGGGTCCCCACGAGCCTTGCACCATCCGCCATCGTTTCTCTGAATGCTCAGAGCCTTGACCAGTGAAAAGTAGACAGCAGAGTGCCGCATCCTACTCTTCCGTTAGGAGAATGTGGAGACCGTGTCCCCGGTCCCGCTCTGGTGACGGTAGAAGAGTATCTTGCCCAAACTCCTTCCTCCCTTACCAAGCAGGCTGAACCCGCCAATGGTAGGTCTTCAGTCTACCCAACACTCCGGGCCCTGTTCTCCCGCCCACCTACACAGCCCCCAGACGAAATAACCCTAAGACACAAAATGCCCGTTCAAAGGAATTTCTGCATATAAAGGCACGAAACAGGATATCGTACCTGTTAGATCTTTCAGGAGAGTCATAGGACCCCAATCTTGGATTATTAAAATGACTGAAACCTAGTTTATATCACCAGGTTTGCAGGGAAAAAAAGAATAGATTTCACAGCATTTCAAAGTAAAAATACATTGCTGGTGATGCATCACTTCCCAACCAGAACAAAGGCACCATTTGTGTGACTACGTGGGTGAGCGTCTAAGTACGTCACAACTCGGAAGTGGTAAGTCGTCCTGAAAACTTTCATTTTTCCCAATTGGGTTTCTGTGTGAAAGGTTTGCAATGATCTGAATCTTACCCTTTTGTTCCTCATTTTTAAAAGATAGTGCAAAAGCTGGCTTGACACCTACTTGTTGGAATCCAGAAAAGAGAGGGTGACAAACTATATACCCCTCGCAGAGAAGATCTTTTGCAAAAAAAACGCTCTCTGGTAATAGAGAATGATTTGCAATTTGTGAGAGTTCCTTCTCCCTAACCTTACTGTGGAAATATTTGTCTGAATTGGAAACAGAAAGAATTCTCTCTGGGGGAATTCCTATCCAAAAGAAAGAAAAAAAAAAAAAAACCCATGTCCTATTGCCTCAAGTCTCAATGGGATACTCTTGTACAAATGTACACCAAGATAATAAAAGATAATACTCCGGGAAGCTTCTTTATATATAGCCAACTCATAGAAAAAAATATATGAACATGTAAAAACAGAAGGTAGTCACTGACATGGAAGTCTGAATTCACTTGGTCTCTCTAAATAATGCCTATATCAAAACCTTGGTTAAGCTTAGCCTCTGGAGAATGCGTTTTGTAGGATTCAAAAATAAACTGAAGAACTGGCATCAAGAAAGTCACAAAAAAGTGTGAGAAATATTATGGAAGAGGGAAAACAGCAACGCCAGCATTCATTCTATGACTCCATGAATCCCAGCGAAAACCTAGAAGAGGAAACGAACCATCGGAATTATTGTCTATAAATGGACCAGATGTGCTGCAACATCTGAAAGCCTGCTCTCTGCCAAGGGGCAGAGCGGAAAGAGAAGCGAAGGCGAGAATCAGAACAAAGGGAAGCACGGGGAGGAGCAAAGTACCGCAAACCCCAGCCGACAGCAAACAATTAAAGCCAGGGAAACCACAGTGATGAGGCATTAGGCTCCACGAGGAAAAAAAGGAGGAGGAAATAAACATAAAACAGACCGTTTTCAAATGAATTGCTGTGCGCTCCTAACCCATCTAGGGGAGCATTGCATAGCTAGTAAAACAATATGGAAAATAAAAGCGAATGTTTGTGGAAGTTCAAAAAGCAAAATAATGCAGGAATCTAATTACTTTACAATTTAGGGAGGATGAAAGAGAAAGCACAAAAGATTGAAGAGAAGACGGAAATGACCTCCTGGCCTTTGTCCTGCCTACATTTCCTTTAGGGACGCTCTTCAAAAATAAATTAAAAGGTTCTGTGCTTCGCCAGTCAGACAGGAAGGGTAACAAGCGGCCTTGGGAACAGATGGATGATGGAAAGTCTACAGGAGGCGAAGTTTTGGAAAATTAAATGAAAAATTCATCCTATTTTTTCCCTAACTCCAGAAGGATTATAAATCAGTTATGTACCTGCAATCTTCACAAAAGCGTATCAGCGTGGCAGTGCTTCTGTGTCCCCCTACAGGACTGACTTCTCATGTTTGTCACATCATTTTTCTTTGCTTTTTAAGGAAAATACTTACTTCTCCTTTGAAAGCATGCTTCGGATTAAGGTGCCCTGGTAGGACTGGGGTTTTTTTAGATGAAAATAATTCCTGGTTGGCACTTTTGAGCTGCTTCCGAGATCTCACTAAAATACTGTGAAGGCCACTTATGAAGATGAAATTTGCACTTCCAAAATACGATGACTCACAAGCCGCTCAGGACTTGGGTCTAGGAATACTTTCTGCTAAGGAAAAGGCAAATCTGAGAAGAATTAGCATTATTCACTAACACGTAGATCTCCCAACACATATAAACACGCATCCAAACACTGTCAACCTCCGAGAAGATGGGAAAACACCAAGTCACTCACACCCACGCCGTCCTAACTCAGAGAAGCCTCTTGCATGATAAACAATCTCTCTATAGCATCGAACAAGAGTGCATGGCACGGGATCTGGTAATCCCAGGTTTAGAAACCACGCCTGGACGAGATGCCCAACATCGCGCATCATCAGGGAAATACAAATCAAAACCACACGGAGATACCACCTCACGCCTGTCGGAGTGACTAAAACTAAACAACAGATGCTGGCGAGGATGTGGAGAAAGGGGAAGCCTCTTGCACTGTTGGTGGGAATGCAAACTGGTGCAGCCGCTCTGGAAAACAGTGTGGAGGTTCCTCAAAAAATTAAAAGTAGAACTACCCTACGACCCAGCAACAGCACTACTAGGAATTTACCCAAAGGATACAGGAGTATCCTGATTCATAGGAGCACCTGTACCCCAATGTTTATTTATGTATTATTTAAGAAAATAATGGAAGACCTAACACAAGAATAAACGATCCAGCACCCGATTCAATAGCCGATTATCACATCAGTGCCTCCAGAATAAATTTGGGGCATATCATTGAAAGTGTGTTTCCACGTCCCACGGGACACAGACTAGGTTACCCTAAGACAAAAGCATCAATGTGTCGAATGCACACACAGGTGTGCAATGAGAAATAGGTTTTCATTTTGCCCTATTAATATTTTATCTGAATGCATTTCTTGTTGTCTGGTGTTCTGTGATCACCCAGGGCTGAGTGATTCATAGCTCAGAATGCTACCCGGCCTTTCAGGTTTATTCTTCGTTGCTTCCAAATAAAACAGTTAAGTTTTATACAGGAATGCAGCACAAAAGCCAAAGATCTATGTCCTGTATTTTTTAGAGTAAATCATCATCATCCATCCAGAAAAGCAACATAATGGAAAATTTAAATTTTGTCAGTGAAAACCTTCAACAAATGTAGATAATCTTGACTATGTAGGAGTTTAATACTTTTAATGCAAAAAGATGTTAAATAAATGTTTACAAATGCCTACTTTAAATTCAAAATCAGCTTCTGTGTGAAACCAAAACATGTAGGGAAGAATGGTCTAGAATATTTTTGAAAATTTGAAGCTGGCTGAGGATGAAAATGAAAGCTGGCCTCAGGTCCTCCTCGCTGGGGGTTTCCTCAGAGGAAACCGAACAGAGATGTTGAGAGAAGGTAGGAGGCGGCCCAGGATGTAGGATTTTTTTTTTTTCAGGCAGATCTGCTTGGGGCTGGGCTGAAACCCCCAAAGGACCCCAGGGCCCACCTTGGCTGGATGGGCCTCATGACCCCTGGTTAGACTGCGATCAAGGATCAGTATCCATCCTTCAGCCTGTGGTGTCCCTATAACACAGCCAGCAGCTAAATACATAATTGGGGAGTCTTTCCCCAGGTGGGCTAGACGTTGGACACCGTGGTTGATGCTTTCATCTGGGGGAGCCTGGGTTGCCCTTCTTTCTGAGCAAACATTGACCCAGGAGGGTAGACTCAAATCAATGGTCCTTGCTGTCTGTTCCCAGAGTCAGGAGACAGCCAGAGAGGCAGCACCAGCCAGGAGCTCACACAGCCGTCTCCAGGTTTCCTCCCACCTCCTGGCTGCCCCTCCCTCCTTAGTGTCTTTTACTGAAATCCCCTCTCGTTGACCACTGAGGTTGGTGCTGCTCAGTCTCAGTCCACGTGTCTGTCTCCTGCACCACCACCCACTTCCTCCCCACCAGTCTAAAGACCGGCAAAGTTTTGTGCCACCTGCACAGGGTGATGCCTCAGTCCACCTCTCCAGCTCCAGCCACTCCCCAGCTTCTTTGACTATATCCTACTGCCTACTCCACAAATGCATGGAAGTTTCTGGAAGGCATCTCTATCTTTCCAGACTCAAAGCTAATTGTTTTCTCCTCTAAACCTGCCGCTTTCACTGGACTTCCTGTCTTGGCAGGTGGCACCACCGTCCACCCACACAGTGGCACAGGCCTTACTTAATTTCTCACTCTGCCTCGCAGTTCATATGTGACTGCCAGTTCTGTCCCCAAAACATCTCCTGTCCCTGCTCTCTCCACGCCGGCTCCTCTCCTGCTTTCCTCATCCGAGCCCGAGCAACATCACACGGGGCTCCAAGCCTTGAATCTGGACCTCGGCTTGAACCTTGGGCTTATCGCTTATTAGCCAATGTAAATATCTGTGCCTCAGTTTCCCCCACTGCAAAATGAAGACAAGGCTATTTCCCATCCCCTAGGTTACTGAAGCACTCTCACAGGGCAATCCAGGGACGTAGCGAGCACTGTCTCCAGGGGTCTCGGTCTTCAGCGGACTTCCAGATGGGCCTCTCTGTTTCCTCCTGCCCTTCACTGTCCACCCCCTGTGTGACAGCCAGGGTAGACCAACATGAACCAGATCACGTGGCTCCCTGCTTAAACCCTGTACTGGCTTCTGCTTCTTATTAGAGTCAAGTCCGTACCCCTTGCTGGGGCCCATGAGCAGAGTCTCTCTGCACTCTCTCCGACCATCTGACTGTGTCTGCCGCAGGGCCCGCCTGGCTCGTGACGCTCCCAGCACGCCGTCCACCCTTCCCGTGTTTCCCACACACGCCAGCTGCACCCGTCCTTGGAGCCTGTCCCTCCCTCTGTCCGAATGTCCCCCCTGCGGTCTTCCTGGGGCCGGCTTCTTCCTGTGTCCAGGCCTCTGTGTAGGTGTCCTTTGCTCAGAGGGACGTGCCGAGCTTTCCTGTCCTGTCCCCATCCCAGGCACTGTCTCTGTATCTCTGCTGTGTGTTGCTGGGCTCGGTCCCTCTCCCCTCCCTACAATCTCCGCGACTTCGAATCTCATGCCACCCATTGTATTTATTACCCGCTGACGGGAGGCTGCCCGCGCCTCCTGTCATTTCCAGCAGTTTTCTGCCTAAGTCAGTGTCACTCACCCAAACCACCCACTCCTGTTTCATTCTGGCAGTTTTAGTATTTGCAGACACAGTGCATCCAGCCCAGGGCCTCTGGCTGGGCTCCCTGAGCCTTTCCCTCCCAGCAGGTTCAGCCACCCCCTGCCCTTCCTCCGTCCCTCCCTCCCTTCCTTCTCTCCCCCCCCCCCCAACACAGCTCCCTTTCCTTGTGAAGTCGCTGTCATTTTTCTCTGCCCAGATCTCGACTCTCTTGTCCTCATGCTTTGTCTTACCTGCTCGGCAACACCGCGACGCTGAAATCCAGCCCTCTGCCAAGTGAACGCAGCTGGGCAAAAACCACAGCGTGTTGCCTGGGCTCACCTGAAACTCATGATGGACAGACTCTGGTTCACCGGAGTGACGTCAGGCACGTTCCGTACGAGCCCTGGCTTACTCTCCCAGTTCTCCTCAAGGACGATTTCCCCAGTTTTTTCTCTCTCCTCAGGCACCCACAGCCTTTCCTCCCCCTTTTTCAGCAAGTGGTCTGGCTTTCCGCGTGACTGGGAAGTTGCGCCCACCCCGCCCCTCTTCCAGCAAGCCTCTGCGCTTACACATTCTGCCTCCCATCTACTCGCCGCCGGTCCTGACTGTGGTCCCAGACCAGCAGCATCGGGGTCCCCTGGGAACTTGGAAGAAATGCAAATTCGCAGGTGACATCACAGGCCCAAAATCTCTGGGGTGGAGCCCGGAACTCTGTGTTTTAACAAGACTTTGGGGGAATTCGGACGCACTTGCAAATTTGACAACTCCTGCTGGAGGAAAATTCGCATTTCCATCCAAGGCCGACCTTCTGACCCCGTCAAGGGCGTTGCCCCCTCTGGAGCCCCGCTCCACCAAGGCCGCCTTCCTCCCTCAAACCCTCAACCTCACCCCTTCTCTGAGTTCATTCCCATCAGCATCGAAACCTGCTGTTAGTCATCTCGTCTTACCAAAAAAAAAAAAAAAAAAAAAAAAAAAAAAAATCAATTGACCTCCAGGCAGTCTTGACCTTCAAGACTGATGCTGCAGTCTTGAAGCAGAATTTCTTCTCTGAAAAACCTGTTTCTGCTCTTAACGCCTTCAACTGATAAGACAAGGCCCACCCACTCTATCAAGGGTAACTTCCTTCACTTAAGGTTAATTTGACCACATCTGCATCTAATTGTATCTATAAAATGCTTTCTTTCCTTGTTTTTTTTTTTTTTTTTTCTTAAGTCGGCTTCATGCTCAGCATGGAGCCCAATGAAGGGGTTGAACTCACAACACTGAGATCGAGACTTGAGCTGAGATCAAGAGTCAGACACTTAACTGAGTCGCTCAGTTAAGGTACAAAAGGTACAAAAGTTTCAGTTAAGGTACAAAATACCTTCATAGCAATACCCTGTGAGTGTCCAACGAAATAACTGGGTCCTACAGGGTAGCCATGGTGACAGGTAGAACTGTCATACCCCCCCATGCTCCATGACCCCCAAATTCGGATTTTGCATCCGGGCCACTTTCCTGAGCCCAGACTTGCATATCCACCTGCCCACCCGGTGTCTCCACTTGCACGTCCAACACAAGGATCTCTTCAAGGCTGAATCTCACCGACAAACCGTTTCCTCTCATTTGGCCGCAACTCCATCCTTCCAGCCCCTGTTTTTTTTTTTTTTAATTTTTTTTTTTTTTTGCGTTTTTATTTTATTTTTGAGAGACATAGTGACAGAGCGTGAGCAAGGGAAGGGCAGAGCGAGAGGGAGACACAGAATCCGAAGCAGGCTCCAGGCTCTGAGCTGTCAGCACAGAGCCCGACATGGGGCTCGAACCCACAAACCGCCAGATCATGACCTGCGTGGAAGTCGGACGCTTAACCGACTGAGCCCCCCAGGCGCCCCGCCCTTGTGTTCCTTAAATACAGCCGACGCACTCCAGGGCCCGGGCCCCGGAGTGTCCCCTCCGCCGGGGACGTCCTTCTCCGGAGACCCACGCACTGAGTCCCTGCCTCGTCAAGTCCTCGCCTGAACCTCTTTTCTTGGCAAGACTCCCTGAGCCCCTCACTTCCCCCGCACGCACTCCGGCACGGCCCGCACCGCCCGCACCCTGCTCTCACGCTGCCCGAGCTTCGCAGCCGTCTGGGCACGGGGTGGACGCACCGCAGCCACTGTCCAGCCCATCCCCGCGGAATGTAGACGGATGTCTCCCCCGTGTGCACAAGGACACGGGCCCATATAGGCCGAGGGAGTCGTCGGTGACTGTGTCGCACTTGCACGTGGGTGTGCGCTCCCTGAGGACGAGTCCCCGTCCCTCCCGTCCAGGCACCTCAAACAGGCCCTGCCGGCGGCCGCTGCCCATCTCCGTGCTCCGTGGCGGCGTCAGGAGCTTGTCCTGGTCCCCCCCTGATCCCCCCCGTGCTGCTGTAACAGAGCACTCCCGCCCGCGAGGCTCGAACGCCACTCACGGTTCTGGAGTCCGGATGTCTGAGATGGAGTCGCCAGCACGGTCCCCTCTTCTGAGTTGCAAACGTCTCACCGAGTCCTCGCACGGCCAGAGAGGTGAAGGATCTTTCTAGAGCCTCTTTTATGAGGGCACCAATCCTATTCAGGAGGCTCCACCCTCCCCGAGGCCCCGCTTCCTAACACCGTCACCTGTGCGGGTGCGGGAATTCTGGGGGAAGCCGGCGTTGGGGCCGTGGCAGAGCTTCCCTGACCAATGAGGGTCTTGGGGCGGGGGGCTTGGGGGGGGCAGGTGCTGCCACTCAGGCTTCGCTCCTCACCCTCTTCCCCGGGCCCGGGCACGGTGGGCTGGGCTTTGCTGGTTTCCGGAGGATTCTGAACCGAGCACTGGTTTGAACAACACAGTAACCGGTTTCCGGAGGGCCCGGCCGCCCTCCCCGCTTCCCCCCTGCAGGCTCAGGCGAAGCCGGTTCTCCCAGGCGGCACCCCGCGTCCCCGAGGGAATGGGGGAAGGTCCCTCCCGCCTTGCTGAGACTGGCCTGAGCACCCCGGCCTTGGCGCGGATCGAAGAGGCCGCTCTGGGCCGAGCGGGCCTCGCCTTAGAACTCGGGGTGTCCCCCCCGCTCCGTCTCCAGCCGTCGGACCCCGGCTCTCCGTCCCCGGTGCGCACGGTCCCGGGAGACGAAGTGTTCGGGGTAAAGAATTGCCGTCCGCCTCCTCGTGCCTTCCACGCAGGCTGGAAGGCCGCTAGGGTTTTGCTCTCCTTTCTCAGGCTGGCACTCAGCGTTGCGGCGTCAAGGAAAAAGATTCCGGTTTATAAAAACACGCCCTCTGGCGGGAAGAGAGGGAGAGATTCTTCTCTGCGAACCGATGGGGCAAAAGGGCTAGCATCTTACACGCTGCGATAAAACCCGGCCGAGGGGCGCCCGGGTGGCTCAGTTGGTTGAGCGGCCGACTTCGGCTCAGGTCCTGATCTCATGGTCTCTGCGTTCGAGCCCCGCGTCGGGCTCTGTGCCGACAGCTCAGAGCCTGGAGCCTGCTTCGGATTCTGTGTCTCCCTCTCGCTCTGCCCCTCCCCCATTCATGCTCTGTCTCTCTCTGTCTCAAAAATAATAAACATAAAAAAAAAAAAAAAAAAACCGGCTGAAGGCTCCGAATGGGGGCAGCTGGGGAGGCAGGAACTTCCAAGCAAGGAGGTCGCAGCCCGGCTGGTGTGCTGCTGGAGCTGACAGACTGCAGGCGGTGGTGTGGTTTGCAGACTGCTCTTTCTGTCTCTTCCCTGCTGGCCGCGCGGGGGGCCTGTCCTGTCCTCGTCAAAATCG
This sequence comes from Paguma larvata, assembly GCA_030068075.1. Lineage (NCBI taxonomy): Eukaryota > Metazoa > Chordata > Mammalia > Carnivora > Viverridae > Paguma > Paguma larvata. Next base: position 6,933,613 of record CM057826.1, read on the forward strand.
CGGCAGCCCCCTTGTCTCCTGTCTCCTCTGCATCCTACTGGCTTCGGAGCACTTCATTAACTTTTAAATCCGGCATTTAAATGCCCGCCTTAGCCCGGCTCCCCTTTACCGGAAGGAAGGAATCGTTAAGGCCTCGCGTGGCCCCTCATTTGCTTAAATTATCTCCCGCGGGCATCTGGGGAGGCCGACTCGCCGGCGCTTCTTTAACTCCGTGGCGATTCAGCAGTTACGTCAACTGGCCAACCGGGCTCTCGAAGCCGGAGCTGCTCCTAAGGGCATCCGGTCAGCTTCACTGAGGCCGGAGGACCCCCCCGCCCCCCCCCCCCCGGCCAGACTCGTTCCTTCCAGAACCAGATGGCCACCTGTGTCCGCCTGAGCCCGGCTGGGGGGCCGGATTCTACTCGGTCACCTTTGGCCCCGCCCCGCCGGGAAGTCCTTCCTCGCGTCTGACCTGAACTCCTCAAGCCCACACCCTCTACTCGGCACCAAGACACTTCAACCTACTGAATAAGTTTTTGACCTAATTTCCTGTAGAGAAAGAGTATTTTGTACCCTTTTAATGATAGAAGATGATTCCATTTTTTTTTCCTCTTGGTTATTTCTACCACTTTAAAATCTGAAGACCTACACCGTAGGTTATCAGATCAAAAAGTCTAGAATATTGTTAAAATACGCCTAGCCAAGCGGTTGTGAACCTCCCCCTGCAGCCGGACTGTCTGCATTCACATCCCCAGCCCTATCTCTTACTGGCTCCGTGACCTCAGGCCAGTGGCTTAGCCTCTCTGTGCTTCAGTTTTCCATCTGTAAAATGATGATAACCGTTTGTGGGGCATTAGCACACCGTGAGGTTAAATAAGTTAATACATGTAAGAATATAGGTAGTACTAACCATTTTGTGCCATAGAAAAGTCTGCCGTGAACATTAGTTCTTAATTTTCTATAAATAAATATAATTTTGGGTCTGAGCATCTATCCAAACAGGCTAGCAGGACACTTCCTTGCTCTGGTCTTCGGGGGGTGCTCTGGGGAAGGGGGAGCCCATGACCCCGTGGGCTCTCAGCGGGCCCAGGTCTGTCCACACAGAACCCCGCTCAGCCCCAAGACCTCTCACAGGTCCGGGGCTCCCTGCCGGCTTGGGCCTCGTTGCTCTGGGGACAAGAAGCCACATGCCAGGACCCACGCATGTGTGACACTGTGGCCCGCATGGTATCCCCAGTGCCTGTCTCGAGGCCTGGAGAGAGCCCAGCACCCGACGCGGGCCAAGGAGAAATGAGGACACAGCCTGTGGGCGCAGTGCAAGGTCCTGGCCGTGGGCTTAGGCGTCCGTGCCAAGGCCCCAGCTCCAGCTCTCCAGCCTGCCCCCGAGAAGCCGACGGGAGCAGCAAGGTCAGGTTCACTTGAGAAGGTCAGCTGACAGGACACAAGAAGCAGTCCTGCTTTCAGAGTGGACGCGAAACCCGGTCTTGGATACTGTAGCTGAAGCTTTCCTGACACGGAAAGAGGTTCACAATATTTCGTTAAATAAAAGAGTCAGGTTATAAAACGACACCAAGAATTGTGTCTATATCCAGTTCCCGGGACGGCTGTAACCAGGGGCCACAACGTCGTGGTTTAGAACAATGGAAGTTTATTCTTTCTCGGTTCTGGGGGCCAGAAGTCCAAAATCGAGGTGTCGTCAGAGCCAAGGCTGCACTCCCTCGGAAGGCGCTGGGGGAGGGTCCCTCCTGTCCCTTCCACTGGTGGCCCCAGTGACCGGTGTTCCCCAGCTGTCTGGAATCACGTCAGTTCTCGTCTGCATGTGGTACCTCTCTGTGAGCGTCTGTCTTCATATGGGGACACGTCACGTTACCCAGTTACATCTGCAATGACCTCGTCTCCAAATGAGGACACAGGCGGGGGCACTGGAGGTTAGGACTTCAATGTATCTTTTTGGGGAGACATAATTCAGCCCATGACAGTGTCTCGTGTCGAATCAAAGAGCCTATATCTTGGGGCACCTGGGTAGCTCCATTGATTAAGCGTCCGACTTCGGCTCAGGTCATGATCTCTCCATTTGTGAATTCGAGTCCCGCGTCAGGCTCTGTGCTGACAGCTCGGAGCCTGGAGCTTGGAGCCTGGCTTGGATCTGTGTCTCCCTCTTCCTCTGCCCCTCCCCACGCTATCTCTCTCCCCTCAAAATAAACATTAAAAAAATTTTAAAAAGAGTTAAAAAAAGCCTATATCTTTTTCAACAACAAAGGACTGCATCTCTTTCTGAAAAAAACCACACACACACACGCACACACGCGCGCACACACACACACCCCTGAATGAGAGCTTACACTGCACGCCCTTGTCACCCTCCCTCGCACTTCCTGTTGCGTTCTCCTCCCCCCACCAGGTGAGCCGTGCTGACACCCGGGAGTGGGTATCTTTCCATCAGCCTCTACTTGCCGGTTCCCACACACATCTTCACGGTCACCGGCATCTACTCCTTATATGAACGTGAAGTGCCACACGCTTTTGTCACTGTTTAAAAAAAAAAAAAAAAAGAGTATTTTATGTGTCTTTTCTGAATCTTGATTTTCTCACAGGGCAACATCTGGCAGAAGTTATCCGAGCTACCAAAGAAGCCTCCAAATCACGATTTTGATGGTTATCCAATCTATTCTGCAGTGCGGGCATCAGCTGAAAATTAACGGTGATTATCTTAAGACACTTGGGGATGGGAGCTCTCGTCCATCATCTTGGTTTACATGAGACTAGCACACAGCCTGAGCTATGATAGCTGTTCAATAAGCATGCGTGTCTCCACCTTGTGAGCGAAGCATTTTCCAGAAGCTCCAGTAGAACTGGTACCACATACATAATCCTACTCCTGCTTTAGAAGGACACTGACACGGGGCACCTGGGCAGCTCAGTTGGTTGAGTATCTGACTCCTGATTTCGGCTCAGGTCATGACCTCAGGGTGGTCGAGCTCCACGCTGAAGCTGGAGCCTGCTTAAGGTTCTCTCTCTCCCTCTGTCCCTCACCTCTGTGCATGTGCGCACTCTCTCTCTCTAAAAAAAAACAAAAAACAAAAAACAAAAACGAAACAACAAAAACAACAACAAAAAACCCCCAACACTGACGTTTTAGGGTCCCAGAGACTAATAGTCAACATTCTACATAAGTCACCGTGGCAGCCCAACAGTATTAAAATGCTCCTACAGCCGAGGACAGGGCTCCGAGGGGTGAGCACTGAGCCATGTAGCTTGGTGGTCAGATTGAGCATTCCAACCCTGATCTATCGGTCTCCGAAGACCATCTCTCTCCTCCACATCTGTTCTTATAAGACAAATAGCATCTCTTTCTCTAGAATTGACTTGGAAAGTCTAGATACGGTTGTTCCCAAACCCAGTCTCTAAATTTCGTGACCATTAAAAATAGACAAAGTGATGAAACAGACCAGAGATTTACAGAATTTTAGCATCCCACGCCCCCAGCCACCTTGCGGAGAACTGGTCTAACTCCCCTTTGCTCATTTAAAATTGCTGCCTTGACTTTCCAGTCAGATGTGTCACACATGAATGTCTAATTTCTTTTTGTCAATGTTTATTTATTTTGAGAGAAAGTGAGAAAGCATGAGCAGGGGAGGGGGAGAGAGAGAGGGGGAGAGAGAAAATCTTAAGCAGGCTCAGTGCTCAGGGCAGAGCTGGACAGGGGGCTTGATCCCACGACCTTGAAATCATGACCTGAGCCAATGTCAAGAGTCAGTCGCTCAACTGACTGAGCCACCCAGATGCCCCAAATGTCTCATTTCTAAGGACACAAGAGAAACAACTCACACATAACGCAGCAGTAAGTCATCAGGACGTGGTGAGGGAGGCAGAAGCCTGGGATTTCAGGCAGTGAACTGGGGAGGACAGCGGTGGCCCATGAAACTCTACCAGGACTCCCCTATGCGTGCCCGCCATTTCTAGGAGTATATTTTCTAGAAAGATTATCGAGAACCTTTGACAAGAACTCCATATGAAAGTTATAGTGCAGTATATGTTTTCTTTAATTGTCCGTAATTTGTGCGTGACCATGACAGAGTCTGTAAACCTTGGTGCATAGAGTGACCTCGGAGCCTCACAGTGAGGAAGGGATGTGAATTTCGAAGGTAACGAGTGGCGCCTAGAATTTACCTCTCTTACCCTCCGCAACTAGCAGACGGCAATGTGGTTCTGAGCCGGCGCTAAACACTGCAGCCACCCGGGAAGTCACGAGAGCACTGAAGCCTGCATCTCAACCAGTCGGTACTGGATACACTGAGCATCAAGCATCTCAAAAGCTCTTCGTGTGACTCCAAGGTGCAGCAGAGCCTGAGACCCACGTCCCTAGAAGATTCAATTGGAAGGGCTTAAAATCGCTAAAAATTAGAAGGGCTGGCTGTGCAATCATGTGAAATTGAGAGTCAGAAGCAACGTCCCTTGTGTGGCAACACGGCCTCCTATGGGCTGTTCCCAGCCCTGCTCTGAGTCTTCCCTGTACTTTCCTGCTGCAGAGCTGAGCTTTCTCCCGCAGAAACCATGCCACTTTTCTCCTCCGTTGCTTTGCTAACGCTCTCCCTCTTCCAGGAAACCCTCCCTAAATGACTCCTGCCTATTCTTGGCAATTCAACCTAAAAGGTCCAACCTAAAAGCTTCCCTATGATCCCCTAAGGTGTGGACCCACTGTGTTGAGTTGAAGGATCTGTTTCAGTGCCTGTGTCTCCGCTGGACCTCTGTGAACACCGGAAACCCATTCATTTTGGGTTCCCGTCCCCTAGGCCAGTAGCTGGAAATCACAGACAGTAAATGAGCAGGAGATGAAGTCAGGAAGCAGGACAGCATTAGAAAGAAGGGATCCGTTACTCGTTTATTCTAATATTAAGAAATGTATAGTCTTGGCAGGCATACGCGTGCGAGAGAACTTTGCTTTGCTGATGGTAGCCCCCAAAAGCTTAAAAAAAGAACACTATGGGGAAAAGGGGCAATGGAGAATTCGTTGCATCTTATATGGTGTTTATAAATCTGTTTCCGTTTTTCCTCTTTGTCCTTATGGTATGAAGCCAAGTAACCTAAAAGAATCCTAGTAGCCGCATTGTTTTCCTCCCGCCTGATGGAAATAGAAGATACTTAGATTCTACAAGTGGTCCTACAGAAGAAGCCTTCCCTCTGGGAGAGTACGGTGCCCTGAACACACTCTGCCAATGTTTGCTGCCCACCCTCGTCGATTTCTCCCAAGCTCAGGAGCCAAATGGCAGTGACACTTCAGAAACACCAGAACCTGGTAATTTATTCCTTGACTGTCTTCCCAGACAATTAAGGACCTAGCATCTCCTGGGTGCTAAGCAACCCCGGGGCTACTCTTTCCAGCAACTTCCGCAAGAGACGCCGTCAGAACTCCTTACAAACAATCAGGTCTTCAAGAGGCCCCTGGAGAGTGTCTGCACTTGAGGAAGCAGCGCTGGCGCCAAAGCGTGAGCGAACTCCTCCCGCCATGTGCAGCACAGGTTGTCAGAGATGGAGTTCTCGTCCGGGGTTCCTTGTGATCGCGTGGCACTCTGCGTCAGACTTTGCAGAATGACAGCGATTTGACCAAGAGTCCCCGGATGGCAGATGCTTTATGTACACTGTCAAGTTTAATGCGGTACAATCCAGGCGGTTCTGCCGTGCCCGGCATGTGGCGAGCCTGCTGAGGGCTGTCGACAGCCACACGTGGTGAGGAGGCAGCAGACTCGTGGGGTGATCGGCATTCAGAGGGAGCTAAAACATCATCTCATTCAGCCTCTTCGGATTGCAGAGGAACAAAGATGGACCAGAGAGCACAATGGTTTCTTGCTACAGAATCGTACGGGAGGCATATGCATGCCCCATCCCAATGTGGGGGCTTGACCTGGAGTCTTCTGCCCGTCTAACCTAAACTGGCTACTCGCCCTGTCCAAATACACCCGCTGCTTTTCAGAACTTCATTTGACTCTTCACCCTGAGGCTGCTTAAGGATGACTGATTGTATCAACTTGAGCAAGAGAAGCCGAAGCTGTACAAAGGGTCCATCTCCAGTCGCTCCCGCTCCGCGTCCCTATTGTGGCTCAAAGCCACCAAGTAATCCCTGCCGACATCCAGTTATTTTGTTGCCGCTCACCAAGTCTGGCCGACCCTTATCTTTGACCTAAAATTCCTTCAGAGTTAGTTCTTGGAATTTAAAGAGATTCAAACAGGTATGGGAGGGAAGCACTTCTATTAAGATCTTTGTCTCTTAAAAAAAAAAAGGAATAAAAGAAGAGCTAGAAGCCAAAAGGAAACATAATTATAGTTCTGTTTGAGGGAAATGTGAGTCTTTTGTAACAGTGGGTTAAGTTAATTTCAGCTGAACGTCATTCAACTCATCCAAAGCTGGTAGGGTATTTTAGAGAAGAGTACAGAGTGGAAATTGTAAGCAAAAAATAAAAATACTTGGTGTCTTAGAACTAGGATAAATTTTGTAAGTTTTCTTTTTTTAAAAAATTTTTTTAAATGTTTATTTATTTTTGAGAGAGAGAGAGAGAGAGAGCACGAATGGGATAGGGTCAGAGAGAGGAGACACAGAATCAGACGCAGGCTCCAGGCTCTGAGCTGTCAGCATAGAGCCCAATGCGGGGCTTGAACTCAAAAGCCGTGAGATCATGACCTGAGCCAAAGTTGGACGCTTACCGAACTGAGCTACCCAGGAACCCCTTTGTAAGTTTTCTTCATCAAACAGAGACAAAATGAAGAAGAAGGGAAAAACAGAAGTATGGTCTCGTTGGTCTGTTCTTCTCCAACCCATACATCAGGGCCACGTGTGGACAACACACGCTTTTATACACATACCTGTGTACCCTAAATCTCAGTGTCTTACACCATGATAATCATGATTTCATAATGATAATCTCCGTCTCTCCTCCTTTAAAGTAGAACAAAAACACACTGGCAGACACAACCCTTCCGCCCAACTTCCCCCATCGCTCCCATAATGTATCTTCCACCTAAAAAGAGCTGCCATCTATTTATAGTATCATGTTATCTGCAAATAGTGAGAGTCTCGCTTCTCCCTTACGAATCTGGATGCCTTGTATTTCTTCTTGTTGTGTGATTGCTGTGGCTAGGACTACCAGGACTGTTTTGAATAAAATGGTGAAGGTGGACATCGCTCTCCTGTTCCTGACCTTAGGGGAAGATCTCTCATAAAATCCTAAAGACTCCACCCCAAAACTGCTAGAATTGATCATGAATTCAGTAAAGCTGCTAGAACTGATCATGAATTCAAGATCGACAAACAGAAATCTCTTCATTTCTATACACCAATAATGAAGCAGCAGAAAGAGAAATGAAGGAAACAATCCCGTTTACAATTGCACCAAAAATAATAAAATATCTAAGAATAAACTTAACCAAAAAGGTGAAAGACCTCTACTCAGCAAACTCTAAAACACTGATGAGAGAAATTGAAGATGACACAAAGAAGTGAAAAGGTGTTCCATGCTCATGGATTGGAAGAACAAATATGGTTAAAATAACTATACTACTCAAAGCAATCTACATTTTCAATGTAATCCCTATCAAAATACCAATAGCATTTTCACAGAACTAAAGCAGCAATCCTAAAATTTGTATGGAAGCAGTAGACCCCAAAGAGCCAAAGCAATCTTGAAAAAGAAAAGCAAAGCCAGAGGCATCACAATTCCAGACTTCAGGTTATATTGCAAAGCTGTGGTGATCAAAACAGTATGGTATTGGCACAAAAATAGACATATAGACCAATAGCACAGAATAGAAAACACAGAAATAAGCCAACGATTATATGGTCAATTAATCTTCAACAAAGGAGGCAAGAATATTCAATGGGAAAAAGACTGTCTCTTATTTATTTATAATTTAAATTCAAGTTAGTTAACATGTAGGTTAGTATTGGTTTCAGGAGTAGAATTTAGTGATTCATCACTTACAGATAACATTCAGGAAAAGACTGTCTTTTTAACAAATGGTGTTGGGAAAACTAGACAGCAACATGCAAAAAGAATGCAGCCGGACCACTTCCTGACGCCATATGCAAAAATATTTTCAAAATGGATTAAGACCTAAACGTGACACCTGAAACCATTAAAATTCTAGAAAACAACACAGGCAGTAATTTCTTTAACATCGGTCATAGCAACTTCTTTCTAGATAGGTTTCCTGAGACAAGGGAAACAAAAGTAAAAATAAACTATCGGGACTACATCAAAATAAAGACCTTCTGCACAGTGAAGGAAACAATCAAGAAAACTAAAAGGCAACCCACAGAATGTGAGAAGATATTTACAAATGACACATCTGACAAAAGCTAGTATTCAAAATCTATAAAGAACTTATAAATCCCAACATCCCAAAAATAATCCATTTAAAAATGGCAGAAGACACGAACAGACCCTTCTCCAAAGAAGAAATAGAGATGGCCAACAGATACATGAAAAAGTGTTCAACATCACTCATCATCAGAGAAAAGCAGGTCAAAACTGCAATGAGATATCACCTCGCACCTGTCAGAATGGCTAAAATCGACAACAGCAGAAACAACAAGTGTTGGCGAGGATGTGGAACAAAAGAAACCCTCTTGCACTATTGACGGGAATGAAAACTGTTGCAGCCACTGTGGAAAACGGTATGGAGCTTCCTCCAAAAATTACAAATAGGACCAACCTATGATCCAATAATTGTACTACTGGGTATTTGCCCCCCAAAATACGAAAACACTAATTCAAAGGGATGCATGCACCCCTATGTTTATTGCAGCATTACTTAAAATAGCCCAATTATGGAAGCAGCCTAAGCGTCCATTGATAGACTAATGGATAAAGAAAATATGGTATGTATACACAATGTAATATTACTCAGCCATAAAACGAATGAAATCTTGCCATTTTCCATAACAGGCGTGGAACTGGAGAGTATCATGCTAAGCAAAGTCAGTCAGTCAGAGAAAAGCGAATACCATATCATTTTACTCACGTGGGTAACTTAAGAAACAGAACAAATGAGCAAAGGAAAAAAATGAGAAAGAGACAAACCAAGAAAGAAACTCTTAACTTTAGAGGACAAACTGATGGTTATCAGAAGGGAGGAGTCGGGGAATGGGTGAACTAGGCGATGGAGATTAATTACCGTGATGAGCGCTGAGTAACGTATAGAATTGCTGAATCACTCTACGGTACACATAAACTGATATTACATTGTATGTCAACTAAGTGGAATTTAAACAGAAACTTTTTAAAAACTTGATCTAAATAAATAAATTTTTAAAATAAAATTATAACTTCAAAAAAAAGAGTTGTCATCTAAACTAAAAAAAAAAAAAAAAAGAGCATTGACCTCTGAGCCAGGAGAGCTTGCTCACAGACAATTGATACAAAGTAATAACTTCAAAGCAAGATCCTCCCCTTCAGGAAGAGTTTGACTTTTGCCTTAAAAAATGGCACAATTTCTTCCTTATTTAGAGAATACACCTACACATAGTCCTTTTCTTCATTAAATTGCCTCAGAATGAACAAATCCTTTGACAGACTTTAAATCAAAACACTGGAGACAGGGGCATGAGTGACGAGCAGGTGAACAGGACGGGACCCTTGTCCCAACACACACACGGAAATACACACACACGGAAACACACACACACCAAAACACAACGCTGCGCTTCCCCTGGAACCAGTGACTGTGTCATGATTCCAAGACAACACTGATTATAAGACACACTCTTATCTTTCAGATGACTAAGAAAAATACTTTGCAAACGAAGCACAACCCCAGTCTGCGTATGAGACGCACGGACTGCTCACACCAGTCTCTCCTTACTCTGAGCACCTTTATTTATTATTCTGTCCTCAGGGATCCGGCCACTTCTCCTGCCTTTGCTCGCCCTGGTCGCCCTGCACTAGGCAGTCCTTCTGCATATCATATATCTCAGTACGAATTCCTTTTCACCTACATCTTTCCTTGGATCCTTCCTTCTATTGGTCGGCTTTCGGTAAGTGGTGCCGCGGTGACAAATGCCACTTAAACCGCCGGGGCTTAAAACAGCAAAAGTTGAGGTCTCGCTCCTGTGAAATGGGTTTTGCAAATTGGCTGTGTTTCTGCCCCGCAGGCCCCGATGCTGGGATCCGGTTGGAGCGAAGGGCCCCTATCAAAGGCAAGTGGACCTCAGCGCAGAGGGAAAGAGAGACCGCAGACAGGTAGTGGCAGCTCCTGTGGCCTCTGCTCAGAAATACACACGTCACTACTCCCAGGCCGTTGACTCATGCTCACGTGGTCAAGCTTGTGAGGATCGGGCGTGGGGTGTGCTCCTTCCACACGTGGACACGGGAAGGAGGGGCCTGGAAGGAGCAGTCCAGTGGAAGGGCAGTGAATACTTTAAACAACAATTACACTCTGTCATTAAGCCGTTAATGGTCGCTTCACAAGAAATTAGAGAATACAGTCATTCTACCAAAGAACAATATTTGCTCTACCAATAACACGTTTATACCCTGCTGCTCTGTTTTCACGCCTTTTTATTTAATAACTTTTCTTTTAAGCGAAAAATTATATATAATTTTTGGAGGTATCTTAAGTGTCGGTGAAACTCAATCTGATGGCTACCGACACACTCACGACATACCGAAGCGCCATCAATGGGACAGCCAGGACAAAGTCTGGGACTAAGTCTACACACACAGAGGCTCGGGAACTGCACCTGCAGTTGTCCCCTGGTCAACAGCAAGCCTCAGCCATCATTGTTCGGAAGATGCATTTCAATTGCACATTTGTTGAAATGTGAAAAAAACGCATATTGCAATCAATGAAATACCGTACTTGTGCTCATGTGCGAATCGAATGAGGCCGACAGATCACTTCTTCAATGTTCTACCCCTTTGCTCCTCAAAGTGTGACCTGTGGTTCACGGCTATATCGATATATCCCTGGGAACTGGTTAGCCACACAAAACTGCCAACCCCAACTAAGACCCACTGACTCGGAACATTAACAGATCTGCAGGGGATCCCCGTGCCCATGTAAGCACCGTAAGGAGTATTCTAAATGACATCGGTGTCATAGCTGGTAAGTGCATCATAACAGAGTGAACGCACACACACATGCACGCACGCGTATCTCAGAGACGATGGGCTGACTCCCCACTCCTTCCTGCACCCCGGGGCTCCAGCACGTAGGGCAAGAGGAAAGAGTTCTCTCATTCAGCAAGGGTGACAAGGATGGACTGGATATCTTAACCCTGACCACAGTGAAAATCACCTGGAGAAGCTTTTTGAAAATACCGAAGCCTGGGCCTCACTTTTGGAGATTCACTTAGCTTGGGGCGTTTGACTGCTGGATAGCCTGGCGGAGGCTTCCCTTTCAGGGGGCTGGGGGTGCGGTGGGGAACAGAAGGGAGGTCTGTTTGTGAGCTGCGAGCGGAACCGTCAAGCTCTCTTGTGAGCCCCCGAGTCCTCACCTTCATTGGGGGCCACTGTGTAAATAGGACCCAAATTAGGGGCAGGAAAGAGAAAGACTTGTTGCCTGGGGTTTAGAGCCCATGGGAGCCAGGATAATAGGAGTAAGTAGCATAAGGAGGGCTCGGGATTGGATCTGATTGCAAAGTCACGTGTAAACAACCCACGCACACATGACATGAGGAAACCACACTAACTTAAAGTCCAAAGACCCGGATCATCTATTCTTTAACCCGAAAAAAAAGCAGCTCAATGCCCCCAGCCTTGGTGCCCTGTTCTGTGAAATGGGCTTAAAAATAATAACTGTCCCCCGCCAGCCTCCCTCCACACGTCGTGGGATTCCGAGGTTTACAGAGATGCTCTTTATGAAACGAATCTTACCCAGGTGCCATGCCGAGACACGGCGTGTTCATTTTTGCACACACGTTTTTAGAATGGTTTTTAGTTTATCTCCGTGAAGAACTACAGATTATTTATAATTTAAAAGAGATTGCCTTTTATCTTCTATCATTTGAGGGTAGGTAAACAAGCCAAAATCAGGAGTTTCAAACTGGGTTGGCTAAATTTGGGCACCATGAAATATTTTTCAAGCGCACCTGGGGGTGGGGGGGTTGGTGATTTTTTATTTCCACACTTGAACCAACTTATGAGAGAATATATTATCTGAATTTAGTTTGACTTCCAAATCATGTCTCCATCTTATGGTGACATATGTGGTTCTTTGTAAGGAAAGCCTAAAATTACATCAGAAAATAAGCAGTAAAAATATTGCCACCAATGGGTAGAATATTTGGAATGAGATTTGTTTTGGTATCATTATCATTTTCCTCTGACAACATTTAAGGGTTTTGTTTTTTTACTACATATATATATATATAATTGATGATATTTGTTTTTGTACAGTTAAAGCAGCATAATTTAGGGGCGCCTGGGTGGCTCAGTGGGTTAAGCAGCCGACTTCAGCTCAGGTCATGATCTCTCAGTCTGTGAGTTCGAGCCCCGCATCGGGCTCTGTGCTGACGGCTCAGAGCCTGGAGCCTGCTTCCGATTCTGTGTCTCCCTCTCTCTCTGCCCTTCCCTGGTTCACGCTGTGCCTCTATGTCTCTCAAAAATAAATAAACATCAAAAAAAATTTAAAAAGCAGTATAATTTAAGAGAGTTTCATATACGTGCCTGTATCCACACTTGTTTATATAGGTTTATATGTATATGTATGTGTATGAACATTCATATTCACGCATAGTGATTTTAAGAGATGGTGAACTTCTGGCATTTTTAACAGTCCCTTAGGCTGTCAGGGTCACGGACAGAGAAGGAGTCTGCCTGTTTATCTGGTACCTCTAAACACCTGAGAGATGGCGTTATTACTAAAACAAGTCGATCTTCTTCATGTACTCTGCCTTTGAAATGTCTCGTCATCTTGAGTCGGGCCACCATCACCCAGACTTCTGAAGTGAAAAAAAAAAAAACTGCTTTCACTCAAGCTACTGACAACAAGATAAAAAATTCATCCAAAATTTCATCCCAAAGGATAAGAAATTCCAAAGGGAGGAGGAACGCGGCTCCCCCACATTGCTTCGCTCGGATGTCAACACCACATCTCCGGGACGCTCCCAAACGACGACTGCTGCTTGACGACAGAGGCAAAACGTAGCTGCGATCACTCATCTCACGGGGAAAGTGGTACACGTAATGAAAAAAGCCTCCGTGCGTGAATCTTGACTTCTACTTTGGGCGACGAAAACCAGGATTCACTGGGAGTAAGAAGATGAAGGCCCCTATATGATCTTTCTCCCTCCACCCAGTTCTACTTTTCATCTTCGAACTAGCGATATTCCGATTTTAAACAATAGCCATTTTACCTCCGATCCAACTGTATGTTCTTGGAAGTTAAAGATGATCCCGCAGCTTATAGTGAGAAGCTCAAACCTCTTTGCTGTGCTGGGGGTGGGCAGCAGAGCACGAAAAACTACCTTCATGAAACACACTTTCCTCTGGCCTGTCTAGAAATACAGCGTGAGGGCAATCAGGAACCTCTGCAGAGGACTCCCCTCAGCGGACTAAAATCCGGAAAAGAGAAAACAGAAACTAGAGCTGATCATAAGAAGAGAGGGATTTTTTTTCCTTTGTTGGCTTTTTGGGGGGGGGGGTCATTGGGGGCTAAGGGATATGGGACACATGCCGAACTACATTTTCGAAATTAAGAGTTATATAAGGTAAGTAGAGATAAAAGGGAAGAAAAGATTCATGTTCGGGAATTTTTGTTTTCAAAACAACTCAGTCCTCTCTGTGGTGTTAAGGGATAATCGGCAAAAGGTAGTCCTTTCAACTCAAGTAACAAAGGGAAAACTAGGCTTTGATCACTTCAAAGGAAACCAAATACTGCAAATGGGAAAACCTTAAGAACAGATGGAGAAGGAGAGTACGAGCCTGCGGGAGTGTAGTAGTAAAGTAAAACAGCCCCGGAAAGACACAATAAAATAAGCCCGAATCCCATGGATGCACCTGTGGTGTAGACACTGCTGCGGTTCTCGGTGCAGGCTGTCAGCAAGCCTGCGGTCTGGGGGTGAGGATGCAGAACGGGGTCAGAGAGACGAGAAACCAGATGCAACCCTGAAGGGGTGCAGGGCCTCATCAGTTTAAGTCAGGGAATTAAAAGTCGTGAATGATTGGGTTGCTCTGTCTAAAGACTGGGTAGGGAGACAGCATAAAACAGCAGGAGGCATGAGCGGTGAGGCGCCGAGAAGTCCTATCGCCCCGTGAGCCCATCCCTCTGAATGGGGTGCCCAGATGCTGGGCCTGGGTCCAGACTCTGGGAATGAAACCTGGGTCTTGAGCCACATTCCAGAACCGTGACTTCGATGCAAGCTGGCTCCCGCTGGACTACTGAGGACACTTTGTAACCAGGAAGATGAACCAAAAACTTAGAGACGATGAAGCAGCATTGACACTTTGGTGTGGAATTTAGGAATAAACTAGGCAATTGTCGTTTCGAACAAACGATCTGTCATGTTCAGTCACTAGAAACATGCGTGGGATTTCAGCACACCAGAGTGTGTGACATGGCGGCCCTGGGGTAAGATTCGCCTTTCTCGTTGACTGTAGACTTGTGGTTTTGGGTTGAAAGGAATACGAGGATTTGATTAAGTCGGCAAAGAGCGTGTGATAGTTTAAGAGAACCTGATTTATCCACGTATACGTTTATAAGAGCTAAGTGCTTAGAAGGAATTCGCTCGCTGGGTCTGTAAGTCTGTCCTGACAGGAATAAGGAGCGCTTCAGACGTATTAAATTTTGAGAACAGAGTTTTTAAATGCTGATGGGAATTTAACCAGTTGAGTTTCTGAGTTTGGTTGGTTGGTGGTGTGAATCTTATTTAACATAAGAGCTAATCAAACAAATATTTTAAAAATGGCTTTTCAACTTTAAAACCTGAGCATTGGTTTATACAAAAATTATTCTAAATAGCTTTTTTGAGACAAAATCTTTACCGAAATTTTTTAAAATCTAAACTACTATACACCTCACATAGAATCAGAAAAGTGTCACATTTTGCTTTGAAAGCCAAGGAGGGTTGTTTCCTTTTCTTTCGTAGCCATTCGGAGGGAGAAAGAATGATCCCAATATTGCAGCTAATTTTAAAGCCTCTACTATCTTGAACGCTATCTTTTTAGTGTAGCGTCTAGGTTGCAACCATTCAGCTTACCGTCGATAATAATATAATGATGATATTTTTAGCAGTTGGGTTTTTTCAAAGTGTGTCTGCTGGCATATCTCATCAGTGTTTTCTGCACAGCAACCGAAAGCAATCTGTACTCTGGATCTTCTCTTCATCCACTTGAAATCTGAAGGCACAGCGCTTTGCTTAATCATTGTCAAGTGTCCTCGGACTTCACAGCTAAGACTACTCCATTTCTAGAATTCTCCCCCTTGAGGCTAGAGAGAAAACTAATGGCTTCAAAGCTAAAAGCCCTTTATCATGAGAAGGGCTTAGCGTGGTGCGTATACGAGGTGGGTGCTTCACACACATGGCCCTTCTTCTTAGCACCCTAGCATCGAGCCTTCACTGCTTTAATCCTCCGGGAGAAAAAATGTGGCCAAGACTGGGAGGCAGGAGCCCTGGGAAGATTTTAGATGGCATCTCCAGGACTTAGAAGATGCAGCCTTTCCAGGGGTTCATGTATAACCTGCCTTCTCTGGTTATACTCAGCCATCGGAGGACTGACCCAGATAGAGTGGGAACACTTTTTAGTCCCTTTCTTCAAACTCCTCCCCTCTGGTTTTCCCTGTGCTCATCTGGGGATCCCGCCCAGCCTGTCTGAGCCCCCAGGTTCTGTTTCAGGGACCTTAACTTGATTCCTGCACCCAGTGGACCACGGATGGGCCTCAAGGGGAATCCTGGCCTTGTGTGCCAAATTTAGGGTAAATGTAAATGGTGTCATTTTATGGTGAGAGGACTCATAAGTGCCATCCTATTGGCAAACGATTCCACAGTCGGAAAGGTTGAGGCCAAGCGGTGCAGGTACTTCCTGGCTCCACCCCACTGTCCAAACGTCCTCGCCTCCATCCATGGCCTGGGATCCCGGTGAACTGACCCTGTGGGCAGGTAGACAAGTCAGCCTCAGCAGAGCTGTCGGGGGCTGCCCGGGTTACTCTGCAAGAACCGGTGTCAAGTTTACACGGCCAAGGAGTCAACCGTGAGGCATGTCAGGCACATTGACACAGACATCGAAGGTGTTTTCAGATGACAGCTTGAGTATTTCAGCGCAGTAGATTGACTGAATTTTGACAAGACCCTGCAGGAAGCACCCAGATGCCTGTCAACCTGATGATGACGTGTCTTGATGGCCCTCCACTAGGACAAAACTCTTCACACGGATTTGCTGCTCACCTCCACTCCTGTGCCCACCCAGGTGCCCGCCCCAGCAGGGATGCAGGGATGGGTCACCACACCCACCGCCCTGGGGAGCACTTCAGCTTCAGGGCAGGGAGGGGACCCCACCGGCCAGGCTCATGGGTAGAACCTGAGGCAGCCTCCTGTCTCTTCTGAGCAAGACGACCAGCTGTGGGTGTTAGCACTGGAAGTCCTGTGTCCCGGGACACCCCTCAAATCCTGAAAATCGATATGGTTGTTTGCCCTACAAATAAAAAGCCTTAAATTTCCCTCTTTTGTGGGAGTCTTCTGAGCTCCATCCTAAATCAAGAGAAGGGAGGGGGCTAGATGTCCTGGAAAAATGTGTCATTTGAAAACACATAAAAACTTCTGTGTGCGGAAAACTGCCTTTTTTTGCAAAAGATCGAAGTGTCCCTCCACCTGGGGCACAGGACACCCATCCCCTGCTCAGTGGCACGCTTGGCTCTGGGCCGGGGGGGGGGGGGCAGCTGGTTTTGATTCAAGCAGTATTTGACTTTAAATCACAGTTAAAGGAAAAGTTACTTCCCTTCAGGCTGTCATGTTTTCATCCCCTTGTTTCCCGTGACAATCTCCTTCTCCTCTTGGCCTACACATGCTTCCCTTCACAAGACTCTCCTTTGGGCAGACATTGTATTTTATTCATATTGTTATTTATTTTCACAGCAAGCCATCTTTATTTGTGGCTGACGCATCCCATAGATTCATGATAAGGAAAAGATGGAATCCCCTCTTCCAACAGTGGCTTAAAAGGATCCTCCAGAATTAGCCATGTGTAGGAATCTTTGATAAATGAAGCCAGCCAAATACAAGTTAGTTGCATTGAAGAGTGCACAATCTATTATTCTACTGAAAATACTGTTGTAGAAAACATTTCCAATTAACTCATCAATGCAAAATTGTTTTTTTATATTTAATAGAATGTGAGAACAAGGAACAGACCCTTAATTTATCTAGTACAGTGCTTTCGTGTTGAAGAAAAGAGAAATGGATTCCAAAGAGATTACATGCATTGTTTAAGGTGACTCACCTTGTCATAGAGTTGGGTCCAGGACCCGAACTCCTGGTGTTCCTTCTGTGGTCACACTCTTTCCGATTCACGCCAGGTTAACAGAGGGCAAGGTCTCAAAGAGGATGAGTTGTTCTCGAGGCCGGCTACACATTTTTTTTTTCAAAGCTACAAGATTTATTTATTTATTGAAATATAACTTATTGTCAAGTTAGCGTACAGTGTATACAGTGTGCTCTTCACTTCTGGAGTAGATATAGGAGTGCTGATTCACAGAGGCACATGCACCCCAATATTTATAGGGGCACTATCAACAATAGCCGAATTATGGAAGAGACCAAATGTCCATCAACTGATGAATGGATAAAGAAGATGTGGTTTATATATATAATCGAATACTACTCGGCAATGAGAAAGAATGAAATCTTGCCACTTGCAACAATGGGGATGGAACTGGAGGGTATTGTGCTAAGTGAAATAAGGCAGGCAGAGAAAGACAGATAAGTTTTCACTTATATGTGGAAATTGAGAAACTTAACAGAAGACCATGGAGGAAGGGAAAGGGGAAAAAATAGTTTCAAATCGAGAGGGAGGCAAACCATAAGAGACTCTTAAATATAGAGAACGAACTGAGGGCTGATTGGGGTGGCAGGGGAGAATGGGTGATGGGCACTGAGGAGGGCACTTGTTGGAATGAGCACTGGGTGTTGTACTGTAAGCGAGGAAGCATGGGAATCTACTCCAGACGTCATATTTTAAATGAAGCTAACATTGCTGCAGTCGCTGGCTAACACAGTTCCATTTGTAGATGCCTTATCTAGGAGCCTTCAGCACCCCCCGGGTTCCCCTCCAGGGCAGTACAGGAGTGGGCCCCACACCTGTACTTCCAGCCAGCCCCCTGGCCCAGGGACATTTGACAATGTCTGCAGACACTGTTATCATAACTAGGAGGTTTGCTACTGGCACCCATTGGGTTGGGGTCAGAAATGTCACTAACACCCCCTGCGATGCGCGTGACTGGGCCCCCAGAGCAAAGAATCCAGCATCGGTTTGTTTCGTGCCCAGGGGGAGCGAAGGGATTCTCAGGCTGGTCCTTTAGCACTTACGGGACTTTGGAGACAACACAGCCCAAAGCTGGCACATTTATGGAAGATGCTTGCTGTTTCTGAGACTGAGAAAACCACCTTCCTTTTAGAGAGAGCCAGAAGAGACTGTCACTTAAAAGCAAAAAACTCTAGTCTATGGGGAGAAAACATCCCCCCGCCACCCCGCCCAGTTATTAGGAAAACTAGCATCTGATGAAGGCTGTTGACAGGGATGCTAACGATGTCAGCAGTGTCGCTAAGGATTTTACAGCCCCTCTCTGCTGGAATGGTGTCAGACCCTGGGACCAGAAGAAAAACAAACAGGAAGGGAATCCTTCAGGGAGCAGGTGTTAGCACAATACAGAACTCTTTGGAATGCTTTGCAAATTCACTGTAAAAAAAAAAAAAAAAAAAAAAAAACTATTGAAACGTCCCCACAATGACCCACATGTAAATCTTCATAGCAGTATTATTCAGAATAACCAAAAAGTGAAAACAATCCGAATGTCCATCAGCTGGTGAACAAAATGCGGTCTGTCCGTACAATGGAACACTATTTGGCAATAAGAAGGAAGAAAGGACTGACGTGGGCTACCACAGGGAGGAACCTTGAAAACGTTGCGTTAAGTGAACAAAGCTGGACTGAAAAGACTGCATATTGTAAGATCCGACTAACGGGAAATGTCTTTTTTTTTTTTTTCTTTACAAGAGGCAAATCTATAAAAACAGATTAGCAGTTTCCTAGAGTTGAAAGAGGGAACAAAACCAGAGATTTAGTGCAAATGGGCTTAGGGGTCTGTGGGGGCAGTGGAAATGTTCTAAAATCGGATTTGATGACGACGGCATGTCAGCCAATTTACCAAACGTCATCGAACTGAACATTTAAGGCAGGTGATATGTAAATTATGCCTCACTAAGGCTCTTACCAAAAAATCTATCAGAGGTGGAAGGATTTATTTCCCCCTGGTATTTGGTAGAGAATGTTCTAGAAAGAACACTTCAGTGGGGGAAGGGGGGAAGATATTACATCCTAGTCCAGATTCTACGTATAATTAACCGCATCACTGAAGACGAGGCACTGATAGGCTCCCGGACTGCTTCCTAAACTGCAAAGTGACCGAGAGCCCTCGGTACTGCCTGTCTCTCATGCCGTGCGATTTGGTTAACTGACGACTCATATTTCAACAGAAGAGCAGCCAGCTACAGCTTGCCTCGTGGGCCTGCGTCATTACTTTATAATAATCAAGTCGCATCTGAACTTCACTTTGGTTTACAGAAAGTGAGTGACTGCGCTGACCTCAGGCCAGGACCATGTGCGGAGCTGACGCACTCTCTCTCCCAAACTCACCCTGTAGCAATATCTCACAGAGACACAGGGACTGTCTGCACCCAGGGAAGGGCCAGGGCGGGGTCTCTCCTCGGAGCTTCTCGATTCTCAAGCAGGTCCGCAAATGCCCAAGGGGGCTTCTCTTCCCCTTCTAAGTCAGGCCATGGTGCCGCTTCACCCACTTTGGACAACAGCCTGGCCGTCAGCAGCCTAGACTCAGACCCCACCGGCAGGCTCACCCTCGCCAGGCTCACCGTACTTAGGGGATGACCAGGGAAGGTGCGGGCGAGCAAGCAGGGTCACCTGAGGAGAACCCCCGCCTTTGCAAAGGGTCAGGGAATACGACAGGCCCTCCCACCATTGCTCTATGCCCCTCTGCTCAACAAGGAAGCAGGAAATGTCCACACCACGTATCTGCAGGAGTCCCAGGCAGCGCTGTCCTCACACTCACCAAGAAGTCTCACCAGGTGGGCTGGGACACGAGGGCTATAGGGTCCACTACAGACCATATGCAGCTGTATGGGTTGTTGACAGCACAAGGAAGGCCAGGTCAAGGGGAGGGAAGCAGGGGCGATGTCCATTCCACGCCCTGCTCGCCAAGCTCAGTGCCCCCATGCAGGACGGTGACCATGCCAAGGAGGGGCACTTTTTCTCTTTGGAACCGAGGCACTGTCTGGACCAGGGGGATGCCTGCATGCCACTGTACCACTATGCCTGTGGGGCATCAGAGCGTCCCTCCCCAGCATCCTCTGCGCCTTCGGGAAGAACCGCTCCTGCCCTCTGCCTGCAGTCTCCTCTCCAGCTGCCTCAGGTTGGGTGGTTGAGCAGGGCCCAGACACCTTCTGGTTGGTCCAGTTCCTGTCCCAGCCTCCTCCCCACCTACCACTCCATATCCGAATGGCCCCCCAAATTACCCTCTTTACCCTCAGCCAAATACAAACATCCTCATGAGGATACGTGCCTCTTAGTCCAGCTGAGACCCCCTCATCCTGCGGAGGTGACTCAGGACCCAGCCCCCTTGTGATTTGAGGGCAGGGCGCCTCACCAGCCCTGGCTACACATCACCAATTTGCGTGATCCCCGCAGGGACCTCACAGGATGCGTCTTACTCTCCCTATTTCGCAGAGGAGAAAACTGAGGCTCACTAAAGTCGAAGCGTCCCAGACCCAGGGCAGTGGCAGGTCTATGTGACTCAACCTCTCTCTTAGATTCCCTAGGATCCTCTCCCCTTCGCCTTTCAAAACCCACTCTGTTCCCTGCTCAGACGATGCCTCACCCGTGCTGACTTTCGCAATCACCGTGGACAAAGGGGCCCCTCTCGCTGGAGTCTGCTTTTGCCTCCCCCTCTCCTTTCATGGTCCTCATACCGTGGGCTGCACTCGAGTCGCTTTTGGTGGTCATTATTAAAATGATTTCAAATGATGCCAGAGACGAAATCTCCTTTCATAAGCAGTGTTGGAAACCCCATTTTATTTCCCTGGCCTCTAAGTATGAGCAGCCGGGAGAGTTCCATGAATACTGAAAAGAACTTTGTCACTCTATAGAGGGAAGAACATTGGTCTTCCTTCCTATCTCTTCTGGGTCCTTAAGAAGAGGGGGAGGTCACCCTAACTCAAAATATTTTCTAAAATACAGCCACTCCCATTCCCAAATTTCCACCCATGTCATGCGTGGCAAAAACTATTTCAGCAAGTATCATGACAATCACATCCCACCATTTGCCTAATGTCATCATTTCCAAGGAGGGCTCCCTCGCAAGGAGCGACACTTGGCCAGGCTGTACCGAATCCGGAGGACGAGCTAAGAAGGCCCAAACCACGGGCATCATTAGACAGAGGGTCCAGCCTTTATACCTGTGGGGAGCCAACATTTAATATCAAGCGTGTTGTTTCAGTGGGAGCAACGGACTCAGAAGAGATCTACCTTTCCAGAAACAACTAATTATTTCTCGTGCTGAAACAATCCAGCTGCGTCTTCTTAGACCATGTTACTTCCCAAGTCCTCTGAGGTGATTTGCCACTCTGTCACTGTATTACTAAATTATGGGGCCGAATTCTCCCAATTAAGCATTTAAGTCAAAAAAAAAAAAAAAAAGGAAGAAGAGAAGAGGAAGGAAGAAACATCTCGTGGCATCTTTTGCTAAACTTTAAAGAAACTGGAGACCTGTGCTTGCCAAACGGTGAGTGCTAGATCCTGAGGGCCGGCCCCGCTTCAGGCGAGCTAACAGATGTTTGTTCTCGAGCACATTTTCCTCTCAATGGCCTTTTGAGGATATTATAAACTTCCTGACGTGGTATTTCACTGGAAATGGGTTTTTTAAAGATTACTTCGTGTTCATAAAAACAATCCAACAAGCATTTTGATATGTATTGGCGTATATGACTCAGATGAGATTTAGCCCACAAGGAAAGGTAGAAACTACGAAGGGGAACACACGCACACACACTTGGCTGGGAACCTTAAAGCACCCCTGCTTTCTTCCCTCTTTTGGCCAGCCTCCTTCTGGGTGTTCCTAGTATAGACCAGAGCATTGAACCAGGGAGGAATTCTGTCCCCAAAAGGGTATACAGCAATGACTGAAGACATTTTGTTTGTCCCAACTGGGC
Organism: Paguma larvata; assembly: GCA_030068075.1. NCBI lineage: Eukaryota > Metazoa > Chordata > Mammalia > Carnivora > Viverridae > Paguma > Paguma larvata. Next base: position 6,956,015 of record CM057826.1, read on the forward strand.
ATGCTAATGGCATATAGCAGGTAGAGGCCAGGGATGTTGTTCAACATCCCGCAATGCACAGGACAGCCCCCAACAACAGAATTATCCAGCCCGAAATGTTAGCAGGTATCGAGGCTGAGAGACCCTGGTATAGACAGAAGGTAATTTTATCCATGTTCAGATCACTGTGGATGAGACGGGTTTTCTGCCCATGTTGAGTTTATAGTCTACATGCACAGACACAGAAACACACATTTCCGATGTAATAAGGAAGTGTTCTCCGTAACAAGGAGTGCTGTACTGGGGACTCTATCTTGTCAAGAACGAGGGGGAATGTACTTGACATAGTCAACGATGAAGAAAGGGATTGTCAGAGAATGTAGGCCTGCAGTGGATAAGTCAGAACTGGCCAAACTTAGGAGACGGGAAGGGGCCACAGGTGTGTAGGCACCTCCAAGCCTCTGCCTTACCAGGTGGAAAGCAAGGGAAGGGAGGGTCAGCTCTTGTAGTACTTTGGATGGATGCCAAGCTTGGGCTTTGTCTATCAGATCATCTTGTGTCAAGGTCATCACCCTGATGCCTGGGTGGAGGATGAGTGTAAGGAAAGTCTTGGAGCCACGAGGACCAGGTGTGAGGTTACTCTAGAAAGGGGTCATGGGTGGTGGTTATGGAGGAAATGGATCAGAAACAAGAAAAGGGAGAGTCAAAGCTTGATGAATTTGCATGTAGGAAGTAAAGAAAGGGAAGGTTCTAGAATGACCTCTCCAAAATTCTAGCTTGGATGGCTGGTACTTCCTGACTCCTGAGATTTCCTGACCTATTGGTGCTTTGACCTCTTTGCTCCAGTGACCCTTTCTCCTCTCCACCTTGGCCATCTACAGAATAGTCAGGCCTTTGTCATGGCCAGAAATTTCAATCAGAACTCCTGATTTCAATCATCTATTATTTGACTTCCTCCCCTCAGCTTCTAGAATATTTGTTCCGCACTCTTGATGCACCAAAGCATCCAGTCTTTCTCAGGCTACCTCATCCACTGTCCCTCTACACTTTTTGCTTTTCTGCGTGTCTGGTTTAGAGTCCCTGATCCACGAATAAAAACCACCACCTTGACCACACCCTCCAGTCTTTTCTTCTCTCTCCTTTCATTATCTGGTGCCTATGAAGACCTTCATCCTTACACAGGGTCTCTCTGTACTCCTTCCTACAGCTGCATGTGAATCTACAATCATCTCAAAATAAAGGTTTGATTTAAAAAAAAAAAAGACACACACCTTAATCCTGGATGAAGCTAACTATCTGGCATGCCCACAATTGAACAACTAAAGTTACTAGATACACCATCAGGCTGATTCATGATCTCGAACCTTCCAAGGAACCTCTCCCAATCACCCTTTTCATCTCTGCTCATCCCCTACTTTTATTATTGACTGACCTATGTGTGAAACACGTGTGGACCGCAGCTTGATTTTGCCTTGGTCTCTGGGATGGAAAAAAGACCACTTTAGCATGCGTGCCAAAGGACGCTGAGAACCCTATCTTCAAAGGACCCCTAATCTGTCTTCTGCTTCTGCCATCCAAAGAAATTTCTCTCAACAAGGTCACTAAAGCCTTCATCTGCCAAATCCAGAGGAAGTGAGTGCGATATTACTTGACCTCTCATTAGCATTTAACGCATTCCCTGTCTCTGAAAACATTTTGCTCTCTTGGCTGCTCTGAGTCCAGTGTGGCAGATTAGGAAAGTTTCAGCCCGTGTGACTTTGGAAACTTAACCATTCTTTTCTGCTTGTTTTGTGCTGCATGAAAGAGAGAAGTAGAATGCTTCCTCTCATTTCTTGGGGAGGTTGGAAGTTTAGGTTTCCCTGTTTTCCATGGAAAAGCAAATCATCCATACCTTCACTTGCTCTGGCTCTGAGTTTAATGGGCCATGAAGAGTAAGAAGAAAGTACGTTTCCAAGTATTAGTGAATATAAGGAGGGTGGGGGAAGAGGAAGTACAAGGAACCAGTGGAGGGATAAGGAGGCAATGGAAAGATGGCTATCAGATGAAATCCACAGTGGGGAGGAGCTGATATCTGAGAACCACTGAGACGGGGAAGAGCCATAATCCAGGCAGCACTGGGAGAGTGAACCCATCGGAAGCCCACAGTGGAGACCGTTGCTTGAGTGCCCAGGGCATCAGCAAGAGTTGAGCCTTGACTGACAATCCTCCAGGCTTCTTTATACAGGGAACTTTCCATTACTTGCACAGAGTTAAGTTCCCTTTGTCTATACCCACACCAGAGAGAATTCCTCTCTGTCCATACCAGCACCTTATGCATTGACGCACCCAGTCATGCTCCAAGATTGCGTCTGGTTCCCATTTCATGACTCCATGTATTTAAAAAACTCCACCCATAAACCCAAAGCATGAGGTCTGGTCACAAAGTGGGACACAAGTGTCCTCCTCTTAAATGTAAAGATGAAGAGGGATAAAATATATAAGCTCAAGGGACACGAGTTAGGACAGGTGTTAACGAGAATAGAAACCCCTTCTACTACCTCTTCTGCCATTGCACTAGCTTCACTAGATACTTTTCTCAGTCTTATTTGTTGGTTCTTCTCCTCTTCATCTGACCCTTAAATGATGAGCCCTTCAAGACTCAGTCCTTTTTACTTCTTTTTGTACCAAAATAATCACATCCATTACCATGTGTTTACAGAACATCCATATTCTGATGACATCAAACCTGATACATTCAAACTTCACTTCTGAATTCCCAACTGAGACACCTGACTACTTACTCAACGTCCACACTTGCATATCTCACAGACAATCCCAAACTTCTCATGTCCAAGGTTACAGGGCTCGTATGACTTTCTCCTGCTTATCTCTCCAGCCAAACGTCCAGCTATTCTCCCCTCAGTCTTCCAACACAACAGCGCTGGGCCCTCTTTCGGTTCACAAACATGACATACTCTTTTTCATCACAGGCGCTTTGCACATGATACTGCTTCTGCCCAGAATGCTCCCTGCACCACATTGTTTGCTCCTATAGTTATTACTCGAACTGTCATTCCTTGGAGGCACTTCCTCGTCACTCTGTATCTAGAGTAAGACTCCCCTGTTGTTTTCTATGTATATACCCTCTGTAATATTAATCACGATGAGCATTTATCTATAGTGTCCTTCACCGCCTACTGACCCATAAATTTCACAAGGGCAGTGACTATGCTAGTATTCCCAGCACATGGAAAACTACCTAATCCATAGAAGATGCAAATGAATGAATGGTGGGGATTGTAGCTAAGATGGATATAAAGGAGGAGAAGAAGTTGGAGAGGTGTAGGGAGGTCAGTAAAGGGATGAATTTCATTTTAGATGTGTTGACCTTGGGGAACCTAGAGAACAAATGGAAGGATCAATTCAGGAAATGATTGGATGTATGAGTGTAAAGGCAACAGAGGTCAGAGATAAAGATATAGGCAGGGAGTCATCAAAACTGTGGCCAAAACCAGGAACAAGAATGTGATGGCCCAGGCAAAGTGAGGAGAGAAAGGAGAACAGGGAGCCAAGAATAGAAAACCACCAAGAGGTACCTGTCACTCAGTCACCACCAAGTCCTCCTGCCCAAACTCCTCTCTCTTGTCTAGTGTCTGGGTCAGGAACTTTAAATGTAGAAGAAATGCTGGAAGAAATAGCAATGGAGACCCTCTATGCGTTCTTTGTCCGATGCCTACCTTTGACCCTGCAGCATTCCTGCAGAATTAGACTGAGCCTTGAGGGTCTAAATGAATACGCCTGTGTATAAACTTCAATAAGAGCTGAGGGTAGAGAGTGAGATTAAACCCCTTCAGGGCACTGAAGCTGCTTGCCCATGTTAGTCTCCCATCAAAAATTTGGGAGAACCCCTTAGTTATGAGTCACCATGGCAGGTTCAGAGAATGAGTGGTGACCAAAACAAAACTGGTCACAGCCCACAGACAGTTCATGGTTAGTGAGAGGGGGCCATGCAGACAAGGGCTGGTTAGTGGAGGCTGTGCTTTCCAGTAAATTTCTTTCTCCTCCATCTTATCTGGGCATATGGCTGTCCTGGCTGCCCAGACAGAAACTACATTTTTCAGCCTCCCTTGTCGTTGGTGCAGACCTGGGCTAAATTTTAACAAGATGAAAGCAAAAGTGAGGAATGCCATTATTGGTTGAATTGTGTCGCTCCCAAAGTTCATATGTGGAAGACCTCATCCCCTGTACGTCAGAATGCAAACTTATTTGGAGATAAGGTCTTCGTGGAGGTAAGCAAGTTAAGATGAGGTCATTAGGGTAGGCCCTTATCCGATATGACTGGTGTCTCATAAAAGGAGGAAATATGGACACAGATGCATAGAGGGAACATGAAGAGCTAGCAGAGAAGATATCCATCCGTCTACAAGCCAATGAGAGAGGTCTGCAGGAGATCCCTTGCTCACAGTCCTACAAAGGAACCAACGAGACCAATGCCTTGATTTTGGACTTCTGATCTCCAGAACTGAGAAACAACACGTTTCTATTGCTTACACCACCTACTCCGTGGTCCTTTGTTAAAGCAGCCCTAGAAAACTTACTACCAGTTCCAGGTCATGACCCCAGAAAGGAATGTGGACAAGCTTCCTGGCACACTTCCTTTCCTCCCCGCCCGGAGCAGTTATCTTGGATCTGGAGGTAGAAGCTACGTCACTGTTGACAGGGCACCCTAGACTGCTCCCCTCTGGATGGTTACAGAAGAGAATCTATCTTCTCTAAGTCGCTGTATTTGGGATCTCTTTGTTACAGCAGCTTAACCTATGTCCTAACTTACCTTACACAGAGGCCATGGCTAGCTAGAAACAGACTTGCACATAACTGCCAAAGAAAAACTTGAAAGTGACTTACACTTGACCTCTCATCATTGTTATACATTAGACATCGTATTTATAGAGTTTAAAGGGCATCCTGTCATACTCCTCTCTACCTCCTGAATCTCCAGGGTAGTTGATTTCATCGACTCTTCCTTGGTCTTCATTTCAACTGCACTGCCCTCCTCATTTGCGGACCACCCAAAACATCTCTTCCAAGATTTTTCCTTTTTATCTCTCAACCACAAGGTTCCCTTTATTTCACTCCAACCTGGTTTTCAAGTTCAAAATGCTTTCTGGAATACAAGCCTGCCACTGCACTTTTTTTTTCCTTTTCTTTCCAACCCAGGCACAATTGCATGTGACTCAGCCAACATCATGACAGGTAAGCACTTTCCTAAAACACTTACTTGTCCACCTCTGCTCTTGTGTCTTTTGCTTTGGAGTAAGAACCCCCTTGAAATTAGAGAGATTCTTCCTGAGGTAGCATTCAGAGGCAGTGGGATTTAGCTAGACATTTTTGGCCTTTTCTTAATGTTGACATTAATATTCAGATCCATTGTTAATTAATACCTCTATACTTGGCTTTTCTTAATCTATAGAAGTAAAAGAAAAAAGGCAAAAAAAAATACTAGTATAAAATGCTAATTAAATTCTATCTTACTTTAAGGAAACTCCTTGGCAAGAATTTTCTCTCATCTAAGCTAGAATATATGAGTGAAAATTTTGAACATCAAACATGGCTTGCTTCAGGGTTTTTATTATGAGCCATTCCATTGTTCCTGACCTCTTTCTCATGCAGATATCCTATGAAAGTTCAAATAGAGGACCCGCTCTACGTTCCAGATAAAAATTAAAACTCACTGAAGCACTTATCTACAAATGCAAACTAATCAGTCAGTCCTACATGCTTTTTTTGGTCTGGAATCAAGGGTAACATGGAAATATTTGAATCACTCAACACTGACATAACTTACCTCCCCTATGATCCATTTTTACTTGTAATCTTTTAGTGTATTGATGGACTAAGCAGAAGGGAAAATATGGAAAAATTATACTTCTCCTTCTGGCTTTGGTCAGAGAAAGAGCGTGTGACCTTGGGAAAAGAAAATATCCTTTCTCTGACTTTGCTTCCTCATTTGCAAAACAGGGAAAGCAAAGTCCCATAATTTACTAATAAATTATCTCATTACTGAGTGTAAACACTGTTATTGTTTAGCATTTATTTCCGCAATCTGTCAGGACATTTTGAAATTTCTGCATGAAATATACAACTTAACGCACTGCTTCTCCTTCTCCCTTTCACACGGCGTGTCGGAGGAGGCGAGGCAGAATGGTGAACACATGGGCGATGTAAATGAAATGCTTTTTAATTTATTTTGAAATGGATAAAAGGAAAGGTAATTAAGCTTCCTAAAAGCCTTCCAAATAAACTTCCCTTAAAGCAGGAGTGGAAAAGGAGGTTGTAACTGATCAAAGTGTTATATCAGATTCCTCGACCCTGGAGACAAAGGGTATATTGGGATACTACCAAAGAATTAATGCAATGTAATCCAAGGGCATCAAAGGATGGAGACGAGGCACCAGAAATATGGATAAGATATTTGTCAACAACTACAAAACAAACTCCACGTCTGAAGCCTTGGGAGGGATGACATGACATCTGGCATAAGTGATTTCCCTTTCTCTCTCCCTCTCTCTCTTTCTTCTCCACGCACATACAACTGAATGTACATACAGCTCACTTTTTGTTTCATGGTAAGAGACCAAGATGTCAGTTTAAAAACCACAAAAAGGAGAGAGAAAGTTTTATACATCTGCGGGCCCTTAGGGAAAGATTTCCTTCTGCTGCAGATGCATGCTGGTGAGGCTGGCAGAGGATCCACAGCAAGTATTTAGAGACACGAGAAGTATTGTTCGTCGCTCCTTGGTAAAAACAAACCAAAGGACCTTAATAGAACAAGGACAACTATACATAGGAATACTCAATATCCCACATATATTGGTAGCTTATTGTCAGGCTACATTTGCAAACTAGTTAGTAAACTCCCCCAAATGAACATGTTCTGTGTTTGTTCCAAAAATTGATCATTCTTCATGAAACTCAAGCTAAAGAAAACCAATATTTATTTCTCAGGACTCTATAATTCCACTTCCTCTGAAATTATACATATGAGAAGTGATCACCCTCTTAAGGTCATTAATGTTCCTAAAATGTACCCATCATAGAAACTGGCATTTTTATCCTTTTTTAACATACATGTGTGCTCCAACTAAGCAGCAAATGGGACATACATGTCATTTTTTTTTGAGAGAGAGAGAACACATGTGTAGGGAAAGGGCAGAAAGAGAGAGAAAGAAAGAGAGAGACAGAATCCCAAGCAGGCTCCATGCTGCCAGCACCAATGCAGGACTCAATCCCATAAACCATGAGATCATGAGCTGAGCTGAGATCAAGAGTCTGATGCTCAACCAGTTGAGCCACCCAGGTGCCCCTGGATTATATGTGTTTATTGTAAAACAAAATAATATGTTTCCATAAAGAGCGAGTGCCTTAGAATCTATAATTTATCAGTTGCCACCTATACCCTGTTTTGATTATTTGCTTTTCTCTTTTTCAGCGTGATCAATTAGGAATACATTGTCTTACTCAAGCACATTAGTTTTGAAAAGATAATATACCATGTTAATCTGCCCATAAAATAACATATTACTATGCAGGATAATCAATTACAATAGGGTTTTTGCTCATTGTCTTTCAAACAAAGACAGCGCGGATCTTAAACATTCTATTGTTACAATAAGGTTGTAAAAACTGAAATAAGCATGAAACAACGATCAAGAATGGAGCATAATTAAAGCACAATCCGACACCCCTGCAATGAAAACAGCCTTGAGTCATGAATGAGCATAAATTGGAAAATCTATTGCCTTTCTCTGATAGACATTTCTCAAGATAGTGTCATACTACCATTCATGAGAGATGCTTATCAGAACGAGTCGGAAATAATTCATCTCAGGGAGAAACATTTCATTATTAGGTGCTGAAAAGCATATAACTAGAGCTATTCTACTCGAACTCTCTTGGTCTGTTAAAAGTTTTTTAGTAAAAGGCATCCACAGGTTTGCTTGGGAGCCAAGAAACGGCAAAGCAATTCGTGATTTTAATAATAATGTAACTGATAATTTACACATTTTAAATATAATTTTCTACCAAGCTCATCATAATTCTTAAAGTTGAAGTTTAAATTAAAATATGCAAAATAAATGCTTAAATTGAAATATATCAAGATGATAATAGTGGTTAACGTTGGGTAGATCTGACGAAGGATCATTTTCATTTTATTCCCCCCACAGCTTCCCAATTCTCTACAATCTAGAGTTAATAGTTTTATTTTCAAAATACCAATATCAGGGGGCGCCTGGGTGGCTTAGTCAGCTAAGCGTCTGACTTCGGCTCAGGTCATGATCTCACGGTTCATGGGTTTGAGCCCCACGGCGGGCTCTGTGCTGATGGCGTGGAGCCTGTGTTGAATTTTCTCTCTGCCCCTCCCTGACTCATGTGTGCACACTCTCTCTCTTTCTCCCTGTCTCTCTCTCTCTCAAAAATAAATAAACATTAAAAAAAAGTCTTCAGTAAGATTGTGAGGTCCACAAAAGCAAGCAGAACATCATGAAAATTACTTTCAACCCACAGGTCCCAAGCCGAGGGAACATGTCTTATTAAAACTCGCTGTGGATGAGCTTTAATATCTATAAAAACATCCTCTTCTCCTGGAAAAATATACCCCAAACTGAAAACAGCAGTGGTCTCCATGGAGATGGGAATGAGAGTGGATTTTACTTTCTCTTTTATACATATTTGTTCTGCATTGCTTTTATTTCTGCATTTCTTCTATTAAAAAAAACAAGTTTCCTATTTTCCTTGAAAAAGTTTGACTTTTTAATGAAAATGCTACATGATTCACAATTGAACACATTTTCCAATTGTGCATTAGGAATGGATACAGAAAAAAAATAATCTTTAAAACTCTGCAAACTGAAAAAAAAAGTTTAAGAAGTCACTGAGGTAAAGAATGGGGGCTTCTTTCTGGAATGATGGAAATGTTCTAGAATTAGAGAGTGGTGATGGCTGCCCAACCTTATGAGTATACTAAATTTTATTCTATGTGAATTGTATCTCAAAAAATAAACAAAAACAAAACAAAACCAGAAAGCACTGAGGAGGGAGCATTGATTTAGGGCTGAGGTCTCTGGAACTGTCCCCTGTAACAACTGTGTCTCCCGCCAGCCCAAAGTAGAAGATGAGGGAGACACAGGATGCTTCGGAAAACCAGTAGAGGCCATTGTTTTCTTGAGGCTATCTTATCCATCAGTGGGACTTTTCTTCAAATCAAATTGCATTGGTTATACTCAGGGGAGACTGTTAGGGAAGACATTTTCTTCCCTCATCAGGACAGGAAATGTCCTTGCTTGCTCATAATTCGAGACATTTGAGAAACTGCCTCTGTGACATGGTCATGCTCAGCCTTTCATCATTGTCTATAGTTGTGCTGATCAGCTGGCTTTTGCTGAATAATGAACCATCCCCAAATGTAGTGAGTTAAAACAACAACTACTTATATAGTTCATGATTCCACAGGTCATCAATTTGGGCTGCAGCTCAGCTGGGCTCACTCAGCATCCACGTTCAGTGGCCAGTCAGGTAGGTTAGCTGGCTGTGAGCTGGACGGATAGGGTGAGTGGGCCACATGCCCTTCATCAACCAGTGGGCTAGCCCAGTCTTGCTCATACAGTGCAGCCTTCTGAGAGGACAAGGGAAGCATGCGAGGCTACTTAATCCACACTCTCCCCTTCAAATTGATTCTCAAGACCAGCTCAGACCCAAAGGGTGGGAGGAATCGTGGGTCACACTGTAAGATGTGGGATACAGAGAAGGGAATCATTGCGGCCACTTTTTAAGAACAACCTACTATACAGCTTTAGCAACAGGGAGTCCAAAATTTTGAACACAAGGAAATAAATATTCGAGGGCTCTCAATTCACAGAGCTAATCTTCCCAGAGGGACAGGAGGACCATGATGATTTAATGACTTCCAAGCCATGTACTGTTCAAAGAGAAGCCTTTCCACATGAACAGAAATGCATCTATATCCCTCACCACTGTGCCGCCCACTTCTCTGTAGAGCACCTCACTGTTTCAGGTGAATAGAAGGGAGTTTGATTCAGACACCGGACTGACACTGGAATGTCCTTACATGACGTTAGATGAGGGTCGCTGAGAGAGGTCTGGAGATGGTCAATACAAACGTGAAGATGTTCAGTGAGCTCAAGTCAATGGCAAGTTCTGGGTTTATGGCTTTTAATGCAAAGAACTATTTATGTTCTTGTATTCTCCATCCTTCAAGGATGAGACCACCAGGTCAGGCCAGATGTTTTCTCAGGTCCATTTTATGTTGCTTAATTTCACAGGAGGGCAAATAACTGGGAAAACAAAATGATAATCTCAAAATAGAGAACACTTGAAGTTGCCAAATGTCTCGGCACATCGGAATTGTTCGGTACACTTATTACAAATACCACTTCTTGTCTCCACTCTCAGACATTTTAGTTCAGGGGTTTAAAAGGTGGGAAAACCTATAATTTTAGCAAGTGTCCCAGTTTTTCTGGGCAAGTTTAGTTTTATTAAGGAAGAAATGGGGATAATTGTATCGGCTTCAAGGGATGCACCATAGACATGGATGGATACAGCATCTTGGTCTACGGTGCATTGAATCAGATCCCATGAGCCTGGACAATCTTAGAGGGAAAAACTCCAAAGTAGGCAAATATATTGGGCATATTCCTACCTTACCTTCCAGGATCTTACTTTCAGTCTTTTGCCATTTACCGATTGCTCGTTAAAATCTAGGACATTCCTGTTAGCCCAAGTGTACTATAGGACTGCCTTATAGCTGCAAAACTCCCCAAACAGAATCCTTACACAAGACAGAAAGTGATTTGTTCTCATGTAAGCAGCCCAGCACTGTCATGACAAGTGAGCGCCATGGAACCATAAGGGATCCCACTTCTCGCCCCTCACCAGTTTGCCACTACTAAACCTCATGGTGTAAGGTAGACCTCCAACCATCACAGCCCCGGACAGAAACTGGGGGAATGGAAAAGAAAAAGCAGATAACCCTACCCTTTACAGAAACTTCACGGAGTTGGCGCACTACCCTTCCACTCACATTCCATTGACCAGAACTTAATCACTTGGAAACTAACTAGAAAGCAAGATTGGTAGATACCATCTCTACTCTGGATAGACATGGGATCTAAATCTCTGTGGACAAAGGAGAACCAGAAATTGTTGGACAAGAACCTGCTGCCATAAGTAGAACCTGTAATTACAGCCTAGAAAAAGTCTTATGCACAAAGATGTTTGTTGTAGAATTAGTGATAATACAGTTCACCCTTGAATAATACAAGGAAAGAGAAAATCAGAGAAAATACATTTACAATACGATACCGTATTTATTTAAAAAAAAAAAACACCGACATATAAGTGAATCACTGCAATTCAAACCTGTGTTGTTCAAGGACAATTGTAATAGTAAGTATTTGGCAACACATTAAATGGTCAACAGTAGGAAAGTCATTAAGTCAACTATGGTTCATCAATTTTTAAAAAGAAATTTTTTAATGTTTATTTTATTTTTTGAGAGAGAGACACACAGAACATGAGCAGGGGAGGGGCAGAGAGAGGGAGACACAGAATCTGAAGCAGGCTCCAGGCTCTGAGCTGTCAGCACAGAACCTGATGTGGGGCTCAAACTCACGAACTGTGAGATCATAACCTGAGCTGAAGTTGGATGCTTAACCGACTGAGCCACCCAGGCGCCCCTGGTTCATCAATTTAATAAAGTAATATACAATCTTCGAGAGGTTGGTTACCAAGATCACATAAGCATTTTCAGTTTGAAATAGTGTCTACCCTCTTCCACCTTCTCTCTTAAATATCCACAAAGCACAAAAACTCAAAGCACTAAGATCATACACTGGGGGACAGACCAACTGCCCACTCCGGACACACTGGGAGATGTTGGTTTACTTACCACCAACATTACTACACTACTACACTCTCCTGCCTCTGCCAACTTATATTTCTACAGAAATACAAATCCCGGCAACACCTTGGAAAGAGGGAAGAGGGGATGCTAGCAGAATCTCGGTGCTTTCTGGCTGATAGTGTCTCAGGGGTAAAGCTTTATAGGTGGAGACAGGGAGTCCTGACAGCAGCACAAGCCAAGAATTGTAGCTTCTCATGTACTTCACTGGGTCGCACTATAAGAAAACAACAAGGGAGGGTGTCTCTTGGGAGAACAGATGCACATTAGGTGAAAGACTTAGAACCTGGGACTCCTAGCAGGACCCATGTATATCTGTGGATTAGAGGAGGAATTCATTCATCTCACAAAGGGGCAGAGAAGTCTCAGGCACACCCGTCCCCCTTGCCTTCTCTCCTCACAAACACTATGTTGAACAGGTGCTTCCTTGTTTGATGGTGAGTTCTGATGAAAACACTACTTCAAATCTGGAAACATCAATAGAGGAACCAATCTTTGATGAACCTTCTGCATTAGACAGACAAACCTTGCAGTTATTTTTTGGCATCTTCAGTAGGATGAAAGAAGGTCTGGCTATTTTGAAAACACCTGCAGAATATCCAGAAGGCAAAACTGATCTGAGATGAGAAAACCAGAGCCTGATAATAAGTGGGAGAGGGCTGAGTAGGGTGGCAAGAGACTCGAGGTTCCACGCAACGTTAAAATGGCAGGGCAGGGAAACACTATGTAATCACACCATGATGAGTAAGCCCAAACCAGACTCATCTCTCAAAATGAAGGCACCCTCTCCACCCTTCAAAAATCCGAACTTGGAAACACAGAAGGGAAATAGTACAGGATGTGTGGGTTTTTTTTTTTTTTGAAAAATAACTATAAAACATCACTAAAAAAGAAACGAGAAAAAAAGGGAACAAGACAGAGTTTCCATCTTTCTAGATTGGAGGACCTATAGAAAGAAGGGAGTCTCCCTCTGTTGGCAGGAGTGTAAACTTCCTGAGAAGAGGCAGCTTGGCAGTAAATCCGGTGCCTCCTAATGTGTTTTCTTATTTTCATAATCATCCCCGTTGATGACAGGGAGCCGTTTTAGGCATTTTCGACATTTTTCTCCCTAATTTCCGTTCCTCATGAAATTGGAAAGCTCCAGGTGTGCTGAGTACCTGCTTATGCCCTGTGCACGTAGCTGTACTTTCTACACAGAAGCAAGACTTTTCCCACCCACTCCCATAAAAGTGTTATTGGAGATTCACGGCATTCTGTAGAAATCAACTAAAACCATTTTCATGGTCACGCTGTTATGACCTTGGCCAATGGGAGCACTTCTGAGCTTAATTCTATGCTCTTTTTATCCACTAATCTGAGAACCTTCCTCGCTTTCCAGAATCATGAGCGGTTCCAGCCACAGCCCGAACCTTTCCTGGCCTGAAATAAGCCATTTCTCTAAGGAGCCGCAATTACTCACAGAGGTGAGTGGTGTCAAAGGCCAAGAGCTTAGGAGGGGTGCTCACCGGTGCTGAGGTGATATGTTTCTAGGCCATCTCGGGGATCAGAACTGGAAAATATACTTTAAAAATGAACATGGGGACATGTGGGTGGCTCAGTCGGTTAAGTGTTGGACTCTTGGTTTCAGCTCAGGTCATGATCTCGTGGTTTCATGGGTTCGAGCCCCACATAGGGTTCTGTGCTGGCAGCGCAGAGCCTGCTTGGGGTTCTCTCTCCCACTCTCTCTGCCCCTCCCCTGCTCATGCTGTCTCTGTCTCAAAATAAATAGATAAACTTAAAATAATTTTTTTAACGAACATGGAAAGTACAGCAGAGGGAATAGTCAATAATATCGTAATGGTGTTGCATAGTGACAGCTGTGACCACACTTATCACGATGACCACTGCATAAGGTATGCAATTGTCGAATCACTATGTCGCACACCTGAAACTACAATAACACTGTATATAAAACCTTCAATAATAAATTCAAAAATAATAAAATAAGAAGACGTAAGATGTTGTCAATTTAATTTTACCATTATAGTGTTCTTAGCTTTATCCTCCAATATTTATAAAATAATTTTTAAATCCCAATACTAATAATATTAATAATAAAACCAGTAATTGAAGTTTATGACTTTTTATGATTCTTTCTCTTTAGAGGCATCATAGTCAAGATTTACATTTTAGTATTAAAGTCACTTGAAACAATCCTTTCTCTGTCATGTCACCAATTTGACATACAATTACATCTGTTTTAATTTGCTCTAAAATTACTAATACCTATATGAGTCAGAAGCTAAAACAATGCAAAAAGAACACATGGAAATGTATCAATAGGCAACTATTTCATTGATTTCTTAATCATCCTTCCATCATTTTTACAAACGTGTGCATAAGACATAAGAATATCTCTTACTGGGGCACCTGGGAGGCTCAGTCAGTTAAGCGTCCGACCCTTGGTTTCGGCTCAGGTCACGATCTCATGGTTTATGAGTTCAAGCCCCATGTCAGACTCTGCACTGACAGTGTGGATCCTGCTTGGGATTCTCTCTCTCCCTCTCTCTCTCCCCTCCTCCCCCACTCACTCTGTCTGTCTTTCTCTCAAAAATAAATAAATAAACTTAAAAAGAAAAGAATATTTCTTACTTATTCTGGCAATGTTAACTTTACTAGTTAGCAGAATTTTCATTTAATACATGTAAAAGATAAATTAGCATCTCTTTAATACCTACACAAGGTATCTTTTTTTTACAGCTACATATCAGTTTGTTTTGTTGTTTGTTTTTTGGTTTTTTGGTGATCATCTACTACTTTTCACTGTAAAGCATACTTAAACGTGTGTTTTATTAAGGGGTGCATGTTAGCCTTAACCCACCTTGTTCTCTAGGCTTTTCCCTCCTTTCGGAAACCTTTTTTTCATTTCCATGGAACACACTCCTTGACTTTCCTGCCCCTGATATTCAGGCGCCTTTGAAGGCTCTCTTCTCACCATCTCACTCCTGACCCCAGACACACATATCCAACTGCTCACAGGCTGTCTCCGTTATTAATCCACACACACTGGACATCCAGCACATAGCAGTGGGAATTCATCATCCCGTCCCCCTCCATCTGTCTCCCAGTCTTCTTGGTGTCAGTTACTGCATCAACCTAATGGCCTGGCATCAGACTTCTCTTCTGCTGTCACCTCCTCTCTTACCCAGTTCCAGGGCCTGCCAATCCCAAATGCTCTCCATCCCACCTGCTACACAGCATTCCAACCCATTCACTTGTCCTGGCCTGGTCCCTCTGCCGGGTCTTTAGGCCCCATCGTAATGATGACAACTGGGGCCTAGGAGTTACACATTGTGAGTAGAATGTAAAATGCCTCCAAGGCACCAAGTCATTGGACTGACATGAGATAAACTCTTAATAACAGTTAGCTATTAATATTATTCAGGTAGTTCATGGATAACATGGTATTCTCCAAACACAATTTATCTTTAAGATCGATTACTTTTCATTTGATTAATCAATTACTTTTCATTTAATTCGATTCACATCCTCATTCTTGTGTGCTTGAGGCTAAACCACATGTGATTTCCAACTGGTAGAGTCATGTAGAGATCAGTGGGGGTAACTCATCCCGAATGATACAGACCACTATAAACAGCTGTCCATTCTTAATGAAATGCCGTAAGTTATGTTTTGTCAAGCATTCGTATTCTAAAACTGATTCCAAATCAGAGAAATGATGCATCAGGCTTGAAACATCACTCTTAATAGCAACAAGACCTTCAAATAAGGCATAGTCTTTTATTTTACATCAGGTTCATAGAGAATAGTTTTATTACATCCACCTGGTATCCAGATCTTTCTCTGTTGGAACATTCACTGTGAGGCTGAGATTATAGAAGTGCTATGTCATGAATACAGAGGAAATGTGTTTCTGCATAGTGTGAGTGATAATTAGCAATTGATAAAGAACCTCAGCTGTGTTAAGACCTTGGAATAAATGGATTTATGTTGGAAGGTAAGCCAGTGAATATAAGGCTATATACTGCTAAGGGAAAAAATGATTGCAAAGTAATGATTGTTTAGCCAGAGGCTAAAATTTCTGCAAAAGATGTGAAATAGAAACTTTTAAATAATCAAAATCATTAAAATTTTAACCTCACTAGCTCTTGTTTTATTAATCCAGAGGTCTAATAATTCTTACTGAAAAAAAAAAAATACCAGACCTTTGTCATGCCATGGAAAGTGAGTATCAGAGAGAGAAGAATTATGGAATAGGGAAGGGACCCAGAGACTCCAACTGGCTCTTCCTCTGAGAACATTTCAGGGTATCAAGACTCTATCTTCTCTTTACAATCATAGACAAAGAAAGTTCTCATCCTTCAAAATCATTTACGTGATTCAAAATAAAAATTTTCTCTTGTTTTAATGTTTATTTATTCATTTTGAGAGCGAGAACAAGTGAGTGGCAGACAGAGAAGGAGAGAGGGAAAGGGGGAGAGGGGGAGAATCCAAAGCAGGCTCTGCACTGTCAGCACAGAGCCCGACATTGGGCTCAATCCCATGAATCATCAGATCATGACCTGAACTGAAACCAAGAGTTGGTTGCTTAACCGACTGAGCCACCCAGGTGCCCCTAAAATCTCCTCTTGATGAAGAATTAATTTCACTGATTATTGAAATCAGAATCCAGATAGATTTCTTTTTCTGTTTTCAATTGCAAGGGAGAACAACGTCCACCACCAATTTCTGCCTCTGTGCCCGGCTGAAAAGACAGAAACCTGGTTCTGGTAAATCTCAGCTGAGGTGTCAAGCTGTGGGCCCAGGAGTGGCAGGGAAGTGTACCTTCCCTTCTAGAATGTCCAACTAACCATCAGAAGGGCAAGATGCTCTTCATCACGGAGAGGTGTAGTTGAAGTATAAGTCAAAACCAGAGGCGGCACACCTGCCGGAAAAAGGGGCTCAGAAGAGGAGACAGAGATAGGGGAGCTTAACTGAGCAACAGGTATGAAGGCACAAGGGCTGTTATGTAGACCACCTACAGTTTTGCCTGTGGAGGGAAGTAACTGTTAAGAGCACTAGGTCTGCTGAAAGAGTTGAGTAAACACAGAAGGAGATTAGATCGATGATGATAGATGATGATGATGATGATGATAGATAGATAGATAATGAATGGATGGATGGATGGATAGAAAGATAATAGATGATAGATGGATGGATGGATGATGGATGGATGAATAAATAGATGATAGATAGACTGATAGATTGATTGATTGATTGATGACTGGTAGATGGATGGATAGGATATACAGATAGATAAATGATAGATAGATGTATAGCTACCTAGCTAGATGGATAGACAGATAGATGACAGAGGCAGGTAAGACACGTATAATTACAAAATTACCGAATTTTTGCTGGAAAATTCTTTTGCATAAAACTTGCTGCAAGGGATCTGGCGGTGCCAGGCTGACACCAAAGTAAGAGTCATTGCTCTAACCAACAGGATGCCAGCTCTGAGTTATCTCTCCTCTTTCTTCTCCAAGAGCATGTTTTCATGGTCATAAAGATAATCTCATTTGATTCCTATTTAACAGAGTTGAACACAGAGGCAGAAAAGCAGAGTGACTCACTCCATCTGTGGCATTTTTCCCGAGACTGCATTTGCTCAGAGGTATTAGTCTTTCCAACACATTTCAATGCCTGTGGATTTTTTTTTAATCATGCTATGCTTTCATGTCCTTGGAAAAATGTAAGTTCATCTGGTAATTGGTCCAAATCACTAAGACTTCAACAAATAAATGGACCAAGATCATGAAGAGACATTTACAAAAAGAAGAAACAAACCTTATTAACAAGCAAATGGAAAAGTATTTGTGTGTGTGTGCGTGTGTGAGAGAGAGAGAGAGAGAGAAAGAGAGAACTGAAGCAAGTAATAGTTTTCTGTATCAAATTAGCCTCTAATTATAACATAATTATATAATTAAAATATAATATAAATTAAATAATTATAACTGCTCAGAGTACACTGACGAGACAGGACACATGGGGCCGCTGGGACTGCCGCTAGATAGAATTCTGAAAGGCAGTTGGACAATATTATCGACGGACTCAAACATGCATTTCCATGGGTGCAGGAAGCTCAGAAATCGTACTTTGTGATGGGGAAATAGTGAAAATCGAGGGCAAAGTCTTATGCAAGATGTTTTCTACGGCGATATGACTAGAAGCAAAAGATTACATAGCAGTATAAGCTACGGAATAATCTCACAAAACAATAATATGAAGCTATAAAAATGTTTACAAAACTGATAACATTGAGAAGTGATTATTTTAATATAAATTTAAAATAACAAGATACTGACTTGCAGAACACACAAATCTGTTTAGACTTTTTTAAACGAGAGAACGATACCAAAAGAAAATCCAATGAACGGTTGAAAGATGATTTTGAGGGATGCAATTATGTTTTTGCTTTTGTGTGTGTGAATTCTTCGGCAATTTATACTTCTCTCTAATGAGCATCTTGCTTTTTTTTTTCTTCAAATCACAACACATTAACTTTAAAGAACAGCTAGGTTTCGTACTAGATACATCTTTTTTAGAGTACTGTATTATCTTAAAATTCCTATCAGCCTCTTGTCTTTTCTCTTCTGAGGCAAAATAATTCTTGCCCCTTAAACCTTTCCTTCACAGTCTTACCAAATCGACTCTTTAATTACATTTGTTACTCTTCTCTGAAAAGGTTCTTTAGGTCCTTCTTTAAGAACTTTCTAAAGAAAATTTTGACATATTATGAAAGAGCTCATAGGATCTCTAAGTTGCTAGGAAATTCTTAGAGTTATCTCCTTTTCTTCTTCTTTTTTTAATGTTTTTTCTTATTTTTGGAGAAAGAGTGACAGAGCCTGAGCGGGGCAGGTGCAGAGATAGAGGGAGACACAGAATCCAAAGCAGGCTCCAGGCTCTGAACTGTCAGCACAGAGCCCGACCCGGGGCTCAAACGCAACGAACCACGAGATCATGGCCTCGGCCGAGGTCAGATGCTAAACCAACTGAGCCGCCCACCCGCCCTGAGTTATCTCCGTTTAACCTGGACTTTTTTTAATGCAAACAAAATTGAGGCTAAGAAAAACAAAGTGCCTCTCAGGGTGTCCCAGAGCCAATCAGCACCACGGCCAGCCTCTTCTCTAACTCTGTTATCTACAGGACTCCGTTAGCACGTCCTGTTCAGTCCCAGGTCTGGCTCTCATTCTCTCTCTCATCTGGAATCTACTCTGGGTCTCATGCTCATTGTTCATGTATTCGTGACACAGAAGGATAAATGAAAATATGCGTATCTTGGATCTCACCAATTTTCAATAAAATAACGAGCAACCTTTCCCTTACGATGGTTGAGACACACTCACAACCTTCCTTACTCACATACTGCAGAGGAGCAGAAAATAGGGTTAGCAGAATCCAGGAGGTGACTCATCTGAAAGACAATTGTGCTCATCCAGAAACAGGATCTCAGACTCATGATCGAGAATAACTGAGTCCTGATGTTAGAAACTTTACTAAAAAGATGAATCATGCGTTGAGGCAAATAGCAAAACTCTTGGAAAGTAGAAGCCTGGCCATTTCTGCCAACATCTACTCTTAGCCAACGTTCTCCCTGGAGCTAGCTACTCTGTGCTGGAGACTGGTTCTTGCCAGGCCTTAATCTTCAGGAACCCCCACTTCTCAAGCTTTCCTTGAAGCAGAGGGGAAAGTTAACCACTGAGATTCAAAGAGTCTTCCTTGTGGGACACATTGCCTACATGTAAACAGCAAAAGTGACCAAAAAGTACGACATGTCCGCGAAGCAAGTGATTCTGTGCAAGCTGCAAACTTTGAAATAAGATTAATTGGAAGAAGTGCAAAAGACATAGCAAACCAAAATATTGATAATAAGGGCATTGGGGGGCTCAGCCGGTTAAGCCTCTTGACTTCAGCTCAGGTCATGATCTCCCGAACCTGTGTTGACAGCTCAGCGCCTGGAGCCTGCTTCGGATTCTGTCTCCCTCTCTCTCTCCTTCCCCAGCTTGCACTCTCTCTCTCTCTTTCTCTCTCTCTCTCAAATATAAATACACATTAAAATTTTTAAACTGAAGGGCTCAGTCAGTTAAGTGTCCAACTTAAGCTCAGGTCATGATCTCATGATTTGTGGGTTCAAGCCCTGCATCAGGCTCTCCACATCAGCACAGAGCCTACTTTGGATCCTCTGTTCCTCCTCCCATCCCGCTCATGCTCTCTCGATCTCTCTTTCGAAGATAAACATTAAAAACATTTTTTAAATACGTCTCTATGTTATGTAACTTTAAAAAAAACATTTTCAACCTTTCTGCTTCTTTGTAAGTTGTGAAAAGACAAAGGTACAAACTCTGTAAATTACCAAACGATATAGCAGGGTTAAAAAGAAAAGGAGGGTAAATGTTGGTAGTAATGCATACGGGAAGGCAGCTGGGTGACAGCACCCATCAGATGAAAAGGAATTGCCATTACGGTACCCGAAACAGGAAAACCAGATTAGGCACAAGCATCTGCAAGGGAAGGAAAATGTCTGGTTGGTACAAAGGAAAAATCCTCCCCGCTCCAAATCACCAGATCTGATTAATGATTGTTTCATTTTTAGTTACGAATAATATAACAAACATAAATATGGCTGCACTCTGAAATTACTGCTTTGGTAGGTTGAAAATTATTTAATATAACCAAATACATTACTATATGAGATGGACATACTTCCTCGGAGAGCAAGAATTGAGATCCTTCAAGGCAAGCCTTTTGCTTTAGCGCAAACTCCCTGCTGTGAACATGACCTTTGAGCATCGCACTGGCTCGTACTTGGCCGCAAGCAAGCAGCAAAGGAGGACGTCACGTGACATCGGAAGTGAGTGATTCCTGGCTGCTGATTCCTTTGCTCAGCGTGAAGATTACCCGGCTCCCGACCCTCTCCCCTAATCTCCACCACATCTGCTTTCCAGGCCCCTCCGCCGGCGCCCACGAATTCGTAGCAGCAGCATGGGGTCCCCTCACAAGTAGAAAGAAGCAAGCAAGCAGAGCCTGGCCCAGTTGAAGGCGCTCAGAGGGCAGACCCAGGAGCCAGGCTCCCGGGGTTCAAGTCCCGGCTGTGCTGCCTTTCCCCGACAAAGTCCCGCAACCTAACGGTGCCCGGCACAAGAAGAGACTCCAAATGCTAGCTGTTTGTGTGACATGTGCAATTCCAGAAAAGTCCGCGCATACGTTGAAACAGATATAAAAATACGCCCAGAGTACAGAGTTATATATGTTAATGTGTTCACACCTATGGATGAAAGTTTGTACCGAGAGAAAAAAATACCTCTAAGATTAAATACAGCAAAGCAACCACAGCGAATACTCGTATTTTCCTAGTTTTATCTCGAGACAGTCCCCAGGGACATAGGCGGTCCCTCTCTCCCCTGCATTATAAACACGACTGTCAAAATTAATCTGCAGCATTAGGGGTAGCGTTGACAGTTCCATCTCTATAAATGTTATTACTGTGTTCTTTTTTCTAAACCCACAAACCTCTGCCCATCTCCTCCATCCAGAGGGAGCCGCGCTTCTCCTCATCGATAGAAATTCAATTTGCTGCTCAAGTTAAGAAGCAGTAAACTTCTCTCCCCCTCGCTTTACTGCTGCTTTCACAGTCATAAAACGAGCCTAATGTTTCAAAGTTAGAAAGCACTTAATGTTTAATCGTCGGAGATGAAGCCGCCTTCGTGATGCCGGAGCGGCCTGGCGACAGGTTGGACATTGACGGCCTGCCCGCTCCGAGGGGCAGGGCCGCGGCTCAGAAGGACATCTGCCCGCCTTTCTCGGGCGCCCGAATGCCAGAAGAGATGAAGTTTCCTTTTCCAGTTTTTCCAAAGTCGTTGCGAGCTTCAAGGAGCCGGCCCCGAGCCGCGCGGTAAAGGAGAGACCTGTGCGCCCAGGCCTGCTGATGGTCTGGGGCCCGGGGTTCTGGCCAAGCGGGGGCCTCCCGGAGCTCCGATCGGGTGCCCCTCAGTCACCACACTCTCGAAATGCAATGAGCGGACAGGGCCTCCCGTGAGAAACGCCTCGAAACTGCCCATTGGGCATTCATCCCGTGTCGTGCGGCAAAGAGCCGCTCACAGCAAGGCGCTGGCGCTCCAGCCTGCGGGACGTTTCCTTCTGGGCCTCTCAGTCAGAACACGGGCAAAAGAAGGAAGGGAATCATCGCTTGCTGTCCCCCATTCAGTGTCTGACAGCCAGTTTTGAAAGAAAAGAATTCAGCACGAATTCTCAGAAGGAGGTTAGCACCCTGCAAGACATCCTAAGACCCAGACCCCAAGCACGGGGGCACCGAGGAGGCTTCAGGAATGGGGAGCACTGCCGTGTGAGGAAGGACCCAGGGTGCCACCGCACCAGCCATTCCCTACCGAGTCCTGTCTCAGAAGCAACGGTTCTGAGTTTGAATCCCTGCTCCCCACTTGCTGACACCCTGAAATCGAGCAAGATCCTCTCTCGATTCAGGTTCTTTTTAAAAAAAAAATTTTTTTTAATGTTTATTTATTTTTGGGAGAGAGAGACACAGAGAGGGAGCAGGGGAAGGGGCAGAGAGAGAGGGAGACACAGAATCCGAAGCAGGCTCCAGGCTCTGAGCCGTCAGCACAGAGCCCGATGTGGGGCCCGAACTCACAAACCACGAGATCAGTGAGCTGAGCCGAAGTGGGACCCTCAGCCGACTGAGCCCCCCAGGCGCCCCTCAGGTTCTTTTTTATGAACAGAGGCTCATGATTGAAGACGATTATGCAGGACGGGTCACCCGGTAGGAACCCAGTGGGTGTTAATGCAAACTGAATCTAGAATAAACTCATCACAGGAGCCTAGTTAAAGCCAGTGTCGTGTGTCATTTGGAGCTTCGGCATTGAATAAATTCTATTACCATTCAATCCCTTTACTCAGCCTCAGCACTGTGGACAATCGGGGCTGGATAGTCCCGTGCGGTGAAGGGCTGTCCTGACCATCGTAGGATGCTCAACAACATCCCTGCCCTCTACACGCTGGATGCCTGCGACGTGCCCACCCCCCAAGCTGTGACAAACAAAAAGCGTCTCCAGACGTCGTCCCCATGTGATCCTGGTGGGGCAAAACTGCCCCCAGCTGAGAACCTCCGCTTTGTATTACCATCCCATGCCGGAAAGCAGATAGCAAAAAATATCCTTTGCTCCCCATAGGCTGCATATTAAACAGAATCAGGTAACTTTCCAGGTGAGGGCCGTCAAAGAGCACACTTATCGGGGCGCCAGGGAGGCTCAGTCAGTAAAGCACCCGACATTGGCTCGGGTCATGACCTCACCGCTTGCGAGTTCAAGCTCTGCATCTGGCCATGTGGGGACGATTCGCAGCTCAGAGCCTAGAGCCTGCTTTGGATTCTGTCTCCTTCTCTTTGTGCTTCCCACGCTCTCTCTCTCAAATATAAATAAACATTAAAAAAAAAAAAAAAAACAAGTTCTCTGGTGGCTATTCTCTGCAGGCCAGGCGCGGTGACTGGGATGGACGTGACGGAATCCCAGAACACCAGAGGCCAGGTGACAGCACTTAACTACAAGACAGGTGAGCATTTGGGCAGCAAGGATAGGGCGAGCTTCAGAATGTTTGATTCCCACAGGAACCTCAGGTGGTGGCGAGTTGATCAGAGTGTCCCTTGCAAGGAAATAAATGATCGGCACCCTAGACCGTTCCTTGACCCATCTAAAAGGGCCCACGGCAGCCATACTGAAGAGGTAGCTCGTCACCCAGTTTCCAAGGTCAGCACCTCCCCGGGAGCTACACCTCCAAGCCCGACTCCTCTTACCCTCCTTCGCCCCAGACTCCTAGCCTCCCTCTTTGTTCTGTTTTCCTCCATAACATTATCTCTATCTGAAATACGTTCTTTCTTCATTCAGTGACTGTGTTCCATGCACTAGGCATTGTTCTAATGTCGGGGATGACGTATGTAGACAAAACAAATTCCCCGCCTGCAGAGTACCACTGTCTTTGGCTGGCTTATTATCTACCTCTCTGATTGTATTGTCCTAGAGAGCGGGGATTTTGTCTGTCTTGTTGACTGCTCAAAAAGCACCTGGTACCACCCGAATCTCAAAAAGCACCTGGTGTATACAGTAGGTGCACCGTTAATGGGTGTCGGATGAATGACTAGAGCATCTGGTTGCTGCAGAGAACAGTCCGTGTCTCTCCCATGGTTTCCCTCTTTCTCTGACATCTCTGAGTCCTAGCCTTGCTTCCTCAGGTGGGTCACACCCTGGGCCAAGCCTTGGTTACGGTGAGCATCTCCGTCAAGTCCACGGGTGACAAGGCAGGGACAAGTGGCTCAGGAACGTTGTGTCCAAATCAGGAGAATGGTCAGAATCACTTAGGGGAGCTTCGAAGGAGCCCGGGGCGCAGCTCTCTGGGGTTCTAATCCTCTCCATCTGGGATGGGGTCCAGGAATCTGTCAACGTGCCCAGGCAGCGGGGGGCGGGGTCTCCGCTCTGGCGCACCCCCACTCGGTATCCTCACGCCAACCTTGCTCTTCTCCGGCAGTATCAGTGGGCTCCCTCTTCTTCCCCAGAGCCCGAGTCTGAGAAGGACAAAGTGTGTGGGGGGGAGCACAGGAGGCTGGAGAAGAGACTAGAATATTCCTCTTAAACTGTAGATGCAATACTAATCTAAACGTCCCCGGAGAAGCCAGCCCCTTGTACCAGCAGAGACACCTCTCGAGCCACGGCTTTTATTTCACCATGAGTATGCAAAGTTAAGGTGATAACCATCACTTGCAGATGTGACAGTCATGCTTAAGTGACGCGAAGTGACACCTCGAGATGGAGAGATTTCTGATCTTCAGCAACGTGGGGTCACCCGACCTTCTCCTCTGATTTTCCCATCCACAGTTCCCAAGACGGAATCGGTCAGAGGTTCTGAGAGCTGTGAGTGCCGAGTAAGAGCTTCATTCGGAAAGCCTCTCTCTCCTCTACACCACGTCGTATAGCAAGCCCAGGAAAGGCACTCTCTGATACAAATATTTTAGGACGAGAAGAAGGCGCGATGATCTCATCGTGAAGGAAGCTCAGTCCCTCGAGGTCACCGGCAGAGCTGGAAATGATTCACGCGGAGAACATTGACCTTCCGCGTTTTCTCTGCTGTGCATTTAAACATCGGCCGTGGGCTAACCCAGCAGTCCGCGGCAGGCGCTTGGGAGGCTCGGGTTTCAGACCTGGACTTACTGGATTTGTCAGCTCAGGCTGGGGGAGCTGGTTCCAGGAGCCTGTGCCCAGATATAACGTGTCACACTGAACCGAGCTCAGGCCCGCTGCGTGGGTTGGGTCACCACCGCTGTCCAGTGATACAGGCACCAGGGCGCTGGGGGTTCTGTGCCCGGCTGTGGAATCTGAGCAGACGGACACAACCGGGTCTTGTCACGGCAGCCGAGGGGCCGCAACAAACGTGGGAGAGGATGAGGGAAACCCAGCACATACGAGCAAAAAGGAAAAATCACTGTGGCTGAAGCCTGGGTCGCTGACATTCTAGCTGCTATGGGAAAGCAAGGGTAAGAATTCGCACATAATACCAGCAATAAAATAATGTCCTGTTTTACCAAAGAATAAAATACACTGAAGACCAGCCTTAGTCTTTTATAAATCCAAGCAGATCTCGTAAGTGAGTGAAATCTGTTCCATTACTCCTTTTTTTTTTTAAGACAAAATAAAGAAGACCAGCTTTCAGTGAGGTGATGAAACTCCTTGAAATTACTATCATGGCATCCTCGACCATCCCACAACGGGGAGGGTGTTTTTCTACGTGGAAACGTGAGAAATTATGCTTGAGGAACCCAACAAATGTAAAATGACTCAAAGCTAGATCCCGGCTGTCAATAAAGAATGAACGGCCAAAATTTGTCACAGGCGTAACATCAGAGGTGTTGAGCACTTTGTGAGGCTGAACCACAGACGGGTACTTTTTTTTATGTACAGTGCTGTCAGAGGGAGAAAAGATAAACACATATATCTTAAAAAAGACAAAAAGTAGTCCATTACAAGTGATTATATATTTAAAATCATAAGCATTATTCTTGCTTTCCAATATTTAACAATGAAGCATTTATATCTTGGCCATTTTAATATCGAATATTCTATGCGATATAATGTGTGCTGTGACATTTACCCCCTATCACGCCAGACCCGGGTCTGCTCACCTTTGGACGGACCGAGACTATCAGCAAATGAGATGACTCTGTGGTAAAAGCTTGAAGACCCTTGCGTTCCTTTCTGCCACGTGTTCCCTGCGTCCGACTCCCGCGTGGAGATCTGCTACCAACTCCGTTCATCACTTCACTTCAAGCAGCAGAGAAAGTGAGAAAAACTCAGGACTGACCTGCACAAATGGAATATTCCTCACTCCTCTTCAGTTTTACATGAAAGCAGACGCCTCAAGCAGAAGTTACCTCCAGCTCCTGCATCTCTTCTGGAACCCACATGAATTCATCCAACCTGCAAGTTTACCCCTCTTCTTAAAGCTTTCCCGAGTTCAATGCCGAATGAACGGCACCCATAGACATCCTGTTTTTCGGACTTCTTTCCCATCTGGTTTTAGCTATACATGACCTGGCCGTCTTTTAGTGGTGACTCTAAAGACTAGAGCATGCACACGTGACCTTTCAAAGTCTAATATGAATTACGGTTTTCGCCACCATCCAAATACTACTCCAACACGTGAACTCCGTGTGCCCCGTAATGTCTTTGAATAATTGTCGTGCATTTTAACTCTATATAGTCTACATTTATTTTAAATTCCAAGACATTGTGATTATTTTGTACAGTCGATATTCATTAATTTCTCCTGCCTCTACTGCTTATCCTTTCTTACTGTATTTTTCCCCCTCTGGTGGGATTCTTTATTTTTACCTCAGAAGAACTCCCTTTAGAATTTTTTTAAAATTTTTTATAATGTTTATTTTTGAGAGACAGAGAGAGACAGAGCATGAGCAGGGGAGGGGCAGAGAGAGAGGGAGACACAGAATCCGAAGCAGGCTCCAGGCTCTGGGCTGTCAGCACAGAGCCCGACTCAGGGCTCGAACCTGAGCCGAAGTCAGACGCTTAACCGACTGAGCCACCCAGGCACCTCTAGAATTTCTTCAGTCAAGTTATGCTAGTAACAAAATCTCTGTTTATATTTATCTAAAAATGTCTTTATTTCACATCGACTTTTATTTTAATGTTTATTTATTTATTTTTGAGACAGACAGAGAGAGAGAGAGAGAGAGAGCAAAAGCAGGGGAGGGGCAGAGAGAGAGAGAATCAGAAGCCAGGTCAGGCTCTGAGCTGTCAGCACAGAGCCCAACGCGGAGCTCTACCCCATGAACCACAGTTGGATGCTCAACCGACTGAGTTTTATTTTATTTTATTTTAAAATGTTTATTTAGTTATTTTAAGAGAAGAGAGAGAGAGAGAATCCCAAGCAGGCTCGACCTTGTCCTTGCAGGGCCCAGCACAGGGCTTGATCACACGAACTGTGAGATCATGGCCGGTGTTGAAACCAAGAGTTGGATGCTTAACCGACTGAGCCACCCGGGAGCCCTTCACCTTGACTTTTAGAAGACATCCTGCAAGATGCAGACATCTAGGTCGGTCCTTATGTTCTTCCAGCATTTTAAAGATGTCATTTTCTTATCATCTGAATTCCGCCATATCCGTTGAAAAGTCAGTTGTCTGCTTTATTTTTACTCCTTTGAGCATCAAGTGTATTA
The DNA here is from genome assembly GCA_030068075.1 of Paguma larvata. Taxonomy (NCBI): domain Eukaryota; kingdom Metazoa; phylum Chordata; class Mammalia; order Carnivora; family Viverridae; genus Paguma; species Paguma larvata. Next base: position 6,983,719 of record CM057826.1, read on the forward strand.
TTTTTCCCTCCGGATGCTTTTAAGAGTTTTCTCTTTGTCTTTTGGTTTTTGAATTTTTATTTTGAATTTGTCCAGATTGAGAATCGCAGAGCGTCTTAAAGATAGGGGCTGAAGGTGCTTCACCTGTCATTTCCTCTCGAAATATCGTTGGAGCCCCTTCCGTACTCTCTTCTTCCAGGACGATATTTATCTGTTAATTAGTCCCTTTCACAGTATTTCATGTTTCTTACTTTATGCCCTTTTGACTTTTTGCCTTTCTGTGCTTTAAACTGGATATTTTCTACTCTCCGAGTTTGAGTTTGCTAATTATCTCTTCTAATGGCTTATAATTTGCTATTAAGCTCATCTAATGAGTTTATAATTTATTTATTGAATATTTCAGTTCTAGAGTTTCCACATAATTCTGTTTTGTCAATTGTGGCTCTTAATAACATTCTCCACTCGGTCATCTATTTTCTGGAACATAGCACGTTGGGAGAGGCAATTTCTCCTAGGCCCTAGGCAACATCTTCCGTTCTTGCTGGGAATGCCAACGAACGAAAAGCACTGGCCACACGGACCTGGGCCGTTTCTCGAGACTGTGTTCTCAGCAGCAGTTTTCAGGAATGATGTCATGTCTCTCTCCAGGACAGGGAGCTGGCCTTCCTGCTGCCTGCTAGAAAGCGGCGGATCCCTGGGTTCAGTGTTCCTCCACCGTGTGAGTCCACTATGTGCGTAGCGTTCATCTGAGTCATGTCACCTTGTCGCCATGGAACTTGGGAGCAAAGAAGCAATGCAAATATGCGCATGCTCAGCCCACCTGCGGAGTCAAGTGCAATAAAGTTCTTTCTCTGACCGGGAGTCTCATGTCTTTTGCCAGCATCCGTGAAACAGTAGCAGATTAACGGATTATCTTGTTAGTAAGGTAAAGTCAAATTCCAGACCAGACAGTCAAGCACAGGTAGTTTTTTTTTTATTTTTATTCTTTTTTTATGTTTATTTATTTATATTTGAGAGAGAGAATAAGCAGGGGAGGGGCAGAGAGAGAGGGAGACACAGAATCCGAAGCAGGCTCCAGGCTCCGAGCTGTCTGCACAGAGCCCGACACAGGGCTCGAACTCATGAACTGTGAGATCATGACCTGAGCCGAAGTTGAACATTTAACCAACTGAGCCACCCAGGTGCCCCTGTTTTTCTTATTTTTGAGACAGAGAAAGAGAGAGCAGGGGAGGGGCAGAGAGAGAAGGAGACACAGAATCCGAAGCAGGCTCCAGGCTCTGAGCTGTGAGCACAGAGCCCAACGCAGGGCTCTCCCACAAACTGTGAGATCATGACCTGAACCAAAGTTGGACGCTTAACCGATTGAGCCACCAGTCACCCCCAAGCGTAGGTATTTTAATGTACACGTGCAGAAACTATCATCCGTGGGCATGTTTCTATTGTCTTTTTTCCCTTGACCTTGTTTCTCGGTATGTCTGGTAAGTTTTTCTTGAAAGTCAGACATTATCCATTAAAAATTGTAAAGGCTCTACATGATCTATACATTACCTATTAATGGAGGTCAGGACTTGCCAAGGAGGAGAGGCCCTGGTTCAGTAGATGTCCCAGGCTTCCACTTGGAACCCATGGAAAACTATATCCCAGGAGCAGAGATAAACCAGAGACAGACAGAGACTCATAAAAACTGCAGCCTTGCCTCAAACAAATCTAGTGTCTAGTTGGATTAAGGTGGTCTGCTTCCACACAGACGGTCTGCCAGCATGTAGGACAACTTCCTCTCCTCCTTGGCAAGTCCTGACCTCCATTTTCTGTCTCCAGAAAACCTGGAGACTTCTCAAACCTTCTGTTTTCAGTAGCTTTCTACACAGTTCCTTAGCACCCAGCCCAGTGCAGCTTAATAATCAGGTGAATACCTTAAAGGGCGGAAACCACCAAAGCGGGACTTCTTCTCCATGCCACATTGATTTCCAAGACCTTGGTATCTCCTGTTCTGTCTATCTTGGCAACTTCAAATTACAATTTTTTGTTCTCCAACCCCACGCTGAAAGTTCAGCTGGTTTCTCTACCTTTTATCTAGGGATCTCTTTCTTGTTTCCCAACTCCTCACCCACGGTAAGTGCTCTGAGAGAGAAGTGGCTCCCCAAGCGTTAGCTTCTCTCTCAGTAAGTCCCTTCCTTCAGAATTATTTGCCCTTCGAGTCTTCATTGCTTCAGCGTTTTTTCAGTGTCTTTAATCAGATTTAAAAAACAGATTTAATCAGTCTTCTCTCAATTTTTCAGGAAAGTCATCCATCTGCCACAAACCAGAAGCTGAGGAATCACTTCTGACATGCTCTGTCCTTTACTCTCCACTTCCAGTACTTTCTGAATGTTCCAATTGTTCCACTTCTTTCCATCTCCCACAATACCATTTTATCTCTTACTTGTGTTACTGGCCTATCCCCATCCACTCTTTTCTCTTTGGCAGCCACAAAAGAGCAACCAGAGGGATGCTTTCTTTAAAATAACCACAGGGATGTTACATTAAAATGGAGTATTAGTTTTCTATTAGTGCATAATAAATGGCTACAAAGCTAGGGGCTTAAAACGATACGATGCATTGATGCATCGATGCATCATTTCAGTTTCCCAGAGTCGGAAGTGCAGACTCAATACATATGTCCTCTGCTCCGAGTTTCACCAGACTGCAACAAAGTTGTGATCTGGGCCGTATTCTTATCAGAAGGCTCGAGTGAGTAAGAATCATCTTCCAGGATCGTCGGAGTTATTGGTGAGATTTGTTTCCTTGCAGCTGGATGAGGAAGGGGCCCAGGTGTTTGCTGGCTGACCACTAGAAGCTGCCTTTGGGTCCTGAAGGTCTCCTTCAGTCTCTTGCCACATGGCTTTCTACAACATGCCTGCACACTTCATCAAGCCCGCAAGGACAATTTCTTGTTCTAGTGGGTTAAGGTGCAGACCTATATGATGTAATGTTATCATAAGAGTGATAGCTTATCACTTTTTTCACATTCTTTTTCTTTTTTAAGAGAGAGAGAGCACACAAATAGTAGAGGGAGGGAGAGAGAATCTTAGGCAGGCTCCATGCCCAGCGCAGGGCTGGATCTCATGACCCTGAGATCACGACCTAAGCCAAAATCAAGAGCTGGACACTGAACCAACTGAGCCACCCAGACGCCCCAGTTTTTCCACATTTTATTGGCTAGAAACAAGTCACGGATTCTACCTGCACTCAAGGAGAAGAGATTACACAGGGTGTAACATCAGGGGGCAGAGATCATCTTGGAAGTCTGCCTATCCCAAATTATAGGTCGTTAGCCTCTTCCAATTAAAGCTCTCCAATGGCTTCCTATTGGCATTAGGAAAAAAAAGTTCCTTACAATGACTTCTAAAGACCCACACGATCTAACCTAGCCCACATCTCCTGCTGTGCCTCCCCTTATTACCTGTACTCCGGGCACATTGTTAATCCTTTAGGGTTGCACTATTCCTTCTTACCACAGGGCCCTTGCACAGGCTCTTAATTTTTACTTAGGAAATGCCAGTCATTCTTAAAATTTACATTTGAGCATAATTTCCTCTAGAAGTCTCCCTGAGATTCCTAATCAGAAAAATGTCCCACGTTACATACGTAGCCCCAGATGCACTCCTCTGTGAATTCACACACAGCGGCCACTTTCCTGTCACAGTTTAGGTTCATCTACTTCCTTCAGTGACTCAGTTCCATGAACTCAGGTGCCGTCTCTGGGTTGGTTCCATTGTTACCTTGCATGCAGGAGACCCTCAGGGCACATTTGCAATTGGTCAACAGATGAACTCACGCTTTTACCATAGCTGCGCCAGGTATATGCAACTAGTAATGACATGGTGGTGTCTTTTTAAAAAAAAAATTTTTAATGTTTACTTCTTTTTGAGGGAGAGAGAGAGAGCATGAGCAGGGGAGGGGTAGCAAGAGAGAGGGAAACACAGAATTGGAGGCAGGCTCCAGGCTCTGAGCTGTCAGCACAGAGCCCAACACGGAGCTCAAACTCATGAACTGTGAGAAGATGACCTGAGCCAAAGTCAGACGCTCAACTGACTGAGCCACCCAGGCACCTCTGACATGGTGTCTTAGCTCCTAATTATCTACCATTTCATATGTTACTTTTGCAGGAACCTAATAAGGACAAGGGATAATTATCAGGGAAAGATTTGAGCACTTCTGGGATGAAAACCTCACCTCTAAAAATATCCAGGTTCTGCTAAATGTCTTGCAACTCTTCAATGCGCACACCTGAGAAGGAATAATGTCTGTTACATAATGCGTGCCAGGCGCTAAACGTTGGAGTGACAAGATCCGATAATCTCAATGAACCCTCACATTAGCCCTATCCTGTGAAGTGGGTTCTATTATCCAAGAGCTTCGAGTCAGAGAAGTTAAATAATTTGCCCAAGGTTAAGCAGAGGGCAAGTGACAGCATGAGGATTTAAACACGAGTAGAAAGAACAACACCGGCGTCTGTTCTTATGGGCTCGACCGAGTCGGCGATTCTCGAACTCTCAGCAGTAAAGGTCCAAACGATTCTTAATTTCCAAGAAACCGTGGACCAAAACCTTTGTGAAGTACAATAAACATAAATTATGAAAATAAATAAAATCATACTGAGTGTGAATCTCACTGTTTTAGATTCAGCACACATAAAATTGTTTCGTGAAATTATCGTAAAAGTTCCTAAAGCTTTGCTCTCAATTTCTGTGTTTGCGTCACTGTGGGCCAGTGGCAAACAACACACATTGGCACCGATCTGACTGGCACCGTCGTCCCCTCCCTCGCTGCCTGCAAATTCTGTATTCTCTGTGGAACCTTCCCACGTATCATTGAGGCCTTTTGCAATGATACAATTTTCCGCAAAAAAGAACCTAGTCAAAGTCCTTTCCAAGCCAGGCGGCTCCTGAGAACAGAGCCAGAATTAAACAGAGGCTCAGAAGGAAATGGCTCCTGGCAGCAGAACCTTGCTAAAGCTGAGGTCTGATCGCGACAGCCTCATGATTGATGTCTTCGATAGCATTGATTGGCTTCAATTTTTTTCTGCATTCCCCACTGGCCTTGAAAGGCCCGTATAATCTGGGCCCTACCGCTTTTCCAAGCCTATTTCCCAATATGCTCTGCTGTGGGCTGACGGTTTGTGTTCCCCCAGAATTCAAGTACGGAAGCCTTAATCTCTAATGTATGTTCACTGCTCTCTCATTCTCTTTTTCTCTCTCTCTCTCTCCCTTCCTCCTCCCTCTTTTCTTTTTTCTCTTTCCCACTCTCCTCTCCTCTCCCTCCCTTCTTTTCTCTCCTCTCTCTTTCTCCTTCCCTCTCTTCCTCCCTCCCCCCTTTCTCTTTTTCTCTTCACTTCACTTCCATTCCCTCGCTCTCTCCCTCTCCATCTCCCCCTCCCTCCTTTTTTCTCCCTTCCTCCCTCTCTCTCTCCTCCCTTTCTCTTTCTCCTTCCCTTTATCCCTTCTTCTCTCCCTCTCTCTCCTTCCCTCCCTCCCTCTCTCCCTCCCTCCCTCTCTCTCTCCCCCTGCACACTCTGAGCACTCAGCAAGAAGGTAGCTGTCTATGAGCCAAGAACTGAATCTGCCGGCACGTTGACCTCGAATATCCCGGTTTCCAGAGCTGTGGGAATTGAAATTCTACCTTTTAAACCACCCAGTTGACAGTATTTTGATAAAGCAGCCCCCCCACTGCTTTTTAGTGTCAGACACACTTCTCTGCATCCCAGGCTCTCCTGGGCACTTCACTGTTCCTCACTCTCAGCCTGGACTTTTCCATTTTGATGCCTTCGCTCGTTCGCACCTCTACCAACTTGGATCCATCTCTGAAGAATTTTTCTCACTATTAAACACATACACACCTACAGCAATCTTTAAAAACTGAACGAAAGATGTGAGGACGCTTGGGAATGTCTAAGTGAAGTAACAGCAGTTGGTTAAAAAAGACAACACGTAAATATTATATTCTCCATGAATAGCAATGCCATTAATATATATGATATAGAAATACAAGTCAAAATAGACCGTCATTAGATATTCATCATGGGGATTTTACATTTTACACGAAACCTTGTTTTTCCCTGTTTTTTATGTATAGAATAAAATGTTCAGAATTAACAATAATAAATCCTATCTGTTTTTAGCGGCCAACATCAAATGTCATCTGGGGCCTGATTAAACCCCAGAGCTCACGCCTGTCACCAGGGTAGCACACTGGTGCAGGTTTTCCTTCCTGGAGGCCCAGTGGCCCCAAATTAGGTCCAGTGCCTTCACTTCTTCCCCGGCTTCCACTGGGGTTACTCCTCAGGACATGAAGCGGCCAACGGTGCCCCTGCTCCTACAGACACCATGGAGTTCCCTTCCTTGTTTCATGACCTGACGACTGGTTCCTACAGGAAACAAGGAATTTAGAAAAGTTTTAAGGAGCACCTGCGTGGCTCAGTTGGGTGAGCGTCCAGCTCTTGGTTTCAGCTCAGGTCATGATCCCAGGCTTCGTGGGATCGAGCCCTGCGTCGGGCTCTGAGCTGGGCATGGAGCCCATGTAAGGTTCTCTCTCCCCCTCCGTCTGTCCCTCCACCCTCACACACAAAAAAAAAAGATTTAAGAAAAATCAAAATATTCTATCAGTAATTATTTCTGGCCCACATTCCGTGGTGTACTGGAGCCACTTGACACTGGTTCAGAAGACGCACTTCTGTGTTTCCTTCCCAACTGCATGTTCACAGGAGCCATCAGGTTGGGAGCTCAAAATCAGCCATCCTGGAAGTCTAGACGCCATGGAGCTGGATGAAAGCCACAACAGAACTCCCCAAGCTCCAGGGAGCTGGCTCTTTATTTTTTTATTATTCTTTTTATTTTTTTAAGTTTATTTATTTATTTTTGAGAGAGAGAGAGAGAGGGAGAGCAGGGGAGGGGCAGAGAGAGACGAGATAGAGAATCCCAAGCAGACTCCATGCTGTCAGCAAAAAGGCCAACCCAGGGCTCAAACTCATGAACCGTGAGATCAAGACTTGAGCCAAAATCAAGAGTCAGACACTTAACCGAGACACCCAGACACCCCAAGAGCTGGCTCTTAACCATTTCCCAGCATATCACTGTGTATATTGAAATATAAATGAGAGTGAGTCCATTGACCTCAAAGACAGCAAGCTGAATGCCTCCATTGTTGGTGAAGAAATGATCACCTTCAACGAATTCCACCTATTTCTTTTTCTCAGCGCTTAATTTTACAGGGTTTGTACCTTTCACCTCACCTAGACCCACAGTGCCTTGCACGGGGTATGACGTCACTGGCACATTTGTCTGCCACATTCATATGCGTTATTACATCAAAAGCTCAGTCCACTCCGCTTTGTCCCCCACAGGACCTGGGCTCGTGCTTTCCATGCAGTCCATGTTTAATAATCTTTGGTGCACAAATTAGTTGCAAGTGAAATTAGTTTCTAGAGAAGCCCCAGTTGAAGGCAGAAGTAAGGTTAGCCATCCCCATGGGGTCAGAAAGACATTCGATGTGTCTTAGCTTTGAAAAAGACGCAAGGCGCCATGATGGTGCATTAATTCAAGTAGAATTGGGCCTCAAGTATTTCAGAAACATGACAGACAGGAACTCGACGCTGAACAGGAGAGCAAAACAGGGGAGGAAGGACAGAGTCTGAAGCCAAAATCAAATGAGCCCATTTGCAAATTCAGCCTAAATTCAAGGCCGAAGCAAGTGATAAAATGAGAAGAGCTTGCAGAGCGTCCTCCACATGTGATGGATTATTTCCGTTATTCTTTTTAATTTGGCTTGCTAACGGACTTAATAATTATTGATAACAGCGTCAGGCATTTCCTGGGAAATAAAGAGGCACATTCTGGGAAAACAATCCAAAGCAAGAACAAAAATAAAACCAAACCAAACAGAAACACGAGAGGCAATGTCAAATGCTAAATAAAATCTAAAAGAAGAAATGAAAAAATATTATTCATTTATTAGCATAAGCTCGAGGATAATGTTTCACTCTGGGACCAATTACTGCGAGGAAGAAGCTAGAAAATGGAAGCAATAAACTATTTTTTAAAAGAGCAAAAAAAAGGTGGGGGGAGACATAAATATAATTAGCTGAGATTTATATGAACGAAGAAGATCTCCAAATAAAGGGCTAGAGAACAAAAAAGGTCTTTGAATGCAGCAAGTGAGAACTGCAGGAAAATAAACAATATTCAGACTTTACTAAGTCCCAAAACTTTGAGCGCTTATGGACGGAGTCTGGTATGTCGTTTCCACACGCAGGACCCTGTCTCTCCGGGACAAGAAAGCAAGTTTGTAGAGGGCAGTGAGGGCACTTTATGCACTCTGGAGAAGTCCTCAGAGGCGGCCACAGTGTCCCCCCAACAATACATGTCCAACAAACTCCGAGTCATACTGTCTATGCTTCCCCGACATTCCTCCTCTATGGATTCGCCTTGTCACACACTTCTCCTCTCTCGGAACAAGATAAAATGACCAGAGCAAAGGCCATAACCTTCCCACATCTTTCCATCAGTGAGCCTGTCTCCTCTTCAAAAATGACCAACAATCACCTTCTCTGAATACATTTACTCACTATGCTGAGAAACTGGATTTAAGAAAAAGTGTTTGCTCATGTCTACACCAGTCACTGTGCACACACACACACACACACACACGAACACCACTTAGAGAGCCTAAAATTTCTTGAGGGCTCAGAACTTCAGAACATCAATATTGCAATATGTACCAAACTAAGCTGGCCAACTAAAAACAAAGTTGGGCCCACATTTTTCTGCCTCACTGACCCTCCATCTTATTTAAGCTCTCTCTCTCTACCTTCTTCTGAAGTGTCCTTTTCCCTCAGAGATAACTGAGGGCAGCCTCAAAATTTCTGTCCCAGACCATCTTCTCTTGGCTGCTGAATGTCTCAGTAGCATCACTAACCCCAAGGTCTAACTATGAACTCGGAAAATGATTCCCGAAGCTCTAACCCACCTATGACCACTCATCGTCTCTCAAATTCCATTTATGTAGGTACCTACCTACAGGACACGTCACAGAATGTCCCCAAAACACACAAATCTCACAAACTGAAATCTGAATGGATCTTCCTTTTTCAAAACAACCTTTTCAAATCATCCTACACAGAGCCTTGTATTCACAAGCATCAGGTTTCAAGCACCTAGAAACGTCCACACATCTTTTCCTTTGCCCCATGTCTAATCTTGCATAAACATTACACATGGTGAGTGGGTCTGTGTGGATCTATTTTAGACTTAAAAAAATTTTTTTAATGTTTATTATTTTTAAGAGAGAGAGACACACACACACACACAGTGCGAGTGGGCGAGAGGCAGAGAGAGAGGGAGACACAGAATCCAAAGCGGGCTCCAGGCTCTGAGCTGTCAGCACAGAACCCGATGTGGGGCTTGAACTTCTGAACAGAGAGATCATGACCTGAGCTGAAGGTGGACGCTTAACAGACTAAGTAAGACACCCAGGTGCCCTTAGACTTTCTTTTAAACAAAAGTTCTTGGGATTGTCCCATTTTCATTTCCATACAATTATGTCCTCAGCACCTGACGTTTAGATTCCTGACACAACATATGACTAGTTTCCCTGCCCCTGGGCTCTCTCAGCTCTAGGCCATCTGTCTTAGGTCAGTTTCACCAAAATTAGAGGCTGAGATGACAGTACTTGTTCATGTGATTGATTGAGGGGGTGTTTTCAGGAGAAGGGGAAGGAGGGGGGGTGATACAACAGGGGCAGAAAGCTACAAAAATTGTGTTCCGAGTAAGAGACTCCCAGCCAGAGACTAGCTAGAGTCTAGGAACTCAATGACACAGGGAAGCTTTGGAGACTCAATGACAAGATAGAGTTGGTTCCATCTTGAGACAAGGACACCAGCCATTTGTAAGCCTTTGACAGTCAGTATACCGGATGGGTGGGGTGTCTTACCCCACCCCGTCCAAAGAGGTTCAATTAGCCAAGGGCAGCTCTCCAGAGATAGGACGGGACAGGACAGCTGTGGGGTGTGGCTCTACTCAGAGCAGCGGGGTGATGGGTGAACCTGTGGCGGGGGCAGCTGGGCAGAAAACCAACAACATCCCTAACACAAGTGGTTCTCAACGTCTGGTCCCCGGACCAGCAGCAGCACCACCCAAGAATTTGACTAACATGCAAATTCCCCAGCCCCACCCCAGATCCACTATGTCCGAAACTTTGGGGGTGGTACAAAACATTCCGTGGGTTAGCCAGCCCTCCCTGGGATTCTGAAGCACGCTGAAGTTTGCATCTACATCATCCCACACGGAGCTTAAAAATATGCCTTCATTCCCATAAGAATATTTCTCTACAAATCAAGAGCCCGTAGTAACTCTTTATTGTTGTCTACTTAAAAGTAAACTCCTACGGTGTCTGGGTGGCTCAATTCGTTGAGCGTCTGACTCTTGATTCTGGCTCAGGTCATGATCTCACTGTTCATGGGATCAAGCCCCAAGTCGGGTTCTGTGCTGTCAGCATGGAACCTACTTGGGATTATCTCTCTCGCTCTCTCTATCGCTGATCCTACCCTGCTCTCCATCTCTGTCAAAATAAATAAATAAATATTTTAAAAAATTAAATAAACTCCCAAGGTTAAGAATAAAGACTTTCCACCAAATTAGACACCTTCTGTCCCTCCAACAATCGATCTCAGCAACCCCTTTTTGTTTGTGGCTAGTAGTTTTCAAGAATCACAGAATATTGGAAGGGAACCTAGAGATTAATTAATCTAGCTCCCTCCTTTTTGCAAATGAAATGACAGAGGCCCCTAAATTGTAAGCTCTTCACCAACAGAACCCAACAGAACTTGGATCTTCTTATTGCAAGTTAAACATTTTTTGTTATATGCTGTACCAAATTTACTCCAGATTAAGAAAACCCATTGTAACCCTTAGTCACAACTTGGTCAGCTTTTCCTTTTTACATTTGTGCTTGTGTTTTTACCCGCAGTTAACACACCTGTCTGATGTTTTTCAATCTGATTCCATTACCTCCTCCAGGAAAACGTCCACGACGGATGGGGCATATTGTGTTATTATTTATCAAATATCCACTATCCTCTCCCCACATCCATGGGAAGACTAAATTTCCTTGCTCCACTGTTGCTGGCTTTGGCCATGGACACAGCCACAACAACAACAAGAATCTATGCATACTGCTCAGACACTGGAGGCCAGGGCATTCCAGGCACAGTTCATGCATTGATCCATCTTTCACGACAGCCCTATAATATGGGTGCCATGATAAGGCTCATTTTGTAAATGATGCAAGAAAAATGACATAACTTGCCAAAGCCACGTCGATGGGGTACAACCAGGACACCTGGCTCCGAAGGTCATTCCGTCCTCTGTTTTGTGGGTAACGTTGCAGGGGTTTGGTTACTTCCATGTACCCCCCTTCCCTGGGTTCCCAGATTTCTACAGGAATTCCTATGACTTTGCCTTTATCCCATGGTACTGAGTTGTAAAGGTCTCTTAATATATCTCCCTGCCCAGATGGAGGCACCAGATATTACATGGTCCACCTAAGGAACCTGTAAAAGGGAGACAGGTAAGTGTTGCTTATGTGACAAATCACAGAGGCCCTAACTTGGCTTTCGGCATGGAGCTGTAGCCCCCTCACCGAGTTCCCATCTCCTCCAATCCTTCTCCAAGCCCCAGAGGCAGCCTACCTCTGTCTCCATCTTGTGGACCAGCTCTCCAAGACCAAACCCTCATCCCTGTGTCTTGATCTCCTGTAATTTTTCCTCAGAACATCCTGTCTACCTTTGTTTTCTCCTCTCTCTGGGTTCACCTCATGTTCCACGCAAGCACAATGTTCTCTCAGTCCTGCCTGAACTTACAATTCCCTTCACCTTGAGTGGCCCTTCCCACACTAACCAGGGTGCAAGTGCTTCCTGACCTGAAGGCCCCATCACACACACACCACTCTCCTCCAGCTCTTTGGCTGAGCATCTTCTTCCCCCTTCCCGGCTTCAAGAACCCATCTCCAACTCTGGTGTGTTTGTGTCTAGTTTATGGCATTCCTCTCAAGTCAACCAATGCTCTGTGAAGATGCCTATTTCTGTTGCTTCTCTCAGCCTCTTAAAGCTAGGATCCATGTCAAATTCATCTATACCATCCGGAAATAGCTAGCACAATGACTGGCAGAGAATAGGCATTTGATAAACATTTCCACCATGAATAAGTGATGTTAGAACTCACTTGCTTAAATGAGGTATTCGCTGTTAGCTTGTTCTAAAGGGAGTTGAGTGGCGGTGTGCCGCGGGATCCATCACAGAGAGCACATCGCCGCCAGCTCCCCATCAGCAGATGTTGCCCATTGTAGAGGCGCACGCGGCCCTGTTTGGGCACTGTTGCCAAACAGAAGGTTCTCTTGGCGGGAGTGTTGGCACGCTCTGTGTTCTGCAGGCTGCACTCCTGAGCCAGCTTCTCCATTGGCAAATGAGCCTCCTCGGAACTGGCTGGTGGTGCCACCCTCCAAAGGCCTCCTGCGACCCAAACAGATGGGCACAACGCAAGTGTCCCGGGCGGCGTGCGTGCACATCAGGTCGGAGCTCCCAATAAAAGATTTGTCTCTCAGACATGGCGGCACCTCATCCAAACAGAAAGGCACACTGCAGGGCTTATGTGAGGTGTTGGGAAGGAATCGCTCTTCTCTTCTAATTTTGGAATCCATTCGTTAACAAGTCCCAGACCTGGAAGTCGGAGAGAGGATGAGAAAGAGCTGAAAGAAAACGCCTTTAGAGCTTTGGCTGGTGGTGGCGTCCGTGGAGCTGGAGAGAGGTGCTTTCTCTTCCCAGGTGGAGTTCAGATTTGAGACATGCCTTTAAGCCGCAGCTAAACTCACGACCAGGACTCCTGTGGTCGCCAGCGGGGAAGCAGGACACCAGACGCTTCTCTCAGGGACTGGCATGCCTCCACACACAGGGGTGAATAAAAGTTTAAACCCTTCTCATCCGAGCCAACATCTGTAAGCCACTTTCCAACAGCGTGGGTTCAGAGAGAAGAATGCACTCTGCATCCGCCTCATTGAGAACCTGGTTGCAGTAATGTCCCAACTCAAGCTGAAACCCTTGGTTAACTCAGAGGTTATCTTAACCGTCTGATGGCCTGAGCAGGCTAGACGAAACAGTCGGTGGCAGGAGCAGCCAATGTGGCCTTCGGAGGACATTACAATTTTAAAAGCTTGCAATTGACAAAGAAATGATACCACCTACCACTCTAAAGCACTTTAATTCTGTGCGTGTGTGTGTGTTTTTGTTTTCTGTTTTTTGTTTTTTGAGACACCAAAGACAAGCACCGTATTGATCGACTTAGTCGGTGGATGTCACAAGGAATTTCTTCCGCTGGGATTTGTGGTTTTTGCTTTTACTTCCCAAACTCTAATGTACCCATGACTCATTCGGAACACAAGAAGTGCAGCTTGTGCTGCTGTGTCGCAGTCGGTCAATGACAGGATGTGCCAAATAGCTACAGGACCGTGGGGAAGCCACGTAATGGAACACAGATCATCTGGCAGAACAGCTGTCCGTTGGCCAGCAGGTGACTCGGTTCCTGGACCAATATGCCGCCCAGTACTGGAAGGTGCTCAATCTCTGAAATAGGCTATAAGTGTTCATTCAGGACTACCACATTTGGAAGCTGAGAGCCTTAAAGACCTCAGGCTTTGCTGGTCACTCTATGGGTGTCAGGTGCTTCTCTGTAGATAAAATCCATCCAGTCTACTTATTGTCTGCTTTTTAAAAGTTACTCTTTGTTTCCAGACAGCTCCAGATAGAGGCTTGGCTAGGGATGAAGTATCCATCGTGAATGTGGTTCAGAGACATAAAAAAAAGAATAAGAGAGGAAAGAAGAAAAGTTTAAACTTCCACTAGAGAAGGAGTATCTCGCTGTGACAGCTTAAAATGTTGCATTCCTCACACAAAGAGGCTAATACATCGCCTTACAGAGCATCTTGTTGTGCTTGAAACATTTTTCTGCCAGGAAAATAATTATTTTTAATAATGAGTCAAGCCCTAGCCTCTGGGGTGTTTTACATAAAAGGTTTTGAAGAAATTAACTTCTAATTTTATTTACTGATACACACGCCTCTTTAGATCTTCAAAAGTATTCAGGACCCACTGATGTTTCAGTTAGAATTAGTCCAAGAGTTTGACGGTAGGATCTTTGGATGACTTAATTGTAGATCATAAGTGTGTCCAAACTCTACTTTGCTGCCCAGAATTTTTTTATTTTTTCATTCTCTCCTCTTTCGGCATGAAGTCACTACAATGTTCATTTGTCTGGTAGCAGGATGAATGGCCAACTCCAGGCATGTACAAGTTGAAGAAGCTATAATTTGCTCCCCGTTTCCTTTGAAGGTCACTAAATTTAATACTGTGATTGAAACCCAGGGCCTTCTATAAATCTCCAGAGACCTGTGATTCCAAAGAAGGCAGATAATTTGGGCAGATACGTTGACCTGGGCACACATGTTAAACAATTATAGATTGTTTCCTTTCATCTGTCTCAGAAGTAATCTATAGCAGGACTCCAAAATATAAATCCTCTCCAAAGTGAGACGGCGAGGGACTAGACCATGAGGATTGGTGGGTTCACCCACGGTGCTGACACCTCCGCACAGCGGCAGATGGTGACAGATGACACTGATTTTCAGCCTTGGCTTGACCTGAACTGGTGGCTTCCATCCCCGGCTTCCTTCTTGAAGGCAAACACCAACAACAAAAACACGTCTCATTTATCCTCTTGGCATTCTTCCCAGTCAACGAACGAGGATGACACTTCTCCCAGGTAACCATCTCAAAGTTTTCTAACGGAGCTGGTTAGTGCAGAAAATGTTTTGCATCGAGAAATACATAGTAAAAATCATTCCTTTGCTCCATGCCTGGAGGGAAGATGGAGCGTTTGAAACCAAGCAGTGCTGCCTCGCCTCTCCCATGTAGTCGTTGACAGCCTAGAACGGAACACTGGCTGTCTCCCAGGATACACGTAAAGCCAGCAGAGTTCTCTAGATCCTCGGACTGGGACAACAAGGGGTGCACCTGCAGGAATGCAACTTTGTTGGGGTCAGAGGGGCTCCTGGCAGGATGCAAGTGGGCACGTCAAAGTCCTTGAGGCAGAAGAATGGAGGCAGAGTGACCAATGAAAGAGGGTCACAATAGGAAAAAACATGTTTGAGAGTGATGCGAAGGTCAAAGATACTAAAAAGTACTTAAATCCCAAATCCATCTCCCTGTAATTTCTCTTGGCCTCCATGGAAAGGGTTTCCTGATTTTCACCCTTCGTTTCAGTGTGACTCACGCCATCTCCCTATATTAGTTTGCTAGAGCTTCTGTAACAAAGTACCACAGACTGGGTGGTTGAAATTACCAAAATGCATTGTCTCCCAGCACTGGAGGCCAGAAGTTCAAGATTAGAATGCCAGCAGGCCTATTTCCTTCGGAGGCTGTGAGGAAGAACCGACACCAGGCCGCTCTCCTGGCGTCTGGAGGGCAGCAGGGTGGAATCGTTGGCGTTCCTCGGGCAAAGAAACACCACCCTGATTTCTGGACCTGATTTGTGTCTTCGTGCTCCCATGTCATTCTCTCTGTGTGTCTTTGTGTATAAATTTCCCCCTTTTCAAGAAGGATGGCAATCATATTGAATGAGCAGTCCACCTCGTTGACTATGACCTCATATTAACTGATCACAGCTGCAACAACCCTATTCCAAATAAGGTCATATCCTGAGGCATTGAGGATTAAGACTTTAATGTATAAATTTGAAGAGGGCATTGCTCAACTCATAACACTCCCTATAGTAACATTTCCATAAAAATCTGTATCTTCCTTCCCAGGCTAAGGGATCCAGGCTTCACCAATCAGAGTTATAATAAGGGATAGAGGCTGTTTGATGTAATATAAAACCACAGATTCAAGGACATGCTCAAACTACAGAAGCAAAAAAAGGAAAGTAGAAACCGATTAGCTAGGGGCACCTGGATGGCTCAGTCAGTTAAGCCTCTGACTCTTGATTGCAGCTCAGGTAGCGATCAGGTGTAGGAATGGGTGCCACATCGGTCTCTGCACTGAGCATGGAGCCTGCTTGGGATTCTCTCTCTCTTTCTCTCTCTTGCTCATGCTCTCTCTCTCTCTCTCTCAAAAAAAGAAAAGAAACCAATTAGCTAAAAAAAAAAAAAAATACAATTGATTGCCAAGCCAAAAGGACTAGAAACACGTATCAAAGTTAAGAATGAAGTTGTGGGGTGCCTGGGAGGCTCCGTTAAGTGTCCGACTTTGGCTCAGGTTATGATCTTCTAGTTCACTAGTTCAAGGCCCACGTTGGGCTCTGTGATGACAGATGTGATGACAGATGACAATTTATTTGGAAACAGAATGATGAAACCTTCTGCTTCATAATCAGGAACAGGAAAATAATGTTTGTTAGCCCTATTTCTGATTGAGGTTGTATCATAGGTTCTATCCAGCATGGCAATACTTTAAAAACATGTATAAAAATTTAAAAGGGAGTTTTAAAGATCTCTTTACTTGAAGACAGTATGATTGTGTGCGTAGAAAACACAAAATAATCTAAAGATGCTAATTAGAAATTATAAATGAATTCAGTAAGTTCACTCAATGAGGGCCATATAAAAATATATTCCATATAAAAATATGCAAAATCATATATAAAAATCAAAAGCATATACTATCTACTGTACTAATATAATTAGTATGTTGCACTAGCATCAAACATTTGGACAATGAATTTTTTAAAAATTTCACTTATGGTAGCATCAAAAAACATAACATTCCTAGGAAAAAATTTTACAAAGACATCATGATCTCTACAATAAAAACTACAGACAGAGCTGAGAGAAATCAAAATATTAAATAAATGGAGCGATATTCCATGTTCCTATATTGTAAGATTCAATCAAGTTAATAGGGTCAATATAGTTAAATGTCAATTCTTCCAGATCAATGTAAATATTTAATACATTTCCAATCAAACTCCAGCAGGTGTTTTAAAATGTGTATGGGGGGCACCTGGGTGGCTCAGTCGGTTGAGTGTCTGACTTCAGCTCAGGTCATGATCTCGCAGTTTGTGAGTTCGAGCCCCGCGTCGGGCTCTGTGCTGACAGCTCAGAGCCTGCAGCCTGCTTCAGATTCTTTGTCTCCCTCTCTCTCTGTTCCTCCCCTGCTCATACTCTGTCTCTCTCCATCTCAAAAATAAATAAAACATTAAAAAAAAAAACGTGTATGGAAATGGATGGACCTAGTATTATCGAAACAATTTTGTGAGGTAAGAGCAAAGTTTGAGGACTTCTACCAACCGGGAATAACCTATATTAAGACTTACTATGAAGCAACAATAACGAGTATAGCTTGGTTTTGACAAAAGACATATACAAGAGCAACAGAAGAGCGAGTCCAGAAGCAGATCCATATATGTGGTCAATAGGTCTTTTTACAGATTTGTCAAGGCAATTCAGTACGGAAGGGAAAGTCTTCAACAAATGAGGTTCGATCAAATGAACATCCATATAGAATAAAAGGGAAAAAAAGGGCACCAACCCTTACTTCACACCACGCATAAAAATTAACTCAAAACAGGGGACCTGGGTAGTTCAGTTGGTTGAGCATCCGAAATCAGTTCAAGTCACAGGCTCATGGGTTTGAGCCCCACATCCAGCTTGCTGCTTTCGGCCTGTCGGTAAGGAGCCTGCTTTGGATCCTCTGTCCCCCTCTCTCTGTGCTCACTGTTCCCCACTTGAGCTCTCTCAAAAATAAATAAACATGGGGCGCCTGGGTGACTCAGTCGGTTAAGCGTCCGACTTCGGCTCAGGTCATGATCTCACAGTCTGTGAGTTCGAGCCCCACGTCGGGCTCCGTGCTGACAGCTCAGAGCCTGGAACCTGCTTCAGATTCTGTGTCTCCCTCTCTCTCTCTGACCCTCCCCCACTCATGCTTTGTCTCTCCTGCTCTCAAAAATAAATAAAAACATAAAACAAAATAAATAAATAAACATTAAAAAACCTTAAAATGTCTCATAGACTGAAATGTAAAACCTAAGTTATAAGACTCCTAAGAGAAAATAGCAGAAAATGTTTGTGACCCTGTAGTGGGCAAAGATTTCTCAGCCAGAATTCAAAAAAGCATAAAGTGGAAAAAGAAAAAAATTCATCTATATTTAAAACTTTGGTGCTTAGATGTAATTTAAAAGGTAAAAAGGCAAAGTCAGGGTGGGAGTCAATGTTGACAACACATGTATCTCACAGAGGGTGTGTGGAAAGGATATATAAAGAATTGCCACAAATCAATGCTAAGAAGACAAAGTACCCAGTTTTTAAAATGGGCAAAGGATTTGAACACTTTGCCAAGGAAGATATACAAGGGACCGATGAGCACATGAGTGGTTTCCAGGGAACAGACAGAGGAAGAGATGGGTCACAAAGGAGAACCAGGAATCAGCTGGGGATGATAGAATTGTTTACCATGTTTGTGGTGATGGTTTCCTGGGTATGTACGTACATTAAAACTGATCTGGTGGTAGACTTTAAATACACACAGCTTGGGGCACCTGCGTGGCTTAGTTGGTTGAGCATCCGACTTTGGCTCAGGTCATGATCTCACGGTTCGTGGGTTCAAGCCCTGCATCAGGCTCTGTGCTGACAGCTCGGAGCCTAGAGCCTGCTTCGGATTCTATGTCTCCCTCTCTCTCTGCCCCTCTCCCGTTCATGCTCTCTCTCTCTCTCTCTCTCTCTCAAAAATAAATAAACATTAAAAAAAATTTCAACACGCATGGCTTATTTTACTTCAATTAAATCGCAGTAAAGTTGTAACACCTGTTTTCCATACCTATGAAATAGTTTTACATATGTATCACAATAAACAAAAACTAAAACTTTTTAAAATTGATACCATGGACCATAACATCCAAAAATACAAACATATAAAGAATAAATATAATAAAACATGTATAAGACCCCCTCAGAGAAAATCCCTAAACTTTATCGAAAGACATTAACATAAGCAAATTTACCGTGTTCATGGAATAAAAGTTTCAATATTTTACAGGTTTTTAAAGATGTCCATTCAGGGATGCCTGGGTGGCTCAGTCGGTTGAGCATCCGACTTCGGCTCAGGTCATGATCTCTCGCTCATGGGTTCAGGCCCCGCACCGGGCTCTGTGCTGACAGCTCAGAGCCTGGAGCCTGCTTCGGATTCTGCATCTCCCTCTCTCTCTGCCCTTCCCCTGCTCATGCTCTGTGTGTCTCTCTCTCTCTCAAAATAAATAAATGCCAAAAAAAAAAAAATTTAAAGCTATCCATTCCTCGAATTAATGATAAATTAAATTCAATCCCAATCGAAACATGAGCAGGTTCGTATGGGTGTGTGCAGGAGTGGAAACTGGCCAGCTGATTCTAAAACACAGATGAAAAAGCAAAGGCCCAGGAATAGCCAAGACTCTGGTGAAGCATGAGGTGTTAGGACTTGCTCTCCCAGACGCCACGCCTGGATATCAAGATCAGGTAATGCAGACACACTGGGGCCGGTGCGGACATAGACAAATTGACAAACGAGACAGAACACGCAGCTTCAACACACACGCACAGGCTTACGTGGCTTGTAGAGAAATGGCGGGGTAGTATTGCAAATAAGTAGGAGAAGACGGACTTTTCAATAAACCGCGTGGAGATAACTAGATATCTGCAGGGGAGACGTGAAATGGAACCCTTGCCTCACACCACAAGCAGAAATAAATTCCAGCTTAATTTAAAGGCTAAGTGCCCAAACCAAAACTATAAAACTTTCGGATGGTAATATACGAGAATATTTTTGATACAGTGTTAGGCTGCTCAGGCTGCCATAACAAAATACAAGAGACTGGGTGACTTAAACGACAGATTCTTTTTTTCTTGCAGTTCTAGAGCCTGGAAGTCCAAGATCAAAGTGCCAGCAGGTTGGTTTGTTTCCTCAGAGACCTTCCTCGGGCTTGCGGATGGCCATCCTCTTCTTCATGAGGTCTCCCTGTGTGCATCCCTGGTGCCTTGGTGTGTGTCCACATTTCCTCTTCTAATAAGGACACCAGTCAGATTGGATTAGGGCTCACCCATATGATCGCATTTAATCTTAATTACCTCTGTAAAGGCCCTATCTCCGAATGCAGCCACATTCTGAGGTCCTGGGGATTAGGGCTTCAAGGTATAAATCTAGGGAGAAGGGCATTATTCAGCCCATAATAGATACCTTGGGGTAGAGAAAGACTGCTTAAACAAGACATAAAATGCCGAAACCATAAAAATCTTGATAAATGTACCTTATTTAAACTTAAGAATTTCTGTTATAAAGCTCATAAGAAGGCAAACTAGAAGAGAACATTTTTGCTACATTTATAACCTACAAGAGATTGTTACACAGAATATATAAAGAATTTCTAGGGGCACCTGGGTGGCTCAGTCGGTTAAGCGGCTGACTTCAGCTCAGGTCATGATCTTACGGTCTGTGAGTTCGAGCCCCGCATCGGGCTCTGTGCTGATGGCTCAGAGCCTGGAGCCTGCTTCCTATTCTGTGTCTGCCTCTCTCTCTGCCCCTCCCCTGCTCACACTCTGTCTCTGTCTCTCAAAAATAAATAAACGTTAAAAAAAATTAAAAAAAAAAAAAGAATTTCTACAAACCAATAAGAAAAAAAAAAAACTCAAAAGGGGAAAGCTGGGTAATAGACCAGAACAAGAACGTCAAAAAAGAAGAAAATCAAATATCCAAAATACACAGTAAAAGGTGCTCCACCTCCTTCTTAATCGGGAAATGCAAATGAAATTGGCCAGACTTGAGGAGGCTGTGTAGCAAAGGAGGATCCCATACGATGCTAAGGAGAATGTAAATGGTACAAGTACTTTGTAAAACAACTTGCGTTAGCTAATGAAGATAAGCATATCCGGTGACTAGGTAGCTTTCTTTTTGGGTATAAACCCAGAGAAATTTCTAGTGTGTATACCAGGACGTATGTATACAGGTAGAACTGAAAGCAACCTAAATGTCCAAGAAAAGTCAACTGGAGTTTTTTTAATGGTGCTGTATTCACTTGATAGAATATTCTTTTTAAAAAAAAAAGTTTTTATTTATTTTTGAGAGAGAGAGACAGAGACAGCATGATCGAGGGAGGAGCAGAGAGAGAGGGAGACACAGAATCTGAAGCAGCCTCCAGGCTCTGAGTTTTCAGCACAGAGCCCAACGCAGGGCTCGAACTAGTGAACTTCGAGATCATGAGCTGAGCTGAAGTCAGATGCCCTTCTGACTAAGCCACCCAAGCTCCCCAATAGAATATTCTATAATAGTGAGAATACATGAACAACAGTCACACATAGCATCTTCATGAAGCTTACAAACAATATTGAGTAAAAGCAGTCAGACAAAAGAATACATTCACTATGATTCCACTTATGTTTAATTCAAGAACAGGATAATCTCAACTAGATTGTTTAGGGATGCATTTATAAGAGACAAAAATATTTTTAAAAAGCAAAGATGTGATTATGAAAATACCAAGATAGGGGTTAGACTCTGGGGGAGGAATAGATCTGAAAAGGAAATTCAGAGCCTGGTAACTCTACATTCTCAATTCTGTGGCTTTTACGGGGGTGTTTGCTTTATAAGCGTTCATCAAACAACAATTCGTACAGACTGTATGCACTTTCTGGATGCTGTATTTCAAAACAAAACAAGGAAAAATAATTTACAACAAAACACAGGTCTCGGAAGTCTTGGTCTTCAAAAATGAAAGCAAGAATTTGTAGGTAGCAGGTAATCTGTGTAATCTTGCCCAATTGGGTGTCTGAAGTGGTGTCGGCTGCTGGTTTTGATGTCCCAGTCACCAAGAGGGAGACAGATTTAATAGCTGTGTTTAAAATGTCAGATGCAAGAACAGTAATAGTCTTATTTTTTACTAATTCCCTACAAGCTCAAGCACCTTTTCGTTATAATGGTCTATTTTCCCGTCTATCAGAGACAATTAACCCCCCACTTCGCAGCAGCCAAGGTCTTATGCCAGCCACTCCTTTTGGCCCCTGGAATAGACCTCCAGCCCTATCTAATGGGAGCTGGAATCACCGCATGGTCAAGGTAGTCAAGAAAGACAGCCATGAGAGCAATCTAACAAAAGCAAAGACACAGAATGATGGGAGGTGTCAGCAATAGAAAGAAAAGCTTAAGGAATTAAGGGCAACAAAAGAACTTTCTACAGCCAACAGATACACTTCCATTTATTAGCTGCATTTTGTTTTTCAGACAGTGAGTTCATCCTCATTTAAGAACTGAAAATTCAGCTCGCTTTCTAAGGTGCATTGTTAGATGCGCCCCAGATGGTTCTGCTCATAGTGGCCCATTGGTCACTGGGCTCTGCCCCCTGCAAGCTGCAGATCTATTGGAATCTAACTGACTGGGGACAGTCTGTTGTTTTCGTCTCAAAGCAACTCTGTCCTGAGTCACACACACACACAAGCCAAATGACACCGAGGGACCGGATCAAAGCTGGCCACGGGAAGCCTCCGTCGCTGGTTATTTCTTCCGCAAAACTGAATATATAACTCTGGCTATTGTCGATAAACATGCATCGACCACAGTATTCTCACTGAGAACCCAAGTGGGTGGGTGGAAGTCTGAGT
Organism: Paguma larvata; assembly: GCA_030068075.1. Taxonomy (NCBI): domain Eukaryota; kingdom Metazoa; phylum Chordata; class Mammalia; order Carnivora; family Viverridae; genus Paguma; species Paguma larvata. The sequence continues at coordinate 7,006,396 of CM057826.1, forward strand.
TACCATCAGAACAGCAAGGACAGTAAATCGTACCTCTCGCGGGATTCGCCGAAAAGCTGAATGAATAAAAATGAGTTAGAAAACAGTTGTCTAAAGGAGCTAAAAGTATCGTGTGATCTTTGTTGTAAAATGTGAAGTCAACAGTCCCCTTGGTGGATTGCCCCAGAAGTCTAATGCATTATCGGGCGGCTGTGAACTCTGGGAGCCCTAATCTAGGAGTGTGAGTGTGTGTTTGTGTGTGTGTGTGCACGCACACGTGCGTGTGTTCAGTTTTAAGTAAAGGAAGTGGTGAAAAGGGAGTGGGGGGCGGTGAGAGAGGCAGGAAAGGAATCTAAAAGAAGACATGCAAAAAGGAGAAACCATGATCTAACTACCCTTCGACTGGACAAGCAAACACTCGGTGGAACCTTCGAGGAATCAGGAGCCAACGCTGGGTGTGGTGACAAACACCTCTGCCGGTGTCTTCGAGAACAGACACACTGGTGATGGCAGCCCACTATCCAGACCTGCCCTCCCCACCCTCTGCCCTCCCCCCTCCCTTCCCCCTGCAGCCCACCTACTCACCCCGTAGCTCACATCCCCAGACTCCGGGTGCCTTTGAATCTGCCCAAGGCACCAAATAACAAGCCAGATAAAAACAAATAGGAAATAACGACCTAAGGAACCCAGACTAAGAAGGCTCCCTTCCGATCAGAATTTCTGGTGCCTCAGGTTAGTCTGGGTCTGAGGAGGACTGGTGTGCGATGGGCTTCCGGGGAGAGAGAGCAGGAGGAGGCCTGAGACTGAGAGGCAGGGCTGTTATTGGGGGGTTGGGGAAGAAAAAAGGGGGAACGTGAGTCTCAGGCTGCAGGAAAAATGGTTTGGCCAAGTCCACGGGCAAGTCTGGGGCCCACGTCAGCCGCTGGATGAGTCCCGTGTCATGCCCAGTCACTGGCTCGCTGCAGCCCGCTGGGGGGCGGCCTCGGTGTAAATGTGGGGGGAGATAGGAAGGGGCTGCAGAGGGGTCCGTTGGTCAATTCTGCTTCCTGCGGCAGAGGACAGATCTCAGCAGCTGCCGCCCAAGAAGCATGTTCCTTTACCTAGTGGTCACCTGACATTAAAAATACCCATTTTGGGAGTGCCCGGGGGACTCAGGTGGTTAAGCATCCAACTCTTGATTTTGCCTCAGGTCATGATCTCATGGTTCATGAGTTCAAGCTCTGAGGAAGGCTCTGTGCTGACAGTGCAGAGCCTGCTTGGGATTCTCTCTCTCTCTCTCTCTCTCTCTCTCTCTCTCTGCCCCTTCCCTGCTTATGCACATGTGTGTTCTCTCTCTCTCAAAACAAATAAATAAACTTTAAAAAAAGAACACGCCCATTTTTATTGCTTAACCCGTAGCACTGAGGCCACAAACTGACAGCAATGGGCAGAATCTGGCAAAGACAGTTTTTTAGTTTAGTTTTGTTTTTGGATCTGAGGATTGAATAATGGTTTTTAAAACTTGTGGGGTTCCTAGGTGGCTCAGTCAGTTGGGTGAACGACTTCGGCTCAGGTCATGATCTCATGGTTCGTGAGTTTGAGCCCCCTGACGGGCTCTGTGCTGACAGCTTGGAGCCTGGAGCCTGCTTCAGATTCTGTGTCTCCCTCTCTCTCTCTGCTCCTCCCCTGCTCGTACTCTGTCTCTCAAAAATAAATAAATGTTAAAAAAAAATTAAAACTTGTGAGGTAGTTACCCACATTTTAAAAGCAAGAGATTTTACATGTCAAAAAAAAAAAATCCAGATTTCCAGCTTTTCTTGAAACGAAGTGCCTAGCGCTGACATTCTATCGCGTTGGCAGAAAAGCAGCGTCCCCCTTACGCGTTCTTCCCCCCTCCCGCTGGCCATAGTCCCCTCCCCCCGCCACTCCTTTATGCTTGCAGGGGCTGTCCCTCTGCTCATTCACTTTACTTGGGTCGTTTCAACTTTTGACTTGCCTGCATTTGCGCCTGTGTCACTGTCAGACTATAAGCATTTAAAAATTTTTAAGTTTATTTATTTGAGAGAGAGAGAGAGAGAGAGAGAGAGCAGGGGAGGGGCAGGGAGAGATGGAGAGAGGGAGAATCCCAAGCAGGCTCCACACGGTCAGTGCAGAGCCCGACGTGGGGCTCGAACTCACAAACTGAGAATCTGCGCATTCCTGAGGCATGATTTTGTCTGTTTGGATGATGTCTCAAACCAATGGCCTGGAAGGGTCCTGGGCGCGTAGGCCGCCCAGGAAGCGTCTGTGCGAAGGCTGGGGCGCTGCCGTCATGCGTGTTGGGAGAGATCGTTGGGGCTGGCCGGTGGTGAAGAAAAAGAAGTGGTTTCCGAGTTTTGCCAGGATGTCACCTTGTTCGACCCACACACAGCAGAGCTGGCAGCTGGAGAAGAAGATGAGACCCCAGACCCCGGAGCAGAGCGCTCGCGTTCTCGGGAACGTGTGGGGCCCGTGGAGCCGCGGACGCCGCAGAGAGGGTGTGCGCGCAGCAGCCGAAGGTTCCCCATCGCACGTTCTCTCCCGCAGGGATCCTTTCTTTCTCTCCCACGCTGGGGAGGAAGGGGTAGGTTTGCACAGGGAACCCGGGCTTCTCTCAGCTCCAGCCCCGGCCCAGCCTGAAGCGTTGCTACAAAACACCCACCGGCCGCGTTCCAGGGCGGCGGAGCGTGAGGGGTCCCGACCCGGGAGCAGACGCACACTTCGGCGGCGTGGAGAGAATCAAGCTCTGTGATGCTGTGATGTGCGGAACTCAAGGGCATCAAAGTGCATGTGGACAAGTGGAAGGACTCAGAGGAGGGCTGCGTGCCAGAGCGCAAGTCCCCCGTGGTGTCTCACTAGTCCTGAAATGACTACCAGATGGCGGGGCGAGCAGGCCCTGGCAACCTGATTAGCAGGAGGGACTGGCAAACCCATTAGGAGCAGAGAGAGCTCCTTCAAGTCCATGGTACTTGCTAAAAACAGGCAATGTTAAGCTTTAAAAACGGAGTCCGTTTTCCATCTCATTTCTCACTGTCTTACATTTGCCGCATCCATTTCCAGCTCAAAGAGTCGAGGTGTGTGCTTTGAGACCTAACTTTGCTGCTCTTAAAAATCAAAGTTGGACCTAAGCCTCACAGCAGGCAGAGAGGTAGGACCTTTGGTTTCTGGGCGACCTGCTCTCTCAGCCTCATCTCCAGATAATCAGCCAGGGGAAAGGGGAGTCACTCTGATGGAGCGCCTTCGAAGCACTGGGCTGCACGGTCCTTTGCATGTGTTTTGTTACGTAATTCCCTGTTGCAGGGGTTAAGGAGGTATATAAAGAACACACTACAACGCAAAATAGTGCAGCTGTTATGGGAAACAGTTTAGAGGTGACTAAAAAAAAAAATAGAACTCCCAAATGATCCAGCGAGCCCACCGCTGGGCGTTTCCCTGAATGAATTGAAATCCAGATCTCAAAGGCAACCTACTGAATGGAAAAAATATATATATTTGCGAATCATCATTCTGATATGCAGTGAATCTCCAAAATACAGAAGAACTCCCACAAATCCAATAGCAAAAAGACAAACAATCCAGTTAAAAATGGGCAGAGATCTAAATAGACAGTTTTAAGGAAAACACATAGACGGCTGACAGGTATATGAAAAGATACTCAGTATCGCTCGTCATCTGGGAAACGCGAATCGAAACCACCATGGGATATCACCTCACTCCTGTCAGAATGGCTACTACCAAAAAGACAGGAAATAAGTGCTGGCGAGAATGTGGGGAAGAAGGGAACCCTTGTGCACTGTTGGTGGGAATGCAAACTGGTACAGCCATTACGGGAGACCTCAAAATGGAGATTCCTCAAAAATAAAAAATAGAACTACCCTATGATCCAGCAATTTCACTTCTGGGTACTTACTCAAAGAGATCAAAAATGCTTATTTGAAAAGATATCTGCACCCCCATATTCATTACAGCATTATTACAATAGCCAAGATACGAAAACAATTTAAATGTCTATCAATGGATGAATGGATAAAGAAGATATAGTGTATATACAATGAAATACTATTCAGCTATAACAAAGAATGAAATCCCGCCATTTGTGCTAACGTGAACGGACCTTGAGGGCATTATGTTTAGTGAAATAAGTCAGAAAAAGATAAATACAATATAATTTCACTTATATGTGGAATCCAAAGAAAAAAAAAACCTAATCTCATAGATACAGAGAACAGATTAGATTGGTGGTTGCCAGAGGTGAGGGTTGGAAGATGGACCAAATACGTAAAGAGGGTCAAAAGGCAAAGAATTTTAGTTATAAAATAAATAAGCTCCAAGGATACAATGTACAGCATGGTGACTATAGTGAACAATACTGTATTGCATAATTGAATGTTGCTAAGAGAGTAAATCTTAAAAAAGTTTTCATCACAAGAAAAAATATTTGTAACTCTGCGTGGTGGTGGATGTTAACTATACTTATTGGGGTGATGATTTCACAATATGCAAATATTGCACACCTGAAACTAACGTAATGTGAAATGTCAATTATACCTTCATTTAAAAAAACAAAAAGATCTCGAAGAGATGTCTGGAGTGCCATGTTCGTTGCGGCAGCATCCATGATGGGCAAGATATGGAAATAACCTCCATGTCCATTGACAGATGGATGGATAAAAAAAGTCTGTATACACATACAATGAAATGCTAGTCAGCCATTTAAAAGAAGGATATTCTGCAATATGCAACAGGGACAAAATCTGAGGATGTTGTACCAAATGACACAGTCCTATCACAGAAAGACAATACTGCGTCATTCCACTTACATGACGTATCTGAACTAGTCAAACACACTGACTCAGAGAATGGAATGATGGTTGCCCATAGGGGGAGTGGAGAGTACTAATCCACGGTCTTGAAGTTTCAGTCAATCAAGATGAACGGCTGCACAGATCTGCCAGACAACACTGTACCTATAGTCGACGATAATGTATTGGACACTTAACACTTTGTCAAGACAGTAGATTTCATGGAAATGTTCTTTCCAAAATTAAATTACATTCAATTATTATGAACCCAGTATGTTAGAATGGGAGGAATCTTAGTAGTCGTGTACTCCATCTCCCTCTTTGACTTGTTTTAAAACCGTATCACTTTTTCATAAGAAAAAAAATAAGAGAAAACCCCCCAAAAACAAAAACAAAACAAAACAAAACAAAAACCGTGCACATCCTCAAAAGATCCTGACATGGCTCCTAGCTCTCCGCTGCCTCTGCCTTGAGTCTCATTACTGTATATCCCATCAGCCAATAGATTTTAGAACTTTATATTCTACAGAGTATATAATGGAAACAAGGAACAGATTACTTGTAAGTTAAAAATATACTGCAACGTTAAATAGACTTTTCAAACCAAACACTTGCCCCCAAACAAGAGTCTGATGCAGGCTTTGCCAACCTAATTGCACAGAGAGCGGTTGAGGTCTAAATCTTCGGATCATCACCGTTTTCTCCCTACTGCTGGGATTTAACCCTGTGTTTTCTGACTCAGTTTCTTGAGGATTGCTCTCTCAGTACTCAATACTCAATAATCTGTTTTCGAAACACATAGCTTCAAAACCATGGAAGCCCATGAAGAAGGGAGAACTACAAAGATGATCATATGCGAGCAATCACTTGCGTTGGCATCGCCTTGGTGGTGAGGCTGGTATGCAAGGGCCTGTAGCAACACACGCTTCCTTTCAAAAGCTCTGGCCAATAAGGAAAATGCTCCCAGGACAGCGAGTCTAATACAGTCCAGAGTCGGGTCTCAATGAATGGCCGAGCAAGCCCCCAGTGACAGGCAGAGGACTGGGTTCTCTGGCCAAGGCCAGAGCCTAGTGCTGAGACCAAACAGGGGTCTTCTAAACTGAACCCTAGTTTTCCTGCTCACCCCCCATAATTGAAGACAACTGGTCTCACAAGACTGAGCTGCGACAAAGCAAGCTAAGGACAACTTCCCCCAGGGTAGGAGCCCGAACCCCAGCCTACAGTGCTTTCCTCTGAGTAGAAGGCACAGACGAGCAGCTGTACTTGAACACACATCTGAGCGAGCACTTGGGGGGCTCTGCTCTGCCCGTAGGTGAGTGGGCCCCCATTTGTGTAAGAAAGAGAGGCAAGAAAGGAAACATATCCAGGTCAACCTTCCCACCCCATGAAAAGAGATAGCTTCTGCAGAAGTTTTCCTTCTCTTCCCTGAAAGCAAGGTGGCCTACCTTACAGCCTCCACACCATCACCCAGTATCTACACACCTAGAAGATTAAACCCATTAATGTAATGGTAAAGAAGAAAGGCATTGCTTGCTGTCCCAGAAACTGTGAGGCATTCCAGAAAGATGGCAAGTAACAGGGCACAGGTGGAGGAGAAAGACCCACAGGAGGGCCGTGTGACAAGAAGACAGAGGGACACCAAACTGCCCCATGACCAAGGAGCCAGCCTGGGGCTGCAATCACAGGGGTACTAGCAAGGTGAAACCCTGTGGTGACTCAGCAGAGGAGGAGGGTGGTTGATTTCCACATACCTTCTCCTGTCCTCAGGTCAGGGTGGGACCACCTCTAGGCAGAAGAAGGAAGAGCAGGATCTGGAAGGGAAGTAATTCTGGAAGATCAGTCTGGCTTCTAGATGGAGAACAGACTGTATGAGGTGCGCAGGCAACGCCAGCAAGTGTGGCTGCAGTCTTCCAGCCACTATCTGTTTCAGATAATGCAGCCTGGACTAGGGTGTGGGTAGAAGAATGGAGAGGAGGACATCGAGTCAAGAGACATTCGGGATGTGACACCAACAAAACAAGGTCATGGAGAGGCATCTGGGTGGCTCAGTCAGTAAAGTGTCTGCCTTTGGCTCAGGTCACGATCTCAGGGTTAACAGAGCCCGCTTCAAATCTTCTGCTCCCCTCTCGCTCTCTGCCCCTTCCCTGCTCGTTCTCTCTCTTTCTCTCAAAAATAAAATTAAAAGAAAAACAAGGTCATGGACTATGGAGGATTGAATTTCCCACTCGGCTTGTGGATGTGTAATGCAATGCCCTTCGTACACTTCAGCTCCACTCACTCACCTCCCAAAGTTTATGCTGTTTTTCTCATGTTTGTAATCAACATATATATTAAACATCTTGATACATTATTCTCGTTGATTTTTGTCAATACCCATTTCTGTTTCTGTTGGTCTTCCTTTCAGCACCCCACGTCTCCATCTGGGACCACTTTCCTCCCGACCGAAAAACTCCCTGCATTGCGTCCTTCAGTGAAGATGTGCTCCCGGAGAGTAATCTTAATTTTTGCTTCTCTGAAAGTGTTTTTATTCCATTTTTATTTTTGAAGAATATTGCCAAGAATAAAAGGATTCTGGGCTTCTTCCATTACTTTGAGGAAATGATTCAATTGCAATGAGACTCCCATGATTTCCCATCAGAAGTCAGCTGTTGGTCTTGCTGTTTCAAAGAACTGCCTTTTCAACACCTCTGACTGTTTTGAAGATGTCCTTTTATCTTTGGTCTTCAGAAATTACAGTGATGTGTTCAAGGCACAGTTTTCTTTGTATTTATCCTCTTGGGGCTCACTGGCTTGATTTTGAGGATAGATGTTTTCAACATTTTTTGGAAGTTTTGTGAAATTCTTGGCCGTTATGTCTTCAGATATTGTTTCTGTCCATTGCTTCTTTCTCCTCTCTTTTTGGAATTACATTTACACCTTTTCACTATGTGTCTCCTACTTCCTCTTCTTTCCATCCAATCTTTTGTCATTTTGTGTTTCGGCGTGGATATATTTCACAAATTTGTTTCTGGCTCACCAAATCTCTCTACAGTACTTCAATATAATGTTATGCCTATTTATTGAGATCTGAATTTCATTTATTTTTATTTTTCCATTATAGGATTCCAATGTTTCCTTTTTGTGGTTTCTAGGGCTCTGCTGAAATTCTTCCCCTTGCAGTTTTATTTCTTGAACACATTAATTACACGTATTTAGTGTTCCTGTATAAGAGCTCCATTTTTTATTGTTTAATTACGTTTTTCTCTTGGTTTTGGTCAAGTCATACCTTTTTGTATACCTGGAGGGTTACAAAACATTGGGGAGTGCCAATGTTGTGTATGAAAAATTATATAGGCATTCGAGACTCTGGATAAGATTATCACCCTTAAGAGTGGATTTAATTTTTCCTCTTGCAGATCATTTTATCCCTGAGTGGGATTAAGCTGGCTGGGAGTTGGTTTTTAGTCTTTGTAATTTGTGCAATGTTTCCAGTTCAACCTTACTCTGAGGGTATAGCCTTTAGCATAACAACAAAAAGCCTGGAGTAATTGACTTCTTCTTAGAAGGTCCCACACTATAGTTTTCCACCCTCCAGCCTTGTGACACTACCAAAAGCTTTGCTCAGAAACTTAACCTCTCAGATGCCACATTCTTTTTTCTGATTCTGAATTTGCCTTGTGGGAAAAAACAGCTCCAAACACCAGGCATCTCTCTTCATTTTTCATTTTTTCTGTATCTTAGTCCTAGAAATGTTCACTGCCTCTGTGGCTCTTTGAAGCCTTCAAATACATGTCTGCACATGCATGTGTGCATGTGTGCTCTAGTTTTTTCTTTACTCCCCATCAATCCAAAACCACTGAGTCAGCCAACAGCAGAAGGTAGCAAAGGATGATGCTTAAGTTTCTGACTTGCTTAATAGAATTAATGATAGTGTCGTGCACCTTGACAGAGAATTCTAGAAAACAACTCTGTACAGAAAGAGTTAACATAGCAGGCCTGACTGCTAGCTATCTTTTGAAAGTCCTGTTTACAAGGTTTGCCCTTCAATGTCAGGGAACTTGAGAACTTGGGAACTTGATTTCAGGTAGGTTCCTGCCCTTAGCTGATAAGAACGGCTCACTGTTCCTAAACCATGTTAATAACAATTGGTTTATGCTGAACATCTGCTTTCCTTCTTGAGTCTGGGATTTGAGTATGTGTCAGACAGAGGAAACATATGTGATTAGCTCCCAGCAAAATCTCTGGGCATTGAGGCTTTAATGAGCGTCCTTGGACGGCAACATTCCACACATGTTGTCGTAACTCATTGCTGGGAGAAATTAAGTGCATCCTGTGGGGATCCACTGAGAGAGGACTAAGCCGATTTCCCCCAGACTTCACCCTCCTGTGCCATTTCCTTTGCTGCTTGTGATTGGTATTCTTTCTCTATAATAGATCGCAGCCATGGGTACAGTTATATTCTCAGTCCTTAGTCCTTCTAATGAATCACTGATCTTAAGGACCTTTCAACACAGACCAATTGTTTTGGGGAAAATAATGATTTCAGACTTGGATAGACTAAGGTTGAGGTACTCTTTTTATCTTACTTGACCTGGAATGTACTCATTGTTTCACCAAGTACTTCTTTGAGTCTCATTTGATCTTTCAACGGCACCAACATCGTTGACCATCCATCTTTCCAGAAACATGACTACCTTTGCCTTTTATAACACAGCCATCACCAGGTTTGTCTTACTGTCTTCCTCTGACAAACTTACAAGCACATGACTTTAGATTCCTGGGTCCTCATATCTTCTTACTTGATCCTCTCTACCTGGGCAAAGTCATCCACACCTACAGCTTCAAATACCTCTTATTGAAAAGGAATTCACATTTACGGTTTTGGCCATGATCTCTCTCCCTTTCAGGCTTTATAACTGGACATTCCCCAGCCTACCAATCGCTCAGGTATCTCAGAGTTACCACAAATGCTGGGTCATGCCAAGATTCTCAGAAAAAATGGCCATGTGCTTTGCCTCACTACACCTACTCTCTTCCAGTTTTCTCTACCCCCCGTTCCTGAACAGGCTTGCACCCTTGGTCTCTTGTATGTTAGCTATCACATGGTGTTTTTTAGGTTCAGACAATAAGACTTTATTGAGTGTCTACTACACACATTCTGCTAGACATTAAGGATATGATGATGATTTAACACATGGACTCACTCTTCAAGGGCTATATAGATTAATAATAATGGCAGACATAAAAGCAAATAAGTACCAAAAAGTATGATGCACGTGGTTCCAGAACAAAGTCAAGACTACTGTGAACCCACAAAAGGGTAAGGGATCAGATTACTCAGATGAAGGAAAAGTTGCTTGAGCTACATTTTGAAAGCTCAGTCTGTTCGCCACAAAAATAGGATGGATGAGAAGATGAACTGTACTACAGGGAGAAAGAGACTTGTCAAAGTCACTATTCCTATGGAAAGCCACAACAGAAAACATCACAGGAACTAATTTAAAATTCAGGGTATTAATTTTCTTAAAATAGCAATCATTTGAAAGCCAAGTACCAGAAAAATCTAAGGAAATAAGAAAGAACTAGTTTTTCTAGAGTTTTGCTGAGTGATGCAGGGTTTGAATGATTAAGTTTCTGAATAGGTCTGTCTCTGTCGGATCTCATGAGAGCAGCTGGTATGCACACTCCCTTCATGATAGTTAGAGACAAGAGTCAAATTCAAGCTCTAGGAGACAAGCAAATGAATGAGAGCAAAAAGGATTGTGAGGGGAAATCATTAAAAGGAAAGAATTAAGATAAGAAAGTCAATCAAAGATCCCAATTGGAGAAGCGGGATCTCTTCCCTAGATAATTTTTTTAAGATTTATTTTTAAGTAATCTCTACACCCAGCATGGGGTTCAGACTCATGACCCCAAGATCAAGAGTCTCATGCTCTAGTGTCTGAGCCAGCCAGGACCCCCATTCCCCAGACGATTCTCCCCTCCCCCAAATAATTCTTGATCATTACAACCTGGATAAAGGAGAGGCACTTGGGCAGTGCCTCTGTTGGAGCATCTCTTTTCCAAGGTCAAAGAACAGTTGTTATTTCAGAGGTTGGCTGTGCTCATACTGACATCATGTTTTCCTGTGGCCAATGCCACAGTTACTACTCACAGCAAGGGATGGGTGATAAATGACTTTCTGGCAGCATTAAAATCACACCACAGTGTCCACTCTGCCTGAAACAACTACATTCCTGAACACAGACATAAGGACTCCAGGCCCTGGCTCACCAAAGCAACAACAGAGTCCTTCTTTCTTGTCCCCCACTACTCAGACTCAGCCCAGGGAAGCACATTCTATGGGAGGAATTTTACCCCACAAATTTTGTCTATTTATGAGTAAAAAAGTGTCCCCGAGGGACACCTGGGTGGCTCAGTTGGTTAAGCATCTCACTCTTGGTTTCAGCTCAGGTCATGATCTCACAGTTTGGGAGTTCAAGCCCTGTGTCATGCTCTGCGCTAGTAGCGTGGAGCCTGCTTGGGATTCTCTCTCTCCGTCTCTCTCTACCCCTTTGCTGCTCACTCGCATGCTCTCTTGCTCTCTCTTTCTCTCAAAATAAATAAACTTAAAGAAAATTTTTAAGTGCCACCTGAATTTTTTCTGTGCCCAAAATAGTGCCCAAAGGAGAATACGAAGTCAAGAGTGGTTGTTCAGTGCAACTACTGTCAAGCATTTTCTATGGGTGAGTGGCTACCGTAAAATGCACTTGGCATTTTAATATGTCCAAGACATGATCTCTACCTACATCCTTGGAAATGAACAATTCAACCAAAGTATTAAAATTAGTCTACCTTGAGCAAACCCAAGGATCAAAGAGTAAATCTCCAATATGAAGATATGCTCAGGGCAGAAAAAAAAGTCAATAGAAATAAAGTGATTGCAAATAATCTTGACTCATGGCTGACTTCAAAAATATAGATTTTATTATATGATAAAGTTATATATGTGTTTATAAGTGTACTAATATAATATATAGTCTTTTTCTCTGGATCAACAAACGTAACTTTATTTATGTATACTTATTTTTGCTTCCAGGTTTATAGACCCTTTTTATAGTACTGTGGTCTTGAAAAACAAGAAAGAAAATATTTCCTGCAATTTTTCCCAAAAGGTTCCATATGGTTCAGAGATCTTAGCAATAGGCATATAGACATAGCAATGTAATTCACACCCAACTATGTAATTTTTTACTTTCTAGACTACTACCATTAGCTGGACTGAAGGATGAATTCCCCAGAGCAGTTCACATCAACAAAGACAGAATCACATATATGGCCACAGGTTCTAATTTTCATAATAATTTTCCCCTTTGAGAAAGTCTATTGCTGAAGCCAGTGGAATAATAATGATAATTCAAAACCCCAAACGTTTAGTACAATCTTCCACCCGTCACTCTGGGTAACAGAACGAGTGGGCTGGAATTAGACATTCAATTAGATATTTCCAAATAGCCCTCACCCTTTCTTTTTTCCACTGCCCTTACAACAATTTTGGGATTTTCTATCTAAAATTGAAATATGATCCATGACACAAAGAAATACAGACACGTCTAGAAATAAATTTCACCTGTAGATCTATCCCACCCTCAGGCCACTAAACAAAGATTATTTAGGCAGATTAATTAAACAGTTTAATTGTAGCACATGAAAAAATAATTTGTTAATTAAGTTGGGGAAATAATATATGCAGGCAAAAGATCATAATCGCATCATCTGTCAGGCACAACCATGTTGACTTGGAGAAATGGCATATCTAATCCTAAAAGTCACTGGTGCCCTGTTATCATTAAGTCATCCATTAGTTCCATTAATCATTAATCTGACAGATAATGTTCTGGCCTAATTATAAATGCAACCATTTCTGAGGGGTTATGGTACATCAGGACTGCTCCTGAGAACTTCAAAGACATCATCATTCAGATAATCTTCATGGGAACGCAATGAGACAGGACTGTTCTGATTTTCATTTTATATATGAGAAAATGAAGAATTCAGAAGGCCACATAACTTGTCTTGAGTTTGAAACTAATGAGTGGAGGTCCTGAAATCAACATGGCTCCCGCCTCTGGAACCCACTGTGCTATCCCCTGACGAACCTTCCCCAACATTACTCTCTGGCATGTTCTCTTTGTCTCTGATGGGCCCTCAGGACTCCAGACTGGCAATCCTCAGAGGCCCCCCTCCTTGGATTCCATGTAACCCTAAGGATCTAGGCTAGTGTCTTCGTGCCCTGCATGAGAAGAGTGAGAGAAGTCACTCACTCTCACTCCGTCAAAAGTAGTGTTTTTTTTTTAACCCCATAATATTGCAAGAATATTCTAAATATGTAAAATATTATCAAGACTCTCATAGCGACTCAATTCTCAGTAGTAACTGTGATAAAAACAAAGTACTACATGGAACAAGTTGGGTAATTCAAGGTCACCTCATCGTACAGCATCAATGATATCGTCCCAAATTGACAAACTTATCGTAAAAGCAAAATAGGCAACATAAAAAGTCATCTAACACATCATCTCTGCATTTGATATTTTAAACTATGTCCTTCATTTTTCTTACTTTATCGGTGTAAACTGGACAATTATTCTTCTCTGGAGGGACTGATCACACTTTGAGATTATGTCCATCCTACCTTTTTGGTTTTAAAAGCCCTTTCTTTTAGGAAATTAGGGAGATAGTAAGTGACTCTAGTTTCACTTGGTTTCGTTTTCAACCATACCTATATGGCAAAGTAAGGTGTTGACAATATTACACTTATCAGGAAAAACCATTGCTGTGATTGAGCTGAAGAAAATTTGCAAAATCTAGAAGACTAGAACGTACTGTGTCTCTTCAATGGCTTCCCACCAACCATCCCTCAGGGCAACACTTTGAGGTCCCATTTTGTGCTCCGAGTCAGGCCATCAGGGCCAAAGTGGAATCTCAAAGTCCTACAAGAGCTCACACCAGAGGATTTTCCTTTCTTTTTTTCCTTTTTTTAAATTATTTTTATTCCTGGTCAAAGGTTTAGTTGGGTTCCTGTAGGGTCCAACTCCCCATGCCAGGAGACTTTGTTGATACACAAATGAAAGCCCTGGACTTGGAGTCGTACATGGAATCTCCTCTCTGTCTGAGCAATCACTCGGTCTCCCTCATCTTCTCTGTTTCTATTTCTAAGTCCAGGTGAAAGATATTGAAAGACCATACTTTGATCTCACCTTTTATGTGATTCTGTCAGCTTTTTGTCTTTAAGCCAAATCAGTCAATTTCAAGCAAAAGACGCTTATTCACTCAGACCTGGGGTTTTTGTGTTTTTGTTTTTTAATTTTTTTTAACATTTTTATTTTATTTTTGAGAGACATAGAGACAGAGCATGAGCAAGAGAAGGGCAGAGAGAGAGGGAGACACAGAATCTGAAGCAGGCTCCAGGCTCAGAGCTGTCAGCACAGAGCCCGACGCGGGGCTTGAACTCAGACTGTGAGATCACGACCTGAGCCGAAGTTGGCCACTTAACCAACTGAGCCACTCAGGCGCCCCAGACCTGGGGTTTTTTGGGGTGGTCAGACAATAACCATCCTTCCAAAACATCTTGTGTGCCAGGGGAGACACCATTAAGGGGGATGTGGCTCTGTTCTGAGTCTGTGAAGCCCAAACTGGGGCAAGAAACCCTACTAGGCACCGTGCTTTCACAGTCCTGGAGTGGGGGGAGGCAGTTAGACGTCATCTCCCTCCTCCATTTGATCACACACTCCAATGACTTTAGGACCCACATGGGTAAAATCAACAAGGAAGAGGGTAGGAGGGAACTGGGAGTGGTGAGGGCCATAGGGAGCTGGAAAGGGGACCTCCTGCTAACAGAGAGCACACAAGTGGGGAAGGGGCAGAGAGAGAGGGAGAGAGAATCCCTAGCATGCTCCACGTGGTCAGCAGAGAGCCCAATGCAGGGCTTGATCCCACAACTGTGAAATCATGGTCGGAGCCGAAATCAAGAGTCAGAGGCTCAACCAAATTCAGACATTTAACCCCCAAATTCAGATATTTTTACAACTCTGCTGTCACCAGAATTCAACCCCCTCTGCCAGCTTGCAAGTTCAGATGTAGCCTGTCTGGCCACCGAGACTGTTGGTTCTTGGGAGCCACCCTCATGCGAGCTTGATCCAAGCCCGGCAATGGGAAAGGATGAATGTGTGGCACTCACAGGGCTGCGTGAAAGCACACGGCCATTGTGTAGTGTGAGAGTCCCTAGTCTTACCCGAAAACCATCTCAGACTTTGTGGGGAAGAAGGGGAAC
The DNA here is from genome assembly GCA_030068075.1 of Paguma larvata. Lineage (NCBI taxonomy): Eukaryota > Metazoa > Chordata > Mammalia > Carnivora > Viverridae > Paguma > Paguma larvata. The sequence continues at coordinate 7,021,465 of CM057826.1, forward strand.
TTAGCGCATCATTGGCCAGCACGGACCGTTCTGCTAAAACTCCGGTGTTAGCCGTTACCCAATGTTTCAGACGTGACGATTGCTCAGAGGGTAGGGGGATGCTTGGGAATGGGAGAGGGGGTATGACAGGTCCCCAAAAGTGAGGAGCAACTCCTTTGTGGTAGGCTAGAAGAAAGAGATTTTTACTAATTGGCACATACTGGACAGGGTGGCAGGTGAGCCCTGGGGGGGATGGGGCAGGGTGAACTGTTTTGGAGAGGGTTTAACCCTTTAAATGCTTTCTTGTGGACCTCGGCAACTGTTCTATTGTGTCCCTATGTTGAAGATCTCCACTCCTGCATTGTAATTCCCATCTTAAATTACCCCAACTTTGCAGGGAAGACGCTAACCAGTGTGGTAGCTCTGGGGCGCTTGAGAGGCCAGTTTGAAAGAAGAAAGGGACCCTGCCCCACTCCCCTGTCTGCTGAGACCCTCCCCAGGGCCTCCTGGCGCTAACCAGAATCCCAGCATCTGGGCAAGAGCAGATGTGGTAAGACAGGACCCTTTCCCACCTGGACACTCCAGGAACCTGGAACCCATGGAAACCAGCCACCTGCCCGGGGAAGCTGACCTCTGGGAAGAGGGGAACGGATGATGTCCAAGGACACTGGAGAGGTTGAAACATGCGGCCAATGTTCTGAGATGGCGAACCGGTGGAGTCGGTGCACTCGGAACCTAGGGGAAGGCCCAGAGTAGAGCAAACAAGACGTTCGTTTCTTTGTATGATTCTTAAAACGGGAACTCCAGATCTGCCCATCTCCCGCCCCTGTACTGATGGCTGTTGGCACACGTAATTGTTCTCTTGCAAATCTGGCTAGGAAATCCACCCTTGACAGAAGCCACACGGAACATTCTATCTAGTCCTACTGTGAAATCTGCCACGTTCCGACAGCACGGTCTTTCTATTTTCTATTTGTGATGAACGTTGCCTTTGCTTTAAAAAACATTATTATTAAATAAAACCTTGCCAAATTGACTTTGCAGAATTATCTTTTATGGAAAACAGATGGAAGGAGCTACCCTAAAAATGCAAATCATAACATCACAAGGACTCCTTAATTTTAAAAGCCGCGGACACCACTTCTCAGGAGGGACTGAAAAAGACAGCGACAACAGCTGCAGAAGAAGCATCAGAAGTAGGAAGTGACCAGAAGACAAAGGGAGGTTATAGAGCTGCAGAGAACATGAAGAATATTCCCCATCTTCAAATGTGGGGCACTGAGCACTCACACGTGTTGAGTTCTGCGACGTTTATTCAGATCAGGGAAAGGAACAAAGGCACAATGGACCCTCAGGACAGAGATCATTCCCAAATGTGTCTACACACGCCACAAGGAATAGAGAGTCCTAGAGAAACACATTTAAGGCCTCCTCCACATTTTGTGCACAGCCCCGCAGAGAGGAATAGGAAACCACAGTTTGCAAATGCCACTGACTCAAATAGAATTATTCTGACGTTAGACTCTGAAAGGGATATTTAACACAGAGGTCTCTTTATATTTTCACAACCGGCCTCTCTTGAAATCGTCTGTCCACGAGAGCTGAACACTTAGGTGTGTTCTGATTTGGGTACGAAGTAGTTGGGTTCCTCACTGAGCCTGAGTTCCAGCTGTTGATTAACTCTTCTCCTTCCCTCTTTCTGGGGAGAAAAGGAATTTGAGAAACACTTCCAGGTTTCCAGTAAATTGTAATACTGCCCCTACGAATAAAATTCAATATATATGCAAAGTATGCCTCTTTCTACCTTTAGGTTCTTTGTGCTTTTTGAAAAGCAGTCACCACAGGTATTAGAATACAGATACGTTGTCTCCAGATTAATACATTTAGAGGTACATCCAAGAACTAATCCTGTCATTGGTGGTGACGGCGTTCCCTGACACACTGCTCAGGGCTAGCTGGCTTATTAACTGCTGTCCTCTGGGTGAATGGTGGACACCCATGTGCTCCATCTCCATGGAGCCGACTGAAATTAAACAGCTGAAAATAGTTTCAAATTTCTGTCTAGGGACCGCTCAATGTATCAGAGCTCAGCGTGATTTTCCCACTGAGATAAAAGTGTAAAAGTTGTTCTTTCTTTTTCCTCTTTTTTTTTCGTAAGGCGTCTCCTTTCTACCTTCCCCCCCTCCAAGTGAACATCAATAGAATATCACATCTGTCAAGTTCTTATCATAGGATTGGGGGATGAAGGGGGAAGGAGCCCTAAAGTCAGCTGTTGTTCACCTCCTAATGGAGAAACAGATCAAAATCTCTCTGGGGAAAGAAACCAGAGGGAGAGGACACATTACGGCATGAGGCTGCCATTTCCTTCCACGGGATTAGGCGTAAGCCACTAAAACTGGCTCCACCAGAAAGCCAACAATGGGAAGTCTTTGACTGCTATGTGCGGGGAACATGAGTCATTTGGGGGCTCTCGGTCGATTCATGGGTTCAGAAAACAAATACAATCGCCTCAACATCACACAATTCAGCAGAGTAATGCGCAGTACGAGATGGTTCATCTTGGACTGCATCAGGGTGTTAAGCTAGTAAAACACCAAGAAGTTTCTCAGGGTCCCTCCGCTTTGCTGGATAGTCCACTCCACGGCCAGCACCACCACCTATGGGACATGTCATAGAATGTGGTTCCCGGAGGATTGATCGCGAACCTTAGGTTGGTTTTTGCTCATTAGAGCCTTGAGGTACTTAACCAGACTCCGCGAGCATGAGCATAAACAGAACTGGACACCTGACAAATGGACTCCGACAGCATCTGGACCTGAACCAAGGACTCTCACGTCCAAGCAGCAGCTGTCAATCATATAGACAAAGGACGAGCCTTGCAAACCCATCTAGTCTGGGGTCATTGTTACACAGGTCGTGTAGCTACATCACCTTTCTTGGTTCGTAGCTATAAAAGTGTTAGTTAGTTACAACTGGTTCCAGACATAGCAACTGTGTAAGGGGAGGGATACAGGCAGCAGCTCAATAGCCCGTGGATGCGCTTTCAGAGAAACTTCTGGAGCCTCGCAGCACCCATCATCCTCTTTCACACAGAAGAATAAAATCGCACAAAGCCGCAGTGCCTTTGAACTGCATCCACTAAGCTAAGCTAAGAGACATTTCTTAGTGTCCTCTTCTCCTGTGTCCCTGGGTTAGTGCTGGTCACGAGGGACGTTTTGCATGAGACTGGGAATGCAGAAGCGAAGAGGCAGCCGTATCTTTTCACACTCTGGGAGCCCGGGAGGAGGTCCAGGCACGGCGACAGCACATACCCCTTCACGCCGACCCACCAGCTCGCCTTGATGGTGAGCATTCGAACTGCAGCTCTCCCATGTCCACAACGCAGCGTGCGAAATTTACAGGGGAACCGAAGCACTCAGTACTCGGGATACCCAATGTATTCATGCAAACGCTTTTTTTAAAACTAAAAATAAAAATTAGTGCAGGAAAATATATGGTGAACACATGATCACAACATTCAACAGGATGAGTAAGAATGCTAGCATAAGCCAGAGCGGACGGAGTCTGGGGCAAAGGGAAAAGTCAGTAATATGGGGCTCGTAGGTCGCGGGATTTCTTTCAGCTTGTCCAAAGCCTGGAACAGGCACACATGCAGCTTCGCGACGGATGGCACCTGCTTCTCATGCGGGTCCCCCCGTTGGCATGGACGGAGACAGGGAGGGACATCTGCAGGTTACATTGCGCCCATCTCAAGGTCCAGTTCTTCAGCCTCGGGAGTTCTGGTCTCTCCACACTCCTGTCTGCCTCCAGCGCTCCTTCTGCACTGTCATTCTGGTGGACCTAGAGCGACCTCGTGCTCAGCCCTCGCCACAGACACCAGATGCAGCACCACAATCGGTGCCGAGGGCTCCCAGGTGATGGCAACGCCTCCGGCTTTCTCGCTGCTGGGGGAAGCCACTTCTTCGACGGGGGCAAGATATGCCATCTTTATCTAGACAACCCGAGACTCCGTATCAGTGGGTCCTACTGTTTATAATTGATTAAAAACAGGTCATCGGAATGTCCCTACGTCTCTACCAGGACAGAGACATTCTTCAGAGTTTGGTGTGGTTTTTCCCTTTATCGGCAATAAAAACAAAGCCATGATCCTCCGAAGAAGGAATAAGATGTGCTTACTAAACTCAAATCCCACCAACCTGAACCCCATTAGACGAAGCTACTAATGTGTTGACAAGCACCTGTTGCTAAGTTCGGTCAGATTTAAAACATAATTAAAGGTAGAAGATGGTTAGCGTGTGTAAGGCTCTTCCCAGGCTGTGGAATTATGGATTAGTCTCTGAGTAATTTTTTGGTATTTTGATGAATCCCGGGGCCAAACTAAGCTGGGGTCTGAGACCAGATCATGAAATGACTTTCACAATCTCTGGGGAGGACACCTGCTTTGTGAAGAGTTTCGGCTCAGATTGAATGAAGTACAATTTGTCAAAAAGAGACAACCTTTTTTCCGGAGACTTGCGACGGGAAGAGCTTGGACGCACAGGTAGAGGCCTCCACATCACAGCTGTTGGAGACGAGAGACTTCACTGCCGAGGGGGCCATTCTCTGTGATCAATCCAGACCAGCGTCTCTTGATCTCGCCACTATGGATACTTTCGAGGGATCATTCTTTGTTGTACAGAAGCCCTCCTAAGTTTTGTAGGACACTGAGCGGCATCCATAGCTTCTCTCCACCGAATGCCAAAAGCACCGTCTCCCCCAGTCGTGACGACCAAAAATGTCTCTCGACATTTCCACATGTCTGCCGGGTGGCCAAACTGCGCCGGGGTAAGAACCAGAGGTGTGGACAACAACACCGGCTCCTTCCGGTTACGAGTGCCAGGGCTGGGGTAGCAAAGCTAGAGGCGGGGGCCAGCCCCAAATTAGATCTTGAGAATTCAGCACAATTGTAGACAAAGAGAGGCTGATACCACATCAGTGACCAGAGATACCACATGCCAGCTACGAGCTCAAAAGAGGAACGGACTTGAAGACCAACCTGGGAGACCCAGAAGCATCCTTTGCAGGGATGCAGTAGACATCGTGAACTTGGTAACAGCCACTGGAGAGTTCAAGGACCTTTGGAACATACCACTGACACCTGAAGGCAAGGCTCAGCCCTTACAGATGAAATCGATTGTATCAGTTAGCGATTACTTTGTAATGAGCTCCCGCCTTAAACAATAAGCTTTTTTATTTCCCCTGAGTCCACAGGTCAGCTGAGAGCTCAGGCCCCGCCTGGGCTTGCACGTGCGTCCACGGGCAGCTGTGGGCGAGCGAGGCAGCCCTGAGGCTCTTAGCCAGACTCTCTCCTGTGTTGAGGGTAAATATAATGGAATATGCAACTCGATGTCTTTTGATCTTAACAGTTACATTATGAAACATAAATGCTATTATCGATTACGAAGGTATCACTCCACAGGAATCGTAATGGTAAGATGCTGTCTGTCCCGTCACCCCACCTGTCATTATGCTGTCAGAACGGCAATCAGTAGTTGTCTCTTGCCAACGCTAATCTCCTCCTCTCAGCTAATAACCCTTATTTAAATGTTAGCTCCAAAATAATTGCCCTTTTTTCTAAGAACAGCTGTACATCAAAAAAAAAAAAATGTTTCATAGACTCCCTATCATTCATATTGTCTTTTTTATTGTCACGTGGACCCTTACAACACACCTCCCCAAAAATGGCTTTACACTTTAAATTGGCATTCACTCTCTGTCCTAAATAACAGCGCCTCAGTTGTAACACAAATGTAACAATAGTAACTAAACCAATGAAACCGCAAATACTCACTGAGTGCCCACTGTGTACAAGGCACTGTTCTAGGGGCTGTGCATGAGTAACTCTTTTCATCTTTCACAGAAAGAGAACTGTTCTTCCAGACAAAGAAACCGAAGTGTCAAAAGGGTAAGTAACTCACCCCAGGTCACTCGGCTACGGGCTGGGATTCAAACCCCAGTGGTGTGGCCCCACGCCTATGTTTCTACCAGTGTGCTGTACTGCCCCTCCCCCCCCGTGTTGCATATATTATAGATATTCAATGAAATTTGATTTTTTGGCAATCATTATGAAGTTATGATTCCTTAAATATAAGCACAGCCATTTGGTTAAAAATACAAGATTTGTGATCACTTTGGAATCCAAAGGCTGCTGACTTGGCTAACTAAAGAGAATATTGATTCTTCTCATTTGCTTCATGTAGATCTCACTGTAGGCGCAACACAAATTATTTAGTGTAATAGAATCCAGTCTCTCGCTATAATGTCCCATAACTCTGTTTCTGCAGCACTGCTCCAATTGACTCTGACCAAACATTTTTCTGTTATGTGGTGGTGTTAAGTCCGGATGTTTTGAGAAATTGAACTAGAAATGCTCTAAGTCAGAGGGGGAAAAAGGCTAAAGTATGAGAAGGTACGGTTTCGTCAGTTGTTTTACGCCAACATTCAATTAAAATGTAAGTTTATCCTTTAAGAGAAGAAGAAGAAGTTGATCAGCTGAGAACTAATGAGAACAACTTGTACCACTGAGTCGGAGAAGCTGGTGGTAGGAGAAGGAAGACACGGCAGCAAATTAACCTTTGAAGGAAGGGAAGTCCTTGTGTCATACGTGCTCATACAATATAAAGCACAGATTCAAATGATCGACGTAGTCATTTGAAAACCCACTTGCAAATAAAAAAGGATAAGGATTATGGGGAAGAAAAGGCAATGAAATTATGAACAGCATCAAAAAACGGTTCCTCACAGAGAAATGACATTAAGAAAGCTGAGGCTAGTACATGTCTTCTTACTAAAATATAAAATATTATGTTTTTAAAATCAGCTCTTTTATTGCAGTGTAACACATACATGGGGACCTTCCACAGCCTCTGTGTTTATTTCAATGAATTATCGAAAGGGAGCACATCCACAGTAACCATCACGTAAGTCAAGAAATAGAACAGCTCAAGTTCCAGAAGCCCCGTCAAACCTCCTCCCAATTACTTCCCCCATCTTCTCTCCAAATGTAACTTGTCGCCTTCAAGACCATGGAAGTTTCCCTTGCTCTTATGCTTCATATAAATGGTGAATCTCCTAGTACGAGATGCTCCTCTGTCTGGTTTCTCTCCTTTGACATCGCTTGTGAGATTTACCCATGTTGTCTCATGCTGCGGTATTTCAGTGGTCTTCACGACTACACAGAAGTCCACGGCATGGATTGCCCAAAATGTATCCATTCTACTACCGATGGACATTTGGGTTGCTTCAAGTCTATAGGAACATTATGACTGATGCCACTGGGAACGTTCTCATACCTGTCTCCTGGTAGACGTGTGCACGCATTATCATTGGCGGTAAAATTGCTGAGGCATAAAATATGTGTGTGTTCACTGGAATAGATACCGCCAAGCTGTCTTCTAAAGTCACGGAACCAATTTACTAGGTCTGCAGGATTGGAGCGTGTCTATTGTCGGTGCCCAGCCATCGCTTTGATTTTCACTGAGTGGTAACTTCATCACGTCACGTACGCAGATGTCCATTATGCCTATTCTTTACGGTATCTATCGCCCACGAGTATGAAACTAGTTCTTACCGTAACAGCCTACACGGCCATATTAGTGCAAAGTCGCTGACTATGAGTCTTCCTTTCCGCTACAAAGATTTCGAATGATTTTCAAAGATGCCTCACATTTTATCTCTCAACAAATCCTGTCCGGTCTTTCCCTGCTTCATCAGCACTCTGACCACAGAGAAATTCAAATCCTTTTTCTCCTACCTCCGTTACCACATTCAGTCCATTAACCTTTGATTATCGACATGGTGGTTTGTCATCATTACCATTTGTCACACGAGACTTCCCCACCCTCTGCACATCAAAGGTGGTGTTCCAGCCACCTGAGCCACACCTGGCCGTCTGTCCCCCATTTATTCATGTGATCCAACCACAACCACTTCTGCAACCTTTACTGTGTGCTTGCCATTGAGCTAGTACTAGGGACCAAGCGTGACTAAAACATGAAGCTATCCAGAGGAGCTTACAGGTCCAGCAGGGGAAAACCTGAAAATAGGCCAGTGCGATCAGCTATCTTAGGTGTTAACTAGAAAAACAGGATTGTGTGTGGACACAGCACAGGCATAAAAAAAGAAAGGGGTCAGTTTTCCTGAAAAGAAAAGGCAACAGATGGAATTTGGAGCAGAATTTTGAAAGCTAAGGATGAGTACACAGGAAAGGGGTGAGAATCCAAGCAACGCGGCCAGGACCACGGTCAGAGGCCAAAGCGTGGACATTGCCCTGGGCAGTGGGCCAGCCGTAAGTAGATCAGCACAGCTAGGGCTTAGGCCAAAGGTGGACTGTCCAGCGAGAAACATCGGGCCGACCTATAATGCCAGGTGTCCCCATTCTCCAGCCCACCGGGATCTCCCGGCCCACGACTTCTCTCCACCCAGATCACCCTTCGGTTCTCGTGCGACTGTCTCGCCGCCCGGCCTTCCCATCCGGAGTGGCCCCTCGGCTGAATTTCCACCACATCGGCTGTCTGATCCTGAACTCCCTCTTCTCTCCTGACTCTCGTTCTGCTGATAAAGGGTTAAGAGTCACAGCGAGTGAATCTCCACAAGATGTATCCACCCCTGCCTAGATTTTCACTGTTGAGTCCATTCCCAAAGCCGGAAAGAGTCTAGGTGCTCTGCCAATCCTAACACGTCTAAGAAAGAGGCAAAAGCTTCTACCATCCCGAACCTTCCACACTCTGCTGAATTATTTTAAGAATTAATCGATCCAGTGTATGTTCAACCTATTTGAGGTCTTGTGTGCTTCTGGAATCTGGATGCTGAGTTTCCTTTCAATACTTGGAAGGTTGTGGTCACTTCCTTAAATAATCTTTCTGCCTTTCTCTCTCTCTTTTCCTTTTTGGGACTCTCGTGATGCACATGTTGTAAAATCCTGTAAGCTTTCTTTCTTTTTATTTTATTCTTTTATTTATTTGTTTGTTTATTTATTTATTTTACTGATGCATGCTGGAATCAAATCATCAAAAGTTAAAGAGGAGAGAATTCTGAGAGCGGCAGGAAGATCATCAGTGACTTTCTCGGCTGAGAAAGGAGGGGCTGGGAGCTATTTTCCAATATCACCCAAAAAAAAATGTCCATAAAGAATACTGTACCTGGCAAGACTCTACTTTAAAAATGAAGAAAATGGGGGTGCCTGAGGGGCTCAGTCAGTTCGGCGCCCGACTTCGGCTCAGGTCATGATCTCGCGGTTTGTGAGTTTGAGTCCTGCATCCAGCTCTGTGCTGACAGTTCAGAGCCTGGAGCTGGCTTCGGATTTTGTGTCTCCCTCTCTCTCTGACCCTCTCCCGCTAATGCTCTGTCTCTCTCTCTCTCTCTCTCTCTCTCAAAAATAAATTAACATTAAAAAAAGTTAAAAGATTAAAAGCAGCATAATCCGTCCATAATGCACGGATGGAGAGCCTTATGCACAAAGCATGTAGATTGTTGGGGGGAGCATCTTGTGGGGTGAACCTGGCGTTGTACACAGTGGTGAGAAAATGGCCCCAGCTCTCACTAGCCCATGGTTTGACTGGGGAAATGACCATGAATCAGAGTTCTGGAAACGAATGCCAGACGAATTAACGCTGCAAAGCAAATGCTCAGGGTTCTCCCGGTATGTACAACAGGGGGATGACCTCAAAGGGAGACAGGAGCCTTTTCTGGCAATTCCTGACTCCCCCAAGCGAAGAGCTGCCATCTCCAACTACATGAAGGTGAGGCAAGGTGAGGAATGGAAGGGCGCGCTCGGGCCGACGGGAAAGAAGGCACGGACGATGCCAACATGGCGGAAGGAGGATGGCACCTTTGAGGAAGTGAGAAGAGGCAAATGGGATGAAAACAAAGAGCGTTTGGGGAGACTTTCTGGGATAAAAGTGGAGGAGCCAGGAAAAGACAGGCTGCGCGTGGGCTTGAAGGCCAGCTTGAGGATTTTAAATTTCAGTTTGCACTTCCAGTAATGGCTCAGTAGCTCCTAACAGACCAACCATCCCTCAAACCATAAAAGAGTCCCTTAAGCTGTAAAAAAAAAAAAAAAAAAAAAAACCAACACTACAAACCCAGGACCGGATTCCATAAGCAGCTGCCTGAGGCCTGGTGTGGGACGAAGGCAGGCGGACACTCGCTGGAGGGCGGGTGTTGATATTTAAACAAAAGAAAGGGTCTGGCTGGGTCTCTGTGTGGTTTTCTCTTACTCTGAGGGCAGGCCCCGGTGGGTGTCACGTGGGAGCAGATGAAAACTTGCAGTCTTCGTGGATGGAAGATGGAGGGGCATAAATGGGGGAGCCCCAGGAGCTTGAAAGCAACGGGTGATATCTGGAAGGGAGAAGGAAGCCCCAAATTCTGTGCCCGTGCTCTCCCCACATGTCTGGCTGACCCTGGACCATACCTGCGTGGGGGAGGCTCCGGCCAGGCAGCCAGCCGCAGCCCAAAGACCCAAACCCAGTCTGAGGCCTGTGCTCCACCCAAAAAGTGAGATTTCCGTTTTGAGTTAAGTGACTGAGCTTACAGTTCGAAATAAATCGTCACAGCAGATTTAGGAGGGGAAGGGGTCACTGTTTTTTTTTTTTAATTTTTAGGTTTATTTATTTATCTTGAGAGAGATAGAGTCAGTACAAGTGGGAGAGGGACAGAGAGAGAGGGAGACAGAGAATCCCAAGCAGGCTCCACACCGTCAGCACGGAGCCCAACTGTGGGGTTCGAACCTATGAAACTGTGAGATCATGACCTGAGACAAAATCAAGAGTCAGACACTTTACCAACCGAGACACCCAGGTGCCCCGGGGGCGGGGGGTGTCACTGTTTTTTATTGTGAGGGCAGACTGCCTAACCAGATTCACATTTTTGCATTTTCAGACGGTGATTCTGACCTTATTGTGTGGAGCAGATTGTGTTGGGGAAACAGTGGATAGTAAGGGGTGCTCAGAGGCAGGTGCAGAAGTCCCAAGAGAGGATGGCATCCCAGGCAGGCCTGGAGGAGGTGTGGACTATGAGAGAAGCAGACACGGGGTCCTCAGAACTGGGGAGGGGACTCAGCTTAGGTGGAGTAAGCGGGAGGGCCACGGGGGCCTCCACAGTCTCGAACTAGAAAGGTCAGTGGTGACTTTCATGGCGATATACAAGACAGGAAGAAGACCAGGCTTGCTGGAGAAGCAGGAGCTGCTCTCAGACAAGTGAGGCAGAAGGTAGATTTGAGCTATTCCAATAAAAATAACATCGAGTAGGCCGTTTAATATAGAAGTCAGAGAAAAGTCAGAGCTAAAGATACAAATTTGTAAGATGACCGGATTTAAGGGGTAGTGAAGCTGTGGGCACCCACAGATGAGCCCCTCTAAGGACTGAGTATAAAGTAGGAAGAAAAAGGGACCCAAGATCCATGCATCAGAAATCCCCCAATTCCACGGCCAAGTTGAGCTGGGAATACCTGCTGTAGAAATGAAGGTGGCAAGAGAGAAAGAAATCAGGAGACGCTTCTCTCACGAAAGACAACTGCACAGTGGGTAAGGGCACAAAACTCCTCCCCTACCGTAACCCCCAACTCAGACGCTTCCCCACCGCGTTTCCCCATAACGTCCTCCTCGCCTGTTCTAAGACTAACTCCCAGTTCACCCCAAGACCGAGTCCGCCTGGCCCTGAAGGAACCCCAGCCCTGCAACACCAGAGCACTTGGCCCCTTCTGTGTATTCCCTCCGTGTGTTCTCGCAGTTTAATCTGCCGGTAGCTGTCGACTGGCCCACAGCGCGACCACCACCCCGGCCTCCGACGCCCAGCACGCGCGCCCTTCCGCGGCTCCTGTCGCCATCCTAAAATAATAACGAGTATCGCAGAGCCCGGCTTACATGCACAACTTGAGAGTCGGATCTGTTCTCTGAAAAGCAACATAAAGAAAAAACTGTCCTGGTGCATCTGGGTGGCTCAGTCGGTTGAGCGTCCGACTTCGGCTCAGGTCATGATCTTGCTCATGGGTTCGGGCCCCGCGTTGGGCTCTGTGCTGATGGCTCAGAGCCTGGAGCCTGCTTCAGATTCTATGTCTTTCTCTCTCTCTGTTCCTCCCCTTCCCCTTCCCCTGCTCATGCTCTGTCTCTCTCTCTCTCTCTCTCTTAAAAAATAAATAAATGCCAAAAAAGAAATTAAAAAAAAAATGTCCAGAATCAGCAAGGCTGGAGATCTACAAAAGCTACCACTTTAAACGCGTGAACGTCCGTGTAAAAGAATCGTTTTTACTTGGCCTTGCTTTAGTGGGTTTTTTTTTTTTTTCCTTTTAACAATTCAAAGTTTAAATTACTGACATGGAGAAATTGCCTGGCTCTGGTTTTAAAGGCCACCGTGACCTACTTATACCCACATATTAGCCTTAACAAAGGATTCGGAAAACAAGACAAAGAGGCCCACGGAGCGAAGGAGCGTGGCCGTCAATCCACAGAAGGTTGATGAGACAAGGTTCTCTTGGAACCCGCCCTCTTTCAGGAGCTCCCTTCTGCTGCCTGCACAATCCTCAGTGACATCCGGGGGCTCCTCCAGGTCCTAGGACCTCCTCAACCCTTCATGGAGCTATCTGCATAACGATATAAAGCCATTATTTGGCTTTTTAAATCTTATTCTCCACTAATCTGCAGTGGAATAAATCTGCTATTTATACAATATCAAAGAATATCCACAATTATCTGAGGAAAAAAACACATTAAATATTCTCTGTAACAGCCACACGTGTATCTGGAAAACCACATATAGGCCAGGCTGAATGCAGAAGCATATAGAAGGTAGCTAACTGCCATTCAAGAGACATGCAAAAATAAAAGTAAACCAATGCCAATCTCTCGCCAAATATTTTCGTTTTGGAGAATCCTGATAGTCTTCATAGAATTAGGTTGTTTGTGTTGTCATGTCATAGATTTATCATTGTTGTCTTTAATAAATCATTAAATAAATATTTTTTGAACATTAATTTCTAATACGGTAAATTTTCCTACATAGAACCCATAGAAAGGAAGCTCTTTGGGGCCAGGCGCATGTGAATGCATCGAGTCCCACCCACAGGTAGGGGTCCTGAAGGTGGCTGGAGGGGGCTCGGCTGCGTTCTGGCCCTGCCTCTGCCAGACTGTGCTCACCCACTGAGTGTCCTTGTCGCCATGTGGCTGCCGTGCTTCCAGAACTCCAGAGCCAAACTGAGCAAAATCACCCAGCCCAACGCGTGCGTGCCGTGACTCAGCCGGCATGCCAGCACGCACGTCCATCTCTGCAGACAGACACTCAGAGAACAGACACGAGACCAGGGCTCGCACCTCGACCCGCACTGAGTACAGCTGGACGGGTTGTTACAATAGGAAAGAACACCTGGACCCCAAGTCTTCCCAAGTCCTTGTTCCACACCTCCTCCCCCAGAACCCTACAGGCATGCCCCCACTATTTGCCGGTGAAAGGGGTGGAGGCTGACAATCTGACCCCAGAACATTGTGTTCGAAGCATTTCACCTCACCCTCTCTGGCTTCCCCAGGACCCCACGGGCTGCGTGTCCCGGTAGGTCACCCGGGTTCTGTGCTGGTTGTTATGTATTTGGATTACCCCCACAATCCTCTGACCCAGAATAGGCAGATTTCAGGATTTTTCTTCCTCTGCTTCATCTTGTCTTCTCTGAGGCAGCCAGCCTCTGGCCTAAGTTTCAAAGCTCAAGGGGCGCCTGGTGGCTCGGTCGGTTGAGCATCTGACTCTTGATTTTGGCTCAGGTCCTGATCTCATGGTTTGTGAGATCGAGCCTCGTGTCGGGCTCTGTGCTGACAGTGGAGAGCCTGCTTAGGATTCTCTCTCTACCTCTCTTTCTTCCCCTCCATCCCCCTCCACCTGCTCACTCTCTCTCTCTCTCTCTTTCAAAATAAATAAACAAACTTGTGGGGGGGGGGGAAGGAGGGCCACCCATAAGCAGGCTGTGGAAGACATTCAGATCCGAGTATCCCAGGCTCAGTCTCTGAAACATTAAAAGAATTTCAAATGAGGACTCTAATGGATTCTTGCTCGCACCTCATAGCCCAACGACCTTATTGCTTGTTGTTCAAGCTTTGAAGACCGCTTCCTGCAACAATTACTGGATGTTGCTGTGTTTTTCCTTCCATTCTTTCTTTTCCAATTACATCATTGATAAGCCAGCAGTTCTAACACTTCCCTTCATATCAGAATCACTTCGGAAAACATCGGTGCCCAGGGTGAACCCTGTACCATGTACGTCACTCTCAGGGAGAAATCCAGGTGAGAGTAGTGCTTAAAGCCAAGAGATGCCAATATACAGGGGAGATCGAGGACCAGTAGTCTAGGCTAGACATTTCCTGCATGTCTTCTTCTTGATTCCCAGCCATCGGTACCCCATCACCCCATATCTAACATTTGCTGGGGAAAAGCATCTTCTCTGCCCATCGTTTCCTTTGGAATCTCCCCTCTGGCTGGCTGGGCCAGTTGAAACTGGCTTTGGGCCAGGTACGAGAATCTTACACTAAAGGGACAGACCTTCTCCAGAAGACTAAGGCTTATTTCTACTTCCTTATCTCCTTGTTGATAAGGAATAAACTGATTGTGGAGCCCTGAGCTGATCTGTCCGGCGGTCAATCCCAGGAGTGTGCAAGGCAGACATGACCATCGATCATGCTCCCGTCAAGGCCAGGTCCCCACATCAGATCACCCGGGCAGTTTTTAGAAACCTCTAACATCTCTGCCCATTTCTTAATTGGATTATGTGTTTTGGGGGTGTTGAGTTTGATAAGTTCTTTGTAGATTTTGGATACCAACTCTTTATCCCATATTCAGTTTCAAATATCTTTTCTCATTCTGTCCGTTGCCTTTTAGTTTTGTTGATTGTTTCCTTCGCTGTGCAGCAGAAGACATGAATAGACACTTTTCCAAAGAAGACATCCAGATGGCCCACAGACACATGAAAAGATGCTCAACATCACTCATCATCAGGGAAATGCAAATCAAAACCACAATGAGATACCACCTCGTGCCCGTCAGAATGGCTAACATGAACAACTCAGGAAACAACAGATGTTGGCGAGCATAAGGAGAAAGGGGAAACTTGTGCACTGCTGGTGGGAACGCAAACTGGTGCAGCCACTCTGGAAAACAGTGTGGAGGGTCTTCAAAACTTAAAAATAGAACTACCCTATGACGCAGCAAATGCACTACTAGGTATTTATCCAAAGGATACAAAAATGCTGATTCGAAGGGGCACCTGAACTCTGATGTTTATAGTAGTTATCAACAATAGCCAAATCATGGAAAGAGTCCAAATTTCCATCAACTGATGAGTGGATAAAGAAGATGTGGGGTGTGTGTGTGTGTGGGTGTGTGTGTATACATATATATAATGGAATAGTACTCAGCTACCAAAAAGACTGAAATCTTGCCATTTGCGACAACATGGATGGAACTAGAGAGTGTTATGCTAAATGAGATAAGCCAATCAGAGAAAGACAAACTTCATGTGATTTCACTCATATGTGGAATTTAAGAAACAGATGAACATAGGAGAAGAGAAGATAAAATAAGTTAAAAACAGAGAGGGAAGAAAACCATAAGAGACTCTTAACTACAGAGAACAAACTGAGAGTTGCTGGAGAGGAAGTTGCCAGGGGGCTAAGTGGGTGATGGGCATTAAGGAGGGCACCTGCTGGGATGAACACTGGGTGTTACATGCAAGCAATGAATCCCCGAATCACTGATTTCTAGTCCCGAAACCAATACTACACTATGTGTTAACTAACGTGAATTTAAATTTTTCAAAACTAATAAATAACCTGCTAATGCTTGCAATCGTACCTAGACAAAATTCACCAGGCTTTCTGAAGAAGCCTGGGGAGCAGTGTTTTTAATGCTCCCAAATAATTCTTATGTGCAACCAGCATAAGAACCCCTGAGTCTAGTGTCTCGGGGTCTTGGCAGGTCCTGCCTCCTGCCTTCCACCACAAACATGGGGATGCCTTGGGTGGCCTGGGTTTCCATTTTCTGCTTTCCTCTGTCCATAATCTCCTAGGTTGCCTGGGCCACCTGTGCTTCTGTCTGTGAGTTTGTCCATCTGTCTTGCTCAGCCCAAACCAGGCTGAGGCCCCATCTCCAACCCCTGCAATTCAGATGGGTGTTGAACTTTAACTGTAAGCTCCTAGACCCCAAGGTTTGTCCAGTCATGGCTTTCCAACTGGATTCCTCAAAAGATCCCCTTGAAAAAAAGTCTTTATTTTAAATTAGCAAATACTTCTTTTTTAAAAATTTTTAACGCTTATTTATTTTTGAGAGCGAGCGAGCATGAGCAGGGGAGGGGCAGACAGAAAGGGAGACACAGAATCCGAAGGAGGCTCCAGGCTCTGAGCTGTCAGCACAGATTCTGATGCGGGCCTCAAACTCACAAACTGTGAGATCATGACTTGAGCCAAAGTTGGACGCTTAGCTGACTGAGTAACGCAGGTGCCCCTAAATTAGTAAGTACTTCTTCTTGAAAAAGTAAAAATGCACATAAGAAGCAGTCTGAACAGCATAAACATGTAACAATGATACCGTTCTCTCCCCACTCTGGTTTCCAAGGCCCTTCCCAGAAGAAGGGGCTTTTAGACAAATGCATCTTCCTATTTGTACATCGGTGCTCGTAAGACCTGTCTACCGCATTAGACTCTCGGAGGGAGAGAAGGAGGGTCCCATGAATCTGTGTCTTTAAAAGCTGCTCGGAGGTCGAAGACCAGACGGGTCTGAGAAGGGCCTGTGACATGCCACCCCTTACGTGGTCTTCTAGCACTCAAGGAGCTTTGAGGTATCATAAAAAGTGATGAGATAGCTCCAACTAGCTGGAAGAAGTGAGGATGGTCATTATTAATATCAGTACTAGAGGGGTGCCTGGGGGGCTCAGTCGGTTAAGTGTCTGACTTCAGCTCAGGTCATGATCTCGCAGTCGGGAGTTCAAGCCCCGTGTCAGGCTCTGTGCTGATGGCTCGGAGCCTGGAACCTGCTTCGGATTCTGTGTCTCTATCTCTCTCTGCCCCTCTCCTACTTGTGCTCTATCTCTCTCTATATATAAAAAATAAATATATATTTAAAAAATTTCAAAGTAATCTGTACTGGAGTAGGCATTATGGGCTGGATTGTGTTCCCCTCCCCAAACTCAAAGATTGATGCCCTAACCCCCATGACCTCAGAATGTGACTGTACTTGGAGATAAGGTCTTTAAAGAGGTAATTAAATTACAATGGGGTCTATAGCAAGGGCCCTAATACAATCAGGTGTCCTTCTAAGAAGAGGAAATATGAACACACAGGAAGAGACAGAGGGGATACACACACAGGACGAGGCCATGTGAGGGCACAAGAAGAAGCCAACATCTGCAAACCACAGAGTAAGAGAGCCTCCGAAGAAACCGAATCTACCGACATCTCAGTCCTAGGCCCCTAGTCTCTGGTACTGGGAATAAACAAATGGGTGTTCGAGTCGCCGGTCTGCAGTATCTGGTTACAGCAGCACTAGCAGACGAGGGCAGGTGAGTTCACTTAATTCCACTCTGGTCACATGGAGATACTAAGGCAGGCTAGGAAAGGAGTTGCTGGACAACACAGACCCCTAAAGTGATGTCATCAGTCTCCAAGCCAGCAGATTCCCTTGTAGGTGAAACCGCTCCCCAGCAGGTTCCTCACTGCGGCTCAGCTGGGCCAGGAGGCAAAGCGAAGCTGCCCTTATGCTGACTTCCACCCAAAAGCATGAGAATAAAGCTTTCGGGCTTGCTGCGTGAGATTCGGCATTTTCCTAACGTTTATAACATGAACGCCTAGAAGGGTCCACAGAAACAGCCAACATAATGAAGAAGGCCACAGAACGGTGGGGACGCTTCTTCACGAGCAGCAGTACCGTTGAGACCGAGGAGGCCGAGAACGACTTCTGCCCGCTCCGCACCTTTATTTTTTTTAAGTTGATTTATTTATTTTGAGAGAGAGAAGGGGGGAGGGGCAGAGAGAGAGGGAGAGCGAGAATGCTAAGCAGGCTCCCCACTGTCAGCACAGAGCCCGATGCGGGGCTCGAACCCACACACTGTGAGATCATCACCTGAGCCAAAGTCAAGAGTCACGCGCTCAACCGACTGAACCCCCCAGGTGCCCCTTGCGCCCCACCTTAAGACCAAAGTCTTTTTCTCTCTCACGGATCCGGTGAACCCATCCGAGGCTGGTTCTTCCTGTTTGGAAGGTTATTTAATTATTTATTCAGTATTTTTAAAAGATACAACCTTTTCAGACTGTCCGTTTTTCCTTGTGTGAGTTTTAGCAGACCGATGGATCCATTTCATGTAGGTTATCAAACCTGTGGGCACAGAGTTGTTCATAGTATCCCTTTACTATCTTTGTAATGTCCGCGTGATCTGTTCTGTTCCCTCCTTCTTGTCTAATGTTAGTAAATTGTGTCTTCTCTATTTTTTATCTTTTTAGGTAGCCGGGGTAGATAATTATTGATTTTTTTTCTTTCGGATCTTTTCAAAGAATCAGCTTTTGGTTTCATTAAACTTTTCTTGATTAATTTCCTGTTTTCAATTATATTGATTTCTGCTCTAATTTTTATTATTTCTGTTCTTTTGCTTACTTGGATTTACTTTGACCTTCTTTTTCTGCTTTTCTAAGGTAGAAGCCTAGATGATCAATTTTAGATCTCTCTTCTTTTCGATTATACGCTTTCAATGCCAGAAATTTCCCTCTAAGCACTGCTTTCACTAAATCCCACCGATTTTGATAAGCTATGTTTTATTTTTCAAAATATTTGAAAATTTCTCTTGCCATGTCTTCTTTATTCCATGTGCTATTTAGAAGTGTGTTGTTTCATCTCCAAGTGTTTGAAGATTTTCTAGCTGTCAGTGACTTCTAGTTTAGTTTCACTGTGGTCTGGGAGAAGGCACTATGCGATTTCCACTCTTTTGAAGGTGTTAAGGTGTGTCTAATGGCCCTGAAAGTGGTTGATTTTTTGTTGTTGTTGTTCGGCTTTTTACTTGTTGTTGAGAGGGAGTTGTGACCTTCCAAGCTCCTTACATGTTGAATTAGAAACCAGAAGTTGAAATATTACAAGGAAGCATTGTGTTGGTTTCTGGCCAGCCAAGCAGTAACATGTTGGGCAGTGACATGTCTAGCACATACGTCTAGAAGAGCAGTTGCTATGCTCCATTCATATACACCTAGGTAGCATCCAGTCACATAATAAGCTTCTGAGTAAGAAATTTATAATAGAGATTTTATAACCTCACAGATCATTGGTAAGTCTACCGAGAGCATGGTATCCAATGACATGCCAAATTTCAGAGCTATTCAACCCTGTTGGGGGTACCCCAGGTGTCAGCTGTCATGTCTTGGCATACAGTGCTGGCGATATCTGGGAGACAGAGGCAACACCAAATAGCAATGGAAGATTCACAGGAAAGAAATCTCGCAGACCACCCGCTCTGGAATCCTTTCATTCAGTTCAGGTGCGCTGGGCTGGACTGGGGAAGATGATAAACAGGCAGGTGCAGCGGCAATTAGCCAGTGGTCAGTTAGAGCCAAAAAACCCCGGGTGAGGTAAGTGAAGGAAAATCTATTATACGAGGCTCCTGCCAAAGCTCTTTTTCCAGGCTAGTTGTACTTCTCTTTTATTCTCCAGAAAATGAATAGAATAATTTGATTTCCGGTTTCCCTGCCTCCTCGCTGTGGTCTATACCCACATCACTTCGTGCTTGCGTAATTGAAATTGTTTTCCCACGATTGCCCAGCTTTCTGTCTTTCTCGCTTCTTTTTTTTTTTTAACATTTATTTATTTTTGAGAGACATAGAGACAGAGCATGAGCAGGGGAAGGGCAGAGAGAGAGAGGGAGACACAGAATCTGAAGCAGGGACCAGGCTCTGAGCCATCAGCACGGAGCCCAATGCGGGACTCGAACTCACAGACCGTGAGGTCATGACCTGAGCTGAAGTCGGCCGCTTAACCAACTGAGCCACCCAGGCGCCCCTGTCTTTCTCGCTTCTAATTCATCCTTACCACAGGAAAATTTATTCCCTAAAATACCCTGTTTATCATGTACACTCACTTCTAAAAAGTTTCCAGTGGCCCCCACTACACAGGGGACCAAGTATGAGTTCCAGCCAATACTCCGGATCTTCCAAGTGTTCAGACTACAGACTTGTCGATAATTTTTTTCTCACTCTTTCCCGGGACCCACTTTCACCTCTGGTCATATTGTTCTCTGCATGAACAAAGGCCCTTTTCCGTGTCTGTGCCTTTGCCTGTTCCGTCTCTTTATTCAGGTGGATACTCTCGTCAACAAACAAAGCGTAAACAAACGCCGTTTAATTCCACTGTGGTCCGAGAGAAGGCACTGTGCGATTTCCTCTCTCTTAAAGGCGTTAGGGTGTGTCTAATGCTTCAAGTGCTGCCGGAATCGTCTCTAGAAGCATGGTGTTTTTGACCGTTTCAATCCGCAATGTCTTTGTGAAATAATAAGAAACATGTGTTGGTCTCTACCCCTGGCTCTTCTAAAGACCCTTGTAAACAGAGGTGCTAGGAGAATCTTTTTTTTTTTTTTAAGTGTTGATTTATGTTTGAGAAAGAGAGAGACAGAGCACGAACAGGGGAGCGGCAGAGAGAGAGGGACACACAATCCAAAGCAGGCTCCAGGCTCTGAGCTGTCAGCACAGAGCCCGACGCGGGGCTCAAACCCACACACTGTGAGATTAAGACCTGAGCTGAAGTCGGACGCTTCACCGACTGAGCCACTCAGGGGCCCCAGAAAATCTTTTGTTGAATAGTCTTTGATGCTGGTTCCTAGCACAGAGCTTCTAAGACTTTGTAATTTCCTGAGTGACAACAGCGTTTGAACAGCGCTTCTAAATCTCTTGGAATTCCTTGGGTGACAGAATGTCTTTTGTTCCAAAGAGTTGACTCATGACGGGCCCCTGGATGAGGGTGGGTCACCAGAGAACTTTCAGCCCCTCCTTCCATTGTCTGAGAAGGGAGAGGTGCTGGAAACAGAGTTATTGATCAATCATGCCTACATGATGGAGCCTCTGTAAAAATCCCAATAGTATGGGGTTCAGGAAGCTTCCAGGCTGTGGAACACGCATACATGCCAGAAGCGTCGTACACCCCATCTCTATGGGGCAGGAACTCCTGCATTCAGGACTCTCCCAGACCTATGTATCTCTTCATGTGTAGCCTTTCTTATGTCCTTTATTGAATAATTAAGTGCTTCCCTGAGTTCAGAGAGCCATGCTAGCAAATTATTGAATTAATGGAGGGGGCGTGAGAACCTCTGATTTGTAGCCAGGTTGGAATGAGATTGTGGAAAACCTGGGGACCCATTCGTGTCTGAAGTGGGGACAGTCTCGTGGGACGGAGCCCATAACCTGTGGGGTCTGTCCCAACTCCCATCAGTGTCAGAATTGCGGTGAACGGTAGGTGGCCCCGCTGGTGTTGGAGGACTGCGTGGGGTGTGGAAAACTCTCACATCCGCAGTCAGAAGTCAAGTGTGGTGGTTTTGTGAGAGGCAGGGAGACGTGTTTTTCTGACACAACCTCCGTTTTCAGCTCCTACGCCATTTCTGGACCGCGGCATTCATTGGAACCGAGTCACTCACCACCTTTCACATCCATTTGTTCTGATTTTAAAATCAAATTCCGAATCCCACTCCTTGAGAGCTGCACCCGCGCCTTACCCTTCTTTGTAGTCCTCACAGGAAATATTTGGGGAACAGTGAACGCTACAAAACAGCAGTGAGTCCGAGTCAGAGTATCATTCCTGGGGTGGGGGTGGGGGATAGGTGGTGGGGGACAAGGGCAGGGAAACCGAGTTCTGAACAGAGACGTTTTCCTCAAGCAGGGTCTGTCCCTGACCCACGGGTTCTGTGGAGGTGCAGCATAGCCGGCATTGTTCTTCCTGACACATGTTAAGTTTCTTTGAGCAAGTGTATCTTAAAATATCCAGCGATAACTATACACAATGCAACATACCCTTCCTTTTGTGTAAATCACCTGCCTTCTGCCCTGGGGGCGGGCTGCGCTTTTTTGAACTTTTTTGAATGCGTGGCTACATTTGACACTGAAGCAGAGTGAAATTCACTGACCTATTTGGAGGTGCACTCTGGGCTGGGGACCGCCCCCCTTCCCATGATGTCCTGGCCACCCGGGCTCCGGCCAGGGGCACCGCTCGGCTTTGACTGCTGCGTGCGTTGAAGCCCTGTATTGTTGCGGATGCTTGCTGGAACACTGACCGGAGAAAAGGCACTTCTAATGCACGTTGTTTTCATCGCTGTTTACTTAGACCTCAGTTCTTAGGTGCCAAGAGGTGGCTGCTTATTTAAAATTTTCACCTCTAGCTATTTGATTCTTTTGTGTTTAAACTGGGAGAAGGAAGAAAAAAAAAAAAAAACCCTCCTGACGCTCCAGTTCAGAAAACTAGGGCCACGTGAAAGGGACGGGAATAGAGAAATTAGCAGCATGCTCACACCTGTCCTTCGGAACATTCTGTTGGTCATACAGGCTAGATTTTCCCTTAAAATATTTCAGCACAGTGGTGGGAGATGTTTATATGCTTGGGCTAGTTAGTTTCACTCTGTATCCTCGGGGTGGTTCCTGAGCATTCGGTGTCCCGAAGAGGAGGGTGAACTCCCGCAGTGGCGTGGTAGCATGCACGGATGCCTCGCAGTTCAGCTCCCTCTGCCCCGAATCTTCATGCAATTTCATCTGCAAATCTCTGCACTGGAGGTTTGTTGATTAGGGAAGGGTTTTTGGAGAGGATTTTTACTGAGGGACGTAAGCGGTGGTCACAATCATTGGAACGTGTTGGTTAAACTCTGCCCAGTTCCCTCTGCCCTTCCACGGACAGGGGTGCAGGAATTTGGAGGTGCAGGAGGGGTATGCGTATGCCTTTGGAGTGTTGCCCTTGGCCTAGGGCTCTGCTGCATTGTGTTTCCCGCCTCTTTTTTTTTAATGTTTTTTTTTTATTTTTTTTTAACGTTTATTTATTTTTGAGAGACATAGAGACAGAGCGTGAGCAGGGGAGGGGCAGAGAGAGAGGGAGACACAGAATCAGAATCAGGCTCCAGGCTCTGAGCTGTCAGCAAAGAGCCCGACGCGGGGCTTGAACTCACAGACCGTGAGATCATGACCTGAGCTGAAGTCGGAAGCTTAACCGACTGAGCCACCCAGGCGCCCCTTTAATGTTTATTTTTGAGGGAGAGAGAGACAGAGCATTAGCAGGGGAGGAGCAGAGAGAGAGGGAGAATCTGAAGCAGGTTCCAGGCTCTAAGCTGTCAGCACAGAGCCCGACGCAGGGCTCGAACCCAGGAACTGGGAGATTCTGACCTGAGCTGAAGTTGGATGCTTAACCAACAGAGCCACCCAGGCTGCCCCTGTTTCCTGCCTCTTAATCAAGAATTCTGTGTCCAGATCAAGCAAGGTATGCAAGGAGAACCTCAGGGGCTGAGCTTCTGGGAACAGCACTTCTCACCTGCTTGCCAAGGAACAGCCATGCGTGCGGCAGAATAGTGTCTGAAACCTGCTTTCATGGTGACGTGCCACCTGGTGGCAAGGGCATATGGAAGGGTCCCCCTTGCTCTTTCTCGTCTCCAGAGGCCACCGACACACTGGCAGGAATCGAGCTGAAGTCCAGGTGGGCTGTCGGAACCACACGGACATACAGTTTCCACCGTGTTCATCTCACTTAAAGAATTCCCTCTTCGAGCACCTGGGCGGCTCGGTCTCGTAAGCGTCTGACTCTTGGTTTTGGCTCAGGTCATGATCTCACGGCTTCAGGGGTTCGAGCCCCGTGTCGGGTTCTGTGCTGGCAACGCAGAGCCTGCTTGGGATCCTCTCTGTGTCTCTCTGCCCCTCCCCCACTCGGGCTGTCTCTATCTAAAATAAATAAATAAACTTAAAAAAAAAAAAATAATTCCCTCTTATCCTAGTGCCCAGAGCTGAGGATAAGATTAGGTTACCGTGCCACAAAACCCGAGGTGCTCTGAGATTCGGGATCCGCCACGAATGTCCTATTCAATAACCTGCTCACACATTTTCCCTCGGAAATGGTTAATTTCATGTGTCAACTGGACTGAGCTAAGGGATGCCCAGATAGTCGCTAAAACATGATTTCTGGGTGCGTCTGTGAAGTTGTTTCTGGAAGAGACCAACATCTGAATCAGTAAACTGAGTGAAGACCCCCCCTCACCAGCGTGGGTGGGCGCCACCCAGTCCACCGGGGGCCCAAGTACAATGGAACGGTGGAGGAAGGGTGAAAACTCCGAATACTCTCTCTCTCTCTCTCTCTCCTTCAGCTGAGTTGTCCATCTCCTCCTACCCTCCAACACCAGGGTTCCTGGTCCTCAGGCTTTCAGATTCCAACGGCTTTCCTGGTTGTACATGGTGGATTGTGGGACTTCTCGGCCTCTACACCCACGTCGGCCAATTCCTATCATCATCCCCTCTTATCTCTCTCTATAAAGCCTACTGAGTCTATTTCTCTGGAGAACCCTGACTAAGGCAGATACGCATAAGTGGAGGATGTATATGTCCCATAAATGGTCATTCTAAAGTTAAAAAAAAATCAGACAGGGCGCCCGGGGGGCTCAGTCGGTTGAGCATCCGACTTGACTCAGGCCATCATCTCACGGTTCCTGAGTTTGAGCCTTGTGTCGGGCTCTGAGCCTGGAGCCTGCTTCGCATTCTGTGTCTCCCTCTCTCTCCCTCCCCTGCTCACTCTCTGTCTCTCTCTCTCTCTCAAAAATAAATAAAACATTTTTAAAAATCAGACAAAAAATTAGTCCAGGAAAATTAGCCTCTGTAATTACCCCAAGATGAGACATGTATTGATTTTGTAAAACTTAGTCAGTGGACAGAAAGGGAGGGAGGCAAACCATAAGAGACTTTTAAACACAGAGAGCAAACTGAGGATGGATGGAGCGGGGTAGGGGAGAGGGGAAAATGGGTGATGGGCACTGAGGAGGGCACTTGTTGGGAGGAGCACTGGGTGTTGCATGGAAGCGATGAACCACGGGAATCTACCCCCAAAAGCCAAGAACACACTTTACATACTGTCTGTTAGCCGATTTGACAATAAGTCATATTGTCAAAAATGTCGTCTGTGGACACACAGGACGACTGTGAAGGGTGGCAGTCCTACTTGGAATTCTGAAGCAAGTCCCTGTGCAATTAGAAAAGACATCATCACAAAATTCAGAGAATTAATTAAAGTTAAAATCAGAAGCAGTACCCTGAAAATACGTCCTTCGCCCACATCTCGTCTCTGACTCTTGCACCTACATGTCAATCTAAAGAATCTGGGCTCTTTCGTCTGCAGACTCCTGGCGATTTCATCTTTCTTTCCCTTCAGATAAAGAGTTTCCTTGCTTACAGCATCTTCCTGGCAGGTTTTGAGCTGCTTTGTCTACGAAAGAGCAGGACACACGTTTAACAAAGTCCAGTGACTCCTTTCCAACGTTAATTCAGTAAAAATGAACGCTCCTAAGAATGGGAATGTAGGAGCCCCTAGAGCCTGTCTGTAGACAAGGGTCCAGTACATGTCTGGTCTGTCATTCTGAGAAAGCTCTTGCAGCTGCAAACAGCAAACACCTCTCCGGGTTCCAGGCGTGGAAATGCATCCTAGCAGACAAAACGAGAACACACAGATCCACTTGAAGGTAGCTGAGGTCGACACGTTTGCTTTAGAACTTGGCATTGCCAGAATCACCCAGAATGCCAATGGAGGTAAGCTGTGTATTGCGTCTAATTGGTGACCTCTAACTCTCCTCTGAAAAGAAGTGGAGAGGCCCCAGATGGAAGAGAGCAAGTATGCAAGGAACTCTGTCCCCGCCATCTATTTTAATAAACAAAACTCTTTCTGAAATGCAGCATTTTTAACTCAAGAAGGGATTTTTTTAAATAAAGTCTTTTTTCTTTTTTCCTTATAAGTTTCTAGTAGTTTTTTTGGGAAAGTTCAGGGGGCTTTTCTGACTGAAATGAGTATTTTCAAGACGAACTTGGTGTCAAAAGAAGGGACTACTTGAAAATAACGAAGCGTTGACACTTGTACAGCATTTTAGAACACACGGAGCACTTGACTATTCAATCCTCACAATGACCCTTTTGCATAAACCGTATTTCCATTTTACATGAGTGCCTGGAGGCTCAAAGAAATTAAATAATTTGCCGAAAGCTACTTCCACGGTGGCGGATTATTAACTTCAACCCACCAATTGCAGATCTTTAAAAATACCACATTAGTTCCCTTTGAAGAATTAGCTGAAGGAAAAATTGAGACCATCCTTAGCCTCCTGGGGAAGTAGCCACCTTTCCTGGTGTTCCAGAAATTCAATAATGTAGATGTTTTCACTATACAATGAATAAATGCAAAGGCTCACTAAGAGATCTTTTCAGAGAAAGCCAAATACCATATGAATTCACTCATATGCAGAATCTAAAAACAAAAGAAAAGAACAAATTTTTTTTAATTTTTTTTAATGTTTATTTACTTTTGACAGAGAGACAGAGTGTGAGCAGGGGAGGGGCAGAGAAAGAGGGAGACACAGAATCTGAAGCAGGCTCCAGGCCCTGAGCTGTCAGCAGAGACCCCAACATGGGGCTCAAACTCGAAAACTGTGAGATCATGACCTGAGCCGAAGTCAGACACTTAACTGACTGAGCCACCCAGGCGCCTCACAAATTTCTTAAAAAGCAGAAACA
Source organism: Paguma larvata (assembly GCA_030068075.1). Taxonomy (NCBI): domain Eukaryota; kingdom Metazoa; phylum Chordata; class Mammalia; order Carnivora; family Viverridae; genus Paguma; species Paguma larvata. Next base: position 7,048,209 of record CM057826.1, read on the forward strand.
GATCCCTAAATACAGGGAACAAACTGATGATGGCCAGAGGAGAGGGGGTGGGGGGATGGGCAAAATGGGTGAAGGGGACAGGGAGATACAGGTTTCCATTTATGGCATGAATAAATCACAGGGACGAAAGGTACAGCATATTGACAAGGAATATAGTCAATGTTATTCTAATCACATTGTATGGTGAGCACAGCATAAAATTTAGAGTTGTCCGATCACTGTGTTGTACACCTAAAACTAACGTAGCATTGTGGGTCAACTAGACTTCAATAAAAGAGAGAGAGAGAAAGGGGGAGGGGGGAGAGAGAGACCTGTCTTTTTGAAACCTGTGTCCACGCTCTTTTTCTGGATCATTTCTTGGAGATCAGAGCCAAGCTGTAGGTCTCCCTTCTTTGACTTGAAGTTATCATGCACACAGTAGGCACGGAAACAGTTGCTGCATTTGGCAAGTACTTCTGCATTCTCAGAGTTGAGTTCATTGTTTAAATATATACAAAACAGGGGCTTCCGGTTGAACGTCCGACTTTGGTTCAGGTCATGATCTCATGGTTCGTGGGTTCAAGCCCTGTGTGCTGACAGCTTGGAGCCCGAATCTGCTTCGGATCCTGTGTCTCCCTCTCTCTCTCTGCCCCTTTCCAGCTTGTGCTCTCTCTCTCTCTCTCTCTCAAAAATAAATAAACTCAAAAAAAATTTTTTTAATATACAAAACAATTAGCAAGTGTAGAAAATGAGGTCCTTGCCTTCAAAGTGTTCAAAAGCTCGCCTTGAAGTACTTAGACCTCGAATAGATTGCCAAAAAGGTCATGGCAAGATGACAGGAGTCTAGCATAATTTCCTTAGCTCTTGTTTTCTGGGAGTGAAGGAAGGTGGTAGATAAGGAAGACTTTGTGCAGAAGGAGGCAGCTGAAAGGAATGTTAGATTTGGATCGGGAGCTGGAGAGGGGAGCGCAAGTAACATCAAAGGACTTGGAGGGAGCCAACCAGTTTGGAGAATAATAATGGATATGTTTTGCAAACTGACCTAAGCTAGTTTGGTTTTTTTTTTTTTTGGGGGGGGGGTGGGATGGAGGGGTAGATAATGTAGCCCTTCTAAAAGTTAAAGGTGGCTGAAGGTTAGCTATTCTCTTAAAACCTAACAAAGGTTTTAATGAATGTGGGTCTCAGACTAGATGCTTCTAAATCTTGTGTGTCTTTTGCCAGACAAATGCCTACTATTAGGAAGCGATCTAAGATTCAACCTGTTCTGTAAGATACATGAAATCTCAGTTCCCTGTGCCTTAGGGGTCCCAGTGTAACTAGCGAAAGATCCAACAACTTGTCAGAGGCAGACTCAACCACTGCAATCGCCTCTGACAGCCCCAAACACCCCACCCTGGTGGCTCGACCCAGGATACTGCAGGACTCAGTCCTTGCCCTGTTCCTAAGTGGTAGGGGTGACAACAGGTCACTCTGGATTCATATATTCTCTGTAAGAGTGGGAATATTTCTGAAATATTTTTGCCAGCGCACATATCTTGAAGACCTTTAATTTAACCCAAGGGAACCCATTTCTGATATTCATCATGGAGGTTCCAGAAGCCACCATTTTGGCCAATAAAGACCCGCTGTGTATGCTGATATGCATGCTACGGGTCGGTGACTGAAATCCCCATCACTTGTTTTGTAGTATTGACGAGCCTACTCTAAAGAGAACCGGGTCACAGACACCCTGTAGCAGTCCTGGGGAGCCGGCTTCCTGGTTGTAACTCCGTCCGACCACTGCTGGACTCTCCAGTTTTTATTAGGGCAACTGATGCCTCTAGAGTTGCGATTTAAATGAACTGGCACATCCACAATATTACACTGTCTCTGATGAAATATTTCCAGGAGCATTCCAGACATTGTAATAAAGGAGTCGTGGGCCAGGGCAGCCCTGTTCGGGAATGCCCGGAAGGGCAGATTGCATATATTGGATTTGCAAGAGAACAGATCTGTGATAGTTATTGTTCGCTTCCAAGAGTTTTGCGGGGGAAAAAAATCTAAGTTGACTGTGGCACTGGTTCCAAAAGAAAACGTTGCCTTCTGCAGGCTTGTCGAGGCAGTGCTATTCCAACAAGCAGCCAGGCTGCCCTCTGCCTGACTAGCCCGCAATGATGCATGATGCACGTGGACTGCAGCCTGTATATGACCACGGGGGGGATTGACTTTCAAAGGCTCTGGCAGTGCCTTCATCTTGTGCCATTTCCTCTGAAACAGAAGTTATTTTCTCTCACAACTGTGCATCATATTTATAATAGCTTATTGATCAAAGCCAGGTCTACTTTCAGAGCAGAGGGGAAACCAGGAACCTCTTCCTTGTGAGTTAGTTTTCCACTGGAAGGCGCTAATTTTTCAATCCCAGCTCTCCCTCATGAGCCTTTGTGCAGTAACGCCAACATTCTACCAAATGTTCTACCAAACATTTCGGAAAGAAAATATACTAATTCTCTACAATCTCTTTCAGAAGATAGAAAAATATAGAAGCCTCTTAACTCATTCTGTGAAGCCAGCATTACCTTAATAATAAAACCACACGAAGACTTTATAAGATCTCCCATGAAGATAGATGCAAAAATCCTCAACGAAATATTAGCAGATCAAATTCCACATTTATAAAAAGAATTATACGCCATGACAAAATGGAATTTATCCCAAGTATACAAGTCTGGTTTAACATTTGAAAATCAATTCCATCCTATCACCAGACTAAAGAGCAAAAAATCACATGATTGTATCAACACATGCAGAAAAAGAATTTGACAAAATCCAAGACCCGAACTTCCAGAAAACTGGGAGTAGAGGGCAAATTCCTCAACTGAATAGACAATATCTATAAAATCCTACAGCTGACATACTGAATAGTGAGAAACAAGCTTTCCCACTAAGATCATGAACAAGCAAGGATGTCCTCTCACTCCATTCCTTTTCAGTATCATATGCAAGGCCTCGCTGCTGCGGTAAGACAAATAAGGAACTAAAAGGTAATAAATAGAAAAGGAAGGAATAAAACTGTCTTTGTTTGTAGATGACATGGCATAAGTGTAGAAGATGTACATGAACAAAATCATAAAACTTCAACAAAAATATCAAAGAAGAATTAAATAAATGGGGAAATTTTCCATATTCACAGATAGAAAACCTCAATATTGTAAAGATGTTGGTTTTCCCCAACTTGATCTATAGATTCAATGTAATTCCCACTAAAATCCCCATAACTTGTTTTGTAGGCATTGACGAACTTATTGTAAAATTTCCATGAAGAGTGGGAAGATTCAGAATAGCCAACCCGATATTGACGGAGAACAAGGTCAGAGGAGTGACAATATCCAGTGTCGAGAATCTCTATAAAGCTACAGTAATCAAGACAGTATTGCAATGGCCAACTGGGCAGATCAATAGAACAGAATAGAGATCAGAAATAGACCCATATAAATATAGTCAATTAATCTTTGACAAAGGAGCACAGGCAATATAATGGAGAATGGATGGTCTTTCAACAAATAATGCTGGAACAACTGGACAACCACTTGCAAAAAAGAAAAAAAAAAGAATCCAGACACAGACCTTAAACCCTTCACGAAAATTAACTCAGAATTAATCACAGATCTAAATGTAAAATGCAGAGGTGTCTGGAAGGCTCATTTGGTTAAGTGTCCGACTTTGGCTCAGGTCAGGTCAGGATCTCATGGTTCATGAGCTCAAGCCCTGCGTCAGGCTCTGCACTAACAATGAGGAGCCTACTTCGGACTCTCTCTCCCTCTCTCTCTGCCCCTCCCCTGCTTGCATTCTGTCTCTATCAAAAATAAATAAACATTTAAAAGTAAATAAATAAATATAAAACTATAAGACTCTTATGGGATAACAAGACTCTATGGGATAGATGACCTTGGGTGCAGTGATGATTTTTGAGATATAACACCAAAGACACCGACACCAGCACCATGAAAGAATAAATTAATAAGCTTTACTTTGTTACTTTTACTTCGTTAAAGTTAAAAATAAAAAACTTCTTCACTGTGGAAGCCTCGGTCAAAAGAATGAGAAGAAATGCCCCAGACTGAGAGAAAATATTTGCAAAAGACAACCTAATAAATAACTGTTACTCAAAATATGCAAAGAATTCTTAAAACTCAACAATAAGAAAATGAACAACCAGATTCAAAAATGGGCAAAAATCCTGGACACCTCACCAAAGATATGTAGAACACAAACAAGCATATGAAAAGACTGGGTCCACATCATATGTCCTTAAGAAATTGAAAATTAAAACAATAATGAGCTATGGCTACACACCTATTAGAATGGCCAGAATCCAGAATGCTGATGACACCACCCAATGCAGGTGAGGATGTGGAGAAACAGGAACTCTCATTCACTGCTGGTGGAAATACAAAATGTTACAGTAACTTTGGAAGATGTTTGACAGTTTCTCACAAAATTAAACATACTTTTACCATACAATCTCTGAACCACACTCCTTGGTATTTACCCAAACTTATGCCCACACTTATGTGCACATGGATATATATAGCATCTTAATTCATAATTGCCAAAATTTGGAAGCAACAGCAACCAAGAAGCTTTCAATGAGTAAACTGATAAATAAACTATGGTACATCCAAACAACAGAATATTATTCAGCACTAAAAATAAATGAGCTATCAAGCCTTTGAAAGACATGGAGGAGCCTTAAATGCATACTATTAAGTGAAAGAAGCCAGGCTGAAAAGGCTACCTACTGTATGATTCCAACTCTATGACATTCTGGAAAAAGCAAAACTATGGAGACAGTAGAAAGATCAGTGTTTTCTGAGGGTTAGGGTGGGAGATAAAGATGCATAACAGAAGCCCAGATGATTTTTAGAGCAGTGAAAATACTCTGTATGACACTATTATGGTAAATACAGGTCATTCATTAAACATTTGTCAAAACCCACAGAATGCACGATGTCAAGAGTTAACCCTAATGCAAACCATGAAATCTGAGTGATAGTGATGTGTCATGTGGGTTATCAGTTGTAACAAATGTAACATGTGGGATGTTGATGGTAGGGGATGCTGTGCATGTGTGGGGGAAAGGGTATATCGGAACTCATTATTTTCTGCTCAATTTTTCTGTAAACCTAAAACTGCTCTAAGAATTAAAGTCTATTTAAAAGAGAAAAAATGGACTGTGACAGAGTGAAGTTAGAACCTCTAGTAGGTGCTCCAGCTAACAGCTGAGCCATTAGTACTAAGCAGCTATATAGAACCAAGTTTAAGACCAGAAAATAGAAGACGTTGAAAACAGAGATTTCGGCATAACGAATCACCACAAATTCAGTAGCTTAAAATCACCCACATTTATTACCTCACACAAGGGCAGAGGATTACACAAAAGAGTGAACATGAAGAGGTAGGGTCAGAGGGACAACACTGGACTCCAGCCACCAGAGAAGCCATGATGGACAGAATCCGAGAAGAGAGAAAACGTGCAGCCATGAGAGATGGGGGATGATGGCTGGACCTTCATTTCTGAGTCTTCAGTTATCCCTCCAGGTTCAGCTGACCCCCACGGTATTTCCTTCCTTGGGTTTCATGAGATTTTTCCTGATACTTTCAGTAAAGCAAGGAGAAGCCCAACACCATTCTTTCTGATGAGCCAGGGTGGGTTTCTATTTCTTAGACCCCAAAGAGCCATAACTTGAACTGATTGAAACCTTCTTCTCGTGGGACAAGTCTCTTGGTCTTAGTTGAAGTTAACTAGAAAGTATTTATTCCTCATATAGGATGTGTTATATGGCAAATAGTTTGGATCTTGGTTCTACAAATTCCAAATGATGCAAACTTGAGCACTTAGGGTACAGTCTAAGCCTCGTTTTTTTTTTTCTGCCTATAAAACTAGAGTTAAATGTTTGCCTTGCAGTAGATACTTTTTCAAATACAGGAGACTGGTATGTCCTATAAATGTTTACTTTCTTATTTCATTTTTTCTTATTTTTTTCCTTCCTTTCTTTCTCTCCATATAATATTGTATTGGTTTTCCAGGGCTGCTGGAACAAAGTACCACAGTCTTGGTGACTTAAATAACATAAATTTACTGTCTCACAGATCTGGAAGCCGGAAAGTCCAAGATCAATGTGTCGGCAGGTTTGGTTCCTTTTGAGGGCTGTGAAGGGCAATCTTGTTCCCAGCCTCTCTCCTTAGCTCATCTTCGAGTTCACACAGCATTCTCCCTGTATGTGCCTCTGCATCCAAATTCCCCTTTTCATAAGAAGAACAGTCATGCTGGACTCACCTAGTGACCTCTTGTTACTGTAACCAATTACATTTGCAATGACCTTACTTCCAAATAAAGTCCTATTCTAAGACGCTGGACATTAGAACTTCAACACATGCATTTTTCAATTCACTGACAATCATGACGCAATTCAACCCATACCAAATATATAAAACATGTAGAATAGGTGGATCATTCTCCTAATTCATCTATTCAATTCTGCAAATCTGAGGGTCTTGTCTTCTAAGGTCTAAACGCACAGCTCTATAACAACTTCTCAGGGGTGACAGCAACCATTAGCTAATGTTTTCTGAGGGTTGTTTTGTGTAAACAAGACCTTCTGGAGTCCTCTTTACCTGGTCACTTTCCAGAGGATAAACAGCGACCTCTAGCATCTCTGACAGCATTTCTTAGGATTCTTGTAATTACACACACGGGCATGTATTGTATCAGACATTCTTCCAAGTTACTGAGCCCCACAGGAGGAGACTTGGGGGAACTGGCTGGAAGGACAAAGGGGGGAAAAAAGCTTCCAGAGTCTCCATATTATAAGGAACTCCAGTAGCCTGTTATGTAGTGGTCCTATGATCCTAAATTAGCCTAGATTCTGGTTTGGGTTCAGGTGATGGATCAGGGCCTTCCCATGACTCTGTACCTGCTCTTCCATCTCAAAGACTGGAAACATGGCAAAAGTGAATGGCCAAAACATAGGCACCCAGAAAATGTGAGAAGGTCTGAAAGAAGGCCACTCATGAAGAGCAACAGTGAGGAAGATCACTGTCTCTGAAGACCAAACAAACTACAGGAGATATTCCCAGGAAAGGTAAGGATCATGGCTCCTGTCTACGATACTTCTTCTTCATTGGTTTTGTATTTTAGAAATTTAGCCTTTAGTTTTGATGACTTGGGCCAGCCTGAGATTGCACAGAGATTGCCATTCTCCAACATAATTCCGTTTCCTTATCTCAGTTGGAGAATCAAATAGCATATTAATATAATGCATTACACAAGATTTCACCTAGAGCGTGCAATAAAAGCTATTTTCCAACCTTTCAGCCTGAGCTCAAGTAAAGTCAATCGAATTTAATATGTCATTAACAAAAGTTGGTCTATGTACCAATAGTTATTTGGGGATGAAGACTGGGGGCGGGGGGAAGTTTGAAGGATAATTTAAAGGTCGCTTTGATTTAAAATGAGTTCAAGTTTAGCAATGCAATCTCACTGCGTTTAATATACATCTCTGTGATGAATGTAAGGCAGGAAAACCAACCTTTATATTTTCTATCTATAATTAATGAGTGGCTTCTAGCAGGGTTGGAGAGCATGGAGAATTGTGATTACAGGACACCCACTCACTTGAGCGGTATCAAGTCTCCTAGAGGCCACTTTAAATGGGCCTGGGTGTCAGTATTCTCGCTTTTGCGTTATTGGGTTTTATAGTCCTTTTTTTTTTTTTTTAAATTTTAAGTCATGATAGCATGAAACTTGATTGGAAAGAAGACAGAAGAGACTAATGGTAAGATTATGGTTTAAATTATTAAAGCCAATTACAGAGCATGAATGCCACCACTCACAGTAGTGTAGGATTTCTAAGGAAGTATTGGGGGTGAGCAGTTGTGAGCAGCCCCCCATGACCTTTTTTGACTTCTCTGAGCAGGATCTCCCCCAGTGGTCTCTTCCCACACACCAAGTCCACCCCAATGGGGCAGCCATAGCGGAAAATTCCAAGAAGGCACCTTAGTCTTACTGGGCATGCAGAACGCAGTCTTGCTTCCCATCAGATGAAGCCCAAAATCTGGGGGCTGCTAATTCGCAGTCCTATTTTCCCCTCCTTCCTGATCACTTGAGAGTGGCCTCCAAGAGACTAAAAGATCTGCAATTCCATCCAAGCTTAGTGGGGGAAGCGCCATGTTGCATGGAAAGTGGGAGGTCATCCATATTGCACATCTTCCAACCTTCCCATGAATCCAGCTCACCTGGAGACTACGTCAAGCCTCCTGACAAAACGAATCCTACTCCTAAACCTCCGTCCGCTGACAAGGGCCTCATTTGGAAAGCACAGGCTGCCTGGAACTGCCACTCTGCCTGACTGTGAGTCTTGCCCGCTACATTGACTTTGCTACTTGTCCTGCACTGCCTGCCGGAATGAACCCTGTTGCTCCCCTTGACCCACACATCCCAGGGAAAAGATGTGTCTTCTCCATTCCTGATCTCTCCTTCACACTGGACATCACGCAATCTACACAGTCCAATCTTTAAGAAAATAATTCAAACAAAACATAGTTTATTTCATCCAGGATATATTGTTTTCAGGACTTCGGTCAGTGGCTGTCAACCCTGACTGTGTACCTGAAATTTTTTTAAGGCTGAAGCCTATGCCTCACCTCCTGGAGATTATGATGGAATCGGTCTTGGTGGGACTGGAGCATTGGCATTTTTGCTGTGAAGTGCAGCCACAGGGAAGAACAAGCCAGTAGCGATTTAACTAGTTCAACTCCTTCTAATCCTCTGGTCGACCGCATGAGCCCTGTGTTACAAGGGCCCTTTTCAGCACCCTTCGATCTCTTGTTCCCGAATGGTAAACTTTATGTTAAGGTTGCATGCCTTCTGTTCCCCACGCCTGGTCCCCAAAGCGAAGTAACATGATTGCTGGGGAGAAAATATCTGAAGAATGAAGAAAGGACAGTGTTCCCTGTCGGAAGATCTAACCAGATTGCTGGAGCAAGCAGAATGGCCAAACCAATGTTTCGGGCCTCGCCTTATGCCAGGAAAACTGCAGTAAGAAATTCATGAAGCTTGAAAGGGGTCTTGTGAGGCCCTTTGTCCACGGCCATTCTGCACAGATGAAGAGAAACCGAACTTTGCTGCCTTCCAGGGAACGCCCCGCAAGGAATTCCACCTAAGTGGGGCACCTGGGTGACTCAATCGGTTAAACGTCCAACTTTGGCTCAGGTCGTGATCTTGCAGTTTGTGGGTTTGAGCCCCGCATCGGGCTCTAGGCTGACAGCATGGAGTCTGGAGTCTGCTTCAGATTCTATCTCTCCTTCTGTCTCTGCCCTTTCCCCCTCACATTCTGTCTGTCTGTCTGTCTCTCTCTCTCTCTCAAAAGTAAAAAAACATTAAAAAAAAGAAAGAAAGAAATTCCACCTAAGTGCCTCCAGAGTATAACATCGTCGCTACCTAGAAATCCCTCCACCTGAGCCCTGCTCCACAGGCTGTGGGCTGGTTTCCTACTGAGAGAGAAATAGAGGAGCCCTTCACAGCAAACAGCAATACACCTGCAGTTAGACGAAACTGTGTTTTACTTCAGTCTCTTCATATTAATAAAATATTGCCATATTAAAAAGCTTGTCTCACTACAATGTACCATTTCAAGGCTTTATGTTAGAAAATGGCATGAGCTACTACAGCATCTGATATTATAAATAACACCTAGAAACAACCAAAAAAAAAAAAACCTAAACAAACAAAGAACAAAAATTATAGTCCAGCTCAAAGACTTCAGATTGCTAACATATTGCCCTTTGGTTTTCCATTAGTGATATAATATATCTAGCATATATCATATATCTCATGCGTATAATCATATATCTCATATATATCTAACATATATATCTCATATATATGACATATCTATCATATATCGTATATATATATGTTATATAATCATATGTGTTATGTAATATAATGTTATATCATATATATAAATCATATATGTTATATATATTATGATATATATATGAGGGGAAGAGAGGGAGGTAGATCGATTCAGCCTTTATTAACATTCAAAGAAACCCCAATGTTGATTTCCTCATTTTGATATTGGACTAAAGTTATGTGGGATGCGACCATTAAAGGAAACAAAGTGGAGGCACATGGGACCTTCCTGTACAGGTTTTACTGTTGGGAGCCATTTTGGGCTCGCAGGTTGAAACCCCCTCTTGGTGTGGAAAAGGTTGAAGCAAAGCTTCCACCAGCCAAACTGGCGCCTAATCTTACTTCCTTCTAGATAATCTTTCAGGCCTGGATTTCTTGGACTGCTCTTGTTGGCCTAAAGGACATAATGCTCTTTGGGTTTATGGCACATGGGAAAGGGGACCTGGAGTGCGATGTCTTGATGGATAAAATCTGAATGAGAGTAACCTGGTCAGAAATAACCTCAAAGTTGTTTCTTGGGGATAGATTACACAAATTGATCATATAGAATAGCAGTTATGAGTTGGCTAGAAATTAGCAGACGTTAGGCCCCAAGACTCCTTGAGCCAAACTAGATTTTCCCTGCAGGTATCGCATTGTGTTAATCATCCCCTCAGCCCCACCATAAAACCTCAAGGCACATCTCTGAAGCTTCTCTCAGCATTTGGTTAACAGACTGATAGGAGAGATTTAAAGAGACTTGGGACCTTCTCCGGAGGTTGGCTTAGCCCAGAAGTTAGGGGCACTGTTTATGGATAAGGTACAGACAATAGCCAAATAAAAGTAGCTACACATATCTCCACTGATCAACAACAAATACTGAGTACCTTCCTGAGGTTAACGTTTCACGAATCCTTTTGCTATTCCCATCCCCACGCTCCTTTATAATAAAAAGGCAATAACAAAACACTTTTACAGAAACTGCTGTTTGTATAAAGAACAGATAATCATGAGCCCTTACGATATAGGCTCACTCACTCATAAAGGAAAAGAACTTAGAGATCATGTCTCTACAAAGCAAATAATACCTCCTCCATCATAGTTAAAGATTATGGATAGAACGTCTCCTAAACTATCTATAGATGATTAACGTAGGTCTTAAGGCAACAATGTATGCGCCCTCTGTTTACCAAGGGCTATGACAACCCTGCTCTCTTCCTAAAAACTTTATCTTGTTATTTCCTCTGCTCTGCCTCAAAAACAATGTGTAACTTTGGAACAAAGTCATAAAAACAATTACTACCTAATCTAAGTCTGAGGGATTCGCAAAAATGCCAACCTAAGAAAAGTTGTAAATGATGCCTTGTCACGGATGTATTGTCACTCCCTACCTTTAAAAATAAAGACACTGAGACTAGCAGGGCGGAGATGCCAGAATTGCCAGGGCTGCCTGCTTGGTCATCAGACTCCATCTCTCTCGTGGCTCTCTCACCTCATTTCGCCTGACCATCCGTCCTTCGTGGACCCCTAGATTCGCCAGAACAAGGACCCCGGCATTTTACCGAATTTCCGTGTACCCATAACTATTCTAAAAGTTCAAAAGACACACACAAGAAAGGAAAGATACTCTTCTCACAAAAGAAATGAAGTTGGACCTTGGAAGGGAAGAAGTCTGTGAACTATGGAAGAACTACGTGAGGCATCACCAGAAGTAGAGAGAAGGAGGAGGAGGAGTAATTGTAAGAGCAGTAGTTGTTACAACTGCAGTGGTAGTGATAGTTACTGTTGTCGTAGTTGCAATTATAGCAGTAACGGTAATTTTAGTAGTAGCGGTAATTTTGTCATCACCATTATAGTAATTACAATAGAGTAACAATTCAGTAGCAGTTATAGTAGTAATAGTAATTGGTATAGTAGTAGTAATGATTGTAGCAGTGGTAGTAGTAGTAGTAGTAACAGTAGTAACAGTAACTGTAGCCATCATCATCCATTGTAGCAGCAGTAATAATAGTAATTGGAGTACTAGCAGTAATAGCAATAGTAGTAATAATAGCAGGCAGTAGTAGTAGTTGATAGGAAATATTTGCATTCCCCGTCATTGGGGCGTAGTGAGTAAGGAACCACATGAAGGCGGAGGAGAGGTATTTCATCCAAATTTATATCTATGTTGAATCTGTCCTTTGTTGTAGTTACTAAGAGGAAGTAAGGAGCTTCCCAAAATAATTCACTCCCAAAATACATATTTCTTATTCAACTTCCCAGGAATGCAGTCTTCGGTGTGAAAGTATGTGAAAAGCTCAAAGCATGTGAAATAGTACATTGTTCATTAAATCCATTAGAATATGTTTGTTGTAGGATATGGAATTCGTTTATTTAGTTTACGAGTTAATTCCTCAACCTTCTATTAATTGTCCCACACTACATAACTCTTGTGGGTTCTTCCAGTATTTGCAAATCCCCAGACTCTCGGGGACTTAGCTTTCTCCTTACAAGCCAGCTTGAAAAATAACCCCTCTGGCAGATTCGAGGCCGAACATAATTCAAGGTTCATTACTTTATGAAGCATTTCCCACTGTCAACTCAAGTGAGAGACAGGGTGATGGAGCTGGAGATGGAATATGACAAAGACTCTAGAGATACTCAGGATATAAAGCACTTACTACATGCCTGATGCCACACTGGTCATGGAGGACTCAGCAATGAAAAAGACAGTGACGGTCTTGCCCATTCTCAAGAAAGAATGACAACGAGCCCAAAACTCAACAAACGAAACAATTTCAGATAAAGGTGAACAAACTTTGACTTGAATAAAAACCAGGAGATGTGATAGAGAATAATAGTTTGCAAGGGCCCTGGGCCAGGGAAGGTCACCGTGGAGAGTGACATCTGAGTGTAAACCCAAGGAACCAACAGGAGCAAGCCAAGGGAAAGAAGACCCCAGGATAAGGACAAGAAAAACCCTAATGTGAGCATCAATTTGGTCTTTGTGACAAACAGAAGTGTTTGTGAGGACAACAGTAGATGAAATCAAAGAGGAAGGTCAGAGCCAGACAGAATGAATATATTTGGATGGATTAGGCATGCACGTGTGAAGAGAGGGCTGCAGGAAGAAGAGTTTCTAGATTTCTGTTTTGTGGCACTAAATGGAGGGGCTACTACCAACTGGGATTGGAAAAGAGGGCCCTGGGTCTAAGGGCAGGACTTTTCAAGTACAAGGCATGGCTGAGACACCCTTCTGATCTCCAGTCTCTGATGTGTGAGCCAGGGTAGCCCTGAGTCCCAGTGCCCAGACCCCACCCTGCAGCCGCTCCCCTGCAGGGCCTGGCCACCTCCCCAGGGGCGCCGCCTCCAGGCAGATGCAGGGATCCACAGACCAGGCTCTGCTCTGCTCGCTCCACCCTGAGCCTCGGCAAATCACCAGTCCCCTGTATGTGTCCTCAGTTCTTATGTTGGTGCCTCTTCTCATTCCTATTGCTGCTATAACAAATTGCCACAAACACCGTGGCTCAAGACAACAAAATTCATTTTCTTGTAGTTCTATCCAAAACAGACCACACTGGGCTAAAATCAAGGTGACGGCAGGGCTGCCTTCCTTCTGGTTTTGCCTCTTCCAGCTTCTACAGGCTGCCCGGATTCCCATAAGGTGTTAGCTCTCACTCAGTGAGAGACCAGGAGCTGGGCTCCACTGTATGCCATAGCAGTCTGGGGATCTGGGCAGGGCCCCCCAAACCCACTTCTGGGGAACAGATGAAAGTCATTGCTTAAGAGTAACTTGGGGTGCCCAGGTGGCTCAGTCAGTTGAGGATCTGACCCTTGGTTATGGCTCAGGTCATGATCCCAGGGTCAAGGGATTGAGCCCCGCATCAGGCTCCATATTAAGCATGGTACCTGCTTGGGATTCTCTCTCCCTTTGCATCTCTGTCTCTCTGTATCTCGCTCTCTCTCAGCAGAACTGAGGCGTAATGGTGAGCGGGCTCCCCTGGGAATTCTCAGATAGATCATTACTCCTGTCTCTACCCGGGCGTCATTTGTCTCTTTAGCATAGGCTATGTCTCCTCTTCCCCCTTGCAGGCTCTTTACACCCACCGCCCTGCAGGGGTGAGCGCCACGGGAGAAAGGTATCGCATTAAGTTTGGGGCCTCCACCCCAAACGTGCCTCCAGGAAGCACGCTGACTGGCTCTACTGCATGCCCCCCCTTCCGCAGACACAATTTCTAATCTATATTCTTCTCAATCATCCTTCCCACAGCACCCCACCGGATATGGTCCATAAAGCGAACCTGCCTCTCCCTCACGTTAGGATGAGTAACATTTTCAATCATAACACATTTCAATCACAAGGAAGATAACTTTAGAGAGTCTCCAGGGAGGGTAAGTGAGAGAGGGTGAAAGATAGTCTTGCAATTCCGATCACCTATGTTTTTGAAAGAAGGTTGTCAGTGAGAAAGTAGAACTTCTGAGTCACTAAAATGGTAACATCTGTGCATATGTAAAGGGAGAGAGACTGCGAACCATCTCTCACATCTGCAAAAAGCCTTTGAGTTGGAAGAGTGTATTCAGGGACTGAGCCCCCACCCGTAGAGACAGCACCAAGGTTTAAGCCTAAAAGGTCCTATTGGCAGCAGCTGAGTCAGAGGACTCTGGGTGCCTGAGGCCTGGTAGGATGGCAGTGCTCTGTCACAGGAAAACCGTCACATACGTGTCACTGAGCCTTCCTGGCAAGATGGGCAGGAGTCACCTGGAAGGATCCAGACCAGAGACTTTATCAGCTCACACCGCACACCGTCTGAACTGTTCCTGACTGCTTTCTATAGGTGGCGAATCTAGTGTGAGACTTGCTTTCACTATGAACTAGTAGGAAAGTTTGGGGGGGGGGGCGCAACTAACCCTCAACCACCTGTAACCATCGGCCAGATAGCATCGTCCAGTGAAGAACACTTCGGAGCTCTGTGTGATGCAGCAACCTCAGGGCCATTCCCAACAGCAAAATTCAGTGAGTGCCCACTATGGACCAAGTCAGGGGGTGCTGGGATAGATCACGGGGCCAACCTCCCCTCCCAAAGGGGGCTCCCTCTCCTGTAGTTCGGTGCTTACTTGGCCTTGCGGAGCTGTGCAGGACCGGCAGCAGGACCTGGATGAGTCACTGTTTCCAAGAGGAACCAGCGAGCAGGCTGCTACACACCCCCGGGGCCCAGGAATGCCCTGTCCATGGAGGACCCCCGCAGTCAAGCCCTGGTCTCCAGGCCCCAGGCTACCTCACTTGGATGAAAGTCCTAGAGAAGAGCCTTTAAAGGCAGTGCCCTTCATGGGGCCCCAACAATCACGGTTATAGACCTGCAGGCTTTGCGAGGTAAGAATAGGCACAGGCCTGCCGGAGGAAAATGCCACAATCCCGTGAGAGGGGAGCGCGCATGTGCTGAACTGGAGCGCGGCCCCGGAAGCGCCCGCAGACACAGTGAGCAGTGACCGCGAGACTGCGAGAGAACATACAGAAGCTCACATGGGGAGGATGGCAAAGAGTGTGGACACAGGCACACGTGGAAACTGCACATGGTTCACATGGAGACAGCGCACCGCGACTCAGGTGGACAGATGCACACGGGCTCACGTGAGGAGATGCACACAACTCTTGGGGACCTAAAATCCCTCTCGAACAACTCCCCCTTTTCATATGAGAAGAATGAGCCAGGAGGGTCCGGACGTACCCCCACCCCGCCCCAGCGCAAGTCACATCTGGGACCACAGACAAGGTGTGACTCTGACAAGGTGTGATTTTTATCGCCTTCTGTAATTTTAAAAGAAACTAAGACAAACTGTCGCCCAAGACCTTTCTGACCTCGTGTACGAACGGGACAGGGAATGCTGAAGTCAGCATTTGAACCTTTGGGGGCATTTTCTCCAAAGGCTTCCTGAGCACTGACAAAGAGGGGGAGATCTACTCACTACAGATTGGGATTTGAGGCGAATAATGAGGCAGAAGCCAAGCACCAGCCTCCTCGGGTCCCCAGCACGCCTCGAAAGCACCTGCCAGGCTTCTCCCTCGGGACGCTCAGGAGGGCTCACTTCTCTCCGTGTTGGGGGGCCTGGCCCTGGCCCCGTGCACAGGAGGGGCCCCTCACTCTCAGCTACTCCTCCTGTTCCTCCTGGTGTCTATGTTTTCCTTCTTTACCCTCTCCCTCTCTTCTAGAATGTTAGCAGAGTGAGGCGAGGATCCCACACTCTCCTGTAATCAAGGCTCTGATCTCAGTACCCAGAATAGAACCCGGTTCAGAGTGGATGCCCAGTCAACACCTGCTGGGATAAAGTGATGATTAATAAACCATACACCTAAATGCACACACCGTTCCGTTTCCAGAAGCCACACTAGAGAATAGATGATCGTACGTTTAAAAATAATTCTCTGGTTGGTTCCCGGAAAAATAGGGTTCCTGTGTCCCGATAACTCACTGTTGTCCCTGCAACGGTAATCGGATGACCGAATGAGTACTGAGAGATTAAGGAAGAGGAAACAGGCATTAATTTCTCTTTGCGACTTTAACACAGGTGAGAGCCCGTCTCCCTGAAGTCCATGTGTGCTCGGTGAGGACGAGGGGAGCCACGCTCTGTGACTGCCTCGTCCCTGCGGACCAGGGCCCCGCAGGACGGTCACGTGCTGTAAGTGTGCAACCGCAATTTTTCATACAGCTCCCGAGACGCCTGCCTGGGGCATATTTGTAAATGATCCGAAGGTGACGGAAAATGACACGGCACCAGAGTCTTTCATTTTCCTGACAACCTGTCATAAGAACAAATGCCATCCGTTCCGGTGGTCTTCGAGATCGCTCCGTGCTTGGATGGTTCTGTCAACGCCAGGTCGATCTGGGATGTATCAAGAACGCAGGTAATTC
This sequence comes from Paguma larvata, assembly GCA_030068075.1. Lineage (NCBI taxonomy): Eukaryota > Metazoa > Chordata > Mammalia > Carnivora > Viverridae > Paguma > Paguma larvata. The sequence continues at coordinate 7,065,009 of CM057826.1, forward strand.
CAAGGAGCCCGCTTTTATTGTAAGCTACGGGAACATTCCACAGCGAGTCCTCGGTGAACGTGCACGGGGCTGCAGGGTTCCACCCAGAGGAGCCAACAGGGGCAATAAAAAGCCCCGAGTGGGAAACCATCACCAGCTCAAACAGCCTAACAATTCTCCGTTCAGGGCAGCCTGAGTGAAAGATACGCAATCGGTTACCTGGGCAGGTCTCATTACCCACCATGTAAAATATATGTTTAACACAGGCCGTTTTATCAAATTGGCCGCCACAGTCACCTGGAAATCACCGCCCTTGAACAGCCAGTCAGCAGCAGGATCATTTCTAGAAGGTTTAAATCATGCTGAAGGAGAGTAAGCGAATATTCAAGTATCTAACGTTTACAGAAGCAGAATCCCAGCCATATCCTCATTAGACCTAGCTGTTGAGATCGGACACTGCAGATCTTAGCAACTTCATGCAGTGGTCAGCCTCTGTATCTGAGCCTGCGTGTCCTTTCGGCCCTCCTCCCCCGCCACACACACACACACATGCGCGCGCGCACACGCACCGTTCACACTCTTATAAAGCCTCTGCTGACAACAGTCTCTTTATTAATGCAGCATGGAGCAGAGGGGTGGAAATTATCTTGTTCTGCCCGAAGCCAAGTGGCAGGAGAAAATTTTTCCCAGGCCTCACATTCTTGAGATGTTAAAACTTGATTTGCAATTAGTCTGGTGCTGAATACAAGCGCCCAGTGGAACGGCATTGTAGCAAGACCGATGATTCTGCTGTGCAAAACCGTACGTAAGGCACTTACTTAAGACGATTTGAATGCGGAACAAAAGGTACCTTAGAAATAACTGTCCGACGAACAAAACTACGGCCCTGAGTGGCTGGGCCTGAATTTAATGACATGAGGTAAAACGTTTGCTGGAAGTGTCTAGAAGGTTTGGAATGTACTCCGTTCTCTTTGGAAAAGCTCGGGTTTGCATTACTAATTAATACAAGTTCCCAGTGACGCTGTGTGTGTGCATGTGTGTGTGTGTGTGTGTGTGTGTGGTGTGTACTATAGCAAATGCCCACACCAAACCACACAATGGGCAGGAACTGCATTTCTCTGAAGATGAATCCCATTAACTTTTTCTTTTTTTTAATATAATTTATTGTCAAGTTGGTTAACAGACAGTGTGTAGAGTGTGCTCTTGGTTTTGGGGGTAGATTCCCATGGTTCATCGCTTACATACAACACCCAGTGCTCATCCCAACAAGTGCCCTCCTCAGTGCCCATCACCCATTTTCCCCTCTCCCCTGCCCCCCACATCAACCCTCAGTTTTGTTCTCTGTATTTAAGAGTCTCTTATGGTTCGCCTCCCTCTCTGTTTGAAACTATTTTTTCCCTTCCCTTCCCCATGGTCTTCTGTGAAGTTTCTCAAATTCCACATATGAGTGAAAACATATGACGTCTGTCTTTCTCTGACTTATTTCGCTCAGCGTAATACCCTCCAGTTCCAGCCACGTTGCTGCAAATGGCAGAATTTCATTCTTTCTCATTGCCAACTAGTGTTCCACTGTATATATAAACCACATCTTCTTTCTCCATTCACCAGTCAATGGACATTTAGGCTTTCAACAAATTATTGGAACAAGCAATTCCAAATTATGGAATCCTATTAAGTTTTAACCTCCAGCAAGTAAGATGTGGAGGTAAGCACCAGAATTAAGAGGCTGCTTGAGGAGTCGGGATGCCCGTGACTCGAGTGATCACTTTCTTTCCGTCACTGCCAGCCTCTGTATGCAGTTCTCTAACGCAGAGTCCACAGAGAATAACCCAGAAGCTGAAAGACTACAGGGACCCTCATTACACAAGCATGAAGACGTAAAAACAAACTTGGCAAATGCGAAAAGAGAAATTAAACGACCTTTAAAAGGGTTCCAGAGCCAGCTTTAGCCAATGCTAAAGGATATTCACACAAGCCACGTGCTGTCTGTCTTTGCTCATGGACTGTGAATTCCGAGTGGTACTGGCGGGCACTTTCTCCAGATCCTTCAAAACATACAGATTCCTGACACACGAGCATGAGAGTTAAATGACAAATCACTGCACAGTTCTCAGGCAAGGTGGAAAAAACTTCAGGGAATATAACAGTTAACAAACAGAGAGAAATGACAGCTTAAATTTGAATTTGGAGAGCACCTTGCAAATTGTTTGCACAGATGTGACATTATTTACATGATAATTTCATGCTTCTCGGCACACAGAGGAAAATAAAACTTGTTAGATGACATAATGGGACCATTAATTCTATTAATGGATCAAGGGTTGTTTCTAGAACCTTTCCGTGGCTTCATCATCTTGATATAATTGGCAATATCGTTACATCTGCATTTCATCACCTACTGCAAAAGGCAAGTCAGAAAGAAAACAAGTTTGCTACCTTGTCTAGAAAAATAATGCTGCCTAGTGTCAAAAGTGGTTGAGGCCCTACAGTTGACTCTTAAACAATATGGGTTTGATCTGCCCAGGTCCACTTGTAAGCGGATTTTTTCCAGTAACTACAGAACAGGACTGTAAGTGTATTTTTTCTTCCTTATGATTTGCTTAATGACATTTTCTTTTCTCCAGCTGACTCAGTCTAGAATACAGAAAGCATACAAAATATGTGTTCATTGACTTCCAATGTTATCGGTGAAGCTTCCGATCAACAGTAGGCCATTAGCAGTTAAGGTTGGGGGGTGGGGTAGTCAAAAGGTACATGGGGATTTTCAGCCGCAGGGGGTAGGGGAGTGTTTTCAGAGCTCCTGACCCCCACATTGTTCAAGGGTCAGTTGTATCTGGAATAACCTCTCGCCAAAGCATTAAGAAACGTTTTAGGACTGAATAGTTTCCCAGTCATTGAAAGAACAGAATAAAGAGCTTTGTCTACAATACTCATTTCAGAAAGCCCCAAAGAAATAAGCATGTATCAGCCACAAAACCGCGAAGCTTCTTTAACGTGATGTTGCTACTGTTTCCTCCAACTGCGCTGAATCAGCTCCATTTCGGTGGCAACACTCTGGAAGCAAGAAATGATGGATTACAGTTGCGGTGAGCTTCACTTCGAAAGCACTGGAGGAATTCTCTTCCGTCTGCACTCACATTTCATCACTTACTTGCAATTTCTGTAGGGTACTCTCCAAACTGGGAAAGATGAGGAGGCCACGGGAGAGATTCAGATTCAAGAGATTCGAGACTCACCCTTCACCCTGAAAAATATTCCACGCCGTCCATCTGTAAATGGAATTATAGCCCCGGCAACCCACGCCGTGGTGCAAAGTGCCCGGGTGAACCGAAATTAATGCCCATGAAAAATGGCTCCCTGCACCTCGGCATCCATCTGTTCTGGCCTTCTTTGCCTCCGCCATTTGTCTTGATTTTCATTTAGAGCCATGCACTGGGCTGCCTTTCACTCTGGGTACACTCCCTCACAGTCACGGGTGGGTGTATGTTGTCCTTGTCACCCATAGAGCTACACGGGGGAAAGAAATTACTTATTGATTTTCCTTTCTGTGGAATGGTGTCTTTGGAATGGCTTCTTGAACAGGTCAGCAATGCACGCGGCTCCAGCGGTGGGACCTGAGACAGGATGCTATGCTGGGGCTGTCCTGCTCACCCGTCAGCCCTTCTCGGCAACTGTCCCCCCCTGAGACCGCCAGCTCCCAGCCCTGTTGATGAGACAAAGTATGCCCTTCAGAAGCGGGAAGGATGAACGAAAAAGGGAGTTTTTCCATCTGAGCAGATGAAACAGCGTGCTGTGAGCTCTGTTCTACTTCTTTATTCGGCAGGAGGGTTGGGATGGCTCGTCCGTAGAGGAGGCTGCAGCTTGGACATGCAGGGAGGGAGAAACGGACAAAGGGGTAGAGACAGGTCAGGGGCAGACGCATGGAGGGGGCAAGGCCTGCGTGCCATAGTGGGATATAGAACTGGGTTTGGGGGGTGGAGCCAGCAGACAAAGCATCCTTCATAGCAGATGGAAGGGTCTGTGTTTCATCCAAGGGTGGCAAACTGGGTCATGTGCCAAATCCGGTCCACCACCTGTTGTAAATAAGCTCTTAGTGGATTGCAGTATATTACCTGAGACCAACGTGACCCAGGCAGTGGCCCAGGTCGACATGTGTCTGTAGGAATGAAAGCTATGTATCTAGGGGAAACTGAGTCACTCATACCCTGACCAGCCCCACGGGCACCCTCTGTCTTTGCTCCCCTTGGCCCGAGGGATCCCACCGATACTGAATCCAGCTTCATCCTTTGCATTGTTCTGACGAACCCTCTTCTTGCTGCCAAGACCCTCCTTGAACCCCAGCTTCCTGCCATCCGCTCAGAACAGACTGGAAGGCCAGGAGAGTCTATTGGTGATACTGACTCTTTGAAAGAATTATAATAAAATCCAGCTTTAACCTCTTTCTCAAAACCATACTTTAATGTTGTACAAATGGTCTGCTCTACAGAAGAGATCTAGTAATCTCTGAACAAAAGCATGTTTAAAAGTAATCTTTCTGACCACCCTATGTTTCTATATTAAGCTCTTGCTGCAGCCTCTTGGAAAGTAAGCAAGCGTCAACGCAGATCAGTTACGCTTGGGTGTAGTTAAAGAAGAGAAATAACCAAGGGGACACCAGAAGGTGAAATGAGTCATGAGCTTTTCTAAAAACATAACAAAATAAACAGGAAAATTCAGAAAACTTCAACTGGGAAATTTCTAAGGACCTCACATACGTACAGGAAAAGTGTACTACAGATTTATTTTTCCTTCTGGGTTTTGCTACTTGAAAAACCCAAACTCGTTGATGCAGATAAGCAGATGCGTCCCGAGCATCCACGTTAACACAGCCTTGGCCAGCCCAAGGCCATCGACAACTTGAAATGCAGCTCTGCTATGAGCTCTCTTTGGGCTTTTACTATGAGATATATTCATGGTGAATTACAAAAGGTATTTTAATCACAATCTCTATAAAACACATTGATAATAAGAAAAATTGCCACCAAATCGCAGCTTAGATTTTTATTTTACAAAGACACTCTAAAGTAATTACACGTTTGGCAGGTTAATGTTAAATTCAAATTTAAAAAGTAAGATTAGCTTTTATAAGATAATGAACTGCCAATTTCTTGCAGTACTCACCAAGTGAATACTTATACAGGGTTCCTGCCCATGGGTGCGTCCTAATACTGCCTCCTGGTGGTACTGCAGCTTAATTACAGGAAGAGTTTTTTTGAGAACCCGTGCTTTGAAAGATGAAACATCATGTGATTACAAACACCGTGACACTAAGCAATATAGCCCTGAGGTGTGTAGTGGAAGAGCTTTGGCCAAACATCCATCTCTATCCTTTGAGAGAGACTACTGTGAGCTCTCTTGCTGAACTAAGAAATCAAATCACCACCTAGAAAATTTGGCTTTATTTTTCTTATGTTTATTTATTTTTGAGAGAGAAAGAGAGAGAGTGTGAGAGGGCTAGGGGCAGAAAGAGGGGGGAAACAGAGGATCCGAGTGGGCTCTGTGCTGACAGCAGAGAGCCTGATGCGGGGCTCCATCCTATAAGCCATGAGATCATGACCTGAGCTGAAGTTGGATGCTTAACTGACTGCGCCCCTCAGGCGCCCTGAAAACTTGCCTTTACTAATATGAAAATTCAAATTAGTCAAACCAAGTTATAAAATGGCATTGGAAAAAGAAAGACCTGGCACACTCAGGTGCTGTTACTTCTACCTGCACAGCTCAGAGAGCTTGGCATTCAGTGTGGACTGGAAAGGACACCCACCTGAGTTCTCCGAAATTGGTTTAAGGAACCGATTGGCCCATTTTCCCCCGTGGCTCCTGGGCTTTTCTGCCATCACAGTTTGGGTCACGCAGAACCTCCAGAATGCTTCGTGCCAAATGTCTGACCCAAATCCATCTTGCGTACTTCAAGATCCGGGGCAAACCCCACCTTCATAGTGTCCACCCTTCTGTCTCAAGACTAATGTGAATTCTCCTTCTCTCTTTTAGACAGCCCTGTCTACAGTAGCCACCTCTACCACCATGCTTATATAATGTTACACCGTTTACTTCCTTTGCTCACATATCACATGTGGTGCTTACCTTATCAGGCTACGTTTTCGTTTGTTTCCTGTGGGTCGGTCTCCCCCATAGAATGGATGCCTCCTGAGAGCAGGGACCTAGCCTGTTCTGCTCACTACTGCACACCTAGCTCCCCGCCCAGCGTCCAGCATGTGGTAGGTGCTGAATAAGTGTTTGCTGAATGGATACACATTTGGAGTTGATGAAAATACTACAGTCAGTGCTACGCGTGCTGGTGAGCTTTTACAAATTATGTAGAGGACAATTTGGCAACCTGAATCAAACTTCATTATGTGAATATAGTAGTGGAATGTAAGAAACAACTCAAGTGTCTGTCAAAAGAATGGAAATAAATGATGTGTGTCCGATAACAACATGCTCTGCAGCCATCAGAAATGATGAGGGTCAGGGGCACGAGCTCAAGGACCATCCTGAGGGGCCCCCGGGGGGCTCAGTCGGTTTAGCGTCTGACTTCCGCTCAGGTCATGATCTCACGGTTCATTGGTTTGGGCCCCATTTTGGGCTCTGCGCTGACAGCAGAAAGCCTGCCTGAGATTCTCTCTCTCTCTCTCTCTCTCTCTATCCCTCCTCTGCTTGTTCTCTCTCTCTCTCTCAAAAATAAATAAATACACTTAAAACAATGATGACCGTCATCTATATTTACTGACATGAAAAAATGTCTGTGACATACAAAGACAAAAACAGGATTCACGTGCATAACGGTTAATTTCATGTGTCAACGTAATTGGGCTATGGGGTGCCCAAATATTTGGTCAAACCTTATTTTGCACGTGTCTGAGTCTGTGAAGTGGTTTTTGTTTTGTTTTACTTCCAATGAGCAAAACGTTTAAATCAAAAGACCTTGTAAAGCCCACTGCCGCCCCTAACGTAGGTGGGCCCTACTGAAGCAGTCGAAGAGCTAAATAGCACCAAAAGCCTGAACGTCTTCTGGTGCGAGAACCCTCTTCCCACCCGCCTGCCTTCAGACTGAGACACTGACGTTTTTTTCTGCCTTCAGACTCTAATTGAAACATCAGCTCTCCCTGCTTTGCAGCCTGCCAGCCTTCAGCCTGGGGCTATATCAGCAGCCGAGGAGCTTCTCAGGCCTTCGGACTCACACTGGAACTAAACCGTCAGCTCTCTGGGGCCTCCAGCGTGCCAACTCATGCTGCAGATCTCAAGACTTTCCAAACTCCCTAAGAGCATGAGACAATTCCTTCTAATAGACCTGTATCCACGTACCTATCTATTTTGATGTATCTGTATCTCTCTCTCTCTCTCTAGACAGAGATATAGACACATCCTATTGGTTCTAGTTCTCTAGAGAATCCTGACCAGTACAGCCTATATAACAGAGTCTCGTCTTGTTAAAATATGACAACTAGGTAGGCTTAGTTGTGGTGGATTGATCGCAGTGTGTCCAAATCTCTCCGCGCCTCCCCGCATCCATGCTCCTCCAGGAAACTTTATCCCTTTCGCACTGACGCTAGGTACGCTTCCCCATTTAACTTGATTTTTACCAGAGCGACGATAGTGAACGTGACATAAGCAAGGACTTGGAAGGCATGTGCATGCTGTTGGAGTTTGTGTTTCTGCTGCTCTTGAAACCCGAGGGTGCCGTGTGAACCAGCCCAGGGGAGGTTCCGGAGTAAGAAGAAGTCACTGCAAAAAGCCCCAGATGTCCTCCTGTGCCGGTCAAGGCCGATCCATCAGCCAACTGTGAGGTCACGTGAGATCTGACTATCAGAACTGCCCAGCTAAACCCAGTACGAATTGCCAACCTGAAGAACCATGAGCTAAATAAATGGTTTGTATTTTGAACTACTAAGTTTGGGGATGGTTTCTTATAAAGCAAACAATAACGAATAAACTATAATAATAGAACAAAAAAACCTAGAAGTCTATATTTTAAATTGCCAAGAGCAGTAATTTCTGTGTACAGATTATAGATGACTTTTATCTTTACATGCTGTTTATGAGAATGTATTATATCTATAAGCGTAAAAAACATATTTTCATCTTGAAAAATTAATTTATTTAAATTGTTTTAATGTTTTATTTTTATTTTTGAGAGAGAGAGAGAAAAAGAGACAGAGCGTGAGTGGGGGAGAGACAGAGAAAGAGGGAGACACAGAATCCAAAGCAGGCTCCAGACTCTGAGCTGTCAGCACACAGCCCAACATGGGGCTCAAGCTCAGGAACCGTGAGATCGTGACCTGAGCCGAAGTCAGATGCTTAACCATCACCCAGGTGTCCCGAAAAATTAATTCTTTAAAAGTGATCTGTCTCTTCTCAGATTTCTTGCAGTAATTACTATTTGTAACTAATACTTCAATTAATTATAAAGTGTTTTGATATCTCTAACTGATCTTTAATAAGGCTTTCATTGTTATTTGACTATGAGACTAGAACTTGCAGTTGTATGTATTTGTGTGTGTGTGTGTGTGTGTATATATCTTCCATAGGTATTAAACCTATAACTGCCATATAGCATGGAGTAATAAACGATTTGCTTTACTTTGATTTGAAATCTCTATTTTGTATTCACAAGTAAAGCAGAGTAAGGAATGGAATTGCGGCAGGAAAAAGAGAGTCTCCGGCAACACCAGTGTGTGAAATTAGTGGTTGCCTGAAAAGTCAACACCAGTGCACTCGGTACCGTTTGCTTCTTCCTAGGCCCTGTGCTAAGAGCGGGGGTTCCCTTGGTTACATCACGATTCCAGGCTTCAACTTCCAATGTTGAGATTAACTCAGATTGATATATATATATATACAAATCAGCAAATGAAACAAATCATGGAAATTTAGAACACAACATTCAACTTCTGTTAGAGAGATAATCCGGAAAGAGAGTCATTTTAAAGACAGTATGATAAATACCATGGAAAACACTGGGCAAACCGAAAGAAAACCAAAAGAGTTTAAATGTAAAACAGATCACCCTCAACTAACTTTCTGGAATTTAGTTTTTAGACGGTATGAACAAGAGGCCAAAAGTTATCCACCTTCAACCAAGTTAAGAGAGAAATAGCCGGCAGGCAACATTCGGCTTTCTTCGATTTTCCAAAAAGACTCCATGTACACTTTTAAGAGGAAGATGATGCAGAAAAAAACAGGAATGGTAAAAACAAGGCAAGTGGTAGATTAGAAACTGAAGCAAGATTGCCACCGCCTTCGGCTGCCAGAGGGTCACCGGGCTACCTTGAGGAGGGCCATTACTCGCCATAAGGCTAGGTGGCTCTGACGAGGACACTGGGGCTCTAAACTCTGCTGGCGGCACTAAAATGGGAGTTGGGAAGAATGAGGAGCTGTGTGACCAGGTTTGAAAGAATCTGAATCATTTAGGTAATTGGGCCAGCAGATGGCAAATGCAGTTCATTTTGCAAGACTGAAATGATCAGTCTGGGAGAAGGAAGCTAATCTAGTAATAATGACCTTCCATTTATGTGGCATTATTTTTTTACAAAGTGCCTTTCAGCACGAGGTTCCCACAATGCCTCTGTGAAGACAGTGCACGGTCGGCTAAGATGTTACAGGTGGCAGGGGAAGCATAGAAGAAGTGGCCACACAGCATGGCCCGGATGGGAGGGAGGCGGCACTCACAGAGGAACCCCGAGGTGACTCACCAAATGGAGATATCTGTGGGACAACTCATCTGAGAGAACTCACCAGCAGACTATTGGCAGGATCCTGAACGGTGACTT